>CM077116.1:257143798-258559157 GCA_039619475.1 Icerya purchasi | reverse complement strand
ACATAATTCAAAGGTAGCTAATGAGATAGACTATCGAACGGAATCATTTAAGCAGTCAGTATTAGTTTTATGTTAAACATGTCTATTTTGTCGAATCTGTGTTCACGCATTATTAAATAATTTACGTCAACGTTAAAGAAAATAATTTCCTACGTTTTTTCTCTTTTTTTCTCTATCATTTTTTTCTGTCTTTTATCTTTTCTTTTTCTCTTTCTTTTTCTCTGTCTTTTTTTTAGTGAAAAGTTTGAAATACATATTATTCAATCATGAACGCTAATATAGTTAACGTAAGCAACAACTCAAATCAATTAAGCACGCTGAATTTATTCAGAATTTATTTGCAAGTGATAGCGACTCGCATACGTCTTCGTCACTTCAATTACCGCAATCAGATGATGGTTATTCTTCAACAGAATCAACATCTTTTGCACATAAAATCGTTGGTCCAGTATTATTGTCAGATCAGATGGATATAGCGGAATATTTTGTAGATTTCAGCTTCCATAAGGATTCTGATTATGGTTTTCTAGTAACCGAACTAGCGATGATTGAGATGTCTGGCGGAAGGTATTTACATACGCTATACAAGCCAAGCAGAGCATGGTCTGCATCAAAAATGCCTCATTTACAATGCTCTTCCGTGAGTCATTACTTGAAAAACCCCTCATTATTCCCCTGTCGGGAAGAAATATTCATGGCACGCGATATATTCACAATATTGTCCGAAAACCGAAGGCTCGCGTATATATTTTAACCACTTATGCAAAACTTATATTATCGGAACTTAACGAAAAGTCTGAATTGTTGCGTGACTTGGACTACGAACTCGTTAATATGGAGAAAGTCTTTCGAGTACCTAGTATCGATGATTTATATCAAGAATACTCTGGTATAAGCAATTTGGTAACTTGTAAACACCATTATGAGAATAATATTTTTCAATGTGCGGTGAAAATGTTATGGTGATGAGGACATGGCACGATCACGTTATCCGTCCGCTGAAGCTTATGAACAATCTCAATATAAATGATTTAAACCAGTTATTCATTACAGCCACCAAAGAAATGATAATTACATTATTTCCAAGTTGCATCGGGGACATTTATATATATTTACCGGACAGATTAAAACAGGATGATACGATAAAATCATTTCTACCATGCTACGATCACGAACATGATAAAGAATATTATATCGACGGTGATACATTACGCAGGAGTACTCGAAATTGTGTTAAAGTAAAAGATTGCGACGACTGTCAACATTCAATTCATACGGATTAAAAATTCAATAAAAGGCGCGGAATTTGAAGGCTGGAGTTGTCTAGATCCTACGAAAGTTGAATATGAACATAACAATTACCTTTCAATGTACTAAAGTCAGCTGTCGCAGTATGTATAATATGTGAAATAAAACCATATTTTTTTCTTTTGCTCACATTTTTTTATTTTTATTATTTCAAAATCTTTTACATTGTTTCACATAAATTATAATGTATGTATGTATGGAATTTTAATATGTAATAATATACATTTCCTACATTTTATTTTATTTCATGATCATATAATTACTTCAAAATTATTTAGATACACCGCAGACATTATAGTACCGAACACATCATTTATTATTTCATTCTATTTCAATTAATATGTTGTATGGATGAAATCGAATCAATTTATGTAACTGTTTATTTGAATTTAAATTATCTTTTTTTTCTTTTTCTTTCTTTTTTAAATCTCTTAGCATATGCATGCGTGTGCTTACATATACAAGTATGAAAAAAATTTTTTTTTACTTTTTCCTCGATATGAATGGTAAATCTACGACTTTATTTGAAAAACGGTCAAAACCTGATACACACACATAGATTTCTTCAAACTTTGATGGAAATTTTTGTAAAATGTTCAGTTTACACTTATTATCTTTAAAAAAAAAAAAAAAAAAATTCATTATTATTCATATCGTTTAAATAGACTGATACAACAGAGAGAGAAAATAAAAAGCTAAATTTTTACACGTGAGGGAGGGGCTGATGAAAACGTACGAGTCTTATTATTTGGAATACAGATTACGAAGAAAATTTTTATACAATGTTTCGTTCTAAGATTTTTCATTTTTTATATTTAAAATTTTTCAATACGAAAATATTTCGAAATCTACAGGAACGTCTACGAATAGTCTTCGTCATTATAGAAGCACCTGCAGATCATGTATCGACACTGCATGCGCGTAATGGTGAGTAAATATGTGTGAATATGTGTGAACATGTGTGTGTATGTATGCTTGAAATGTGTGAAATGGCTAATAAGAAACAACCGTTGAATCGCAACGACAGGTAGAGATCCGCTTATAGAATAAGAGATTGAGAGTGATATAAATTATGTACCTTTATTATTGCAGAACTGCACTGCAGTGGCAGACATGAAATATCCGTTAGCATCCTTTTCGAGACAGTCTTATAAAAAAAGCCGAAAATTAGCTTTAAAACTGGATGAATGAGATAGTTGATAATACACATACCATTAAGACCGGTATACGTGTATGTGGGCATGTGTGTGAGCGCATGGTTCAATGAATGACAAAAGATTATTAACTGCATAGACATTGCTAAATACAACTATACTGATTTATCCGTAAAACTAACAAATTTTACTGTTGTTTTCTTTCTTTTTTTTCTTTCGCGTTTTACCAAAAATTCATGTTAGTTCTAAAAATATTGCTAAATTCAAATTAAATCGCTCATGTTATTTTATTTTTTATTTTTGTTTCTTTAAACAATGTGTTACGGAAAATAAATCGTATTTATCTTACTCAATCTTTTACCTAATATTCTAACGGTTTTAGACAACAGCAGAAATATGCAAGTTACCATGGATGTATTATATTTTATTCGTGTATATGTGTATACACGCTTTCTATACAAGCGCATGCAAATATCAGATGCCAGAAATGTATGATAATATAATTTTTAAATCAATGATTAACATATTGTTAATTCTTTTTTTTCATCCTATAATATACAAAATAACATCATACTTGCTTTTACAACAATATTTAACTTCTACAAAAAATAAATATCCCCAGGGTGGGGAGTAAAAATATCATGAAGAATCACTGTTTTTTTTTTTTCTTTGATTCACAATCTTCTTTTTCTTTATATTATTTTTTATTTCAAACACCGCTGGAAAATAACATGGTTTTTTTTTTTTTGCTATTTTTTAAAAATTTATTCATACTCTCTCTAATTATAGCTATTTTTACACCGTTTTTCTTAACTTTTACTCATTTTTATATTCTACATACAATGCTTGAGGTATTAGATGATGCAAATTCTAAATACACCATATTGCTATCATCTCTGTTTATTATTTTTTTTATTTGTTACTCATTTTTTTATTATTTTCTTATGTACATGTATTAGAACTAGTGATGTGCGATTTCGAAATGTTTTTACAATCGAAACAACCAATAATCGTCAAAAAAAAAAAACAAAAAAACAATCGAATGATTTTTGTGAATACGAATGAATTATTCAAATAAAAACCGGAACCATCCGAACACAAACGAATGAAGTATTCGTTAAACATCGCCTAGATTCTTTCGAGAGAAATAACATTTCGAATGATTGTTGCAAATAGGAATGAATTATTCGAATAAAAACCAAAACTATCCGAACACAAACGAATGAAGTAATCGTTAAACATTGACTAGATTCTTCCGAGAGAAATAGCATTTCGAATGATTGTTGTGAATACGAATGAATTATTCGAATGAAATAACATTTCAAATGCAACCATGGAACAATCGAATGCATTCAAAGTCATCGAACAATCAAATAATTCGAATGAATCATTTCGAAGTTGCCCATCACTAATTAGAACCCATATGATTTTACAATAAAAAAAGTGTTTATACTCATTATTGAAGCTGAATATAGATAATATTTACATTTAAAGGAAAAAGAAAAAGTTATTTTTATTATTCCATTCGCACACAAAAAAATTATGAAATGTAAAATATATATATAATTCATGTAATATATTTACAAACGATTAACAAGAATAAAAGAAAATTAATTTAAAAAATAAATAAATATCACAAAAAATTTAAAGATGGAAAAATTACAAGATTATGATTCGTACAATGCTCACAAATTGACTCCTTTGATCAGGTTATTTTGGAATTCGAACAAACTTGCATGGTTGCATTGCGGACAATCTTTGATTAAGGTGGGATGTACTGCACAGCTATGATGTTTAAAACACGGTAAGAAGCGTTTGATATGTCGATCATTCTTCAATGCTACAGGTAATTTATTGTAAAAATCGCAAACTTTTTGAGGGCATACATTAATTAATATCTCTGCAGTAATATTTTGCATCAAGTCGTACGTAGAATATTTTACTAATGATAATATAGGTCTAACATTTACATCGTACCATTTCATCATCACATATACATTCTGCAATGAACACCTATGTATGTTTTTATCCGTGTGTGCATCACATTTTACAACTCTTGATATTCCTTTATACATATTATTTAATTTCCTTAAATTGGGTATACCAAATTCTTTTTCTAAATTAATAATCTTGAATCTTGAAAGTGATGTTTCAAATAGTTTTATCCATATAGTGGTAATTTTTTCATTTCCTTTAACATAAATATTCAATGGTTCCAAATCTTCCAACACATTTTCTATATCACCGGCAATAGATTCGTAATTGTAATCTCCTGCATTCCACGGAATGGAATGACAGTTTTGAATTATCCTCATGTTTTCTTGTTTTTTAATATTGGATAATACATCCCATTCGAATAGAGGCTTGTAAATTCTATGAAATTGAATTTCACCAACGATACTTATTATTGAAAGTTCCTTAATGATGTACATATCATTATCATATTTAAAACATTGAATATCGATAATTACCTCACGTGCTACTATCATTGTTACAGTTGTTATTAAAGAGAAAAGAAAAAAAAAACTAAAACTTTTAATAGTAACTAAAATTTAAACGTGTGAAGAACACTAATTCGTGAAACTAATAACAAGCGTGCGAATACAGTTATTCAGAGAGTTGACATAATATCTACCTTTGAATTAGATACATTCGATGAAATGTTGCATCAGAAAAATACCCTTCAAACGGAGAAAGTTGATTGCATACATTGATGAATGAAGTTGTTAAGAACTTGTACATACATATACATTTTTGTTTGTGGTAGTGTATGCATGTACACATGAGATCTTACATATAAGTAAGGGTCAAGATCCGGTTTTAACAGCTGTATCAGACGATCTTAACGTGCAGCTATGTACATGCAGGGATAGACTTTAATATAATCATTATCGATGGTAAACGAGAACATTAATTCATTTTTAAATTTTAATATATCATCTTCCATCACTAATAACATAACATAAAAAACTACTAACTTAACTGAATATATCCTTCTTCAACCAACTTTTCCTCAATCATTCGAATTTCATCATCTACACCAGCATTTCACACTTTTTTTAGATGTATGCGATAACAATAATCACTCAACCAATTCATTAGGATCGTCTGAATAATCGATCGGTGTATCTTCATGACATACTCCGCCATCAGCACAATGCTTAGTCTTTACTCCATCATAGTAAATTTTTACACTTGAACCATTAGACTGAAACATCAGACGTATTATTTTTCTGTATTTAGGAAGTGCAGTACCCTTTAATACACCAGTAGCATGTAAATGAGCTCTAGTACACTCAAGTATTTATTTATATAGATCTAAATCATTATTTTGTATATTTATTCTCATCTATATGCGATACCATTAGTAAATGAATGAGTCTGGGTGTGTAAGAAAATTTTATTTGCTTACTTCCTTTTCCTAAATAAATTTCATCATATTTGCAGTCCCAAGAAATCAATGTCGATCCTATCAGACACTCATCAATGTTTGTATCATAGCGTATTCCATATACTTGATCATTCGGAACAAGTTCATCAAAATCTGTATGAAATGAATCTACTTCACTTATGTTAAACGACTTAGCTTTGAGTTTGTTTTTTAATATTTTCATCTTCAATTTCAGACTCAGCGTCACTTCTCTGTTTACTATTAGACAGTTTTTAACGTTTTTACCATTGATGTATCATTTATTCCATAAGAATCTATTTTTATCTTTCAGATTTTTGTAATGCTTCATGAATTTCCAATAATGGTTTCATAATAGGTTCCAACATGATGGTTGAAGTACTTGTAATTGGTTTCCTGGGTATAAGTGTGTTTATGTTAGTGTGTACATGTAGGGCGTGGTTCTGCAATAATGTATCGACTGGAATAGAAATCATAAGAATATTAAGATCCTGTTTCAACAGTTTTGAAAGTGTTTGCATGCAACATCACATGTAGTGATGGCTGAAGCGAGTGTGTAAAAATAAAAAAATAAAAAAAAATCTTAGGCTAATTTTATAATACTTACACTCGGAAAAATAAAAAATAAAAAATATGTACGAATGGAAAAAGGGTGAGAAGGGATGTTTAGGTTAGTTTCTGGCTTTAAATATTATATTTTGGTTAATTTCAGAATTTTTATATTTACACATAGAATTTTGAAAAAATCGTGGTATCACAAATGATCGAGACTTGCGCAGGAACAGCGCGTGCGCTTTAGAGATATGTCAGGAGGACAAACGGAGCTTGGGTTAGTTTTCAGCTTTAAATATTAAACTTGGGTTAGTTTTCAGCTTTAAATATTACACTTGGGTTAGTTTTCAGCTTTAAATATTACACTTGGGTTAGTTTTCAGCTTTAAATAATACACTTGGGTTAGTTTTCAGCTTTAAATATTACACTTGGGTTAGTTTTCAGCTTTAAATAATACACTTGGGTTAGTTTTCAGCTTTAAATTTCGCCTCTGGGAATTTTCCAAATTAATCAAGGTATTAAGGTGAAAATTCCCAGAGGCGAAATTTAAAGCTGAAAACTAACCCAAGTGTATTATTTAAAGCTGAAAACTAACCCAAGTGTAATATTTAAAGCTGAAAACTAACCCAAGTGTATTATTTAAAGCTGAAAACTAACCCAAGTGTAATATTTAAAGCTGAAAACTAACCCAAGTTTAATATTTAAAGCTGAAAACTAACCCAAGCTCCGTTTGTCCTCCTGACATATCTCTAAAGCGCACGCGCTGTTCCTGCGCAAGTCTCGATCATTTGTGATACCACGATTTTTTCAAAATTCTATGTGTAAATATAAAAATTCTGAAATTAACCAAAATATAATATTTAAAGCCAGAAACTAACCTAAACATCCCTTCTCACCCTTTTTCCATTCGTACATATTTTTTATTTTTTATTTTTCCGAGTGTAAGTATTATAAAATTAGCCTAAGATTTTTTTTTATTTTTTTATTTTTACACACTCGCTTCAGCCATCACTACATGTGATGTTGCATGCAAACACTTTCAAAACTGTTGAAACAGGATCTTAATATTCTTATGATTTCTATTCCAGTCGATACATTATTGCAGAACCACGCCCTACATGTACACACTAACATAAACACACTTATACCCAGGAAACCAATTACAAGTACTTCAACCATCATGTTGGAACCTATTATGAAACCATTATTGGAAATTCATGAAGCATTACAAAAATCTGAAAGATAAAAATAGATTCTTATGGAATAAATGATACATCAATGGTAAAAACGTTAAAAACTGTCTAATAGTAAACAGAGAAGTGACGCTGAGTCTGAAATTAAAGATGAAAATATTAAAAAACAAACTCAAAGCTAAGTCGTTTAACATAAGTGAAGTAGATTCATTTCATACAGATTTTGATGAACTTGTTCCGAATGATCAAGTATATGGAATACGCTATGATACAAACATTGATGAGTGTCTGATAGGATCGACATTGATTTCTTGGGACTGCAAATATGATGAAATTTATTTAGGAAAAGGAAGTAAGCAAATAAAATTTTCTTACACACCCAGACTCATTCATTTACTAATGGTATCGCATATAGATGAGAATAAATATACAAAATAATGATTTAGATCTATATAAATAAATACTTGAGTGTACTAGAGCTCATTTACATGCTACTGGTGTATTAAAGGGTACTGCACTTCCTAAATACAGAAAAATAATACGTCTGATGTTTCAGTCTAATGGTTCAAGTGTAAAAATTTACTATGATGGAGTAAAGACTAAGCATTGTGCTGATGGCGGAGTATGTCATGAAGATACACCGATCGATTATTCAGACGATCCTAATGAATTGGTTGAGTGATTATTGTTATCGCATACATCTAAAAAAAGTGTGAAATGCTGGTGTAGATGATGAAATTCGAATGATTGAGGAAAAGTTGGTTGAAGAAGGATATATTCAGTTAAGTTAGTAGTTTTTTATGTTATGTTATTAGTGATGGAAGATGATATATTAAAATTTAAAAATGAATTAATGTTCTCGTTTACCATCGATAATGATTATATTAAAGTCTATCCCTGCATGTACATAGCTGCACGTTAAGATCGTCTGATACAGCTGTTAAAACCGGATCTTGACCCTTACTTATATGTAAGATCTCATGTGTACATGCATACACTACCACAAACAAAAATGTATATGTATGTACAAGTTCTTAACAACTTCATTCATCAATGTATGCAATCAACTTTCTCCGTTTGAAGGGTATTTTTCTGATGCAACATTTCATCGAATGTATCTAATTCAAAGGTAGATATTATGTCAACTCTCTGAATAACTGTATTCGCACGCTTGTTATTAGTTTCACGAATTAGTGTTCTTCACACGTTTAAATTTTAGTTACTATTAAAAGTTTTAGTTTTTTTTTTCTTTTCTCTTTAATAACAACTGTAACAATGATAGTAGCACGTGAGGTAATTATCGATATTCAATGTTTTAAATATGATAATGATATGTACATCATTAAGGAACTTTCAATAATAAGTATCGTTGGTGAAATTCAATTTCATAGAATTTACAAGCCTCTATTCGAATGGGATGTATTATCCAATATTAAAAAACAAGAAAACATGAGGATAATTCAAAACTGTCATTCCATTCCGTGGAATGCAGGAGATTACAATTACGAATCTATTGCCGGTGATATAGAAAATGTGTTGGAAGATTTGGAACCATTGAATATTTATGTTAAAGGAAATGAAAAAATTACCACTATATGGATAAAACTATTTGAAACATCACTTTCAAGATTCAAGATTATTAATTTAGAAAAAGAATTTGGTATACCCAATTTAAGGAAATTAAATAATATGTATAAAGGAATATCAAGAGTTGTAAAATGTGATGCACACACGGATAAAAACATACATAGGTGTTCATTGCAGAATGTATATGTGATGATGAAATGGTACGATGTAAATGTTAGACCTATATTATCATTAGTAAAATATTCTACGTACGACTTGATGCAAAATATTACTGCAGAGATATTAATTAATGTATGCCCTCAAAAAGTTTGCGATTTTTACAATAAATTACCTGTAGCATTGAAGAATGATCGACATATCAAACGCTTCTTACCGTGTTTTAAACATCATAGCTGTGCAGTACATCCCACCTTAATCAAAGATTGTCCGCAATGCAACCATGCAAGTTTGTTCGAATTCCAAAATAACCTGATCAAAGGAGTCAATTTGTGAGCATTGTACGAATCATAATCTTGTAATTTTTCCATCTTTAAATTTTTTGTGATATTTATTTATTTTTTAAATTAATTTTCTTTTATTCTTGTTAATCGTTTGTAAATATATTACATGAATTATATATATATTTTACATTTCATAATTTTTTTGTGTGCGAATGGAATAATAAAAATAACTTTTTCTTTTTCCTTTAAATGTAAATATTATCTATATTCAGCTTCAATAATGAGTATAAACACTTTTTTTATTGTAAAATCATATGGGTTCTAATTAGTGATGGGCAACTTCGAAATGATTCATTCGAATTATTTGATTGTTCGATGACTTTGAATGCATTCGATTGTTCCATGTTGCATTTGAAATGTTATTTCATTCGAATAATTCATTCGTATTCACAACAATCATTCGAAATGCTATTTCTCTCGGAAGAATCTAGTCAATGTTTAACGATTACTTCATTCGTTTGTGTTCGGATAGTTTTGGTTTTTATTCGAATAATTCATTCCTATTTGCAACAATCATCCGAAATGTTATTTCTCTCGAAAGAATCTAGGCGATGTTTAACGAATACTTCATTCGTTTGTGTTCGGATGGTTCCGGTTTTTATTTGAATAATTCATTCGTATTCACAAAAATCATTCGATTGTTTTTTTGTTTTTTTTTTTTGACGATTATTGGTTGTTTCGATTGTAAAAACATTTCGAAATCGCACATCACTAGTTCTAATACATGTACATAAGAAAATAATAAAAAAATGAGTAACAAATAAAAAAAATAATAAACAGAGATGATAGCAATATGGTGTATTTAGAATTTGCATCATCTAATACCTCAAGCATTGTATGTAGAATATAAAAATGAGTAAAAGTTAAGAAAAACGGTGTAAAAATAGCTATAATTAGAGAGAGTATGAATAAATTTTTAAAAAATAGCAAAAAAAAAAAAAACCATGTTATTTTCCAGCGGTGTTTGAAATAAAAAATAATATAAAGAAAAAGAAGATTGTGAATCAAAGAAAAAAAAAAAAACAGTGATTCTTCATGATATTTTTACTCCCCACCCTGGGGATATTTATTTTTTGTAGAAGTTAAATATTGTTGTAAAAGCAAGTATGATGTTATTTTGTATATTATAGGATGAAAAAAAAGAATTAACAATATGTTAATCATTGATTTAAAAATTATATTATCATACATTTCTGGCATCTGATATTTGCATGCGCTTGTATAGAAAGCGTGTATACACATATACACGAATAAAATATAATACATCCATGGTAACTTGCATATTTCTGCTGTTGTCTAAAACCGTTAGAATATTAGGTAAAAGATTGAGTAAGATAAATACGATTTATTTTCCGTAACACATTGTTTAAAGAAACAAAAATAAAAAATAAAATAACATGAGCGATTTAATTTGAATTTAGCAATATTTTTAGAACTAACATGAATTTTTGGTAAAACGCGAAAGAAAAAAAAGAAAGAAAACAACAGTAAAATTTGTTAGTTTTACGGATAAATCAGTATAGTTGTATTTAGCAATGTCTATGCAGTTAATAATCTTTTGTCATTCATTGAACCATGCGCTCACACACATGCCCACATACACGTATACCGGTCTTAATGGTATGTGTATTATCAACTATCTCATTCATCCAGTTTTAAAGCTAATTTTCGGCTTTTTTTATAAGACTGTCTCGAAAAGGATGCTAACGGATATTTCATGTCTGCCACTGCAGTGCAGTTCTGCAATAATAAAGGTACATAATTTATATCACTCTCACTCTCTTATTCTATAAGCGGATCTCTACCTGTCGTTGCGATTCAACGGTTGTTTCTTATTAGCCATTTCACACATTTCAAGCATACATACACACACATGTTCACACATATTCACACATATTTACTCACCATTACGCGCATGCAGTGTCGATACATGATCTGCAGGTGCTTCTATAATGACGAAGACTATTCGTAGACGTTCCTGTAGATTTCGAAATATTTTCGTATTGAAAAATTTTAAATATAAAAAATGAAAAATCTTAGAACGAAACATTGTATAAAAATTTTCTTCGTAATCTGTATTCCAAATAATAAGACTCGTACGTTTTCATCAGCCCCTCCCTCACGTGTAAAAATTTAGCTTTTTATTTTCTCTCTCTGTTGTATCAGTCTATTTAAACGATATGAATAATAATGAATTTTTTTTTTTTTTTTTTTAAAGATAATAAGTGTAAACTGAACATTTTACAAAAATTTCCATCAAAGTTTGAAGAAATCTATGTGTGTGTATCAGGTTTTGACCGTTTTTCAAATAAAGTCGTAGATTTACCATTCATATCGAGGAAAAAGTAAAAAAAAATTTTTTTCATACTTGTATATGTAAGCACACGCATGCATATGCTAAGAGATTTAAAAAAGAAAGAAAAAGAAAAAAAAGATAATTTAAATTCAAATAAACAGTTACATAAATTGATTCGATTTCATCCATACAACATATTAATTGAAATAGAATGAAATAATAAATGATGTGTTCGGTACTATAATGTCTGCGGTGTATCTAAATAATTTTGAAGTAATTATATGATCATGAAATAAAATAAAATGTAGGAAATGTATATTATTACATATTAAAATTCCATACATACATACATTATAATTTATGTGAAACAATGTAAAAGATTTTGAAATAATAAAAATAAAAAAATGTGAGCAAAAGAAAAAAATATGGTTTTATTTCACATATTATACATACTGCGACAGCTGACTTTAGTACATTGAAAGGTAATTGTTATGTTCATATTCAACTTTCGTAGGATCTAGACAACTCCAGCCTTCAAATTCCGCGCCTTTTATTGAATTTTTAATCCGTATGAATTGAATGTTGACAGTCGTCGCAATCTTTTACTTTAACACAATTTCGAGTACTCCTGCGTAATGTATCACCGTCGATATAATATTCTTTATCATGTTCGTGATCGTAGCATGGTAGAAATGATTTTATCGTATCATCCTGTTTTAATCTGTCCGGTAAATATATATAAATGTCCCCGATGCAACTTGGAAATAATGTAATTATCATTTCTTTGGTGGCTGTAATGAATAACTGGTTTAAATCATTTATATTGAGATTGTTCATAAGCTTCAGCGGACGGATAACGTGATCGTGCCATGTCCTCATCACCATAACATTTTTCACCGCACATTGAAAAATATTATTCTCATAATGGTGTTTACAAGTTACCAAATTGCTTATACCAGAGTATTCTTGATATAAATCATCGATACTAGGTACTCGAAAGACTTTCTCCATATTAACGAGTTCGTAGTCCAAGTCACGCAACAATTCAGACTTTTCGTTAAGTTCCGATAATATAAGTTTTGCATAAGTGGTTAAAATATATACGCGAGCCTTCGGTTTTTCGGACAATATTGTGAATATATCGCGTGCCATGAATATTTCTTCCCGACAGGGGAATAATGAGGGGTTTTTCAAGTAATGACTCACGGAAGAGCATTGTAAATGAGGCATTTTTGATGCAGACCATGCTCTGCTTGGCTTGTATAGCGTATGTAAATACCTTCCGCCAGACATCTCAATCATCGCTAGTTCGGTTACTAGAAAACCATAATCAGAATCCTTATGGAAGCTGAAATCTACAAAATATTCCGCTATATCCATCTGATCTGACAATAATACTGGACCAACGATTTTATGTGCAAAAGATGTTGATTCTGTTGAAGAATAACCATCATCTGATTGCGGTAATTGAAGTGACGAAGACGTATGCGAGTCGCTATCACTTGCAAATAAATTCTGAATAAATTCAGCGTGCTTAATTGATTTTGAGTTGTTGCTTACGTTAACTATATTAGCGTTCATGATTGAATAATATGTATTTCAAACTTTTCACTAAAAAAAGACAGAGAAAAAGAAAGAGAAAAAGAAAAGATAAAAGACAGAAAAAAATGATAGAGAAAAAAAGAGAAAAAACGTAGGAAATTATTTTCTTTAACGTTGACGTAAATTATTTAATAATGCGTGAACACAGATTCGACAAAATAGACATGTTTAACATAAAACTAATACTGACTGCTTAAATGATTCCGTTCGATAGTCTATCTCATTAGCTACCTTTGAATTATGTGTGGTAGTGGGAATGTTACATCAGAAAATGTTGTTCCGTCGGAGAAAGCTGAATATATTTGTATACGAACAGAGGACTTTGAGTGTATGCGCATATGTATGTGAGGGAGTGTGAAAAATATTCTTGTACCGAATAATGGTAAATAGCGTGCGAGCAATGTACAAGTGGTCTTGAAGGTATGCGAGTCATGCAGGTAAAGGTTGTTGCGATGACGAGATATATACCTGCAGAGGTTATCGATTCTTGGAAAACAGGGATTGACGTTCGAAACAATAATATCTTGAAACGATCGATGATGCGGATGAGTTTATTAAATAAAAAAATTATGTTTATAGCGAAACGAATAATATTAAAAATAATTGTGATGTTAATAAATATTTTTTATTGATCGGAGATTTTTCTTTCTCGAAAGGTTAAAATTATTTTTGATAATGTTAAGTGTATATAATGACATGAATGTGTAGGGAAAAGTAATACAGGTACAAAAAAAAATAAAGATCGTTAATAAAAAAATAAACATATAGAACTGCATGTGGTACATATGCGAGATCAATGTGATATGCTATTGTGTCTAACGTTGAAAAAATGTTCATGATCAATAGGGAAATTCGTGATAGAAGATAATTGTGTGGGAATGTGCGGTACGCTTTCGAGTGAACCATTGATTAATTTTTAGAATCGATAAAATAAATAAAGATTGCGAAAGATCAGTAATTTTAGATGTGTGGGGGCGGGGTAGAAAGAATGAATTTTTAGGATTGAAAAAAAAATGAAAAACATATTCGAATCAATTTTTGAAGAACTCGTAATAGAGTAATATAGAATCTGTGCGGGGGGATAGATAGTATGCTTTCACAACAGTCTGAATGTTTGTTCGGATTAATTTTTAAAACCTCGGAAAACATACAGAAATACTTACGGACTGAAAATAATCGTAATGAGAAAAATAATAAAATATACTTGGGCTAATTTTGAAAAAAAGTGGTAACACGAATGAATGACACATGCGCGAGAATGATGCGTGCGCATTCATTGAGAGGCGAGACATCGATAGATTTATTTTTAGAACCAGGGAAAACATACATAAATACTTACGGATGGAAAAGTAATCGTAAGTGAGAAAAAATAATAAATATACTTAGACTAATTCTATAATACTTAGGCTTGGAAAAATTATTATGAACGATAGGGAAACTATTGAAAGTAGAGTGTGCACGGGATCGAATGGTTCGCTTTCGTGGTGGCTAACACTATGGTGGATATAAGCATGTGATCTGCCAGTGCTAGTGATGTGCGTCGAAATGTTTTTACAATCGAAATAATCAACAATCGTCAAAAAAAAAAAAAAAAAAACAATCAAATGATTTTCATTCGAATGATTTGATTCGAATGATTTTAATTTGAATGATTTTAATTCAAATGATTTTGATTCGAATGATTTTAATTCGAATGATTGTTGTGAATACAAATGAATTATTCGAATGAAATAACATTTCGAATGTAACTGTGAAACAATCGAATGCATTCGAAGTTATCGAACAATCGAATAATTTGAATGAATCATTTCGAAGTTGCCCATCACTAGTCATTGCGCTTTTGTAACGATCGGAGAATAAGGAAAAATTTTTGGAATCGTAGAAAATGAGAAATATACTTAGACTAATTTTATAATATTTACGGATGGAAAAATAATTGTAAGTGAGAAAAAATAATAAATATACTTAGACTAATTCTATAATACTTAGGCTTGGAAAAAATATTATGAACGATAGGGAAACTATCGAGAGCAGAGTGTGCACGGGATCGAATGGTTCGCTTTCGTGGTGGCTAACGCTATGGTAGATATAAGCGTGTGATCTGCCAGTGCTAGTGATGTGCGTCGAAATGTTTTTACAATCGAAACAATCAACAATCGTCAAAAAAAAAAATAAAACAATCAAATGATTTCCATTCGAATGATTTGATTCGAATGATTTTAATTTGAATGATTTTAATTCAAATGATTTTGATTCAAATGATTTTAATTCGAATGATTTTGATTTGAATGATTTATGATTCGAATTATTTTAATTCGAATGATTTTGATTCGAATGATTTTAATTCGAATGATTGATGTGAATACGAATGAATTATACGAATGAAATAACATTTCGAATGCAACTGTGGAACAATCAAATGCATTCGAAGTTATCGAACAATCGAATAATTCGAATGAAACATTTCGAAGTTTCCCATCACTAGTCAGTACGTTTTTGTAACGATCGGAGAATAAAGAAAAAATTTTTCGAACCGTAGAAAATGAGAAATATACTTAGACCAATTTTTATAATGCTTAGGCATGGAAAAAATAAAAAAATTAAAAAATACATTTGAATGGTATAAAGCGGGGAATGCGGAGCTCACGTTAGTTTTATGCTTTAAATATTATACTTTGGTTAATTTAAAAAAAAAAATTACGATATCGCTAACGATCGACATGTGTGCGAGAACGATGCATGCGCTTTTACTTGGTTTAAATCAGTTGTGGCAGTGGAAATATTACGTCAGAAAAATGTCATTCCGTCAGGAATAGTTGGTTACATATGCGCATTGAATAAAGTAGTCATGGGCTTTGAGTATAAGTATGTTTTTGTGTTAGTGTATACATGTAGGGTGTGGATCTGCAATATGACATAGACTGTAATAGAAAGTATAAGGATGTTAAGATCCGGTTTCAACGGTTGCGTTAGCATTTACGTGTAGCGCTATGATAGAAGCATTTTCGCTTTTGCGATGTGTGAGATAGAGACTTACCCCCCCGTACATAATGTATCGGACAAAGAAAAGTTTTACGCAACTGACCGAACGAAAATCTTCGCGATTCCTAGAAATACCGGAACGGCGAAAACCTGTATTTTACCGCGATTCCTGCAGACTGACCACTGATAATATTGATAACAACAAAATCCAATAATGATAATAACTAATTTTACATATGTTACGGACGCTCGTAACCGTATATATATCATTGTGTGCGTAATCCTCAAAAACCAGTCGCTACCGAATAACGGTAATTTACATACAAGTAAAGGCATGCATCGGTCAAATGATTGACAGGTACAAGGTCACTTGCGATGGCACGCGTACGAATTTACCGCGATAGTGATGATGATGGTGATTTTACATGTGTGTGCAGACGTATATACACATACATTTGCATGTGTGTGCGGTAATTAAGGGATCGACAATCAAATGGAATGCGGTTCCACGGTCCGAGACGCTCTGGAAACGGCTCTGGAAGGCCTTAATCAACGGTGGCGACATCCTTTGAGCTTATATTCACACATAATTAATAATTCAACGATTAAATTGATCGCATAATTAATAATTCAACGATTAAATTGATTGCATAATTAATAATTCAACGATTAAATTGATCGCATAATTAATAATTCAACGATTAAATTGATTGCATAATTAATTAGGGACATAAGGGTGCTTGGGACCCTTAATTGGGTGAATTTTCTGCAATAATCGGGCTATTTGGGTTAGTTTTTGACCTCTGATACTATTAATTAGGTTAATTTTCCGAATTAATCAAGGTATTAAGGTGAAATTTCACCTTCGCGACGACTCTTGGGTGCTTCTGGGTGCTGGCGGCATCCTTTGAGCTAGAACTGTCATTTTACATCTACTGTCACACCATCAGTTTTTCCCATATAGTTTAAATTTTGCTATCTCCTTTAATGTAAATTTTTAAAGGTTATAAACTAATTAAAACATTTTCCAAATCAATAGATATATTTCCATAATTGGAATCTCCGGCATTCCACGGGATGGAATGATGATTTCGCGTGAGCCATAAATTTGAACGTCTTTTACTAATGGATAATATATTCCAATTGATTGGTGGTTTATAAACACGATGAAATTGAATTTCATCATTTAAAGTAAATATTGCAAGCTCCTTAATAATGTACATTTTATCATTGTTTTTAAAACACTGAAAATCGATTATAACATCGCACATATTACTCATTGCAGCAGAAACAGAAGGAAAAAATTTAATGAAAAAAATACTTCATTAAATTAAAAATAAATACAATCACATAAAACAAAATTTAACTTAGACTTTAAAGAACATTACATAAACACGTTCAACATAATACTAAAAATAAAAATATTTTTTTTTCCCCTACATTGGGTGCGCCAGCGGCCTTGACCCAACAACATGAAAAATTAAAAGATAGAATTAAATAGCCAGGCGGTCAGAAATGGAAAGAACAAAGGACAGCAGCAACGGAATAACTGAAGACAGTGGGAAGGAAAGGATATACGTAGCGTTAAAGGGAGTAGGAAGACCCAAAGTTAGAAGTTGGGCGTAAAGAAAGGAGTGTTCGTTGGAGAGTGCAGAACATTCGAAAGGAATATGATTTGAATCACAAATACAAAAAGGCTCAGAAGCGAGCAGAAAGGAGAAGGGGACAAAGCGAATTGAAAGCGAGAAGAAGGGAGGAGAGAATGATTGATTCTGAGTCTAATTAAGGAAACAACCTTGGAACGACGACAGACAGGAATAGAATGAAACCAAGGCAGGAAATGAGGAACTGGTTGAATAAGACAGTACTGTGAAAGGCGATTTGAGAATGAAGATGGATACATGTCCAACCAAAGTTCGGAATGATTAAAGCATGATAGAAAAAGAATGTCTAAAGAAGGGGAAGAGTCGAGGAAGGGACCATTGTGGACGGCTGAGCGAGCTAAAGAGTCAGCTGAGTCATTGCCTTCAATATTGGAATGACTAGGAACCTATAGAAAGGAAAGGATGGTACTGTCAGAAGAATGAGAGGGAGGAGAGGAGGTGGCCTGAAGAACGCCTTTGGAATCGGAATCGATCAGGAATTTGTGAACCCCACTTGTAGAGGATATAAAATGAATAGCACGAAGAATTAGAGCAGAAAGAAGGAAGTCTGAAAGTCTCAGAGTGCAGGAACGTAGGAGACGTATAAGCCCCACCCACGCCCCCATCACTTTTGGAGCCATCCGTGAAGATTAAGACATGGAAAGGAAGAGAAGAGTCCAGCAGCTGAAGGAATTCAAAGCTGACTACATTGTAAGAGGAAGAATTAGAGCGGATTGGGTGGGAGGATAAATTGATAGGATGCCATATGCTATTAAAATCGAAAGAAAAGTAAGGAAGACTGTTATAAGAGGAAACATAGGGAGAAAAATTGGAAACACGGGCAGCTATATGCAATTAAAATCGGAATTCTATGAAGCGCCAAGCGCCAGTGATTTTTGATCATATATTCTTTTATAATTTTTCCATTTACAATTCCAGCACATTATAACTGGTTGTTTTATCGTGTATTGTAAGTGCATAGCATGAAGTGTTTGCAGGTACATTATCATGGGTATTAAAATCTAATCTAATCTGTAGTGGACTACCATCATTTAAGAATTCATTTTGAAAATTATACGGTATAATAAAAAGTGGATATTTACTGAGAAAGGAATCTACACGAACTGCTGGATGCGGTGGATCCGTTTCATAATACAGTGTTTGAAAATTCGCATATAACAAGTATAGATTAGTAAATCTTTTCTGTTTAAAATCTGAATTCATCACTTCGTAAGAATATCTGGTTGAATTTATGTACTTTATGTACACACAAATCTCAGTTACATTAATGTGATCAAACGTAGAGGCATCTTTGGTTAAATCATTTTGTTTATTCGTCTGGAATCCAATAATGATGAAGCGAGCGTGTTCTACAGTGGAAGTTGATTTAATTACCTAGCTATGCTCGGAAATAGTGGGTAAATATGGTTGATGTGAAAGACACCACCCTCTAAACTGTATAGGCGCTTGCTTTATCTTCTTTATTTAATTAAGTAAAGATATTTTTGCTGGATCACTCAGTTTAACAAGAGGGAGTTGCCAGGCGACGGTTTGAAATGTTACACTAATTGTCTTATCAGCTGTTGTGGTAAACCAATTTTGGTCATTGTTTGCACGGACGAGAATAATTTCTTGTGTTACGTGTACAATTACACGTCTGTAATCTTCTGCAAAACTGAACATGTAGCATAAAGGAATAATAAATTGAAATTCCAACAATTATACCGCGGTACCTGATGCTCTTGAAGGGCTTGATGTATCAGTAATTTCTTGTGTAAATACTTTCAATTCTTCTGTATTTAGAGCGCATGTACTGTAGTTGTAATCGGATTTGATATTCTTCGAACATAATAATTTACATACACGAGTTGTAATCCCTGGTTGCCATACACATTCTATAATAGTTCCATTAATTTCGTAGCGCAGCTCTGTGAATAGAAATAAAGGACCATTCATTGAAAAATCTACCCACGGCGAAACTGTACCTTGTAGAATTAAATAACTTTCCGATGGTAAAGTTATTACATCTTTTTGCTGAATAGGTATACTTATTTCATCGCCGGGACCAAATCTTGAACTTGCATATGGTTTATGTGTATATATTTCATAAGCCTGCTATTGTTTCGTCAATAACTGCATTTGCAGAATCAGTTTGCAATATATGTTTCATCGTATGCTATATCGAACTAATGTTTTTTTTCTTACTTAATCAACACATCGTAACCCAACGACTTTAGGATACTAATACTTTTTTTACTCAATAATTTCCTTTTTTTCCCTCTATTTATATAATTTTCTTCGGCTCGAAACGGTGTTTGAACATGTTTATATATGCTTCTATTAGTTATATGAACAGCATTTTAAATTGATATTAATATACCTTAATTAAGATGATAAACTAGTTAGATGTACATTTATAATTAAATCTTCACTAGCAAAATGAACAATATTCCCATTTTGATCCTTTATATATACATTTAACTCTGACATGTAATCTGTACTTACGGGTAAATAAATGATCGTTTTCGGATTTTCAGAAATCTTATATCCGGGTGCTATATTTAAAGGAAAATTATAAATGAGATGAGACGATGCTCCATTTGTATATTCGCCTGTGCTATATTACAATACACATTTAATATTTCGTAAATATTCTTCCACATCTTCCACTTCGTAACATCCACTAGATAATATAATAGATTTCGACGATTCGTTTCTTTTTACTGTCGAAACAGAATCATAATAATACAATGTATTGCATTCCGGTGTGATATTATGTATAGAACGTTGTTAACGATACTAGTCCAATATACTCCATTGACGATTATTTGCCAATAATACCAGTGGATACACATTACTACTGGTCAAATTACCTTTTTTGCCACTTAACTGAAATAAGTATGACATGACGGTATCGGTTATATATAAATTGAAATAAACAAAAATAATAATAATAATAGTAACACAAACTATTTTTTTTAAATATTGTTTTCAAAAATTAAAAACTAATATCCACAATATTTGGGGGGAAAAATTACAATCACACGTGCTTATATACTAATGAATACATTATCGAACACCAAATGAGGCAGGTAACGTGTTTGTTAGAAATCTCAAACATAGTTCTCAGCAATAAACTGAATTATAACGTTAATACTCACGTCTGTTGTATAGAATATCGATCTTTGGATCGTATTTGCGTAAATATTTAACTATCTCTGTGGAGTGATATAGATTTCCGTAACTACCGATATATTCTGTACAACTACCATATTTTCTATAGGCAGTCCAATGAGTTCCTGGACCTCTTTGCAAATCCATATTCATTTTTCTTAGGTTTGGTCGGTACTCCATGTCGATCATAAACTCCACTAAAATTTGGAACTCGTAATTTTTTCACGTAAAATAAAATATCAAAATTTGTTAATGCTCTATTGGTAGGTATAGAATTGACCTCGAAAAAAACTGTTTACGTCTCGCGTTACCACTAGATGGAGCTAAATATAAACCAAGTCCACTTCTGTATGGTCGTAAATAAAGACCTTTCCCGATCTTTTTATCTATTCCCATGCTCTTGCCTGATTTAAAATTTTTTCTAGCTTCATTTACATCTTTCACCGCTTTTGCTATTGGTAATACGGATGATGAAATTCCTCCTAATGTAGCAATACCAGCTAATAACGGTATAAGGAAAAGAGCTACTCCAGTTTTGTTAATCGGAATAATTCGAACATTTTCACTATCAGCCACTGTAGGATTTAACTTTTTAACGGCTGTAATCGCCCTTTTCATTCGCCCTCGGAGGGGTTTTTCTTTATGAACAGCCTTCCACACCACATTTAACACGTCTCTGAAATATACATTTTTTTTCCTTTCAAGGATATTGATTTGATTTTTCGTTTACCCGCTTGCTTTTTACTGCGACGATCATATCCACCGTCTAATTTACGTTTTACTTTCATAGCGTTTGTTGTTATCCAAGTAGCCGCTTTCTCACCGAAACTACTATCCGATGCTTTAACACGTTCCCAAGCTTTATTTTCTGATATTCTATCCGCTTCGGCGCGATTTTTATTATCCAAATATTTGCTATATGCTATATCGTGTTTTTTAGCAGCCTCATCCAGTGGTTTTATACTAATTATATCGCAACTTAGTTCGCGATCTAACTTTGTACCGAGTTTTAAATAATTATAGCGCGGACAATACAATTTGTAATGGAAGCTTATCTATAACTGTTTAATACAGCAGTGAGACCGCGACCGCACTTTTTATTCCTTTTTAACGCTTTAACATTTTGTTGCTTTCTTTGCTTTCTTGTCATTTATATACTTTTTTTCACTAAATTCTAGGAGTTTTACCTGTAATAAATAACCTATAATGAAAATTGAAAAGCAGACAACTATATTGCCTATAAACAATGCGTTGTCATTAGTAGAACCTAGTGACACATCAATGCGTAATAAACACGGTTCATTGTTTCCGAATAATATAAGATGTTTAACTATCGGTCCAAGCGGGTGTGGAAAAACAAATTCATTATTTACATTATTAACACATTCGAATGGATTGCATTATAAAAATATCTACATATATAGTACTTCTTTACATCAACCGAAATATAAATCGTTACATACGATATACAAGTCTACGCCTAAGATTGGTTATCAAACATTTGCCGATGATCAAAATTGAATAATGCCTGACGCGATTAATCCTAATTCGATATTTATATTTAATGACATACCAGCGTACATATTTCACTGTTGTGCAAACAATATTTTCCGATAGGTCGACATAAAAACATAGATTGTTTCTACTTGTGCCAAACATACGTAATGATTCCTAAACATATGATACGAGATAATGCAAATTTCATACTTGTATTTGCTCAAGATGATATAAATATACGACATATATATGATGAACATGTTAATGGTATGTGTCCGTTTAAGACTTTTAAAAAAATTTGTAAAACATGTTAGAAGAATAAACACGGTTTCTTGATGATTAATAAGGAGAGCGAACTATATACAGGACGGTTTCGTGGTAATTTTGATGAGTTTATAGTGATTGAAGATGAAAAAGATGACTATGAATAGCGTTAAAAGAAATATTTCAAACGAATTACAACTTAAAACTGAATTGAAAAAAATATATGCCGATATAATGAATAAATATAATAAGTTAAAGTCAACTTCAGCTGCAGTGCTTCAACCTATTATGAAACCATTGTCAGAGATTCGAGAAGTATTACAAAACCCGAAAAGAAAGATAAAGAATGCCGATATAATAACTGATTCTCCAGTTGTGAAACGAAAAATAGTACATTGTACTACCACGAAAGATAAATTTACAGATATAGATGAAGAATTAGAATATGATTCATTCGATCTAAGTGAAATGGGTCCTTTTCGTATTGACGGAGATGATCCTATACCTAAAGATTAAAGGGTTTAGCCGGTTAAGGGGGATAAAAGCGCTTTTGAACAAAACTCTATAAAAAATATATATACATCCAGGGCATGAAAAAAGTAGCTGATGCTGAAAATTTCAGACCCCTAGTCGTACAGGGGACTGCTGTAGTCACCATTTTGTGATTTTAGGTTTATAGATGTGTGCGTTAATTAAGGGATCGACAATTAAATGGAATGTGGTTCCGCGGTCCGAGACTCTCCGGAAACGGCCCTGGAAGGCTTTAATTAACGGTGGCGGCATCCTTTGTCTGTGAAACCCCATTTACCTACTACACAAGTCTGCGCAGCGATTTTTTTCACGTTCTCTTCTCGCATCGGTTTGGAGCGTTCAACAAAAAGAAAAGGCAAAACCTGGAACCGCGAACCATCCCCTTAAGTCTATAGGCTACCTTTGTTCAATAAGACAACTTTACGATCTCAAAAAATGAAATACCCGGCCAAGTCGTTATACTGGAACATAATATCCAGGAGTGAACACCGTTTACGGTCATTGAAAAATTACTGCCATAACGTAATCGCAATTAATAATAGTACATTCCGAAGTGTGTTTTTTGTTCCGGTTTTTTTTTGGTGGGGGGGGGGGGTCTTTGCGGCACGTGTTTGCCTACTGACAAGTATGACCGAATCGGTGATTGATACTCCGAAGACATTGAATTTTTATTCGTTTTTCTACGAAAACCTGCGCCTTCGACACGGTGTGACGAAAGTTATGCAACACTTCCGGGGTTGTTTTCTGATTGATGACCGTGGCCAAGTAGAATAACATCGTTGTTGCGACGCTGTGGTACGTATAAACTTCGCCGGATACCTACTCGATCGATCGGACGCTACCGCCGATACAGTCTGCGTACAAAACCAGTTCAACCGTCCGAACGAAGCGACACGCCCGTCTCTATCCGACTGGGCAACTTTTAAGTGTTAAAGCTGAAAGTTATACGCGGATTATTCATTTGCTCTTTACGCAGCCGCGAACCACAAGTCGAAATAAAAAACCAGTATTATCGGTAGCATTACTGTTTCGCGTGTTTTGATTCTTTCTCTTTTCTTTTTTTCTTTTTCTTTTTCTCTTTTTTCTCTTTTGCTGTTTGTTAATTTTCTATCGCAACTAACGCAACTTAAAGTTCATCAGTGGTCGATCAGTTCATCACTGTTGTACTTTGATGTAGCCAGAATGTTACGTGACACTTCGCTTTAACGATCTCTTTCGCTTGCGAAGAAACCTGCGACGAATACTTTAAAGCTCGCACTCTTCACCGCCGTTAAAGAATATAATATCGTACGCCATAACGATGTCTTCGAAGACGCTACTTTTATTTTGTTTCCTGTATTTAATTCAACACGCCTCGCTTCCATCTGCAGCCTTTCAGACTACTATCAGCAATGAAACCAGCAGCATCTGTTTCCAAAATCGAATTCAGAATGGTAACGAAATTTTAGTATAAAATTAAACTCGATCGGCGTGTATGGAAAGTACCAACATACGAGACTTTGTTTGCGGAAAATTTGTGTTAAATGTTTAAAAAAAGCAAAAATTAAAAAAACGTAGCAGCTTCCTAACTGTATCAGTGTAACGACTTTTGATAGCACTGCCAGCGAATTATTTTTAAACGTTTCTCCGAATCTATATATATATAAATATGGTACCCGGAAATATGTGATCTCATAACTCGACAAGTATTCAACAAACAGATGAAATGATATAAATATCTCGATCGTTTCTTACATACTATAATGAAACCTAGTTTTCTGATTATTCTCTCATATGTAAATTTTACGTACGCATTCACCAGATATGAAAGCCTAATTACAGTACAAATATCGGTTATACTAGTAATAATTATAATAGTACTATTAAGCAGTAATAATACATAATAAAAATGATAATTATAGTGATAAATTATATACATTCTCAATATATAACACACATATACCATTTCGCATATATATATATATATCGCATACACACACGCGAACGTACACGCATACTAATAATCTATTAAAGATAAAAAGTACACTAATATAGAGGGCACTTTTAAATCTAAATGAAATATAGTTGTTTTTGAAAATAAATAATATCAATAATTGTAAATAAAATAAAAGTAAAATAGCAGCAATATTTATTATAGATAAATGGCCTATTGATTATTAATGATTTTTAATTAAAAATAAAATGAACATCAATCATCAGTTCAGTAAGGTAAAATACAAACATCCTTTTTACAAATTAACACAATGTTAAATGAATATTGCAAAAAATAATTATCAAAGTATGCGGAAATAGAAAAAATAAAAAAATATTATAAAAATAGTCTTTTATTTATGCACTAAAAGTACAAAATAACTTTATTAGTGTTTGACTACCAGATACGCATCTTTTTTTTTTTTTTTTTTTTTTTTTTTTTTTTATACGTCATACCAGCACAACTTACTGCAAACAACGGCGATATTGTAGGAAGAGGAACTAATAATAATAAAATCTAATGACTCCAGCGAGACATTAGGTTGTGAGAAGGGAAAGGGAGTAACACAATAAGATAAGAATGTTCAGAGGATCAATTATAGGAATGAACGCGTGCCGTGATTAAGAATAAGTACATGTTATTATGCAAGTAACTTAAAGTGAGGAATTAAGTGATCGGGATAGCATCCCGACACCATTTCCTTCTAAGTCGCCTTGGAGGATTATCTGGAAGACTGTCCGCATGCATCCTACGGATGACAGGATTGCTGCTACACTCGAATTTGTCAAACAATCTTTTGTACTGTGCAATGTGTGCATCACTGACATATGGGACCCTGAGGTCATTATGTAACGTCAAATTGGACACGTAAGGTGGAGCAGACGTGATAGTGCGGAGTATCCTGGACTGCTGCTGTTGAATTCTTCGAAGGTTGCTTTTACAAGTACTTCCATACAATTCAATTCCATAGCGCCAAATGGGAGCGATTGTAGCAAGGTAAATGATTCGTTTGGTAGTTAAGTTGAGAGCAGACTTCCGTCCCAAAAGCGGATGTAGCGACTTCGCGCGAGCAGCAATGGCTCTTCTGATTTGTGCCACGTGTATTCGCCAAGTAAGTCTCCTGTCCAGGTACATGCCGAGATACCGCACCGAGTTGGTTTGGGGAATTTGAGCGTTGCCAATTTTCACCGCTGGACAGCTAATTTTCCTGTTTGTAAACACGACGTGTTGACACTTGTTGGGGTTAAACATTATGCGCCAGCTCTGTGCCCATTCAGCCAGCTTGTCTAGGTGGTTTTGTACAGCAACGTTCGCGTACGTGACCACTGAGTTGGATGCAAGAATGGCGATATCATCAGCATACGTTGCTAGGATCGTCTGATTACTGATCGGTATGTCTGCCGTGTAGATTGAATACAAAAGAGGTCCGATCAGACTACCCTGCGGAACTGACGATAGAATCATACCTACTTTTGAAAGACAACCATTGATATTTACGACGAAAGTTCTGCTGTTCAAGTACGACTGAAGTAACGCGTATAAATCAGAAGTGAGAAACTGCCTCAATTTACAAAGTAATCCAGGATGCCACACTTTATCGAAGGCTTGTGCAACATCCAGGAAAACTGCAGAGCATACCTCCTTCCTCTCCAGAGTTGACGAAATCGCATCTACCAACCGATGACACTGTTGCACTGTAGAATGTTTCCTGCGAAACCCGAATTGATGACTCGGTATAATACCGTGACTGGTTATAAGCGGCTGAATACGATTTAGGATTAATCTCTCTAACACCTTGGATAAGGAGCAGAGCAAGCTGATAGGTCTATAAGAGGAAACGTCCATTTTCGGCTTACCCTGCTTGGGGATCATTACTATTACTGACTTCTTCCATGCTTCAGGGAAGTATCCAATTCGTAATATTCCATTGAATATGTAACACAACAGGGTAGCTGCCTTCGGTGGGAGTCGTGAGATAATTTCGCCAGTGATGTTATCTGCTCCAGGGCTTTTCCGTAGCGGTGCCTTGCGCAGACATTCGAATACCTCTTTCGGCGTAAACATTTTTGATCTTCCTAACGTGCAGGGAACCTTTGACATACGTTGCATCAGTTCTGAGCGCTCAATGCGCATATCTGGATGCGGTGTGAAAACTGAGCTGAGGTGTTCTGCAAATGCGTTTGCCTTATCCTTATCGGTTTTGGCCCAACTGTTGTCTACTTTTATGTTGAATTGTTCCTTTTCGTACTGTAGCAATTTCTTCGTATTGTTCCACAAGGCTGCGGTATCAGTGTTCATTGCTAACAGATTCCTTTGAGTCGTTTCGTTCTTATACAGGCTGATTTTGGTTCTTAACGCATTTTGCAGAGTCGCATACTGTTTCTTTAACGATGGGTAGCGACTGCGCTGCCACTTCTTCCTGGCTGCCCTGGTTTTTTTAATTAACTGTCTAATCTCGACCGGAATGAATCTGACTCGCCGTTTATCCGAGGTATAACTAGTCGAGTCATGGCAGGCGCGTACAATTAGATTGGTAAAATTTTTGACCGCTAGGTCTATGTCCTCTTTATTCTTTATTTTAATTCTTAAATTGATATTACTTTCGATTATGCTACAAAGGAGGTCCCAATTTGTGGACTTATTAACCAGTCCTTGTTGGGTGGGTATACACCTCGGGCGTACGTCTACGACGGCAACAACTGGAATATGATCTGAAGAGAGGTCATTAACAGTACTACATTCTCTGCTGTATCTTTGTAATCCACGGATGATAAAAAAATCCAATATGTCTGGAAGTCTATTATCATGCGCAGGCCAGTACGTGGGCGTCATTGGTGAAAGGACGGCAAGTGAATTACTCCGTAGGCACCTATCAAGCTTCTTCCCAGCCCGATTAGTTAGCCTAGAACCCCACGCGAAGCTTTTCGCGTTATAGTCACCACCGCATATGAACTTATTTCCTAAGTTGTTAAAAAGACTGTTGAGCTCCACGTCTGGTATTGCGAATCCTCCGTGGCAGTAAATTGCCGCCACGGCGATTTCACCTGCGAATGTTTCTATGTTCACGGCAACGACCTGATAGGCATATGTGCTTCGGGAAAAATTTTCATATTGCTTATATCCACTTTTGACCAATATCATGGAACCACCGTGGGCCGTGCCATCAGGGTGGTGCGCAGTGTAGGCGTTATATCCGTTTAGCTTAAAGCTGTGACTTGTTACGAGATGCGTTTCCACGATCAGTACAACGTCAACAGTATTAAGCTGAAGAAAAATCTCTAATTCTCCTTTCTTTGGAGCAATGCCATTGGCGTTCCATAGCATAATCACTAGTGACTGACGAGAGATGTTATTTATTTCATTTATCATTAGGATAGTAGTTTTTCAATAACCTTAGTTAGTAAGGAGATTAATGGATTAATTACGCTTTTAAATTCGTTCAAAAATGCAGATAGCATTGAGGACATATCAGCATTGTTTCTGTTGCTGTTATTACTGGCAGTGGTAATACCATCGTCGGTGTAGCAATTTTTACTGTTACTCAGATGTCCTCTGCTGGATACATTATTTAGATCTAAATCTACGCGTTTAGCTTTAGCAACATTGGCATAAGTCCTATTATTATTTACTACACTAGAACAATTGTAATCCCCACTTGCGGCATTGTAGGTATTTATTTGAGTGCTAGCGTAAGTTGATCGTAAATTCTTATAAAATGTAGTCTGCTGCTTGTACACCGAACATCCCCTGTAGCTCGCCGGATGATTTCCGTCACATAGCGCACAGATTGCTGGCGCATCGACGCCTTTAGTACATGTTTTAGTGTCGTGCTTGCCTGCACATTTTACACAACGAGGAGGAAGGTTACAGTAATTGGCCGTGTGACCAAACAGCTGACAGCGTCTACATTGTTTCAGCCTCGAGTCTTTTCTCGGTTCTTCCACCGCCACTACTGTATTCAATAAGCGCGTGATGTTGAAAATTTCGCCATTCTTTGGAGCAGGTATTAAGTCAACAAAAAACATTGGCAAGGGTTGCTTAGTTTTTCCTTTGAGAATATTAGTGATCCGAGCTACCACAAAACCTCTTGCCTCCAGCTCTGCTTTTAGTTCAGCTAGGTCAGTAGAACAGTGCAGGTTTCTTAACACTACCCTGAACAGTTTATCCTCCTCTAGGGAGTAAGTATAATATAAATAATTACTATCTTTCATAGCCCTTATAAGGGTACGATAACTTAGTGGGTTAGAAGGTTTTATTGTCACTCCCGACAGCGTGGATTTAAGTGAAAATTCTATATCAGGTATCTTTAGTAGGAATTCTCTGAAGTTGGTGATATTTTGCACGTTTTTTACCATAATGGGTGGCGGTGGCCTGGCTCTCTTGTTGGAGTTAACCTCGTTAGACGCAGGCTCCGGGTTATTAGGATTAATATTAGTGACTTCCATTTCAGCGTCATTGTTATTACTACTGCTATTACCGTTATTGTTATTACTACTATTATTATTGATATCATCACTGTTTTCATTATCCAGAAATTGGAAAATATTACGTTTAGTGTTTACTGGTTTAGCGTTATAAGAAGCGACAGATTTTACACTCTTAGCTACATGCTTAGGAGTTAGCCAATTTTCATCGCTTTCACTGGTAGTTGAATAGGACAATTGTCTTTTTATGGAATAGCTACCGGTAGCAGTTTTCCGCAACTGTACCGGGGTAACCGGTCGGGGTGGGTTTTTTGTTTTCATCGTTTTTACCGTTGACGTTGACGGTAACGTTAGCCGAGGTGGCTGCAAACAGCCGCTCAGAGGCTTATCGCGCGGCATTGTTCCGCGCGACAGTGCCCCGAGTACTGCAACTTAATTGAGGAGCGCACTGAGTGTAGTACTTTGACGTCGAACCTGGGATGTTTATAAGTTCTTTAACTGGCTGCACTGTCGAGCAATTCGGACAGCGTGCCTTGGTAGCGGCGCAGTTACGCGGCGACGGTTACACGATCGGTTGTAAAGCGCGATGATAAGATAAGATAAACAATTAAGAACGGACTCACCGAGACAAACAGCATCAGCGGAGCGGCATTCACAAGTTTGCTTATCAGCACGAACGCGATAGAACACAACAATTCAATCAACTTGAATCTCGCATCTTAACATTAAAATCTGAAACTAGAAAATATTCTGAAAAATAAAAGCGGGGGCCGCAGATTAATAATTAAATATTAATATTATAATACATCCTAAGCCAAAACTACAATCACTAATATGTTGTTCTATTGTTGTACATCACAATACCATACACACACCGAATATTTTTGTAACTGCTGCCCCCGCTTTTATTTTTCAGAATATTTTGTAGTTTCATATTTTAATGTTAAGATACGCGTATCTGGTAATCGCACACTAATAAAATTATTTTGTACTTTTTAGTGCATAAATAAAAGGCCATTTTTTTGAAAAAAATTTATTTTTTTTATTTTTAGTCTGGCCTTTTTACTATGTATTTCAATAAAAAACAATAAACTTAGAATTGTATTTTATTTTGCTTTATTTTATTCAATACCTTGATTATAGGACATTTACATAAATTTGTGTAACATTTGATTATTAATTTCCTTTTTATTATTTTTTCTCCTTCCCCCAATCTCTCATTCGTATACCTACATCTCTGCTGTACAGCGTGCACAGTCTGTCAAGCGAATGAAGTCCGTTCGAGTTTCGTTACCGAGTACGATGCTCAAAATAATGTACCAGGAACGAGGGACGTATTAGCGCTTGACACGTATTTCAGTATATTCGAAAAAATAATGTTGCCACCTTCTCTTGTTATTCCTCTCCTACATAAAAAAATAAAATATAATTTTGTTCTCAACAAATAGCAATCTTTCCAACGATAATATCACATGACCGAAAAAAGAAATATTTTTTTCCAAAATTTCGAGTTTTCAGCACCCCGAGGGTCTAATTTTAAAACTGGAAACCCCGATGTTGCATAATATTATATTATCATCTCTAACAAGCATTTCTGCAAAAGGACACTTTTTTAATTCATCAGGAAGTAAGTGAAAAATCGTTCGCAAGATTCCCCCAGACTGACAGAATATCAAAGCGAGTTAAATAAAAGCCTATGAAAAATCTAACGGTCTAACAAAATGATATTTCCTATACATTATAAATAAATTAATAAAACATTTGTATTCAATTTTTTTGACATATAGTTTACATCTGGTCACGGTATTTTTAAAATATATCTATGTAAATTCGAAATTGTAGATACTGTTAATCATGGAGTATGTAATTCTAAAGATAACATCGAGCTAATCTTAATTTATTTTGAATGTTACGTTAAATCTTGATCCGTAATAGTTTGGTCCATATTTACGCATGTATATGTATGCCTGTAAAATACTCATGATCCTAATTTTTGAAATGAATAACGTAATTTTAAAAACGAAAATAATTTTTTCTTTACGATATACGCTGCGCATTCTTATTTCAAAGTCATTCTGAAATGATTGACATCGCTCTCTAATACTGTTTCATAATGTACGATTAATAGTGACAATCTTAATCAGGTTTATCGGCCGGCACGATACGTCTTACTCGGAAACGAAAGGAATCAATCTTGACGGAACTTAGATCCTCACTGCCGGCGATTATTAATAAAATTCGGTAGCATTTATATCATTCATTTCGGATTAGCGTTTAGCACTGCGCCTGTTTAAAATCAGCCAACGCGGAAACAATGCCAGTTCTTACAGTTTACATCATTATCGAATATCGTTTTTTACTTCAAATATCGAACGATAAATTTATTTCGAATCCTTGAATCCAGAGTTCCTGTAAAATTTCGTTCCTATGTTCTTCTAAGAATGAGTGGGTTACAAAACAAACCACCGCTGCCGTATCAATAATAAGCATTTTTTTTATTCAAACCTCGAAGAGATTGAAAGAGATTTCTAAATAAAATCAAGTTTGCGACTCCCCGCCTCGATGACATCATTATCACAACGTGCTTTCCAAATCAGTATCTGTGTGAATTTTAATCAAAAGCTTTTCCACCTTCATCGTATGCCTCATTGAAATTGTTTTCTCCTTCTCATTCGGAATTACAGTAATGTTCATGTGCTTTTTTATTTCCTCCGAATTTACGACATACCATTCATCCCTGAATAATTTAACCGTTGGTACAGGAATTATCGAAATCCGCCATTCAAAAGCAACGAGAATAATGAGAACATAAAAACACGTTTTGATCCGGAAGTAAAAAATTTCGAAATGATCAAGACAGCCGTTTATGGGCCACCGTTTGATTTCGATAATTACGGGAGATGAGAGTTAATCACCGACCCGAAAACAACTTTCGTAGTTAAGAATTTATCGAGTTTACGTACGAGACGTACAATTTACACCTGATTAACAGCCCTTCTAATTCTACCACCCGTAACAGTACCTGTCATCAACGCTTACACGCCAAATTGAACATGTCAAAATACAAAATTACATATTTCACTGCAAACCTTTGTTCACTGACGCTATTGATTACAGATACACAATCCCAATCTATTTTCGCGGAACAATTTAATTTCTTAATAAAAATTAATCGACTTCGCTTGAGTTTTATGTTAATAAAATTCTAAAGATTTACGTCTATGTCTGAAGATAATACAATGCGGGTTTTTAACGTGAAAACCAAAAATCATATTCTCGTTAAGAAGCAGAAAACTTTTTTTTTTTTACAAAATATCAATTTTGATTTCCCTTTAATTCGATCTGTGCTCGAAATTAGTAACACTACTTTATTCAAGCTGACTATTATCATAGATTTCACTGAGTCTCAGCAAATTACCGGCTAAAACAGAAGGCACAAAATGAATAGAAATCGTGAATTTAATTATTACACTGAACTTCTGACGTTGAAATTTTGTTTTTTTACAAATAAATTTTAACACAGAAGAGCTAAAAAATTCCCAGATCTAAACTTCACTTTGTTTATTTAATCTGCCTTTTTTTTTTTTTTTAAAGGGAGGTGAGGGAGCACGTTAACAGTCAATTTGCATTCAGAAATAACAATAAGGAAAAGAGTTGTCGATAGAATTTAACTTTGGCCAGAATTTTAATAACATAATGGTAGTTAGAATGATGGGCAGAGAAAGACACAATACAACATGAAAAATGAAATGTCTTAGCAGATAACCACACAAAACATTACGCGAAAATATTGAAATAAGCAACGATTAGCGTCATAAGCAACTGCTTCATTCGAATGTAGAAGACAAAATGGAGGTGGAAAAACCAGGAAAATATGAAAAGAACAGACTTAGACAAGTGACAGAGAGACAATGACAAAATGATGAAGCCAAGGAAACTCGGGGAAATAATTAGAAAGAAAATTAAGTTGGAACAGATACAAAATAGTGATCGTCATGAAAGAAAGAAACACAAATATTTGTCTAAAATCGTTAGAATCTTGATTTAAAAAAAAAAAAAAGAAACGGAGACGATGAATTTTTCGCCTTATTTAAAGTCCATATACACGCGCGAATGGAATAGCGAGAAAGAGCACGAATAAGAGAACATACTAAGAATGATGAAATCGTAGAAAAGGGGGAACAGATAGATTCATGTGGGGTCAAAAATGATCAGATAATTGGTAAAAAGACGATTAAAGGAAACGCAGTGTAAAAATATAGAGTGGAAGAATAAAAAACAAAAGTAGTATTATAAAAAGTTAAAGTTTAAAAATGGGATATGAGAGGCTCGCTAAGCGCTCCTGAATAATCGGTGAAAACGATTACGCTACAGGAAAATAGAGAATAGACGCAGAATTTTTTTTTTTTTTTTTTTTTTTTTAAATAAGTTGTGAGTCTCACAGGGCAAGTATGCCCGTTGTGTGAGTGCCCGACACTCTTACTACCGTTTATTTAAGATACAAAATTACAATTATTCTAGCTTATTCTATACATCATAATAATAGTCAACTAAATTTATATAACTTATGACATAGCACACACATATAAATACATACACACACCGCAATACTCATCTACATACCGATACATGAGGGTAGCAAAATATCTTCAGATACGAAGAAAAGAAAAGAAGAGAAGAAGAAAAAGAAAATAAAGAAAGAAAGAAAAAGAAAGGAACAATAATAGAAAATTATAAAATGTCCTAATTCGAACCGTAACTTGGGTTTTACTCTTTACACCATTCTTTCAGCCATTTCCTTACTTCCCCTTTCCACACACCAAGTTTTTTTCGTTTAGTATATAATGGGGTATTTTACTAATTAGTTTAATTAGAACTAAATCATCAGTATTATCAATTCGTAGATTTACGTCCCAGGGCTAGATGTAATATATATTATTTTGGTTTCTTGTTAATCGAGTTTTTTGCCTAGATGGTAATTTTATATTATTGACATTAAATTCTAGTAATCTATAATAGAAATAGTACATCTTGGGGGACATTTCGTTGTTTTCTTTCCACCAAGTTGATCCAGAATCGTTTTGCTTCCAGTAGGGGAATATAAGTTTCAAACACTTTTTCTGTATTTTGCTTATTTTATTTATTTCCGTTTTCTTAGTCTCACCCCATATTTGAATTCCATATAAAATTCTAGACATTATTATTGAATCATAGTATATACGTAATGTACGATATGCTAAAACCTGTTTTATTTTATGTAAAGCTGGAATTGACTGTCTTATTTTCGAATTTTAACTTTGAATGTGTTTTTTCCAGTTCAAGGATTTATCGATATATGTATATACCTAGATATTTAAAATTTTCTATGTTCTCAAATTACGGTATGAGGAAATAATTTAGATGTTGGAAATGAAAAAATACTTTAAGAGAAATCGGGAAGATGGAGTATCATTTAATGTCTAAATTCAGAGTATGAACTAAAATGATTATTCACCTCAAAAACGGTAATCTCTATAAGCGTTTGATGCTGCGTCTTCGGAGAATCTCGTTACTTAACAGCCACAGATCCAAAGACGAAACAGCGCAAAAGTCATGGAGTTACCTTCCTCCGGATTTAGGGGTTGTGGTTTCACAGATAATTAAAAATTCTTTAAACTTCCAATCTCTTTTAATCGAAAATAGCATCTCCTCTTAGAAGTGCGTTCTATTTACGTAAACGAGGCACACATACATACTAAATCAAATTATCGTAAAAATTAACACGGCTACAATTACACAGCCTTAATAGACCAGATATCCAATTCTCTGGTAATCCTGCTGTACTTAGTATTAATTTAAAATCAAATTTGATAGTAAATTTAACATCTTCGTTAGAGGGAAATCTGCAAATTCAAGTCTACTTCATTTCCCCATAAAGAGAATTCGCCAAAACCAAATTTCACCGCAACACGTTTCCCCGACTGGGTTGAATAGTGGAATGACATCGTAAAGAATAGATCAATCTTTATAATTTTTTTTTTCTTTTTCGTAATACTGAAAAATATAAATTGTGCTGTAAAATGCAACCATGTTAATATTTTCGGTAAAACCCACACCTCAAACATATTACGTGTCAACATTTCAAATAGATAAGCGCTGCCCATATTCGGAACAACACGTAATATGTCTGACGTGTGGGTTTTTTCCAAAAATATTAACATGGTTGAATCTTATAGTACATTTTATATTTTCCAGTTGCAAATTTTTGAACTTTTAATAATCTGCGATCATTTCTACACCGTTAAATCGAGCATTTTCCTAGTAGAGCCCTTTTTTGAAAAACCCTCCTATAAATGGGACACTGTAATAAAGTTAATAAGTAGCCTGTAGAATTAATAAAGATGAAATTGATGACGCATCTGTTTTATAAAACTCTTTCGAGAAATTTATACAGACAGATGCAACATAAGCACATTCCAGTTTTCATCTGACACGCATATACAACAAGCAGCCACTTAAAAAGGGAAACGTACAAATAAAGATCCAAACGCATTTCCTGGATAATCTAGTGAAGTCCAACGTGATTTCTCTAAAAAGTCCCTTATATCGAGATTATTTAGTCCTTTTTCTACTATTTGTAAAAAAAACAAAAAAAAACAGAACCAAAGCAGATCCAAAGAAAGATGAAAAATACGTCCACAACGCAATGAAACGTAAGATGGATGTTTTAATAATTTCAACTTAGTTCTACCTCAATACTTATAAGTCCGACACAGTAACATGTTTTACCGATTTCAAAAAAATGACGTTGGGTTTCTCTTGTCGTTTTTTTAGATTCATTCCGCCTAACTTTTATCTACTTAGACCGATTTCAATGGTTTTTTGTTCATTCGAAAATGTACCAGCCGGTGGTGATGCCGTACAAGTACCATATCGGCAAACGCGGATACTCAGTTGTTATCGAAATAAAGAAAGGGGACCCTTTAAATAATTTTTCATTAATACCGGGAAACTTAACTCACTGCACGTTGCGGTTAAGAGCTACGAAGAGTACTTGTTCGCTTCAATCGCATTCATGCAGCATTGTTAGACTTATTAAACTATCAAAAACATTAATAGAGCGTTCGCATTTTAACCATTTCGGGCTGTTTGATTAAAATCGAGGTATTTTACAATTTTCATGTTACATAATAGAATCGAAAATTTTGCAAAAACAAAATGAGGAAATTTTTTTATTTACATGTAGGAAAATAACAAAGACGATTATTAGCGGTGTTTAATATAGCCGGGAAAAAAAATTAAAATACAGATTCAAAAAAACTAAAACTACACAGTGACACAAGGCAATCGCTATATCTCTTACTGAAAGGTTTAGAACTGATCCAATTCCTGAACTCTTTTAGGTTACGGATTATTTCCGAATCTCTTCAATTCCAAGAATTTAACCAGACTTCTTAGCAACTGCGCCTCCATGGAGCCACTTAGTCACAAATATAAATGTGTCTCTTACAAAATTCCACAGAGTACAATAGTCACCAAATATAGCACAAATTGCAGAAAATATCGTAGCAAGCTACACAGATCATGCGTACTTCTACACAGACGTAGCGAAGGCAAAGAGTTACCTTCAAAGTCACAGGCGTAGCAGAGTCAGTTAGGCTGCACGATTCCTGAACACTATTGAACGCTGAAAGATATGCGATAGCTTTTTGCATTCAACACTATAGCGACAGCAATCCCCAATCCCAAAAGGCCTTATTCATAACCGAATCTTGAAACTCCCTCCAACTCATCTCAAATATCAACTTCAATAATCCCGCGATAAACAAGGTTTACTACCTATTACACAAGCTGTCAAATATAAACTCTGAAGTGTCTTTCCTATAAGTACCGGCACACGTTATGTCAATCGAGCAACTCAGGCGACAATACCCTTCCCGATGCCATGTAACCCCCCGATTTCTCGTACATTAGCCCACTCGCTCATGTCCGAGTCAAAAAAGAATAGGAGCAGGAATGGAGATCCACAGACACGTTCCTCCGAGGAATAATATCAACCACTGAGCCTTGGTGGCCCACAGACGGAGTTTCCCGCAGATACTTTTCTGTCTTGAACCGCCTCCGAATAGATCACATAGCCCTCTCGCACGATTACATCTTCACGAGCCGGGAACTCTGCCTCTTCTGCAGCCCATAAAGCACCCCATCCGCCTCTCACTTAATCCTCGAATGCCTTTGCTTTGCGACACCACGATCCTTGTACATTACCACACGGCCCACTATCAAAATACTGTAAAATGCTTTCCTCACAGTTGCAGCCGTACTAGCTTTCGTACGCCTGTATCATCATGTTTGATCCTCCTAAGTAGGCTTCGTCTGCTGTAAATGCCGTAGCAGTTAAACAGGGCGCATTGAAACCGTCAGACTTTCGTTTATTAAAAAAAACAAAAGACAGCGACATTTATATACTCAACGCTGATGGAAATACTTCATCTTTACATTACCACGTATAACTTTTAACCATATGAAAAACTGATCTCAATGATATAAATTATTCAGTGGCGGTCCATAAGAGTACGGATGAGTATTGATGAGTACTGACAAAATGTAGTCATCAAAATATGGACGCCCCAAAATTTTAAAATGAAAGAAAAAAATTTTGAAGGCAAGAAGGACGGTGAAAGCGAATAACAAAGTATCATTTACGACAATTATTGAAAAGTAGATTTCAATTAACCCGTAATTTATAAGCTCATCACTGATGGAATTTGAACATGACTCCATTCATCGCGCTTTATATAGCATAGAAAACAACAACCTTTACTCAATGACCCATATCATCATTGAGAAACATTTACATTAAAAATTTTGCAATAAAATTGTTTAAAAGTTTAAAACAATGAAATGGTACGTTAAATAGATGATTAACACGTAAATAATATGCGCGTGTTAAGATTAATTTTTAATTTTAATCTGCTTACTTCTTTTTCAAATATGTTGCAGTTCAATCCGATACGTTACAACGGGACATTGTAGACTTGCAAAAAAAAAAAAAAAAAAAAAAATTAAAATTATTTGTTATCTTTTATATTATTACGTATTCATCTAGTGCGATAATCGTTATTAATAAGTCAATAATTTCCTTTTAGGGAGTCTCTCAGTTGGATGTGCAGAAAATCTATTGCATTCGGATGAGACACAAACTGTACCTGACGCTAATCTGCAAAAGTTCACTCTCAAAGATGTGCTGAACGTGGTACCCCGATTAAATGATGCGCTGCCAACTGGCAGCCGTAATGCGATGTGTGCCAAACACAGTAAACTAACGATACAAGGGGCAAATCAGTTTGAACTGTGGGCGCTAAAAAGTGAGTGTAATCAATTTACGTTTTATAATGAATGGAAAAAAGAGCGACTGACGAACGAACCATAAGTTTCCAGTTGTTCTGTTCCAAATAATCGATAATGAAGATTCGCTTTCGATCATGATTAACGTAATTAATTAATCCTCAGTTGCAGTTATGAAGATCACGTTACCCTCTCACTCCGACACTGATGTAAGCCTGTTCTTGTTTTCCCTTTTCTTCTCACTCCTCGCCCTATTCGGTCCTCAAATTAACCAAGCCTTAACTAGTTTTTTTTATTTTATTCGTTTTACAAACCATGTCAGTACATCAAAGTAACTCTGTTACATATATCGCACACCGTTCAAACAAGTTTATAATGGAAGAAGATAAAAATATACGATTATACGAGTGTAAAGGAGAAATGGAATCTCATTCGTTTTCCGATACCATTATGTGAAATGCGATAAACCGCGCGTAAAATAATTATAATCGTAAAGCAGAAGATAATAAAAAAAGAAAAAAAAACACCTTCTACAAAACGATTCTTTGTGTATATTTTTGGTATATTTAAATTGGTTGTTTTAATCGTCATATAACAATTCCGAAGAACAGTGAACGTAATCCATGTTCCTGAGGCTAACCAGTAAAAGTGAAGACGACAGTCGCATCGCTTAACCAATAATCTGCTCAGACCCTGCAATACAATTCGACAAGTTTATTACGAATTTTTAAGGAGTTTTTTTTTTTAACTTGGTCATTCGGAAACGCAGAGAATTTTCTAATGCATGGCTAAAAGTGCCGACTTCAATGACAGCAGTTGAAGGAAGTAAATTACAGTCCGAAAGAAAAATCGCATTTTTAAAGTGGTACGAAGTAATTTTGATGCTTATTTTTATTGTCCACAATTAGCATGCAGGACAATTTTAATTTTATCGTGACCTAATCGCGCCGAGTACCTAGACGTCGAATGATACATTTTATTCGTCTCTTAAGTTGAAAATATACCGGATAAGAAACTTTTATGGTAAAGAAAATTATTCGTAGCAGGTGCGATTATACATGACGGTAGAACAAAGAATTAAATAATTATCCGGGCTCGATAAAACACTTTCGAGTGCCGATTGACTTATTTCGATTACTCAGATTTATTGGTACTTTCTCTGTTTATCTAACGTGATTTCATCAGTCTTTCGATGATATTCTAAAAAACATTTCGGAGATCCGCAGTTCATAGGCAAAATTATTTGAACAATGGCTTTTATAGAATCAACCATATACTCCTAAAATCTTTGAGAACCGTCAAAGTACCAATCTTTCGGAAGACAAAGATGCACACTCAAAGAAAATGTGATCAGCGTCACAATCGAGTGTGTTATCTACACATAATGGACAGAGGGGAAGGGAAGTAATAGAAAATCGATAAAGAGAAGCAGGAAGACAGCTGTGACCAAAGCGAAGGCGACAAAGAGAGGATATAGTAGAACGACGAAGGTGTGGGAAGTCCAGGAGCCAAGGGTGTGAGGGTGGAAAGGATTGAATAGACAAATATAAGGACCGCGGATTTGTAAAGGAAGGACCATACAAAGATTTCCAATTTTCAAATTGAATTTTTTTTGCTATACTTAGCAATTCGGAGGAGGGAAATCGTCGGACAAGACGCCCGGAAGCCAAAGCCGAACGAGCAAGGTAGTCAGCCTTCTCATTACCATGAATCCCAACGTGACTGGGGACCCATAGGAATCTTATATGCAATGAACGTGAGCGAGAGAGGACAGAAATTAAGGATCGAATATGTAAGATGACTGGGTCCGAAGAAGGATGAATATAGGGAGAGGAAATACAATCAAGAACGCTTCTGGAGTCAGATATCAAAAGAAAATTTGTTTGGACAGTAAGAGAACTAGTGAATTCAATGGCGCGTAGAATTGCAAACGACTCTGCGTAGTAAATAGAGCAGAATGATGGTAATTTAAAAACATTTGAGTGGTTAAGCGCAGGAATGAAGATCGATGCACCCACCCCGTGAGCCATTTTAGATCCATCAGTATAGACGAGTGTATGGTCGGGGAACGCGGATGTTACTAACTGGTTAAATTCGTTAATAGATGCCAAGGGGGGAAGAGACTTTAAACCAGGAGGCAAGGAGAACAGAGTCGGAGGATGAATAAGGTCAAAAAAATTGAAGTGAAAATATGGGAGTTTATCAAAAGAAATAACAAAAGGAGCAAACTTAAATAGACGAGCGGAAACCTGGGAGAGAATGGGGATTTTACTAGAGGCAAAACGCCAATCCTGCAGTAGGGAATGGTATGAATCAATAAGATTATTTGAGGAGATAGGAAGGCGCTTGATGAGGAACCGGTAGGCAAGATAGTATCTACGAAGGGAGAGGGGAGGAATACCAGACTCAGCCAGGATCGCCGGAGTAGGGCTGGATTTTAAAACGCCAAGGCATAAGCGGAGGGCTGCATTCTGGACCGTATTCAGTTTGGAGAGAAGAGATTGGGATGCGTTGCCGTAAAGAAAACTACCGTAATCAAACTTAGAGCGGATAATAGATTTATAGAGTATGAGGAGTACTACAGGATCTCCGCCCCAGTTGGAAGACGACAAAGCCTTTAAGATATTTAACCGTTTTAGTGTAGATGAATGAAGATAATTTATATGTTCTGAGAAGGATAGTCGACTATTGAGATAGATTCCTAAATATCGGAAGGAGGTAACAAAGGGTAGACGCAGGTTATTGATTGATAGGTTGATTAATGCTGGATTGTAGGGGCGGTAAGTAAAAATAGTACATGAGGATTTTAAAGGAGCAATCGTAAGGTGGATTTCTGATAGGGAACTTTCCAGAATATGTAAGGACTCCTGCAGCTTGTGACGAGCTTCTGGGATATTAGAAGCGGCTGTATAAAGGAGTATATCATCCGCAAAGAACAAAGAGGAAGAAGGTATAGGAAGTGAAGCGATGTTTAGAGTATATATATTAAAGAGAGTGGGGCTAAGACAAGACCCTTGTGGTAGACCGTGGAAAACTTTTCGTATAATTGACTCATCGGCTGAACTTAAATGAATGGTTCTATTTTGAAAGAGATTCATAATTAGGAAGATGAAATGAGGAGGTAAATTAATGGAGAACATTTTATTTCGGAGAGTTGGAAGATGAACGCTGTCAAAGGCACTTGAGACATCAACAAAAGCGGCTAAAGTGAAGTTTTTTTGGATGAATGATTTGTATATATAGTATAGGAAAGAGGCAACACAATCAGAAGGACCACGGCCAGGACGAAATCCATACATATTATCAGGGAGTACCTTATTATTCTCCAACCACCAAACAAGACGTTTGTTTAACATGGATTCGAATAGTTTCCTAAGACAGCTAGCGAGGGAAATGCAGCGAAAAGCCGAAGAGTCTTTATCCTTTGGAATAGGGACAATTTTGAAGGAGTTCCATGTGGGAGGCGTATAGCCAGAAAAGAGAATAGAGTTAAAAATGTTTAAGAGGATTCCATAGAATTGTTTAGGAAGATTTTTAAGAACAGAATAAGGGATTCCGTCTAAGCCTGGAGATGAGTTTATATTTTTAGGAAAAGCTGCAAAGAGCTCGCTAATAGTAAAAGGAGCGGTTAAGAAGTGAGGAGGGGAGTTTGAACTATGCGAAGAAGGATTTATTTCCTCGGCAGAAGGAACATAAGGGGGGGCTACGCCATCAACGAAGGAGGAAAGTTTATCTGCTGAAAGATCCACATAGGAAAGACTGGTAGATCGTGAATTTTGAAAAGCTTTTGCCAACTTCCAAATTCGGGAAAGTGGAGTACATCTGGAAAAGGATGCGCAAAATGCAGCCCAAGACGCTTTCTTTGCCTTTTTGCAAACATATCTTGATTTAGCATTAGCTTGTTTGTATGTCAAGAAGTTAACGACGGTAGGATTAGAGCGAAAGGTGCGAAATGCGGACAAACTAGATTGGTAAGCTAACGAACAATCAGCATTCCACCACAAAGACGACGGATAGATACGCCTGGTATTTCCGGTGGGACTCTTCTTAGGAGGGGAGGAAGAAGATAAAGCCGAAGAAATCAACTGGATAAACTCTTGATACTGAGGGATAGGATCACGGTTAGGATTGAAACAAAAAGTCGAGGATTCAAGAAAAGAATGGAATTTGGGCTAATCAGTTTTCGAAAGGTTCCAGCGAGGAGTGACCGAAGTGTTGTGTTGAATGGATGAAGCGGCAACATGAACAGAGACAATTATGGGGACGTGGTCTCTGCCAAAAGTCCCGTTCAGAGTGCTCCATGAACATTTCCAACTTAAATTAGGAGAGCAGAAAGTAAGATCAATAGAACTGAAAGTGGAAGCGTTTTTAAAATATGTAGGGGAACCATCGTTGAGAATGACAAAATTATGGGCTAATAACAAAGATTGAAGGAGGGAACCATTACGATTTTGGGATGAGAGACCCCAGGCGGAAGAGCAGGCGTTCCAGTCTCCGCCAATAATAAACGGATAAGGAAGGGAATCAAAAAAAGATGGTAAATAAAGATCTTTAAGGTTGCATAAGGGAGGGATGTATACAGAGACCAAGTTAAGAGGGTGGCGTAATTTAGTGAATGAGGAAGGGATAGAAATGTAAACAAAATTTGGAGTATGGGAAGGGCTAGACATGTTTGGAAGGTTAATGCTATGGGTGGTGAATGGAATGCCCATTCTAACCAGAATGGCAGCTCCTCCATAGCCATCCTCGCGATCGCATCTAATTATCTGAAAGCCTCTGACGGAGAAATCTACTGAATCTGTGAGCCAGGTTTCAGATAGAAAAGCTACATGGATGTCATGAATATCCAGCAAACTTTCAAGGGCTAATTTGTTTGCCCGAACGCTGCGACAGTTCCATTGAAGAATCTTAATCATGGCATTGTTGAGTAAATTAAAAAAAGCAAAGAAATAGAGCTGGAGGGAGGGAATAAGGAAGGATAGGTGAGATACTGAACGTAAGTATACTGGTGAGAAAGGAGAAGAGAGATACTACAGTAAGTGGAAAAGGAAACATGATACGTACATAAATAATTAAAAACTAACATAATTAATTAAGATTGATAAAATTAGCTAAGAAAAGCGGTAAAGATTCAGCAAGGGAAGGAGAAGAGGCAATGTTTTTAGATGCCAAAAGCTCCAAGAAACTTTCGGATAGGGAGGAAACTAATGGGAAGGAAGTAGTGGGAGGAGAATTAGAGGACGATAAGGAAGAAGGATTAACGGTACTAAGTGCGGAGTGGCTACTTTTGTTGGGAGTGGAATTGCCAGAGAAGGAGGCGGATCTATTAAGAGCCCACCCATTAGAAGGAGAGGGAAAACGATTAGAAGGGAGATTAGGAAATTGTGAAGGAGAATTGAAGTGAGGTTTCGGAGAAGAAAATTTGTGAAAAGTGGGCGATTTAGGACGAGGCATTAATTTAGGCAGCGAGAGAGACGACGAAGGAGAAGAACTGGAAGATAAATTATTAGACCTGGCACGGGAGACATTAGGATTTATTTTTCTGTTGACGATATCAGCGAAAGAAAACACAGACGAAGTACGATTTTCCTTTTTTAGTTGGCAGGCTTCACTAAAGGATATATTTTCAAATGCCATAATTTTTTTTAATTCCAGTTGTTCGAGAAAGACTGGGCATTGGCGGTTAGTTGAATCATGAGCACCTTCACAGTTGAGACATTTTAATGGTAAAGGGGGACTAGAGCACTCATTAGCTTGGTGGGAGTCACCACACTTAACACATCTAGGTTTGCCGCGGCACATTTTTTCTGTGTGTCCGAAGCGGAAGCAAGAACGACACTGGATGGGAAGTCTGACACTAGGTTCAACCGGACAACGAAGATGAAAGAAATGGACAAAATCAGGAATTTTATTAGAAAGAAATTTGATTTCAATTAAAGGAATGGGACAGAGTTTATCCTCTTTCCTTTTTTTAAGACGCCGTATAAAAACAACAGGAATCAACGAGGAGACATCATTAAGAAGATCATCTTCAGAGAAATCAACCGGAATATCTCGAACAATACCAAATGAGAAGAGGAGAGAACTAGGAATAAAAGCTTTAAATTGGTACTCTTCTAGAAAAGATGTATCTAACAGAAATTTGTTAGCCGCGGAGATATCGGTAAAAAATAACCGGAGCCTATTCCTGCCGGCTCGCACGATTTCCTTAATTGCAGTAGTCTTGCGAAATAAAAATTTTGCAGCTGCAAAAGGATGCAGACTACCGATATTTTTATCGGAAAGAGATTCAAGCATTACTTGGATAGAACCGGTGAAGGTGCTAGGGAAAAGATCGACGTTACGTGAAGTTGGAATGTTATTGTGAGCGAAGTTACCTTCATTATTGTTGCTGTTATCTTTGTTATTTGTATTATTAATCTCATTATTTTCAGCTTTCCTTACGTTAAGATTGTCTTTATCGTCGTCTTTAATTTTAAAATTCTCGACAGCGCTGCTTATAACTGAATTTGCTGAACTAATTAAGTCTGTTTGCGATAGACGAAACTCCTTAACAGGCAGATCGGCTTTTGGAGAGACTGGGCTGGAGGGTTTTCGTTTGTTGGAGGTATCTACCTCCATCACATTGACAGAAAGTGCAGGTCTGGAGGAGGCCGCCGTGCGACCTCCCTTAGACGAACTCATCAGCTAATATAAAAATTAAATATAAATGGGATGACAGTGAATTATAAAAGAAAAAAAAAAAAAAAAACGAAAATAAAATTAGAAATAAGACAGCGGAAAGAATCAATAAGAAACGTGAAGCGCAAGTAATAGTTAATTTAAGCAAATATAAGGAACGAGCTCACCGATTTCGGATGCTTATCAGTAAGTTGCAGGCGAGAACAATTATCCGCGTAGAGAATAGCGATATACGAATAGAATTATCGGAATACCGTTATCGCACGAAACAATGAACGCGTAAGAAACAACTGATATTAAAACGAGCTGTTAATGGTTCTTAGGAATGTTGTAGCAGCTGTCCATTCAGTTTTCCACTGGTTTTCGCACGCCTTTAGGAATGTATATGTAATTGATGAGGGTAGCTCTGCGTCCTCTGGCATTGGCGAGAGCAAGGCAGAACTTGCTGCTACGTCGACACTTTCATTACCAGGCACTCCAATATGCCCAGGAACCCACAGCAGCAACACGTGACTATCCATTAGCTGAAATTCGTACAAGTAGTGATATATTTTTAGAATTAGCGGGTTGTTGAATTTTTGGCTCCTAATCATGTTCAAAGATTGTAGGGAATCAGTAACCAGGAGGAAATCACTAGCTCTGGTGTGAGTTGTAACGATGTGGTGGAAGCAGAGTGCAATTGCGTACAGTTCTGCATCTAATGCGGAACAGGCATCATTGAGTCGAGTTTGGCATGAGATGTCGTGACCTTCGACTACACAGGCTGCGGGCAGCGGACCTGCCTCGCCGACTGCCTTAGCTCCATAAATGTAGTAAATTAGATGATCCAGTACTTATTAATTGCCCTAACTGCCGCTTCCACTGCCAAGGGAGGACTTGTTGTGTTTGGATGTTGTTTCAGCGACAGGTCAATATTTATCTGGAAAGTGATCCAAGGGGGAATAAGGGTATTGGGGCTGGGTGTTGACCTTTGTACAAACGTGATATCACATCTTCGCAGGTCGGCCAGTAATTCTGGTAGTGGGTCGTCGGGAAAGTTTGGTTCAAGAAGACAATGTTCCAACTTTAGGGGGAGGTTTCATGTGTGGCTGAAATGATGGTACATATATTGCAGTATGAAATATTTTCGGAAGTAGGAAAGCGGAGGGCACCCAGCTAGAACGCACATGCTGGCAGCTGGAGAAGTTCGATGCACTTCCAAAATGGTTCTCAGTATGGAGTGATGTATAGGATCAAGAGATTTCAATATAGATTTGCTGGCTGAGGAGTACACCTGACACCCGTAGTGGATTTTCGATAAAATGTTGAAAAGGAATTTAGGATTAATATTATATCTGGAGCTAGCCAGAGATTTCATTATGGGGATAGAATTGGTGCAGCTATGTTTTAAGTTGGCAATATTAGGGGCTTCCAAGTAAGTCTAGAATCAAAGATTAATCCAAGGAATTTGACAGTGGCTTTCTGGGGAAGAGGAAGATTGTTTAGATTTAGGGATATACTTGGAGAAGAACGGCGCCCCCTGCAAAAATCAACATACATATACGGGTTTACTCGCCGAGATGGCTAGGCCGTTGTTTTCAGACCAACTCTGTATTTTATTGATAGTTTTCTGGAGTATTTTTTGAGCGATAGGAGGGAAATTTGACGATAAGATGTCAAGATCATTGATAAACAGTCGGGCGATTATAGGCGGCGAGATACACTCGGCTACGTCATTGACGTAAATTATGAATAAGGTTGCACTCAGAGCAGAACCTTGTAGTAGCACGGTTCGGTTGCTTAATAGGAGAAAGGATATTATTTTGTTCAAGGACAAAAAGGAGGCGCCTGTTTACCATTTTTTCCATTACTTTGAATAAAACGTTTAAAAGGGAAATTGGACGATAGCTTTCAGGACGGAATGGATCTTTATTTGGTTTTAATATAGGAATAATGTATGCCATTTTCCAGAATTGAGGAATATTGCCAGATACCCGTATTTGGTTATAAATATTAAGGGGAAACTCTTTTGCCTGCGTTGGCAAATACTTAACCATGTATGGATGAGGTGCACTCTTGCGAGTATGAAATTTGAGTTAAAAGTTTAATTCAGCCATGGAAAATTTGCTGTTGAAAGCATCCGTAGACTGTTGAAGGAAGGATAATTCTTGTTGTTCATAAGAAGCTTTTCTAGATGTAAACTTAGTGGAATAGACTAACGAGGAGAATTCATTCTGGTAGTGCTGAGCAAAGATATCCGCAACATTGCTTGGATCTGATACGACTGAGTTGTTATGGATTAAGGAGATAAGGGGGTTGAATCGATTAAGGCCATTCATTGATTTAATTTTTGCCCCCGTCATTTGGTTAGATGTAGATTGAGCTATTGAATCGATGAAAGAGGTCCAGGATTCTTGCTTCTTCATCTTAATTATGTAACGTGCTTTGACGCGTATCTTTATGAATTCAATAAGGTTACTGAGTAATTGTGAAGATTTGTACTTTCTGAGGGCTCGTTTACGGTTTCGTATAGCTACGGCAACTTCACTACACCACCAGGGAACATGACTGGGAGTGGCGGGGGGTGGATTTGGGGATCGCCGTTTCCGCTGCAGTAAACGTAGCCTCAAGAAGTATCCTGATATTTTCTACCGCAGAGGTCCTGAGTTCACGAAACATTTCCCAATTTGCTTTGTGGAATAAGAAGCGAGGAGTTGTTGATGTGGAGACGTTTGGTATAGGACTTGTGGTATATATTATAATAGGGAAGTGGTCGCTGAAACACAAGTCGGGCAGGACTACCGACTCTATTTATGATATAGGACAGGGGAGGAGAACGCTAAGTCGGTAATCGAGAACACATGGTATGAGGGGTTAAAATGCGTGTGTGCAGGTTGGGGAATAAAGCATAAATCAGTAATGTAGATTAATTGAATTCAAAATTAACCGGAGTTGGATTTCTAATTCAGTGTAAAATAGCCGAGCGTACATAAAGATCTCCCCACATCAACAATGGTTTTCTTATGCAACTGAGCTTCTGCTCAGTCTTAATATAAATTCGATTTCCTATCAGAACCGAATACAAACCTATTTTTCCAGTTTTTTTAACTTTCTTCATTTAATTACTTAAATTTTTAATTTCAAAAATGCTTTTTTTTGACTCGACTCTCGCCGTTGGCCAATTTTCTAATTTCATTACACCGGTTAAATTTATATAACTCCTCGGTAAGTGAATGTCGGCACTTCAGCGATACCAATATAGGCACCGTATGCTAACGTTCGATACGTATTTGATACATAAGTGTATTAAGTTTTTCCTTCCCTTACTACGCCTCACACTTCTTCTTCTTCTTCGTGCAACTTGATTTGGGTATAGCTTAACCACTTTTCATAGATTCAACCATATGACGAAATGCGTCTCGATTTCTTGCCAGCAGGAACAATTCTTCTACTTTTGTAACTCCAGTCCATTGCTTAATATTTTAGAGCCAAGAAATCCTTCTTCTTCCTCATCCCCTTTTTTCTTCTACCGCTCCCATCATAATTGTGTGCTGAAGGTGATATGTTGATCCTCTCATGAAATGTCTAAAGAAATTAATTTTGCGTTTTTTAATTATGTCCATTAATATTAGATTCGTTTTCATAAATTGTAATACCTCCGCATCTTTCATTTTTCTAGTCCATGGTATCTTCCAGATCGGGCGATAACACCACTTTTCAAATGATGAAATACGCTTTTCCATATGTGCTTTTATTGTCCACGTCTCGCACCCATATAAGAGTACGGACCATACATAACATTTTAGCACCTTCTTCTTGATTTCCAAATTTAATTTTCTGTCGCAAAGTACATTCTTCATCTTCACAAATACATCTCGGACTATCTCGATGCGCGTTCTTATTTCTACGTCCGGGTCATTATCTTCCGTTATCCAACAACCTAGATAGTTATATTTTCCTACCCGTTCGATTTCCCTACCGTTAAGGAATAGTTTTTTATCTACAACTGGCTGTCTTGAGGCCACCATGAATTTGGTTTTCTTGATGTTTATGCTGAGCCCTTTTTTTCTACTTTCAAGGGCAACTGAATTCAGTAGTCCCTGCAGGTCTTCGATATTCTCCGCCAGCAGTCATCAGCAAAACGTATCACTGCAATTTTTTGTCCTCCAATTCTTATTCCTATGTCCCGTTCTTCTAAAGCATGTGCAAATATCACCTCCGAATACAAATTAAATAGCATTGGCGAAAGCACACAGCCTTGCCTAACACCTCTTCATATTGCCAGTCAGCTGATCGTCTATTAGTACTGTTGCATGCTGATTTTTGTAGAGGGACTGTAAAATTCTTAAATCTGCATCATCGACACCAATACTTTTTAAAGTTTTCATTAATTCTGCATGTTGTACTTTGTCGAATGCCTTATTAAAATCAATGAAACAGATATAGACTGGTTTTAGAAATTCGAGTGATCTTTGTATTAATGTTTGCATACAGAATAGTGCTTCTCGTGTTCCCATACCATTACGGAATCCAAATTGTTTCCACTTTATATTTTCTTCGCATTTTTTTGATATTCGTGGATGAATTATGCGCAAGAATACTTTTAAGACGTGACTCATAAGACTTATCAATCTATGGTCATCACACTTAGACGTCTTTGAAGTTTTTGGTAGGGCAATGAACCTGGACTCCAACCATTCTTTGAGCATTTCCCCGCTACTGTAAATTAAATTGAAGAAGTTAGCCATCTTTTTGATTGCTCTAAGTCCCAACATTTTCAAAAGTTCAACTTGTATGTTATCGGGTCCTGCTGATTTTCTTACTTTAGCTTGCTTAATTGCAGTTTCCACCTCTGATTCTAGAATTGACGCTTGCTGGACTAACTCTCCTTCCTCGTCGTTAAAGAGATTTTTTATATATTTTTCTCAGACTTTTTTCTTCGCAGTTGTTTCTGTTACGATTTCCCCACTATCTGTTTTAAGAACGGTTACATGTCTCTTTTTATAAACATGTGTTATTTCTTTTATTTTATTGTGCACATTAAATTCATCATGTTTGATTTGGTACTCCTCGATTTCCTTGCATTTTTTGCTTAACCATTCCTCCTTTGCCTGTGCTACCTTTTTCCGAATAATTCTGTCAATTTCTTTATATCTGGATAGATTATTTTTGCTATTCCTTCTAAGTTCCATTAGTTTTAATATTTCCAAGGTCATCCATTGTTTATGATTCCGGGTTCCCTTTTTCGTTAGATGTTCCTTTGTAACATTATTAATTGAATATTTCATTTGTTCCCATCGATCCTCTATATCATCCATGTCTTGCATATTTTGTATTTTACAGTTAACTTCTTCTTTCACTTTTTCTTGGATTTTTCGATTTTGTAGCAGCTGTAGGTTTATACCTGACTTTTGGCTCTTCCTAATTCTTTTTACTTTTATTCGTATTGCAGCTTTCAGTAGGTTGTGATCTGTTTTTGCATCAGCACTGAGCATAGTCTTTACTGATATTATACTATTCCTAAAGCGTGTGTTGACTATTATGTAGTCAATTGGATTTCGAACTATTACTGTTGGTGTATCACTTGGCGATTTCCACGTATATAGTCTTTTAGGTGGTAATCTGAAATAGGTGTTAGTAATTGTTAATTACTTTTGTTGGAAAAATTAAACTAAGACATCTCCCCGGCCATTTCTTCTATCCAATCCAAATGGTTCAGTTACTTTGTTATTATGTTTCCTACTTTGGCATTAAAATTGCCTATCAGATATATAGCCTCGTGCTTCTTACAATTTTTAAGTACTGTTTCTATTTCGGTATAAAATTGTTCTAATTCGTCATCTGGTGCTTCAGCCGTAGGTGCATATACTTGTATGATGTTGATATCTACTAGGTGTGCTTTCAGCCGTAGCAATAATACTCAATCAGAGTATGGCACGAACGCAGTAACACAGTTGTACCACACTCTGTTTATCATTATTGCAACCCCACGTTGGTGTTTTCCACTTCTATCGGCTGAAAAATATACAGCCACACCACCAGATATTATCTTTCTGGTTCTAGTCCATCTTGCTTCACTCAGGCCAAGTCCATGAATCTTTAATCTGCGCGTCTCAAGAATCACATTTGCTAGCTTCCCAGGTTCATATGGAGTTCGTACATTCCAAGTACCTATGTTAATCACATCTGCAGTACTAGTTTTACTTCCGGGTATTCTTCGCACCCCTGCTACTGTGTAGCACCGGAAACTCGTGGCCAATGGTTTGGTTTCTGTATAGTGATTATTTTCTAGGAACATATACTGAAGTAGTTTTCCGTTGCTTTCTTCAGCGCAGTTATCTAGCCATTTCTGCAATAAGTACATCACGCCTAGATATGTTTGGAATACAGCCGTTTTTAGCTATATGCATCGCGCCTGTATCCAGTAATGATCGTCCTGCTGCCTATGATCATGGGATCATCTTGGTCTGGTTCCTTAGTTCAGACCTTCCTGGCTAGGGAGGTCCTTCAGGTAGAATGCACTACCGCCAGTATAGCTCTCAACTTCATCGGAACACGCAAACCTCTCCACCGCGATAAGGTGTGATCCCCCGGAGGGGACGCCTCTCGCATATTGTCTAATGTTTCAATGTTCAACACTTTTCGAATATTAGACTACCTACGATAGCTAACTTATATATAAATGTTTAACTGCCTTCCAATGGTCCCCATCTTCATTCTTATTATTCTTTGGGGAGGGGGGAATCGCCAACCGAAGTCCTGGATCCAAAAACAATTAGAAAATAAAGGAGTCAATTATATCTTGATACGGACAAATACAATGTGCGAAGAAGGAAAAAATAGGATATATGGGAAACGCATGTGGATTCGCATTATTCTAACAAGGCAGTCCTTTTTCGTTTTTTTTTTTTTTTTTTTTGTAATCCAGTGTAGTTTTATAGAATACGTAATTATAGGACAATGATGTGTGGCTGACTCTCAGACTGTTCATAATTGAATAGACCCGACGAAATATTCGCTTAGCTGAAGCCACCGAAGCTCGGCGCTGGTTTTTAATAGTTTTTTAAAAAGGTTTATTATTGGGAAGCCCAATATGCCCTTCACTACTGTTCAGACTTAATCTTTTATCGACGATAGTCGGACAGCGTTAAACGTCATTGGGAAATAAATTTCTGTTCGAGCGGCTTCAACTCTATCTTATCAATAGCTGACCGAATCTACATTTAACTGATTTTTCTCCCTCATTTCGTTTCTGGGCGAAGATCCTTTGTTGACATGCCCAAAGGGGGTTTTTAAAAAAAAAAAAAACTCTATCGTTCCTAACACCCCAATATGGCCAGACATTCACAGTAACGATACGTTGCAGTTCTTCTTTTAGAGATCAAACATGATCTGTTGAATCTGATCCTTCAAAGTGAATTCTTGGGCTGATCGGTATTAGCTGAAGTAGTATCCTTAGTCCGTGTTCGGAAGAACTTTCTGTGGCCGCGGAGCTATCTCCTATATATACTGCAAGCAATGCAAGATACCGTACAGTTCACTATTAAGTATTATGCACCACCGCGTAGTCGAACTGAATGGCTCAAATTAATTGCCTTAAAAAGGTAAGCTACCGGCGGCTCGGTGTGTAATAGCGTATCGGTTTTTATTAGTTATTTACTGAAACATAGCCTGTGTACCATGGTCTGAATTAGTTTTTCAACTGTAGCTCATGGATCGGTTAACTAATTGCCAACCTCTAGAAGTTCTCATGAATCCGTTAGTATCAATACCCTTTTTCTGTGATTTATAATTTTTTACTTATTTAAATGCCATAATAATGACATAAAATCCGACACCGCAGAATAATATCCAACATATACAATTCTTTTAATATTTTTTAATAGACTGTCGATTATAAGGCTACTAGTATTTAATAATTTGTTATTACATTCAAAAATAACTTCATATTCAAGCATATTCATCACTGCTTTCTAATAAATAAGTCTAATGTTTTAATTTATCATTTATAGAACTATATTGTCCGTATAACATTCATAGTCTCCTTCCTTTTTCTCTAAATCGCTTTTCCTCGGCTACATCTCCTTTTTGTTCATTGGATCCTGAAGGTCCCCAGTATGTTTGTGGTGCGAATCACGTGCTCTTTGAGTGCTCTGGTTTATCTCGCGAGCGTGAGTTACTTTATTATCATCTTTTAAAGCTTGGTCTTCCTGCTCCTTTCAACGCCTCTTATGTTCTTTCTCTACCTATTCTCTCAGTTGATCCTGTCCTAGGGGTGTTGATTCCATTGTCGACAAAATAAAAATATAATTTCTATTTTTCGTTACTATTACAATTATTACTATCATTATTTCCATTTATATGTTTGTTAATATTCTTTTCTCGTATTTTTTTTAAATCACCAGTATCTAAATCAATTATCATTTCATTATTATCGATAATTATTGTACTACTTGCACCACCGCTATAGGAGAGCGGCCTCTGCCGCACCCGCACCTTATCTATAATATTAAAAACACATTAAAGCGGTATACCAATTCCGCTGTAAATATGTACAAATAAATAGACCAGATTCGACAATACACTACCAGCGAACGTTCACTAATTGTGCTAGAATAAACACATGAACTGATGATAACACTGAATTGATTCAGTAAGCGCACAGCTTTGTCACAGAAAAACTGAACGTACCTTATTCAACATTTTATCAGAAGAAAGCCACGACCTATAATTAACTACATATATTTTCCATTTATTTCGTTAATACTGCATGATAATCAGGGCCGGATTATAGTCAAATGCCGCTGTGGGCTCAGTAATTTCTGTCGCCCTTAGAATAATTTATAAATCAACTAATAAAAAATACAATTGAGTAACTAAAGTAAGAAAGGACATAAAAGTTAAAAATTAATTATCAATTTAAAAATTTCATACATTTTTAAAACATACCTAAATTTTATTTTAATTCTATACATACATTATTTTTATATGTATCAATTAAAGTTTATACTTTTTTACGACACAATTTTAAAGATGCAAATTCATTTATTATATCATCAAAGTTTAAATTCTTTACTAACTGTTCAGATACCTACGAAAACATGCCAACTCTCAGTAGACACGAGCAGTGTGTCCTAACTCGTATCCGCATTGGACACACAAATTTGACCCATTCGTTCCTCATATCTAAAAAACCGCCCAACCTGTGTCAACGCTGCAACATGTCTATATCGGTGAGGCATCTTTTGATCGAGTGTAATCACTACCAGCAGGCCAGACAACAAGCGGGTATTACCAACGGCCTTTCAGAGATGTTTTCGGACGCCGAGAAGTGTAAAAAAATCGTAGCCTTCCTCAAAGACATCTCTGTATTTCAACTGATCTAACTTCCCCAGCCTTCAGCTAGTTTTTTTGGTTTTTTTTTTGTTTCGCGCATTTTCAAATATTCAATATAAAATTTTATAATTATCTGTAAAACCGTAGTCGCTAATGACCTTGTAGTCCAAAAGCGACTTGTAAATATACTAAATAAATAAATAATAAATGTTCTTCAATAAATTATAGATAAATCATTTAACTTTTGGTGAGACATTGTTGATCTGAAAAAATGTTTAATTTTTTTCATTTCAAGAAAGGAGCGTTTTGCTGAGCAGTTTGTTTAAAATAATAAAAGATAAATTCTAAACGTAATGTCTAAATTAGGAAATACATTTTGCAAATGTTTACTTCGTATTAAATTCGCCATTTGAATAATAATATTTTCATCATTATGATTATTTCCGTTTTTAGAGTTATATAAACATAAACACAATTTTTTTTACTATTTTTTTGTTCTTCAAATTAAATTTAACTAAATGAATTTTATCACGTATGTATGGATGAAAATGAATACATTCTGAAGTTAATGAATCTTCGAAATCTGTAGAATAATTATTTTTGAAGTTTTTTGCATATTCTATTAGATTTACTTCAGATTTCTCTTGATTTGAAATTGTTGAAATTAAAGTTTAATTCTTATTTAAAAATACCACACCAAATTTTATGTATCGAGTTATCGATAAGTGATGAATTTTTTTTTTTTTTTTTTAATTCACGCCATGTACAGCAACTAGGGCTTGGAGCGTGTAAGCTAATTTAATAACTGGTTATATTAAATGGAAGAAACCAGTAGATTTTAGGAAAGAGAACATAGAGGAAATTGTATCAGGGTCATCCTGGAGGATGATAGTAATGTTACTGCTGATGTTCAGCTTTCGCCGGAGGACGGAATAGGAAGGACATTCTAGCAGGAGATGTTTTACGGTCATGTTTGCATTGCATACGAGACGCTGCCTGTGCGGAGATTTGTCGAGGACGTGCTTGTGCGTCAGGCTAGTGTGCCCCAAACGAAGGCGGCACAAGACGACCTGCTCCCTACGGCTATCTGGCTGGTGATTTCATGCGCATATTTGCTTTTTGATAGAGTGTAGATGGGAAGATTCCTCTGATTTATTTGTCCAATTCTGTTGCCATGACTCCAGCAGAAGCTCTTTTAATCAGTTTTTCATGTTTTCAAACGGCGTTTAGATGTTCAACGGGGGACAATATTTAGCAGCCTTCTTTGATTCCGCATCCGCTAGTCTGTTTCCAGGAATATCTGCGTGTCCAGGTATCCAGAGGAAAGACGCGATCAGCGCTGGAGAACGTAGTAAATAACTACAAATATCATCAGCAATTGGGTGCGTAGATCTTTTCTGTATTGCATTGTAGGGCCCCGAAAGAGTCTGTGCAGATTACGATATTGTTTTTGTTCGCGGTGATTACACATTCGATTGCCAGCCTTATTCCATACAGCTCCGCAAATGTTGCTGAAAAAGTTGCCTATAGTAAACAACTATCTACCACGACGGAGTTTTAGATAACAGCACATCCTGCGTGGTTCTACGATTTTGAAGCATCGGTATAAAGGATGTGAAACCTTCTCATTGAGAGTATCTTATGTACAATGGCAAATCTTGATGAGTGGTGTTTAATTAGGGAAAAATCAAATTTATCGAGCCAGCAGGAGCATGGCGGCAAGGCCAGATTCGAGGAACGTTCCACGTATGACAGCTCTTCAATTTTGAGACCCAAAGGTATGCTTATATTTGATTATGCGTATATTCTCGATAAGGAGTTTAACGTAAGGACTGCCAAAGAGAGAAAGTGCGAGCTTGAAAAGGAGTTTGCTTGGAGAGATCGTAAAATCTGTTTTGAAGTAGATAAATTTGGCGAGTAGATTGTGTGGAGAAGAAGAACTAGTATGTGATAATTTCGTCTCATACGTTGGGGTAGCTCCAAGGCTTCGCACAGTAAACTTGCGATGGGAGTTGTGCGAAACGTTCCGATGGATACGCGAATATCTGTATGCTGAAGACTGTCGAGCTGTTGAGTATAGTGGGGCTCCATAGTTGCATTTTGACCGAATCTGTGCTTGATACACTTGAAGCAACGATGTTCGATGAGCTCCGAACGTTGTGTACGATAACTTCTTTATGATGTTGAGCTTCTTAACGCATGATTTTTTAAGTAAGAAAAATGCTAAATATTTTGCTGTCTCCGCTTGTGCTATTATTGAGTTGTTAAGGTTAATTTTTATAAAATGATGACAACGCTAAATTTTGCAGAAGTGCACGACTTTAGTTTTTTCAGCAGAGAATTTGAATCCACTTTTGTTTGACCATGATGAAAGGCCGTTGATTGCTCTTTGCAGGGTATTCGTTCCTAGCTTGATGTTTGAACAACTGGTGAATACAACGAGATCATCGGTGAACATCGATATTATTACTGGCGGTTTGAGAATGTCCGTAACGTCGTTAATTAAATAAGGTGGGTCCTAACACCGAGCCTTGTGGGATTCCATTCTCTAGTCGTATCGTTCTGGATCTTGAGTTTCCAATTTTTACTCTGCACAGGCGGTCAGCAAGAAAGCTTTTAATAAAGAGCGGTAGGAGTCCGCGAAACTTCCACTTGTGCATGGTTTCCAATACCTTGTGGTTTGAGGTGCGATCGAAAGCTTTATTTAGGTCGAGAAGAATTGCTATTAGATGGAGTTTCCGGGAGAACGCCTCCCGAATAGATTCCGTTAGGTATAGCACTTGGTCTATTGTAGATCGCGTTTTCCGGAAGTTACCTCGATAGGAAAAGATGAGGTTTTTAGCTTCCAGCTCCCACCTCAACATGTTATTTACTATTTTCTCCGGTACTTTACTCAACACTGATGTTAAGGATATCGGTCGATAGTTATCTGTACATTGGGGATTTTTAGTATATTTTATTATAGGTACAATTTTAGCCAGTTTAAAGTTCATTTGTATTCTTGATGTTGACCATATTGTATTGAAGATAGTGAGTATTTGACTTATGACTGTTTCTGGAGCTTTTTGGTGACATATAGATGTGAACACCATCCTGTCCTGGGGTCGTGGCTTTCGACTGTTGAATAGCTTCAATAAGTTCCTCTCTAGAGAATAAATAACTGGTTGCATGGCTCTGAATTACTTGAATTAAAGTCAAACTCTGAGTTACATGGTGAGGTTTTGTCCTCTTGATACTTTTGGCGTAGACTAATATCGCCAGAAGCCTGGGAAAAAAATTTTGCGAACTCATTTAACACCGAGAATTGATTCGTAATTATTTTGTTATTTATGATCAGCGTAGAGGTAACTACTGGACCCTTCTATCGCCTTAATCTTTTTCCAGATGAGTCTTGATGGCGTAGAGGGAGTCATAGTAGATACAAAGTTGTTCCAGGACTTTTTTTTCGTCTGCTTCAGTGTCCATCTAGCTTTAGCTCTTAGTTTCCTAAATTCAATTAAGTTTTTTAGTGATGGATACTTCTTGAGTTTCTGCAGGGCCTTTCTTTTGTTTTTTATCATTTCGGAACAGGCTATTAAACACCATGAGATTTTCTTGGAACGTTTTGTCGATGGAATAGTATAATTAGGGAGTGCCGTTTGTACCAATATATCTGTTAAAATTAACACGTCCTGGTGCACTTTTGATTGTTCATTATGGAAAGTAAACTTTTTTGCAGCCAAAGCTTCTGTGTATTTTGTCCAGTTTGTTCTTGCTGGGATCCCGTTATATAGGTACCTTTGCTGCACGCTATTTGGAGCATAATTACAGTCTATGACAATTGGTACGTGGTCGCTTCTTGCTGAGATCCGCATGGTGGAATATATATAAAAGGCTTAACAACTTTGAAGATATAAAACATAGGTCGATTGTTGACCATGTAGCATAAGAAAAATTAAAATGCTTAGGCTCACCAGTGGCTAGAATTTCCAAGTTTCGATCCTCTAGCATTTGCTGTAGTATGCGACCATTCGAATTACATTTGGAGGCTCTCCATAAAGGGGAATGAGTATTGAAGTCGCCTATGAATATAAATGGTAGCAGTATGAGGCTGAGCAATTGTTGAATATCTTCCATCTTTACCTTCTGGCTAGCGGAAGATAAATAGTACAGATTGAAAGTGGCACCAGCTTATAAATTTTAACTGCAAGGTTCGAGTATCTATTGGCAGAATTACTTGTTAGAAATTGATGTCTGCACGAACGGCTAAGATAACTCCTCCATGCGCATGTCATGCACTGGCTCTGATTCAAGTATGTGATAATTTTTTTTAGCTTTAAGTGCTGGTTAGGTTTTAAATATTAACTATAGATGCGAACCCCGCTCCACTACATATACGTCTTTTAGTTTGAAAATTTATTTTTCTTCTACTGTCGTTTCCTATTCGTCTACCCATATCACCAACAACATCAACATCACGCTACGTTATATGTATATAAACATCTTTATACTCCTCCAGATCAACCGAAATACACGTTACTGAAACAACTATTTTCCCAGCTGCCAGAAATCAGTCATCACGCATTTTCGAATGAAAGCGATATAGTATGAGCAGACGATATTAAGCCGTACTCTGTACTAATATTCGATGACGTTTCCTTGGACGGTGATCAAGCGATTATACAAAAATACTTTTCGATGGGGCGTCATAGAAACATCGATTGTTTCTATCTTTGTCGGACGTTTGTAAAAATTCCAAAACATGTGATTCGTGATAATGCGAATTTCCTAGTGCTGTTTGCGCAGGATGACGTAAAACTACAACACGCCTACAAAGAATATGTGAACGGAGACTGTTCGTATAAAACGTTTAAAAGTGTGTGTACAATGTTGGCGGGAAAAGTAGGGATTTCTAGCGATGTATAAGGAAAAACCTATAAATATCGGAAGTTACTGGCGAATTCGATCAGTATATACTAGTTAATCGAACTGATAACAGTGATGTTAACCGAGAAACCAAAGATAAGAAGGTGGAGGAGAAAAACGATGACAACATCATCATCAACGTCAACATCTGGTACGTCAAATGATAATCGTCGTTTCGACACATTGAGTCGAATTAATGAAGAGAGCCGCGTTAATAATGAACTAGATTAATAAGGCGAGAACATCACCGACAAGTACAGACTGTTTAAATATGAACGCGAAGCGATTGCTAAAACTTCGTGCCTCGTACTAGAACCAATCAGCAAGCCGTTAACGGACATTCGCGATAAAAGCAACGAGAACGATAACAAGCAACACAACAACAGCCGTTTAAAAAAGAAATTCCAGAAACAGCGATGATGATTAACGAAGACGTTGAGAAAGATTATCTCGAAGATGGGGAGGAAACAATTTCTACGGAACAACAGCTCCTACTGGACAGTATTACGTTTGATGATCCAGTCTTCGGAATAGAGGCAAACCGATAAACTGGAGAAATAACTTTAGGAAAAGTACCGATTTCGTGGACAGATAACGAATTGTATTTGGATAACGGGTTGAACAGAAGAGGGTATCCGCTGACACCTGGTCTGCTTCATTTGTTAACGATGAAAACGGTAAGTAAATCGTGTTATACCAATGCGGACTTGCAAGTATATAAACAGTTACTGGAACATAGCGGGGTGCATTTAAAGTCAAACAGTACGTTAAAAGGGAATCGAAAAAATTCGAAATATCGTGATATTATACAACCGTTATTTCGTGCGACTAATTACAAAAAGTTTTTTAGTAGCCCCTCTACTACGCCTTCCATCGATAGCGACAATAAGGTTACTGTGAAAAAAGGCGCTGGTAACAAGAATAAATGACGACGAATGGTATTATCAGCAGCACGCTACGAATATTGAAGCGATCCAAACGAACTGGTAGAACAGCTGCAATTATTACAAGCAAGTAGAGCGATCGGGAACACCGGATTAGATACTGAAATATTTGCTATAGAAGAAGAATTGGTCGAAAGCCGATACACATTCGTTTACCTAACGTCTAATATAATAACTCCGACTGTTTCCTTCCTTACAGCGCAATCTCGTTAATGAATTACATAGAGCGGCTCGCAAACTATATCAAACACGTTGCGTACAACTATTAGGTTTAAATAACCTTTGGCAAGGTGATCTGGTCGATCTTCGTCAATACGCACATTTTAATCGCGGCTATAAATTCGTGTTTACAAACGTGAACGCGTTTTCGAAAATCGCCTTGACAGCTCCGTCGAAAACAAAAACCGGTAGCGAGATGGCGAAAGCTCTTGAAGGAGTACTCGCTACAAGGAACATCGTACCACCGCGAAATTTACAAATCGATCGGGATACCGAATTTTACAATCGGCACGTACGCGCACTCTTAAATCGATATAATATTAATCTGTACAGCACTTACTCTCCGCTTAAAGCTAGCATCGTTGAACGATTTAATAGAACGTTAAGGGGATGGATGTGGAAAGAATTTACCGCTAATAGTAATAAACGTTGGTTACCGTTACTGAGTGAGCTGGAAAATATAATATGAAAAAACATCGAACGATAGGGTTCGCACCCGTAAATGTTACACCAAGTGTGGAGAAGATGGTTGCATGGAATTTAGCAAAAGCGTGTGCAACAGCCAGTCCACCTTCCTTCGCTAAATGTCCGAGGTTTACGATTGGTGATGTGGTACGAATCAGTAAGGTTAATACATTACTGGAAAAAAGGTTACCCACCGAACTGGACTGGAGAACTGTTTACTATAAATAACGTGCGACCGACTTTCCCTACAACGTACACGTTAACGGATACTAGTGGTAAACCTATTGTCGGTATTATTTACACGGAAGAATTACAGAAAACCGCTTACCCGGACGTATACCTAATCGAACGCGTTATTCAACGTAAAGGTAGAAAATCGTTAGTGAAATGGCTCGGATTTCCAAGTTCGGAAAATTCGTGGGTGGACAACGCGAATTTAGCGAATAGTTAATAACAAAAAATACACCGACTACGCGGAAACGATGGCTCTGCATGAGAGCGGTAAATATATGACGGAGGGAGACTCCGTAGCACCAGCTACTGTCGAATTAGACGCTAGCAAAAATTATAATTTCAAAGGAAAACGTCTATTAAATACTAATCAAGATCAATTAAACGATAACGAGGTCATACCTAGGGAACATTTACAAGAATCGCTCGCGTCGGGTAGTTTAAAAGATCGTGTTAGAGACGCCCCTAGGGACACGGTATACATACAATCGACTTATGTCAGTTTTTTATCTAAACGACTTGGTAAACGTTGGTGATGCAAAAGACCCGACAGATGTTGTTACGAAACATCAAGTTAACAATCTGATAAATGATAAGTTGAGAATTGACTAAACACATTAGTTGATAACATCTTTCGGGGTGCGGACTTTTTTAGCTATCTAGCTAGATAGCATTTTCTAATTTTAATTCGTTTATATTTTTACCCTTCGCTTCACCGCTCCGTTATTGTCCCTATTATCCGTTTACGTCTGAATCATACTCTTCTTCCTTCCTCACGCTTTCGTTTTCATCTCGCTCTTTCCCCTTATTGCTCTCTTCATCCTGACGACGTAGCCGTCTGTGATCCTGACCATATCCTCTTTGAATGTCCATCCCTCGTGAACGAACGTACCTCTTTATATTCCAATCTGCTGTCACTCAAACTCCCTACTCCTTATTGTGCCTCGTATATCTTATCGTTTCCGTCGATCTCAGTTGTTCCTATCCTCAGTTCCTTTATCTTATCAATATTTGACAGCGACTCTACATTTAACTGATCCTTCTTCTTCCTTTCGTTTCTGGCCGAAGATCCTTTGTTGATATGCCCAAAGGGGGGTTAAAAAAAAAAAACGATTCCCACGCAACGTATAACAGATTTTGAATTGGCGAAATGCATCATAATTTAAGGTAAAACTATTTTCTATGAAATACTAGTCACTTCAACTGCCGCTACTCTTACTACCTAATAAATCTAACTCATCTACGTTGTTTGAATAGGTTTACTATTATACAATTATTGTATAACAAATCTTACGAAAATAGAAAACTGAATTAATAAATTATTTAATTGATTACCGAAATATTCCTATTTTCGATACGCGAAAGAGGAATAATTTTAAAAATTTCTGCGAACCGCGTAATAATAATAATGCCAGTAGTATTCGTTCATCTCCGCGCCGGTGAAGAATTGTGAGCACGCACGCCGCTGCCCTCGTCATCGCGCTTTCCAATGCGTGCACTAGGTTGCATACAAAAAAAGCGAGGCATGTCGCGCGGTAAACATTTTCTACACAATTTTCCAACAGGTTTGAGAACAATGGGAACCGACCTCCGTTTACCCTGGGTAGCGTGCTCGAGCCGGTCGAGCTCGTCGATGTAGCACGCTAGGTTGTGTACACCAGGAGTCGAAGGTAAAAGCGCACGCCGCGTTAGAATTTTCTATAGATTTTTTTTCTTCTAACCGGTTCGGGGACAACATGGAACCCCTTTGACTTGGCTGATGTGCTGTTGGAACTAGTTGAGAGCGGTAAGGGGCAGTTGGAGGTGAACATGTCCGATTAATACCACCATCATCACCTGTTGTTGTTACGTCATGGGTCGCTTTCAGACGGTAACGTGCACGTTGCCCCCCCCCGCCATATGGCATTACCCCGTCTGCTGGGCTGATGATATCACTGTTTTGTATAATATTACTCCCTTTTTTGTAATTCATCCGATTGTTGTTGTTGAACAGCTTTTTTTTTTTTTTTTTGGGCGCGCCAGCGGCATTGACCCAACAACAAGAAAACTAAGCTAATAAACTAAATAACTAAGCGGTCCGAAATGGACGCAACAAAGGACAGCAGTGCGGACACCACAGAAGATGAAGGCAAGGAGAGGATAAAGGAAGAGCTATAGGGAGTAGGGAGACCTAATGACAGGAGCTGACTCTATAAAAGGGAGCGTTCGTTACGAAGAGCAGGACACTCAAAGAAAATGTGATTAGCATCACATGTACGAGGAGGATCACAATCGTGGAGAGAACAAATAGAGCAAAAGGAAGGAAGCCGGAAGGACTCAGAATGTGGAAGCGACGGAGCAGTAAACGCACCACCCACGCTGTCCTCGCTCTTGGAACCATCAGTAAAGATCAATATATGAGCAGGAAAAGAGGAATTCAACAAATGAAGAAATTCATTGTTGACTGCACCGTGAGAGGAGGAATTGGCTCGAAGTGGAACAGAGGAAAATATGATAGGCTGCCATAGGCTATTGAAGTCATGAAAGAAGTACGGGAGAGTGTTGTAGGAAAGGACAACAGGAGAAAAATTAGAAAGACGGGTAGCAATGAGCGACAGGATTGGGATTTTATGAGGAGAAAAACGCCAGCAGTTTTTGATATATAGATAGGAGGAAATAAGTTTGGACGAGGAGATGGGAAGCCGTTTAATTAAAAAGCGATACCCAAGCTGAGAACGGCGAATAAACAGTGGTTGGGCAACCGACTCTGATAGAACTGCGGGAATGGGGGAGGATTTCAAGGCTCCAATGCACAAACGGAGGCAGGAGTTCTGGATCGCGTCAAGTTTAGTGAGGAGGGACTTGGAGGAATTACCGTAGTTAAAGGAACAATAGTCGAGCTTGGACCGGATGATGGCTTTGAAAAGAATTAGAAGGATAAACGGATCGCCTCCTGAGGGGAGAGAGAGATTTAAGGAGATTAAGTCTTTTAAGACAGGATTTATAGAGAAAATTAATGTGCTCATGGAATGTGAGGCGGCTATTTAAAAAAAGGCCAAGATAGCATATGGAATTGACAACGGGGATAGGAATACTAGATACAGTGATGCGAGTTAGAGCTCGGTTAAAGGGTCGGAGAGAAAAAATGATACAAGACGACTTAGTAATAGAAAGAGAGGGGTGAAGACGAGAAAGGGAATTATTAAGAATAAACAGGGAATTATTTAACTCATCAATAGCGACGGACAGATTGTCACAGGTGGAATAGACCAAAATGTCGTCAGCGAAGAGGAGGGAGGAAGAATAAATAGGAAGAGAAGCGATATCAAAAGAGTAGATATTAAAAAGTGTAGGACTCAGACAGGAACCCTGTGGAAGCCCACGATAAACGCATCTGGAGGAGGAAAGGGAGGGAGAAGAAATAAAGAGAGTTCTGTTCTGGAAGAGGTTGAGTATGAGAATGACGACGACGGAAGGGAGGTTAAGAGAAAAAAGTTTGGAACCCAAAGCGGGAAGATGCACATTATCAAAGGCAGAAGAGACGTCCACAAAGGAGGCAATGGTGAATTTTTTTGTTAGGAAAGACTTATAGACATCTGAAAGGAAATAACTAATGCAGTCAACCGGCCCAAGCCCAGGACGAAAACCAAACATATTAGGAGGGAATAGATTATTGTGCTCCAGCCACCACACGAGGCGATTGTTGATCAAACCTTCAAAGAGTTTACGCAGGCAGGAAGCCAGGGAAATGGGACGGAAAGAACACTGATTTCTTTTAGGAATAGGAACGACAATAAAGTCGTTCCAGGATTTTGGAGTAGAGCCAGAAAGGAGAAAAGAATTAAATATATGGAGAAGGAAAAGCAGCGCAGCAGGAGAGAGATTTTTAAGAATAAGGAACGAGAAACCGTCCCGGCCAGGAGCAGACAAGGTGGATTTATTAAGAATGGATGCAAGCTCCTCGTAACGGAAAGGAGAAGACAGAAAGTGAGGCTCAGAATCTACAGGAAGAGAAGGAAGAACAGTTTCTTCAAAAGAAGGGACATAGGCGGGAGCAATAGAATCCAAGAAGGACTCCAGCTGGGATTTGGAAGGGTGGGAGTGGCGAGGGCGCTCAGAAAAGGGTGATCTAAACGCCTTAGCCATTTTCCAGATTTGGGAGAAGGGCGTATCTCTGGAGAAGGAGGAACAAAAGACTTCCAAGAATTCTTTTTGGCAGACTTCAGGATAAAACGAGCTTTTGCGTTAGTTTCTTTGTGGACTAGGGAGTTGGAAATAGAGGAATGAGAGCGGAAGGCTTTAAAGGTGGCAGAACTTTTTTGAAACGCTACTTTACACTCTTCGTTCCACCAGAGTGAGGAGGCATACGAAGAAGACCGACTGCGCGTGCTGGTAATAGGAGGAGAAGATGCGGAAAGAGCAGAATTTAGCGTTTGAGTGAAAAAATCGTAACGGAAGAATGGATTAGGAACATCAGAAAAAGAAGGGAGAGAGGAATCCACCAAGGAACGAAATTTAGCCCAATCAGTTTTAGAAAGAAGCCAACGGGGAGATTGAAGGGGCTTGAAAGACTTGGGAGGGAGCACGTCATTAAGAGTGAGCAGAATGGGGACATGATCGCTGCCAAAAGTGCCGTCGAGAGTCCTCCAGGAGCATAAGAGACCAAGATTGGGAGAGGAAAAGGAGAGATCAACTGAACTAGAGGAAGAAGGTTGCTTGAAGAGGGTAGGAGACCGATTATTAAGTAGAAAAAGATCATGATCCAAGATAAGATTTTCAAGAATCGAGCCATTAGGATTATTCCCAGCGCAGCCCCAAAGAGGAGAGTGAGCATTCCAGTCGCCTCCAATGATGAATGGACCAGATAACGATGAAAGAAATGAGATAAGAGGAAGATTAGAGAGGCTGGAGTTAGGAGGGTTATAAACGCAAGCAATATGTAAAGGATGCGGAAGAAGATTCAAAAGAGAAATGTGAACCATGTTAGGAAGATTGGGATAGGGAGGAGGAAGACAAGGGATATCGTGCGATAGGTAGGATAGATCGTATCTAATGAGAATGGCGACGCCACCGTAACCATCCACACGATCTGACCGAACTAAAGAATAGCCTTTGAAATGTAGAGACGAGGAGGATTTGAACCAGGTTTCGGATAACAACGCCACATGGATATTATATAGGTCTAATAAACCCTCTAAACTTAATTTGTTAGCTTGTAAGCTACGGCAGTTCCACTGCAGGATGTTCAAAGCATGAGCACGCGACATGCTATCTAGGATACAAGAAAATTAGAATAGGATAGAAAATGAAAGGAGGGACGAGAGTAGCTATAAAAGAAAAAAGAAAGGTTAGTAAATAAGAAGCGAGCACATAGGTGCACTTCCAACTTGAGGAGGAGAAAGGAAGAACAAGGAAATTGAAGACGAAAGAAGTCCTGCCCACCACAATATGCGGGCCAATTTGCCGGACCTTTTCTATCCGTATCAATTTGGTATAATTCAAAGCGCAGAGAGGAGTACCTGCACGAACATGGCTGACCACCAGTTTGTAGGTCTCCCGCCCTAAAGGGACAATTATACCTGAATATGAACAAATTAAATGACACGAACACAGAAGCATGTCTAGTGTTCCTGAAGCGTAAGTAAGGCGTTATCCTTGGCTAACAGGGAGAAAAAGGGGGAGGGAGATAAAGACAAGGAGAAGGCAAAAATATGCCTTACGAAGAATGGACGTAATTGGATAAGAAAGAAGAAAGATTGTCAAGGAAAGAAGAGGAGGCGGCTATGTTATGAGAAGCGAGGAGTTCCATGATTGCGGCGGAAAGATTAGTGATATTAAATGGGGAGTAATTAGGGGGGGAATTAGGAAGCAGGCTGCGAGGAGCTAGAAAGTTGCTGGAAGGCAGCGAAGAATTCAGAAGAGGGGAATCTTCACGATTCAAGGCCCAACCAACAGATGGAGAACAGGTGTAGAGGGAGGGGACGGTGGGAAAGTGAGGAAGAGGCTTGGAATGCGGTTTCGATTTAGGAGATTTATGAAAAGTTGGAGATTTAGGACGAGGAGGAGAAGACAATTTATTAGTTTTAGAAGAAGAGGCTTGAGAGGAAGAAGGGGCTGCGGCACGATTAGCATAGGAAAAGGCTTGGGAGACGACACTAGAGGATTTATGTTTGGCGGCTTCTTGAAAAGATATGTTTTCGAACGCCATGATTCATTTAATATCCTTCTGTCTAAGCCACTCCGGGCAGACACGATCGGACGAGCTATGGCAACCTTTGCAGTTGCGACAAATAGGAGGCTCCTGGAGGTTGAGACATTCCGAAGAGGGATGTCTGGAAGCACAGTGTGAGCAAACGGGATGAGAGCTACGACAATGGCGCGCAATATGTCCAAAAAGGAAGCATTTAGAGCACTGAGTGGGAAAACGGACACTGGGGGAAACGGGAAAACGGAGTTTGTAAATCGTTACAAACTCCGGAAGGAACGACTTAGCGAATTTAAGTTCTACACTCCTGGTGGGAATTTTTTTTCCATCAGAAGAGCGAAAGATACGACGAACTGCAACTACGGGGATAGAGGAAACAAGCCCCTCTTTAATTTCGTCTTCGGAAAAGGAAGGAAAGATTCCAGAGATAACGCCCATACTAAACAGAGCATTGGTGGGGATATACGCGGTAATATTGTTGGACTGAAAAAATGAAGAATTGTTCAGAAACTCATTCGCCGCAGAAGCAGAGGGAAACATAACCGAGATACGCCCCCTGCCCTGGGGAATGATGTCCGAAAAGGAAGTTGAAATTTTACAGATGAGCCTAGCCAGAGCCAACGGGTGCAAATTCCCGATGTTCTCGTCTAGGTTGGAGTTTTCGACAAAAACTTTAAAGGGACCAGGATAATCGGAAGGAAAAACATTAATAAAATCTTTACTATTATTATTGTTATTATTGGTGGGTAAAATGTTGTTGTTGTTGATGTTTTTATTACTATTATCATTATTATTATAATTGTTGTTATTGTTGTTGGTATTATTATTATTATCATTATTATTGTTATTATTACTACTACTAGCGATATTAAAGTTTTCGACTGCTTTAATCGCGCAGCTGTTATTATTTGTATTAGAGAGGTTGGGCAAGTCAGGTTGCGAAAGCCGTAGATCCTTGTTAGGTAGAATCGTTGTTGGCAAAAGAGGGCTGGATGGCTTACACTTTCCGGCAGCGTCAACCTCCATTAGATTCAGCGACAAGTTCGCTTTGTTGGATTTTGAATCTTTGGAGGAGGCCGCAGGGCGGCCCCCACTAGACGAGCTCATCGGTCGAGCAAATCAAATTAAAATATACGTAAAATTAGAAAAAAAAAAAAAAAAAAAAAAAGGAAAATAAATCGCTGCACAAATCGAAATAAATAATAGTAATCTAAGAATTCGTAGAGCGTCTAAATAATAGTGAAATACAGCAACGAAGAGATAATAAATGAAACGATCTCACCGGTCTGCCGAAACAACTGATTATCGAGCTGATAACGCGATAACGAGAACGCGAGCGCACACGAGATAAACACTTTCGTTAAACTAAAAGACTTACAGCTTTGTGAATATATTATTAAATTTTCTAATTTTTCCATTTATGTACTTGCAGTGATTGTAACATTTGAGGTTTTTATCTAGCAGAACGCCCAGGTATTTTAAATGGTCCTTTACTGTGATCCGCAGTTCGTATTTATTTAAGTTCGTGTTAATTTTTCTATAGTCGAATGTCATCAAATTTGTTGTGCTCAAATTTGGATTAGGATATTTCTAGAAACTCTTCTATATTCTTATAACTACTATTGTTATTTTCTTTTCCAACTTTCCTGTATTTCTACCTGCTACCATAATTTACTCAATCGTCTACAAATGTTATAATTTTAACATCGTTCGGGCTTTTCTAACTAATATATATTTGTGCAAACAGTATATTCCATAAATATAGACTTCGCTCCTTGTAATATACCCATATCTATGTGTACCTTTTTTTAGTTATTATTTATCGTCACCAACCGATGAGCTAGTGGCAGGGGAGGGCAAGATGATAGAAAGAAAATATGAGTTATAGGAAAAATAAAATGTATAGTTTGTAAAGGCTTAATATTTTATTAAACAAGAATAAAATCTTAATTGAAATTCCGTGGGTTTCTGGCAAATTGTTCTACTACTTTATTATAAAAGTCTTCCAAATTGTCCATGATTATGCGCCTACGATTACCGAAGTTTCAAAGCTCCAAGTGGGGGAACCCCCCCCCCCCCCCGGTGACGTCTATGTTGTTTATATTGATTTCAGTATATCTTTGATCGTAATATTGCTTTAGAGTCTCCAATAAGTTATAGTCTAATTTTTATTTTTCCAGTAGTTTTATCATCCGATTTATGATTAGTGCTGTCAAACTCTTTTGTTTTGTCTATAGTTAACATTTCCGTTTTATATGAAATATTTTTGTATTCTTTAATAGTTCTGTACATATTCCAAATTGCTAACTCTGTTGATTTCCCTTTCAATGCTCCATACTGGTATTTATTAGTAATCAAAGCTGAAAAATGTTTTTCTACTACTTCTCTTACTGGAACTTCCACAAATTTCACTATCATTTTTATTCGGGTTCTCCACTCTACACAATTAAATTTTTACTGTTTCTTGCTTATGCAAAGGAATTAAACAGGTTAATTTTCGTTGACCCAATTTAATTCCTTTCAAAATTCTGCGCTTATGTATTAATCGTTTTCTTTAAACCATATCAACGGGTTTTCTTTTATTTTTAATCTTTTTTCTTTCTTTTCAACTAGGTGTTTTCTCTTCAAATTTCCCTTACATTCTCTCTTTGTATCTTAACTGATAGCCTTTTTTTTCATTTCTATCCATCATCTCCTTTCAATTCTTTCTTCAATTTAACTGACAATAATACCAATCATATTTCTTTCCAATATTCTTTTCTCTCTGTACTAAATGTGACTTTGTTTCTAATTTTTCCTATTTCTTACAAAAAACTCCTCTTAATCTTTCATATACCTTCTGTGTCTTTAATTTTCTGTCTTATTAAAACTATACTTACCTTCCGTTTTATTCTTTTTTTTTGCATAAGAAAAAAAACGTGTTCAATACTACTACCGGGGAGACACTTATGAAGACTTTAAAAATTAAATCATCAATTTAATTTTAATCAAAGACACACGTATTTAAGTAATGTAAATTAATAAAATGGATTCTGATAACAGCATTCTTTTTGCGACTCTGCATAACATAAAAAACACCAATCTTACAGAACCGGAAGCCGTGAACGCTCGTTTGCATCCCGATCGTGTGGTTAAAGCTTTCCTTCTCAATTGCCCTCATCTCACACTCATCGCAGTAAACGATCTTTTTCCAACTTTCCCAAAAATGTCTAGTCAGCTTGGTCTACTTTTCGATTCTTTTACCACTATGCTAAAACCTTTAAGACTCGAGCCGTTTTTCCGACTCGTCTGCATTCAACAGATATAATAAACTCTTTGTGCCACTATATCGCCAATTATCGTTTATTAGTAATTGCCACTGTCCTTGGGTAATTAAAAAGTTTTTTTTACAGTGCTTGATTCGAGCGGAAAAATGCCGCCCAGCATGTTGAAGGGAAACATAGATCAATTCGGTGATTTCGACCAGTGCCTAAACTCGTACCACGGCATTCACGAAAATGACAGTTTCCAAGAAGAAATCTACGGCAAGTACTGTTTAGCGGCCATCGATTTCACGCTGCCGCCATCTCTAAACCAAATGGACCGTCTATTACACTCTCATTACGCCATGCGAAGTAAACCCACCGATGTAAGCATGAGCACACAGAATACTTTTTTTTTTGTTAATTTGCTTATTTTTACGCAGTTTCAAAGCCAACTTGATTAACATTAATTGACTAATACCTAAAACGCAAACGCATGCTCACTTTTTTTAGCCTAATTGCCGAGTTCCAAGACTCTCGGGTATGTACTGGGCAGTATGTATCCCGGACTCCTGTTCGGCCAAAGATGTAGAACAGATGATTATAACCCATTTAAAACCTTTGGATACTGTAGCTGGCTTGAAGAAAGAAATATCCGCCGATGAATTTATGTGTTACACAAAAAGCAAACCAACTCCGTTTTCTCTCGGCACGAAGTTGACTATGTAAGTGTTATTCGAAATTTATTTCATTCATATCACCTTCGATTTATACAAAAACATAAAAATAAAAAGATTCAATGATCAAAAACAACTTGCTGATTGAGGGCATTCATCAACGACAATCGGTCGATTTCCAAAACAATGTCGAAAAAGCATTATGACAGAACTTCAGCGGACAATAATCAGCTACAATAAAAAATTGGAAAAAGAAAGAATTTCATTGTATTAACATTGGAAGCCTCACTTAAATCTCACAATACGTTTATTAACACCGTAGTAATTAATATTTTGTATAAATAGGTCAATTTAGATTTAATTATTTTAATACAAATGCATTTTTCTTTTTAGTTCGTTTTATATAATACAAACAATTCGGTTTCCAACTCACCAAGGGACAAACCCTTGGACTCCCATTCATACCATTTTTTTAAAACCAGTAATATTCAATAATTACTTTTTAACAAACGTGCTAAACTGAAACTGTTTACAAATATTCCATTACGACGTCGATCTAACATGTCAGATAAAATTGTTACGAAAGAACATTACAAAAGTTAAATCTACTTCCTTGTACGGTATATAAGGATGAGTGCCGAAACTGCAAAAAAAAAATCTTTTTAACCAATTTATAAAACTATTCAAAATTAGCTTTTAAAAAACAGTAAAATATTATTAAATTACCGAACTTTTTTATAATACAAATGACAAGTAGACCAAAATAATGCATAAAAAATACATTTAAAATTATTCATTGTTTTGAAAACAATCGATTGCATTTTTTTACGGTATTATTACAAAAAACTTAAGGCATCCATTAAATATCAGATTATCATATTAATAGAATGCAAACTGAAAATTTTAAATAATTATGTATTTAGTGCTATTTTCCGTTTCAGTCTAAAAGTAAAAAATCTTACACTGGACTAGTCATGTACTTATATTGAGAATTTTACAATTCTTCACAATTTTTTCGTTCGCAAATATGAAGGGTATACTACGTACACATATACATATACGTACAGGCGCATTTATATATATATATATATATATATATATGATGATGATATCCCGTCAATTCCGAGTATGGATTCCCGTCTTTTATTGATGAGTCCTTAGATGGCTTATCAAGCCAATCCTGGCACCGCAGATCTTTCCACAAATGTTGCAGATAAAAGTGGTGGCTGTGCTCAAATGAGAAACATTTTGAGCTGTTTTTTTTCTTTCCAGCGTTTGCAGTAATATTATCGTTTAAGCCTTGAAGACCTTTTGCTACGAGAGATTTCCAATTGTTTTTTTCCGCCGCTATGTTTTCCCATTTTAAAGTATCCAAACTACATTCTTTTAATATTCTTCGCAGATGATCTCTAAATCGCAATCTTGGCCGACCAAGAGATCTTTCCACTTGCTAACTGACCATAAAGAAGAACTTTTGGGAGTCTGAAACACTCCATTCTCAAAATGTGCCCTGTCCATCGTAAGCAATTTCGATAAAGTAAAAATCGAATTGAACTGCAGTTCGCTCGGTTTAACACTTCAAGATTTGAAGTATGATGAAACCACCGGACGCTTAGTAAACTTCTGAGTGTATGCTGCTGGAAGTTTTCTAGTAATTTGATATGCCTCTTATAAGGAATACAAGTCTCTGAACCGTATAAAAGTGTGGGTAAAATAATAGCTTTGTATATTACAAGTTTAGTCTTCAGAAACAGGTGCTTGTTCCGGAAAACTTTTTTATTCAGTCGGAATATTTCATTCGAAGCTGCTTGAATTCTGCTTTGTATTTCATTATCTAAACGCGAGTCATTACACACGATGCAACCCAGATATCTGAACTGATGAACCACATCAAGGCTTTTTCCGTTTATTTTGAATGCTAGATTATTACCGATATTGCCTCCGGTTGGTTGAATAACAATTTTTGTTTTATTTTCGTTTACTGAAAGACCGAACAGCTCATAAACTTCAGCAAGGATGTTTAAAGCTTGCTGCAGATTCTCCGGACTGTGTGCTAATATTGCACAATCGTCCGCGTATTGAAGATCGAAAATCGGTGTCGACTGCGTCTTTGTTGAAGCGCGCAGTCTCTGCAAGTTAAAGAGACCACCATCATATCTACTTATAACTGAGACATTTACCGAACGAAGTCTCTGTTTCAGTATAACAAATACGTATGCCATATAAGTCGAAAAAAGCAACGGAGCCAGCACGCAGCCTCGCCTAACTCCAGAATTCACTTGAAACGATTCGGAGAGTTTTCCTTCATGCAATATTCGGCAAAAAGTATTCTCGTATAAAAGAGATAACAGTCGAAGAAGTTTTATCCAAGTTTTTGCACACGTGTCATTAGAAATTGCCTGTTGACTGTGTCGAAGGCTTTATTGACATCTATGAAAGCAATACATAGATTTTTCCTTTGCTCGGCAGCTTTTTTTGTTGCAGTGAGAACACCATATCCATGGTATTTCGACCGGAGCGGAAACCACATTGTGTTTCAAGAAGTAACTTTTCAGCGAACGACGATAAACGATTTAGCAGAATTCTTGCTAATTCCTTGCCGACAGCAGGTAGAAGAGAAATTCCTCTGTAATTCTTACAGTTGTTTTTATCACCCTTTCCTTTATATATTGGGAACAGCAGGAAATTTTTAAAATCCAATGGAATGTATTCTTCTTTCCAGATGACAGAAAATGATAGTTGTAAAATTAGTGCTAGATTTTTTTGATTTAGCTTCAATATATCAGGCGGAATATTATCAGGGCCTGCTGCTGAACCGCTTTTGAGACAAGCCAGTGCAGCTTCTATTTCTTCAGTGGTTATATTTTTATCTAATTCTTCTAACTTTGGGACATCTGGTATGCATTCAATAACTGAGTGGTCAACTACTGAGGGAATGTTTAATAATTCTTTAAAATACTGTTTCCATCTGTGTAATATATTCTTACTATCTGTAATTAAGGTGCCATTATTATCTCGAAGCAATGTTTTCGGATGAGGATACGGCCCGAATACGGATTTGACTGAGTCAAAGAATTTTTTAAAATCACCGGAATCCGTATAATCCTGAATTTCTACAGCTTTATTTTCCCACCAAATATTTTTTTAAATGCGCATTTCTTTTTGAGCTAGGGCCTTTATTTTACAGAAATTTTTCCTTTTTTGTTTATTGGGGAAGTATCATTTTGCCAGACTATGAATGCCTGGCGTTTTTGAAGAATTTTCTCGCCTCTCGCAGTACTGTTGTGGGTAAACCAATCTTGTCTGTTGCGTTTTGTAAATCTGAGGAATTTATCGCATGTCATGCGCAACATGTTCTTGAACGTAACCGAGAGTCTATCAATTTTTCCATGGCCATTTTCAGGGAACTCTGACTCTGCCTTCTGAAGAATGTCTTCATTAATTACCTTGCCTAGATATTGAGCAATTTCATCTTGTGTACTTTTATTCTGTAGCTTATTTGTATTATACTTTGCTGAAATAATCTGAGGCGGATGAAAAGCAGTTTTTTTCCGTTGAACACAAATGCGAATTAAAGATCTGAGTAACCTATGATCAGTATCACACTCAGCCCCTCGCATTGCACGGGTAATATGCACCTCGCTTCTGAAAGTACGTCGGCATATAATGTAATCTAAGGTGTGCCAACGCCCAGGTCTTGGGTGCATCCAAGTCCCTTTATAAATGTCGCGCAGGGCAAAATGAGTATTAGTTATAATTAAGTTTTGTTTTTCACAAAATTCAAGTAAGTGTAGACCATTGCTGTTGGATCCCTTCAGGACGTGTTTATCTATCACATGTGGCCAGATGGTGGTATCATTTCCAACGCGTGCATTAAAATCTCCTATGAGGAACAATCTTTCCGCTGCTGCAATTTCATCCAAAATCTTATATAGATCATCGTAAAAGGATTCTTTAACAGAGTCGTCAGCATCCAGAGTTGGAGCATAAGCGCAAATTATATGCACTAACTTAGTGCCACATATATTTAAGGAAAGCTTCAGTATTCTTGCTCCAATACCAACTGGGTTACCGACCAGGAATTTAGTCAAGTGGCGTTTCAGAGCTATACCGACTCCATAAATTTGCTTGTGACCTGTTGAATAACCTTTCCAGAAATACACATAATCTCCAGCGGGTTCAACGAAATTTCCTTCTTCTAAGAATCTAGTTTCACAAAGACCTGCAATATCAATCTGATACTTTTCCAGTTCCTTAGCTATGTGTAGCAGATCTTCTTTCTGCCGTATTTCGATTATCCCGTAGTGTTCGAACATTCCATAATCCAAGCTTAATTGTAGTAATCTTGAGACGCGGTAATCTGGTCAGGATAATGTGGAGTAGCCGATTTTTAAGGTACCTTTTCTAACCCCTTCCGTGGCTACGGTAGGCAGCGGGAGTCCTAAATAAGCCTGCCCAGTCGTACATCCGACTGCCGAACTCAGCTGCTACTCTATTCCAGTCGAGAGCAACCATATAGGATGCACCGCCCATCGTGCAAGACTTCAGCTGATAGCTTCCAGTTCACCAAACCTGCTACCACCACTTTCATCTTGTCGCCGTGGAACTCTTGAGAAAGGAAAAGGAATAAGAAGGAAATAAAAGGAAAAGGTAACAGGTGCAATAGGAGAAAAGAAGAAGGAAAGGACAAGTATATAGAATATAGAACGGGATTTATGCGCAAGGGGAAGGATAAGAAAAGAAAATTTAAGAGGGAACCAGAGCGCAGTTGATTCCCCCATTACCCAGCTTTGCAAGACTTGATCAGTGGCACGGAGAGTTCCGCGACGACTGAGCCAGACAAAGGTTTAAGGGAGAATGGAAATAACAAGAGACTTGAAATAAGAATTAAGGAGAGGAAGGAATATATATATATATATATATATATATATATATATATATATGTATATATATGAATATGTATATGTATACAGTCATACAAAACATGGATATATAGAGACATATGTGGTAAATCTGTAAAATTTATTAAAATCCTTCAGGACTAAATCAATACAGCATTTCAATGATAAAATCCTGTGACGCAGTTTCGATTTATATAATTTAAAAGTATTACACGACCAATTATAAGTTATAAATTGAAAAGCCCCATTTAGAAACCGGTTAATTCTGTAAATAAAATCTGTTTTTATCAAAAATTACGTTACTGATATTTTTTTTGTAGAAGGGATGGACGTTAATCCAGAAACAGTTAGAATAGGAAGGAGTCAATTATATCTTAATACAGTCAGATATCATCAGGAGAAAGAAACAAATAGTAGGAACAATCTGCGGAGAGGGAAAAGATAGAACATAAGAGGCGCAATATGGAGTGGTATCAGGTTACTTCTTACAATTTACTAAAAGGAGTTTTGAGATCTTTTGATTTCTTCCATTCCAGAGCGAACGATGTTATTAAATAAATTATTAGACAACATTATCAGGAACTCGTAAAGTGTATATGTAATTTCTTGTTTTCGATAATTTGTTCCCGATTACTATTATTACATTCTAAAATAGATAAAAATTTACTTACCCCACTTTTAATGTTACCAGTATAATGACTATATTTTTCTTTTTTCTGTTAATAAAAACTACCAATAATAAGTAAATAAATATATGTCCAAAAATTGCAGTTACTAACTTTTATAATTATGTTAAAAGCGAATTTTATTCACTATATTCACATAAACAGTTAGTAACTGTAATTTTTGGGCATTCATCTATTTACTTATTATTAACCGTTTACAAGCAGTTTACAGAAGAAAAATACTTCTAATTATAAAAAACTACTAAATATTTTATGAAAATTCCACATTCAACGTCAGTATCATACCGTACTGAGTTGAAAAATCTACCGTCAAAATTTAATAACTATAAACTTTTCCGAATCGCTTTCGTCTAGATCTAATCCATCCAAAAACTTCCGTACGTTTCTCACGCGAGAAAATTTATTTTCTTATTTGTTAAAATAAATTTTATTCTACGCGACACCTTGAAAATATTTGATTCGTTTTTCAGTCCATAGCGAAATATATTTCACGACGACGTTAATTTACGAATCAAACATTAAAGTACACCTTTAATTCATTAATGCTTACGAAATTTCAGAGCGCTCTTCCTTGGTGTAATTGGATTTACGTTGTTGGCAACCGCGATAGATAATGATGGCGATGGAAAAAAACAAGGTATTTCTCATCACGTGTATTAATAGGAAAAAATGATTTTACACGAATCTCTAAATATATTAGTGTTAACTGAATGCTCGAAATGCACTATTTCTCCCGGTCACTTCACTTTCATTTGAAAAATTTTACACTATAGATAGATTAATTTTAATTTTGCGAAACAACGAAATACGCGTATAATGAATCTTTCCAATTTATTATTAAACCGGCTTTAAGCAAAATCTTAAAATGGAGGCAAAATTTAAGAAAGAACAACGACTATAAATCCGGGCTTAGTGTGTCAAAATTGGGGCTGTGGTAATAGTTGAATGTTGAAAACGACGTTGATTTTATTAACCGGTAAATTATATCTATTTTGTTTTTGTTTTTTTTCGAAAAGTAACTTGAACAGTTCCACGCTTTCAACTGAACAGGCTTCTTTTTATTCCTTCCTCTTACAAAACGGTATTCCCGCTCCATACTGTGCTTCATTCATTCTCTCCCTTCGTTCTCCTTCGGTTATTCTAGCTCTCGATTCTTTTCTGTCAGCTATCTCTGATCGTGTAAGGATCTGAGTCTCTCTTTTCTCTCTATTCCACTGTTCTTGGGCCAATGTCCATGTCGACGAACCCATTAAAAAAAAAAAAAAAAAATAGTTCCATGAAAATAGCTGTCAGCAAAATAAAGCACAAAATAAGAAATGCGGTCTATTATTTATTGCCAAAGTAAAATTAAACCATTATACAGGTTATCGTGTTTTGCACCATTCGCGTTAATAATTGGTCCTTAATATTAAACTTCCTATTCAGACAATTTTGGTTATTGAAAACAGACGTTCCGAAAGAGAAAACCTTTTAAAAAAATCAAACGTGTAAGGGGGAAAAAAGGAATTTTTCCAATGCATAACACACAAACTTGAGATAACTTCTACGTGCATAATCACATTTATGTGCAATGCGGTAATAATTCGGAGTAGGACGAAAGGACAAACATGTGACGCCTGTTAGTTTAATAAAAAATTATCGGCTAACTGAAATTCGGATAATAATAAGTTGTACTGGCTGATCGATGGCTGAACTAAAAATTACTCAAAATCCGGTCAGTAATTTTCATTAAATCAACGTTGAAATCCCATTTCAAAGTCGGAAAATGCGATCTAGCTAATTACTGAATCGTACGGAAAAATAAAACAGATAAAATTATTCTCGAGAATAGAATGTTCACTTCGATCGAACAACGTCACATAAACCTGATACGAGATATAAAGTAAATGAAACGAAATAATGATAAGACGAGATAATATTTGAAAAAAGAATATGATAACTTCTAAATAATCTTATTTTTCAGAATCGGTTTTACTTCGTGGTTGAGTATATATTTCGATTGCATTAAGTCGCTTACAAAATTTTCCGCTCAGACGGATCTTCAATTTTATCAATGAACGTAGCCGGACAGGGTGAAACTAAATCTATTCTCTTCCGAAAAATTTGTTTAAACGAACAACGGCTAAACACGGTAGCTGCAAAATTTAAAGTGTTCTCTTAAAAAAGAAACAAATAAACCGTTTGAATCTAAAACAAGTTCAGTCAAGCATGTTGTTTCATGCGCTCAGGATTACTCCGTATGTTAACTTGAAGATAACCATAATATTTATATTCACATAATGTACTCAATTATGGTGGATCTGCTATTCTTATTAGGAACGGCATTCTATTTAAATCTCATGATGTTTCCTTTAATTCCCCTTCTAGTCCTAATCAGCCTAATATTGTACACATTTCCATTCCTTCCAATGCAGCTCGTCCGCTTAATATTATTTCTATTTATGTTCCCCCTAGTTGCGACCTTCGTCACTTCCCTCTCGTTTCTTTCCTCAGGTCTATCCCGCATCCGTTCATCATTGGGGGTGACTGGAATGCTCGGTCGCCCTCATGGGGCTGCTCAAACCATAACAACAACGCTCTTGAAAATCTTGTTCTTTCTAATGATTTAGTCCTTCTTAATGATCTCTCTCCTACCTATTACAAGAGCGCATCTAGTTATAGTACTCTCGATTTAACTTTCTCATCTCCTTCTATTGGTTTTGATTACAATTGGTCAACTCTCATGGGCTCCTATGGTAGTGATCATATTCCTATTCTAATTACTCCCCAGAATCCTCCTTCTTCTCCTTGCTTTAAACCTCTCAATTACCTTCGATGGAACCTATCGAAAACTAATTGGGCTCTGTTCCACTCCTTAGTTGATTCTATGCTTCCTAATCTTCTAGATGGCTCTGATCCTGTACTCCATTACCATCTATTCCTAAATTCGATTACAAATGCTCTATCGCTGTCTTCTCCTTCCCGTAAACCGTCATCGTCAGGCCATCGTGGATCAGCATCGTCCCTCTGGTGGAACGAAGAATGCAATGCCGCTTTCGATCATAGTCGCGCTACATTTAGAATTTTCCGATCAAATCCTACACGCGAAAACTTTCTTGCCCACAAAAGGGCCAATGCAAGGGCTAGGTTTATTCTAAAATCGTCTAAGAAATCCTCTTGGAAAAATTTCTGTTCATCTTTTTCGAGAACTACTCCTCTCAAGCATATCTGGAAAATGGCCAGAGCTTTCAAATTCCCTTCTTCTGAACGTCCTTCTATCCATACTATTTCCTCCGACAGTTTGTCTTCTTTTCTTGATGCTGTTGCTCCTGCTTATGTTCCTAACGTTGATGAATCCTGCCCGTTTCCTGTTATGGAAAACCCTAATTCTCATTCTCTTTCCTCTGCGTTTAATATTAATGAATTAAAATCCATTCTCAAAAAATCTTCCAGCCCCACTCCAGGTCGTGATGGTATTCCCTTCTTTGTCCTAAAAAAGTTATCCGATCTTGCTCTCCGAACCCTTCTTTGTATATTCAACTCCTTTTTGTCCAGAGGAGTCACACCTCCTGACTGGAACACCTTTATTATCATTCCTATCCCTAAGAAAAACTCCTCTCTTCGTCCGATCTCCCTAGCATCGTGTCTCAGAAAACTGTTTGAGAGCATGCTTAACAAGCGCCTGGTCTGGTGGCTCGAACACAATAATGTTTTTCCTTCTAATATGTTTGGTTTCCGTCCAGGCTTAGGTCCTGCTGACTGCGTCAGTCTGTTTGTTTCCTATATCTATAAATCTTTCATCGATAAACAGTACACTCTAGCTACTTTTATCGATGTTTCCAGTGCTTTTGATAATGTCCATCTCCCTACTCTTCGAGATAGAATGATAGCAATTAACATCCCGACGCATTTTTGTTCCCTCATTGTTAACTTGATGTTAAATCGTACTATTCTCCTGTCTTCTTCTTCGTTCGAGGTTACAAGAGTTGTTTCACGTGGTCTTCCACAAGGATCCTGCCTTAGTCCTACTCTTTTTAATATTTATACTATTTCAGTTGCTTCTCTTTCTATGAACTCCTCTTCCTTATTTTTTGCCGATGACATTCTTCTCTTTTCCTCATCCCGTAATATCGTAGATGCTAACGAAAGTGTTAATTCGTCTCTAGCTACTTTGGAACAATCTCTTTCCTCTTTGAACCTTTCTATTTCCCCTTTAAAATCCTCTTGTATTGTCTTTTCTCTTCGTCCTTTTAATCCCGCTTTAGTCTCTGTATCCTTAAACTCCAATCTTATTCCTCGTAGGGAATGCTTCTGCTATCTCGGTGTATTTCTCAATAGTCGTCTCTCCTTTTATGAACATATTAATTTCCTTTCCTCTTCTGCCCTTAAAAGACTAAACTTACTGAAAGCTCTTTCTCCAACAAAATGGGGAGGCGATCCCTTTCTCCTTATTTCCTTGTACAATTCGATTATCCGTTCCAAATTCGACTACTGTTCCTTTATCTATGGCTCTGCCTCAAAATCACTTCTTTCCAAGCTGGATATAATTCAAAATTCTTGTATTCGTCTTTGCCTTGGTGTTCTTAGATCTTCTCGAGTACCAGCAGTTCTCGCTGAGTCTAACTCGCCTCCCCTTTTCATTCGCAGATCCTATTTAGGTTATCGTTTCTTGTGTAAACGCCTACCGTTATCATCCTCCAAACTTATTCCTTCATATCTTTCTATTCTGCAAAACTGGCGTTTTACTCCCAAGAAAATTCCTATTCTAGCCCACATTGCTTTGCGGCTAAATTCCTTTTTATCCTGCACAATTTCTTATAACAATCTCCCTTACTTTTCTTTCAATTTTGCAGATCTCTCCAATCCTCCCAATGTATTCTACTTTCCTTTTTCCTCCAAATCCCTTTCCTATCCAACAGTTATACAGGAATTCCATAGTTATATCGAATCCCGTTTTCCTTCCCATATTGCTATTTTTACAGATGGTTCGAAGGGGCCTAATGGAGTTGGAGCTTCTTTCATCATTCCGAGCATTAATTTCTCTGAATCTTTTCGTCTCCCTTCCTTTTGTACTATCTTTACGGCCGAGTTAACGGCCATTTTACGTGCCATAATCCATATTTCCTCACATCGTTCTTCTTCTAAATTTTTAATTATCTCCGACTCCATGTGTGCTCTTAAAGCTATTTCCTCTCATTTCCCCTCTCACTCCTCTGACCTTTTCATCCTCCGTATTCGCTCTCTCATTCACACTCTCTTCTCACTTCACGCTATCCGCATTGAAATGCTCTGGGTCCCCAGTCATATGGGGATAGAGGGCAACGAAATGGCTGATTCTTTGGCTCAGATTGCTGTATCCTCCCGCTTTTTTTTCTCTAAAATTCCCGTTTCGAGTTTACTCCCATTGTGCAAAAAGTTTCATGTTAGATTTTGGTCAGATTTTTACGTTTCCTCCTTTTCTAATCATTCTTCCTTTTATTTTTCCATCCAACCTAATCTTCCCACGCGGCCTTGGTTTTACGATTTTCCTTCGCTTCACCGCTCCGTTATTGTTCCTATTATCCGTTTACGTCTGAATCATACTCTTCTTCCTTCCTCACGCTTTCGTTTTTATCTCGCTCTTTCCCCTTATTGCCCTCTTCATCCTGACGACGTAGCCGTCTGTGATCCTGACCATATCCTCTTTGAATGTCCATCCCTCGTGAACGAACGTACCTCTTTGTATTCCAATCTGCTGTCACTCAAACTCCCTACTCCTTATTGTGCCTCGTATATCTTATCGTTTCCGTCGATCTCAGTTGTTCCTATCCTCAGTTCCTTTATCTTATCAATAGCTGACCGAATCTACATTTAACTGATCCTTCTCCTTCCTTTCGTTTCTGGGCGAAGATCCTTTGTTGATATGCCCAAAGGGGGGTTAAAAAAAAAAAAAAAAAAAAAAAAAAAATTAAAAAAAAAATGAATTTTATATTTCCACTGCAAAGAGAAAGAGTAACGTAATTTTTTGCGATTTTTTAAAATTATCGCCGTCTCGAAAATTTCGTTAAGAAAATGAAATACGATTTCCTTTAGCCGACAAATAGTGATCTCTCAATTGATATAACGCATGACTAAAAAAAAAAATTTTTTCAAAAATTTCGAGTATTCCGCGTCCCTCGGAGTCTACTTCTGACGTTGGAAACTCGGATGCTCCAAACTAGAAAAATATACTAGAATGTACGTATTTTTAACCGTGTTCAAAATTTTTAGCTGTAATACTCGGATCGCAAAGGGGAGCCTACATATCAGTTCTTGCGCTTTCTTGAACTTTGTGTTAACTTTGAAAGTTTCATTAAGGAAATGAAATACGGTCTTATTCCCGACAAATAGCGATTTCTCCAACAATATATCACATGCCCGGAAAAAAAAAAAATATTTTTCAAAATTTTGAGCTTTTGACGCCCCTAGGGCCCTAATATGAAGTTATAAGGTTGGTTATATTTTTCTTGTGAAACGGTTCTTTATGCACATGTCTGAAATACGTTTTGGTTTCTCCAACGTTTTCACTGGAGCTAATACTTACGTGAACTTCCTTTTTTTTCTGTTATTGGCCCAAAGCGAGCGGTGTAAGAAATTTTTTTAACGTAATTTTTTGATTTTATGAAAGAACTCCTGCATTTTTTTCTATATTTCGAATTTCACCTTTAAAGGTTTATCTGGTGGGTGAGTTATGATTTTTTAAATGGTTTTTGAGGTCGTTTTAAATACCATATTATATATTCTTGACGGTTTTTTTTGGATTTTTTACCGTCCAGGGTAATCAGTCATTTTCAACTATCATTATGAAAAATACTCGTAATTAGTTTTAAGAGAGTACTTCAAGAAATTTTACAACTGTTTACCGGTTAATTGTTCAACCGTGCACCGATAAATTTAATTTCGCCTAATCCGGTTATAAATTTACAGTTTATAAGGTGAAAATTATTCAAATCGGTACTCAGCTGATCGTTTGCGGTGAATGTAATTATAAAAAATCAGAACTTCGGCAAAAACGAAGTAGGCACTGTGCGATTTCGAACAAAACGTTTCTTCTTTAATTTTTAACTTTAATCATTTTATTTGCGTGTGTAAAGCACCGAAGGAACTTAAACTTGATTAAAAAAAGATTCGTGAATTTTAGAAAGAGACAAGAAAACTTTATCATCGTGAAAACGATTTTTTAAGTATACTATGTAAGAAAAAATAATAGGAATGTTGTAGGTTTTAAATTTAACAGGACATGCTTAATGGTCACTAGAACGGAACACGATTCATACATTGGTCGGAGATCAAGAAGAAAAGTACACGAGATTTATGTATGGCCAACAGTACACTGACAATGAGAGGGGGTGGCCGTTCTTCTTGGTCCGGAGGATGACCGACACCACATTTTAATATGTGCTTTAATAATTTTTAGAGTTTATTGTCTGACGGCAGCGGATTTCTTTCCAAGTTCGAGATGTTTGTTTTCAATGTACACTTTTTTGGTAATGTCGGATAATGTTCAACGCGGGAACTCGTACGGAGAAGCAGTAGGCAGCTTATTCCGCGCTACGGTTAATCGTTCGATTCAAACGAACAGTTGCCAACGCGGTTATCTCATTATCAAAAATGGAAAATGGTTTTGGTCAGCCGCGCGAAATTTTACAGCATCAAGCAGTTTTGATCGAGTGCCTCGGAAAAGGGGAAGTCCAGTTTCGACGTTTTTATAGAAAACTGTATGGGCTATTTTCTAGTTCTGCTAGAAAAAGTTGAAAATAGAAACCTCGAAAGACTTATTGTCCCGGAGTTGTTTCGAATGAAAATGCGTCTTACGAACGAACTTGGATTCATCCGAACATGATTTTATTCTAGGATATTTTAATAGCAGTTCTTTCGAAGTGTTTTGAACATTTTTCGGACCGGATCCTTAACAGCCACGCATAAAACACGCGAGAGGGGAAAAGTCTGGAACGTTTTTAAAAATTACAGTTTTACTGAAGGTAGAGAATACAACTATATAATTGAAAAAAATTTATTATTTCCCGAGTATCGTCTTATAGACCGTAGTATTCGTCATTATTTTGACAAAAATCGAATTGTTTCAAAAACCACCCAAAGGAAAAGAATATTTTGCATTTCTAACCGATAAAGCTATTAAAACTGAAGAGAGACACTATAAAATGCTCGAAACTAAAAATAGTCGATAAAGAATCGACTCTGAATTAAAAACATGTGTCGATAAAACGGAATTCGACTCGGACTTCAGTCAACACTGCAATATAATAAGCTACGCAGACGATATAATGTTAGTCTCAGGAATTAATAAAAAGGACGAAGTTTACAATATAAATGAAACAATAAAAAAATTGAGTAAAAACATTCAAAACTTAGGCTTACAATTCAACATAAATAAAACCCAAGCACTACTAATAAGTAGAAAACAAGACGAGGAAGAAATGATACATTGCATTGAACAGCACTTATGCATAAAGATAAAGATAAAATAAAAATAGTAAAAGAAATAAAATACTTGGGAGTAATCATAGATACAAATTTAAATTTTGGAAAACACATCGAATTCATAATAGACAAGATTAAAACAATTTATTTCAAATTAAGATCACTATATTCAAATATGTTCGGTTTCAAATATAAAGATAGAATAGTTACTCCATAAAGAGCCATTTTTTGATCAATAACAGAATACTGCTCTACAGTATATTTTCCAGTTTTACGAGAAAAAGACAAGAATAAGCTGTTAAAATTACAAAGGAAAATATGAATAGGAACAATCTCTGGTTATCGCACAATATCGTATACTTCAGTCAACATCATAGCAGGAATTTTTTTTTTTTTTTTTATTTATTTATTTATTTACTCCGCTGTACGTTGCGGGTTTTCAGCCAGAGTTTCTGATTGTTACTGTTATTATTTGTTGATGTGTTTTTTTTGTGATCTTTGATGACTGCAGTTCTTCCTTGTATTCTTTTTTCAGTTTTCTAATTTTAATCCTTAATGATTCCACTTTATTATTTGTTTTATTTTTGCTTTTGTATAGTCTCCTTTGTAGTTTTTTTAGTATCTTTTTAAAGCTTTCTAATTTTCCATTCCAATAAGGTATGTCGCGAATTTTTGTTTTTGTAAGTGAATTATGGAATAGTACTTTTATTGTGTTTGTAAATTCTATGATTTCGTTTTCTAAATCTTCTTTTTTAGTTACTTTTTCAGTGTGTTCTATTTTTTGTTTTATTTGAGGTAGAGCATTGATAATTTGTTTTTGAAAGATCTCATAGTCAACTGTTAGTGTATTTTCATTTAGTGATTTACTATCTTTCCTTAATAACACCTGTAGACTTAAAGTAAGAAACCGTAAACCAAATCAAAACATGGAAATAAGAAGAAAAAATTTTAGACAAAAAAAAGTTACGAAAACAAATCAATAAAATTAATTCAAGTAGTATACGACTTTGGCAACTCAGATGTGATAAATCAAAAACTGGCAAAGTAACGCGGGAAATATTTCCAAACTTAGAAGGAAGACTACAAATGAAACATTTTTATACCGATTATAACTTCACTCAATTTTTAACCGGACATGGAAATAATAATGGGGTGTCTATATGAAACGATTTAAAATTGCTGAAACAGACATCTATAAAGACTGTGAACAGAAAACAGATGATTAACATTCGATTTTCGAATGCAATAAGTTTAAAAACGAAAGAGAAAAACGGAAAATAATAAAAAAACCAATAACCCTAATAATACGTAAAAAAAACTTTTTTAATCTGATCAGCTTTGTCAACCATATAATGAATAACAAAACAAAAAACATCAACAACAAATAATAACAGTAACAATCAGAAACTCTGGCTGAAAAACCGCAAGGTACAGCGGAGTAAATAAATAAATAAAAAAAAAAAAAAAAATCGGACAAATATTAAAAAAATTAAACGGTTTAATATACACGAGCTAATTTCGAATTCTGCAAAAAGTTCTATAATTCACATAATCAATATGTTCAACAGATCTCTTATTGCAATATAAACAGGCAGGCACTTTTATTCCGTTCCCTCTACATCTTGTATTTCGGTAATTTATCCGATGGCGTATTTTTTTTTTTTATTTTATTACCTTCTGGTCGATAAAAATTATGATAAATCTATTTTTTTCACAAAAGTAGATTTATGAAAATTCTGCGTTACGTACTAATTTTAACCCGTGCGTATATATATATATATATATATATGTATGTATGTGTATATACATGGATATAAAAAAAAAAAAAAACAAAAATAAACTCTATAAAACTGTTTCTGTAGGTATTCATAAGATAGGTCGTCCGATGAAATAAAAAAAAAAAAACCAAACATATGGAATAGAATGGGGATGTTATCGTATTAGTGGCCATAGTATGTAAGATTTTCAACTCTATGCTGATATATCACAACTACTCAAAAAAAAAAAAAAATCACAACTACTCGAAAAATGAATCGGATAATTGTGGAAAAACGGTAGAAGCTCTGTATAACAGGCTCGACCAAACCATTCTTCTCAATAATGGCTCAAGTACCCATTTCGATGTCAAAACAGGACATCAGAGCGCAATAGACCTTACGTTTGCATCAGCCACCATTGCAGATGACCTCGAGTGGACTGTGGCAGACGACAATTCTAGTAGTGACCACTATCCGATTCTCATCAACGCCCGCATAACCACTAGCAACATGCCAAATTACCCGCAATATCAAGATTCCCTCGCAAAGCATAAACAACTTCTCCCTTCCTTCCCGTCTCTAAGGAATATGACGGCGAACGATATCATCGAATCACTGACCGGCGTTATTACTGCTGCGGCCAACGACTCAATACCCAAATCTACTGGAGCAGTGCTACGTAAATCTGTGCCATGGTGGACTCTCGACTGCAACGCAGCTATAAAGAACTCCAAAAAAGCCTTCCACAAGTATAAGAAAAATCCCACTGAGGAGAATATGATTGATTTTAAAAAAAACAGAGCCTTAGCCCGCCGTACCGTGAAACAGAGCAAAAAAGTCTGCTGGAACAACTTCACTTCATCAATCGACGACGTCGTTTGGAATAAAATCAGATCCATATCTGGGAAACGGCCGCCTCTCCATTCACCTACCATTTCTGACCATGCTGGTAATCTTATTGATAATACCCAAGTTGTAGCCGATATCTTTGCAGACACATTTGCCGCAAATGCAAGTAGCCCTAACCAAAACTTAAGAGATGACATAATAAGTACAGCTCATCAACATCAGCACGCACCTCCTGAGCCGGATCCTATCAATAATCCGTTCTCTCTTGCCGAACTGTTACACGCCATCGCGAAGACCCGAAATTCCAGCCCTGGACCGGATGGCATCCCGAACGCGATGATCAAGAATCTTCCCCACGACTACCTGGAATAACTTTTGGCAGTTTTTAATTACCTCTGGTTTACGCAGACTTTCCCCGATCAATGGAAGGAAGCAACTATTATACCAATACACAAACCGAGCAAAGATCGCTCCCATACCTCCAACTACACACCGATTTCACTTACATGCAACCTCTGTAAAGTTTGGGAAAAGATGGTATGTCGTCGTCTAAGATGGCGTCTGGAAAAAGAAGAACTGCTTGCACCACATCAGTTTGGTTCCCGCAACTTTAGATCAACGACTGACTACCTAGCAAGCATCGAAGCTGATATGTGCAACGCCTTGGCGGACCAAGCGAACCTCCTATTGGTATCGTTGGATATCGAAAAGGCCTACGAAACAACCTCGATTCCTGAAGTAATCAGTATTATGCGGTCACTGAATTTTACTGGCAACATCATCGCCTTTATGAACAACTTCCTCAATCGCCGATGCATGAGAGTCCGGATCCAGGGAGTCCTGTCCAAATTGGTCTTCATCAATGGGCTTCCCCAGGGATCTGTGCTAAGTGTCGTCCTGTTCATCGTGACAATTAATCATGCGCTTAGAATCTTCAGATTTCCGTTGCGGGGACGACTCTTCGTTGACGACCTCACGATATCATGCTGGGGGAAAAATATTGAATTCACCTTCCACATCGTTCAAAAAGCTCTTGTAGACCTCCAAACATGGACCGCTAAATGCGGTCTAAAGTTCTCGGCCACCAAGTCGGAGTACATGATAATAGGCAGCCAGAAACAAGCCGAAGCGAGGAACTGCCAACTGTATCTAAATGGTAAAAATAAACTTTAACGCTTTTATAACAATTGTATAATTTTTAAAACCCCGACGCGTTTCGAAGCAAACACTTCATGTATGAAGTGTTTGCTTCGAAACGCGTCGGGGTTTTAAAAATTATACAATTGTTATAAAAGCGTTAAAGTTTATTTTTATCATAACTAAAAAAAGGTTAACAATGTGTAAGAACAACAAATACAGTGTATCTAAATGACCAAGTCTTAAAAAAAAAAGGACTCAATAAAAATCCTGGGCCTCGAGATCGACCGAAAGCTCTCGTGGAAAACTCACATCAAAGCGTTAAAGAAGAATTGCCTTGACCGATTGCGTATACTCAAAATTCTCGCCAACAAACAGTGCGGAAGTAGCACGAAAGCGCTATTAAAAGTCTACCGCAGTCTTATCCGATCCGTGCTCGATTACGGTGCCATTATATATGATGCAGCCAAGAAATCATTCTTGGACACTTTGCAACCGGTTGTCAATTCCGCATGCCGTATCTGCTTAGGAGCGTTCAGAACGAGTCCAGTCAATAGTTTGCTCGCAGAAGCCAACGAACTGCCACTGGTTATCAGAAGAAAAGAGCTCTGCTTAAAATATGCGGTGACAATCTCCTCGACACCGGACAATCCAGCTTATGACAGTATCTTCAAGGTCCCTGTGCACAATATCGACCCCAACTATTCGGCAGCAGAACCACTCAGATCGCGGATAGCCAGATACACAGCAGAACTCGAAATAATACTACCAACGGTTTATGAACGATTGCTAGGGTTCCTACCCCCGTGGTGCCAACTCAATCTGACAATAAATGTTGATCTAAGTGAGCACGAGAAAGTAATCACAAGCTCAGAGACGTTTAGATTACTTTTTCTTGAAATACGCGAAAAATTTCAGCCATGCACGGAATACTATACAGACGGTTCAATTCTCAACGGCAAAACAGGTTACGCTATAGTCTCTGACTCTATCACGTTAGCAGCACAACGAACGCACGATAATAATTCAATCTTCACCTGTGAGGCTAAGGTGATTCTCCATACTCTAGAACTAATCCTACTGCCCCAAGACTTAACAAACTGTACCATATTTACTGACTCGTTGTCCTGCTTAAGAGCCATCCAAAATCAGTTTACCGAAAACCCTATCATACAACGCATCCACCTAAAATTGGACCAGCTCCAATCAAAGCATATACAGGTCAGCCTTGTGTGGACACCGGCGCATACAGGAATCCAAGGAAATGAATTGGCGGACCAAACTGCAAGAACCGCGACGACACAAGATTGCCCGCCTGAAGTACTTATGACACCTCATGAAGCTAAAATGGTGATAAGCAACACAGTCAAAAACTACTGGAACACCCTTTGGCTCCAAACGCCGAGCAAACTACACGAGTTTAGAAAAGATACCTACGAAAACATGCGAACTCTCAGTAGACACGAGCAGTGTGTCCTAACTCGTATCCGCATTGGACACACAAACTTGACTCATTCGTTCCTCATATCTAAAAAACCGCCCAACCTGTGTCAACGCTGCAACATGCCTATATCGGTGAGGCATCTTTTGATCGAGTGTAATCACTACCAGCAGGCCAGACAACAAGCGGGTATTACCAACGGCCTTTCAGAGATGTTTTCGGACGCCGAGAAGTGTAAAAAAATCGTAGCCTTCCTCAAAGACATCTCTGTATTCCAACTGATCTAACTTCCCCAGCCTTCAGCTAGTTTTTTTGGTTTTTTTTTTGTTTCGCGCATTTTCAAATATTCAATATAAAATTTTATAATTATCTGTAAAACCGTAGTCGCTAATGACCTTGTAGTCCAAAAGCGACTTGTAAATATAATAAATAAATAAATAAATAAGAATCATAATAATAGGCTAGTCCTTGGTATAATCGGTGTGCTATACCTTACTGTCGGTACCACACATTCTGCAATAATGTCGGAGTGATGCCACATATCGTAATGGACTCGCACCATCGTTACAAGAAAAACTAAATAGTCAGATTACACACAATCTATTACAATTACTCAAATCCAGTAATTTCATAAATAAATTATAATTATCTATCGATATTTATACACGTAGACTATAAGTGATGAAGATAGGTCTATTTTATTTTTTTTTAAATTTTAAAATAAGTTTGTGGGTCTCACTGGGCAAGTATGCCCGTTGTGTGAGTGCCCGACACTCTTATTATCGTTTATTCGATTTCGGTACAAACTTATACATACATATTATAACATCGAAATTATATATACCTTAATTAATATATGTCTTAGTAAATATATATATAACTTATATATAGGTGAAAAGAAAAAAGAAAAACCATACACATACCTGCATTCACTCTAAAAGTCATATATACATAAGAGGAGAGACACAAAAACAACAACATAGAATACATGTTATATCCATAACTACATGATTGAAAACTATTTAGGAGTGAGGAATTCGGACGCAGTTTGTTTTTTATTCTTTGCACCATTCCTTCAGCCATTTCACCACTTTCTTTTTCCACACACCAATACTGTTTTCGTTTGTAATATGATTGGGGATAATGCTCATTAATTTAATTAAGACCGAATCATCTATGTTATCAATTCGTAGATTTGCCCCTCTAGGGTATATGTAATATATATTATTTTGATTTCTTTTATTCGAATTTTTGGCCTTGTTGGTAACCTTATATTCTTGATATTATATTCGAGTAACCTGTAATAGCAGTAGTACATCTTTGGTGACATTTCATCATTTTCTTTCCACCATGTTGATCTCGAGTCACTTCGCCTCCAGTAGGGAAGTATAATTTTAAGACACCGTTTTTGATGTTTACCTATTTTATTGATTTACGTTTTCTTAGCCTCTCCCCATATTTGGATTTCATATAGAATTCTAGCCATAATTATTGCATTGTAGTATATACGTAGTGTTTTATATGAATGTACCTGCTTTAATTTGTATTAAATACGAATTGTCTGTCTTATTTTCGAATTTAAGACTTGAACGTGCTTTTTCCAGCTCAAGGATCTATCGATATATATTCCTAAATATTTTAAATCTTTTACGTTTTCAAGAGGTGCACATAAACAGGAAGGTGAATTATTCGTTTCATGAAGTTCGTGTAAGCATTCGTTATTATGAAGAATGATTCGCGGGTCGCGACTCTTATGTTTAGTACTGTTTCGGATATGAATCAATTTAGATTTATTTATATTTACACATAACCTCCTATCATGTGCCCATTTACTAAAATTATCTATATCCTCTTGTAGTAATTTTTCCGCCACTTCTATATTTTTATTTTCAATTAACAGCGCAATGTCATCAGCAAAAACATATACCTTTGCATTTTTAATGCGTCTGTATAATGAGTGAGTGTATATTAGAAATAGGATAGGAGCAAGTATAGTTCCCTGACCTACCCCAAATCGAATATTTTTTTCATTACTGTTACTCCCTGCGATTTTTACTATACTTTTCCTGTTTTTTATATAATTTTTAAACCACATTAGTTAGTTATTTAGAATACCCAGATTTTGTAAGTCATTAATCAGTAAATCGTGATCAACTAAGTCAAACGCTTTTGTTAGATCAATGAAGGTAATTATAAATTGGTTCCCCATCGACAGTCCCATATTTATCTTATTTATCATCGTTCTTAATAACGTTATCGTAGACTTTTTTTCTCTAAACCCGTGTTGATTTTCATAAAGTAGGTTGTTTTTTTCCAAATAATTTCTTAAATGTTTATCAACGTATCATTCTAAAATTTTCCCTATTACTGATATTATTGTTATAGGACGGTAATTTTCGCATTGATTTTGCACTCCTTTTTTATAGATCGGTCTAATAATACCTTTGTTGGTCCCATCTGGAGTACACGCTTCCTTTATAGAGCAACTGATCATGTTAGTTAAAATAGGAGTAAAAATATTTGCATTTTGTTTAATGTCTTTTACCCTAATTTCGTCCCATCCAGGAGCCTTATGTACTTTTAGATCGTCTATTATTGTTTCTATTTGAGTTGAATTTGCAGGTGGAATATAAAATGAAGACATGGTAGAATTATTGAAGTTATTATTCAGTAACTGTGTGTCACATTTATGTCTGAGCTCTTCAACTGAACGTGTGAATTACTCACTAAATTGTTCGGTTCCTATTGTAGTGTTTTCAAAATGTTTTATGACAAAGTCATCAATTTATGTTTTGTTTGTTTTATTCACAATATTATTGATTATGCACCATGTTTTTTTGCTATCATTGTTAGCTAACACTATTTCCTTTTGATAATATTTCTGTTTTGCGTTCCTTATTTCTGTTTTTACTATATTTCGATATTTCCTGGATAAGTTTTTATATCGAATACTAGTTCTATTTCCTTTACTGAGTTTAAAGTACTGATCCCTGATTTTCATAAAATTTATTATTTTTTGGCTCATCCATTCATTTTTAGGATCGTATTTAGTTACCTTTTTACCCTCATTTATTCCTAGTTTACATTCTTTATATATACTTTTAAAAACTGAATGTATGTGATCGTATATGCCTTCTGACGTTGTAATGCTTCTCACCTCATTCCAGTTGTATTCAACAATTTTTTTTTTCAAATTTTTTCATCAAAAACGTATTTTGGGGAATTTTTAACCTGACGATTTTTCCTATTCGAGATATCAAATGCACAATAGATGATGTAGTGGTCAGATATTTTCGTATTTATTATTCCCGCAGTAATTTCATTTGTATTGTATTTCATAAATATGTTATCTATGCATGACTGAGTCATCCTGTCTATACGATCTTCCTCTCTCGTAATTCCACTTATTAGTTGAACTCCGCCTGCTCCAGAAATTACATTTAAAAAGTTCTCCACTTGTGAATTATGAAGTAATAAGTCTATATTAAAGTCACCGCAAATTAGGAAATTGTTTTTGTTCTTTAATTTCTTTAAGAGTGTTGCGAATTCTTTTATGAATTCGCCTACGTTTTTACTCGGTGTTCGATATATAGCAATTAAACGTAATGGAATATTTTCGCCTATATCTATATCAGCCGTCAACAGATCCATACTTGGCCTATTTTTTACTTCCTGAATATTGCATTTGAATTTATTACATAAGGCGTTAAGTCTCCAAAAAAAAAAAACAACTGGCACCTACAAAGTCAACACTCTAGAGTCAGAATGTAGTCAACTAGCAATTACGAAGATGATTCTAAAGTGAATGTACACAAAAAAAAAATTACAGCTACGCATCTCTAACTAAAACCGTGTGACGTAGGAGAAGAGAGATCTTTTGAAAAGGCATTTACGGACGATAGTAGCGCTAAAGGGTAGTAAAGTCATCAATATCAACGATTACTCTACCGCATTAGTAGTTGAAACAAATATCTGCGTGGCTGGAAATCCAATGATATAGGTGAAAATAAAAAACTGAAATCTGCCGACCTACAAGTGGCAACAGGGGATTCGGGAATAAGAATTTTTTCCTGATAATCGACAGATTCGTATAATTTAGGATTAAAGAAAAGTTAACTATGCCGTTTACGGCGTGTAAGTACAGAAATGTACTGCGAGAATAGTTTAAAACCGTATGAAAAAATCAATTTCATTTTGACGTTAATAATTGCAGGCAAACTAAAAGTACAAGATATACTGATTCAGTCATTTTCTTTAAAACGGACATTGAAATCATTAATGGATACAAGCGAACCGGCTGATGATGTGGCTTGCTTACACGGAATTCGGGCCTTAAACGCATTAGCTTTGCTGTTTTCGCACAAATGTTTGCAGCTATTAATACACCCGTACGTTAATAGGACGGAAATGGTCGAAGTAAGATGAACCAACGTCATCGAGTACTTTTTAAATTAGTACTATATCGACGCTATGTGACAATTACTAACATGTTCGCCTTTTCGTTACAGAATTATCGTTAACGCGAAACTCGAATATAATCACAATCACTGAGCAGGGTCGACAGTCTGTGATCGATCCACTTGAATTATAATAGGCTCAAAACAGTTACAATCTAGTCGTAATTATAAAGTAGGCTTTAAAAAAAAATCGTTATAAATTCAATTTTTAATAAGAACGCATTTACACGCATTACACAGCCGTCCATGAAAAATAATGTATCAGCTTTTTCATTTAAAAAATATTATATGTATTATTATTTTTTTTATTTTTTTCATATGGCTTACAGCATCATAGGCTAGCAATACGACAATGAGAGGTAGGTTAAATTTGATTATTGAAGTTGGTATCTTGGAGAAACTTGAAGAGGGCGGAAACAGAGTAGTCTGAGTCTTCTAGGAGTGATGTGGTGGAGAAGCTTTTGTATAATTTTTGATTCGTGCCTGAGCAGTCAAGTAGAAGATGACGAATAGAAATCGAAGCGACTGAGCAGTTTGGGCAGACCGGGCGAGGAGTACGAGTAAAATGATGTACATATGTGAGAAGAATATGGCCGAGGCGGACGCGTGCGAGAACAACTTGGTGTCGTCTGCCAAATGAGAGGTTTGATTTCCATTTTCCAATAGAGGGTTTTATGAAGCGAAAATAGTAGTGACCGAAGCCAATCCACTGTTCCTGCAATCATTCTTTTAGTTTAAGTTTGACGGTACGTCAAAAATCGGCTAAGGGAACTGGAACGTTTGGAATCGGAAAGTATATAGCACTGTGTTTTGCGGTTTTGTCAGCCAGGTCGTTGCCTGATATGCCTTTTTGATCGGGTATCCATGTGAAAGTGACATGCAATGACGGGTTTAAGAAGAGCAACTAGGTGATTATTTTAGCGAAGTAGTGTTATTGATTTGCCCGTTAGTTTTGTAGACTGAATAGTGAAGATAGGGAGTCGGTTAGTAATAGATATTTCTGATTGCAGTTTTCTTTAGAGACTGTGTAGTTTACAGCTAGATAAACGGCATAAAGTTCTGCAGATAAAATGGAGAAAGATGAAGAAAGATAGTAGCATGAGATAACTGAATAAAAACAATTCGTTTCAGGGTTAGATCGCTTTTAATTCACGTGTTTCTCTATAAGTGAATTCGTATCATAGCGGTAACAAAATATTTTTATATTTTTTACGTTTTAAAAAAGGTTGCAGAAAACAAAAAAATGAAAAAACCCCTAATCTGTACGCAAATACAAAATTACAGAAAAAAGAACAAATTTAAGATAGCTGTGATTTTATCTATTTTTAAATTAAGATTTACTGGCTGGGCTTTATGACAATCTCTAGAATATGCCATGGGCAAATGGGCAGTCGCAATTTCTACCTCACTTGTTTGCCCCCATTCACGCTCCCCCTTTTGTAGGTGTCTTCAACTATTTTCTTTGAACCGTACTACATTTATTTTTGTTTCTTCTGTCCTTTCTCAATAATCTCTCTTTCCCGTTAAGGTCTACTCCATTTCTTTATTCCTGTTTACCCGAATCCTTCATTTTTATTTTTCTTTATCGTAAGATATGATGATGAGTAAATATATCCAGCGATGAAAAAACGGAGAACGAAAATCTTCATTATCTCAAAAACTTTCAATAAGAACTTGTAAATACCGCTACGCAAATTTTTTTTTTTTTTTTTTTGTGAAAGCAACATTCTGTACCGTGTTTAACTGCTGTGGCTATTACAGTACGAAGATGCGCAGTTTGTTTTTATAGATATCTGATTATTCCGCTAGTTCTGATAAATTGTGTTATGGATAAAATTGCATCGGGGGAATTCTCAAGAATATTGGTGACTGTTTTGTTATTAATTGAAGGGGGCCGGTGAGGTGATAATGCTGGACATTCGCATAGTATATGAGGAGTTGAGGGAGCAACATCTTGGCCACAGAAAGGACAATTCATAGGAGAGGGGGTTCTTTGCAAAATAAAATTATGCGACATAGCCGTATGGCCTGTGCGCAAGCGGCTAAGTGCACAGAAATCTCTGCGGGAAATGCTTTTTTCCGGCCACCATGGTTCGGTTGAGGGTTTAATTAACCTCGAGAAAGTCTGACACGAGGACCAATGGGTTTTCCATAAGGACGTGAGATTATTAAAGATTATGTTCGAGAGATAAGGTGGAGGTGGGCTGTTACTAGGCGAGGGGCAATATATTTCTGCTCGGGCGGATGTATCGACGCGTTCATTTCCAGGAATCCCTGCATGGCTGGGCGCCCACAGAAAGGATACGGAGCACTGTCTCTTAATAAGTTCGTATAATACTTGCTGGGTTCGAATTGCTACAGGATGATTGGTGAGGGGATTAGAAATTGTCAATAAAGCTGCGGATAAATCAGATACCAGCAGGGCTTTCTGTGATGTAGGCTCTGTAGAAAGAAAATATTCCAAACAGAAAAATACTGCGTATATTTCAGCATCCAGTATTGAGCAATTGTCATTCAGTCGAATGCTTCGAATCACGTCGCAGACTTCAAAGGAACAGGCGGTTGGGGATGAAGTAGCCTCTGGGTTAGCCTTGGCAGCATCCGTGTAGAAAAGGAGGTGGTCGGGGTATTTTTGCATTGTTGCTGTTGTCAACTGAACGATATTCGGATGCAGGGGTTTATTATACTTCGTCAGGGAAAAGTTAACATCAATGTTTAAAGGGGCCCACGGCGGAATCATGATGTTAGGAGCTAGGTTAGGGAAAGGGATTACGCTCACGTTGTGTTGCGATAGGAGAGCCAGGATTTCTGGGAGAGGGTCATTAGGGAACTCTGGGGTGTTGGGGAGGTCATTTGTGTCGATAGGACAGGCACATTTACTAGAGAAAAGAGCGAGGGTCTCACGGTGGTAATAATAGGTTCGGAAATACTTTAGTGGGGGAGTGCCTAACAAGGCACACAAACTTACAGACGGTGAAGTTCTATGTGCCTCAAGTATCGTGCGGAGCGCCGTGTGGTGTATTGAATCAAGGGATTTAAGTAAAGAGGGACTGGCTGACGCATACGCCTGGGACCCGTAGTTTATTCTGGAAATGACTAAGGATTTGTATATGGAGAGGAGAGTTTTCGGAGGTACATTATACTTTGTGTTTGATACATATTTAAGAATAGATAGGAATTTATGACATTTAACTTTAAGATTGGATATGTGAGATCGCCAAGTTAGCTTTTGATCGAACAGTAGTCCAAGGAAAGTAGCAGTAGAGTGGAAATGTAGTGAGGAATTTTCTAGATTGAGGCGGATGCTGGAAGAGTTTTGACGTCCCCTATAGAAATCAACACAGATAGACTTAGATGGAGAAAACACAAGACCATTATTGTTACACCAGGATTGTAGTTTTGAAATAGTTTTTTGTAGAATTTTTTGAGCATTTTCTGGAAAACTGGAAGACAGGGAAATCTTTAAGTCGTCAAAGTAGAGCCGGGCGTTTACAGGCGGAGCAATACAATCATTTATATCATTGATATAAAAAATAAACAAGGTTGCACTAAGGGCAGATCCTTGTGGTAAGCCATTCTCAGTTTGAATGGTGCTCGATGTTGACGAACTAATCTTAACATGGAACGTTCTGTTTGTTAAAAAATTATTCAGATACTTGGCCATGTTTCCACTTATACCAGCTGTTGTCAGCTTGGATAAGAGGCCGTATCGCCATACTCTGTCGAACGCCTTTTCTATATGTTGGCGTCTGTGAAATGCTGTTAATATTTGCCTTTGTAGGCTCAGCAGATGATTAACTGTAGTACGCTTCTTACGCCCTCCGGCTTGTGACGAGGATAGGAGATTATTCTGTTCAAGGAAGAAAAGGAGACGCCGATTAACCATTTTTTCCAGCGTTTTTGAGAGGACACTTATGAGGGATATAGGCCTGTAGTTTTGTGGAAAAAGACGATCTTTATTTTGCTTCAGAATAGGAATAACAACTGCTAATTTCCATGGCTCAGGGATCGATCCGGAGAACCATATTTGGTTATAGATATGTAAGAGGAAGTTTTTCGCTGATGGAGGTAAGTGTTTTAACATATATGGATGGATGGAATCGGGCCCAGGCGCGCTGTTTGCAGTATGGTACTGGAGTTGATAGTCTAGTTCAGAAATGGTGAAATGGCAATTGTATGAAAGTGAGGAGTCAGAGATGATAGTTATTGGTTGTTGTTCCGTGGAATATTTCTTTAAAGAGAAGGCAGACGAATATGACGATGAGGATGACTCGATTGCAAAATGATTCGCAAAAGCATTTGCGACTTCCAACGGGTCAGATAACATGGAACCATTCTGATTTATCGAAAAGGAAGGGGTCGCACGATTAATGCCGTTCAGTGCCTTAATTGTGTGCCAAATATTGTGACTAGAAGTATTTATGGAGATTGAATGCATAAATTGCTGCCAAGATTCCTGTTTTTTGCGCCTAATGAGGCTCCTCGCAGCTGCACGGCGTTTTTTAAATTCGATCAAATCAGGATATAAGCCTGTTGATTTAAACTTCCTAAGGGCATGTTTACGTTGTCGTATGGCTGTTCCTATTTCGGGGCACCACCATGGGACCCGTCGGGATCTGTTTGTTGGGACAGACCTAGGAATAGATGCTAGAGCAGCATTCGTAATAGCGTCGATAAAGGAGTGATATTCCACTCGCGCAATAAAGATAATGTTAATCGGTAAACCTGGATTCTTCGTTCATTCTCGGTCGGATTAAAATCCAGGATGATAGTTGCATGTTAATAAACCTATTGTATCATCTTCCTTGAAAGAACTCATTGTAGCGTTATTATTTATAACCATTTTACAAGGCGCGTGCAGTGCCACTTGAACCCGGTACAGCTAAACGTTTTTGTAGGTTTTGCTGGTAAGAAGCACGCATTCTCAAAAATTACTTCTACATCGGTACAACGAGCACTCCTTCAGCTCCGTAATTTTACGGCAATACATACACGGTTATCCATTATAGATTTATTTTCTTTTTTTTCTTGGTGTTTCGACTAAGCAAATTCCAAGAGTCCCGTTGTTACCACACTTTCTATAATATTTACGAAAATAATTTAAGAGTATTTTTGAGAAATCTGATAAGATGGCAAAAAAACGCATTGAATAGGGGAAAAAAGCCAAAATATACCCACAAATAAACAATTCTATAACGGAAAGATATATTATTTATTTGTCGTGTGAAAGAAGTGATCATCACGTATATGGGGAAAGAAATAAGATTTTCCGCAAATAGCATTTTTTATCTTATTCAAATATTATTAAATTTAAAAGCTGGGCCATCACTACCGAAACCATGCTCTTTCAGGCGTCGTCGAATCCGTGATAAACAATAGTTCCAACATAACCGTTGCTGACTTGATTTCTAGATTTAATTGTTCATGTAACTTCATTACTTTTTTTCTATTATTTTTCTACGCGAACTCCCACAATTTTTTCGCTGTAGAAACACGATATATTAACCAATGTGTATCAGTTTTGCAGCCTTATGATCCGTTTGTATAGTTTTATTACATTCACATGCGATATTCGACACGGTTTCATCTTTTTTATTTGAAAACGTCTACATTTTGGGTCCCCACTGGTGTTATGAATTCTTGTTTTCATGACGTTAGCTAGTAACGCTTGCTTTTATTCTGAAAATATTGAACTTTTCGTGCCTTTCCTTGCACCTCTCCCTTTAATAAGCCACATTCAAGTTAAATTATCGTATATTAAAGTACTATTTTTGTTTATTTTTATTATTAACTGTAATTATTAATATATTATAATTTTTATTGAATTTAAATAATTTGATGATACGCAAAAATTTCAATATTTGCCGATGGGTACCCGACTGTGTTCACTGCCGCCTGCTCCAGTGCGACTGATAAAATACAATGTCTCTCTGATTCGTTCTTTACTCCCTTTTAGAAGCACAGTACTTTTGCTATATGCAACAATTTTCACTAAACGCAGTAGTTCGCAAGCCTCTTTTTCTTCACACTCAAAATCACCTTACCGTCTACAGGTTCTTTTCTTCCTGGCAAGTGCCGCTCTTTTTATGCTATGGTTCTCTAACACACACTTCATTATTACATTTCTACATTCTTTCGACTGTTAAACGATCTCCATCTACTTCCGCCTTTTACCGGCTGATATTCCCATATTCACTAATTGAAATATTTATAATAATTAAGGAGTATTTCGTTTTATTTTCGTAATGCACATTTCACGATAAAAACATTGTATCAATATGTACCGGCTAATTAATGAAACAAAAGGAGAAACAAGAAAACTCGTATTCGTTCATATAACAAAATTATTAAAACGTTACATACTCGATTGATTTTATAAAAAAAGTAAATAATAAAATAAAAATATAAAGCCACTATTAACACTCGTTTATTTATATAACCGGTTTTAGTTTGCGAGCAGATCGTGGTCGATGGTAGGACGGTCAGGCATTCTCTATACCGATTCATTCCTTCTGATTAGCGGATGTTTGGCAGCTCAAAACTTTTTAAAACTTTTCGAACGTAAGCGAGGAAAGATCCTGAACAATTTTATTTCCAGGTTTTTGAGGTAAGTTTCTTCACACTTAACAAAAATATAGATTAAAAATATGGCAGACGCTTATAAAACAAAAACGTTGTTTTCCTTCTATTCTTTCATCATCCTAGAAACCGCAGAGTAAACAAATGCGATATGCCCACCAGCGGCGTGAATTTGAGAGACGAGACTAATTACTAACAGCCGAAAGGACGACGAATTCGAAACGACTAAAATAAAATGTTCTTTTCGGCAACCTGGCAAAACGCTTTAACTTATTTAATAAAGCTAATAATATATAACGCAATATTTTTTTTCTTTTGTACTAGGTATCCGAGATCCTTCCTCCCTTTCTTACATCAACATCCAATCAAGTCAAAATTCAAAACCTTCGATAAATTTTCAGAATCTGGATAGTCACACATAGTTGGCTAAAGCCATAAAATAAAATATATTATATTTATACATATATATATATACTAGCTGTGTCCCATGGCTTCGCTCGTGTATTAATGCCTGTTTAAGTCGGTACTTAGAAATTTATAAACAAATGTTTTTTTTTTTTTTTTGGCCTGGTCTTTCCTTTTAACCTTTTAGGCAGTTAATATGTTAGACGTGTCATATATATTTTTCAAATTTTAAAGTTCTGAGGAATTGATAAAGTTGTTTACATGTTTGGCCTAATGGATTTGTAAGAATGGATGCTGTATTTATCGTTTATTTTATTTGGAATTGTATTTATGTAAAGATTCTTTCTCTCTTAGGGAAACATGTTTATCACCGTCCAACAGAAAATAGTCTTCACGTTTTAAGTTTAGCTGAAAATTATCGATCTTTCTATAACCAGTTCGTCGTGATCTAACAAAAAGTTTTGCTCGATTAAACAGCACACACAGCTATCGTTTTGAAAAGACCGTTTTCTTTTTGTTTAATACGAGTTATTTACATGATGAGCTTCCATAGTTATGTATTTAAGAGAACATCTTTTTCAATCATATCTTTCAATCACTCGAGCTTTTTATTAAAATTAATTTATTAACGCAGCAGTAAACTGCATGTAATATTACTGGTGGAAAATTATTAAAAAAAATTAAATTGGCTTCTAAAAAAAAAAAAAAACAGTTGATTAAAAAATTGTATACAGGGGTTTGGCTCAAAAATTTGAATATTTGGTATACTAGTTAAATACTCTATTTTATTTCTATATGTTCCCTATTAAGTCCAATAGTGTATGGCTTAAACCTCTCCCAGTTTTTACAAACATATTGTACAATACATTTTCGTATTTCTACTCTTAATAATTAATTATTATGCAATAAATAAGATAGAGACGAAAACAAACATGCACCATCCCTATCTATGTATTTTACATAATGAGAAACTATTGTATCATTAACACATATTAGTTCTACATTCATAATTACAGTAAATATATATATATATATATATATATATATATATATATATAAAATTAAACTCGAAAGTGAAAATTAAAGAAATAACAATTATTGAATAAACATTTACAACATATAAAAATATAATACATAAATTTGATAATTAATATATTTACATTAGACATGAAACCTGAATCGCTTAAAATAATACATGTAGAATAACTCAAAAACAAAAAAAGAAAAGTAAATCGTTGCCTTTGCCAGTAATTTCCGAGACAGTAGTGACAGAAATAAATAAAAAATAGTAAAAAGAAAGTTACAAAAATAATTTAAAAAAATTTATCTAGTGGTTTTGCATGGTCAGACAATTCGCAAACATTTTTAAAACGATTAAAAACAGCACATTTAACAGACAAAACTTGCGAAAACAAAATAATTTTGAGGTAAACGATACAAAAAGAATATGCAGATCGAAACAAATTTGAAACGAACGCGGACAATACAGAAAAGAATTGATTGGTATAATAGAAACGGCAATATAAGCTGTCCCTGTTCAGAATAAACAGCATATTGTTTACGCTGTTATTAAACACTAAACAACCCAAAAAAAAGAAACTAAATCGCAAAGAGAATATGTTGAATCGCTCAAGAGAAAAAAAACATGTGAATCAAATTAAACCACCATTCTTTCCTTTTGAAATAAACAAATAATAACAACACAACTTAACACTATGACAGAAGTATGTTCTCTTACTCTTTCTAGATACGATACAAACTGTTCAACAGAAATATTTCTGTCTCCTTCTAGTAATTGGCTATTTGAATTTTCAACAAATTCCAATTTCTAAGCCACTTTAATCCGAAACCAAGCTAAATACGTAAAGCACACTTCTTTTTGGATGTTGTGTGATATTAAGTTTTCTAGAAATAGATTATAACCCTTTTTCACTCTTAAAAATCCGAAGATATAAAAAAAATTAAACAACCTTTATAAATATTATAATATGGTAAACCCATTTATTACGAAGATGTGACACTTTAGTTATATTTTGAAAACAGTTTTCAACTACTTTTCATCATGTAAAGTTCAATTTTTCAAAAAATCTTTCTCATTTGATATTTTCGGTATATGGTGTGTTCAAATGAGCTTTCTGATAATCAATGCAAATGTTTTTTTGTGAGGCGTAATCATTATTTTATACCAAAAACGGAGTGAAGCTTTTGATACAATTTAACTTTAAGGTATTTAAAACAAATCGGGTATAATTTTGATATGCTGTATAAAGAATATTAAGACAAAACTATAATTTGATAACTTATTTCTATGGGAAATATAATGGTTTATGTATTTTTTGGAAAATGGTTTTTGATCCCTTTTCACATCTTCAAGTTCAAATTTACAAAAAAGCGTTTTTACTTGACTTCATCAGTATATATACCGTATTCACATTGATAATCATGATTCGTTTAGATCGCAGTGTGATTTTTGGTTTTCTCAAAAATGGGATTCTGCCATTCTGTTCCCTTGAAATTTTGGGGAAGGAAAACAATTTTGCACACTTTTATTACACCACACACCTATGTCTTCATGCGAAATTACAATTAAACCCGTTTCCACCAAAAAAATAACAGTTTGTGTTTTTTTTAACAGCTCTTAACCCTTTTCCACCCCTTAAAGTCCGAATTTTCAGAACAGCGTTCTTATTCGACATCTTCAGTATATGCATTATATTTACATGAAATTACATGAGATAATCACTATTCGTAGGGACTGGAGCGTGATTCTGGATTTCCTCCAAAATGGGGGTTTGCCTTTTTCTCAACGAAAATTTTTAGGGTTTTATAAACCCTATTCACACTTTTAGTAGACCATGCGAGGCATCTTCATACGAAATTACAATTTGGTAAACTCATTTGAGCCAAAAATATAACAGTTGTGTATTTTTCGGGAAACGGTTTTTAGTCCCATTGCACCCCTTAAAATCTGAATTTTCAATACAGCGGGATTATTTCACATCTTCAGTATTTACACTAAATTCACATGAAATTACACGCGATAATCACGATTCGTAGTGTGATTTTTGGTTTCCTCAAAAATTAGTTTCTGCCCTTTTTCTATCTTAAACTTTTGGGAATGGAAAAAAAATTTCGCACACTTTTAGTACACCAAATAAGGTATCTTCATGCGAAATTACAATTATGAAGACCCATTTTCACCAAAGCTGTAACAGTTTGTGTATTTTTCGGAAAACAGTTTTTAGCCCTTTTTCACCCCTTCAAGTTCGAATTTTTGAAAAAGCGTTTTTCATATTCAAGAAATTCAGAATAATTTTCAGTTATCTAAATGAATATTTCTGATACACACTGGTGTCTTAATGTACCAGAGGATAGCGGTAAACTACGTTGTTAACAAACAACAATTTACCTCTTCCTTGTAAAATCGAATGTTTCTTTTTTCTATCTTTTCAAAGTCATAAACTATTTCAGTGTAGAGAATTACCAATAGTGCCCCGGCAGCCTTAACTGAAGACTTCGAGAAACTTTGTGCAGACTGAAAACAGTTGCATCAACCCTTTGTAGCAATAAGGTTTTTTGGAATAAACGAGGCAGTTCTTTTTCCTCTATGTATCCGGTCTCGACTGGAATATCGTAAGAAAGCACCTTCGAACCGATACTGTATTTATGAATTAGCTTTCAAACAACAATGACATTCGTGTCGCTAGAAGATGAAAATTCAACAGCTTCAAAAATAATCATTTGGTGAAGCAGTTTCCAGTTATTTATCGAAATTTAGAAACAATCAATGAAATAAATCGATTCTGTCAAAGTCACTTTTACTGTGTATAATAAAATCAGCACTCCTAAGAACAATCATGGAAAGAAAGATATGGGACCGGGAAGAACTCAACAAACGAAAATTATCCAAGAAAAGAAATGTCACACGACTCAACGAAATTCGTAAAATCGAAGAAATACTAATATTATTAAAAAGGGATCACCCCATATCGAAGAACATGAATAAAATCTTTATTGTTCACCGTAATATTCTTTTAATGAAATAAAAAAGTAAAAATTAAATTGCTATAATGCTCTTATTTGATCATCATTATTGTAACTTAATAACAAACAATTAAAATATTTATAATTCTGAAAATGTTTTTAGGGCCAATATCTGATTATAGTGAAAGCTCAGTATTTATTGTATATATTTTAATTGTTATTAATACATAATATTGTTACTATAGATTTATATTTGCTCCTATTATGTTATAACTAATATTTATATAAATATTTAAGACAAGTAATCCCGGGAAAAAAAACAAAACACGAACAAGCTCAAAAGAAAGAAATAATTATTAAACAAGTGTCGAAGAATTTTCTTGGAAACTTTTTTCTGAAAAAAATAACCGAAAACGCTTCATAATATTGAAAAGATACTTACACTTCTTAGAAAATTCAGGCACGTTGCTATTCCAGTAATTAATGTTAAATTTCCCGCAAAATGCGAAATTTATTCCCGTTTATGCTTGTGTCGCTCTCTACAGGGTTAAGTCAAGATGTTTTTTAATATACCTATAAAAATTGTTTAAAACTAATTTTAAAATAAATTGCGCAATTAGCTACTAATAGATGTTTTTTTTATTGTTATAATTATCGCAGCAAAAAATGGAATTTGATTTTAGAATAATTTTTAAGTTTCAGAGAGATGGTCTCTAAAGCCGCTTCAACATACGCTATCACGCGTGTTATTTTATAGAAAATATTAATTGAACCTCAATTACAAACTTATCCATTACAAATTAACTTATTTTCTCCATTCCGATTAAATTCGCAATTTCCGTCCATTAACTTTTGACGTTTATTTAAAATTCCAGATTAACTCCGAACTTGGCGGCCATAATACTTTTCTGCACGTTTATTTTACCACTGCTGAACAGCGGACCATTGTGGAATAATTTAATTATGCAGCCTGTGGAATTATGCAAACAAAACTGGTGGAAAAATATCCTATACATCCATAATTATTTCGGATTCGAAAAAATGGTACTTTTTTAAAACTATTTAATTGCTCTTTTTACTATTATTTTTTATTACGGATCTCACAATCACACCGATTTTCCGGTTAAGCTATAGAAAAGATAAGATATAACATTGATTTGGTTTAGGCGTGCTATCAATCTATCTTGTATAATTAGGTGTTTTTTTGTTTTTTTTTTGAGGGGCCTTATGAACGGATTACTTTACTCGATGTCATAAAATAACCGTCAGAAAAATTATATTTTAATACGTCTATAAATTGTAAAGATGAAGGAAATAAGAACGAAGGTTAAAAAAGGAATTAGTAGGAAAACCAAAACTTAAAAATTAAGAAAAAAGGTAAAATGACAATAATAATAGCGATAATAGTATTTTTAATAATGATGGATACAATAATCCAATAAGTAACGTAATGTTTACCGACAACAACCCTAGGCCTTTCACGGTTTATGTTGAAAGTAGTTTCATGGATAGGAATATTGGTAACCATCATCCTCCTGTCCTTGCGAAAATCATTCATTCTGCTTCCGCCTCCGTTAGTAGCATTACTCCTCAAGGTAAAGGGCGCTTTGCGGTTAAATTTCCTACTGGTTCTTCCGCCCAATCTGTTTTAAATAATTCCTCTTTTCCGTCATCTAATGGTAAAGGTACACAATGATCTCGAGCACTTCTGCAAAGCAATAAATCTAGATGCCACTCTAATCTCTTATGCAGATGATTTGTGTATCTTACTCAATATACATCTGCATACGAACCTTCAAAAAATTGAAATCATTTGCAAAAAGCTAGAAAATATTATAATGGAAATGGGTCTTTCCTTCTCACTTGAAAAATGTGAATCAATCATCTTTGGTAAGAATAATATTGCCAACAGTGTTGAAAAACTTAGAATAATCTCGGAACAACCAATTCGTTTATGGAACAAAATAAAATACCTCGGAGTCTTAATAGATGATAAATTATCCTTTACTGCACATGTTGAAGCAATCAACATCAAATGTAGCAACCTGTATGATAAACTCCATAAACTCTTACCCAACAATTACGGCCTCCGATATAAGGAAAGAACCATACTCTATAAAGGCTTAATACAATCAATATATGGCTATGCTTCCAGTACTTATATAAACAAAAAAATGCTTACAAAAATTAACAAACAGCAAAGAAAATTCATATTAAATATCTTATCTTTATATAGAACTGTTCCATCATCAGCTGCTTGTGTTATTGCCAATATTTTCCCACTAGACCTATTCCTTATAGGTCGAGCAATAATATCAGAATATAGGATTGTAAAAAACCTAAACTTAGTCAACTCCCTACAATACCTACCTGAAAACTACACACCAGACATATTAGGCCCTACACCACCCATAAACTTATTAAAAAAACATATCATGAATGAAATTACTACAATCTGGCAGTCAAGATGGGACTGCTGTGAAATAGGTCGCAAAACCTACACCTTTTTCCCTAACATAAAAAATAAACTTAAATCCAAAAATTTAGACATTACATTTTTCAGTGCCCAGATACTCTCAGGTCATGGCAACTTTGGAGAATATCTCCACAGATTCAAGATAAAGGACACAGCGAACTGTTCGTTATGTGCAACAAACAATGTGGATAATATACATCACACAATCTTCATCTGTAAGGCATTCAATCATTTAAGGAATCAATTTAATATCAGTCCAAATATGTCCCTAAATATTGATGAATCAAACGCTGCAAAACTTCTGCCCTTCTTCCACGCCTTAATGAAAGAAAAACTAACCCTAAAACCGAGTGATCAATCTCCATGATTATCTTTTATGAACATGTATTCACCACCGACCAAGTCGGTAACACAAATGCTACCCTATAAAAACCGCAATAGAATTACATAATAGCTACACTTCTATGCAAATTAGCAAATATAAGATGTAATGATAATTACCCACCTCATACACTTTCAACAAGATATAATCTACCAATGTATACTACCATATTTTAACATTGTAGTGGTGTCTAAGTAATCACATCACCACTACTTTTACAGCAATTTTATAATTATATACCTATTTTATTATTCTGTGCTAGACTTTAAGTACCCAACACACACTCCACACATAGTTATAATTTATTAAAGCTTACTATGCTATATATAAGTACACTGAATAATTAGATTATACACAGAATTTATTAATAAACTTGCCCCATCGGTAACATCCGAACTGAGGATAAAAAAAAAAAAATGGTATCAGATCACACATTCCGAATAGTTTGCTTTGCAGCTTGAGCGTCATCTCAGGTGTCCATCCGTCGTTCATATCCTCGAGGGCATTGAGTCCTCTTTTCTTATTATTTCTATCCGTAGAATTTACCGTTTTACTGAGGAGAACAAAATTCCGACAAGATCTATTGAACAGAAATTCCTCAATACTGTTCTTCCAGAGTTTGTCTCTATCTTTAAACTCAGATTTCTCGTTTCTCCCAGTATTCGTCAACCTTCTCAGCGTTTGAAGTGCTTCCTTTTTGGACACATCGCTAAACACTGCCATAACTTCTTTCCTATTTGTTCTCACTGTGAATCCGGACACCTTGTCACGGATTGCAGCAACCAGCAAGAGCCGCCACTTTGTCGCAATTACAAAGGTCACCATTGCTCAAGCGGTCGAAATCAAAAGCGATAACCCAAATAGGATCTACGAATAAAAAAAGAAATAATATGGAATTCAGCAAGGATAGCCGGTACTGGGGTAGATATTAGGGTATCAAGGCAGAGGCAAAGATAGATATTTTGAATACGATCTTCTAACTTCTTCGGTGTCATGTGATAGCCAGACAAAATAGAACGACCGAAAATTCCGGAAAAGGTCAAGAAGACCGGCCGGCTACGGATAGACACACGTTATCAGAAGATACATTGAAAAAACCTCTGAAAATTATGACCGCCTGGCTGGCAAAAAATCACTTTCAAATCGTTATAGCTTAGTGACCGCGACAGACCTACGGAACAATTGACAAATAAGAATATTTCTGTTACGTCTTTTGAACATAAAAAGTCTTTCAGTCGAACTATCGAAACCTAAAATTTAACAAGTCAACTTGACAAAACTATTGAATTCACATAAAATCTACATCACTTTAATTGCCAAAACACGATTTAAAAGTTTAGAAACATCTTCGAAAAGAACTTCTTCCCAGTTCGTAGGAACTGATCAACGTTAATGCTGCCGTCCCCATTACAAATGATGTTCGATTACTTTCCCTTGATTTTCGTACTTCACATTTAAATTTCTGACTTCCTATCTCATCCAATCGATTTCACCTCTATGCATACGTTCCTCTTAATTTTGACCAGAACAGTTTTTCCTTTTTCCTTTAATTTTGTTCCTTCTCCTTTTACGGCGCTCACTGGCCTTTGCCGTACGTTTTGGTTTTAATAATATCTGAAAATATCCTTTTCTTAGTGACTTTTCTCCTATTTTATTCGAAAGCCTTTTTATTTTTACCGTAATCAATTTCATCTTTACTTTTCGTGAATCCTTTTTTAAACGCCTTTGGCAACAACTGCTAAAGGACTTACGTGCGCACTGAAAAATATTTGCCTCGCCATTAACAAAAACGATTAATTCACATTTGCAATAGAATAATTACTTCTCGCAGTGTTAATAAGGCCAATTCATGAACGTAGAAATAGAAAACAGCGTGAAAATTAAAAACAGGTGAAATATCAGTTGTAGCGGAAGTTAATATAGATAATTATCTGAAAAGTGATCTAAAAGTTAATTAAAACATTTAATAACCAATTTAGGTTCAAAAAAGGAAAATTAACTAAATGTACATTTTAGACCTCTTACATCAGCTATTAATAAAAAATCATCATTTTATAAACGACTTTTGTTATATTTTTAGATCCCACTAATGCTTCCGATTAGTCACTCGAAAAATGCTAATCGAGAGTATGAACAAAATACAAATAAAAAAGCCATCCATTTAAAATGGTTTACTAGTTATGTTGGTGATTAACACAGATATACTGCATTAATAATACTGCGGTAAAAATCAGGGAAATTATATCGGGGCCATATATATTACACAAGTTATAATGTACAAAATTTTAACATTATATTTTGATTTTCATCGGTAACGTTTTAGAATTAAATACGAAATTGAAATTTGGGTAACGATAAAAGTAACTGAAATAAACGAAATTAACGAGTTACAAAAAGAACGTTTAAAAATTTTATTATCGAATTATCGGGATTAAAGCGAATCTTATAATTAATATGTCAGTTGGTGGAATTAACAAAAGGTCCTCTAAAGTGTTGTATTATTACAATTAAATTAACATAGTATAAAACAGAAGAGATAATATTACCAACGAGAAAAAGGATTCAAAATTTATTATATACGGCCCACAAATATTAAGAGTAAATCGATAAAAAAGAATCAATAAAATTATCGAAAAGTATACCGAATGAAATTTCAGACGAAGAAAATGTGAATACGTAGAATACGATAAAAAATGGAAAAAAATCTTTTCCTTTTTTTACTTTTTTCCCTGTTCATATATTCTTTGAATTTTGATAACACCTACCGTTTGCTTAGGAGCCGTTGAGAGAGTGTTGGTTATATTATTATTTTAAAGAAAATTGTAAATAGTCATTATAGGTTACAAAGTTTTCATTTTGATAATATTGTATTTGACATAAATCTTAAGCTAGATATGTCGAATAAACTATATAATTATATTAGGAACCCACAAACGGACAATGGGAATGGAAAATTCTTTTTACAGAAAAAAAAAAAAAATTATATCTCTAACCTTATATTCTGCCACTCTTTTCCTACTGAATTTATTTATTTCAGGCTCCTCCATGTCGTCCATCTACAACTGAAACTGATCAAACCTATCCATATTCACCCTTCAATATGGATCCGTTGCGTAAAATAATTTTTTCTCAGGTTTTCAATCGTTTACTCCACCTCCTTTCTTGAATTCATTTAAATTTTATAAATATTATTCGGCAGAACAAATATTGAAAGCATTGTGTTGCTTCTTTTAAAGCTTTTCGCATTCCTTCTATTCCAATTTCCCATCTCGAAAGAAAGCTAATGTTAGGACTTTAAGCAGTCTAAGAAAAACTCACAGAAAATCATTTTCTGTCATTTTTCTGCTCCATTTCTATCTTTTACATTTGGAAAAATCTCTACCTTCGATAATTTTTTTTTTCTTTTTTCTTTACTGAATATTATCCATCGGCACTCCCGATCAACTTTTTGCGTTTACAATTAAACTTATATAAAATCATCCATCTTTACACTACTTCTTTCCTATTTCCGTACGTGTTTACGGCGAACTTCATCAGCGATCATGGCCCTACCATGGGCGCCGGGAGGGGGGTGCAAAGAGGTGCACTTGCACCCCCCTGTCGGGAAGAAAAATACACAGAAAAAGATGAAGAATTTTTTTTTATGAAGTCATCGTCGGAATAAAAACTTAAGGCATCTTGTAGGAAATTAACTGATCGACAAAAATGGTCTCTACAAAAATATGTATTGCTCATTTTATGAGTTTTATTAATTAGTGAGTTATAAAATTAAGAAGAAAAAAAAATGTCCTCCACTTTTCAAACTTTGACCTTCAATATCTTTTAAATGGTTAGATTAATAGAAAAAGTGTAAGAGATCTCTTTTCTAGAGCGTTCAACTTCCTACAAAAATATGTATTGAGATTTTCTGTACGTTCAATTAATGGCAAGATATGAATTTTTTCATATGGGATCAAGGAAAAAATGAAAAACTGATGAGGAGGACTTTCCTATTAATATTAACAGTTCATATTTCGAGATAATATTCTAGAGGTGCCTAGCAACCAATTTATCGGTATCGGAAGTAAAAAAAAATAGTCGATTTAGTGCAAATGCAGATGCACCTCCCAGAATGTAATCATGGCGGCGAAAATGATCATTAACAACGTAATTCTAAATCGATCTATACGAATATAATAACATAATCAAAAAAATCCTATAAAATATAACAAACGTTACATAAAATTGGGACATTTTTTCTAATGGGAGTAGCCTGAGAATTACGCTGTAATTAATATATATAGAAAAAATGACCCAATTTTATGTAACGTTTGTTATATTTTGTAGGATTTTTGTTATTGTTATTTAAAAAATGTCACAGTTTTATGTAACGAAATATGTAACGAAAAAATATCTTAATTTTATATAATGAAAGTTAAATGTTAGGATAGAATTTTTGTGATTATGTTATTTTTTTTGTGTTGATGCCAGTAAGAATTACGTTGTAAATTTAGTTCATTTTATACGAAGTATAGAAGAGAAAGAGACCGAAATGAAAGCAAGAGGGGTCAAGAGTAACAGCCCCTTTCAAGGCCAAAATGGCCGAATTTATATATATATATATATCATCATCATCATCAGTATATCAGCCTGTCGACTGGTTCGCCCCATGTATCAATTGTTTCCATCCAAGCCTGTCACAGGCTTTCTTCTTTAATTCCGGATAAGTTGTTATTCCACTTTCTTTTAGCATTATGTCTATGAGTGTTATTCGTGGTTTTCCGCGTGGCTTTTTCCCCATTATCTTGCCTTCGGTAACATCCTTCAGGGTATTTTGGTTCAACTTAAGTCGCCTCTTGCGGACATTTTGTAATATACTTCTTTTTTCCTTTAATCTTTTTAGTACTAGTTTGTTATTTATTTTCTCGACCCAACTAATTTTCTGTAGGCACCGCCAACATCACATTTCAAATTCTTCTAATTCATCACGATCTCCTTGCTTAATTACCCATGATTCCGCGCCATATAGCGCCACTGACCATACCAAAATTTTAACCATGTTTTTGCGTATGCTAACGGACATTGTTTTCTGCGTAATAAATGTGTATTTGTCGTTGAAAGCGTTTTCCCCCATTGCTATGCGATTGTTAATCTCCTGGGAACAATCCATGTTGTGTGTTATGTTTTGTCCTAAATATCTGAATGATTTTACCTGTTCTATTATGTCGTCTCTCAGTTTATCTTTATTTGTAGGCAGGCCTTGCCAATTGCCATAACTTTTGTTTTCCTAGTGTTAATTTCCATACCGTACTTTTCCATTAATACATTTAATTTACTAATCATTGCTGCAAGTGTTTTGGAACTGCCTGCAAGTAATACTTTATCATCGGCGAATTTAATTACATGCAATCTTTTACCTCCAATTTTAATCCCCTGTTTAAATCCGCTGAATGTTTCATTTATAATCATTTCCGCAAATGCATTAAATAGGTCAGGTGACAGCAAACATCCCTTCCTCACTCTTTTACTTATCTCTGTTTTTTTCTGACTCGATGCCATTGGTTTTAACAACCACATTTTGTCTGCTATATAAGTTATAAATTGTTGTAATTAATGATTTTGAACATCCTATTCGGTTTAAAAACGGAAAAAGATCACTCCATGGCACTCTGTCGAAAGCCTTCTCGTAGTCTATGAAAGCTACATATGGACTTCTGCCACAGTTTATCGTGCGTTCTCTTGCTATCCGTAGCAGAGCAATTGCGTCTTGTGTTGAATGACCTTTCCTGAAACCATATTGCGTCTCGTCTAGGTACTGATCTATTTGGAGCTGCAACCGCTTTTTGATTATCCTAGGTAGTATCTTAAACGCGTGTAGTATTAGAGCAATGATCCTGTAGTCTTCGCAGTATTTTGCATCTCTTTTTTTGGGTATAGGAACTATAACTGATTGGCAGTGTTCCTCTGGCCATGTTCCCTTCGTCATTATATTCTGTATCATATTAAAGATCATGTTCTTTAATTTTTGGCCGCAAGCTTTCCACAGTTCTGCTGGTATGTTATCTATTCCTGCAGCTTTGTTATTTGGCAGTTGTTGCAAAACCATTTCAAACTCCTCTCGAAGTAGAAAATCGCTTTCCTCTTCTTGTTTATGTATTTTGTCCATGGTGCATTTCGTTGTTTCTTCGTACAGATCCCCCATATACCTTTTCCACGTCAGCGCTATTTTTATAGAACTTTGACATGGTTTCCCGTTGGTTTTGTACAGTGTGCGTTTTTGCACCCCAGTATCTATATATATATAGAAATATATATAGAGACGAAATAATTTTACTCCAATAAATTAATACACTATCGGGATTCCGCTAAAACTGAATCTCTCCATGATCAGGTTTCAAGTGTTTTTTAGTAAATAATCCAAATTGATTTCTATAACAATTATGTTTGTTTTTTTTTATTAACCATAAAGTGTTTAATTTCAATTACAACGGCTGCGTTACTTCCCCCGGAAATTTCCTGAATATCCGCGCATTAAAGAAACATATTGAACGTACAGAATTTCAATTTAGTTATAATTCTCAGAACTGATTTGACAAATCATATTTCTTAAACGATATCATATTGTTAATTTTGTGTGTTTATAACACGTGCGTTCATAAAGCGAAAATTTTAGAGGGTGTGGAATCGAAATCTCTAGATCTGTTCCACTCATTTAACTCACGCTAGCGCTCCGGAGTTTATTTCGGAACTTCTCCGAAAATCATTCAAAATCACATTCGGCGAACTGAAAGGAAACATGGATAGTAGCTCTGTTAGCCATAATTTACTTTTTGACCGTAATTTTTTAAAAATAATAAATCTATAAAAGCTGCACATTAATTCTGTGAACTTCTGCTAGCATGCTATATTAACTTAAGTGAAAAATAATAAATATCCACTTTACCTTAGTTCCCCTACCAAAATAAATGCCCACTTTATCGTCACAAAATCAATAAGCATTTTTCATTTGTTTCGTTTCCAGATTAATTAATTATTAAAAATATATAATAAAGCTAATTCGCATAAAAAAAAGATACCATCAAATGCAATTAACCGCTTTATTTTCAGTGTTTGTCACATACTCATCAGCTGGGAACCGATATGCAGTTGTATATATTTTCACCGGTGCTAGTTTATTTGCTGTGGCGAACACCTGCATTAGGAATTGCTGTTTCAATCTTACTCGCTTCTATATCAACCTACCTACGCTATTACGTAACCTTAAAATATAATATCAGTCCGATTGGGTACTTCGGTGTTTCGTAAGTATTTTCTTCATACTCATTTTTCATATTCAGGATAAAAAAGTAATGTTCGCGCACGAAACAACGATAAAACACAATAATGATAAAACAAAGTACTGAAATAAGGATGATAAAACTGATTAATTATTTTAACAGAAATTACATAAAATGCAAGCAAAAATTTTAAATGGAATCCTACAGTTTACAAATAGATCGGGAAAACAAAAATGCATGATTAAAAGTCACTAAGTATTTTGCAGCTTAATCGCCGAAAATGGCAGAAATAATTGAATTAAAGTTGGAATTAGATATACGAGTGAAATCACTTTGAATTAAAAGCCAATTTAATACTGACGGTACTAAACTATTACATTTGTCAGGCAATAAAAAAAAAAATCAATTTTTTTCTCTACCCTGGGCGCGCTAGCGGCCTTAACCCAACAACATGAAATGTAAGGCGACTGTTTAAGAAAAGAATTGGGTAACATATGGAATTAACAGTGGGGATATTAATACCAGATACACTGATGTTTATAAGAGCACGGTTAAAGGTACGGAGAGCAAAAATTATGCAGTTAGGTGGAGAGAAGAGAGAGCATTGCTAAGAAGGAACAATGAATGATTTAACTCGTTGGTGGCGGAGGACAGATCATCTGAGGTGGAGTAAACTAAAATGTCATCAGCAAAAATGAGAGAGAAAGAGGGAATAGAAAGAAAAGCAATATCGAAGGAATAAATATTTAAAAGAGTGGGGGCTAAGGCAGGAACCCTAAGGAAGCCCACGATAGACGCATCCGAAGCTGGAAAGAAAAGGAGAAGATAAATAAAGAGTTCTATGTTGAAAGAGGTTTTTTTTTTTTTTTTTTTTTTTTTTTTAGAATAAGTTGTGGGTCTCACAAGGCAAATATGCCCGTTGTATGAGTGCCCAACACTCTTATCAACGTTTATTATAATAGGTATATAGTACAATAAATTAAAACTAACTTAAATTATTTCGAAACTAACAATAATAACAGACTTAGCATTATTTATATTAAAGTAGAGCATAAGAGTAATAAAAACCGGAGGGAAATTAAGAGAGAGGAGTTTGTAGCCCAGAGAGAGAAGTACACATTATCAAATGCAGAGCAGACATCGACAAAAGAAGCGGAAAGGAGAAGATAGGAAATGAGATTCTGAGTTATTCGGGAGAGAAGGAATGTTTAATTCCTCGAAAGTCGGGACATACGAAGGAGCAATAGAGTCCAAGAAAGAGTGAAGTTTAGGCAAAGAAGGATGGGAAAGGTGGGAACGTTTTTTTTTTTTTGGTCCCCATTCCAGAGGTAACTCTGGTGGGGCAAGTTTATTCATATAATATGGTTAACATTTTACACTGCAGTTGTCCCAGAACTATTGCAAAAACACTTCTCGTTCTGAGATCAACTGGATTTCGCTTAATATAAATTGCACAATATATAAATTAGAATGTGTGATCAATTTTAAATATCTACTTTCTTTTTTTTTTTTTTTTTTTTTGATAATTACAGTGTGTGTGTATATATATAAAATACAATATCTTAAGATTAATATATTTCATTTCTTACAAAGCTGCTGACCTTCAGATAGGTTCTTTTTTCTTTGAAACAATTCATAAGATCTTCTTCTTTTATGTTGTAGTTTCTTCTTATATCCTTAAATTGTTGGCATATTTTGAATGTGTGGTCGGGTGTATCTTCATCTTCTTTGCATTCTCTACTAGGTGGGAACGCTCAGAAAGAGATCTAAACGCCTTGGCCATTTTCCAGATCTTAGGGAAGGGCGTATCTGTAGAGAAAGAGGAACAAAATGATTTCCAATAATTCCTTTTGTCAGATTTTAAGGTGTACCGAGCTTTTGCGTTGGCTTCTTTATCAACTAAAAAGTTGAATATTGAGGAACAAGAGCAAAAGGCTTTAAAAGTAGCGGTGCTTCTTCGAAAAGCAACTTTACACTATTCATTCCACCAAAGAGAGGAGGCATAAGAAGAAGAACGACCGTGTGAAAAGGAAGTAGGAGGGGAGAAAGCGAAAAGAACAGCGTTGTTGAGAGTTAGGAGAATGAGGATATGATCACTACCAAAAGTGCCGCCGAGAGTTCTCCAGGAGCTTACAAGACCAAGATTCGGAGGTGAGAACGAGAGATCGATTGCTTGAGAGGAAGTTGGATGTTTGAAGAAAGTACGAGAACAATCATTGTGGAGAAAAAGATTATGGTTTAGAATGAATTTTCCAGAATCACATCATTGGGATTGTGCCCTGCGCAGCCCTACAGAGGGGAATGCGCATTCCAGTCTCCACCAATAATAAATGGATCGGATAGAGATGAAAGGAATGAAGGCAAAGGAAGACTAGAGAGACTGGAGTTGGGAGGGATGTGCAAGCAAGCAATATGTATAGGATTCGGCAGAAGATTTTCAAGTGAAATATAAATCATGTTAGGGAGGTTAGGAAGGGGCGGAGGAAGAAACGGGATATTGTGAGCGAGATAGGATAGATCGTGACCAATTAGAATCACAACACCACCACACTCATCCACAATCTACTACCGAAGCAGTGCTGGAGGAGCCGGTGTATCAGAACTTCTAAGAAAATTGAGAACAGAGCAGCTTGGCCCTAATACGTACCAATAAAAAAATGATTATTAAAAAATGCAATAAAATTACATCCTTCTTCAATCTTAACCACTCGGTATTTTAAATAAACCAGTTTTGAAGAGAACTGTTAAATAATACTTCATCATCAGGCTAAAAAATATTACGAGATGAATTCGTACATTTCGAAATTTTTATTTTTAGCTGTTTTAAAAATGTTGATGTGTTTAGATTTTAACAAATTCTCGCTGTAAACGTTTGCGATTTTTAATTCCTCTATACTATTATTATTTGCTGATACAATTTAAATTCTGATAAAAACCGCATAATAACGTCTTTAATCATCAATTTTGTAATTGGTTACTGTATATAATGTTGGAACTTTTTTACTTTTTGCGCATAAGTATGAAATATATTTACAATTCATAAATGTACAACAGAATTTCTGAGTTGTTCAATACGGCCAATTTTTCATATATTCTACCAACTCATCGTGCAACAGTATACATATTCGGTGTACTGCTCGGCTATTACTTGCATTACCGTTCACGGATACCGATAAAACTTTCATACGTGAGTATTTTATTTATTTATTTAAATATACAGTTAATTGATAGTATGAATAATCTTTATTTATGTATTGCATGTTTGTGTGTCTACCTTTTATATTACGGTAAATGAAATTATTTATTATTTCCATAGAAATATCGTATCTGCGCTTTTATGTGATGTGCAAAATGATCATTTCAAGATAAAATATGGGCATTTGTATGGTTTACAAACAATCCATAATTATTACGCCGATATTTATTCATAAGTCAGATTTACATTTCTTATTTTAATTTTTAATCTTAAAATATTAAGCTAAATATTCGCAAGGGACAAAATCAAATTACATTAATAAAACACATCTATTTACTATGAAAAGTAACAACAAAATATTACGAAAACCATTATTTAGACAAATTACAAATAGATTTTTTTTTTCATTTTCCAATAATTTTATGTACCATTCTGTAATTTTTATGTTGATGGCTACCGAAAAACCAACACTAAAATTCTGCATAAATATAAATTATTAACGCAACTCAGAATTCACGAAAACAAAAATCACAACATGAAACGATATCGGAAAGTTAATCTAAAAAAGTAGCCAATAAATTATATTTGCGGGTCAACGAATAAGCATAATACTAGTAATGCGCAATAAAATAGCCGATGAAAAGAATGAATAAATTTAACATTAACGTGAACGAAGAGAATAAACTCGTAGCTAAGAAAAAAAGCAAATGGTATAAGGAAGAATGAGAAAATCACCAATAAAGAATACAATATAGACAGCTAAAAGTTCTGAACTTTTGGTGTAATGCAAAACTACAAGTATATTTTTTTTATATCACAGGACATTATTCAACGGAGGTAAATACAAGCTGAGGAATTACAATTCTATCTAGCCAACACAGAATTTTATTTCTTAAATGAAGAATATAGAAATATTCAGAATAGTGTAGTAATTTAAAAGCCCATTTGGCTAACTAACCTCAAAGCACTTCATCTTTGGATATACTTTTAATATTTAGAAAAGCGCAAAATAGCGACCATACTTGTAAAGGATTCTAAGAAAAACGCCCTAAAATATAACGCGGGATTTAAAAGATATTTCGATGTGAAACATCTAGTAGCGCGACTTGACTGGTAAAAACTATTAGTGTATCGTCACGGTATAACGCTGAGTGTAGCTGGTATTTCTTTTTGCCATAGTATTTATTTAAATTTTTACGTTTATTTATAATTATTTCAAATATTTCGTGTCGTCGATCGTATTTTTATGGTTTATTAAAAAGTTTAGTGTGTAAGAATGACATAGTTATTCGTTTTTCGCATATTGCAAAATGACGGAGATCCACTTCTCTACTAAGCCCAGCTATTATAATTAATAAAATATAGTTTTATGTTTATTAATTACAACTAACTTTTATAAAAATTAGCAAACAAAACCAAGCGAATAAACATAACGAATGAAATGGTAACAGTAAAACAATATTTTAAAACAACAGCCAATAAAAGTCGAGTCATTATTTTTATTTTTTGAACAATCATTCGACATAGTTTTGTTGAATAAATAATGAAGTGCGCTATTTCGCCAAATAGTTTTCTTTTTTTCCACTTTAAAGTTTGTTATTGGGTAGTAAGGCTTTCTTCAAAATCAATGTTCTCATTGTAATCATAAATATTTTCTTGAAAATTCTGTGAAATATTTTGGTTAAAAACGGATTCGTTAATTATTTTCCAATGTTTATATAAAGGTGTAGTAAGCAAATGCCGTAGCCACATTTTAATAGATCTGATGCTAAATTAATCCATGAACAAAGCTATTCCTAAGAATAATTTTTCAAATAATTTTGCATTTAATTATTCAAACCTTTAACTACATTTCTTAAAAGTAATAATCTAAAGGCAATGTCGTCCCAACGTTTCATAACTTGCGAGGGCAAAAACATAAATCATCCTTATACATAGAGAGGCCGATATACATTCACACACGGACTTAAATGTTTGAAAAGGGATAGTTTTACTAGTAATGCTTCATCCTAATCTACATAATTAACGATATTTGTTACAGTAAATATTATATGTACAAATTTTTAATATTGCAAGAAATAATGCATAATCAAAAAGCATATAAAAATAAAAAATGAAAGAAAATGTGATTAACGTATTTGAAGTGAACATAAATTTTATTTACCCGCTTTTCATTTAATTTTTTTGGATTTCTATTAAATAACTGTTATATATACTGGTATAATATATATTTTTCTGAAGGGGCGTCGCTCCCGTAGTTTATTCTCGGGGGAGCGGCTGCCTCTGTTGCCCCCGTCACGCCACTGTCCAAAGGAATCTACAACTATAGATATGGAACGCCAATCAATTTTGTTTTTTTCATTTTTTACATATGTATTTTAGTTATCAGCAGCCAATCATTTCCTTAATACATTTTGTGACAGCATCAACTGCTACTATGTTGCAACTTAACCGTTTTATACTTATTTTTTATATGTTTTATAAAAATAAAATAAAAACACACTTTTTAAACAAAATTTAAAATATTTCCTTATTTCATTTCATATTCACTTTTGTCAATAATAACCGAATTCGATATTTCACGTTTGCTAGGCGTTACGGGCGGCTGTTTTTTCTCTTTTTTAACGTAACAATTTAACGCACGATTAAGTACAGTGTTACATGGGAAAGAGAACAGATGCGATTAAAAAGATCTACCTTACACGAATGTCTTTGATATAACGGTAACGATTTATATCGCCCACGTTTGTCATAAAATTTCATGCTTTCATTTAGGTACAAGTACAATTAGGAACGTTTTCAGCCACGATACTAGGTTTCCTCGCCATCTACGCACCACATAATATGGCCAATGAATATTACGAATACGATTCCAGACAAAACGCCGAATATATGGCCTTTTTACCACTATTCTGGAGCGCAGCTTTAATATGGGGAATTTTAATAAACGTCAATAATTACACAGGTTTGTGAATTGTACTGTTTTTATTCAATTAATTAAATAAAACCAAATCGAAACTACAATATGTATTCTACATCATACTGCTTAACCGTGTGATGTTGAACAATAGCGGAGCAGAAAAGAGATTAGAAAAAAAAGAAATATGGCTCTATCGACATAACTAAATCAGAAATGTGTAAAATGAATATACTCCTGTGATGCAACATGATATATGCATGCGGTCGGCTGGCGTGATGGTACGTCACGAATGTCGTAACGCAGCCCGGAGGCGAGCTCTCGAAGAATTGCCGCTGGACGAAGGCAGTCGTAGTTTTAATCTCGAGTCAGTGGGAATTTTTGCGCTAAAAAGTGAGTAGTATTTTGGTCAGAAAAGCGGCAGGATTTCTGATCACGGTACGGGCATTATTAAATCAGTCCTGACTCGATCAAAAAGAAAAAAAAACGATTAATCGCGATATCGTGTTAGATCTTCGTTTATTTTCACATAACTATCCATATATGATACGACCGATATTGCACGTGCGAAAAAAGACTGGCGATAGATTGTATGTGGTGAAAAGCTGACGGGAACTGAGTTCCCCCAGGCAGGTCAACCGGCCAAAAGGAAGAACAGACAACCGCCGTCAAATATCCGAGATATGTATGAAGTTTATATCTTATTAATTATTGTTACATTTCATGTTGGGTTATTTTAAATAATTGTTTTTTCTACGGTCGACTGCCAAAGAAAAGTTAGTGTAAATAATTGCAATTAAAATTTTAAAGTGAAACTCAGTTTCTTGAACTCAAATAATTATAATAATGATAAATACAAAAATAAAATACTTTACGTTTGCGGAAATAAATCTGCGGTGGCATCCCTGAAAAAAAATAAATGATTCATAAACAAATAACATTTCAGTTACAAGAGAGAAACTTAATTTATACCATAAAAGTTTTGTATAAATATTACCTATGGATTTAATTATAACTAATATTTAGTACTGTTTTCCTATAAAACTATTAATGTTACATTTTTATCCTATTTTAAAGGCAACTGTCGTCGATCTTTTGTCTTTTCTATTTATTTTTTATTTTTATTTTGTGATGTAAATGAAAATAGGTCAATGAGAAACATATATATTTTTTTTACTTGCTCACGGACAAAGAATTCAGATCAGATTACTAACAGAAATAAAAAAAAAGTAAAGTCTAATAAAAATACTATCGTTCTATTCTTTCTAGTAATTTACTAATCAAATTATAAACTCACCATTTAAGGAATAATTTTATAATTTTTTTACTTTTCAAATAAAAATTAAATTGCAATAATTATGTGTTTTTAAAACATTTTTAAATTTCTAAAGAAGTTGCTGTTTGATTTTCTTTATGAAACGAGGTATTTCTTAAATCTAGTCTGCCGTATAAAATATTACGTAATTATATAATTTCCACCCCCAAAATGTCTCTCTGAATCCGGCCCTGATATATGCCATTTAAGTACACTACAGTGAAGGTTATTCAAGCAATGATGATCATCGTCCGATGAGATACTCATATTTTTGTTTTATCTACTTTAACGGCAGCGGTTATTAAAGTTTGAAGTACTCAAATGCCTGCGATTTTATTTTGATGAATTATTTTATTGTTGAATCATAACACTTGTTAAAGATCCCAAATTCACAGTGCACTTGTTTTGTAGTAATAAGTGATCGGACGAAGTAAATAATCATTTTCTATATTTCAGAAGTACCTACTCATCTTGTTTGTTTTGTTTTTTTTTCTTTTACTAAGAATAATTTTAAAAATAAAAATACTTCTTGCCGCATTTTAACCTGTACACCATAAAACCAGTTAAAAATCATATTAAAGCAATAAATACACTTTATTTTTGCGTAAATTAATAAATATGAATATTAAACATTTTTTATTATTCAATAGACTCCGCCAATTGCAGTACACATGACAGAAAACGAAATAAATATAAGAAACGTAAAACAAAATGTTCAAATTACAAATAAAACCTAATACATATATTATAATATAAATAAAAAGATAAATAAAAATAAATAATAAAATATCAAAACTCTGAAAAGAAAAACAAAAATCAAACATTCATACACAATAATTATAATAAGCTGATCAATATTTATAAATAAAAATATATATAATAGTACTACCACAATTTATCATATACTGCTGCCAAATTATAAATTAGAGTAATTATCAAGAGCTATGCTTGAAAAGTTTCAAAGGAAGTTCGTGCCTCGACGCTTTCTTTAAGCCGGCGTTATGACACAAACTTATTCGATTCTTCATTGAAGCGCACCACTATTACGAAATTGTGTCAGTTTTCTATCTTTTTCTTTAAGAAAGGCCACAAATTTACTGCAGCCTAAAATATCTTTAAAATAAGGTAATGTTCAAGTTTTTTACATATTTTTCCTAGCACTTGTCTTTTTATTATTTTTTTTTTTTTGCAATTCCGGGAATTAACTTTTTAAATGTAACAAATGTCCCTTGAGTCCCCATTTTGTTGCTGATTTTTCCACTTCAGACAATAGTAGTATTTATGATATAATCTTTCCACATACCGTTATAATACAAATTTCACAGACTATACTAATGGCATACCACATCAAGCGTATCTATGATCACTCTTATGCCCAAGTCTATGTAAAAATGCTATTCGGCGAAGCTTAAAGCAGGTTTACCACCAAAGCACTAATCGGTACATGGTGCACACAATGAATTGTATAATGTTGTAGCTCATTCGTTTTTTAAAAATTCTTTCGTACCTTCTATTATTATTTTAAAGCGGATAAGGTAATTCCTCTTATTTTTCTGTACGGTAGAAATTCATTATTGATAACATATATTTCTTCTCAGAATTCGTTAATTTGATGAAAGTGTAATGCACGACATAAAGGAATGGCTTCTCCACTTGTAAATCATTGATCTATTCAATTGACTACTTTCTTTATTGTTTTTAACTTACTTAAATATTCCTTCTCATCGCTTCAGCCACGACCTCTTCTTCACCAATTTTCTCTTCCATCCTTACTAAATTTCCCTGCTAACCAGGAGCTATTTTTCATTAGAACAACACGTGTACTCATTTACTACTTGCAAGGATTTTAATTAATAAATTCTAACCTTTACCTATTATCTTTATTTTCAAATCAACTTCTCCGCCCATTCTGCGACCTGAGAATTTAAATTATTTAATCTGTTCTACTTCTGCGTACAGCTAACATTAACCTGCGACAAAGCTTTTTGATGACCTTGTTTATTATATCTTTATCATCTTAGTATATGCATTCTGCGCAGAAATTTAACACGTTACGATCATTGCATCAAATGGAGTTTGAAAATAAAATTCTTTAATTTTCATGTACTCTTTATACAATTTTTAGGAACGGTAGGATCTATGTTTAGATGGAAGGGATTTAGAGTATTCACACGTATTGCATATGCTGTTTATCTTGTTCAGTTACCAGTTTACTTTTACAACGTTGGAGCTTCGAAATATCCGAAATATTTTACTTCGCAAGCTTTGGTAATTATATATACAGTTTCCTTTTTTTAGTTTTATTTTTAAAATTCGCACTCTTTACAAACAGCACAATCATATTATATACGATATTTATATGAATTTTTTCAGTTTAACTTCGAAGAATACGCCATAATTATAATATTGTCTGCTGTATTAACGATACTTTTTGATTTGCCGTTCCATAATATTTCAAAATTAGTGAAGTCTAATTCATTTAGGATTATGTCGCCATCATTAGCGAACAATAAAATCGGTGAGTATTACCCATTTTATGTTAATAATTGAATATTAATGATTAATCACTAATTACATCAATTTCATTTCATCTTAATTCATTTTAAAAACAAGATGTTCCGAAAACATTTAAAAACTTTAAATAAAAAAAAAGGAAAAAAACGTATTATATACATTAAGAAATTTTATCGTAAGCTGTTACATTAAGTATCCCAGTTCATTTTTGATCGTAATTTTAGTTCGTTCATTTTCGCTGATATTCATAGTGTGTGAACTAACATAAGTTGTGAATAACAGCGAAAATGAGCGAACTGGAATTACAACGAAAATAGAAAATATAACGCAAAAAAAAAGAGCGAAGTAATGTAACGATAATTCGAGAAATAACGCAAAAAGTGAAATACCGGGGAGAGAATATGTTAGTAACGGACAGTAAATTAACATACCATAATAAGCGGGGTACATTTCGGCGCGAATTTTTTATTAATCGTCAGTCAATTTTGACACGACGCTGCGCAAAGCTTAAAGTATATGACAAACCATATTTTGTAAAGAAAAAAAAAAGGAAATTTTTCGCAATTAATTTTACCTGAAATACGGAAGAACGCGATGTCGAATATAAAATTGAATTATCTCCTCTTCCGTAAATCGTACTAAATGGAAGTACGAGGGCTCGCACGCAGGGCTTGAAAAGCCGAATGAAAAATTGAACTATTTGACAATGCTGTATACTTATTTCATTGAAGGTAGTCTTGAAGAAGTAGGCACTTCAACCAATGAATCTGAGAAATAAACGTACAGCGTTGTCAAATAGATCAAATTTCCATTCGGCTTTTCAAGCCTTGCTCGCACGGCACGTTACAAAGGTTAATTTCTGTTGGCATGTTCCAAGATGAAACAAATTCAAATGAAAGAATATAAAAGCAGTCGAACAAGAGTAGTATAATGTGACAGCCGGTAAATAAAAGTATAATTAAAAAATAAATAAACAAGCCACCAAACCAAACTAATAGTGTAAAGTGGAAACTAGTAAAAAATTTTTAAAATAAAATATTTAAAAAGAAAATAAACAAGCCACCAAACCAAAATATGAACTGTAAAAGGTCAAAATGAACTGAGGTACTTAATGTAAAAGTTTACCTTAATTTTCATTACTGAAACCAAAAACATCATACGACAGCATCTTCACTATTTTACTAATCAATAAGGGGAAAAATAACATAAAACGATGCAAAAGGTAACATGTACGATAGATATTCTTACGTTCTGATAAACCCATAGATAACCTATAGCTTTTACCTCAAAACTAGCTGTATGAATTAGAAACGCCGCTTAATTAATAGTTAATTTATAAACACCACAAAAATGAATAAAAGTTTGTTTTTTTTTATCACTCCAAATCCAGAACTAATACTTTCAGATTTACCAAAATTCAAATTTTAATTTTAATTTTTTGCTATATTTAGTCGAATATACAGTGGAACTTAGTTATAACGGCACCGGCTGTAACGTTAACTCGGGTTTAGCGTCATTTTATGATTAGACCGGTCAAAATATAATATTTGGCGTTATAAGAAAACCCGGTTATATCGTCAAAAAAATATTGCCCCTCGGCTATAGCGTCAAAAAGTTTGTGATGCTCAAATTACAAAAGTGAAATTATGCTTGAGTAATGCTCCCCTCAGGTTCACTCAAAATCCTTGTCTAGGAACCGCAAAACTGAAAAGTAAGTCGCTAGCCGGACGTTGAACCTATTATTTGCTTAGTCCCGTCATACCGAAACATCAATCTTGTTTTTTTTCTGGCCAACTGCACAAGTGTTCTTCAGCCCATGGATCAAGGCGTCATAAAAAGTTTGAAGTGTCACTACCGGAAGTTCCTTTTGAACAAAATAATTTTCTGCGTGGACACCGCACAACTCGTAAACATCTCAATCTTGGTTGCCATAGAATTCCTAGACAATGCCTGAGGTAATGTAGCATCGATGACGATTTCCAAGTGCTTTCACAAAGCACAGTTGAAATCTACAGACCCACTTGGAGATTACGACGAAGATGATGAATTGCCTCTTTCAACATGGATTGGACAATTAAATGTTGACCAGAGTAACTTTGGAAATGGCATCGATTCATACGCATCAGTAGATAATCATGTGGAAACATTCCAAATGTTGAGTGATGCAGAAATCATTGCAGATGTGCAAAACAAGGAAGCTGAAGATAGTCCAGATGAAGATGCTGACCAGACCGAAGAAGACATCGTTTGTCCATCCATTCACGAAGCAATGAAAGCTGCTGAGATTCTCTCTCGGTTCTTCCACTTCAGAGAAACGTCTGCTGAAACACTCAATGCTCTACAGGATGTATGCAGCACGACAGAGAAGATTTATTTTTCTGAGAAGACTGTACAAAAGAAGATTACAGATTTTTTTCAACAGTAAGCCTTTACGATATTGTGAGTAACATTTGTTTGTTCTTTTTACACAAATTAATGTTTTAATTATTTCCTGTAGTAAATTTCAACAAACAATTTCATGTAAAACATTTGCGTTTTTACTTCTTATATTCTTCAACTCAGATTTCAAGGCATCTCTTTTATAACGTTACTCGAATATAACGTTAACATTTTTCTGGTCCCTTCAATGACGTTATAACCAGGTTCCACTGTATTTAGTTTTTAATCATAAAACTGTAACATTATAAATTAGCTTTATTGTTTAACAAAAAACTTGTAAACAAACATCAAAATGATTCACATTATTCGGTAAATTTCAAAAAAAAAATAATATTTACATAAATAGAAAAAAAAATATACAAAAAATATTTTTTCAAAAAATAAACATTTATTCCCCCATTTTAATGAAGTGATCGGAAATTTCACGTTCTTAATTATCCCGTAAGTGTATAAATATAAATAACGGAACTAAACAAATTTTAATCAACATACTTTTCGATATAGAATATATTATGAGAAACATTAATTTAAAATAATTTTTAATCTCTCTGATTTTGAAATAGATTAGCAATTCTTAACCCATTATCGTACTATCACCATAGAAAAAAAACAAAAGTTTTCAAAGTTAAAAATTTTCAATTTATTAAAATGAATATTTTCAAAAATATTAAAATAATAACGTAAAAACTGAATTTCTGGTCAAAATGAATACTTACTACTTTCCTGAAGTGATTTATATTTAACCAACAATTGTCCTGAGTAACCTTTCTTGATATGGATAAAATTAAAAAAGTTTGAAAATTGAACATTAATTCATCTGTTATTATCAAAACCCGGACAAAATTGTTAATTCATTTTAAATGAAGCAGATAAACTAACAATAACATACAAAAAAAATTAATTAAACACTTGGATTTTGTCAGTATTGAAGCCGGTAATAGTTAATACATCTAACGATTTACACAATCCAGATAGGTCTATCTGCAGCTTTATTAAAAGTCAACATTTACAGCATATATTTATATTTGATTAATTATGCGTTATTATTACAAGCAATTCCTTCACTCCTAAAAGCTGTCACAAAATTATTTTATATCAAATGAAATTAATATATTTTAAAAATAATTTATGACATATTGTTAAGTGATGCATGATCCAGTAGGGTAATTTTTCAATTACGCTTTACAAACCACTGAAATAAACTGCATCAAATCATGATTATCAAAATCAGTACCGTTTCTCTCTTTCTCCGACCAATTTAAGAAATCACACTGTTATTATTAGATAATAATGTTTCATTAATTTTATTTCTGTTTTTAGAAAAAAAAGTCGAATAAGATAAAACACTGGCAGACAACCAATTTTTAAGTTCTACGCCAAGAAACAAGCATAATGTGTGACACAAAGATATTTTTTAAATTAATAAAATAATTCATAACATGTAAATTACAATAGTAACAACGATAATAATCAAGGGCGTCGCCAGCCGATGAGCCAGGGGGCAAGATGAGTTTCCAGCCGCCAGGGGGTGGGGGGGCAAGATGATAGAAAGAGGATACGAGTTATAGGAAAAATAAAATTTATAAGTTGTAAAGGCTTAATATTTTATTAAACAAGAATAAAATCTTAATTAAAACATAGTTTTCGTGAGTTTCTGGCAAATTGTTGTACTACTTTATTACAAAAGTCTTACAAATTGTCCATGGTTACGCGCCTATAAATACTCATCATGGCCAGTTGATTAAAAAGTTTCAAGGCTCCGGGGGGGCAGCTGCCCACCCTTCGCCCCGCTGGCGACGCCCATGATAATAATATCGATCAATGGCAAAGATCTCCTTTTGAAATACAGTACTGTTAGCGCGTTTAATTATATATTATACTAAACGTTTCAATATTATTTTCGAATAATTTAAAACGCAACGGGAATAATCAAAATTGTAATAAATGAAATTACAAATTTCGCAACAATAATCGTTAATTTCTGGAAATAGTTTAATCGGCATTAATATTTTAACGTTTAATTACAAATATTTAATCGACGGAGAACATAACAAAAAGAGTACAAAATTACGAGCCAAATTTTTTCGTAAAGACCGGAACTCATCGATATTGTGAAATCAAAATGTTGCTTAGTACCCAGAGTTGGATATTTGTTTTTTTTTTTTTTTACCCCCCTTGGGTGTGCTACCAAAGAACATTACCCCAGCAAAAAGTAATAGATACATAGAATAGAATAGAAATTATATTTTTATTCTGTCGACAATAGAATCAAGGAACACCCCTAGGACTGGAACAACAAAGAGAATAGGTAGAGAAAGAACATAAGAGGCTTTGAAAGGAGCAGGAAGACCAAGCTTTAAAAGATAATAATAAAGTAACCCACGCTCGCGAGGTAAACCGGAGCACTCGAAGAGCACATGATTCGCATCACAAACATACTGGGAACCTTCAGGATCCAATGGACAAAAAGGAGAATCAGCCAAAGAGAAGCGATTTAGTGAAGAAGGAAGGAGACTATGCGAGAAACGGAGGCGAGATAATTTAGTAATTATGGACCGACGTAAACTGGGAAACTCATAGAACCAAGGGCGAGAAGGAGGAACAGGATTAATCAAGAGATAAAAGGAATTAGGATTAGCGAAAAGAGATACATAAACAGCAAAGTTTAAGATGGCAGGATTTAGTTGGAAGAAGAATATTGTGTGCTGGAACCCCACTAATAAAATTTCTATTGGAAACAGCAGCTTTAGCAAGGAGGTCGACGGCTACATTTCCATCAATGCCTGAATGTCCCGGAATCCAAAGAAAGTCAATCTGGATAGACGATTTGAACCGAATAACGAATAAATTATTTGAATAACGCACAAATAAATAATGATTAATTTATTCGTTATTTGACATTAATCATTATCCTTCAATCATGGTTAATCATTATTCGTCAATCATACATTAACCATTATTCATTATTTAATAATTATTCAACTCATTTAAAAGCTATGTAATGTAGTATAGTGGTATATTATTCAAAAAAGTGTTGCAGAAGAACTTGGTTCAAACCTAATCGGTGTATAATTATTTTTGTATTAAACTTTTTTTTTATTTTCTACTTAATATTATTTAATACGATTACATTATTTTTTGTTATTATATTAATTAAATGATAAATTTAAACTATCAACACGAAAATAATTTTTAAAATTTATAAATTCACAATATGAGTTGGCAAATTTCGATATCATGAAATAGTATTTAAGCATCTTCTTCTTTTTCTCCTCAACCTTTTGATTGGTGGGTATTAATATGACCATGTTAGATCCGTTTTTGGGAACAGGCACATGCTTTTATGGTGACATAACTTTCACCGTTTTTTGCTTGATCCATATATTTAAGTCTTGGTTTGCCTTTACTTCTTCTTTCGTTAGTCATTTCTTTGATTAATGCTGTCATCCATTCTGAACGTCTGATCAGATGTCCAACCATTTCATCTCTTCTCATGTTGATAGTATTCCGGATTTCGCATTGTTCATTTACCTTGTGCAAAATTTCGTCATTAGTAGTTTTATTTGTCCAAGGTATCTTTAACATCCGACGCCAACACTGCATTTCGAACACGTGAAGCTTATCATTGTCTCATTTTAAAATAGTCCGTGTCTCTGCTCCATATAGTGCCACACTCCAGATAAAGCTTTTTATAAAAAGCTTTCTGGTATTAATTGATAAGTTTTTTGATGCAAGGAAAGGTTTTTTCATGAAAGCGTTGTATACGAGAGCTATTCTTCTCCTAATGTCCTTTGTGCTTTGACAGACAATTTCAAATGATAGTTTTAAAAATGCGAATGCGAAGGTAGGAGCAAAAGGATTACTCAAAAATATAACCAAATTTGAAACTGCGTTTATGACTGTTTTTTGGGGTAGTATTTTGAATCGTGTCAATGCAGTCAGTCAAAAATTATCAAAGGAAGACGCAAATGTTGGATTGGTCATCAATTTATACAAATTCTTAATTTCATTTATTTCATCTTTACATGAGAACGTTCAAGTATGTTTGAAAATAGATTAAATGATTTAGCATAATTTTTTAATGCTTTGAATCATTAAATGTATTTTACTTATACTCAAGGGCGTCGCCAGCCGATGGGCCGGGGGGGGGGGCAAGATGATAGAAAAAGGATATGAGTTATAGGAAAAATAAAATTTATAAGTTGTAAAGGCTTACGATTTTATTAAACAAGAATAAAATCTTAATTAAAACATAATTTTCATGGGTTTCTGGCAAACTGTTCATGATTACACGCCTATGAATACTCATCATGGCCAGTTGATTAAAAAGTTTCAAGGCTCCGGGGGGGCAGCGCCCCCCCGCTGGCGATGCCCATGCTTATACTGATTAGAATATTATAAGTTTTTATTAATGAAAATGTTTAATTAGCTATTAAAAATTATGAATATTAAAATTAATTTATATTAGTTATCCTTTTTATATAAGCGATTCATAACCACCATAATGTGATCCTAGAAGGTTTCTTGTTCCCAATTTTAAAAAATAACAAAAATATAGAAAAAAATAAATATAAATCTTAATTTTTTAAATAAAAATTAAAATATATGCGAAATATGATTTTCATACATAACAAATTAAATTTTTTACAGATCACTAATAACAGTTAAAAGTATATATAGTGAAATATACAGTTAAAACTAACATAAAAAGGTTTTTTTTTTTGATTTTTGTTTTCCCTATTCCCAATAACTTCGGGTAGGGCTGTTTATTTGTTTAATTTACAATTTTTACTATAAGATTCATTACAGGCATCATCCAATTAAATACAAAAAAAAAAAAGAAAAAAAAGGGGTCATCCATATTAAATTATTAAAAAAACATTTTATATGCATTAACAATAACTGATATTTAAAATAATGATTATCGTATGATTGACGAATAACGAATAACAATTAACGTATGATTGACGAATAGCCAATAACAAATAATTTAATCATTACTCATGCGTGTGAATAACGAATAACAAATAATTTAATCATTATTCATAAATGTGAATAATGATTAAGAAATAATAATCGTGCATTTTGTTCATAATGATTAACGAATAATTTTATATTTTATGATTAATGATTAACGATTAACGAATAATTTCGTTATTCTGATTATAATTTCAATAAATTATTATACGAATAATGCCCAACACTGTTAGTACTAAATGATAAGTCAAGATTGTAAATGTGTAAAGAATTTTATTTTAATTTTAAATTATACCATCATGTTTATTATAATTATAATTATAAAATAAATGCTATTTTACATTTACATTAGTTATTTATTCGTATGAATGGACATAGATAACAAAAACTAATGGACATTGTTAAATTCAATCAGCAGGAGGAACGAAATTGTACAACATTAATTGGATAATTACAATTTATTTTCTAAAATACAATACAAATTTTCGTTAAAATAAAATTACAGATAAAATAATTACCCGAGAATTTCAAACATTTTCCATGCAGCCTTCCTGGTCATTTACGGCTGGAGGCTAATCAATTTTAATATGCTGAAATAGTAATTTAAAAACAAAATTTTAATATTATCATCAATACTTTGAATACATTACAACACGTGCACACACAGGCATTAGACAAATAAAACAACCAGATCTAAATGTTGATATTTATAATTAACAAAACTTATATTCCGCAAAATTTAAAAAATACGCTTTTACTGATGTATGAAAACTAAAAAATGTTAATATACTATAGGCAGATTCAAAAGTTAAATCGCCATCTTTTTTTATAATTCTAACTGATTATTTGCCTATTAAAATTTTCTTCAATAAATAAAAATTTGATTAAATGCTAAACTACAAAAAAAAAAAACAATGAATTAATTTAAAAATTCAAACACTTTACAACATACGCTAATGAAAAAAATTACAATAAATTATTATCCGTCAATTGCTATTGTGGTTTCTATCGATATCGCAAGAATGACTCATGTAACTGGTAAACAAACAAAATTACGGGCGATAAATAAAACAAAACTCAAAAAACGAAAATTCTGCTGAAACTGGATTACGAATGAATAGTCAATGCAATTAATATTTTCATAAATGCCTGATACATCAGCGTATCCCGTCGTTTAATAAGATAGGCTGTTTTTTAAATGTTTAAAATTCAGCCAATGTTAAAATATAATTAGCATTATTACCGTAATATCAAGAGTCAGAATATCAGCGGAAATGCCACCAATTAGATGATCGGAAAAACACGTCACTGTCCTACCGAAATCCCCGTGAATGAATTCTTTAATGTAAGTACCAGCTTGAATGTGCAAAGAAATTTGTTTTTCGTTTTCTAATTATGTCCATTAGTACCGGATCCGTTTTCATCAATTGTAGCGCACCGCCGCATTACTGTAGTTGCGTAAGGATTTCGAATTTGAGTGTAAATAACATTCCCGGTAGCAAATATTAAAAATTCCATTGCAGGATTTTTTATTTCTCTGTAAAAAATAATAGAAAGCGCTGTCTTCTTTTTTAACTCTCTTCAATGAGTACAACAGCTAAGCTAGGAGTGCGATTCGTTTGTTTAGATCATGTCATGGAGCTTTAATGATTTCAGTAACGAAAAAGAGAAGTAGCGGAACGCAATGTATTTATTACACTTAGGCCAGAAATTAATAACATGTTATTTAGAGTTTATCATTTATCGTAGTAAACATTTTATTGAAATTTTAATTCAAGAATTTTACGGTTTTGAATCCACTAAAGATGTGATCACCGCCGATAACACACTAAACTATCGCTTTTAATTTAATTATTTTTTACAAAAAAATATCAATATTCAATGTGGAATTTGTTGTTGTTATGAAATTATGTGACAGCAGAACTGTCAAACTGAACGTATATCGTGACGCCATTTTTTCCAATTTTATTTATTGCTCCGACTTCTTCGATGGATTTTTCTAAAATTTTCTTTCATACAAACCTTGTCCTGATAATTAGGAACACAAAAAAAAACAACAAATAAACAGCCAAATCGCCGTTCTCATGTTATGATCTTTTATACATGCGCAGTTGATTTTTATACATATATATATATACTATTAAAGGATCCCGTCGAAACCCGACGAACGACAGAATTCATGATCGCGATCTAAATAACGCATACTGGAATAATTTCTTCACTGTGGCGCCATCTATCAGGCATGTTGGTAATCGGTGTTTTGACGCTGGTTGGCCACATTTTCGACCAATTTTTATTTATTTTATTATTTATTTATTTATTTTTTTTTAACTTTTAAGTAGCCTACACTGTTCCTCCTGACCCTATAAATAAACTGTCCAAATTTCATAAAAATCGGATGGATGGTTTCGGAGTCCAAAGAGGACATATAGACATATAGACATACAGACATACTGACATACAGACACACAGACATACATTCATTTTTATATATATAGATTTCCCTTACATCTGTCGAGACACTCATGTTTAGTCAAGTTCTACTATATTGGCTTCAGAGCTTCTTGAACTTTTAGATCAAATGGCTGATAATTGTGCTTGAACTTAGTCAGGTGTAATCCTTCAGCCTCTGTCCGGCAATAAGTGCACCAGCTCCCAGCGCTTTCTGGACAGTTTACATAGTTTGTACTATCATTAGTCAAACTCAAATGATAAAATGTAGCCCAGATTACTTTATACATTTTATCTGCGTTATCTTGATGTCTCATGATCGCTAGGCCGTAATATTTTTGGAGTTTATTAATTAAACTGTCAGTTAATTTCGGTATATTTTTACTCCTTCCTCCTAAACTTTTATTTTTTGTCTTCACATTACGGCATCGTGATCCCATTCTTTTTTTCACGTGTAAATAGCACTCTAGTTTTTCTACAGGATCCAATAATCCTTTATATGTAGCACTATCACCATCGCCAATATATCGCATGTATTTCACTTCATAATTATCTATCAAGCGATCGAACATTTCTTTTATACTATTGACTTCCATGTTTGAAGCCGATAGGGAGTGATACAGAACGATAAAAGATAAACTAAGAGCATCATTACCGGCTACAATATCAGAGGAAATAGAAAAAAGCAGGATGTCATCGGCAAAAACCAAAAAGGAGGAATTCAAAGGAACACTAATAGTGTAGATATTGAAGAGAGTAGGACTGAAGGAAGAACCGTGCGGAATACCGTAAAAAACTTTTCTCGTAGTGTAGTACATTTTGAAGGTAAAGAATCAAAATATCGTGTATATGAAATAGCGTTGTATGTTAAAACTATTGAAAATGGAAATGGCAGAATCCATTACGCTTTTCCATCATCTCATCAATCCGTTCAAATATAATTTTTCTTTTTTTACTATATTCGTTCACAGTTCGCCCACGATTTTACATATGAGGATCACCAATTGTTCTACTCACACAATTCTTATACTTCTTCGCGGATGCAAAATTTATATTATTTTATTTGTTGTGTTAATTTCGTGGTATATCATCACAGCCATAAAATGTATATGAGTGTATAAGTTGTATGTACGCTTAACTGCTTGTATGTGCATGTGTGTTACATATGTATCTGGAGGTGTCTGGGTATTTAGTTACATGTTAATTTATGCTATGTATGTGCGTGTGCTGTGCGAGTGAGAATTTATTTTGTTTAATTAGCACATATCATACAAAGTTTATTTATTTTATTTATAGTTTTCTAAAAATATTTTGTTTAAGAAATTTTTATTGTTTATAATAGCCATCGCTCGCGCAAATTTGTGCATAAATGAAATATGCATAATAATAATAATAATAATAAACTTAATTTGAACCTTTATTATTGTTATATATTGCTTAGTATTAATAACATAATTCCCCAAATTTTAGTTTTTATTCCTAATGAGTTGCTGCTATGTCAAACGACTGCACTGGAATTATGGTAATTCCAGGCCCTCAATCCGATAAACCATTATTCGATATTGCATGTATAAGACAGGTCTGAAAGATATATTTACAAGAAGATTGGAATGGGGGCAATAATAATTTATTTCAAAATTTACTTGACTTTGGACTATAATTTCCTTCTTTAGATTGTTTACATATTTTATTCACTATATATACCCATCCTTCATCAATAAATAGTTTGTAGTGACTGCATCCCCCGGCATAAAAGGATTTTTTTGTGTTTTTTTTCTTATTTTTTGTTTTTTTGAAACCTGCGCTGCGCGTACGCAATCCCAACTAACAAAAATTAGACGTCCAAAATATCCACATTATAGAGATACCCGCAGGCTTCAACTCCTCTTAGTGCAATGGAGAGCCTCCACCTGACGGAATTGCCTTGCTGATCACAGTTTACCATCACGCCAGATAAGTATACATTTAATAATGTAAATACTCTTACACTAATTGAACAGTTCAAACACATAGGTTTTCCCGCATATTAGTAAACACTTCGTTTAGCCGGTCGTAAAATTTTTTGTATTTTAGGGCAAATAAGACTGAAATAAAATCTACATACAACGAATTAAATTAAGGATCAATTCTCAATCAAACCCCATTTAATTTTTATATTTTGAAAATTTTTAATTCGCTCTCATCTCTTCCTCTGTATGTCTCATTTTATATGGACAATTTCATGGTTTATAGTGGAAATGATTAATTCAATTGTATGAAAGAAAATCAATGCCTCATAAATAGATTTAATAATATTCTAAAGAAACTGGACTTCATCATATAAGCATATAAATCTTCTTATATGTAAGTTTTACTACCAAACACTATGTTTCAGAATTTTGCATTCAGATTAATTGTCAGCATGTTAATTGGTCTCCTCATACCAAGTACTTAGGATTATACTTTGATCACAGGCTTATCTAGTTAATTCACATTCAATTCATTTGACTAATATTTCAAAAGAAATTAATCGTTTAAGTAATACGAACCAAGTTGTGGAGTTCTAATCTGATAATTCTAGCAGTTTTATACAAGACGCTGGTGCTTTCAAGGTAACATTACAGTTAAATATTACATGGGTGGGCTTCCGCCACTAATTTAAAGAAGCTTGAAATAGGAAATATCCACTAAAAAATATCCCTCTCTACTTCATCGAATAAATATTTTGGCGGACACATTTATTATCAAGTATTATAATTACTAATTTTCCGATTTATTGAAGAAGGGTTTAACCTTCAGTACACAAACATTTGTTCTGATTGAAATGCCACTGTTGGCTAGAATACGTTAACATTATTATTAGCCCACCCTTTTATTTACCCAGTCACTTTTAGTTTTCGCGATTACATATGATAGTGAGAAAGAAAAACTTAATATTAGAATAGCTCTGCACCATAGAATTATATTCCAAAACCATCTGAGGGTAATTAATAATTAATGTCCCTTGTACTGATCGTTAGTATTCTAAAGGCTCTAATGTAAAGGCGGGTAGTCATTCGTGCTGCTGTGATATTGTTGCGGGACTTGTATTTTTACATAAATTAGTACCTAGGGGCTGTAGTGTACAGGGAGGATAGTTTTTCGCAAGATGTGACACCGGTGTACGACTTATATCCCTATGTAAGTTAGTATTTTAGGACTTTAGAGTAAGGGTAAGGGAGTTACTTGTACTCATGCGATGCTGGTATAATGTTAGGTATCCTTCCTAAGTTGGTATTTCAGAGCTTCATTGTAAAGAAAGGTGAAATTAATTTTACCACTGTAATAATATCATAAAGTTAGTACTTCTGCATAATTTGATTCACTAGGCCTTCACTGTAAGGAAAAGTGGAATTCCTTGTACGGCTATGGTACTAGCACAAAGTTAGTGCTCCTACATCATTTAGCACACCAGGAACTTCATTGTAATAGGGTCTGTAGGGAAAGCATTTGGAAGCATAAAAACTGTATCATTGTCATAGTTTTTTTTATTACAACATTAAAATTGATTTTTTTAAAATGTGGGTTAAGTTTAAGTAATATAGAAATGTATGGAAAGTTTAAATAATATATCTTCCATGGAACGATACATGCACTGGTTTTTAATGTTTTATTTATTTATCAAGAACAAGAACAAATAAATAAAAACCAGATCCATATTCAATTTGCATTCGTTCACAAAACGAAGAGCCTATCGCCATCATAAACTGATTGTATAGCATACCATGAAAAGTTTAATCGGTTTTTGTGGAATAATTCGTTTAGTGCATTAACAACTAAAAAAGGAAAATTCAAATTATTTAATCTCGCCACAAATAAGAGAAGATAGTTGAATCTTAGTAAAAGACTAATGAAAAGTATTGTCAATATCAGTTTGATAAGAAACAGAAGTTTGACAGACAGTTCCAGATGATGACACTGAATTTAAATGAGTCATTCTCAAACAAAAAACGGCAGCATCAACTAGAGTCTTGAAATTGAAACATAAATTCGATTGGAACTAAGAGATTTTAACAAGCAATGTAACTATTGATGCTTTGTTTCTGCTCTTACAGCAGCAGATATTGGATTTTTTAAATTGTTCTTTAAAAATCAATTTGGTGTAAAGTGTTCCATATGTTATCAGTTATGGTTTCAACAAGATCTCCAATCCTATCTTCAAAGGTCAATGTGACAAATTTTCTGATCAAAATATTATAAAATTTATTGTGTGTAAAACATGTTAAAAAATTCTTCTCAAAAGACGCTTACCTCGGTTATTCAGATCTAATGGATTTTCATACCCCAACTACCCATTACATTTACCATCTATGAATACAGTAAGCAAACGACTTATATCCCCACAAATTTCCTTTGTGCAGATTCATTGACTTCAAACTCGAATTTTTAAAATATGTTTACATGTAATAGGAGTCTGCTCCTCAAACAATTTAACTTCAACTTCTTTTTTAAAACAAATAATGCAAATAGGCGTACATTTTTACACGAACACTGTAACAAGTATAAACTGACCTCAACCGATGCTGTGATTCGACTAGGTCTCTTTAGCATAGCACACAACGTAAAAGGTACTGTAAGTGGGGATACGTTTTTCCCACGATTTGGCTGCACTGGTCTCGACCGATGCTTATACATCATTTAGCGATTAAGCACTCTGTATAAATGTGGCGCTCGCTTTTATATCAGCAGCTGACGGCGTTTGTTAAATAAAAATTCGGGCTGACTCGTGTTTTTTTGTTTTTTATATTATTACCTATTATCAGTATACCAAATTTCAGATTTTCTAAAACAGTTACGACATACTAGGTATTTTTTTTATGAGTTCGACGCGCTGCTGATGCGACTCATTACATTATTTTTAAGGCCGACTATATCCACATTGTTTTTTAGTTATTTTACTACCAATAAACCAAATTTCAGATTTTCTAAAACAGTTGCGACATACACTAGGTATTTTTGCAACTTTGAAGCCGCCCCCGCGCCAAACGCTAACGAAACTGGCTGACTGACGACCAGGCTATTCTTACACACCCTAAATACTACATTGAATCAAAAAAGCTAGCCTTTCTAAAACTGTTGCATTTTTTTGTCGCTCAGCTCCCCGACTATATGTTGTTACTGTTGCCGAGTAAAACGTAATCATCATGCGCTATAAACACATCATATATGCATGCAGTGTGGTGTGGTAGTCAAATACGAAATAACACCTTTATTAGCGGTATTTCAGTTATTAGCTGAGTAAGTATATAAACAGAATTTCCTTAATTATTACTAACACAAGTTTTTGATGTATAATTTGTGTGTGAATGTGTTATACTTAATATATATATATATAGCAGAAATATAGATTACGTATTAAAAAAAAAAAATTACACGGGCCAAGCCGTGGGTAACTTCTAGTTACTTAATAAAATAAGTATGTATGTTTTAATCAGATTGAAGAGGTTTCGCCATCTCTCGGTAAGTTAAAGTATTACTTGGTACATAATTTTTAACATTGCCACTAGAGCCGGCATTAGTTACGTGATGTAATATCTACGTGTTTATTCACTGAAAAACAATGAAATAATTGGGGAAAAATTAAATACTGTAAAAATTTCGAAATAAAGCTGATACATAATAAATCTAATGCTATAACTAAGTAAAAAAATATAAAATAGTGAATATAGTTCGGTCGATGGAGAAAATAATTCTGATGGGCCCATTTTTAACTTACATTGTTGCTAATGGCAAAATAAATACATACATTTTAACGGTGCTGAATAGATGACATCAACGCTTGGGATTTCGAGTAAAATTCAATATTAATTCTTCACGTTACACACTAGAAGTAGTAGCAATTGAAACAGAACTTATTAACGCATTTATCTACCCAAAAAATAATTGCAAAACTAATTACTTTCATTTTGTGGAAATCTTTACAGAAATGGTAAGTTTTTTTATCTTTAAAATGGTTAATATAGCTAATAAGTTTCTTGTCATTTGTAACTTTTTTTGTATTTTTGAAGTAGAGAAGCAAGACAAATAAAATATCGGAGAAGTTGTGACAATGAGAATGTGTACTTCACGTTCGCTTTTTAAAACAAGGTTTTAATTTTTGTTAAATAATAGCGTTCATTTTAAACTATAATTTTTTTTTTTTTTAGCAGTATTGATTCGATAAAGATTATGGATGTAGAAAAATCTCAAAATAAAAAATCACAAATAACTGAAAATCAGAAAAAAAAGGCAAATTAAATTGTTTTATAACTTACATAAATAATAAATTATAATTGATAAATTGTTTTTAATAAATCGTCACCGTCAGTATTATGAACGCAATATAGTAGTTATTGTTCTCGATAGTACAGTCGATCATCGAATAGGATTGAAATAATTATGGCGATTGATTAAAAACCCCATATCATCGGTCAAACAATAAATTCTTAATAAACGCAATTAGTATAGAGATGAAATAAAGAAAGATAGAAATATATGTGAATATTAACGAGTTTCACGTTAAAGACGATGTTAATTATTAATTTATAAAACTGACAAAAAAATAATGATTAGCACATTTTGACATGGAAACGGTAACACACACTTTCAAGCAGGACGACAACCTGCACTATTTGGGTATCAGCTTGACTACAGAAATAGCTATATGTTGACTACCAAGACATTCGGGGAGATGAGTGAAAACACTACGGCCGACTTAGAGCTGCGAAAGGAGCAATCAGAAAGTCTATTTGACCATTGGCTGCAGTTCCGTGAAAGGATCTCTATAAAACAATAGAAATTCAGTTTCAGCTACACCGGAGCTGTTCTTGAGAAGAATTGTCACCTGAAAATAAGCTACGAAGAGTCAACCCTACTACTGCGCCCTGAACCATTCCCATGATATCAAGATGTAATGACGTTGTTTTTACAAGACTGTAGCACCTCTTAGATGGTGCTAACGCTTCACTTTGCCGACACTGTAGTCAAGGTCCCTTAACAATAGAGCCATATCCTTTCCGATTGAACTCAATGTTCAATCTACACTTCTACTACTATCCAAATTTCTTTTCACCGATGATCTATATGAAATCAAAAAAAAAAAAAGCATTATTATTTCTAAAGTAAATAATATTTATAACTTAATCACATCTTAATATCTGGTGCCTTTGGTCACAGTAGCAGTACATGTACCATTAAAAAAAAAAAACAGAACAAGAGTCTTTTTTCATAAAACCACAATATCAGCAATAATTTTACACGTGCATGTATTTTAAAAGTTTAAAAATTAAAATTATAGTGTGCATTCGTCAAAAACAAAACAAACTATTTTTGACAAAGAAATTAATTATAGAATGCTTCATGTTTAATCAATTTATACGGTAAAGTTTCAAATAAATTAATTCAGTTTAGATAATATTTAGAAAATTCAATATCAAAAATATTTCCTGGATACTGTAGAATGCAATGTTAAATGGTTCTTAAATTGTGTGAATTATTATTATAGTTTTGTAAGATTTACTATTTCATTTTTACTTAATGAACATATAACTGTTTTAATATTATTCGTTTTTCGTAAAATAAAAATGTTTAAAAGTTACTTCACAATAAAAATATTTTCACACGTGAAAAAATAATTTATTTTTCAATTTATTGCTCAAAATATAATTTGTTCTTACATAATTCTATCCCAATAAATTTGGTTAATGATTTTCTACTACACTCATAATATAAAAATACATAGATGTATATTTTACATACATACATGGGTATATATAAATATGAGCTAATACACGTATAGATTACATTGATATAAACTGCACCTGTAGCGCTATCTATTTGAATTCCAAATTATTACTTTAATTTGATTGTTTCTCCAAGCAGAGAATTTCGTTGATATATCTCGGTTGACCGCATAGAAACATACACATTTATCTCGCTCTTTTAACGATACATGTCGGATTACAGTCAATATTTTCGTAATTATTTCTACTATGAGAAAAGTTATTCATAGCTTGATCTATCCTATATTTTGTTTTGGCATAATCGCCACTCTTCAATTTGGATATTGCGCAGGGTTAACATGTAAATCTGGGGCCGTATTGTTCCGGTTCCACAACCTTTCGGCCTCATCCTATTTTGAAGTAGATTTAATCTAATGTTAGTGAGGTTTCAATTTTTTTCTTTAATTAATATCATATTTAAGGCGTAAAATAATCATTAAACCAAAAAAAAAAAAAAAACACTCGCGAAATCAGTAATTAATTCTTTTACAAAATAAATTAGTGGTTTTTAACACTTTTCTTCTTCACATATCACTTAAGAAATTATTTCATCTTATAAAAATATAAAATTCTAATTATACATTTATTTAGCGTGTTATTTCGATTGAAAACTGTGCAAAGAAGTTGTCATCTCAGCAATATTTTTCCGCTAGGACTGATTTTTTGCTTTATAAAAGAAAAACAACGCGCCTTCTAATAAATTCTTAAATTAATAAAAAGTAAAAAGTAATTTAACATCAATAATTAGGAAAAATAGCTATATTGAAAAAAAAAAGCAAAACCGATCTGAATTTTAGATTTTACTGAAAAAAATATTATTCGCCTAAGATTAGGAAATTATTCTTCTGTTTTCATGTTTAACGAGAATTTTGGGGCGTGATCAACTGAACCTGGTCAAGTAGTCGCAGAAAAAATTGTTTTAAAAAACTTTAAAGAAACATTAGTTTTTAATTTAGTGTTATATAAATTTAAATTACAGTAACTAACAAATTACCATACAGAAAATCCTTGGCACTTGAATCATGTGAAAAATAAATACCTAAGAGTTTATTTTCCAACTTTCTTTCAAATGAAATACAATTTAATCACTTGAAAACGGATTAGGGTGTAAAATATGACTAAACTGGAATTTCAGTAAAGCAATCACTAACAGTGAAACTGAACAGAATTAAAGAAAATATATTAATAAAAATTTTCCGTCTTCCAAACAATTCTATTGGATGTTCCCGAAAGATTATTAAATAACCACAATATGTCATTACTTTAGAAAATAGGTTAAATATTGACTGTGATGAGAATAGAGTACTAGAGCAAGTGGACAAATTTTTTTACTAAATAAATTAGTGGTTTTTAATACTTTTCTTGTTCACATAACACTTAAAAAATCATTTCATCTTATAAAAATGCTAATTATACATTTGTTTAGTGTGTTATTTCGATTAAAATCTGTGCACAATAATTTTCCGCTAGGACTGATTTTTCGCGTTAAAAAAGAAAAATAACGCGCCTTCACTAAATTTTTAAATTAATAAAAAGTGAAAAATAATTTAACATTAATAATTACGAAAAAAATCTATATTGAAAAAAAAGCAAAACCGATCTGAATTTTAGATTTTACTGAAAAAAATTGTATTCGCCTAAGATTAGGAAGTTATTCTCTTGTTTTCATGTTTAACAGGAACTTTTGGGCGTGATCAACTGGACCTAGTCGAGTAATCGTAGAAAAAATTATTTTAAAAAATTTTAAAAAAACATTTGTTTTTAATTTAGTGTTATGTAAATTTAAATTACGGTAACGAACAAATTACCATACAGAAAATCCTTGGCGCTTGATACAACATGCTCGTAACAGTTTTCTATTTCAGTAATCTGAAAAATAAATGCCTAAAAGATTTGTAATCCATTCGCAACATTTTCCTACTTTCATTCAAATGAAATACAATCTAATCATTTGAAAACTGATTAAGGTGTAAAGTATGACCAAGCCGGAATTTACTTTTAAACCGTACGAAAATTTCAGAAAAAGCAATCATTTAACAGTGAAATTAAACAGAATTAACGAAACATATTATTAAAAATTTTCCGTCTTTCAAACAATTCTATTTGATGTTCCCGAAAGCTTATTAAATAACCATTACATGACTCTAGAAAATAGGTTAAATATTCACTGTCAGTAATGAGAATAGAGTACTAGAGCAAGTGGACAAATTTAAGTATCTCGTTTGCTGGATTACAAGTACAGGCTCCTCAAAATTACAGATAAAATCTAGAATTGAAATAGCGCGATTAACATTTCATAAGTTGTTTAACTTTCTGCGAAGTCATGATATAAAACTTGAACAACGGTGTAGAATAGTTAAGTATATTTTTTCCACGCTATTATACGCGGCAGAAACCTGGTCATTAAAAGTAGAAGAAATAAAACGATTAGAAGCGTTCGAGACATGGCTGTATAGACGATTACTTGCAATACCGTGGACAGAAAAAGTTACAATTAAAGAAGTTATGAAACGGATGAATAAGGACCGTGAACTAATCAGATTAATACAATTAAGGGAAATTAATTATCTGGGTCACTAGATGCGGGGGCCGAAGTACGAGTTACTACAAACAATACCGATGCATGCAGTAGAAGGTATTCGTGGTATTGGCCGCAGAAGGACGTCATGAATTTCCAATGTTCAAAAATGGACGGCTGTTACCGAGACAGGAAGATTTTTCCATCTGGCACGAGACCGGCAAGCATGGATCAAAGTGGTGAAAGATGTGGACGCCAACCTTCGATAACGAAGACGGCTCAAGAAGAAGAAGAAGAAGAAGAAGAAAAAGAGAATATTCTTAAAAAACAAAACACTACTTAAAAATTAATATATGTGAATAGGAATTTTATGAAAACATTGTAATCCACACTCATTTCATTAAAAATTTAAATGTTATACTTTAAGAAATGCTATTTTTTCTTATTGCGACGTGGTAGCGAGTATATTTTCTTTTGAAAAAATGTATTAAAATATATTTATGAAATCTATTAAAAACAACATAAATCAAGATAATTTTATGCAACTCTTTAATTATGGTTGATTTAGAAGAACTGTTTTTTTCTTTCCTGTTACCTAAAATGTCGATAATAAGTAGTAATAAGTTGATATAGGAAATTGTATTTTTAATTCGCACTTTTACTTTACTCCGTTTCGGACTTTAATGTGTTTAATGTTGCTTTTAATTTTTCAGCTAGATCTGCTTCCGTAATAAACAATAGATCGATATTTGTTCGCATATTGGATGCAGTAACACTGGTGATTAATATTTTTAAGAAGAAAAAAATGAATATCGGGAAGAACTAAATTACTTCTCGTTTTCTGTTTGCTGGCGATGAGTAACAACATTTGATAAAAGGTATTGACTACAGATGCTCTATCTATCAGAAGAGTTGGACAGTACCTGTAATTCACACGGTTGTGAATACGAAGTTGTGACCAATGGGTTTTCTTGCATATAAGCCCCAAAAAAAAAAAAAATTATTCGCCACGACGAATACAAATGCTGTGTTTGTGTTATTTAAGATTACTGCACGAATACATCAATAAATATTTTTTTATTTTTTATTTTCTTTATTTCTATTCGGTTCTACTCCTTTTTTATTTAATTAATTCTTTTCTTTTTTTTACAATATATTTTATTTGTATTTCGTTGTTTTTAACAACCCCCCCCCCCCCCCCCCCCCCCGAGAATAAATTGAAACTGTCATAACCGGACAATTCTTAACTGATACAGATTTTCTTTTTATTTTATTTTTGGGATCGTCAACCAAGGACCTTTACCCAGAAACAAAAGGTAAGGAAAGAAGTCGGTTATATTTTGATTCGATCAGAAATTTTAACTAAAAAGGAACAAATAGCAGGAATAATTAGTGGGGAAGGTAAGGACAGGATATAGGATGCACAATAAGGGGTAGGAAGTCCAAGCTTAAGCAAATAAGAATATAAGGCAGAACGCTCCACCGAGAGGGATGAACACTGGAAGAACACATGATCGGCGTCGCAAATAATTGCATCATCCGGATGGAGAGGACAGTGTGAAGAAGAAATCAAGGAGAAACGAAATCTGGAGGAAGACAGCAAAGAATGGCCAAAGCGCATACGAACAATGGAAACAACTTCAGAACGACGAAGGGAGGGATGCAAAAGAAACCATGAATATGAAGGAAGAGTAGGCTGGACTGACAGGTAAAAGGAACAACTGTTGGAAAAAGAAGAAACATAGGTATCCGACCAAAATCGGATATGAAAGCTTTTACAAACTGATAGCAGGTTAACGGATGGAATTTTTTTTAAAAAAAGACGAGAGGAAGCAGCAGCAGCCCGAGCCAAGGAATCAGCCGCTTCATTGCCAAATATGCCCGAGTGGCCAGGTACCCACAGCAGATCAATATTGACTGAATGGAGATAGGAAAGATTGTGAATGTGTGAACGTATACGGAGGATAACAAAGTCACACGAATGATCAGGAAGGGGAGAGGATATGGCCTGAAGGGCGCTCAAAGAGTCAGAAATAATTAAAAACTTAGAGGAAAATTGATTCGAGGAAATGAAAATAATAGAGCGAAGGATAGCCAACAACTCGGCTGTGAATATGGAACAGAAATAAGGAAGTCGAAAAGATTCTGAGAGGTTAAAATCAGGAAGGATGAAAGAAGCACCAACACCACCAGGCCCCCTCGAACCATCCGTGTAAATGGTAACATGAGAGGGAAATAGAGAATTGATAGTGCTGTAGAATACCTGTTTAATTACGGCTTGGGGGAGATTTTTTGCAAATGAGGGGAGGATAAATACCTTAGGAGGATGACAGATGTCAGCGAAGTCGAAGGAAAAATAAGGGAGATTATTGAACGAGATAATATACGGCCAAAATGAACCGAGACGATGTGAAATAAAAGCCAGAATAGGGGTTTTGCTGGGAGTGAAGCGCCAGCTATGATAAATCGAAAGATAAGACTGAACAAGGGTAGAGGATGCGAGAGGAAGACGTTTAACAAGGAAACGATAGCCTAAATAAGATCTACGAATGGATAGGGGGATAGGGGTGACGAATTGGATTCAGCAAAAATAGCAGTGGTTGGAGAGGATTTAAGAGCGCCAAGACAGAGACGAAGGCAAGAATTCTGAATTACATCTAGTTTGGAAAGACGTGTCTTGGACGCACTACCATAAATAAAAGAACAATAATCAAATTTGGAACGGATAATAGATTTGTAAAGGGAAATAAGAATATAGGGATCGCCACCCCATTTAGTTGGCGACAGGGCTTTCAGCAAGTTTAACCTTTTAATAGTGGAAGCAGAAAGATATTTGATGTGTTCAGAGAAGGACAAACGACTATCAAGAAAGACACCGAGATAACAAAAGCAATTAACACGGGAAAGAGATACATTGTTTAAGGATAGGTTGACCAAAGCAGGGTTATAGGGACGGAGGGTAAAAATAGTATAAGAAGACTTAGAGGGAGAAATTGAAAGATTAATTAAGGAGAGAGAATGTTCCAGCACAATGAGCGACGAACTGAGTGCTTCATAGGCTGCTAAAACATCCTCAGACGAGGAAAACAGGAGAATGTCGTCCGCAAAGAATAAGGAATAGGAATTTAAAGGAAGAGAAGCTATACTGATAGTATAGATGTTAAAAAGAGTAGGACTGAGGGAGGAACCCTGAGGAAGACCTCGGAAAACCTTTCTTGGAGCATTAAGAGATGGAGAGGAGAAGTGGATAGAACGATTTGACATGAGATTGATAATAAGGGAAGAGAATTTAATTGGGATATTGATTGCCGTCATTTTATCTCTTAGATTGGGAAGATGAACATTATCAAAAGCAGAGGAAACATCAATAAAGGAAGCTAGGGTGAAATGTTTTTGGATAAAAGATTTGTATATGTGGGAAACGAAAAGACTAACACAATCAGAAGGGCCAATACCAGGCCGAAAGCCGAACATATTAATAGGGAATATATTATTATGCTCTAGCCACCAAACAAGGCGCTTGTTGAGCATACCCTCAAATAGTTTTCTAATACAGGATGCCAGGGAAATAGGACGTAGGGAAGAATTTTTCTTAGGAATGGGAATTACGATAAAAGAATTCCAGGAGGAAGGAGTTATACCCTTTGAAAGGAAGGAATTGAAAAGACTAAGAAGAAAACTGAGGGAATGTTCAGAAAGGTTTTTAAGGGCGAGATAGGGTATACCGTCAAGCCCTGGAGTAGGGCTGGACGATTTGGAGAGAACAGACTTTAATTCATTAAAATTGAAAGCCGAAGTTAGGAAGTGAGGAGGAGAATTTTCCGGAAAAGAAGAGTATAATTCATCAACAGAAGGAACATAAGCTGGAGCGACGGAATCAATAAAAGGAAAAAGGCTATCGTCGGGGATACTGAAGGTGGAAGGGCGAGAAGAGGATGGGAATTTGAAAGCTCTGGCCATTTTCCAAATCTGCGAAAGAGGAGTAGTTCTAGAGAACTTGGCACAGAAAAAATTTTTCCAAGAGGACTTCTTCGTGGATTTCAATATAAACCTAGCTCTCGCATTTGCCCGTTTGTGAGCGAGAAAATTTTCAGTCGTAGGGTTACAACGGAAGGTTCTAAAGGTTTCGCGACTGATATTAAAGGCAGTGTCGCATTCCTTGTTCCACCAAAGTGAAGAAGCCTTACTGCGATGTACAGAAGATGACGTATGGCGGGGCGGAGAAGATAAAGAAAGAGCAGAAGTTAAGGAATATAAAAAGGAATTATAGAGAGGTACCGGATCGTGATCCGGTTGAAGGAGAGGGAGAGACGAGTCAACCAAGGAGCGAAATAGAGGCCAGCTAGTTTTGGAAAGATTCCATCCTGAAGAATTGGTATAATTGGAATCAGAAGGAGGAGGAAAACTGACAGGAGTTATTAGGATAGGAACATGGTCACTGCCGAAAGAGCCCATAAGGGTCTTCCAATTATAATTAAGACCAATAGACGAAGAAGAAAAGGTTAGGTCGAGGGAACTAGAAATGGAAGCATTCCTGTAGTATGTGGGGGAGAGATCGTTGAGGAGAACTAAATTATCAGAGAGGATGGCATTCTCAAGGATGGAACCGTTGGGATTGTAGGATGCACAGCCCCATAAAGGAGAATGCGCATTCCAGTCACCACCGATGATAAAAGGATGCGGAATAGAATTAAAAAACGACGAGAAGGGGAAAAGACGAAGATCGAACCTAGGAGGAACATAGATAGAAACAATGCTAATAGGACGTACAGAGGGAGGCTGAATGGAGATGTGAACAATGTTAGGTAAATTGGGACAAGAAGGAAGATTAAGAGAGATATCATAAGAGCAGAATGGAATGTCATTTCTAATCAGGATTGCAGAACCACCATAACCGTCATCGCGATCACATCTAACTACCCTGAAACCTCTAATATTGAAATTTATGTCCGACCGAAGCCACGTTTCGGAAAGGAGAGCAACATTGACATTATGTAGATCCAATAACCCCTCCAATGAGTTTTTATTGGCTCTTAGACTGCGGCAATTCCACTGTAGAATATTTAGCGCAGCCATCATAATAAAACAGTAAAAGAATAAGGCATAAATGAAGTGGGGAGGAGCAGGGGAAAAGACCATAAGAGCAGACAATGAGGTGCATTTGTATAGAAGGAACTAAAATGAGTGAGAAACGGAGAAAAGAAAAATGAAGAACCGCAGTTGCAAAACAGGTTTTTATTAATTTATGTTAGCGATTTCTTTAGTTTTAATTTTACAGCTATATTTCCCTTATAAATAAGTACCGTGCAAGATATTTGTCATAACGCCTATAGAAGAAATACTCAAAAAAGACTATAATGTAAACCCAGAAACCCCGATCTCTTTTATAAAGTACGGGATGGGAGAAACGAGAGGATACGAGCACTTATTAAATGCCAAACGGCAATTTTTTATAAACCCAGAGGAAATCAAAAAAATCCCTGAAACAGTACTCATACACTACGAAGAAATAACATACCGAATATTTCTATCCCCAGACACAGTTTCATGTTTTGTATGTAACGAGAAAGGACATACTAGTAAAAACTGTCCAAACACGATAGAAGACGAAGACATTTCAAACAACGTAAGTGATAAAATAAATGACAATAAAAATGTAAACGTTGACATCAACTTCCCCACTCTTCCGTTAACGCAACTCTTAAATGGAGCTGCTAAAAGAGCACTATCAACAAATTCTTCCGAATCAATAATGTCAGGTGATAAATTAAAAAATGAAAAGAAACCCAAAATTAACAATGTATTATTAAACGACCAAAACGCTAAAACAGATGATGCAGCAGAAACAAAAGAACAGGCAACAATAACATACGACAGCGACCAGTCCATAAAAGCAGATGAAGAAGAAAATGAATCGATATTAAAAAAAGAAATATTCAAACCATTAGAAATAAATATCCGGAACAATGAAGATAAATATCCGCTTTCATTAAATAATTTTATGTTATTTGTAGGAATGTGTAAGGGGAAAAAAGATATTCTTCAGACGGCAAAAGAATTTACGGAAGACATAAATGGCTTAATGAACATGCAAATTGAAAATAAACCTATCCTACATAGTAGATCAGCAAAAATTCAGTTCACAAAAATTATCAAAAAATTATCTTATCAATTAAACACTTCCAAAGAACAAAATAATCATATAAATAATACATGATGAAAGGTAATTTAAATATATTATTACTTAATGTGGGCAGAACCAAAATTCAACAGTACGAAATATTAACAAATAGTGAACAAGACTTAATAATAATACCGGAACCGTATATTTACAAAAACAAACTATATGGAATAAACAATGAACAGTATGAAATAACACAGCCGAATATTGCAATAGCCTATAATAAAAATATAAACTTGTCAATAATAGGAACAACTCAAAATATCATTTCAATTAAAATAGGAAATTATATTTTATTTGCGTCCTACTTTTCCCCTAATGAAAGTATAGATCCACACATTCTTATAATTAACCATTTAATCACACAATTTCAGGAATTAAAACCGATACTGTTAGGTGATTTTAATGTTAGATCAACGATATATGAAAATTTAAACAATATAAACTATAATACGAAAAGAGCAGAAAAATTCGAAGAATTCCTATTTGCCAATGATCTAAGCGTTTGTAATCCTTATAACATAAAAACTTTTAACAATCACAATGGGAGTAGTGTAATTGATCTTATAATTGTCCACGAAACAATCAGCCAGAACATTAGAAATATAAAAATATTACCTTCTTCAGTAACGCAACACTTAACAATATGTCTGCAACTCGCAATAAGGAAAGATAGTAAATCACTAAATGAAAATACACTAACAGTTGACTATGAGATCTTTCAAAAACAAATTATCAATGCTCTACCTCAAATAAAACAAAAAATAGAACACATTGAAAAAGTAACTAAAAAAGAAGATTTAGAGAACGAAATCATAGAATTTACAAACATAATAAAAGTACTAATCCACAATTCACTTACAAAAGCAAAAATTCGCGACACACCTTATTGGAATGGAAAATTAGAAAGCTTTAAAAAGATACTGAAAAAACTACAAAGGAGACTATACAAAAGCAAAAATAAAACAAATAATAAAGTGGAATCATTAAGGATTAAAATTAGAAAACTGAAAAAAGAATACAATGAAGAACTGCAGACATCAAAGCATGAAAAATGGAAAGAACTGATTAATTCTTCGACAATCTGGGGCAAGCCGTATAAAATCTGTATGGACAAAACCAAACAAAGAGTAGACATGCCTGCTTTTAATGTCGGTGGATGCATCGTACACGATAACATTGAAAAACATAAAATAATTTTTGCTGAATTATTTCCAAACCGAACACTTAAGTTGCAACCGACTCAGCCAGATAAAACTCTTCAAATATATGAAAACGAATTAACTACAATAATCAAAAAACTGAACAATAGGAAAGCCAATGGACACGATCAAATTTCTAACAAGATGATTAAACTTCTTCACAAAGTAGACGAAAAAATATTTAAATCTATTTACCAAAAATGTATCGAACTAAATTATTTCCCAAACGTCTGGAAACAAGGAAAAATTAAAATAATAAACAAACCTGGAAAAGATTTAACAAATCCGAAATCATACAGGCCTATAACGCTACTGTCTAGTTTAAGTAAAATATACGAAAAAATAATAAAAAATTTTCTGGATACAGAAATAAAAGAAAAAGCGATTTTAAACGAAAATCAGTTTGGCTTTCTTAAAAACAAATCAACCGAGCTAGCAATAAAAAATTTATGCGATTACATTGAAAAATATAAAAAACGAACAAGACATACGTTACTAATCAGCTTTGACATATCCGGAGCATTTGATCAAATAAAAATTGATGAAATCTTAAAAATAATGAATAGAAAAAATATATCTGGTACAATACAAACTATAATTCGTAACTACTTAACAGATAGAAGAATCGGTTTATTTAATCAAGAAAACAAAATCCTATACAACAGGAGTGTCAACTCAGGAGTACCACAAGGTTCGGTTCTAGGGCCAGTACTCTTCAACATAGCAATGAGCGAAGTTCATAATTTGCATTTCAGTCAACACTGCAATATAATAAGCTACGCAGACGATATAATGTTAGTCTCAGGAATTAATAAAAAGGACGAAGTTTACAATATAAATGAAACAATAAAAAAATTGAGTAAAAACATTCAAAACTTAGGCTTACAATTTAACATAAATAAAACCCAAGCACTACTAATAAGTAGAAAACAAGACGAGGAAGAAATGATACATTGCATTGAACAGCACTTATGCATAAAGATAAAGATAAAATAAAAATAGTAAAAGAAATAAAATACTTGGGAATAATCATAGACACAAATTTAAATTTTGGAAAACACATCGAATTCATAATAGACAAGATTAAAAAAATTTATTTCAAATTAAGATCACTATATTCAAATATGTTCGGTTTCAAATATAAAGATAGAATAGTACTCTACAAAGCCATTTTTGGATCAATAACAGAATACTGCTCTACAGTATATTTTCCAGTTTTACGAGAAAAAGACAAGAATAAGCTGTTAAAATTACAAAGGAAAATATTAATAGGAACAATCTCTGGTTATCGCACAATATCGTATACTTCAGTCAACATCATAGCAGGAATAATACCTATAGACTTAAAGTTAGAAACTGTAAATCAAATATCAAAACATTAAAACAAGAAGAAAAGTTTTAGACAAAAAAACGTTACGAAAACAAATCAATAAAATTAATTCAAGTAGTATACGACTTTGGCAACTCCGATGTGATAAATCAAAAACTGGAAGAGTAACACGGGAAATAGTACCAAACTTAGAAGAAAGACTACAAATGAAACATTTTTATACCGATTATAACTTCACTCAATTTTTAACCGGACATGGAAATAATGGTGTCTATATGAAACGATTTAAAATTGCTGAAACAGACATCTGTATAGACTGTAAAGAGAAAACAGACGATTGTTTTCATTCGATTTTCGAATGCAATAAGTTTAAAAACGAAAGAGAAAAACGGAAAATAATAAAAAAACCAATAACCGAAATACATAAAAAAAACTTTTTTAATTTGATCAGCTTTGTCAACCATGTAATGAATAACAAAACAAAACACATAAACAACAAATAATAACAGTAACAATCAGAAACTCTGGCTGAAAAACCGCAAGGTACAGCGGAGTAAATAAATAAATAAAAAAAAAAAAGCCAGTGAAAATTTCGAGTTGTATTTTCAATAATACAGGAAACTGCACTGTAATCAATAAAGATAGCGACAATGCTAATTCTATTTCATTTGTTTTGTATATTAATCATATTGTCATCTTCGTGGTATAATAGCATTTATTGTTAAAAAAGCTACAAAATATATAATTTTTTATTAATAAAACAATATTTATGCGTCTAACACAAAGTTTTTCAAAAACTCAGATTTTAATTATTTTATTTTGATAATGTTTCACCAAATCGAAAAATCTGAAATAATTCCTGCGCATAGCATAAAAGTTGTTTACTGTTATAACAACATTTAGTGACTGCGTATCTGAAGGAACACAGTTAAAAATGGTTTTAGCTTTATTATTATTATTATTATTATACGAATGAACGGGCGCAGGTTGCACTAACGGGCCATATACACCCAGGGAGTCTAGATGAGATTTAATAGCTTAAGCCACTGTAAGAACCGGAAAACACTATGGATATGTGAGGAAGATTGAGATAGGAGCTGAGGTAGGGAGACGGGGAGGCTGTGCTGGGTTCAGTGCCTGGCAGGATGTTAGAATATGGGGGATAAGGAGTTGAGTTGTTAGGCAAAAGAGACAGAGAGGAGGGTCCATGCGTTGTAGAAGGTAAGAGTGGGTAAGATTCGTGTGGGATATGCGGAGTCTGGTAAGAATAATATTATTCTTTCTTGATCGGAACGGAGAGGATATGTGTGATAGAGGATTAGGTTTCACGGGGAGGAGTTGATTTTGATGGTTGGACTTCCATGCATGGACCCAGGATTTGGTTATGCGTGATCTTAGGAATTGCTTGGTATCGTTAGTGGAAACAAACCGGGAGGTGAGGAGAGGGAGTGTGGAGGCCTCTTTAGCAGCTCGGTCAATGGCCTCATTGCCAGGCAAGCCAACATGGCTGGGGATCCACATAAAAGTTATCGAGACATGGGATTTGCTAAGGAGGTCATGGAGAAGTAATATGCATTGTAACAGCGCGTTGTCGGTGTGACAGTTACAAAGTGCCTTTAGGACAGAGAGTGAGTCGGAGAGGATAAGGTATTTGAAGTGAGGTGGAGCAGCTGTTAGGAATTCCAAGCACTTGAAAATGGCAAAGGATTCGGCTGAGAATATGGAACACACCTTGGAAAGACGGAAGCGATGGGTGGCGGGGGAAACTGAGAAGGCAGCCCCCACACGGCCTAAACATTTTGAGCCATCCGTAAAACAGCACACCACGCCACTATATTTGGAAATTTCCAGTTTGATATACTGGACCAGTACATGGGGGGGGGGGGGGGGGGTGGTAGATTTAGTTAGCTGTGTCAGGTTCAGATTCATGTGAAGGGGTTGGAGAAGCCAAGGAGGAGGGTCAGTATATATTGGGCAAAGCGGGGGGTTTCGAATGAATTTACAAAATTGAGGGACTGCAGATTCAAAACGGTTTTTGAGGTTAGTAGAGGAGCTGGGACTGCTTGACAAAATTTGGCTATGGCTTGGAGAATCATACAGAAGTTCCTTAAATGGGAGGTTTGGGGTTGTAAAGGTAGATGTAAGGAAATTGGCTGCCAGGATTTGCCTTCGGAAGCACAAAAGAAGTAGGCTGGACTCGCTGTTGAGACTGGCTGTGAGGCTAGTGTAGAACGCACCGGTGACTATTCGGATGGCTGAGTGTTGGATGGCATCCAGAGACGCCAGTAGATCCTAAGCCGCGGAGCCAAACGCCAGACAGCCGTAATCTAATTTAGAGCGAATAAGCGCTTTGTATAACAATAATAGCATCTTTCGATTGCCTGCACTGCGTCTATTGTTAACTTTCTTTAGCACGTCCAGGGCCTTTATGGTAGATTTCTTAAGGCTCTTGATGTGTGCATTCCACACCAGTTTTCTATCGAACGTTACTCCAAGGTAGCGCACTGTGTCCTGGAACTGAAGGTCAGAGTTGTAAAGGGAAATTTCAGGGCGCTGGCTGCACTTGGTGGTTCGGTGGAAGTCCATACAGATCATTTTTTCCGCAGAAAATTTAAATCCTCGCGTTGATGTCCATTCAGCTATTTCGTTGATGCACCGTTGCAAGATTACGCTTGCTCTGATTGGCGACGACGATTGAAAGGTTATTGTCAGATCATCTGCAAACAGGCTAAAATGTATCGGCGGTCGGATGGCTCGTCTGATATTGTTCATGGCCAACCAGAAAAGTGTTACACTAAGGATGCATCCTTGGGGTATGCCATTCTCCACCTGGAACAACCGCGAAAAGGTGCTGCCTAATCGGACTTTAATTTGCCTGTTGGTTAGGGAGTTCTGGATCAATCTGGCAATGCGGCCTCGGATTCCTGCTTTATATAAGCTGGAAAGTGCCTGATACCTCCATACCGTGTCGTACGCCTTTTGTAGGTCAAAGAAAACCGCATACAAATGTGTGCTGTTACTGAGTGCTTTTTGAGCCTTCAGTTGTAGATTTAGGATAGCCTGCATTGCCGAGCGATGTTTGCGGAAAGCATATTGATTCGGATGGAATATGTTGTTCATTTCCAAGGTCCAGGTTAGTCTCTTTTGGATAATTTTTTCCAATAATTTCCCCAGAATGCTGGTTAACGCAATGGGTCGGTAGCTATTCGCTTCCGTTTTCCTTTTCCCCTTCTTCAGTATAGGGATTATAGTGGCTATTTTCCAATTTGTAGTGAAAATTCCCATGTTCCATAGCTTGTTCAGGATATGGAGCAGGTATAATTTAGCCGATTCGTGGAGGTGTTTCAACATGATTGGATGGATGTCGTCCGGCCCTGGTGAAGAGTCCCGGATATTGTACTGGATGCAGTGTTCCAGCTCGCCTAGCCGAATTGGGCAGTTGTAGATTTCCTCATCGCAGGAGTCGAAGGGAATTGGGACGGCTTCCATCTTTTGCTTGAGTTGTAGGAATTCTGCGTCATAGCTGGAGTTGGATGACACAGCCGAGAAATGAGAGGCCAACAGGTCGGCCATCTCGGTGGTATTGGTAATGAGGGAATCTTCCTTGGATAAAGCGGAAACAGCTGTTTGGTGGTTTTTCCCCTCAATCAGCCGGATCTTCCTCCACACTGCTGGGATCGACGAAAATTGGTTGATGGATGAAGTAAGAACTCGCCAGCACTCCTTTTTGGCTGCTCTTATGAGGGTGCGTGCGTATGCTCGACGTTTACGATACTCAATCAGGTTAGCTAACGAGTTTCGTCTTTTGAGTGTTCTTAACGCTTTTTTTCGGCGGTCGATTGCCTTTGAGATATTACTGTTCCACCAGGGCACACGTTTTCTTGCGCAAGGATTACCTGAAGAGACAGGTATAGCCTTACGTCCAGCTTGGATTATGGCAGTAGTTAGGAACTCGATATCCTCCTCTACACTGTCCTTATGACCGGCGTGAATCATGGTGCTGTTTGTGAACATTGTCCAGTTGGCTTCACTTATCTTCCATCTCTGATATCGAGAAGGCTGGTAGCTGGATGCTTTATATGAGAGAAAGATAGGGTAGTGATCGCTATCACACAGATCATTGTGGCACTGCCAATCCACCTCATTTATAAGGTCGGTTGAGATCAGCGTGAGGTCGATCGTGGAAAAAAGTCCTGTTTTTGAGTCAAAGTGCGTTGGTTGGTTTTGATTGTTTAGTAGAGATATATCATGGTTGATGAGCAGATGCTCAATTTGGTTACCTCTGGAATCTTGACGTCTGGAGCCCCACGTATGGCTATGAGCGTTGAAGTCACCGAGCAGGATGAATGGCTTTGGTAGATAATATTCTCGAACTCCTGTTTTGAGGTTTGTTGGTTGGATGGGATGTAAACATTACATACTGCGATGGGTTTGAGGTGGTTTGTAGGAATTGTTATTGGGACCACGACTGCTTGGATTTCAGCGCTGATTGAAAGCTGGACTGCCTGAGGAATGGAATTGTGAACTAGAGTTAGTACCCCACCAGCTGCGATCAGGTGCGAGATATCGTCAAATCTGAATGATTTGTAGTTGCGTATAGTAAACCCTTGGTTAGCCTTCAGATGAGTTTCTTGAATACAGATTACTGGTGGCTGGTGCTGTGCTATTAGGGCTTTAAGCTCAGCTAGGTGCAAGAGAGCACCGTTTATATTCCATTGCAAAATTTTATTCATGGTAAGTACACACCACACAAACAAGGTAAGACCCACACTAACACACACACAACACACCGTCACATCAGCCGGCAATCGCCGCGACTGCTGATAAGTATCAGTCGACCGCAGTTAATCCCCTTCCGTCTGTTCTAAATCAGAATAACGTGAATAACTCCAATAAAGACACAACCGTCCCGTCTGCTTCAAATGTTACAGCAACTGATAACCGCTCCGACGACCGCCATTGAATATATCATTCTCTGAATCAGTTAGATCGGCTAAAACGGCTAGAACTACACACACGAAAAAAATATCGCCACTGACCACTTTCGACCACCCCAAAGACGAGCAAGGTATCGTATTTCCCTACGTAGCCCCGTATTCCACTCGCGACTATTTTATCGCACTAAAAGATAAAGTAGGCGGCTCAGCCAATATCATAGCAGGTTCGAAAATCAGTAACGATAGAGTCGCAATTTTCTTTAAATCCGTCCAGGTCTCCGATACATTTTTTGTAAACGGAGGGTCGATCTCTTTAGGTGACCGAACATTAATAGCCCGGAGAATAAAAAATCCCTCTGACAAACTTGTGCTATCCAACGTTTCCCCAACTATTCCCAACGATAAACTAAATCACTACCTTTCTTCCATACTAACACTAAAACTTCTAACACCTATCGCAATATTACGAGTAAACCCTTCCGACGACGAATTCGGCCATGTAGTGAGCTGGAGGAGACAGGTTTATATCGAACACACCTGCTGCACAGATATACCAGACTCGTTTCTTCTAAGTTTCAACGACCGAAATCATCGCATATTTCTTAATCTTGAAGATCATGCTTGCAACGGGTGTAAAATCAGCCACAAGGTACCTGCAGAACAGACTGTCGAGAGGGAACCATCAACAACATCCCACCCTCAAGCAAACAGTCACGCTTCAAGTGATTTACCGCAAGATGCGAACGATTCTCTTCCAAAAAGTACCGAACCGCGCGAAGGAATGGACTTAGTTTTGGAGCCGTTCAATCCGTATACGAGTCTTTCTCTTTTCCATTCCATTTCCATCGACCTTCTTTGGGTTCCAAATCATGCGGGTATTGGTGGTAACCAGACGGTGGATTCCTTAGCACGCTCAGCGTTACACTACCCACATTTTGTTAAAAAGATTCCTGATCACAACGTACTTCCGCTCTTCAAAAGAATGCATGTCAGACTTTGGTCGGATTTTTTTTTTCGCTCCTTTTCCAATCCTAACTCATTTTACCTTTCTATTCAGCCTGTATCTCCTTTCTATTCTTGATTCTATTATTTTTCTACTCTTAAACGTTTTTTTTCCATTATTGCTATCTGCCATTTGCGGTTCAATCATACTTTACTCCCTTCCTCACGGTATCATTTTGCTCTTTCCCCATCCCCTTATTGTCCTTTGCATTCTGGCGACTGTTCTTTCGTTTGTGATCCTGACCACGTGCTGTTTGAATGTTCCAGTCTTTCCTTCGAACGTAATATCCTGTACGTTTAGCTGTTACAGCTGAATTTTCCGACTCCATATAATGTTTCCTATATCTTAGCTTTGCCGTCTTCAAAGGTGGTTCCTATTCTTGTCTCTTTTCTTTCATCGATTTCTGACCGGATTAAAATTTAATCTCTAATATAGTCCAGTTGTCCTGGGTAACTGTTCCTTTACGATATGTTAAAATTGAAGATACGATAATAAACGTCTTGAATTCGAAAGAAAATAATAATAAAAATTTAAAGCTTTCACAGTGATTACTCATGATAAATAATTTTCGGAAACAACTGTGTTTTTAAAAAAAGATATTTATTCGCTTAACGTTTCGACCAGCTTACACTGGCCATCATCCCAGTGTAAGCTGGTCGAAACGTTAAGCGAATAAATATCTTTTTTTGAAAATAATAATGTTAACGATTTTATTTAAAAATTTTTTTATCCTTGTGCCACGTGATCCCTAGAAGTAATGAACAATGGATTTATGATAGCTGAAATAACTTATATGTAATTTTTAGAATGAATTTTGTCGATGTGGCCCGAGTGAAGATCAAATCGATACACGATCCCCCACGAGTAGTTGGACAATCAGGACCAGGATAGACCAACATCATCGGAGCGCGGTCCGAACACGACTTACTGAATATGTCAATGTATAAGACTATATAAACCGATAAGACAACTTTCGTTGGAAACTGCTTTTTCGAGAGATTTGCGCAATTTCCATGGTTTCTTTCATATCCATGGATTTGCGTAATTTCAATGCTCTATTTCATTCATCAAAAGTTTTCGTTTTCTCTAGTTCGTACATTTCATTGAAACCCTATTTTTCAATACTTCTACCCAATCACATTTATTTCATTCATTCGACAACAGTTTTATATCTTTTTTCTTCGTAGATGCACTATTATAACGCGTAGTACACATTTACATACAGACGTCGATGAACGACTATCATTACCATGACAAACGAACATCATCGGAGCGCAGTCAGAACACGACTGTTAGGACAACTAGAAGAAAAGGCTGTATTCTGTTTTACCTCCCACGTAATCACGTTCCACTTTATTATGACGTTTTCTACTCATGTTCCATGCTAAAAATGTGTTTTCATTGAAATCAGTTCTGCTGAACATTAGATTTTTAAATTCCGGATACAGTTTCTTCAAAAGTTTTTGTGTATCTTTTAAAAGAGCTATGCGCTATCTTTACTTTTACGTCTGAGTAGAAAAAATTTTATAGTATAGATTAAGCCAAAATAAAAAAATGAGATTTTATAAAACGTTTCATAAACCGAAGGTCTCTCAGGATGTAACTGTTTCATCACAATCTAAATCAAATTAATCCTACACCAACCACAGCGGCAGTATTGAAACTATCAGATGATACGGAGGGGGGGGAGAGGTCGACCCATCGCAAATTGACGGAATCAGCACTGCAATTGCAGACTAGGTAATATGTGTAATCACCCTATCCTGCTATGACTGAAACAACAAAACAATTATCTTTAGATAGATTACAACTATGTCTGTAAGACAACTAGTGTAATATACTGGTTGGCCAAATGAACTGTTCTGTTCGGGCCAAAAAAAAAAAAAAAAAAAAAAAAAAAAATATACTGGTTCGAACGTATTCTTTTCTTAAAATTGCATATTTATAAAACTGTAAAAAAATTTTCAAAGTCTCATAACCTGCCGCTAAGCTCTTCGCTTCTAATAACTTTTAATGCGAATTTCACAGAAAAAATGTCTGCATTTAATAATTTTTAGTGAGAGCTATATCTGTTGTTCAAAAGATCCGTTGGACACTAGCCGTGACGTCGCTATGAATTTATTGTATCAGAATTATTCATTGCGAGTAAGGTGAAATTATAATCTTCATTTGAATTTCAACGTAGATGTTATTTATAGCTGCGATTTGTTTTGCGAAATTCGTATGTCACGCAAAATAACCATTTTATTCAATCTGTGATGAACGTCGGTTTGAGTTCATGTTTTACGAAAACGAAACATTTTGCATGTTACGTACCAGCCAAAGGACACGTTCACGTCACAACGCCCTTCTGTACGAATAGTCACTAGTTTCATTTTTATACCTGCAGCTCTGTAATATAAATTTAAACAAGAGACTCCATTTTTGAGTTGAACAATTTTTTATGGAAACAATTTTTATTTGCGCATTTTTTATTAACTGAGCTGCGCAGGCAGTGAATTATAATAGAAATAGCTCTATTTTAAAGTATATAATTTCGGTCCATTCGTAATTACAAAATGATTGTGTTCACGGGGAGTACAATCAATTAATTGTGACGTCATTGATTCAAATAGTTCTCGACGAATTTGACATCGCTGCAATGAGAGTACCAACAATTTACAGAACGTTAATGAACACGGAACAGTTTGGCGTAGTATTTTGTGATGTCCGTTTCCTCAGTAGCGCTCCATTAGTCCGAGCAAAGAAGCAGAGGAAGAGAAATTTAAGTTTTTTTATGCACAACTTTAACAGTATCAATATTTACTTTGCAGTAGTAGCGAAACAGTAATTGTTTTACCTCAGTGTGTAAACAGTAATTATAAATAATTCGTAAACTTATTAAACTTGTAATTTCAAGTGACAGTATTTGTTCTTCGTTCCCGAAATCTGGTCCAACTTATTAAGTAATAGCGAGGAGACTTCGTCATTGAACAAAGAACCATGCATATGTTCTAATTCCAATCATCGAACTGCTACCGAGATGCTACTGAGATTGATATGTTGAAATATAAAAAAGAAAAACAAAACAAAAAAATCTCTCAAGGTAAAAACCTTCAAAAAAACCTGCGCCCAACAAAACTATTCTTATAATACGTGCCTGTTACTAGAAATATAATAAATAAACAATTAAGGTGAAATGAATTTCAATTGACGACACCGAATGTTGCGGTCGTGGAAATTCATCGATATCTCGCCTTTTCGGAAATACCAACATATAGCGATAGGCGAGTTTTGACACTGTGGTCAAGCGAAAATTACGATAAAATTCACCGCAATGATATCATCATGACGACGTTTACAAAGCTACTTTTATTGTTTCTTCGGACGGATGTTGTTCTACAATAAATTAACAACGACAAACTTGCATCGGACATTTTTTTTGTTATATGCTTTTCAGGGTAAACCGGATTATTCTCAGCTATATTCCGCACCGTTTTCGCTCATTGTCGATCGGTCTTCCGAAAACAACCTTTGGCCAATACAAGCGCCATATATATATATATATATATTTGAACACTATTCAGTATGAATTTCCTTCTATAATGATATCGGACGAACAAAATAAATTTAAATGTACGCGTGTACACTTTAAAATTGAAGTAGACAGGCAAATGTGAAAAAGTTAAATTTTCAAAATCCCGATGAGTTATAAAAGGAGGTAAAAAAGAATGGAATTTCAAGACACCCTTATTTTCGAGTGATAATCGCAAACATCGGACGAAAGTTTGTATTTCCTTTTTATTTCACTCGGAATAATTAAAGAGGTAATTATTTTTTAAGAAACGCCTACATGCAGGAGTGGTTTTAAAAATAAAATGCAGTAAATTTCCCGTTTCTGAAACCGAACAGTTTTCAAGCTATTCTAGTTTCCAGGATTTTTTCGGATGATTAAATCTTCTTCCTTTTACGTGTCACCCAACAACTTCTATTAATTACCTTTATTCCCCGGCATCCTCCCGCACTCCCCCCGTGTTAATTATTTTTAGCTCCTCTTTTATTCTATCCTTCCATCATAACGATGGTTTTCTACATTGTCTGCGACCATCATTCGATTTCCGTTGAATGATAATTTTTTCGCAAGGCTAACCTTTGCGAGGAGATACAGCGAAAGAATTTTTTTAGTACGCTTTTATCTACTAAACTGAAAAGCCTCTGACTTTTATTTCATCAAGTATTGATTTGTTTGTACGGTGCGAGGTGTCCATGGAATTTTCAACATCCGTCGCCAGCATTGCATTTCGGCCACATCAATTTATTGCCCATCATTCACAAGCGCCTAACGTTACAGAAATGCCAGTGTATTTACTAGCTTTCTTTTTGGTTGTTTTCAGAATTAGTTTAAAACGCCTTATTTTATTTGGCTTTATTAAGGCGGTACGTCCTAATTGTGGCCTGCGTTTAATTTCAGGTTTACAGTTGCCTACGTTTAACACGATAGTTCGGAGGTAATTAAATTAATCGACAATTTCGTGTCTTGTATATTTCCGGACAATTAACTTTTTTTATCATTATTTTAGTTTCAACATAATTTTTAATCCGTATTGTGTACTGACACATCTGCCATCTTCCGTGTTATCAAATATTTCATCACGATGTCATCATCAGGGAATCTTAAGTACGTTGAACTTATCTTACCATATATTCATTGTAAATAATATGGATGATAAAATACCGGTCTTACGCCTTCTATTATGGAGCATTCTGTTGATAGTGTGTTTTTTAATTTTATTGCAGTCTGACAGGGACACAGGTTTTTATGAGATTAATTAGATATAACGGTACAACTAGACTTTCGCGAGTATGAGATCCACATTTTATTCCATATTACACTATCAAATGTTTTTTTATAATCTATGCAGCATAGATGCGCAGGTGTTTATACAATTCTCCCGGTTTTTCTATTAGCTAGCGTAGTATAAGTATTTGTTCACTGGGGGGAGGTACCTTGTCCTTTGGTAAAACCGACTTGTTCTAGTAGCTAAGACACGTTATAAGCCACTCTTTGTTTGATAATTTACAACATGATTTTTCACTCAGAATAAACGCTATTAGTCTGTAGTAATTGCAGTTCTTATTCAAACCCTTTTTTATGAATCAGTGACTTCAGTCAGCATTCTGTAGCCCAAATTCTTTGGCATAGTGTAATATACTCGTATTCTCACTTTTGTAACACCTAGTCACCTCCAGTATTCCGGATTTTATTTTGTCTACTGCTCGCGTTTATTTAGTTTTTAATTTGTTAATTGCTAATTCTATCTCGGACCTTAGTAATTCGTCATCGGAGTGACGCATGATTCTGACTTTGTATCAAAGTGCTCTTTTTAATCTGTCACAGCACCATCTAAGGTTGTGATAATTTTATTTATAGTCTATGTTCTTAGAGCTGGCAGATGCGCATTATCAAACGCACAGGAAACATCAATAAAGTAAGCTAAGGTATATTGTTTTTGGATGAAGGATTTTTATATATTGAAAGAAAAAAGACTAATACAATCAGGAGGGTCAATCCCAGGCTGAAAGCCGTACTGTATTCTAACCAGCAAACAAGGCGCCTATTCAACATACTTTTAAATAATTTTTCGATACAGGATGCTAAAGAAATCGGCCGTAAGGAAGAATTTGTTTTAGGAATAAGAATGATGATAAAAGAGTTCCAGCAGGACGGGAATATAGCGCTGGAAAGAAAGGCATTGAAAAGTTTCAGGAGAGAATACTAATGGATAATTCAGACAAGTTTTTAAGAGCAAGATGTACTGTCGGAGTAGGAAGATTTTGCAATAAAGGATTTTAATTCATTAATGTTGAAGGCGAAAGTAAGAAAGTAAGGAGGAGAGTCTTGTGAAAAAGAAGCAGGATAAAATTCATTAAAGTTAGGAACGTAAGCGGGAGCAACCGATTCGATAAACAATAATAGGCAAGCAACAGAAATGTTGGAATTTGGTAGGACGTTCAGCGGATGGGAATTTAAAAGCTCTTGCCATTTTCCAGATATGTAAAAGGGGGATAGTTCTGGAGAAGGAGAAGCAGAAATTCTTCCATAAGGTCCCCTTTGAGGCTTTCAGTATCAAGCTCTCGCATTCGTCCATTTATGAGAAAAAAAATTTTGGGTCCTAGGGTTTGCATGGACAATTCTAAAAGAAGCTCAACTGTAATAAAATGCAGCGTTGCACTCCTCGTTCTGAGAAAAAATACACTAAAAAGGTGAAATAACTAGGTAAGCTGGACAGGAGAAGAGAGTTGTAATAATTGAAGATTAGAAAAAGGCAAGTCGAGGCTAACGAATTAGAAAGGAATTAGGAGAGTCCATGTTCTCTGTCTATATTTCCAGTTTATTTGTCTAATTTTGAGAACATAACACTTATTCGTAATTTTCTTGCAACTCCATTTCAAATTTTTATTTTTATCTCTTCCGCGTTCCCTCTGTAATTCTGCAAAAGAAAGTTTCTTTTTTTTTTCGAATGTTTCTTCAGCCTTTGAAATATAATAACTTGTGCATTTTTTTTTCGCCTTTTTTCTATCAAGTATAATGTCTTGCAAGTGAAATTCATGACTGTTTTGCAATTGCGGTTTTTGTTTGTGTCATCTCAATACCTTTAGGTATTAGTTGTTTAAATTTTTTCCATAACTTTTTATATCTGCAGTGATCATTGTGCCGCAATTAAAAAATTTCCTTCAGTTGATTATTAAAATTTTTTCTATTTCTAAAGGGGTAATCTTCTTTTAAAAATATTTCTTTTTGCTCTTCTGAACTTCATGTTTAGCGTAGTAATAACAAGCATTTTATAGTTTGTGCCACAATCAACTTCCGGAAGAATCTATTATCGATGTTTTATAACGTATATTATCAAGGATAAAATTAATCTGGTTCCCATAGGAGATGTCCGGATATTTATTTTTATTTATTTTATTATTTAAAAATAAATATCCGGACATCTCCTATGGGAACCAGATTAATTTTATCCTTGATAATATACGTTATAAGCTATTCCTAATCTCTCTGTATTACATATTTTTGCCTCACTTATGATTTTCTCTAATTTCCTACTTTTGTTGCACTCTTGATGTTCCATATTCCTATTTGATTGTCTTCCCATATTATATTGGTTTCCCTAGTCACTGATTTCGCACAAGTTGCTCAGCTGATCAGGTCAGCGGGTTCAATAATACATTTCACACTGTCTGCCCTGGGCAAAGTATAGTGACGGTCATCAATCGGATCGTATGACGAACTATTTGTCGAATTATCTTTAACCACTATTTCTCTCATGGAACTCCTGTATGGGAATAATCAGGTATTTTCTCGTTGCCTTCCTGATCTTAATACCATTAACCGCTACTTATAAAGATCTTCCACATTCGAAGAAAATTTCTTCACTTTAGGACAATGGGGTGTCGGAATTTGATTAATTTGTTTCCTTATATCAGTGCATTTTCCTTATGAGATTTTCTGTCCTACACTTTAGGTAAAATCCTAACCACAAAACAGTGCTTTATCAGCACAACAAACATTACTGAATTTGTGCAAGGAATCGTTCTCACCTTCCTGGAACACTCTTTGCCCGCAATCCCTCTTGTGATATTAATGCCATCGCCAGCCTAAGTCTTAATTTTGTAGAAGCGCACAATCCCATCCACCATGTCAAGATGTTGTCTCCTAAAGAGTAGAATAAAACGTATATAAATTAAAATTAAGGACTACGCCATTCTTACGCGCTCGGAGGTAATATGAAAATAATAAAATTGTGTAACGGAAGTAATGTTTTATTCTATATGCATAAAAAACCTTAAACAAATAACCGATTAATGGTAGGCTGACTATTGAAACGGAAAACATTCTATCTTGTTCAGCACGTTATTCTATAAAAGTTCAAAAATAGAAGTTACAAATGAAATTGAAGTGGAAATAGTAGAGTTTCGAGTAGGTTAGAAATGAAAATCTTTAAATATACTGGATTAGTGTAAAGAGTGTTATAGTGATGAAACGAAAATATGAAACCAAAAAGGCTAGATAATTCCAAATTTATTACGGTAAAAAAAATCTTATTTTGCAAACAGTCAACTGTAACTGACTCCCTCTATAAGAATTACAGAAAAATATCATCTGGAGAAAGGGAGATATTCCCCTGACGATATTTGAAGGATCTAGCTTAACACAAGAAACATTTTTAAATGTAAAAAAAATACGTTTATTTTAAAAAACAAAAATTAAAAAACCAATAATAATAATACTCTATATGAATTATTGGAAAAAAAAACGTTTGTTCTTTTTTTAATGTCACATACAGAGGTTTATAATAAACTCCAAATGCGTTTAGAGATATCAGAAAAAAAAAAAAAGAATGAGAAATGGGATTTTTAAAAAAATGATGGCTTAATTTTTGAAACATTTTAACAACGCAAAACTGTTCATGCCGTGAAATTATTTTTCAACTTACTTTATAATTAGCTGTAAGAAAAAAAATAAATAGAACAATCACTTCTGATTATTTATTTTTTCCACTATTACGAAATTCTTCTAGTTAACGGTAAAATGAGCTAAAAACTAAGTTTACAGAACGATTTTTTTTTTGTTTTAATAAAACTATAAGAAAATAACTTGAAAATTTTTGGAAAAATTCTATTTCCTTTTTTTTTTCCACTATCTTAGGTAGAGCCGTGTATCTAGACCAAATTCCCCGGGGGCTACAAAAATATTTTTAAATACATGTGTACGACGTGTGACAACTGTAGACGTAGAATTGTTTCATAGCGCGACTTGTGACAACACTGCGATGGTTCTCGCAATCTCCTTAGTAAGAGGGGAAATTTCTAAGTCAGTATATTCGGTTTTCATAACGATAGCACGTATATCTCGTGTTCTGTAGACATTTAAACAAAGTAAGATTTTTGAACGTAGGTCGTAAAAATGTGCGATGTAAATACTAAGCAACGTGTCCTGTGATCAAATTGTTGGTCAAACGCGGAGTAAAACCACCGTCGGAAATCCCCGTACAGTTACAAGACGTGTTTAAAAAAGACGCTATGAAACAACCGACTGTTTTCAAGCGGGCTAAGCGGTTTAAAGACGGCCGTGAATCAGTCCAGGATGATCCACGCTACAGCGGTCCTTTTACCGCAAAAACAGCGGCAAGTGCAGAACATGTGCGCATGCTAGTGCTCCAAGACCGTCGAGTAAGTTGTTGAATGTTAAAAAAAGAGTTAAACATCAACCGCGAGACCATTCGGTAGATTTTAAACGACGATCTAGGGATGCGCAAACTGTGCGCCAAGATGGTTCCAAAACTGTTCACGGCTGAGCAAAAAGAGCTCCGGATATCCTTCTGTCAGGACATGATTGATCGAATTGACGCTGAAGGAGACGAGTGGATGTCGTCCATTATCACGGGGGCCGAGTCTTGGGTTTTCGAATATGACTCTGAGACCAAGAGATAGATCATGCAGTGGGTGGAGATGGGCGGGGAGCGTCCGAAAAAAGCGCGCATGTCCAAATCAAGAGTCAAGTCTCTATCGATCGCTTTCTTCGACCATCAACGGCGTTATTCATCACGAATACGTTCCCGCAGGCCATATATCAATGCAGCATTCTACATCGAAGTTTTGAAACGGTTACGAGCCTGCGTGTACCACGCACGACCCGAATTAGCCGAGAAAGGTTGGGTGCTGCATCACGACAATGCTCCAGCACACTCCTCCTTCGCAGTTCGCCAGTTTTTCACGCTCCGCAGCATCCCCACGCTCCCGCACCCTCCCTACAGCCCGGACTTGGCTCCGAGCGACTTTCATTTCTTCCCTCAACTCAAAAGTTACTTGAAAGAAAATCGATACGACGGCATTACCAAAGTCCAAGGTGCACGACGGGGGTCCTCATGGACCTATCTTCGGCGGTGTTTGCGAGATGCTTCCAAAAATGGGTCAAACGTTGACGATGGTGCGCTGACCTCGGATGAAACTACTGTGAAGATGTTTAGAGTAAGAGTTTCCTCTTCCTCCCATTTTTAACCCCTCCAGGGCAAAATTATACGAGTACAACTGTCACACCTCGTACATATATGTATTATTGTAAAATTAATTGATTTATAAATCGTACACTAAAGGTTTGTAGACATTTATTGCACAAACAAAATTGAAGCAACTACAATAAAAATAAAAGAAATACAAAAATAAACGGGTAAAAAATGAACTGCTGATATAAATATGTAAAAATATGTAATTTAAAATATAAAAATTTTTTTCTTTAACTACAACTTACATATATTTATTTTAATGTTTGTGCGAAATAGCGATGTGGCCAATTCGCAGCCAGCTGAGGATCTTGAAATCGTATCGGGATATTCCTTCCGGTGGCCACCATGATTCAACTGTGGGCTTAACGGTTCTTAGGAATGTTGTAGCAGCTGCCCATTTAGTTCTCCACTGGTTTTCACACGCCTTTAGGAATGTATATGTAATTGATGAGGGTAGCTCCGCGTCCTCTGGCATTGGCGAGTGCAAGGAAGAACGTGCTGCTCCGTCGACACTCATTACCAGTCACTGCAATGTGCCCAGGAACCCAGAGCAGCGCGACATGTAACTATCCATTAGATGCAATTCGTACAACTAGTGATATATTTTTAGAACTAGCGGGTTGTTGTATTTTTGGCTCTTAATCATGTTCAAAGACTGTAGGGAATCAGTAACCAGGAAGAAATCACTGGCTCTGGTGTGAGTTGTAACGATGTGGTGGAAGCAGTGTGCAATTGCGTACAGTTTTGCATCCAATGCGGAACAGGCATCGTTGAGCCTGGTTTCGTATAAGATGTCATCACCCTCGAATGCACAGGCTGCTGGCAGTGAACCTTCTTCACCGACTGCCTTGGCTCCATCTGTGTAGTAAATTAGATGGTCGTGGTACTTGTTAATTGCCCTAACTGCCACTTCCACTGGATCCTAGGGGGCTGGTTGTATTTGGATTTTGTGTCAGCAATAGATCGATATTTATTTGGACCGTGATCCAAGGAGGAATGTGGTTGGATACGTTACCGTCGCTATGATGTCGCTCGTCTTCAGACGTCGTGATAGTTTGTTCCGATAATTTTCTTATAATTCGGGAGCAGCGACTTTTAATGCTTCTACCGGTAAGATATGGTTTAACTGCTGCAAGCGTGTATACTAGCTCGTCATAGCTCCTTGTATAATCAGTTGCATAGGAAATGTACTTTGGGTTCGTTGCTACTGTCTGGATAAATGTTTTGAATTCTTCAAATCCCATCATAAACGTTGGTTGTTCAACGTTGAAAAGGTGTTTGGCTTTTTCAGTTACGTCTCTTGGCTCTCGGGTTGGCTATTCATTATGCGGCTCAGTTGGTACATGCTCCTCTTTCTTACCTGCTCTTGATCGTCATCAGATTTCGAAAGTTTTGCGACTACTCAAAAGAAATCCTAAAGTGAGTTGTTGTATATTATTTTTCACATTTTGTACCTGATTCATAACTAAATTTTCGTATTCAAAAGTTGTGAAGAGATCAAAATTAGTAATTTGAAGCATGCATCATAAACTAAAGGTAAACGTAAATAATACAGATGTAGTTAACTCGCAACTTAACACAACGCGCTGTAACTATAAAGCGTTCGATGATGCATCACATTATTTTTTACTAATTCCGTTTCATTTAATTTTTGACACCGGCAGTAGAGAACAAGATGACCAGTTGAAGAGAAAGTCTAACGTTGTCTACATAAAGAATACAATGATAACAGCTTATACAACGAAGGAAAAAATCAAAGTCAGAATAAATAGTCCATTTGGGAATTAAGCATTAAAGTTAAAAAGAAGACAGAAAAAAAATTATGCGCTAGATACTAGTTCATTGAAAATAACAATAATAATAATAATAATAGTAATAATAGCTTAAGATCGTTAACTGTATACGTTAATTCCTATAAAAAAAAAAAAAATTATAAATATGTATACTAATAATTATTATTTACAATAAATATCAATTTTATGCGTAAGAAAAGGAAAAGTAGAAAACTTTAGTACGAATACAACAGTAATGTGTCCTAGTAAACTTGATGTCACAGGTATTTTTTTTTTGTTTGGGGGGGGGGGGGTTGTCTACAAGAACATTGGCTCCAAAAGAAAGGAAAAAGGACGCACAAGAGACTCAGATCTTTACACGATCAGAGATAGCCGATAAAAAAGAATTAAGAGTTTGGACAACAGAAGGAGAAGGAACCGAGAGAATGAACGAAGCGAATATTATGTGACCGGGATCACAAATAAATTGGATATTGGAGGGGTGCAATGGACAATAAGGAGACGGCACAAGAGAGTAACGGAAAAACGAGGAAAGTAGCAAACGTTGCCTGAAGCGCAGGCGACAAGTCACAGAGAGGTTGGAGCGACGCATGGAAAGGAAGTCCAGAAACCAGAAGAAGTGAGGAAGGGAAGGTTGAATAGACAAGTAAAAGGAATCCAGGTTGGAGTTTATTTTTACTTATTTATTTTTTCAATAGATTCGCATATGAAAATAGGAAATCCATAAATTATAGATTTTTTATTTCAATTATATTCTCCTAATAAGCCATTCGGGGAACAGATGAAAATCTTCAAAGCAAAGAATTCGCATGAAGAAACAATTTAGTTATGAATCAGGTACGAAATGTGAAAAGTAATTTACAACTCACTTTAGGATTATTTTTTTGAGTTGGTACATAAAAATTTCCAAACATACTTCAAATATCTAAGATTAAGTTTTGGTTAGACTCATATCCTTCCTTGTTTTTTCTAATTAACTTTTCTTTTATCTTTTTGTTCAACCCTTTCTTCTAACTTATTTTTGGTTTCGTAACTTCCTGCCTTTGCGGCGCTACATTATTTCACCGTTATGTCGACTGCGTTTTAATCATAACCTCTCTTCCCTTCATCTCGCTGTCGTTTTCCACTTACAGATTTCCCTATTACCCTCTACTGCACTCTCACAGTGATAATCAGTACTATAATTCTGATCTCATCCTTTTCGAATATTTCGCTTTGTCGTCTGAATGCCTCACCTCTTACTCCCAACTTCTTAAAATTAATACTCTCACTTTCTATAGCGTTATATCTTTCATTTCCATCATATCCGTGAACGGTCCTGTCTCTCATTAGTAAACGTTTTTTTATAACAATCTGGCATTCTGTTTTGTTTCTTAATTTATGCGGGCATATTTTGTACGGTTATTTCCTTTCGCAAACATTGTCCCTATACACATAATTTTCGTTACTAGTTAAAAATAAAAATAAAAAAAAAAGCGATGACTTTGAGGAAACTTTTAAATATGTTTTCGTTTTTTATGCAGGAAATTCATAAGTCGATTCTTCTGTGAACAGTTTAGGAAAGGCGATTTACCGCGTTTGCGTAATTAAGTGGTCAATAAAATGGTCAAGAAGGCACTATCGAAGTAATTGGTCAAAACCGGTTCGGAAATAATAACATTTTTTACGACGAAGAAAATGTGAAGAGTAGCGTAACAAACAAATTGGTCAAACGTCAATAACTTCGAAAGAAGTTGAAATGTTTTCGCGAACTTTTATTAAGTTTTTTACTACTTCATTAAGTGCACTTGCAAGATCTTCTCGCTATTATCCGATAATAAAAAATCACCGACTAATCCCCGCTCCTGAAATTAAGTTGCTACTTGCGGTAGTGCAAATGACATTCACTTAATCGCTGCTTAATTATATCGGGGATGGTAAGTTAATTGTCTCCAGCAGTAAAAAAATTTATTTTCATTAAGTCGGAGATTTATTTGACTTGTTTGACGTTCATCATGTATACTATGAAAAAAAAGTATGGGCGTGTGCCTGGTATCGCACCCAGACTGAAATTTTAAAAATTGGTAGCAAAAAAGGGTAGACTTATAAAATTGGTTACGTTTCTTTTTGTTTTTAAACGATAACTAACATTCTTTAAACATTGACATTTGTTTAGAAACCATCTCCCAGCATAATTCAATTGGCACTTTTTTTTTTCTTTTTTTGGAGCACGTCGGCAAAGGACCTCCTCCTTAAATATCAAATAGAAATTTAAGGTAATTAAAAAGGACGGTTTCCAAAAAAATTTAAAAGAACTAGTTATAAAAAGAGCATCAAGGAAATAACTAAATTAAAGAAAATACGAATTTCCGAAGCGGAAATACTGTAGCAGTATCGAGCGACACGACGAAAGAACGATAATAATACGGTAACAGTTAAAAAATTACGAGCCAGTTATTTTCGATAAGGAAACAGAGCTCATCAAATACGAGCATTTCTTCAATTATATAAATCTATACGACGATAAAATGAATAAACTAAATATACATATATTTGTTAATACGCAATCTTCGAATACTCTTAAAGAAAGACAATTATAATAAATGTACTTTTACTCTAATAATTAATTCTGCAATATCTATTAGATAAGTAAATACGAGTTTCATATTATAATTTGCTATAAGCGAACATTCTAAATTCTGCGACAGTCTCTTAACCCTCTTTTCATTTGTTTTTTAACCAACGTCCATGTTGACGAACCCATATAAAAAAAAAAAAATCCTAAATTATTCTTGTCCAGAAGCTGTCTTATCTGGCTAAACTTACAGCTGTGAGGTATGTTCTTTAATTGGTAAACATTTAAAATCTCTAGAACCCATCCATCATGCCACCGTAAAAACTATCGTCATAATATTATTTATTCTCCATGTTAAAAAGTATATTAAATATACCGTTGTTCTTGCAGCCCCCCCCCCCCCCCACACAAAAAAAAAACACACGATACGAGCAACCTCTACTGACCGCGTATTTAGTACTTTTGGATTCTGATTATGATAAAAATCAAGTTTTCTAGAGAATAATGGACAAAAATGCAAACTCGCACATACCAAAACTTATTTCCACAGATAGAGAAAAAATTGAACAACAGATGGACGCAGTAGAAGGTGTTCGTGGTGTTGGCCGCAGAAGGACGTCGTGGATTTCCAACATCCAAAAATGGACGGCAGTTACTGAGACGGGAAAACTTCTCCATCTGGCACGAGACTGGCAAGCATGGATCAAAGTGGTGAAACACGTGGACGCCAACCTTCGATAGCGAAGACGGCTCAAGAATAAGAACAAGAACAAGTGAATATTCCTAAAAAATAAAACAATACTTAAAAATTAATATACGTGAATAGGAGTTTTATGGAAACATTGTAATCGACACTAATTTCATTAAAAATTTAAACGTTATACCTTAAGAAACGTCTTTTTTTTTCTTATTGTGAAAAAATATTTTATTCATAATTTTTCTTATGGGATAAGTGACGTGGCAGCGAGTATATTTACTTTTGAAAAAATGTATTATAAAATACGAGTGTATTTAAAATTACATTAAACAAATGACAAGTACTAAAAACAACGTAAATCATGATAATTTTATGTAACTCTTTAATTATGGTTAATTTATAAGAACTGTTTTTTCCTTCTTGTTACTTAAAATGTCGATAAAAAGTAGTAATAAAATGATACGGGAAATTGTATTTTTAATTCGCACTTTTACTTTACCCCGTTTCGGACTTTAATGTGTTAAATGTTGCTTGTAATTTTTCAGCTAAAGATCTGCTTCCGTAATAAATAATGTAGTAACACCGGTAATTGATACATTTTTTAACCCATAGATAGAGATAAAATTGATGCTACTATCCATGTCCACCAAGAGGAAGGAGCACAAAGGATAGTTTTTACAAGGGTGCAAGAAAATTTCAAAAATTTTAATTGCGCCGATGGAAGAAGACTGAGCGAATGAATTTGCTGCGAACTTTTCGAGAAAATCGTGAAAAAGAGCAAAGAAACGGTAACTACATCGGAGTTCGTTGAACGCGCTATAGCTAATCAAATGTAACTCGGTCCATTAATGCCCGGCCGTCATTTTCAATGTTACTTGTACAGTTGTGGGTGTGACGAAAAACCGGCGACTTTGTCACGTGTGAACTAATCGATTTGTATATGTATGAACTGAATTTAAAATTGATTCAATAAAATCCAAGAACTAAATAATTACATTTCGATTTTACAGTATTGAATGTGTTGTTTATAGTTTAGTTTATAATGGTAATGTATCGGCACAAATGCGGAATAAATTACTACGGCCATTGGAACAAAGTTGCTTATCTTCTAAATAATACAGAATTAGATCGCGAGATTTTTTTAGAACCACTCTTACTTTTTCGAGAGCATGGTATGCATGTAACGGGTTAAGTATTGTATTTTATGTTTCTGGAATATTTTTCACAAATTACAGTTGAAAAAATATCGATTTTTTATTTATACATTGTCTAAGACTATTCGGATTCTCAAAAATTGTACATAAAGTACATCAATTAAATGAATACAGTACCAGAAATTATTGCATTATTTTTCTAAAAGTATATAACGAAAATTATGTATAAGAAATCTGTTTTTATTACTTTACCTTTATTTAATAATGTGTTCTATAATGTTTACCTGGTGTAAATATTAAACAGATATCTGTTCAAGTTACCACTTTATGTTTTCAAATTGTATTATAAATTAAGAACTAGTTATTTAATGTTAGGTCGTTGGTAATTTTTGTTATGAGACGAAGCCGCCGTTTTTTATTCGTACCGCACAGCTGTACGATATTTTTATAGCCCTACTTAATTCGCTACCGTGGTCGTAATAACACCGACAAACATTTTATTTTTATCTTTTTATTTGGAAAAGCATTAAAAATAACGCGAAGAGGTGTTGTTGTTTCACTAGGAACGACTTCTCAGTACGGCCTATCAATTTATTATCTTGCTCGACTAATTCCATTTGATGCGTATTGCTGCATAAAAATATAGCGGATCAGCAAGATTCTTTTCAAAATGAACTAATTTAAAACTCGCTTTTGGGACAGCTATTATCAACTACCAATTTACCGATTTTAATTGCTAACATTGCTAATTTGTTACGTCGAGTTTTATTCGATCGAACAATTTCCAACTTCGCAAACCGTCGGCTTATTTTCATTTGGTATGGTAAAAGTATCAACGATATCATTCATTAAGATAGTCAAGATGTGTTCCTTTGACAAAAATACCGCGGTGTCACTATTGCAAATCAGTAATTGCAGCATATTGCAAATCAGTAATTGCAGCATATTGCAAATCAGTAATTGCAGCATATTGCAAATTAGTAATTGCAGCATATTGCAAATAAATAACTCGGTAGGGCAACGTTCCATCTTACACTCAACGTGCATGTGCTACATATAAAAATCAAGTAAAAAAACATGTATAGCGATGGTTGTGGCGAATTTTCCACCGAGAAGAATGCAATAATGATAATAAAAAAGTTCGATGGGGAAAATGTGAAGTAATGGGAATTACTGCAAAACATATTTCATCTTTGAAAAGACGGTGTACCGGTTTTGCGGGACCTATTCTTTATTCTGACATAATCGATGACTTTAATGGGGGAAATGATTTTACGAACAGGAAGCAAATTTTTCTCTGGCAACAACGCATCTTATCGCTACACTGAATTGCAGATGAAATACAAAACTGGCGAGCAATTTTAGGAAATGATTATTCAGCACATTGCAAAAAGCAGTTGAGGTTGTTTCGCTGAGCACATACCACACATAAACATAATACTTTCACGTAGCGCGATATTCACTTATCCGACTTAGAACAAAATGATTATTGTTTCGTAAATACGTATAGATCGATGCTTTCGAAATGTATTGCTGGAGGTGAACGCTGAGGGTACCGTAGACGGTGAGGAGGACGAACTTATCAATACTAAAATAAGTTAATGCGGATACTCGACTGCTGCATATAGTTGTGAAGAACGTATAACCACTTTCTTCGGCCATACCATGCCGCGGAATAATTTATTCTTCACGAACCATAAAAAAAATTAATAATTAATAAAATATTATAAATAAAAACATAAAAAGAATAGATATTTTTTTGTAACTCGACAGCCTTTTTTCTAGATGAAATGAACTGCTATATGCTATTGAAAAAGAACTCGTATACATTTTCGCGTTTATCGTGAAAAATATTGGAACAATTCAAATATGACACACATTTAAGGCTGCAATTTATAATCTGCGTAAATTTCATTAAAATCTGTTGAACCTTAATTGAAATAATTTTCGAGAAACGCGGAGAGATGGAAATATTCTTACTTATATGATTATGTCCTAAAATCTGTTACAACGGAAACGCTTGCGAAACATTAACCGTAACGAAAGAGCTGATAAAAACAGCTTATGTGCACATATTTATTCTTTATGAATTAAGTCGAATTGTATAAATTTTAAAAATCATCGCCGAAACGAAATGTCGATAGTTGTATTCGTGAAACGCGTCTTGCTCGGTTGACGATGTGAACATTTCATTTTAGTTGTCCCGCCAAACGGTCGTTTTTTCGGCTGTCAAAAATTACCTTTGGCTCGCAAAACCGGACCGTCGTATAAATCAGGCGAGCTCTAACTTCCCTTCTCATTATAAAATTCACTGCTCAGGTTGTCGTTAAAGGGAACAGTAAACCGCTATAATATATATATATATATATATATATATATATATATATATATATATATATATATATATATATATATATATAGTTGTTTTTTTTTGTTTTTTTTTGATACTACCGCAATAAAGAAAAGACAATAAAGAAATTATATAATTATTTCGAGGACATTTCCGATACTCTATTCGTCATTTGTTATCCAAGTCGACCTTAAATTTCGGCTATTCGGATTTTGCTCGTGCAGACCATTATTCATTTATCTCACTTCAAACTTACTTTGAAATGCGTTTAGTTTAATGCAATTTTTTGTTAAGCTGAAAATCAAGAAGCACGATCGTAATCTATTTTCTTCCTATAATTTGTTTTTCTTTATATTATTTTTTACCGCCTTTTTTATAAGGACTCGATTTAAATTTCATTCACCTTGAAATTTTATACATCTTTTATCCTGGTGGAACTGAATTTTATCGTTCTTCGCCGTACAGAAAAATAATTCGAACTAAACGATATCCATCAACACAACCTGTTAGATGTACTGCAACTGAGAGATTTGGTGCCCAGCAGAAATACCTCTGTTATGCGAAAGTGGCGAATGGCCACTTCGCACCTTCGCCGAGAACTATTCCCTATTAATAAAATCTTCTCCATGCATTCCAATTTCTTAAACTGTCAGCTGTAAACTGACTTCTTCAAGAAAAGTTCATACCTTGCCAAATGGCTTAGAGGCATTACGTTCTATATCGATCAGTAGCTTTCCAATGCTTTACTACACAGCACCGGTAATTCTTCCGCCATGGTCAAGTCCCCCTCCCCCGTATTGATTTATTTCTTCTCATTCAGACTGGAAAACTCACAACACACCTGACGTAATTAAAAGCACGTTCCAAAGATTTCTATTTAACTACGTTAACCGTTTAAATTATATTTACAGACGGGTTCGAATCGGATACGGCCGGCTGCGCAGTATACTTATTAATGAAAATCCGGCATAATACGTTACTCACTTCCAAACAGCTTTTCAGTCCTATCCACAGAACTATATTACAGTTCAGCTCAACAGACTCTCTCTTAGATGCAAGGACTCTCTCTCTCTCTCTCTCGATCTCTCCTCACTTTCTTGTCTATCACAAATCTATAATAAATCACAAAATCATATCGCTAAAAATATAATTTCAGTCATATTCACCGTTTTCAATTACCTTTGTCTGGATTCCAGGACATAAGGGCATTATGGGAAATGAACTAATGTATTTCCGAAAGAAACTGCCTTACACATCCCGATTCCAGATATATCAGTGTACACCTTTATTAGACTTCTCGAGGACAATTAAATCCCGACTAATGTAGAAATGGTTGAGAAATTGATGCGAAGTTTCTACTTCAAACAAATTACTTTCAACACGGTCCAGATATTGAACTTTGGAATACTTCATTAAGATCCTTAGTTGCGAAGAAGAAGTCGCTTTATACCGCTTGCGCATTGGCCACGCAAAAATATCCCATTCCTATACATTAAACAAAACAGCCCATTCTATATTTGTAACAGAAGATCTGTGTTGTTCTTTCATCGATTCGCCATCTTCTTCTTCTTCTTCGGGTGGTAGACTGTCCAAAGTTCAACCTATTCCGATCTCAGCTGCACCTCTCTAGTCCCACTTCTGAAATCATCGAGGGGACGATGAACAAAAAGTTCAGGTGCTTCTCAGATCTCTGCAACCGTCAAATATCTTACACAGCATCTAAACTGTATTCAGCTGTACCACTCTGGTCAATGTTGCAGTACACGGTACGCTAATGTGGATAAAACGAACAAATAAACGTCTATAGAGGGATTTTTCATTGATCGGCAATTTGTAACTAGGATGATGACACACTACGCTATATTGGCCCATTAAATTTCCCGTATTTATCTTTTTTCCTACGAGAAATCACAAAAGGTAGAAACAGCATCGTATTAGACGAAAAAACACTCGACAGGTGAGCCCTCGATTTGTTTCAAACGAACGAAACTAATATTTTCACAACTGTTTTTAGCAGAGTATTATTAATCTTTTATATGTATATTTTTTTTAAACATTTTTTTCCTTTTATTTATCATTTTTGAAAGCGACTCGTAATAGAGGAACCTGTGTGCCCAAAAGCAGATGGAGAATAAGTCGATTAAATTTTAAGATGTGAATGTAAAAGTAGCGAGGACAGAAATGGGAAAAACACGGGCTACCAGAAAGTGTAGGGTAGGAAACCTAGACGGGAGAATTCGTGACGGAATGTTCAACGGATTTTTTTTTTTTTTTACTATTGTTGTTTTTGGTCACGTTTACCGAAAAACTTTTCCCAGAAGAAATACGGAAGAATCAACAGAAATTCGATTAGAAATTGACGAAATGATAAAACTAAGAACGAGAAAAGCTGATAAAGAAGGAGGCGGAGTGGATAAAGGGAGCACAATATGGAGTAAGAAGCGGGTAGCATTTAAAAATAAAAAATCGAACGCTCTGTGTGAAAGAGGAGACACTTAAAAAGGATATGGTCACTGAAAACTTTATCGTTCGGATGAAGAGACTTTTTTAAAAATAATAACATTAAATAGCGAAACATTTTTTTTGTTTCCAATTTTTGAGCACGGCAACAGTGCAACTTACCCAACGCAGAGAATTGCACATTATATAAGGAAAAGATTAGAAATTAAGGAGATAGAGAAGGCTAATAGAGGAACTATATTGAAAGAGAGGAATGCAAGAATGGCGTGGGCACTATAAGGAGTGCGGAGGCTAGGGCGCAGAAGATTAGAGTGCAGGAAATAGCGAAACATGTTAGTTAGAAGTATACTCATCGCAGAAACATTTTCAAGCAAAGTCGATCATCAGCCCGAAATGAAAAGGAAACGCGAATAAAGTTATCGGAATTTTCAAAATACGAACATGAAATGGAAATAGAAGAAACATATTTCGCTCCACTCACTTCCGTTCTATGTTCGTGTTTTAAAAATGCCTAATATATCCCCTCCTATCTCATCTCACGGCTGGGCGTTATTAAGGGTGTAGATTTAGATTATTCTGAAGACCAGCTGATCGAAATGATAAATTGCGATCCGTTCATTGTTAATAATATCAAACGTTTAAATAGAAAATGCTTCTCTGAAGGTGAGATAAGTTATGTCCCCAGTACCTCTGTACTTGTTTCCTTCGAAGGACAAAACCTTCCTTCTTACGTGTTTCTTTGGCACGTTAGATTTCAGTGTGACCCTTTCGTCAGAAGAATTCGGCAATGTTTCCGTTGTCTACGATATGGTCACGTGGCAAATCAATGTAAAGGAAGTGCCAGATGTGATAAATGCGGTGAGAATGATCATACGGCAGATACGTGCAAAAATGAATTTGTATCATGCGTTCATTGCAGAAGTAGTCACAAATCGTCGGATAATAATTGCCCCGAAAAAAAGCGACAATCTTTAATTAACGAATTAATGGCCAATCACAATCTAGGTTATCATGAAGCAGCTATTGAAATACCTCAAACGTATAAACAGCAACATCTTTATTCTAATAAATTAAATTATAATAGATTTCCATTGCTCCCGCATGATGACAGCTTCCCCGCTCTTGTTCATGATCCGCCTACACAGGATCATCCAGCAAGCGTCCCTGTCTTTAAGCCAAAACCGATTTCTAAACGCACAGGATTTCACGATTCCAATCAATTAGTAGACTCAAATTTAAAACGGTCTGTTTCATTCTTCTCTTCTGATGGAGACGGGAAAGCAACGAAAAGAAAGAATACGGCAAGGGTAACAATTCCGAAAAGCCAAACTGTTAAAATAATGGAGAAATCTGATCTAGATAAAACGATCAAACCAGGTCCGTCTGGATCTAAAACTAGTTCGATTAAAAGCAATATCGTAGACCCTAAGGGTAATAAACAGAGTATTCGGAAAAATCCTATGATCTCTAATAAAAAGTAAGTATTATATACCGTTAATATTGTATAATGGGAATTTTATTTTATTTTATTCTATTTTTCCATTAGTTATATAATAAACATTCATAATTATCGTGATAATACAACTAATTTTAAATTATAATAATATTAAATTCCGTTCATTCACAGTATTATACCATAATTATTTAGTATTATTTAAATAGGTTTTTTCCTACAAGATAAAATAACTGGGATATTCATTTAAGTTTAGTAAAATAGCTACTTATGCTAATTGTATACACTAATCAGCCTCGAACCCAACCTTTTTTTAATCCTTTTCTATTTTTATTCTTCTTTATTCCACATTGCTTAGGGTAGTTCAATGGAATGCCCGTAGCATCCTGTGTAATTTGTGCGAGTTTGAGGTTTTTGTATTTAATAATAACTTTGATATAATATTATTATGTGAAACTTGGTTATCCCCCGATAAACAGTTCCACTTAAGAAATTACAGCTGTTATCGTGATGACAGAGCCGACGGGTACGGCGGCGTCGCCATACTAGTGAGAAATGACATTGATCATGATCTGATTCAAACTAATTTAAAATTATTTAGTAACAATTCGGAATCTAATGCAGTTTCCATCAGGGTAAATGTTTGTAATTCTTCACTTTATTTTATATCATATTATTTTCCCCCGCTACATCTTATCAATCCAACATCTGTTTCAGCTACTCTTGCCAGTTTAAGTTCGTGGCCTATAATTTTCAGTGGAGATTTTAATGCTTTGAATAGGATGTGGGGCTGCAATTGCAATGATAGTAAGGGAGCAGCAGTCATAGAAATTCTCTCTGAATCTAATCTGTGCCTTCTAAATGACGGTACACCGACTAAAATTCCTCATCCATCTTGGTCTACGAATCCGGTTGATTTGACGATGGTGTCGCCCGATGTTTATCTCGATTGTTCATGGTCAGTATTTCCCGATTCTCTTGGTAGCGACCATCTTCCCATATTATTTGAAATCAATAACACACACAGAAATCCGTCATCATTCCCTGAAATCAAGGAAGTCGACCAAAGGAAGCGCTGGAAACTCTTAGATGATGATTGGGGAAAATTTAGAAATATTATGGAACAGGAGGTAGGTAAAATCCAGATGGAAACTACCCCATTGGGACAGTATAATCTTTTTCTAAAAATGTTAAGCTCTGCCTTGGATCAATCTTTTCCGAAACCATCTCCATATTTAGGTAACAAACCGGCTTCTCCCTGGTGGAACAGGGAATGCGGGGAAAAGATTAAAGAACGGAATCAGGCACTAAACGTTTTTCGAAGAAGTGGTACGATGCAAGCTTACCTTGAATATAAAAGGATTAATGCGGAAACACGTAGACTTCTCAAAAGCACCAAAAGAGCCTCTTGGAGGAGATTTTGCTCATCGTTTAATCGAAACACTCCGCTCAAAGTTATCTGGTCTTTAGCTAAACGATTCAAGAATAAGAATTTCCACTCCACATCTCTAAAAAGTGATTGTTGGTTCGACCAGTTTACTTGCTCTGTAGCCCCGTGTTATGTTCCTTGCATCTCGGAAGTATATGGAATCGAGCTTGAAAACAATTATCAACAATCTCATATTCTGTCCAATCCCATATCAGTCGAGGAACTAGGATTGGCATTAAAGAATAAAGGTAAAGATTCTTCGCCGGGGATAGACGGTATTACTTATTCGATTCTGAAAAATTTAGGGAACAAGGCGAAAAGCATTCTGGTACACATATTTAATGAATTGTTATTCAACTCAGTCACTCCTCTTGAATGGACACAATTCATAATAATTCCTATTTTAAAATCCGGTAAATCTCCGTTAGAAGCTACGTCTTACAGACCGATCTCACTGGCTTCTTGTGTTAGAAAAACATTCGAAATAGTCATTAATAATAGGCTTGTTTGGTGGATAGAGAATAAAAAAATCTTCCCAGCCGGAATGTTCGGATTTAGACCGGGCCTTGGAACGTTAGATTGCACTGCTCATTTAGTGAACGAAATCTATGCTTCTTTTTTGAGAAAGGAATTCCTTTCGGCCATTTTTCTGGATATCAAGGGGGCATTTGATAATGTTAGTATTCTGACATTACATCAGCGGCTAGTAAGTATAGGAGTTCCAACAGTCTTGGCTAAGTACATCAGCAACTTGTTTCTCAACAGAAAACTTAAATTTTTGAACCCGGTCACCAAGGAAATGGTTGGTAGAGTTGCTTACACGGGTTTGGCACAGGGATCAATTTTAAGCCCGGTTTTGTTTAATATCTATGTACATTCAGTCTTCAGCATACGGTTGCCACATAACTCACAGATTTTCTCCTATGCTGATGATTTTATCATACTGAATAGAAATAAAGAGATAAAGGAATGTACAGTAGAGAGCAATCAGTCAGTCTACTTATGTGGCAAATTCTTTCAGGAAATTAAACTGGAAATTTCCCCTGCTAAGTCCACTGTTGTGATATTCACATTAAGACCCCACAACGCAGAATGTATTAAGATAAAAATTAATGGGATTAATATCGCGCATAAATCTTATGTGAAGTACTTGGGATTGTATTTGGATTCAAGGCTTACTTGGGCTCGTCACATCCAAATACTTCAAAGTCAAATCTTGAAAACACTGAACCCCCTGAAGGCTATTGGAAACGCTTCATGGGGATCCGATCCTGTAATTATAGCCTTGTTATATAAATCCCTGATACTTTCCAGAATTGATTACGGCTCGATATTTTATGGCTCAGCCTCCAAATCGAACCTTAGGAAACTAGATACTCTACAGAATATCGGACTTAGACTTATAACAGGAAATGTTCGATCCGCTCCAGTAGCGGGTCTTGAAGCGGAGACGAAGATTGCCCCACTACAGTTAAGAAGAAATATGTTGGCGGATAGATTTTTATTAAAGTACTGTAATTATAGTTATCCGCATCTGCTTAATATTACTTATAGTATTAGTAATAACTGGAGATTTCTTTCCTCTAAACTACCGTTATTATCAGCCAGAATTCCTCAATACTATAAATATTGTCCGGCCCTAATTCTTAAATATCCATCTAAATATTTCAGAATTCCATACGAAATTAACCTTATTAACTTAAACATTAATACAACATTATTTGACAATATTAGACATAATCAGAATACTCTTCTCGGTCGGGAAGCAGATCTTACTACCGCATTAGAGACAGCATTTTCTGGATATTCCAAAATCTCCACTGATGGCTCCAAATCCGGTCGGAATTCCGATCCTGTTGGTGCTGCCTTTGTTCTGGACGAAGTTACTGTACAAAAATTCAAACTCCCACCTTTGGCATCTATCTTCTCAGCCGAGCTGTTGGCAATTGCCAAGGCCTGCGACTATATACTTAATGTACTTGGTAGCAGGGGCACATATGTTATATGCAGCGACAGCCTTAGCTCCCTTTTAGCGCTACAAAATTGCCTCTTTAAACCCAACTATCATCCCACTGTTTGGGAGATAAGAGAGAAATGTTCGATTATCATTTTACAGGGCGGTGTTGTGGAGTTTTGTTGGGTTCCAAGTCATGCGGGGATAGAACTAAATGAGGTGGCCGATAGGGCCGCCAAGGATGCGCCTTCAATGGGCATTGAATTTCCTTTTATTCCAGCTGGTGATTTAAATTCTGTAATTAACCGAAATCATTATACGTCCTGGAATAAGTATTGGCGATTGGCCAGGAAGGGTTCATACTTTAATATCGTTCAACCTTTTATTCCGACACACCCATGGTATCTCCACGTGTCAATTTCAATGCCTCCTCATCTCCTCCGCAGATATGTTACTATATTGTGTAGACTGCGTATGGGGCATTCTCGTGTGTCACATAATTTTATGCATGCTGATAACCAGCGACAATGCAATAACCATTCGTCTGTTAACTTTTTGGAGGACATAAATCATCTTTTGTTTAATTGCGAGAAATTTGAAGGCAGTAGACATACTTTTTTTAATAAATTGATATCCCTCGGAAGGTATCCACCGTATTCCTTGCATCATTTGCTAGGATGCGGAGAGAAGGCTCAATTTTTGATTTTTAAGTTTATTTTTCAAAACAAGATTGTTATTTAACTTATTTGTATGGAGGACTATTTTTTTTTTTTTTTTTTTTTTTTTTTTGTTTATTTTTTTATTTATTTATTTATTTTTTCCTTCGCTCCCGGAGTTTGTTTATCCTTACTATTCAAAAGTATTTATAATAATAGTTCTGTCAAGTGCGTCCTATATTAATTGAATTCAACCAGAAGATATGATCATCGCCGACCACGAAGATATGGTGCAATTTGTACCATCTTAATCTAACGAGCAAAATATTATGGCTGTTCAGTTGAGTCTGGAATTTCAAGTTCCCGGGTACTGACCAGAACAGTCAGGTTATTGATAAATGATTCCAGGCAGACAGGCTGTGGGTAATGTTAATTCATTTACGGCCATAGTTGTCCGGAAATTCAAAAAAAATATATTTATCTTGCTCAGTTGGTCCGGATAGATGGCTGGTGAATTGTCCTTATCATTAGATTTTCATTTGCTTATTTTTCCAATACGTTTTTCTTTATTCATATAAAAAAAAAAAGGGAAAAAAAGAAAAGAAAAAGAGAAAAAAAAGAAAAGAAAAAGAGAAAAAAAAGAAAAGAAAAGAAAAAAAAAGAGAGAAAAAGAAGAGGAGAAGAGAAGAGAAGTGGAATAATTTAAACTTATTTTGATATGGAAGTGGCCAAATGGTAAGCTACTTAGCCGCCAGGCCATTAAAAAAAAAATAAAAAATAAAAATGCCTATAAGTTCGCTTTTACATTTGTTTCTTTTACTTCTCCAGTCGAAGATGAATTTTGCGCCTAAAAAAGTTTCTGCAATAACTATACTTCTAGTTAACGCTTGCTATTTGTTTTACTATTTAGGAAATGTGTTATGTAAAAAATATTTATCTATAGCAAACAGGCGTATGTATAAGAGTACTCTACCTAGAAGAAATTAGAAGAAAGCGGTACAGAGTGTAGCAAGGAAGGAAGATTAAAAAAAAGATCGTTTATTAAAAAAGAAAGAAAAATAAACGTCGTAGAATTGTGTGTTTTGTAAAGAGGGAGATGATTAAATCATGGAATTTTCGGGAAAACAGACACGCTTGGAAGCAGTAACTAGAGAATCCGTCATTCCATTGCTCGCTGTAAGGCACCCGTGACAAATACGCATTGAATGCAAAGAGAAAAACTTGTAGATGAGAGAGAGTATACGAATAAAGTCACCGAAAAAGGGGTCGAAAGAGGAGCAGATTGAAAGAAACTTCTGGAGTCAGAAACAATCAGATAAAAGACTGATAGGAGAAGATATAAATAATATAAATGTAAGATCTGTAAATATTGCGCAAAGGGAAAGATTGGAAAGATTTATAGAAATTAATGGCCGAGATAATGAAAGAGACTCCACCAGATTGAAGTGTTTATTTTTGTAAGTATATGGCGGCGCTAATGTACCTTTTTTTTTTAAGTATACGTGCGGCTAATGTGCTCCTGAAAGGACAGACGGCCGTTAAGAAACACACCCAAGTAACAGAAGCACTGCACCAGAGGGAGAGAATAATGACTTAAGGCTAGATCGATTAAGGAAGGATTATGTGAACAAAAAGTAGAAATCGTGGTTAAGGATTTAAGAGAAGGGACAAAAAGATGAATATTCAAGAGAGCATTTTTTTTTAGTGACTAATGAACTATTTAGTTCTGTAACACCATCTGTGGATATTGCGAGAAGAAGAGTAAATAAGGATATCATCGGCATAGAACAAAAAAGTCATATTTAAGGGAAGTAAAGTAATTTGAGAAGTATAGATGTCGAAGAGAGTAGGGCTAAGACAGGAACCCTGAGGAAAGTCACGAAAATTTTTTTGGAAGTAGATGTGAACAGAAAGACATCAAAGATTCATTCTCTTCTTTATGGCAGATTTCTCCTACTTTGCCGTATTTTCTACAGCAGTTCTTCAATTTGTGACTTCACATTTTGCATTTGACCTTGTACGATATCTCTGCAACCAAAGTTATACGAGAGTTCCTACCTACGTGTAATTTTGTCATCATTTTACCGATTAATTTCGATATATCGTGTTGCAGCACGTTAACTCTGTAATCATTAGCAAATTCTATCGTAACTTCCTAACCCTTTTCACTTGATGTGTTTTTCGCGAAATACCCCTAACGCACAGAACAACGTAATGTTCTTGAATTCAGGGGCGCAATTTCTTTTCACGATTACGATACGCTTGTGTCAATCCACTGCTGGACGTAAGCGATCACCCTTTTCTTCCACCTATAGCGATCACCAGCCTCGTTTATCCATTTTACACCGGCTGACCTCTTTATATCATCCTGCCATCATTTTCTTTTGCGTAATTTAAATTTACCGACAGCGAATGAAACACGTTCAGCTAGGCATTTCATCGTACGTTTTTTGTTTACTTCGATTTATTCGCAGCATTCTCGCTCGAGTAGATAAGCGACCTTATAAGTCACAGAAGGCATTACATATATATATATATATATATTTATTTTTTTTAAACTGTCGATTTTAAAACACCGATGCCATGCTATATAATGATATTTAAAGAGCTGAAATCTGGATAATTAGGAAAATTTTTGAATTGGCGAACTATATTATTATCTAGTAAGCCAACTATGCAAATATTTATAGTGAAATTTCATCAAATAAACTTTCTCCTCCGTAGCAGATTAATAAGAGATGTTATCTGAAATCGAAAATGAATCCCTGTAGAAGAGAAGACAATGGGACCGCCGAAACAGGTTTTGCGGTCATTACAAATCTAGATTGTGTAGGATGCCCTAAAGGACCAAAATAGTTTTCAACAAATTGTTATTTCCGCTAATTAAATTTTAAACGTATTCGAAGGAAAGAAATTTCAGATAAAACCAGAATTGAAAAAAGTTAAAAAACGAATATCCGCTATTACTAATCAAGTTAGTAGGCGAAGAAAAATATTAAGGATTTTCACCGTGAGGATCAATAATATTCAAACGATAATAAAAAAATTTGTTTTTGCGGTTACGCGACTAAAATCATAGTTATTAGTCTTCAAAGAGATTTTACATTTTCTTTTGCGCTACCGGCGATATTCCACCTATCAACGCTAAATACATATATATTTACCTAAATCGTCCATTCACGAAAAATAGAATATTTTTAAATTAAATTGCTTTTTTTTTTCTTTTTTAAATTTATATTTCATTATTTTCCTCCGTCTTAAACAGGTCCGAGTGCTGGGATATTTGAAGGAAAAAAAGATATTTACACGAAGAGCGATGTAGCGCGGTTTGTTACTGCCGCTGACGGAAAAACTAAAGGGGGTAGACCGATGAGTCGGAAGTGCCTTGCTGCGGTTGTATATATAATCTGTCTGGAATTTTTCAAGGACACACCAGGGGGCATCGCTCTAAAACCGATCATCGGATTATCTCACTTTCGGAATCTAATCCATCGCAAGAAGGCATTTCTTTCTGCGCCGTCGATAATTGCAATTTATACATTAATTTATAGGGCTCGCTACATATTTATTAAATCAGCTCGTTCGGTAGTTTTTCATGCTAAGAGTTTGTTTTTCCCGGGCATTTAAAAAAGAGAGGAATAAAAAAATCAAAAAAAAAGATAAAAAAAAATCAATATTACGCCGATAAGTAGGTAATTGCCGAAAAAAGTAAAAACGTATTTTCCTCTCTCATCCTTTCTAGCGTGAAAGTGGAATATTTTTCCGCGACGATATTTCTCGCATATTCTGTTCAATATTAAGATGTTTAGTTTTTGTATCCTTTACTTCGCCATTCTGATGTTGTTTCCTTTGTTCATCTAAGTTGTCACCATTCTCTGCTGCCTTTCTACCGATTTCGCTTTTCTCTGATTTCCTTCCCACATTGTCCTCTCCATCCATCCTCGAAGACAGTTGCTCCCTTCGAACAGTCGCGGCCACAACCGAAGTTAATTAAAATCGGCAAAAAGCGCAAAATACAAAATAGCCAGTGCAAGAAATGAAAGAGATTTCCATCAGCTATTTGAAAATAAAAACCGCGAACGTCGCAGCGAAAGTTTCATCGTCGCGATTGTCTTTTGACCGATTTTTAGAGGTTAGTTTTTGACTTCTCTTCTACAAGGCAACGATAGTCAAATTTTTGAAATAATTTTACGACGCAAATAAAAAAAATCATAATATAAAACTCGTCGTTGAATTTTCAGTTACGATGGGAGAGGCAAACGGTGTTAAAATTAGTTTTAGGATATGGAGAATGATACTTGGATTAATTTTGAAAATGAAGCCGGGTTTTTAGAAGAGGCAGAAAGGCTGAGGTTACATTTTTAGAAAAAAGCACAGAAATTCCTTCCTATTACTGTAAAGTCAGCTGCTGAAGCGTGATGATTACCATAAAATGACCAAGATTTTGACCCCGAAGTCTCCAACTATTAGAGAAGAGAACATTCTCTAACGGATCATAACTTTGACTCCGCCATAGTTTTTTTTCCTTTAGTGCGAAAGTTTTCGACCGAGTGTAAATCATCTTACTTGCATACTTCTTATCGACGAATTCACTTACTTCCAGTTTGTGGTGTAGATTCCACTAAGCGGAATATATATATTATTAGAAAAAATCGGAGAAGAAATTCCTTCTCAATAGTACCGACTTAAAAGGAATCAGTTGACGATTCAACAGTTTGAAGTTTATAAAATTGCCATTGTTTCAAAAAATAAATTATATCGTTCTGCGGCGTTTTGTCACAGGCTTTTGACCGAGAGTAAACTTCATTGTACGACCATCTTATTATTTAATTATAATGCGGTAATTTTTTATGTAAAATAGGGCAATTTAATTTATTTACACCACGTAGCCCTGTGTTTGTAGTGCACACAGCGGATAATCCGTTACAATTTTACTCGTGATTTATTCCCGAAAGAAAGTTGAAAAAGCTGACCATTGAATGATTCAAATTTATCATTTTATCTGTAAGACAAATCTATTTTCTTTTTTTTTCTTTTTTTTTCGGGAGGTGCGTCAACTATAAACATTAACCTAATGCAAATAAAATTTTGAAAGTGCCAGTGTGCGGCAACGAAATATTCTACCCGAACGAAACACCGCTGCCTGAGACAAATCTACAAGGATAGTCCTCCCCTACTCGGCGCGTCTATAAAAAAATCCATGCACTCGGCTTAACAACTTTACACAGTCCTTTAGGCTACGATGCACGGCATCCTCTGGTGCCTCGAATCGTCAATACCTAGCGAAGCTGTACTATATGCAAAGAGCTATTTAGGTACGGATTTGACAGTCGAGCAAACCTCTTCTGGTAATAGTGGTCCGGCTGCAAAAATGAAACTGTAAGACAGCTCACTCAGCTAGATTGTGATGTGACGTTCTTATGAGTCCACGCGAACGCTGAAGTGTCCTCAAGTGGGTAGATTTGGCTGCCAGAGCAATCCAATTCACCTGGGTGAACATAAACGTCCACTTTCTATAGTTTCTTCTGATGGCGTTTTCAGGAAAGTAAAGCGGGCTACTCTCAGAATCAGGCATACTTCAGAGTCGTACGGTCTTGGCGATTCTCCTTCTAAAACAGGGGTAGCCAACCGAAATGATCTTGCGGGCCACTTTGGAAATGCATCATAACTCCGCGGGCCGCATATAAAATCATATATCCCCATATTAGATTTAGACCTACTATAGACATTTTTTTATAGTGAAAAATTGAAACATAACGCGAGTTATTATTATTGTGTTTACTATTATTCTTACATGTAAACATAGATAATATAATAATAATGATACTAAATACACATTGCAAAGAAATATATAACATTAAAAATGAAATATATAAATATAAATGAAATAAAAAAAAAAATGAAATCATTAAAAAATATTTATTTTACTAGTGCGACAGCACACAAAACGAAACCAAAAAGCAAATTTTCACTTGAAACTAAGAGTCTGCTCTGCTCTACTATCAACAATCAACTGTATGTATCTATGGATGGTCACTGCGTCACTGAGGTCACTTAAGAGTGAAACATAAAATTTGTTATATTAAATGTACCAACATGGGCGCGCATTATGAATTCGCAGAACATAATTTTTTACTGCTTTAGTGATCTCGCGGGCCGCAAAAATGTTCAAGGCGGCACCCTTGTTCTAAAACATGCCCCTTCGGTAGCCAACCAGATATTCGCGAAATGTCTACGTACCGATGCTCATGACCCGTTGACTTAATATTGACTAATAATCCTGAACAACTTAAACGTTTTTATTAAATGAGCTAAACAGACTTCCATAAAGCATCTTGACACGTATACTGTAAAAGCCTTGTCTATAGTAATATTAAAAAAAAAAAAAACAAAAAACAAAAAAAAAACAAGAAACTGAATGCAATTTACGATTTTTGTTGGAAGAGTATCGAAACTGAATAAATACCTACTACGATAAGTAACACAAGCAATGTAGTAATATATTTTTATATTTACAAATTTAAAAATAACGTTAATATAACGCATTTCGGCAGTAACAGCAGGTGGGAAAATCGCATTATTACTTCCCATCAATTAAACTATGTAATGAAAAAAAGCAATTAATAAATACTACCTTGACAGCTATACGCGGTAATTCTCACAGATATTTATAGAACATCAATTTCACGCTATTTACTCTGAAATTAAACGAATACTTGCGCGTTTTTCAATTCAAGGGGAAACCAGATTCAACGGCACTGATGTCGATGTACCAGCGTAGAAAAAACTGTAATTAGTAAATCGAGAAAAAATTGGTTTTCTACAGCTGCGTATACCAGTGTTCGAAATTTGCTCACAATTACCAAAACATTTTCGACGTCTTCATCCCTGAGTCTCAATTTCGCACTCTAAAATGTGTAGGTAAAAATAGGCTGTGACGATTAAAGTTCCGCGTGTCGCTAGATTAAATAATGAATCTGCCGGAAAAGGTGAATTTTCCAATAACGTACTAAGTTGGTCAAGTATACACTAAGCAGTACAATTTTTTTTTTTTTGGGCTTCATTTCCATCTCTTCTTTACTGTGTTTATATTCCCTTTTTTTTTCTGTAGCAAGCCTATTGATATATACACTTACATATATTTCGGCCATCTGTAGGGTACAATTTCATTCTTTTACACGTGCTTTGTTGGTTTTTTTTTCTTCGATGGTCCATTGCTTTTTTTTTTTTTTTTTTGTTTATATTCAAAACCAGTAATCTTCCGAAGGGCTAGATTTATTATAGATACCAATTTTTTTATTTTCTCCGTCTTTCTTCCGGACCTGTCTTTTTTCTATTATACCTTTAGGCTTTCGAATATACTTAAATGCTCTTTTTGACATTGGATGTCCATAAAATTGGATTTATTTCTTTCTTCTTGCATATCCGAGAGAGCCTTTTGTTTTGTTTTCGCATAAAGAGATTTTTGTTATTTCTACTTCAAAATTCACCATCTTCTGTTTTAATTGGATTTTTTTTTTTTGTAATTCTATTTTCACCTCTTTTCAATTTCTTCCGAATTTTTCACTGTTGTACAGAACACCTTATATGGTATAGAAACATTTCAGCTTTCCTACCGAATTATGGTGTTCAATTTTCGTTTAAATTGAAAGATTTTTGCTATTGCATTTATCATCTGTTTGTTCCATCCTTTTGGTTCGCAAATGATTTCCTCTGTATTAATAATAATGGTATATTTTTTTTTAATATATACATATAAATTTCTCGGGTATGCCAACAAAGAATCTACTCAACCGAAGGAAGGAGGGAAGAATAATTTTCACGGATTACATTGAAAAATAGTTAGAGATTGAAGAAATGAAAATAGCTAACAATAACAGATGGAGGTGGAAGAGCAAGAGCGGAGAGGACACTATAAGGAGTGCCGTCTAGCCTTTACGGCTGACAATGCACTTAGAATTGCGCAGAGGAATGATTGATTTAGACGAGGTGCTTCCGTCCGCCGATGTCAGTTTCTTTATTGCATTAAGTTGCTCGCAATGACGTCACGGACAAAATAAAAATGTCTAAAACTCGACGATCGCGATCTGCAAAACTACTCGAAATGTGCATTAATCACACGTCGTCAGGGCTATAAATTTATCCGCACCAGAGTATTACAGGCACATATACTGTAACACTTCCGTACGCATAAATTTATTGTCCTGAATGGTGTCCACGCCGTCCGGGTATGTGACAGTTTAATCGTGACGTTCGTAACTGAACAACACGATTTAGAGGAGAATCATAGTGTCGGTACTTACAAATGGTAATATTATAAATCGGAACGAGAAACGAATTATGAATCGTGTGCACAAAATGAATTATTTTCGACATTCGAATTTACATATATGCTAAAATCTGTTCGAAATTGTTTACACGGTTGCGGGAACTGAATTTTAAATAAAACCATTTAAAAAAAAAAGTTAACAAATTTCAACTTTTTTGTCAAAGAACGTAAAATACTACGTACATTCTGCAAAATCAAAAAAGTTGTTACTTCATGCATAAACACTGTACTATCATTATAATACGGGAAATCTTCACTTTTACTGACAATTCCAAGTTCAATGCAAACACAAAACAAAAAAATCGGGAAAGAAAACACAAGATCCAATTAAAAATATACATATACTTCCTATTTTGTATAAATAAGGACCTCTTAATGTGTGCACAGAAGTAATCGATATTCATCACACCTCATTTTCCTTCCCTTTCAGATTACTGCGTAATTCTTTGCGTGCGTTATCCATGACTTTTACCCTTTTCACTCGATTTAAACTGCTCTCTTAGATATACCTGGAAAAATAAAAAAAAATAATAATTCAGCAAATCTGCTAACCTGTTTATCTTAGATTCTTACAGTATTACCGTTCCCTCTGCAGCCGCATGTTTGAATGTTCATCTGTCAGAGCGGAACGTTTTTCTTTCTACTTCACACTTTTACTGCTAAATTTCTTTATTTTCCCCTATTGTTATTCTGGCCCGTGCGTTGTTTCAACTGTTATCTCAATCCGCATAAGCAATCGAGTTTACTTTCCTTTCGTTTCGTAATTCTTATGCTAATATCCATGTCGACGACCAATAAAAATATTCGATACTGAAAACACGCTAAAAGTCATTTTCAACAGTAATTTAGGCGTGTGTTATTTCTTGTTTGCTCGCATTCTCATTTGAGCCTTATCAGCAGCAGCTTGTGTATTTATCACATACAGGCCGATGAGATTGTTCTTTTATCTATGTATAATAATAAGTTCCGATTCTATCATGTATTAATTTTATTCACTATTTTCTAGCAGCTATCTTTTCGTTTGTTTTTATTTCTTTAATTTTATTTCATTTTATTTATTTCCTTTCCCATTATTTTTTACTAATTACGGATTTGTTAATTTGTTACTCTGATTGGTGAACTCGTCTAAATGAGACTCCCAAGACCGGCCTGATAATCGTTCAATTTGTTTCTCAGTTTGATGAAGGCAGACTTGTCAGCTAAAAGGAACTATCGCACCCTCTTTCGACAATTACTCTACCTTTAATTTTGTTTATTTTACACTATGAATATAGAGTGATCCGAAACATGTCGACGATGTAATATTTTATTTTAATATATTTTTTGCATTTATTACTGTTTCTTTTTATATAATTAAATTAACCAAAAATGACACAAAGGTTTCATAACATCATTAATAACTTCACTAATGCTTTACTAATTTCTTGACCAAATGGTCGCCCGTAATTTTGAACATCGGTCTGGTTTAAACGACAAAGTAATCCTCCGGGTCGAATGGACGACTGTTACACACATCTTTTGTTAGCCTATTGTTGAAATGGTTGCCGGCATGATTACTACAGACATACCGAAATGGTTTTCGGTATAATTTTATGAAACATATAAACATAATGCGGCGAATAAAATTTAAGGCATTCCATAAACTTAGTGCTTTCGAGTAATTTTAAACGATTATTTTATTGTACATTAGACTGACCTTCGTGTATTGTCGTTGCACGACTTAATATATGATATATCAAATTTCCTTTAGGCGTATAAGTGGAAATATAAATTTTCTTTTAAATACGATTTATTTTTTTGGTATTTAAAATACGTGTGTTACTGTCATGGTGAGTTGCTTTCCATTTTGTTCATGTTTTTGCACAATCGGCAGATAAATACAGATGAGATACTCATTCCGTTTGTACAGCTACAGTAATAACTAGTCATGGTTCGTTCGCTTACTGTTAGTTCTTCGGGAAAGGCTCTCCGATAAGGTTCGTTTTCTCGAGAAGCGTTCTTAGTAAAAATAGCTCGTTCATTATTCTTTGATCCCTGTATATTAAAAAGACTATGAACACGAACTGTGCGATAAATCAATGAGGCTATAAATAAATCAACTTATAATTTTTCTGAATTTACGAAGGAAACAACACGATGGCACCAATTTTTTTCTTTTCTTTTTATGAAATATTACAAACACGCGTGGCTGTTAAACAAGTTCTAGAAACAAATGTACAGTCTGGTGATTATTGGTCTGGCATATTTTATTACGTGGATCCAAATACTCATTGTTGCAAATAATATTATTAGGAAAAATATCGGGCAAGAGGAAGGTCGGACGAAGAAGGCGCTCATGGATGTGCGACATCAAGGCATGGTCGGGGATGAATGCCGAACAATTAGTCCACCTTGCATACGAAAGATTTCTTTAATAAGGTCACCTACGATCGAGAACGGTCGGGACTCGAAGAAGACGATATGGTATTGGTTCGAATTTTGCTATAAGTAAAACTTTTAAGTTAATTCTTTTAATTGAATGTTACATATTTTACATTAAGGCCGCATCTGAGGGGGGGTTTCCGGGTTCGATCCTCCCGAAATGTCTGCGGAATAATAACTGCTTGAATTAAATGAACCGAAATTCAGAATAAATTTATTTCTTTTCAACTTTTGACAAAGGAAAAGAAAATTGAAATTTTTATGAATTCTACGGAAACGACTATTTTTTATTTTTTTTTATTGTAGTGTTCAAATATTGCATATACAATAATTGACTACAAGGCTTTAGTGTATCATTTATAAATAAATATATTTCATGATAACACACACACCCACACACACATATTAATGGCTACATCATTTTTACGCCAGAGGTCATCAGGAAAAGTGCCCTATCACGAAATTTGTCCCAAAAATATGTCACAATTTTATGTAACGAAATATGTAACGAAAATGTAACGAAAAAATTTTGTCGAACAACTCAGCTAATGAAAAAGTTTACTCTTCTATAATTCTTACCTGATGGTGAAGGGGACTTGCCCCTTCCGAGTCCTGAAGGGCCGATTTTTTATATATATATATATATATGTATAATTATAAAAATGTTTCCATAGCCCCCCCCCTGAATTTTGGTCTAGATACGGCCTTGGTTTACATGTTACGAATCGTGATAAAATCGTATTTTCTAGCATTGCAATAAATTTTTTACATCAAACATTTGAATTAAAATATTAGTATTTTACAATTATTATGAGATATATTTAAAAATAATTTAAAATACAAATCGTAACTTATAACAAAAGTTAATTATGTTGCTTAAACATAAATGTTTCCTTATTATACTGATTAAGTTCCTTACTTAATTATTAGTAAACACTATATATATACATATATAAATTATATAATACAAAATGTAAACAGACTAGTTTGTGAAGAAATTATTTGGAGACAAAGTTTTAAATTTGAATTATATAAATAATAATAAAAGTATAACGTTTAAATCGTTTATTTAAGACATGGAAAATTTTATATTTAAATAGCGCCAAAACTTTCTTTATTTCTAAAAGGCTGCATTAAAAAATATTTCAATAAAATAAAAGAATACAATTTTCTTTACGAATTTTATGTAACACAAAACCCTGCATATTTTGCTAAATTATTTGTCATTAGTAATACTTAAATTTATTAAAAATGGTTTACTGGAAAATTATTAAGCTGCTTTGAAAAATTAAAACATATTTTTAAATTATTTCTTAAACTAATCATTAAATGATCGATTTTAGATATAATTCGAATTTTAAAAATGTATGTTATACATTGATAACTTCAATTCAATTAATATAAATAATGAAATATCCAAATAGACAATTATTTACATTATTGCTAGAATCATTATTGAGAGATGAAAGTTTAGATCGATAAAAATTGTGTAAACTTTTTGAGAGCATTGGCAGTAATCAAGGCTAAGAACGTTTTGAGTCGGAACATTTTTCAAAAACCGTTCTTTGAAAAGAAAAAGGAACTTTCGAGCCAGTTCTTCGAAGACAACATTTCTTGCCATCATTATGTCTTACATTGCGATTATATATATTTGTTCTGAAAGCAGTCGATGAGACCGTTTTTTTCTTTCTTTCTGTCTTTCCCCCTTTCTTTCGAATATTTAGAAATATTTAACTTCGCGTAATAGTAACAGTTTAGTTGCCACTCAATCGATGTTATAACTTGACAGAAACTGATTTATTCGTCATGTTTCACATGTTTCATATACAAAAACGTGGGTGTGGGCTGGGTTTAATATGCGATACTTGCAAAAAACCTGGGTATGCGCTGTACGTGTGTTATGCGTGAACTGGGTTCAATATGTGGGCGAGCTTTAACAGCAGACAGAGCACATTTCGCCATGTGGAAAAATTTAACCAAAACATATTCTACCGATAGTTCCCTATAAGCGTTTATAGAAATTCGTGTGAAGTTTCAACGCGTCACTGTAGTTTTACGAAAATGTCTGTAGAACATGCGTCAATACAAATTCATTTACGAGTCACAATGCTGCCACTTTGCAGATGCCTGTTCGCGAACTGTGCAGCAGACTTCACGTGCAAGTCTGACCAGACAAGCTGCAAAGTTTCTGGTTGTTTGGACAATGGTAAACAAAATGCTAATAACGATGTTAGTTCTATCGATATTCGTAATAAACAATACTCAAGAGAAAACGTGCTCCGCAATTGTAACTCAAAGCTGACACGAACCAGCAACAGCATGATATCAGAAACATTTTACACGAGGCAATAATTACCGGTTGTAATGCAGCTACCTACATGTAAACAACTACAGGAGGTTAATACTCAACTGAGCAATCAGTTGACTATCGTGCAACGACAAATGTAGGAGCTACAAAGGTTGCAATACCTTTTAAAAGAGACGGATTCAAACGGAATCAAACAAATGCCAGAAACCAAGTTTGACACTCAGCTGATATTTCAACCACTAACACAGTGTTAAAACAAAACTAGTTATAAATAAAAAAATATATCTACCTTAACCGATCCCCTTGTAAGTAATGTTGAGAATGTCAACATGCTTACTGAAAACATCACCAGGGAACCCAGTGAAAACATAACACTTTTAGAAGTTTAGCTAATAATCAAGTTAAAATTCACGTATTAATAACGCGTATCGGATTACCTTAATGAAAAATATCCAACAAGAGTTAATGCAAAATGAAGATAGTCCATTATATGAAGTTGTCTTCACATCTGCCACGGCGAAATAGATGGACCTTATAGAATAGCAATTCGCAATCTTTATCCCAGAACGGATGTAGAAAAAATCAAAATAAATTGATTTAAAACGGGTTACAGCGCAATGCATATCATAAATGTAGTTCGAGGAACTGTAATTATAAAAATGACCAGAAAAGCGTAAAAAAAAAAAAAAAAGTAACCGCTTAGTCTTTAAAGAAAACAGTAAAAATATTTGACATTCAATATGTAACGCGTCAAAACGAAGATTAAACCACCATGTAAAAACATAAATACAATGTAAAAGTTGTCAGGAATGGGGACTTACAAAGTATTTCTGCTTCAAGTACGCAAGGTGTGTTAAGCGCACGGGAAATTATAAATTGACAACATGTCAATCTAAAAGGGTTAGTTTGCAAATGTAACGTGAAGATCATTCTGCCAATTGCTGGAGATGCCGTTCAGTACATCAAATCTTTTTATAATATTTGGTTCCTGTGGATAATGAGAAATATTGTTTTTAACAAGTATCACAGCCACCACATGCACGTTCACTCGGGTGTGATGAATGATAAATTTTGCTACCCGTGCATTTTAATCATATTTTTTGTTCTAAAATATGTTATAGATTATAAAGCTATGCCAATTTTATTGATTCAAAAACAGTTCAGCTTCTTTGTATAAAAGTCTACTGGCATTCCAAGTGAAAATATGGAGTGTTGAATCACAGTCATTTCTACTTTTTCTGTAACCGTGGCTGAGACTGTGCTGGTTATCTCACATCTAGCTTACCCAGCAGTCACTTTATTTCAGTAAAGTTCTCTATTCATACGATGAAATAGTTTCGTAGCATCACAAACTAAAAGTGACACTGACACAAAGTTTGCTGCAAGGAAGTAACCTACCCATACCAAAAGTGAAAGCTGGAAAACTGATTGCTAATGTAGGCGAGCAAAATTTTCAAATGAAAAAACAGTTGGAATTGTCAAAATAAGTAGAAATTATTTAACGCACTGCTTCTTAAGCGGTTCAAATTTTTGATTAAAATCCCAAATTTAGAAATAATTATTCCACTACCGATAAAATTCATCGAATAGCAGCCATAATCGGGAAATCACCGAAGGAAGGAAAATATTGTCCTGTAGCCTTTCTGATCGTATCGCAAGCACTCGGCAGGATCTGGAACAAGGTCTAATTTTTAAACTAAAGAGATTTCTTTCCAGTAATTACTGCCGGTTACTTAAATCGTACCTACCGAATCGAAAATTCAGAATAGCCTATAAAGAGGCTAAATCAACGTTTTATAAAATATGCACAAGTATCGCAGAAGGCAGTGCCACATATTTCTTGTGCTTAATATATATATATATATATATATACGTAAGATGTTCCGATGACCACGGACACTGTCACTGCCATATTTGCCGATAATACAGCTATTCTGCTGGTAAGACACAAGTTGAAGCTTCAAAAGCTCTTAATTCAATAATCATGCAGCTACTGATATAACATGTATTCTATGTTGTTGTTTCTGTGTCGTTCCTCTTTTAACTTACTGTTCGTAATTCATAAAGAAGATATTGTTTACGCTATCATGATATATACAGTGACTCCCAAAAAGATCCGCACAAGTAAGAAATTTCGTTTTTTGCAACTGTAGAAGCGATAAGCAATAAAATTTAAAAAAATGAAAAAGGACGCCTATTAATTAATAGTACAACATCACAGCCATGCAGATTACATAATAAGAAGTAAAAAAAACCATTGTGAGAAAAATACCAAAAAAGAGCAATTTATGTAAAAAAGTGGAAAAATTAATCATCGCTCAAAAAGATCCGCACTATGATGTTAGACGGGAAAACCCGTGCATCGTAGCGCAATAGGAACGGGGGTGACTCATAGGTTGTATCGCAGATAGCTTGTAATAATCAAAATGCGCTACGTTCGCGCAAAAAAACAAGTGCCAGTCCATTTGTGTATGTAAATTGTGTGGTGTTTGCACATTCCATTAAAGTGCTCTCTGTATGAATCCAAAATGGCCAAATAAACGTCTACGGAGAAGATCTAATTAGTAATTTGGAATCATACGAAGGGTAAGTCTATACGAGAAATATGTACGATTTTAAATATGAAACGTCGAACCGTATACGACATTCTAAAGCGATATAAATACGAAAATAGAATGGACTTAAAGCATAGTCCTGGTCGTTCAAAGATTCTAACGCTGCACGAGGAACGCCTGATCGTCCATAAAATAAAGAAAAATGCCAGATTGAGTGCTCCAAAGATTGCCTGTGAATGTGAGAAAAAAGTCGGATGTGAAACGGTACGACAAACTATAAGAAATGCTGGATACAAAAGACGTGCTGCACGACGAAAATATTTTATCAGGGAAGTGAATCGGCGCAAACGTTTACAGTTCTCGAAGGAATCCGTTTCAAAGCCTGGTACTTATTAGGCGGACGTCATTTTCGCTGGCGAAAGCAAATTTAATGTTTTCCGTTCAGATGGACATTGTATAGTCTGGCGTAGGCCAAATGAAGAAATGAATCCCTGTAATCTGAAACCTACAATAAAGCACGGTGGTGGCAGAGTGATGGTTTGGGGGTGTGTATCAGCCCATGGTTTAGGCGAATTAGTATTTATCGATGGAATTCTAGATTCGCGTCGATATTTGGAGCTTTTGAAAGCCAATTTGCACAAAAGTGCCGCGACAATGGGTATCTTGCACTCGTTTAAATATTATGAGGACAATGATCCTGAACATCGAGCTCGCATTGTGCAAGAATGGCAGCTCCACCGGTGCCCAAAAGTGATCCATCTTCCTCCTCAATCATCGGATCTAAATATTATTGAAAACTTGTGCGATGAATTAGACCGTCGAGTTCATCAGACGCCGGTTATTTCTAAAACAGAGCTGAAGAAAAGAATTGACGAGGAGTGGATAAAACTGGACAAAGAATACTTAGGTAAACTTGTAAGTAGTATGCCAAATAGGTTACAATGCGTCATTGACCAAAAAGGATACTCAACGAAATATTAAGTTAGTTTTTTAACTTAAATTTCTAGTGCGTTTCGCTTTTTTTCCTCGCGTTTTCGATTTTGTGCCGTTCTTTTTGAGCGATGATTTTTTTCATTTTTTTTTATATAACTTATTCTTTTGGTATTTTTCTCGTTATCTTTTTTTCTTATTATGTGATCTGTATGACTGTGATGTTATACTATTAATAAAAGTTTTTTTTTAATTTTCATTGTGTTTTTTATTGTCTCTACAGTGTAAAAAAACGAAATTTCTTACTTGTGCGGATCTTTTTGGGAGTCACTGTATGTATATATGACTTTTAGAGTGATTGTAGGTATGTGTATGGTTTTTCTTTTTTCTTTACACCTATATATAAGTTATATATATATTTACTAAGACATATATTAATTAAGGTTTATATAATTTCGATGTGTATAATAAGTATGTATAAATTTGTAACGTGTTCAACCTGAATAAACGATAATAAACGTGTCGGGCACTCACACAACGGGTATACTTGCCCAGTGAGACCCACAAACTTATTTTAAAATTTAAAAAAAAAATAGTAACGAAATGGACACATGACTGGAAAATTAAGCTTAAAAGTCTGTGCATAATACATGTATCGACCAACAAACATTCGGCACCGTATATTAAGTGAATCCGAATTTCATAAAGTTCGCTTGAAAACTATTTTTAAGTACGCATTTACGCTTACATACAGAACCTACGTTCGTTAATCGAATCCAGGTTTCATAAAGTTCGCTTGGAAACTATTTAGGTACGAATTTAGACTGACATACAGAACCTGCTGTAGCTGATTAATCGATAGGACATTCTTTACTTTGAATATTTACTGCTGCTGGTAGCTCCTATACGGGGACAAATTACTAAAAACTTACTTGGACATGTGGCTTATAAAAAGATAGTAATAGGCAATTGATCCAAATACGCTAAAGTATCATTCTTCGAGCCATTGTGGGTGGCGGTACCCTTCGTTATTCAAGAAATGATATCCACAGAAATCTTAACACGATGATAATCAGCGAAAGTATTAAAGACTTTGCCGTAAACATGAAAAACGATTCAACACATAAATTTGAAAGCGATTTAGCTACTCACTACTGAAATATAAGACGACCTTTAAACTTCATAAGCCAAAGGATTTAACTTTGTGAATAGTACCTATAACAGAGCGTAATCATGCCTTTACACCCAGGTTTATACTTAATATTCTAACCCAGCCTCTAAGTAAATGTTGCTAATAATATTAATAATTATTTGATCGACAGATTAATACTATTAACTATATGTACCCCCTTGTTGTTAAACAAAAACAAAAAAAAAAAAAAAATTGTAAAAAGGCGGGCTTTTAATTTTTTTTGTGTCAATACTTTTGTATACATTTAAATTTACATTCTTAGAAAAAAGTATCCGGAAAAAAATCAAGATTCACGAAAAGTTCGACAAAGTAGAAAAAAATCTATATCGCTTAATAAGAGTTATGTTTATTTTACTCGTTTAGAGTGATGCCGTGTGAACACCGATTTGTTTTTTGTACAGGTAACAAAACAAACTGCGCGTGTGCACAAGTAATAAACATGTACAGAAATAGGTTTCGATCGAACGGAACTTTTAAATCGATCACGGCGTCGGCGTGTGATCGAAGTAGAGTCCATGATCGTTTAATAAGAGTAGGGCACTTCTTTTTTTTGCTTCTTTCTTGCTTCGAGCAAAGGCCGTGTACGTTTTGCCGAACAGTTCGAAGGTGAACGAATGTTTCTTAACGCCTCCGTCGCGAATCATCTGACTTTTAGCCACCACATCTTTGCGATACAATTCATTTATTATTTGTACTGGATGTTTCGAATTAGTCATTACTACGTCTAACGAACGTCGCTTTTGATTTATCAGAGCCCGAAGTAACTTATCCGAATCGTTACGGTAACCACCTTTGTCGACCGTTGACGCGAAATCAATATGAGCGTACTCCTCCTGCGAATTCGTCTCTGGGACAATTTTGTCGGTCGTCACATTAGTAGCATCGTGCAACAACGAGGTTTTGCTCGAAAAAGCGGAGTTGGTCGCTGGTGCCAGAAAGTCGTTCAGTGCGATACTCTCCAAAAGCAATCTCATGTCTAGTCTGTGCTTCTCTCGTTGGCATATAATCATTTTCATCGTGCAAGTGATGCGATTCTTCAGCTGAACGTTGTAACGATTTCGTGACATAATCACATTAAAGACGGTTCTCAGTTTCTGCAGAAACAGCATTTCCCAATCAGTATCCTTGCACAAGATCGAGTTCAACGACGATCTAAAATCGTTTTCCGGTGAAACAGCCGTATCGTCACCGATAAACTTGTTTGTGCGAGCACTTAGTTCATTTTTTGCCTTATTCACGGAAATGGTGGCCAAAAACTCCTCCTCTCCGAAAAGTTTATTTTCCGTCAACTGCTGTCCATCTGGGGAAGTATCAGCGCTGTTTCGATCGCCGCATTCTATCACGGTTTGTTTCTCCTCTTGCAACAGTGAGGACACTTTTTCTTTCATATCTTCTATGTTTGACGCCCAAATTAATTCGTTACATTGCTTAGACGACACTTCAGTTTCTTGTTCAAAGCAATCCATTCTATCAGTCATTATTGCAATGGTATGTGCAAACTATTTGTTTACATTAATGTGCACACCCTTGGTCACTAACACGTTTAATTTTCATTTCCGTGGAAAAATAAAACATTCCAAAACAATATTCGTCATTCCCTTCTTATTCATTTTTTTTTTTTTTTTTTAAATTAAGGAAAATAATAAAAAAACACCAAAGGAAATTAATTTTATAATCAACTCCAGTGGCTCGATTATCTCCGATTAAAAAGTATTTCATAAGTTATAATCATAAAATACTTTTTAATCGAGGATAATCATGCCACGGGAGTTGATTATAAAATTAAAAGTATTATATATAATAAAAACGTGCACAACCTTGAAAACAAGATCGCCATGTTCTTTAATGTTATTACTGTTTTATCCAAAATATCTCTACACGAAAGATAAACAAAGAAACCGGTGCAAATAAAATCATATTAATTGAAGATAAGAATAGGTTTATCAGTAATGTAATAATCAAAATAATATTTAATAAAATTACATATATGATATCCAAATAAAATCAGGAAAAAATTCTCGCGCAAAGATGCCAAACAACACAATTAAACTCGCACACACGCGCGCACGAATGTACTTGTACATTCTACATGGCGTGCAGAGACAATATATTGATTGTTTACATTTATTATCCTTTTTAAATGGATATCTGAAGTCAGTTTAAGATATTTATAATCGTTAGCGTAGGATTTTATATTATAGCTAAACATCGAGTCTCCTGAATAGTTCAAACAAATGCACGAAATTCGTTTTGATAAATGTAAATTGTTCCGCTTTCTATTGCATTCGGCTTTTGTATATTTCCTCAACATTGTTGGCTATTATTATTGGGAACAGTTATGGTTTAAACATCCTTTTAGTTTCAAAATATTACGTATCATAAATGATAGCAATGACTGTGTTCGTTCAGTAGTACAAAAATAAGAACATGTAACGAAAAAAAAAAACGAACTCGCCGTTTACTAAAAAATGGAAAACTAATACTAACACTTACTACTCAACTTTTTGATTTACATTAAAACGTTATTATTAAAAAAGGAAACGAAAAAAAAAAAAAAAACATTTATATTTGAGGCTCAAGAAAGTGGACGAGTAAGCAAATTGACACCTGTAAAATAACAGAGCAGTGTAATAATGAGAAGTATCACTTCTACTAAGAAGTAACTGTGACATGATTATTATTTATGTTTTGGATATATAATGGGTTTTTTATGTAGATATGTATTAATATAAGTTACATTGCAGCGAAATTTAGAAATCCCACTACCGTCCTTTCCAAACGATCGCATCCCCAGTGTACTATCCCTCCTTAAGGAAAGAGGAATTAACTGGAACTCTGACCTTGCACATCAGTACGTTGAACTCCCCTGGGAGCATACTCCGATTGTTGCGGGCTTATCACTGCTGAGCGATCGCTCGGACCAGGATGTCACACTGCCGTCCCAGTACGTGGCGGAAAAAATGCAACTTTTTCCCAGCTACAGTCAACTGTATATAGATGGTGCCAAAGCAAACCCTCTCAATGGGTATTCGCCGGTGGCTTGAACCTACGAGGTGGAGGGAGTTGTTCATGCGGTTCGGCTCCACGGCATCTGTTCGGTATTGGAGGGGGAGCTGTATGGTATTTTCTTCTGTTTGAGGGAATATCTGCAGTCTCGCCCCCAACGCCGAAATGCATTTCTAGTCACAGATTCCTTGCAATCGATTAGGACACTCCAGACACCTCAAACACACACATTATCTCGAGAAATAAAGTGCATCATTAACTTGCTTTTCCGGGCTGGCTCACAGGTAACGTTCTTGTGGGTCTCGGGTCATGCCACCGTGCCGGGGAACGACCGTGTGAACTTGGCGGCTAAGGCAGCAACATATAGTACAATGCCCGAAGGCGCCCCTCTGCCTCAGCTGGGGCCACCCTTTTTTCTGCAACATAAGGCAGAGACATGGGAAACTATGTGGTCGGCTCACACATCATGGCTGCGATCCATTAAGGTGAGCACTGAGCCTTGGTGACCACCGATATCCATGTCCCGCAGAGAATTTTCAGCATTCACTAGACTCCGCATAGGGCACACAGCAATATCCCACAACTATTTGCTGGAAGGAACATCTCCTCCCTTTACCTGTCTCATATGCAATTCCCCCATTTCACCAACTGCTGAACACATTCTGGAACATTACCTGCCTGCAGGCATTTCCAACTTACCGTCGGTTGCGTTGTCAAACGAACCAAAACAGGTCCAGGCTATTCTACACTATATAAGGACGGATAACCTGTTAAAATACTTCTAATCTTGCACTGATCCATGTACTGTAATAATCTCGGCAATTACACACAGCACTTGGACCATATATATTAATTACAACGTAATTCTTAGGCTACCCCCCATTTGAAAAAATGTCCCAAAAAATTGTCCTAATTTTATGTAACGCAAAATGTTCCAAAAAAAACGTCCCAATTTTATGTAATGAAATATGTAATGAAATATGTAATGAAATATGTAATGAAATATGTAATGAAATATGTAATGAAATATGTAATGAAATATGTAATGAAACAATATCTTAATTTTATGTAATGAAAGTTAAATGTTCGGATAGGATTTTTGTGATTATGTTTTGTTTTTCTTTTTGTGTTGATGCCAGTAAGACTTACGTTGTAAATTTTGATCATTTTATACAAAGTATAGAAGAGAAAGAGACATAAATAAGAGCAAGAGGGGTCAAGGAGCACAGCCCCTTGCGAGGCCAAAGTGGCCAAGTTACACACACATATATATATATATATATATATATATAAACTCGGCCACTTTGGCCTCGCAAGGGGCTGTGCCCCTTGACCCCTCCTGCTTTCATTCCTGTCTCTTTCTCTTCTATACTTTGTATAAAATGATCAAAATTTACAACGTAATTCTTACTGGCATCAACACACACAAAAAATAACATAACCACAAAAATCCTATTCTAACATTTACCTTCCGTTATATAAAATTAAGACATTTTTTCGTTACATTTTTCGTTACATATTTCATTACATAAAATTGTGACATTTTTTAAATAACAATAACAAAAATCCTACAAAATATAACAAACGTTACATAAAATTGGGACATTTTTCTGGGACATTTTTCTGGGACATTTTTTTGGGGCATTTTTTCGAATGGGGGGGTAGCCTAAGAATTACGTTGTAATTAATATATGAAATAAATGACGGTTAACCAAGATGTATTGGTGATGGGATTTATAGGTTGTTTTATTACGTTGTTAAATAGATACTTATAATAATAAATGTAAAACGTTGACCATTGATATTGTTAATGTTACTTCCGTGTTGCATTTAAATCTAACGTTAACAACGCAGTAAACATTACGTGTGCCGAAACCGGTGTATAGTATTCAGTAAAATAACAAAACGTAAACCAAATGTGAAAAATAAAAATGCGAGCTTGTTCAAAAAAAAAAAAAAAAAAAAGTGCCTGAAAATAAATCGATAAACAGGAATTTGAATCTGATCAGACTAGAAACGCCGAAAGCATTAGCGACGACGGAAGATATAATTCGAAATTGGAAGCAGTGGCTATAACAGTATAAGTGATATGAAATAGCTACGGGATTAGACAAATTACCGCAAAAAACGCAGGCAGCTACGTTCCTAATAACTATAGGAAGCGATGCAATCACGATATTTAACGCATTTGGTCTAAATGAAAACAAGTTCAGTCAAGCATGATGTTTTATGCGCTGAGGATTCCATATATTAAATTAAACATAACTATAATTTACATTTACATAATATTAAATTCAAAACAAAGAAATCGGATTTTTGGTGCTGCAAAGAGGGAGAGACACGTAATTTTTCATGCTTTTTTGAACTTTTCGCCAACTATGAAAGTTTCGTTAAGGAAATCAATACGATTTTGTTTCCGACAAAAAGCTATCTTTCCACCAACACATTAAATGCCCGGAAAAAGGAATATATTTTTCAAAAATTTCGACCTTTTGGGCCCCGAGGGTCCGAATTAAAGTTAGAAACTCGGATGCTACAATCTAGGGAAATATACGGTGATGCGCGTATTTTTAACCTTGTTTAAAAAATTTTACTATAATACTGGCAGCGCTGAACACGTCCTTTTTTGAGTTTTTTTAAACTTCTCGGAAACTTGAAAAGTTTTGTTAAAGAAATAAAATTCGATTTCGTTCCTGACCAATAAGTGATCTTTTCACCGATATATCACATGCCCGGAAAAAAAAAAAAAAAATCAAAAACTTCCATCTTTCAGCCCTCTGGGGGTCTAATTTTAAGATTGGATACTCGGATGTTCCAAACTAGAGAAATACACGGAGGTGCGTATTTTTAACTTTAATCAAACTTTGTAACTATAATAATGGCGGCGCTAACGGGGAGGACACGTTATTTTTTGCGCTTTTTGAAATTTTCGTCAACTTTGAATGTTTCGTAAAAGAAATGGGTTTCTTTCCCTACAAATAGCAATCTTTCCGACGATTGTCCGTAAAAAAAAAAATTTTTCAAAAATTTCGAGCTTTCGGCGCCCCGAAGGTCTATTTTAATGCCGGAACCCCAAATATTTCAAACTAGAGAAATAAACGGAAACGCGCATATTTTTAATCTTGTTCAAAATTTTTAACCATAATACTTACACCGTAAGGCGGCTACACGTCATTTTTTGCGCTTTTTTGAACATTTCGCCAAATGAAATACGGTTTCATTTTCGACATATAAGCGATCTTTTCCACAATACATCACATGCCCGGAAAAAAAAAATTTGAAAACTTTCGGCGCCCCGGGGGCTTAAATATAAAGTTGTTAGCTCAACTATAGTTTTCCTATAAAGCGGGCCTTTGTGCATAAATTTGAGATATGTTTTGTTTTTTTTACGCTTTTTTACTCAGCCTATTGTTTACCTGAACATAATAACCGTAATTTTCTGCTTTTATGAAAAACGTCTAAGTTCGGTTTTACATTTTGAATTTCATTATTAAAGGTTTATCTGGTGGTGAGTTATGAATTTTCAAGTGATTTTTAAGTTCGTTTTATATTCCATATTATATATTCTTGATGGTTTTTTGTCTTTTTTGTCGCCCAAGGTAATCGGTTAGCTTTAAGTTACAGATATGGTTTTAAAGAGAATTTTAATTATAATTTAGGATTCAATTTTGAAGTTTATAAGTCTATACGTTCGTGAGTTATTGAGCTTTATTTGATATTTTTTTCGCTTCTGAACCATCTTAATAGGATTCCGTACATTATATGTGTGTACGAAATCCTAAAAAAGACGTACAGATAATCATTACACGCGTAGATATTACTTTTGAAAGATATGTACTTTTAACAAAATAAAACAAAAAGAAGACGAAACCTTGAAGTTAAAATGCAAGCGGAAAAATGCGATTAAGGTATTTTAAGCGATATTATTATTAAAGATAAGATCGTGATCGGTGTTTTTTCAGGTACATTACGAGAAAAATTTCTATCAGTCTAAACGAAGCAATTAGTATTTGCAAATCGGTACAAGAAACTGGCAAACAATTAAAACCAATAAATACAGAAGAAATCAATCTAATTAGAAAATGGAAACATAGCAAAACAAATGTAACAGTTATTGAAGTACTTTAAAAAATGTAAATCTAAACATTGTCTGAAATAATTCACTATGTATGAACATATATATACGTGAAATATGGGCAAAATAAACATGTCAAAAATAATTATGTCAAAACTACAGAAACAGATCAACAAAATGATGAATATAAACATTATGACGAATAATACAATAAATAAGGACAAATGGAGTGAAGCAGTGAGTTCTAATAATAAAACGTTGAGAACTGAATTTCTGTGATAAGTAAAACATTAGCTAAAAACATAAACGCGAATATATCACGATCGAGATCAAAACAAATTGTAACATAGTAGGGATCATAGTACAACTGAAATAATAGGCGAAGCGGTAGTGCCGTGTAAGATTAAAAACACAGAGACACCAATGAACTTCAAAATTGTAAAAGAAATTGTTAAAACAATATTAAGTGCTGAAATGTATGAAAATTTGGATCTAATACTAATTGTAAGAGTAAATAAAATAGAATCGGACGACGATATTTTTTAAACGATTCGGTTGCTTAAAAAACTTTGAATAATAACCCGCAATTTGAGATTAGATGACAAAGGAAAATATAGCATGTTTTCAAAAACTCCTGTAAAAAGAGAATTAGACAACATAGTAGCAATAGGAATAAATAAATTAGTGCAGCAACCGACACCAGTGTAGTTAGTAATATGGTTATTGTTAGACAAAATGGAAAAATCATATGCATATGCATTGACCCAACAGACGTAATTAAAAATTCATTTTGTCAGTTGTTACTATTCTAGCTTCTTTCATTCAGTCAATCTCGCATCAGATTAAAATCTAATATGTTATGCTCCTTTTGAGCTATTACTTAGATTCCTTGGTTGATTGGGCTGTTGCTCTTCATTAGCGTACCCATTAAAAAAAAAAAAAACAAAAAAAAAACGACATCATTCAATAACTACGATAAAGGATATATCTGCAAAGTTACATGGATCAAAATATTTTACCAAACTAGACTGCAAAAAAGGATTTTGTTAAGAACCAGAGTATACACAAAAATACTTAACCTATGCCACTCTTTGTGGTCGCTGTACATGCACACGACTTCCATTTGAGCCAGCACCCTGTCCTGAAGCCTCCCAGCAAATAATGTCTAAATGACTAGACAATATGGAGAATGTAGCATACGCCATGGATGATGTTTTAATATATGCAGAAAAATTAAACAAAATGACTGGAATAGTATGTGACAAACTTGTAAAAGTTGATTTAAAACTAAACAAAGAAAAACGCGTGTATTCAACATGGAAAAAATTAAATTCTTAGAATACATCACTAACAAAAATGGGCTAAAAGCAGATTCAAAGAAAATAAAAGTAATTAATAACCTAAAGACCTCGACAAATAAAAAAGAATTACATAGGGCTTTAGGGATGGTGAACATATGTGTCCAAATTTATTAAAAATCTATCAGAAAAAATTGAACCACTAAGAATCCTACTACAAAAAGACAATGAATGGATTTGGGACGATGAGCAACAACAAGCATTTGACAAAATCAAAAATGTTTTGCCTACAGCGCCATTATTAAGCATTTACAATTCGAATGACAAAATAAAACTGTCAGTCGCTTACAGTTAAAAGGCAATGGGAGAAGTGTTCTATAAATCAAACGATTATATAAAATTAAGACATTTTTTCGTTACATTTTTCGTTAAATATAAGATGTCCCAAAAAAATGTCCCAATTTTATGTAACGTTTGTTATATTTTATAGGTTTTTTGTTATTGTTATTTAAAAAATGTCACAATTTTATGTAATGAAATATGTAACGAAAAATGTAACGAAAAAGTGTTTTAATTTTATGTAATGAAAGTTAAATGTTAGGATAGGATTTTTGTGATTATGTTAGTTTTTGTGTGTGTTGATGCCAGTAAGAATTACGTGATAAATTGTGATCATTTTATACAAAATATAGAAGAGAAAGAGACAGAAATGAAAGCAAAGGGGTCAAGGGACACAGCCCTTGCGAGGCCAAAATGGCCGAGTTTATACATATATATTTTTATATATATGTATGGCAAAATTTTAACAATAGAAACTGACCCGAAACCATTAGAGATAATATTAAAAAAAAAAAAGAGTCAAGTGCAGTAATGTCTGCTACTTGACATCACAAACCATAACCCCAAAGTACAATACAAAAAAAGGTAAAGATATCCCAATCCTTGACACATTAAATAGGAATATACAACTGGAACCAGAACAATATAGGATACAATGGAAATACAAATAATTTTATCATTCTCTAAGCAAGCACTAGAAGATGTTGTTAAAGACATTCATCTCAGCCAATTAAAAAAATAAATTTTGCAAGTATGGCCTGAGAATAAGGAAAAACCGGATGAATTAAGAGATTATTACAATTTTAGAGATCAGCTTGCAGTATCAGAGACCTAGATCGTTTGTAATCAAAACAGACGATTTTCAGACGAAACACGCACCACTTGCACAAATGCAACACAACGATACCAGAGGATCATGCAGCCAATACAGATATTATTCAGAAACCAACAGAACCAGTTCCCTGTGAACGGAGTGCAATATGGAATTTGTATAGTTTACTATGAAAAAGAGAGGGAGGATATAATAATAATAAGTATCACTTCTACTAAAAGGAGTAGCTGTGACATGATTGTTGCTTATGTTATAGATATATAATGGGTTTTTGATGTAGTGATTTATGAATATATAAAATTAACCGAGATTGATGAGATATTTACAGGTTATTTTATTACTTTTCTTAAATGGGAATACTTATAATAATAAATGTAAAACGAGTAACTTCCTTGTTACGTTTAAATCCGATGTTAATATTACGCAGTTTTATAAACAGGATTAGAAAAATTGAACGGTGAAGAATGAATGAAAAGGAGATGATTGAATTAACCAAAGGACTTTTGAATAATTTGGCAAAGAGAGTACGAATATAGAGCAGAAGTTGCGAGAAATAGCTATATAACGTAGATGTAGTATTGAACTGCCGAATAATCGTGTTTTATGTAGAAACGTTATAATATTACAAATAGGTTGTGTGATAACGTACATTATTTTCTTTTTTAAAACATTTGACTAGGTAATTTAGTAATTATGTCGTAAGTGTAATGTTCAATTAAAAAATCGATTTTATTTGAATATTTTAGAAATTCCGAAGAAATTATTAATACATCCTCGTACGGCAGTTTTAATACGCACAAATCTTGAATTTTTGTCAACTATTGCGATTCCACTTAGAGTTTGTGTTTATTGTTATATTAGTAATATATCCGAGTGAAAGGAAAACTGAAAAGAGAAAATAAAAAAAATACGCAGTAATCGAAGAAAAAGGATTCATATTGATTGTAGACGTGTATTATTTGGATTTTGCACAGATGAATAATATAATAATTAAAGCTGCAATAACCGTACTCAGAAAAAAATCTTGGTTTTCAACATTTAGCATTCGATAAGTATTAGGCGCAATGGGATTTACAATATGACTTAGATACGTTCAAGAAATTCCAAAGCGATCAAAAATCATTTGAACATTGTTGTTCAAGTTCTCATTTTCCCAGATCGATCGCGTTAGCGGAACGCCGAATTGAAGAAAAACAATGACATCGTTACTAACGTATGCAATGATTTTAACAAGGAGAGGTCACGGCTTGCGAATCACCGATTTTGATGAAATTTTACAGATCGATAGAAGACCATGAGTATAATATGAACTGTGTAAAATACTATTAGAATGCAACTTTTTGATTTACGCGGGAAATTTAAATTTTTAGAAGCCGCAGTTAACAAATAATATACATATAGCCGTTTAGACAAAAATGTGCAATAAATTCCAGATTATGTTTATTTACCCTGTGCAAATGGTTTGGACGACTAACTATTTTCTAAAATGAAGTATATTAAACAAAAAAAATTATACTAAAAAAAATAAAATAATTTTTAAAAGAACAATTTTTAATTTAATAAGAATTTAAACACGTCATTTATTACATTTACATAGTATAAAAAGACAAATCACGACAGACTTGTTTCGTGGTGTAGTGGTAAAAATTATGTCTATTTGTACAACTAGTAAATAAGTTGCTGATTCGAATCCTCCCGATGTGTGTGTCACGTGTATAAAATTTCTGATCTTATATTTTTAATTAATAATTCTCATTATCTAATTATTTAAATTCTTTATACATAACTATATAAATATAATAAGGCAAAAGCCAGGTCAATAAAATAAAAAAAATATAAATACAATAAATATTTTCAATTTTTTATTGTTTACATTTCTTAATGAATTCGTTGTGTATAAAACGTGTTTATCAAATGTAAATGATAAAAAATTGAAAATATTTATTGTACTTCTATTTTTTTTATTTCATTGACCTGACTTTCGCATTATTATATTATATAGTTATATATAAAGAATTTAAATAATTAGATAATGAGAATCAGGGCCGTACGCAGAAGTTGGCGGAGGGGAGGGGGATGAACATTTTCTCCGAATATTTATTTTATAAATAACAATTCACTACTATTCATACTATTAATAATTTCCATCATTTTGATTTATATATTAATAATTGACGTAAATGATATAAACATTAATAACAATTACATACGTTATTGATTATATTTGTAATAAAAAATTTTGCAAATAAAATATTAATGAAATACCTAAAAATATGGGGCATATTTTTTCTTTTTTTTTAATGTAAGAACACCCTAAAAAATCATTAATATTTATTTAAAATTTTTTATGTTTTCAGATTTATGTGTATTTATAATAACTATTTCAGTACCAGTGAGGGAGATAACCCCAATGGACCTTGATGAGAATTAATAATTAAAAATATAAGATCAAAAATTTTATATACGTGACACACACATCGGGGGGATTCGAATCCGCAACTTATTTACAAGATATACAAATAGACATCATTTTTACCACTATACCACGAAACAAGTCTGTCGTGATCTGTGTTTTTATACTGACCCGGCGAACTTCGTACCGCCTCAGAATCAATAAATGTTGTGTTAACTTATTAACTGAATTAAATTCAGTTTTTTATTAAGATAAAATTAATACTCGAAATTAATTAAGTTCAATAAATGTGCGAAAATCAAAATGAAAAGTATTTCAATTACGCGTGGTAGCAAGACATTTTTGCTTTATTGAAGCGAATCGAAATGATTCGCGTAGCATTGTTGCACTACTTTCTGTTAAACTATATTCTGGATGATTTGCGCTCGGGTCGATTCGCTTCATCGAAGCACCTTGTGATATACGACGTTTTTCATTTTGAGAACGAACAAAGCGCATAGTTTACCGACACGTGAACATGCTACGTACAATTGACCGTGAGAGAAACACATTTATTTAGATATGGGATGGTATTGTTTAATTCTAAGGATCAATATATTCTCATTTTTATGTTTATGATATTTATGTTTAGAAGCACATGCGTTTTAGGTCGAAATAAGTACAATATTTTCTTATTTATATATAATCACCCGACAGCCGTTATACTTATTCTTTCCCAGTTTGGATTATTCCATTGCGTACATTATTAATTAATACATCGAAAAACAAAAAAAAAGTTATATTAAATCTCAAAGTGAAGTGCATCACAAACTGCCCAATGACAATAATAATAAGAGTAGTACAAGGTTCAATCAAATATTCTATACTGTGAACGGTAATTCATGATAGCAGTAACAGAAAAATTAGGGGGGGGGGGATCGCAGAGCTCTCCAGGCCGAGACGAACAAAAAAAAAAAAAAAAAAATTCATCGAAATCAGTCAATCTATTCTAATTTTTTTTTTTTAATGGGCTCGGTGTCAACACTGACCCAATTACATGAGCTTAGATCACCTACTCAGATTCTGAGGCGATCGGAGATAGAGAGTATAAAGGAAAGAAGGAGGGGAATAACGGCTAGAGATGGGAAGGAAAAGATAAAGGAAACATTGAAAGGGGTAGGAAGATCCAACGCCAAGAGTTCGGCGTATAGATGAGAGCACTCAGGAAAAAGAGCAGGGCATTCAAAAAGGATATGATTGGGGTCGCATATAAAGGGAGGATCAGTAGAGTGGAGAGGGCAAAAGTGAAAGAGAAAAAGAAAAATGAAAAAACGGAAGAAAGGAATGACCAAGTGTCTCAGTCTGATTAAGGAAACAATAGCCAAGCGCCGAGAAAAGGGAAGAAATTGGTACCAAGGCTGTGAAATGGGAATAGGCTGTAGGAGGAGGTAGAAGCAGAAGCGATTGGCAAAAAAGGAAGGGTAGATGTTAACCTATAGTCTGGTATGGAGACTTGCGGAGAGATTCTAGAGGTATCATCAAAAAAGCTGTTCCATACAAAATTTATAAGAAAATGAATTTTCTTCATAAAGTTTTTTAAAATTTCGTATCTACTATTCTCGGCGGAGACAAATCGAACAAATCAAAGATCACAAAAATCGGTCCAGCCGTTCTTGAGTTATAAATGGTATAATTAACCCGACTTTGTTTTATATATTTATATGACGTGTTTAAATTTTTATTAAAGTAAAAATTGATTGTTTAAAAATTATTTTACTTTTTTTAGGATGATTTTTTTGTTTAATATACTTCATTTTAGAAAATAACAAGTCTTCCGAACTGTTTGCATAAGATAAATAAACATAATCTGGAATTTATTGCACATTTTTGTCTAGACGGCTATATGTATATTATCCGTTTAATATGGCTTATAAAAATTTAAATTTTTCGCGTAAATCAAAAAGTTGCATTCTAATAGTATTTTACACAGTTCATATTATACTCATGGTCTTCTATCGATCAGAAAAATTTCATCAAAATCGGTAACCCGCAGGTCGTGACAAGACCAAATTACCAGCGTGAAAAATATTCTTACAGAGAAAAGAAACAAAGAGGGCTAAGAAGATAAATGAAAAATTGAAACGAAAAAACATAAACTAGGAATTAATAAGCAGAGTGAACGAACGGGTGTACCAGATGGAGTAACGATCTTCTCCGCGTTCAGAATGATAGTCGAGACGCCACACCTCTCTAAGGGTTCGTCATATCGCGGAATTTCGTAGTTCTTAAAACCAAGATAGGTCAATAGAAAAATGAACAGACTGCGAAGGAAATAAGCCACAAAGCTGGGAACATCTTCTAAAGACAGGAACAAGCGAAAACATAGAACTGGACCAAAATGCATACCAAAGCTTTGTTGCAGAAGCCTTTCCCGCATTCACAAGTTCTTCGCTGGTTGATACCGACAACGTTTACACAGCGCTAAGTATTTCATACACGTTTTAGTTCTTTGCTATTTGTTTGTAGTATTATTATTAATTCATTCAGAAAAAAAACAAAAAAAAAACAAACAAACAGGATTAACAAAAGTTTTATATATTCATTTATCATGTTGTATTGTTGCGCGAAGGCATTTTTGTCACCCTTTTTCCATCGATCAGCATATTTCGGAAAGAAGTGTAGTGTGAATGACCGTACAGATTAGGCGTGGAAGAAATAAACAAAAGAAATATAAACTAACGGTATGAAATATTTGCATTAATTCGAAAAATGGCCTTCCACATAAAGCCCGAATATTTCCGAGAACGAAAATGTATTCGACTTTTTTTCGGTAATTAATTGAAATATATTTAACCGTGCCGGCAAATACGCGACATAATAGCACTGTCGGGAAAAATAGCCTAATTAACGGGAAACATTGGATCAATTAGCTGGTGTGGTGCTCGTCTGTGAAATCGACCAGAGCTCGGCGACGACAATAACTGTGGCCAGTCTCTACATGGTCGTCGTTTGAGTCACCGTTTTCGAGTGAATGGATAACAGGTTTCGAATTGCGACGTTATAAATGACAATTATGACATTTCATCTTATCAGCTTCGGTATAATTCTCGCGATTTCTTACTCGTGTGCGTCCTCCACCCGTCCGTCTTTTTAACGTAACAGATTCTCGCCGCGTATCTGGCCAGTCATTCAGCTTCAGAACTGTAATGAAATTGCGTCAAACAAAAATTACGATTTTTCAATTAGTCGTAATAAACGCTACTTCAAAATCAACAACACATTACCGAAGAAATGTGTTTGAACTTTCTTTTTGTTGTCTGCGCACACGCCTCTAACACCTTCACAATCCAGTCCTAGGGAAATACCGACCGCTAATTGGAGGGAACCACAAAATTATAGATGTGATCGTGAAATAATGGTATTAAATATAAGATTACGCGAGCAATAACGGACCACTAATATATATATATATATATAGTAAAAAAACTCGCACGCACAAAAATTACGGAGAAAACCAGGATTTTCGGAAATGATTCGGGCCTTCCCCCGGAAAAAAGAATTAAGTAAGAGAATGAGAATGATTTTAAGAGCTGTTCCGAAAATTCCTCTTAATTTCGGAGCAGAATTTTTTTTTTTTTTTTTTGAATTAATTGTTACAATAAGTTTACGTATTTTTACATAATTCATAAAACTTATTAATTTTGTTGATTTATTTTGGGGAGAGATTAAAACTACTACATATTAAAAACATGAATCCAAAGAAAGCCACTAGATATGATCTAATAACGGCTAAGATTCTAAAAACATCTGCCACGCAAAAGTCTGCGCTCGTGCTAACATTTAACGCAATAATAAGAGTGTGTCGTATCATCCGGCGCAACTAAAATTGTTACAAATAGTAATGCTATCGAAAAGCCTGGTGAGCCGCCAACTGACAAAACTTCATAGAGGCCGATTTCGTTACTTCCGGTAATATCGAAGTTCTTCGAAATCTCGTTAACTAAAAGAATACTCTTCCTCTAGTTGTTGAAGAGAAAATTATCCCCGTCTCACCAATTTAGATTCAGAGCAAAACAGTCTACAGTTCGGCAGATGCATCGCGTGCTGGTGCAAAAAGTTTAATCTGACTTGTATGATCAGGACCTGTAATGCGGCTTTCCCGGTTGTAGCCTAGACGTTCGACAAGGTCTCTGGAATGACGGTCCCTTATAGAAAATCAAAAAATATTATCCATATCAGTACAACGAATTATTCTCTTCATATCTAAATGAAAGATTTTATCAGATCAAATATTGAGATGAAGTTTCTAATATATATCCAATAGCTGCTGGTATTCCCCAGGGTAGCGTATTGAAACCATTGTTATACGTTATATTTATACAGCAGATCTTCCTGTTTTGATGATAATGCTCTGGTGGCTACTTTTGCAGATAATACAGCTGTTATATGCTCAGAGATGTAAATCCAGCTAAAGCAAATATTTCTTTGCAGATTGCAGTTCGTAAAATAACGCGTATCATGGTGTCGTCAAAAGTGGCGAATAAAAATAAATGAAAATAAATCATCTCGCATATTATTTACCAACCGATATGTAGAGCCACAAAGTGTAATTGTTGGAAATAAGATAGTTTCAATCAAAAAGAATGTCAAATACCCCGGGTATGCATTTAGACCGAAGACTGACTTGGCGTAAAAACATTGAAAGAAAAAAACTTAAGCTAAAAACTAAAAAACTATACTGACTAATAGAGAAAAAACCCCAGCTTGCTATCTGCAATAAAATACTATTATGCAATCAAATACTTGCGCGCCAATATGGAAGTATGGTTGTAAGCTGTGGTGTTGTAGTGCAAGAAGTAATATTGAAATAATACCAAAAAAGATACCAAACAAAGGTAACAATGCGAACAACTATCGGTGCCCCATGGTACGTAAACAGTAAAATGATACACACTGATCTAAATATGGATTATGTGAATGAAGTGATTAAAAAATCCGTAGCAAAACATAAGGAAAAATATTAGAAAATCATACGAACTGGATGGCAATTAGCCTATTGAAAAAGGATGTGGATACCCACTGGATTAAAAAAAGAATTAAGCTACTATATTTAGCGGAACTTATTAACCGGTAATAGGACTTCGTCACTGGACAAAGAGCCCGCATGTGATTTAATCGTATTTATATCGTTTATTGATAGCTCGCAAGCTAGGAGTAGATAAAAAAAAAAAAAAAAAGAAAAAAAATGGTAATTTCATTCATTTAGTTATGTACTGCACCATTTTAGTTCAGCAACAGAGAGAAAAAACATGTGTTTGCTCAGAATTCCACTTCAATGAACTCCTCTTTTCGTTGCAAAAATCCTCCAATTCGACTCCAGGAACCGACAAAATTTCCTTCCTTGTTCTTAAAAATCTCTCTAATTTCTCACTCAAAATTCTCCTCGAAATTTTCAATTCTTTTCTTCTCTCAGGACTTACACCTCCTATTTGGAATTCATTTATAATTATCCCAATTCCTAAGAAAATTCCAAATTCTTTTCGACCTATTTCTTTGGCTCCTTGTTTAAGAAAACTATTTGAGAGTATGCTAAACCGGCGCCTTGTTCGGTGGCTGGAACATAATAATCTCGTCTCCTACAATATGTTCGGTTTTCGTCCTGGTCTTGGTCCTTCTGACTGCATCAGCCTTTTTCTTTCTGACATATATAAAGCTCTTCTCGAAAGAAAATACACGATCGCAGCCTTTGTTGATGTAGTTTCTGCTTTCGATAAAGTTCATCTTCCATCCCTTAAAAATAACATGATTTCTATTGGCATTCCTGTTCAACTTTCTTCCCTGATAATTTAGCTCTTTCAAAGTAGAACCATTTATCTTTCCACTCCTTCCTTCTCTGGCTCTAGATGTGTATTCCGTAGCCTTCCTCAAGGGTCATGTTTGAGTCCTACTCTTTTTAATATCTATTCGCTTGAAATAGCTTCTCTTCCCGTCTCAGCCTCTACACTCCTTTTCGCGGATGATATTCTTATTTATTACTCCTCAACTTCCATCCTCTCTGCTAAAGATGAACTCAATAATTCGTTGAACTTGCTTGAATCCGCTCTATCCAACATCCATCTAACCATTTCATCCTCTAAATCTGTTTGTATGGTTTTTTCCTTTCGTCCCTATAATACTTCCTTAATTAATGTCTCTTTGAACAATTTATCTATTCCATTAGTTAGGTCCTTCTGCTATCTTGGCGTTTTCCTAGACAGTCGTTTATCCTTTCGCGAACGTATTTCCTACCTGTATACTTCCTGTCTTAAGAGAACTAATTTATTAAAGGCTCTTTCTCCACACAAATGGGGTGGCGACCCCAGTGTTCTTCTTATTCTATATAAATCTACTATTCGTTCCAAACTTGATTACTGTTCCTTCATTTATGGCAATGCTCCTAAACATCTTCTTTCCAAACTCGATAAAGTCCAAAATTCACGTCTTCGTCTTTGCCTCGGTGTTCTGAAATCCTCCCCCATTCCTGCAGTACTTTCAGAAGCCAACATTCATCCTTTACACATTCGTAGATCCTTTCTTGGGGATCGCTTCCTCATAAAACGTCTTCCTATTAAGTCTTCTAAATTAGTTTCTGCTTATTCCTACATCCTGGCCAATTGGCGATTTTCTCCCCTGAAGATTCCTATTCTTTCTCATGTCTCTCGACGCCTTGCTCCTTATTCTTCATTTATCTACACATATCATAAACTCCCGTTCTTTACATTCAGCCTTATAGATTTTTTATATCCTCCTAATTTGTTTTTCCTTTCTTCTCATACGAAATATTCACTTTCTATCGCTTTAAGCGAGTACAACGGAGCTTTGAGGTCTCTATTTCCTTCTTCGTCTGTCCTCTTTACCGATGGTTCCAAAAGCGATGAGGGGGTCGGAGCTTCCTTTCTTATTTCTTCTCTTCCACACTCTGCAGAATCGTATGCAATACTCCGTGCAGTTCTGTTCATTGCACTTTCCTCCTATAATAATAAATACCTTATTTGTTCTGACTCCATGAGCGTCTTGCAGGCTATATCCTCCCCTTTTCCATCCTCTTCATGCGACTACATTATCCTTTCCATTCGTTCCTTAATTGCAAATCTCTTCTTAGTTCGTTCCATTCAAATCGATCTTCTTTGGATTCCCAGTCATAGCGGCATCGCAGGCAACAACCTAGTTGACTCGTTTGCTCGCTCTGCTTCCTATAACGGCAAATTTGTCAATAAATTTCCTGCCGATAATATCCTCTTTCCATTCAAACAAGCACACCTCAAATCATGATATCGGATATTTACATTAGCTCCTTTTCCAATCCTCATTCCTTTTACAAACTCTTGCAACCTCTTCCTTCATCACGTTCCTGGTTTTCTGATTTCCCTGGTTTCAGTCGTTCCGTTATTTTCTCCATAACACGTCTTCGTCTCAACCATAATTGTCTTATTCCAACTCTCTTTCGTTTTTCTATTGTTTCTTCCCCATACTGTAATTTTCATCCCTCGGATCATGACTGTGTTTGTGATGCAAATCATATCCTTTTTGAATACTCTCTTCTTGTACAGCAGCGTTCCCTCCTCTACACTAAGCTTCTCCACCTAAAACTACCTACTCCTTTTTGTGCTTCCTACATTACATACTTTCCTTTACCAGATGTTGTTCCAATCTTAGCGGAGTTTATTTCCTATATTTCTTTATATATCAAAATTTAATCCTGTTTTCGTAATTCTTTGATGATGGGTCATTGCCCTTGGTTGGCGTTCCCCAAAAAAAAAACAAAAAAAAAACGTATATTACCAACATACATATGAGGATATTGAAATCCGTTAACAAGCTTGGGCTTGACGGGTCTAAATTTAAGATTGTAATAATATTTATAAGAAATTTACGATTTAAAAAAAAAAAAAATATCAAATACGAATGGTTATATTACATGATTACGTAAGAATATGTATTATTATTAAGTGCGGTGTGGAACATAAATGCATACTTTTTACTGCGCAATAAATTTTGTATTGACAGAACAAAAAAAAAAAAAAAAAGTTGAGGATAAAATGTATTCGATATACTTTAGTGTATCCGATGCGAAGATGTCGCAGAATAACCTAAACGTCATTATTTGACGTCCGTATTTCTCTATAGCATACATAATACACGCGAGAGCTGCGATGACCGTTGTTTCTCTAAGGCTAAAGCCATTCTATTGATGACACGCTAGTCACCTCATGCTGCTTGATGAATTACTCGCGCCTATTTACCAGTACCTAGAAGCTCAATGGCGCATTATAGCATCGACGCTTGCTATGACTTTGTTAATTATATTGAAATGTTGCCGCAAATGAACTTTGTTCGACCTGGAATTACTACTGAACACCATGGTGGGTGTGCAAAAAGCTGATTTCCGTTAAACTCGTCATTAATATGATCATTACATCATAATTGTATGACAGTTTTTGATGCGAAAACGTAATGGAGCATTGAAATAAAAGCCTAATTTCTTTCAGAGATACCAACTTTCTTTCCAACAGCTACCCGCATTTTCTTCGAAACTGGAACGTTCTTATGAAGGCCGTGAGCTAGATCCGGCAAACATTCTCTTCGAAAAAAACAAAAAAAACAAAATATAGTGAACCACGTACACGGCTGCTCGTCTAGATATCAGCGTTTTTAACCAACTTGGGGAGAGCCCAAGAAGTCGTCCGCGAAGTCGTTTATAATTTCAAACGAAATTAAATTGAAATTTCAAAAATTATTAGTCGACAAACAGTAAATACGAATATTCATTATCCAGAGCGCACGTATTTATTTAACGCATAAGTTAAGTGAATGTTATATAATAATAAAAACCAACTTTAATAATAAAAAAATATAAGGGTAAAAATAATTTATAACAATAAATTATTTTTACCCTTATATTTGGTTGTTATTAAAGTTGGTTTTTATTATACAGTTTATAACAAACAGGCATGTATTCACTTACATTAGGCGAATGTTATTTTCAACCTTTTTTTTCTTTCTATGCTGTAGAAGGTTCATATCATGAAAAAAAATAGATCCATTATCCTTTCTGAATTGGACTATTGTTCTTTTCTTTATGCCAGTACTCCCAAATCCCTCCTTGCCAAACTTGATCGCATCCAAAACTCTTGTCTTCGCCTCTGTATTGGTGTTCTGAATTCTTCTCCAACTCCTGCTCTCCGAGCCGAAACCGGCTTCCTTCCTTTATTTCTTCAAAGACTTCATCTTTGTGAAAGATTTATGATTAAACGTCTTCGTATTCCTCACTCGAAACTCGTGAATTCCTATCAATATATTCTGGGCAATTGACGTTTCTCTTCACGAAAAATTCCAATTCTTTCACACATCTCCTCTCGACTTGTCCTATTTTCTCACTTTATCCTCTCTCCTGTAACAAATCCCCGTTCTTCACTTACAACTTCTTAGAACTGTCGTTTTCTCCTATGCTATTTTCTCTTCCCTCTAACATTAAATCTCTTCCGTTTCCTGTAATACATAGCGAATTTAACCAAACTCTACACTCATTTTTTTCAGCTCACAGCATGGTTTTTACGGATAGATCAAAATCTGATTCAGGTGTCGGAGCTGCTTTTATTCTTCCCGATATCAACTATTCTAAGTCTTTTCAACTTCCTTCCTTTTCTTCTATCTTTTTAGCCGAATCCATGGCTATTTTACGTGCTACCCTTTTTATATCCTCAACATCAGTCATATGCTCTGATTCGAAAAGCGTTTTATTAGCCATCTCATCTCCCTTCCCCTAAACCCTCGTCAGATCCTATTATTCTTTATATTTGTTGCTTAATTTATAATTTATTAACATTCCGTTCTATCCTAATTAACCTATTCTGGATTCCGGGCCACAGCGGCATCGTTGGTAATGATCTTGCCGAATCGTTGGCATGACTAGCTGCAGTAAATGGCCGTTTCATAGACAGATTCCCCTCCCAATGTTTCTGTCCTCTCTTTTATCGTTTTCACCATGACTTTTGGACAGATCTTTATCCGTCTCTTTTCTCCAATCCTAACTCCTTTTACCTTGCTATACAACCCTATCACAGTCCGCTTCCTGCCTCACTCTTTCGTTTTAATATTGTTCAGTCTCCCTTGTGTCCCTTCCATCCTTCCTATCTTAAATTTGACCTGTGATCGAAATCACCTTCTATTCGAATGTTCTTCTATCTCCTCGGAACGCGCGGTCCTTTATTCTAATTTCCTTGGCCTTGGCTCCCCGACCCCTTACTATGCCCACTACATTCTTGCTCTTCCTTTCGCTTCTGTTGTTCCTGTATTAGCTACCTTCATTTCTTCTGTTTCTAATCGCTTCGTAATATAACTTTCAAATCCCTACGTGTCATCATTTATTATTTTATTCATCATCATCATAGTGCCATACTCAGTTTCTGAGCATCAGCGACTACCTATTCGAACATTCCAGCTCTATATAGAGGTAGTGTACTAGGCAACTGTAATATGAAGTTCTGGTATAGACGAAGCGTGACACGATCGTATTAGGCCTAGAATATATATTCTTCGTGAAATCTTTCTCTATAAACTCGTTAAAAAAGCACAAATTTTAATTCTACATTGAGTCGAAAGCTGTATAGATGAACGCCAGCCAATTCATATATTTCTCATTGGTCCAGATGGGTGTGCCAAAAACGTTTACTATGAAACTATTACAGGAAACATGTAATCGTTTCTCACAAGAACATAACGTGTTCAATACTTGCATAACGGCCACACCTGCTGGTATGGTAACTTCAACCAGAAGTGACCCAAAGTTCCGGTATTGCATGTTTCGGTCTCATTTCGCTAAATTTATAATCAGCGGACGGAAAAAACAAAAAAAACAAAAGTGTACAGATGATTGCGTATTAGCAACAATATGTCATAAATGTTGAATTCAAACTGTGGCCTCGAAAGAGGTAATTCTCAATTAAGTTCCGCGGTCATCAGACAGGTACAACAGACTAAACACGGATTCATTTATATCTGTTTCCGCTATTAAAGGTTTACTTTTATTTTGGAGTAAAAACGAAAACGTTTAGTAGGGGAAGCATATGCAAAAGTGGAAAAATACTGTTAAAAATATTTAATGTATTTTTTTTTTTATTATTATTTTTTATACAAAAACGACGACTATTCAGCGAGTAACTGCGAGTTAGCTCGAAGTTCAATGCCATATCGTCGAGTCCCACTCACCTTATCTGTCAGAATGTAGAAAGCTTTACTGATATTTTGGTGTGATAATTACATTAAAATACAAAGTTGCAGAAAGAAAAAGAAACAAAAAAAAAAAACAAAAAAAAAAACGAACAAATAATGCTTTTATTATAAAATGGTTTTATAAATTAGAAACAATATACATATACTAACAAGAGGATTTGTCCGACATAGTTCTCGGGAAAAGTGGCGGGAATACGGTTATATATTGAATATTAACGCGATAAATTAAAAACATACTAACTGACGGGAAGCTTCACAAGTTGTGGAACTGCTCGACTAAATGTTTCGGAAGAAATTCTGATGCCCACTAGTCAAACCAATCTAATACAGTCTGGGTAAATGATAACGACAACGCTCACTGGCCATTCCGCGGTCGAACTGTTGAGAGAGTTGATCGGCACGACATAATTGATTTTGAGATTTTGTTGAAGCTGATTGTACTTGTTTCGAGTTTGCAGTCGGTAAATATATATGATATACACCACAACTGCCAGAATGAGGCGACAGTAGCTCTTATTAACCCATAAAAAAAGCGAACAGGTTAATTAACACAACATCACTACTAAGTGCACCTTCCAATAACAATCAGCTCCCTACTAAGACGCATCCCGGCGTTAGCCGAAACAAAGTTAGCGTCTAGTATTGGCCGCAACTCTGGCTAGGACTGTACTAAGTTCATCGGTATTCAGTGTATTTCAGTACTGATAGTTCTCTAAATAGACAAGCCTCTCGGACTTGACGGCAAATTCCCTCTTGCTGCATCCTGATGAGGACTACGTAGGATGATAAGTTTTCATCTGATCGATTTCGAACTGACGAAGTTAACGATTTTGGATTATTGCAAAACAAGTTGCTTGTTGGAATAGAGATCGTTTGAGACAACCCTCCGACGACTAGTGAAGGTTCACGTAGCATAAAGAACCATTCGGTAGTTAGATTGATCATCCGTTCAATATAGACCGCTTGAGTCGCGAAGCAAGCAAAGAAGGCAACACGAACTTTGCTGTATTTAGTGGATCGATGGTTGGCACACTTCGTCTGATAAAAACCGGTCAAGTCGACACGAGTAAAAGTAAAAGTAATGCTCGTTCAACCGGCAAATCAAATTGTTTAACTGCAGTAGCGTTAATGCAAGTGCAAGGTACACATTTGAAAAAGATACTTTTTTAACAATCAACTCCTCTGATGCTCCAAAATCTACTACGAATAAAGTTGATGAAAAATGATTTCGAGGAATGATGATAAGTTACGAACATACGTAACATCATAAAATTCATTACGCGGCGAGTACGTTTCTTCCGGTACGAATGAACTGAATCGCAAGTTCGAGAATTGCATCCTGGATCGTATCCATCGGATCCAAATGGATTCGACATTCGTACGCCCAGCATAAATAGTACTAGTTTGCACTGGTTGTCGACGCAGTGTTAATCAGTGTGTTCGATTAGATTAGGTGCGTTGGAAAGAGAGAAGAAAATTGAAAAATAGCTAATGTGTATAGTAGGAGTGCTCGATATGAATATCGATATTACATAAAAAAATCGACATACACACTCGATATATCGAATTAACCCGAGATTATCGAATCATCCAATATCGATATGTACTATCGATATATTACATCCGATATAAGAAATATCGTACAAAATTGAAAGCTCACCGTTTTTACTCCGAATTTATTTCCGGTTTGAAAACAAACGACGAAAATCTTTCAGATGAATTATCTCTTTATTGTGAGGGCTCCAGTTAATATAGACTTAACGAAAATCCTTTAGAAATATAGGTAAATTACAAAATACAGTTCCCAAAATTGTACGATATAGCGCGTATAAATATTTAACCATGGTGCGGCTAGCTCTGTTCCGTCCGAGAGACTTTTTTCAAAAACCGCACAGGCGGTAACCCAACAGAACAAGCAGACTGTAAGCCGAAAGAGTAAATAAAATTTTGCTTTTGCAAGGTTTAAATGAGAAATATTGGGATTGAAATAACTAAATAAAGTTGGCGGCTGGGTGGCTCAATGGTCAAAGCATTCACTCTGTAAGCGAAAGATCACGGGTTGAAGTCCCATCCTAATTTTTTGACATTTTTTCTATTTAAATTTATAAGGAAAATTTTAACATACTAAATGTGTCAAAAATTTAATTGTAAATAAAGTTTAACGTTGGTCTTTTAGGGTAATCATTCTAGCGTCCTCAGTCGTCACTGTTCACTTTTTTAGCTGATCTGGCAAATTTCTGTACAGGTGTCCGCAACTGCATTCTCAGTTACGTTATCGGCCTGCTTGCCGGATACGGACGCATAAATACGTATCCTTCTGAAAACGTAGTATTAAATGAAAAAGTTAGAAGCCGATACGCGACCGCCAATACGCATTACATTATTATTATCTAAAACTACATTAAGGGCAAATAATAGTTACGTTTACTCAACGAAGTTTTCTTTACTGAGACACAATATATGTGTATATTCGTTAATGAAGATTTGGTGCTATTATGTAATTATTGAAATCTCCGAAATGTAAGCAAATACGTTAATGCATTTATTTAAATAGGTCGAATAGATAACAAACGGAAAATGTCAATTAATTCACTCACGTTGAAGCTGACTTTTTCTTTACCAGTTTCCGATACGTTAACAGAAATAGAGGAATTCCTCGAAATAAGAGAACCAAAGTCATATAAGCCAGCTTGAGCCACTTTTTCGACCGTAATTTTGTTTTCCATAAAACTTTCATAGATAAACTTCGTGCGACTAAATCTGCGGGCTAACAACCACCAGTTCTACATGAAAGCAATATTCATTTGAAACTATGTAGTTGTGTAATTTTAGTGACACGATTACTCGCCGTACTACTTTAATTATTTGACCGATGATTAAGGCAACTAAGTACTATTTGAAAATGCGAAAAAGTGAAAATATTTTTAAGTTATTCCAAAACCAGGATAAAACAATTGTCGACTGCAGTTCTAAACGGAGATTTAATCGATTCTACTGGCGTCTTTGCAAACGAAATTGTTTTATATTATTCTAATCATCCACAGCGCGGTACGATAGGCCTTAAGGCGTCGCAAAAATCGACTAATTCGCGAGAAATGGCATTACGTGAAAAACTATAACAACGGAAGATACGATAATTCTTCGATAACAATTATAAATTTTCACAAAAAAGAGACAAATTCGCGTTTGAGTCCGTCCATTCCGATCAAACTTTCACGCCGTAAATTTTGCATTCAAATCTTGATTCTAATTGTGATCGGGAATAACATATCAAGAGAATTGATCAAATCGGCTCGATAACAATTAAACAGAAACACGTTAAAAACATTACACTGCGGACGCTACATTAAGCCCCTAATATTTTCAAACATATGCTATGTAACATCTGAATTTACTTAAATATTAGACCACTCATGCGCAACGGTTGCGCGAGTAGTGGGAATTTTAAAAAGTTACATACATATGCTAAAGATGTGTTAGATATTCAAAGATATTACAATTTCATAGAGGTAAATGCTGCCAGTAAATTTTTATAAATATAGTAATTTAGCATATGTTTACAACATAAGTTCGGTTCTCGTGCGAATGTTACTGAAATGAGATAAGTTAAATTTACTTTCTTAATATATGATAAACACAAGTATAAAAATAATAACATTAAATAGTAATAATATGCTCACTGATACCCCAAAAACTCGTGAACTCAAAATCCGAGCTTCAACATAACACGTATTCTAAAAAACTGAAATAAAACTAGTGCTAATCATAACAACTAAAAAGTAACATTTAAATACTAAACTAACATAGTTAAATATAGATTTACATTACAATTAAAAGCAAATGTAAAACGCAAATTTAAAGTAATAATATCATGCAATCAAACCATTATTTAATTACCGGCATAAAAGCTTATACAAAGTGGCGGCAGCACAACTTGCTTTTTTAAAATGCGCCACTTTTTTTCTGCTAAATTTTGTAAAGGGAAATAATAAAGCAGAAAATCGAAATAAAACTGCGAGAAGGGAAGAAGCATACATATTGCCAATGAGATCTAGAGTATGTTATTTCGATTTTCTGTTTTATTATTTCCCTTTAAAAAATTTAGCAGAAAAAAAGTGGCGCATTTTAAAAAAGCAAGTTGTGCTGCCGCACCCTGTATAATATCATAATTTTTTAGTGAGATAAATTAAGCTGATTTTCTTATAGATAATTACTAAAAATATATTACACGTTAAATTGAAGTGCTCAAAAGAACAAAGTTTAACCTATCGAAGTAACAGCAGCATTCTTATAGCCTGAACTATAATTACTGAATACGATATATTAATATTAAAAAATACTTAATTATTATTGAATTTAGGGTTTAACCGCAGGCCCGAATTAAGTGTATGATAGGCCCGGGGCTACGGAAATATTAGGGGCCCTTTTTGGAAGTGACAAAATTATCAGTTTTATAGAATAGCTAAATTTTCTTTAATTTAATTTAATTATATTATTTTGAATTCACGAATTAACATATAACTATTAATGTAAACAAAACTATATATATATATATATATATATATGTAATTTTAAACAATGAATTTTTCAGCAAATTTTAACCAAAGATTTACATAAAAGGATAGTGTGTGTGCGTGTGTTGCGCGTGTATACACGCAGACACATTCATACAGACATTTCCTAAAAACGTAGATCCCGACTCGTTATATCTTAAAACAAATTTCTGGTACGTTTTTACGAAACTCGAAATTTTACTATTACGAAGTTTCCTCTTCTAGGAGGAAATAAAAATGGATACAAAATTATTAACAAATAAACGTATGAAAAAATGCCCTTGCTGCTGTAAAGTTAATTTTCTATTTATTTAAAAAAAAAAGTTGATATATATGACAAATGATAGATTAATTTTTTATTACATGTCGGAAGTGGGTCTCTTGGGGGCCCCTTTATAAGACGGGGCCCGGGGCTACAGCCCCCGCTAGATCTCCCCTAAATCCAGGCCTGTTTAACCGATAAATTTCCGAATAGTTAGTCGATAGCACTTTATGAGAATTGGCAACGTTACATTTCACATACGATTTTGTATTATTAGCTAATATTGAAGACCAAAAATTATTTACAAAAGCTGTTTACAAATAGATGCCGATATTATAGACTTTATTCAACAAGCTTTGTGGATTTTGTTATTGTTATTTTAAATCTTTATTGTATTTTAGTCCTGGAAAGAGGTAGTGGCATGCGAATCGTCGTCAAATTTCGTTTATGTTTAAATGTTATGCGAATGAAAAGGAAAGAAAAGGAAAGAAAATAAAAGAAAAGAAAAGAAAAACAGGAAATTATACATATCATGTGAAATCGTAAAGATCGAGCAATTTTATGTTATTTGAATTTGACGCTATAGAGGTTATTTTACATTGGTCTGCATTTGCATTGTTAAGGTTAAATTATGCGGAACAATTTTGTGTAGTTTTTTGATATTCTTGACAACTTGAAGAGTATGTGCGATTTTGTGAAGTAAATTTTACAAACATCTCACTATACTATAACGTAACGTAAACTGAATAAAAATAAAAGATTCGGTTCCTAACACTTAATGATGTGAATCGATACGATTTTTAAAATTTCCCAATTATAAAAATCGTATCGATTCAAAATTAACTGATAGAAAGGCTACACATGCGTCAGCTGTTGTTGTTTAACCTCGGCAGAATCAATTTGATTCGTAAAATTATTCATACGGAAATTTGAGTTGATCACATTAGCGGTTTTTTTTTGGTTTTTTTTTTTTTGATACGAAGTTACGTTACGAGCGAAAACTCGGAGATAATTGTATGCGAGGTACGAAGAGGGATTAGCGCGACATTTGTAACAGTGTTGAGTTCGTAGTGACTGATTCAGATCAGAGCTGCTGCAAGCGATACGTTGGTACTTCCTGTCATCTGAGTGAATCGGGATTTACCGATACATCACTTCAATAAAACGCGACGTGATGTGAACGAAATTTAATCATCACATCAAATAACTCAGGTTGCAGTGTTCGGCCAGAGTACCAAACTCATCGATAGCAGATGCGTTAAAGACGATGATATGGTATTTAGTCGTTGTACCGGTCAGCTTACTAACGATGCGATGGGGAATACAGTACGAGAGTTAGTGACAATTTGAGAGTGAGAAAATTTTCTCATATGGCCCAGTTCTTCATATTCTGAAATCGCAATACACACTTTGAATAATATAACCTTTTTTTCCCCCGATTTGACCAATATCGGTCGTTTAAAGTGAATCGTTTAGGTAAACATTAATTGGCGAACGAAGTTAAAAAATACCATTTTCAAAATACTCGTATCGCTGCAAAATATACTCTATCTCAAAATTTTCGCCTCTCTCAAAGACGACCCCCTTTATTCTCGATTTTAAAAAATCGTTTTAGTTGGTCCACGATATGAACTCGTTGCAAGAAAGAACGCTCTTTAACCAAATTTAGTATATATTTCGTACAACAAATGTGGCCGAAAAATTGTTTTCGATTTTCTGAAATAAATTTAACGTATACGGGACGCCGAGAAACATCTATTTCACTCTAATTTGTGAAAGATAGATTCAGCAAAATTAAATTCAAGCTGATCTCCATTACGTTAACAAAGTTTGCTACCAAATGCCGCGGATGAAATTTTAACTGATTACTTCGGCTTCGATAGCGATACGACCATTTGGAAAAACGAGATTGGAAAATTAACGAATTTACCGGATTGAAAGTAGCCGGGCAGAATATCGACGAGAGCGGTTGAATTTTAATTTTTTTAATTGGCTTTGCAAAATGACGCCGAATTAATGATAAACGAGTAAAGTTTTCACCTTTACAACTGCTGCTGACAAGAATACCATTCTGCGGGTCGCTTTGACAATGCGCATTGTCGTTTCAGCTACAATCGAGTTCGACTTAGCAGTTAACAGTTGAAACTCTGGTTTCAAAAGTTGCCTCGAAATCGCGGTTGGCTCCGGCAACAAGTTATTTCGATGCAGCAGCACATGGAATGACGATTGACACGGCAGTACCGACAATTTAAGCGATTACACATTTTGCAGCAACGTAAAAACATTAAAACATTTTACGCGCGAATTTTTTATCATCACTTGAAAATGATTATTTACCAACTCGAATAATAATTTACTCCGATGAAAAAAAAAATGAATGGCCTTGCTGATATAAATTTACTCGAATTTAGGACAAACGACTTCCTTTCAGCCAGATCGAACACAAATTGGCACTTAAATTTCGACGAATTAGAGAAAAATTCCACCGAACGAACATCGACATTGAAGAACCGAATTTGCAAACTCTTCCGCAATGCGTAGATAGGGATCCGTTGAAGCGATGTAGTTTTTCCACTCGCGGGAGATTTTAAGTTTACCGGACACGATATTAGTTAGAAATTTTGTAAACGTTTCATCGATCATTTCATCTGAAGTTTTAAGATCGCGAGAATTATTACGGTTTATCTAAGAGGCCGCAAATTTTACTTTTAACTGACCCTAAATTGTACGGATTACGAAAGAGAGAGATTGAACTACCGCGCATTTATAACCGAAACGAGAAAGTGGATGCGACCCCAAGCTTTCGAGTAAGCTTTATTATCGAATTTAAAGTCACGAAAACAAAGTCTTTAACATTGCCGATTAGGTTGGAATAGTTTTTATGATGTAGATTCTGTGGAGCAACAAATTCTTTACAATTTTGAAAGTTCAAAATATTACCATCGAACGGAGACACAAATCAATATCTTTGAATTAAAGTGAATCGTTGTCTTCTCGTGTTCGCGTTATTTCAAATCAGGTAGTATTAACATAGTGATAAGAACATCGCATTACGATGAACCGCCCGCCGCCCGCAAACGGGAAGCCGGCCGGCAAGCCGAAAGCGCCGTCTAAACCCGACGTGAACAACAGCGCAACCGGTAGTAAGTCCTCACCACACACAACAGGTAAGTCGCACACACACACACACACAGAATACACCAACACACGACACCAGCCTTATCAGCAACTCCGATAAGAACCAGCCTAACGTACAGACAAATCCACAGCGTACAGATGATTTATCTTCCGCGATCAACTCGCGCTGCCAGCCGTCTCCACTGCTCTTAATGTAGACAGCCCAGCGGCGACCGCGTTAAACGACAAAACCCAAAACAACGTCTCCGATACAACTCTTCCGACTGCGCCAAGTGTACCAGTATCTTTCTCTGAAAAATTAAAAACCGCAAAGAAAATAACCCCGCTAACCGATTTCAATTACCCAACAGAGGAATAGGGTATAATATTCCCATACATTCCGACGAGCACCAATCGTGATTACTTCTTAGCATTAAAAGATCTAGTTGGCGGACCAGCTAACATAATAGCAGGCTCGAGAATTAGTAGAGACCGAGTTGCAATATTTTTAAAATCGAAATCCAACGTTGAAATGCTGTTTGAACATGGAGGAAGAATTAAAATAAGCTCACAAGTAATCACTGCACGACGTTTAAAAACCCCATCTAACAAACTAATTATGTCAAACGTCTCTCCCACTATCCCGAACCAGCTTATACTTTCACATCTTGCCTCAGTTTTTTCACTGAAATTAATCACTCCTATAGCCATCCTTCGAGTCAACCCAAACGACGCTGAATTCGGACATATTGTCAGCTGGCGCAGACAAGTCTACATCGAGCAGGTTAATTGTTCCAACATCCCTGACTCCTTTATACTAACCCACAATGAACATGAACACCGAATATTCCTCCACTTAGACGACCACTCATGCCGCAGCTGCATAAATAAAAAAGGGAAAACTAATCAACCAATTACATCGCCTACCCCCCTCCCCCCACAACATCTAGACATTGACAGAGCAATGGAAGTCGACCAAGTAATTGCAAATGCGAAACGCCCCCATCCAACAACACCAGGTTCTCTGCCCGGCGACCCTATATTATCTGCAACATCACAACCTGCAATAAAGAAAATTAATATCCCGTTACCGGAAGATGACAACAACCAAACAGTACAACTAGAACAAATAAATAGCCCAGCAATCCAATCAGAGTTCAAAAATACTTCGAAACCACAACCAGAAGGGAAGAACGTTTTACAGCAACAGGCCCAACAGAAAACCGAATTCAAAATACCTCCAGACATGCGGCACATCACTGAGCCGGTTAAGCAGAAGTCAAAACAGAAAAAAGTCACTAACATCGACGAAGCAGTTGAGAAAATCAAACCGATGTTTGACAATGACCAATCTAACTTCATCATCAACCTTGACGATTTCAAAATATTCTTGAGTAACATTGCTTCCAAACCTGACTACATAACCTATGCACACACTTTCACACAGGATAAAGATGGACTGTTTCACCTAATTGCAGCCGCCAAACCATCTCTGAAGAGCACAAGTTTAAAAAATAGATGTACCCGCATACTGAAAAGTCTGAGCAGCCTATCCACAGATGGTAATACGTCAGAGGAAAGCTCTACCCACTAACACACGAATACTATGACAAACTTGACATCAAACATCGACTAGCAACACTCACAGACTTCACAAGACAGCACAGAAACACCCAACATGGCGAGTAATAATATAATTATGCAGTGGAACTGCAGAGGTTTTATTAATCATCAAGCCGAACTAGAACACCTATTAGCCACATATTCTCCATTAGTAGCCTGCTTGGAGGAGACGCATTTACAGCCTAGAGACAAGCCAAGAATAAAACACTATAGTCTATTCCGATGCGATAATATCGGAGGCAACCGAGTAAACGGAGGAGTAGCAACTCTAGTGCACACGTCGATCACGGCTGTATCGGTCAGAATGAATACACCCCTTCAGATGGTAGCGATATCTGTTCTCTTACACAATCTATCGAGGTCCACACTAACGATCTGCAACTGCTACTTTCCCCCCAACCATATGGTACACTCGGCAGACCTTCAAAATGCCATATCTCAACTAGTAAGCCCAATGGTCATACTTGGAGACTTTAACGCTCACTCCCCACTATGGGGAGCGACGTCCACCAACAGACATGGATCAATTATTACAAACATGCTAACGGAGCACGATTTGTGCATTCTCCCCCCACCTAACCATACACATTTTAACCTCTCCCATAACACTTTCTCAACAATAGACTTGGCATTAGTATCCCCATTACTGCTCCCGAAACTTAAATCATCTGTCCATGACGAACTTTGCTCCAGCGATCACTTCCCTGTATTTCTGCATTTCACAGGATATCATCCATCACCACCAATCCCAAGACCGCCAAGATTCTCATTTCACCCGGGCAGACTGGACGGCATACACAGCCGGAATTAAAATCCCAGCTCCTAGTGAGTCCCTATCAGACAATTTAAAGATATTTCTTAATACTATACTAGATGCTGCCTACTTATCGATACCCACCTCCCACAATTTTCGAGCTAAGAAAGTACCATGGTGGAGCAAAGAGATCCACATTGCAATCCAACAGCGTAAACGAGCACTCAGAAAGTATAAATCGTCTCGGTCGCTATCTGACTTAGTAGCCTTCAAGAGGTGCCGAGCCCTTGCCAGAGCTCTCATTCGCGACAAAAAGCAAGAGTGCTGGTCACAGTTTATTTCATCCATCTCCTCATCAACGTCAAACAGGACCATATGGAATAAAATAAAATCCATCAATGGAATTAGCACTGTCCCAAAACGCGTCCTTCTCAACATCAATGGCAGTCTAATAACGGATGAAGCTAACGTTGTCAAAGCGTTTGCCAATCACTTCACCGCAGCATCGTCATCAGAAAAGTATCCCCCCGCTTTCCGTAGCATGAAATACCATGCAGAGCAACAGCCAGTGCACTTTCCACCCGAATCCAATGAATCATACAATAGTAATTTTACCATCTCAGAACTAAATTTCCAACTCAACCACCATACATCCAACACTGCTCCTGGCCCCGACGGCATCCACCCATACATGCTTAAGTACCTCCCAAATTCCCGGAAAACATTTTCTCCTACACATATACAATCAAATCTGGAATTCTGGAAACATCCCCGCGCAATGGAAGTCGGCAAATATAATCCCAATACTAAAGGAAAACAAAGACCCTTCCCTTCTCGAAAGTTACCGTCCTATCTATTTAGTGTCATTTCCAAAACGCTGGAGAAGATGGTTAATAGGAGTCTCCTGTTTTTTCTCGAACAGAAAAGTCTTCTTTCTCCTAACCAAGCCGGCGGGCGAGAGGCAAGATCAACAGTCAGCCAACTACTTAGCCTGCAAAGGCAAATACTCTCGGCGTTTCAGCGTCAACAGCACCTCTATGCAGTATTTTTCGATTTAGAGAAAGCTTTTGATCGCCTGTGGCGTCATGGCCTACTACTAAAACTGCGAACGGCGGGAATCGTCGGAAAAATGGGTAAATACCTACACAGCTTCTTAGACAATAGAACGATCCAAGTTACGACTGGTTCGTCAACGTCTGAACTGATGCTGTTGGAAAACGGTGTACCACAAGGCTCTGCTTTAAGCGCAACCTTGTTCATATATTATATCAATGACATAACTGACTGTCTTGCCGCCCCTGTAACGTCCCGGCTCTATGTGGACGACCTAAACATCTCCCTATCATCCAACCATCCTATAAACGCTCAAAATATCCTACAAAAATCCATAAAAAAGCTCCAAAAGTGGTCCAATGACAACGGTTTGACCTTCTCCTCAACAAAAACAATATGTGTTGATTTCCACAGGGGACGCCAAAACGCACTTTCCAGCATATTCCTGAGTCTAAATGGTGTTCCTATCCCAAACCGTCCATCAGTTAAGTTTCTAGGCTTAATATTTGATAAAAAACTCTCCTGGCGCGATCACATACGTGAGCTCAAAGCTAAATGTCTAAAATCCTTGTCCATCCTAAAATATCTGTCGAATTACAAATACAACATAAATCCAAAACTACTCCTTACAATATATAGATCAATCATCCTTTCGCGAATCAATTACGGGTGCCAGGTATACTCCTCAGCCGCCAATAGTGTGCTAAGATCCTTAGATCCTGTACATTTTGCGGCCCTCCGGTCTATTCTTTCCACTCATCCCTCTACTCCTGTTGTAAGTTTGTGTGCACTGGCAGGTTGTCCCCCACTATCCTATTATAGGAAATATTACAACTTTAAAGAACTGAGCTCCCTCCTTAGTAATACTAAGACCCCGTCATTCGAGCCGGCCACCATATCCCCTAATGGGAGTTTTGGGAACGATCCAGTGCCTGAACTTTTTTCAGTTATGGATCATTTCCAAATCCCCTCAATCCCAAGAGCTTTACCAGATTTCGCAATAACTGTACCTCCCTGGAGTCAGCCGATCACAAATATAAACATATCTCTCACAAAATTCAATAAAGCACAATATCCCCCAAACGTAGTACAAATAGTAAAAAACGCCATAGCGAGCTACACCGATCATGTATGCCTCTACACAGATGGAGCGAAGGCAAAAGGTTATCAGTCACCGGCGGCATGCTCCTTCGAAGTATCAAAAACAGCAGAGTCAGTCAGACTGCATGATTGCTGCACAGCACTGGACGCTGAAATATATGCGATTGTTTTCTGCATTCAACACTATACTGATACTAACCCCCAGTCCCAAAAGGCCCTACTTATAACTGACTCCTTAAATTCCCTTCAACTTATTTCAGAAATAAAACCCAAAAACCCCTTGATAAGAAAAGTCCACTACCTACTATACAGACTATCCCACCTAAACTCTGAAATATCCTTCCTATGGGTGCCGGCCCATGTAGGAGTCCCAGGTAATGAGCGCGTCAATCGAGCAGCTCAGGCGACACTATTCTCTCCAATGCCATGTAATCCCCCTCTTCCCCCCACAATGGCCCATTTATTTATGCACCAAACTGGAGAAGAATGGCAGCAGGAATGGAAATCCGCAAGTACATTCCTCCGAAGCATAAAATCAACCACAGAACCCTGGTGGCCCATAGACGAAATTTCTCGCAGAGATTTTTCTGTCTTGAATCGCCTCCGAACAGGTCACACAACCCTTTCGCACGGGTATATCTTCACGGGACAAGCACCCCCAAATGTCTGCTTCTTCTGTGGTCAACCAAGCGCCCCGTCTACATCTCACCTCCTTCTCGAATGTTTCTCTTTTGCGGCACCAAGATCCACCTATTTCACTACCACCTCTATCTCTAAGATCTTATCGAACGTTCCGTCTACGGTCGCAGCTATGTTGGCTTTCGTGCGTAGCAGCGGCCTATACCATAGAGTTTAACCTTCCTAAGTAGGCTCCATGTGCTGTAATAGCCTCAGTAGTTAAACACAGCGCATGGAAATCCTCACTATTATTTTATTAAAAAAAAAATATATCTTTTACTACTTTGGTTTAGTTGATAAGTTACGAAAATGAGTGTCTTAAGATCCGGATTTTCGCAAATTTTTATATGGAATTAATGAATACGTTGAAAAAAAAAAAGGAGGAAAGTCTAAAATATTTCAATCGAATATCGAATGATTTGTTTTTGAATTTGCGAGGGAAAACGGATGGAAAATCTAACGAAGAATGACATTGTTAAATAATCTAAAAAATTGAACTTGTTGTAACGTTGAAAATATACTTTAGGAAGATTAAAAAATCAGTCAAAATGCAGAAATTATATTTTGAATCGTAGTCTTACATTTCGATATATGAGATAGAATGAAACAGGGAACATCGTTGTTATACTTATCGATCTCTGTACCTTTCCGTCGCTATAGATTAGAAAATCTCGTACGAATCGCTAGATTCTTTTGCTGTCGTGAATTCGCAAACTATTTAACAAATCGATATTTCCGGAATATGTTTTTTACGCTTCGCGTAACAGATTTAAATATTATGCCAATTCAAATTTTGCAGGACGTCGATTAGCTATAATAATATTTTTGGCTTATAAACTGTTAATTTGATTTTATCTATTGCAGCGTGAGAACATCGCAGCATAAAAGCGAATAATATAGTCTGTATAATAATGTAGCTTCGGTGTACATATTATATAATGCTAGATGTTTAATTTTGCTCGCGAAGCTTAATTGATTGATTGATTTGCAAATTCAGAGCACTTCCGAGCGAAGCTCGGTTAAAATGTATATCATTAAGTGGGCAATTCTTGTCTATTCTGGAAATAGCTCTAATGATTCTGATAGAATTCACGAATTAGTAGCGGATTTTTTAAGGTCTTAGAGACTATTCGTGTTAGTGATCAAACTTGTATTTTGGGTGTTTAGCAAAAATTAAATAAAGAGTAATTTGCTTATTTACCATGTTAAATGGAGTTCAGTCAAGCATGACGTTTCATGCGCTGGATGTCCGTATGTTAAGTTAAAGATAACCATAATATTTTTATATTCGCATAATATGCTAAATTCAAAACAAAGAAATCTGATTTTTCGCCTTGCCAAGAGGAAGAGCACGTCATTTTTCCTGCTTTTTGAACTTTACGGCAACTTTGAAAGTTTTATTAAAGAAATGAAATACGGGTTCGATCCCGACAAAAAGCGAGGGGGAAAAAAATATTTTTTTTCCAATATTTCGTGCTTTCGGCGTCTCGAGGGTCCAATTTAAAGTTGGACACCTGCATGCTATAAACTAGAAACGTATACGAGAATGCGCATATTTTTGACCTTGTTTAAAATTATTAACTGTATATAATAATAGCGGCGCTGGACACGTCATTTGTTGCGTTTTTCGGAACTTTCGTTAAGGAAATAAAATTCGATTTCGTTTCCGACGAATAGCAATCTTTCCAACAATACATCATATGCCCGGGAAAAAAAATATTATTTTTTCAAAAGTTTTGAGCTTTCAGCGCCCTAAGGGTTAATTTTAAAACTGAAAACCCGGATATTCCGAACTAGAGAAATATACGGGGATTCGCATATTTTTAACCTTGATCGAAATTTTTAACTTTAATACTCGCTGTGCAAATACACGTAATTTTTTGCGCTTTTTTGAACTTTTAGCCAATCTCGAAAGTTTCGTTAAGGAAATGAAATACGGGTTCGTTCCATCTTTCCGACGATATACCACATGCCTAGAAAAAAAATATTTTTTCCGAAACTTTTGAACTTTCAGCGCCGGGCGGGTGCTTGAATATAAAGTTGTAAGCCAACTATAGTTTTCTTATAAAGCGGTCTTTTGTGCATATGTTTGAAGTATGTTTTGGTTTTCCCTGCCTTTTTTTACTCAAACAATTGTTTACGTGAATATAATTTTTTTTGCACTTTTTGGGCATAAAAGGGGAGTCTGTATAATCTTTTAACCGAAATTTTTTACTTTTATGAAAGAGCTTTTACGTTTTGTTTTATATTTTGAAGTTGATTTTTAAAGGTTTATTTGGTGATGCGTTATGAACTTTTAAGTGTGATTTTGGAGGTCGTTTTATATTACATATTATACATTCTTAATGGCTTTTTGTTTGTTTTTTTTTTGTCACTCGAGGTAATGAGTTAGCTTGAAGTTACAGATATGGTTTTAAAGAGAATTTTAATTATAATTTAAGATCGAATTTTGAAATTCATAAGTTAATCGGTTCGTGAGTTATTGAGTTTTATTTGATATTTTTGTAGTTTCTGAACTATCTTATTAGGATTCAGTACATTATATGTGTACGGAATCCCAAAAACTGAAATTTCGAAGTCAAATAAGCCTGTTCACGATATATTTTTAATTTTTTTCTAGACAGTAGCGACACTCCCAGAGTACATTGCAGCTAATTATTCAAGGAGCTATAACGAATTAGTATATATGCTCGTAACGGTAAAACCATTTCTTATCGGTAGAAGCATTGAGAAAGTTGATGCTTCTGGATCATCAGAAATCTATCAGAACGATCTAGTACAACGTACGAAGATGAGCGACCTCATGACTGCAACAGCGTTCTCGGCACCAATAAATAAATTTCCCGTTTCCATAAAGCCTAGATTGAGGGCTTTGACAACGTTTATACCGTGTTAAAGTTATTGAAATCCTGCACCGATCCATGTGCTGTAATAATCCCGACAATTGCACGCATTATCACATAGACCATATAAAAAAAAAAAAAACCCACAAAAAACAAGTTTATACAAAAATGAACTATAAAAACAATAATCTAATTAAGTAAATTTGTTACACGCTTAGAATCCTTACTCTCGCCTTAAATGACTTTTACTCAAATCCTTAATTACATAATTAACTTATAGACACTATAATAATCAGTAAGTACGCAAAATCAACTTAGCGCACTAATTTTAACTAGACTTTATCCGGTTTTTGAATTTGAAAGAAAAAAACATAAACTAAGTGTATTGTATTGCCGGTAATGACGTTCCGCTGTAGTCACGACGACATTAGTCGCAGTTTCGTGATGTTTTTTTAATTTAATCGCCCATATTGTTCAGTTCTGGTTAATGTATATTTTCGTTTTTCTATGTATAATTTTTTCGTTATTTCTTTTTGTGTCTCTCCCTATTTCCTTTTTCCTATTTCTCCTTTGTTTGTTATTGATCTTCAAAAAACAGTAGTCCTTTCGACATCAATAGAACTAACTAAAGTTCATTGTTTTTTCAGCTAAATATGCAAAAAGTTAAAGTTATCTCGCTAATTATTAATTAATAAATCAAAAATGGGAGAAATCGAAAATTTTTGAACATGAATAATAATATTAAAGCATAAGGATCAAAATAGTTCTGCACACTATTTTCGTGAATCACTTTCAAGTAGTTCACCATCAGAAGAACCGAAAGTAAAGAATAAGTTTTATACTTTAATTGCAAGTCGATCAGTTATTAAAGTTACATAAACGAGTATTTGAATATTAATTACAAAAATTATTGAAATATGCGATGATAATTTTACCTATTAGTTTATCGTGAGAATATTTAAGAAATTGATATAGCAAATTCTTGGCAATGTTCACTTATTGCTAATCATAGCACAATTCTACCGTTTAATTATAAATGTAGAAATAAAATTTATTCAGTGAAACATTACATTTCGAACAAATAGTTATCATTTTCGCTGAATTTTCATTTATTACCAGAAAAATTTTAGGCGAAACAAAATTATACTACTCAAAACACAAAACACTCGGCACATGTAACCTAATTCAAAGATACTCCTCGGGTACAGAAATAAAAAACTTATTTAAAAGTAATTTTTTCTGCATTTTATTTACACAATTTCCCCCCTCCCCCCAGTTGCAATAGCAGATAAATCTTAGCCTAATTTCAATATTATGAAGTAAATTAAATTTGTCAACAGAAAATCAAACAGCAAATAGGTCAACTGAAAGCAAAATCGAGTTCTTATGAAAAAACAACTTATTCAGTTGAGTAACTTGTAATTAGAAATATTCCTTTTGCATTAAAAACAAAGTTATTAATGAGCAGAAAAATTAAACTGAATTATACAGATTATACAGATTCTTGTGAACTCCTGGACATACTGACACACCTGGCAATGGCGGACCGAACGGCTGTTCGAAAATGAAGTCATTAATGCCTACAAATGTGGCACCTCCATCATCGGTACTACATTTCATCGTGAACTATTGCACAATTAAATAGTAGAAAAAAATGAGCAGAACCGATTTTACAAAAAGAGAAAAAATTAAAACTAAACAGAAAAACTTAACATTTCCGGAAAAACAAATGCTATCGAATTATTTAAATCTGATTGCACAGAAATATATAAAAATTCTAACCAAAACTACCGTTTTTTTTTTGTTTTTTTTTTTTTTTGGAACAAAGTTCCTTATCACAGGTTGCAGCGACCGAAGCGAAGCAACAAAAAAAGTCGAGCGTTATGATGTCCGGCCGTTACGAAAAAAACACTATATAGGTATACGGCATATATATACATGCTGTACGGTTTGATGTGGGTATACTAATAGGTGAGTGGGGGGGAAGAAGAAAAAAAAAAACTGGCCCTTTGAAATTTTATTGCTAATTATTTTAATTAGATTGATTTCTTCCATCAAGATAAACACTGGTCAACAAATTACCTTATACGTTTTAACATCAAGCACTCGAATGTTCATCACTTTCATCTGAACGATCTTCCTTCTACTCTTCTCTCTTATCAAACAATGTTCCTACTCCCTATTGTGCTGCATTTATTCTTTCCCTTCCTTCTCCTTCTGTCATCCAGGCGCTTGATACATTCTTGTTGAATGTTTCACGCCGCATAAAAATCTGATTTTTTCTCGTATTCCTATTTCTTGGGCTAATGTCCTCGCCGACGAACCCATAGTAAATATTAAAAAAAAAAAAAACATCAAGCACGTAAGTTTAAATTTTTGATGTTTTCTGTTAGTAAAATTCTGTTAATTTTGCCTCTTCTTTAACTTCACAAAGTACAAGTAGTGTGGTTTTTCTTGTAACTCGTTTTATTTTTTATCATATACTTTATGAGCGACTTTATAACTAATACCAAAAACCAAAAGAAACTTTGTTCCTACCGGGTAGAGGCCGCCTCTTTTTTTTAACAGAAACAGAAGGAAATGGGAGAATACAAGAAGCACTCGTAAGGGAAAATCCCGAATTTTAGTAGAGAAGAGTAGAAAATAGGTGGAACATTCAAATAAAACACGATATCAATAAGGAAAGTATGCGGAAGGGGGATGAAAATAAAACGATTTGAAGTAAAAGCAGATGAAAATGGAGAAAATTATGTCGAAAAGAGATTATGATTAAAGCGAAAGCGACAAATAGCCCAGATTACGGAGCGTTTAAGTAAGAGCGAGCATCTAGAAAACCATGAACGAGGAGGAAAAGATGGCTGAAAAGAGAGGTAAAAGGAGGCAGGATTTCTTTTTTTTATATTTATTTATTTATTTACTCCGCTGTACCTTGCGGTTTTTCAGCCAGAGTTTCTGATTGTTACTGTTATTATTTATTGTTGATGTGTTTTGTTTTGTTATTCATTACATGGTTGACAAAGTTGATCAAATTAAAAAAGTCTTTTTAATGTACTTCGGTTATCGGTTTTTTTATTATTTTCCGTTTTTCTCTTTCGTTTTTAAACTTATTGCATTCGAAAATCGAATGAGAGCAATCGTCTGTTTCCTCTTTACAGTCTATACAGATGTCCGATTCAGCAGTTTTAAATCATTTCATATAGACACCCCATTATTATTCCCGTATGTCCGGTTAAAAATTGAGTGAAGTTATAATCGGAATAAAAATGTTTCATTTGTAGTCATTCTTCTATGTTTGGAACTATTTCCCGTGTTACTTTGCCAGTTTTTGATTTATCACATCTGAATTTCCAGAGTGTCGTGTACTACTTGAATTAATTTTATTGATTTGTTTTCGTAACGTTTTTTTGTCTAAAACTTTTCTTCTTGTTTTAATGTTTTGATATTTGGTTTACAGTTTCTAACTTTAAGTCTATAGGTGTATTATTCCTGCTATGATGTTGACTGAAGTATACGATATCGTGCGATAACCAGAGATTGTTCCTATTCATATTTTCCTTTGTAATTTTAACAGCTTATTCTTGTCTTTTTCTCGTAAAACTGGAAAATATACTGTAGAGCAGTATTCTGTTATTGATCCAAAAATGGCTCTTTATGGAGTAACTATTCTATCTTTATATTTGAAACCGAACATATTTAAATATAGTGATCTTAATTTGAAATAATTTTTTTAATCTTGTCTATTATGAATTCGATGTGTTTTCCAAAATTTAAATTTGTGTCTACGATTACTCCCAAGTATTTTATTTCTTTTACTATTTTTATTTTATCTTTATCTTTATGCATAAGTGCTGTTCAATGCAATGTATCATTTCTTCCCTGTCTTGTTTTCTACTTATCAGTAGTGTTTGGGTTTTATTTATGTTGAATTGTAAGCCTAAGTTTTGAATGTTTTTACTCAATTTTTTTATTGTTTCATTTATATTGTAAACTTCGTCCTTTTTATTAATTCCTGCTACTAACATTATATCGTCTGCGTAGGCAGGATTAGAAAATGAAGAATAGAAGTTGAATTTCCGTTATTTTAATCCTATTTATTTTTGTATTGTTTTGCGGTAATATATTATTTCTGGGTATATTAATTTAAGTAACTTTATTAAAAAATCATTTGTCGTAGTTTGTCTTCAAATTAAAAACCATATTAAATATTCCGATACTTCCAATACTTGACTTATGAAAAATGAGTTTGATAGTATAGTTGCATTCATTTAATATAGTTTTTTTTTTATATTTGAATTCGATGAGACTCGAATTAATTGCTTAAGAATAATCATAACATCCCCCCAAAAGTCAATATTTTACCGTATGATGTACTGATCAAGTAATTCCTTTTTATACTTTTTAGCGCGTTTTTATTCAATTTTTTAAACTAGTAATTCTTAAAGTCAGTGTTCTTTTTTTAAAAACATTTTTTTTTCCAATAATGATTCGGCTTGACTGACTAAAAATGCTGCGGGCTAGATAGTTTTCATGACTTTTCTGATGATTCGAATTTGAAAAACCTTAAATTAAAATTTTATCAGAAATATTACATTTCTGATAAATTTTTAATACTTTTTTTCAAATGCTGCTATCTCCTCTATACTATATAAAGCTGAGTATCGGTTTTCAAAAGTAATCTTCAGTGACAAGCTTGCAAATCGCGCTATCGAAATTTCACCCGATCTAGAATTTCCACGGTAACTGAAAGTCTCTCGCATTTACTACACTCATTCAATCTCAAATGGATTTCGATGATTTATCGCGCCGAACTGCGACGCAGTTGAAATTGGTCGTTAATATTTCGGCCCTGAATCTGTAGATTTTAAAAGGATTTAAGAAAAAGTTTGTTTTTCGTGCAGTTTTCTTGTTCGGTTTAGAAAACTTTTCAAAATTACATTTGCCGATTTCATCAATAGCGACTCTGTGAAAAATTGCCGGTAATGCAAGCGGGTAATAAAAATGACATTGAAAAACATTTGAAATTATTAATTAACCGCGCACGGTGTGCCGTAATTATCGTGAACGACTAAGAAATTTTCGAAAATACTCCTTCGATGATTTTAACGTTCTCTACCGTGCGGTTACATTTTTCAAGGTCACGCCTTATTCAAATCGCATTCCATTCCATGCACCGCATATTATCTTGTAAATTACATTTGTCGCATTTGCCGCACGTTCGCAATTCGCTGAACCCAGAAAAGTGCTTAAACGGCGAACGCCGAAAATCAACCAGCAGCTGATCAAAGGAATTACATGTCTGGAAGTAGCACGGCACATCACATTATTCCGCACACGTTTGTTCGAATTCCGTTGCTTTTGTCTATTTTCAGCCGTTGCGTAACGAATAGCGTGACCAGATTCCTCGCGTTCATTCATTCATCGCACTAATATACGTCCTCCTCGCTGCCCCGAACACACAAAGTCACTTTCAAATAGAAACATACATAACGTTCGTACCTATATAGACAAATAATTCTCATGTAAAGATAGCCGGTTAACTAAGCATACATTGTGACCTTGCTCGACCGTCTTGCAGTATTTTCCTTACATGACCGTTTTAATTGAGTACTGTCACCGGTTGACCGCTATTTCCTGGTACACAGGGTCTTCGAAATGCACACAATAGATGACCACCAAGAAGGAAACATCACTTTCAGACCGGTTGTTGTTGTTGGAGCTGTTCTTAAAATAAACACAATATATTTATACAAGAGACCAGAAGAAAGATAACATGATTCCGTTCTGTTTCGTTAGCCGCTTGCAGACAACCCGAACAAGTTTGCCGTGCACCAAGGGTTCTTAATGAATACAAAACGGCGAACATTTCAATTTGAAGCCGACATGACAGTTACAACTGTGCTTTATTATTTCCAACGTAAAACTCGATTAGAGTTTCCCAGCCTTTTGTTTTCACCGGAAAATCTTAAAAACTTCAAAATCTTCCGAACGGTATCTTCGCCGAAATTCGAACCACAGTCGCTCTCCTATTGTTTAGCGATATTGCGTGTCCTTTGTCCTTCTTCCGGCGAGTAAATTTTAAACATTTCACAATTCATCTCCAAATTCGTATAAAATTAAAATATCGTTTAACGAAATTATTTTTTATTCCGTCCGAACGGGACTCGAACCGAATGCCATATTATACAGAAAACGTATCGTTGCTCGTACTAATTGGACGCAGTCCAAATGTAAACATAACAAAGTAAAATAAAAGCGTCAAATAGTTCCCGTTTTTGTAAGTGAACCATTTTAATTTTGTACTCCATATACATTTATCCGTGGGCATTTTAATTTTTTTTCTAGTGCTTGTACCAGATCTTAGCAATTAAAAAAATTATTAAAATGCTTGTGATTGTTTTCCCGTTTCATATTATTTTAATGTGAATTTTGACGCCAACTCCAACAATTTAATGTTGTAGAAGAATTACGATAATATCACTCTAAGTTATATCACTCTGAAATATATTTTCTTATCGGGAATAATTATTTTTTACTTTTTAATTGCATTTTGATTAAATTATTATAATAAATCTGGAAGTCGGTACTTTTTTTTTAAAAAAAACATTTTACTTTACAATTTTCAGCATTATAATTGAATTTTTTTCTTTACTAAAAATTAACTTTTTTGTCACATTATTCTACATATTTTATGCTTTAAAAAAAAAAACAAGTTCAGTTGAGCATAATGTTTCATGCGCTGGGGATTCCGTGTATAAGACTATAATTTATGTTTACATAATACTAAATTCAAAACAAAGAAATCCGATTTTTTGCGGCATAAATAATTCGCGTTATTTTTTAACTATTCGCCAACATCGAACGTTTCGTTAAAGAAATGAAATACGGTTTCGTTCCCGTCAAACCGGTTTCCATCCAACAATATATCACAAGCCCCGAAAAAAAAAATTTTTTTCCAGCAATATCGAGCTTCCGGCGCCCCGAGGGGCTGATTTTAAAGTTGGAAACCCAGAACTTCCAAACCAGAAAAGTACACGGGGATTCGGATATTTTTAAGCAGATACAAAATTTTTAGCTATAATACTCGCGCCGCAAAAGAAAAGGATACGTAATTTTTCACGCTTTTTTGAACATTTTGGCAACTTTAAAAGTTCCGTTAAGAAAATGAAATACGGGTTCGTTCCCGATAAATATCGAGCTTTCCAATAATTTATCACATGACCGGGAATTTCCCCCCCAAAACTTTCGAGCTTTCGGCGCCCCGAGGGTCTAAGTATAAAGTTGTAGGCTCAACTATTACATAGTATCTAAGTTGAATGGTACTCCTTCGAATGGACAAAGAATCAGTAAAGTTTATGCAGGAACAAACATAAGATGAAAAAAAACATCCGCGACGAACATATAACCTCCTCCTTTTTGAAAGTCAGTAGTAAAGTCCTCAACTTGGCCTAAGTGCTATAAAAAGACCACAGCAGTTATAATTGGTACTTGATCATTGTCAGAAATTTAAAGAAGAAAACAAAATCTCATTTTTTTACTTCAACTTGAACATTTCGAAAATTATTGTTTTCAAAAATTGTAGGTATAATTTGCTGCAATTGACTGGTTGGTAATTTCGCAACTGACTGAAAATTTGACTCGAAAATAATTTTTGTAATATTTGCTAGTAATTTTTTTAAAATTTGTACCATTGCAATGTCACAGATAAATCATTTTTCATTTTGCAATACTGTTAAGCCAAATTTATACAATATAAACTATACTATTTAATTCTTACGCGTATAGTGTTTAAATGGTATATTGCTGAGCCAAAATAAAATAACCTATTAAACAACTAAAACAACAGTTTTTTTTAGATTTATTTTGTGCTAGCTACAGCTCACAGCTTCATCCATATACATATTCATTTACATATATAAACTCGGCCATCTTGGTCTCGCAAGGGGCTGTGCCCCTTGACCCCTCTTGTTTTCATTTCTGTCTCTTTCTCTTCTATACTTTATATAAAATTACATATAAAAATTTACAACGTAATTCTTACTGGCATCAACACAAAAAAAATAACATAATCACAAAAATCCTAATTTAACATTCATTATATAAAATGAAGACATTTTTTCGTTACATATTTCGTTACATAAAATAATGACATTCTTTAAATAACAATAACAAAAATCCTATAAAATATAACAAACGTTACATAAAATTGGAATATTTTGCATTATATAAAATTGGGACATTTTTTTAGGACCCTTTTTCTAATGGGGTGTAAGAATTACGTTGTAATTAATATATATATATGTATATATAAATCTTCATATTCTGCATTCAACTGTCCAGTATATAACAGAATATGGAGATCATGTGAAATTTACATATACAAATATAGCCTGATTTCCTTGGCGAACGCCAAAATTTTAACTAAATACCCTTGGAGAAAGTATCATGCATAGAGGCTTTTATATTATACATGTATGTTAGTTCTTGCTGAAAATTATTTTACTCTTTATTTTTTTCAATTACATTCGCTGATTATTTTTATGTAAAAATTCCATTCGAAAAAACAAAATTTAGGAAGAGAGTCTTGTTTAGTGTTTGTGAGTTTTCAACTTTTTTTTTCTTTTTTTATCCATCTACCCGAAATTCAAAGAAATCTTTTTTTTCTTTAATTAATATTTATTTAAGTTAAAATAATGATTGAGTCATAAAAACACTAAATAATTATTGACTAATTTTCTTATAACTATCATTTATAAACCAACAGTTTTCTAATAATTATAGCATCTCTGCATCTAATAGTAATTATGATCTCTCAAATAAAATTTGCGATACGGATTCTCCTATGACAATCAAAGCAATATTAACAAGTCACATTCCGATCTGTTGTCTAATATTCATTCCAGTCTATTCTCCCTTCTACATAAAGGACTTCCCATTGCCTTCAGTTATTCCATTGCTGCTGTCCTTTGTCTTTTCCATTTCTGATCGTTTGGCTATTTAGTTATAACTCTTAATTTTTCATGTTGTTAGGTCAAGGCCGCTGGCGCGCCCAGGGTAGGGGAAAAAAAAAAAAAGAAAATATTATTATCTCCAAACCCTCCGAAATAAACTCGTGCATTGATCTTCTCCTTTCACATCTTAGAAAAGTAACTAAACCCTCTGATGATGATCAGCAGACCTCTGCGGATTCTCCTCTGCCCGGTGGACTCAACAGTCGTATAACGTTTTCATTATCAAATATCTTAACGGATTCAGAATTAAAAAATTCATATCTTTGTTAATAAATCTACTTCCTCTTTCTGTTTCCTCTTTTATATCATTACGACTAAGTTCGCGAAATGGTTTTGATTCCTTAATCGCTTAAGTCAATTATTTTTATACTTCAGTATTAAACTGAACACATGGATTTCTAATATAACTTTTTCCTTCTCTACTATTTTCTTATTTCCTTTCATCTTTTCTGGCTGCCTCTTTTGCAAACTTCCCTTTAATGGGATAGTGCGTAATAAAAAAGAACAGTTCTTCTTTACACGCTTCTACCATCTCCTCTCTATACTTCCTTTAATTAGGTTTGCTGGTAGCAGAGGGCGATGGTATATATCACTAATTTTTAACATAGCCAAGTCGGCGAAGATTTTTAATAAAAAGGAGCAATTTTCCTTTACTAGCTTCTACCATCGCCTCTCTATACTTCCTTTAATTAGATTAGCTGGTAGCAGAGGGCGATGGCTTATATCATTATTTATTAACATAGCTAAGTCAGCAAGGATTCTATCTCTATACATTTACTATTTTCTCCTCATTGTTGTGACGATGTCAGTGAATTCGTTAAGTAGAAATAGACTACCGTCTATTACTTTCCACTGGCCTTTTTGCACACTACCTTTTGATAGGTTAATGAGTCGGCAAAAATGGCACTTCTTCCTAAATGACTCAGCCCATACCCTCTCTATACTTCCTTTAATTAGGCTAGCTGGTAGCAGAGGGCGATGGTTTACTCTACATTTTTTTATTTTCTATCTTTTTAATCATATTATTCCGCAGGGGTATAAGTCGAAAATTTCCATGCTCCCCCCTTTGTTTTTATTTTATTTTGTTTTCTTCCCTAATCTCTCATTTTTGCCCTTACTTACTCCTTCCCTTTTACTTTCCCGTTCTTTCTTCTATGTCCATTCAGTATGCTCTTGAATCTTAATATTTTACAATGAAACTGCCGCAGCTTGAGAGCTAATAAAAATGTATTAGAGCACCTTTTGCAACACTACAAAATTAGCATCGCTCTTCTTTCAGAAACCTGGCTTAAAAACTCCACTGATGTCTCCATTAAAGGCTTTAATATAATTAGGTCAGACCGAATTAATGGGTACGGAGGGTCAGCAATTTTAATTAGAAATGGTATTCCTTTTCATTCACATGACACATTGTTCCTTCTCTTCCATCTGATCCATCCAATCCTAATTTTGTCCACGTCTCAATTCCTACTAAATATGCTCACACATTTTACCTTGTATCGACTTACATTCCTCCTAATTATAATCTTCACAGTTTTCCATTATCTTCTTTTTTTAACTCCCTTCCACGTCCTTTTATAGTTGGAGGAGATTGGAACGCTCACTTTCCTCTTTGGGGTTACTCTTCCAGTAACTCTAATGGCCTGGTCATTGAAGATATAATTGCTGATTTCAATGTTGCACTCTTAAACGACCTTTCCCCCACTTATTTTAAAAATCAAACGACCTATAACTCCATTGATCGAACTTTCACTTCTCCCAACATCGGCCTTAATTCTTCCTGGAAAACCTTGGACAACACTTTTGGCAACGATCATGTTCCTATACTTCTATCCCTCAATAATTTTCCTTTACCTCTATCCCATAAACCCATTCAAGCTTGTCGTTAGAATCTTAACAAAACCAACTGGCTCAAATTTCGTAACATACTGGACTCATCTTTTTCATGTATTCCTACAAATATAGATCCTGTTCAGTCTTATAATTCATTTACACAGTTAATTAATTCAAGTTTGTCCTCCTCTTCTCCACTAATCAAATTTCCTAAAAGTCCTAAGCACGTCACTGTTTCATCTATATGGTGGAATAGTGAATGCAAAGTCGCTTATGATGCCAGTATATCTGTTTTCAAAACTTTTCGAGCTTATCCTTCAACCTCCAATCTTCTGATTTATAAACTGATGAATGCGAAGGCTAGATTTGTTTTCAAATTGGCCAAAAAAGATTCCTGGAAAAAATTCTGTTCCTCTTTCTTCCGCAACATTCCCGTTTCTCAAATTTGGAGGATGGCTAGAGTTTTTAAAGTCTCCCGTTCTCACCATCCTATATCTTCGAATGTTCCATTGCAAAAGTTAATTCCTTTTTTAGACTCGATTTCTCCTTTGTATGTACCCAGCTCTGAAGTACTTTTCCCTCCTTCATTTTCCAATTACTCCTCTCCCCATTTCCTCACCTTACCCTTCAACATTAACGAACTACGTTATTCATTAAACAATGCCAATGATTCTTCCCCAGGGTTAGACGGTATACCTTATCGAGTTCTTAAAAATTTGTCCAACCAATCTCTTCAAATTCTTCTCAATATTTTTAATTCTATTTTATCCACTGGCTCTCTCCCTCTCTCATGGAACTCCTTTGTGATTATTCCAGTCCCTAGAAAAGACCCTTCTACCTTCCGTCCAATATCCCTTGCTCCGTGTCTAAGGAAACTTTTCGAAAATATCCTAAATAGACGTCTTATTTGGTGGCTGGAAAATAATGGTCAGTAACATGTTCGGTTTCTGTCGAGGCCTTGGTCCCTCCGATTGCATTAGTTTCTTTATTTCGGATATTTATAATTCATTCTTAAATAAAAATTATACTTTAGCTGCATTTCTTGACATTTTCAATGCATTTAATAATGTTCATCTTCCTACCTTACAAAATAAAATGCTTTCCATTAATATTCCATCCCGATTTATTTCAATTGTTATTCGGTTGTTCCAGAATCGTGCGATTCATCTTTCTACACCTCCTGACTCTACTTCCAGAACTGTGTACGTCTTCCACAGGGCTCCTGTTTAAGTCCTACGCTTTTCAATATATATATTCTTAATATAGCCTCCCTCCCAATAGGGTCGTCTTCCCTTTTCTTTATCCCACTTCTCACGATCTTAGTTCTGCAAACGAAGAAATGAATAATTCCTTGTCAAGATTAAATGACTCACTCTCAGATCTACACCTTTTTATTTCACCGTCTAAATCCGCTTATATTAATTTTACTTAGCTACATCCTCCAAATGATATCCACGAATGTAGTTCTAACCACGTTCTTTTCGAATATTCTGTCGTCTGAACGTTTACTTCTCTACTCTCAACTTCTGAGACTTAATATTCCTGCTCCCTATAGTGCCGCATCTGTTCTCTCCTTTCCTTCGTTAACTGTTGTCGCTCCCCTTGTATCCTTCATTGATGTGATATCTGACCGCATACGAATTTAAATAATTAATTCAGCAATACTTTCCTTTCTTGTCGAACATGGGTCAATGCAGTTTGTCAGTGAGCCCAAACAATAAAAAAAAATAAAATAAAAGTTTTTTCTTCATACATCACTTAAAAAGGTGGTATTGTCTTATATTATTGGAAATGAACGCGTTAATTTGATAAAGTATTGAGCCTTAGAAGAAAAGAAAATGGGTAAAATATTTTCCACCAAAAAATTAGTCGATCGAAGTAATAATTTATCACTGTAACAAACAGGTTTTAAAAAAGCACGAGATTATAAGAAATTTTTAATGTTCTTGAAAAATGCAAATAAAAACATAATTTTCCTTCGTATTTATTTTCAGTGAATGTAAGAGTTGGAATTAGTGCTTGTCGTAACAGCCAAGATGTTAGCGAATGCACCACCTTCTGACCATATGCATTATTAAACAGAATTCTAACGTTCATTAAATAATAACAAAATGGCCATAATGAAACTACGCTCTGAATCCCAAGCTATGCCGAAATAGGAATGAAGAGTTGATAAACAGCACACTCAACTATTACAGGTCCCAATTTGCAGAACCCTCCTGGCCTCCCAAATATCAAATACATATATCATCTCCGAGCGTCGTGACTACCTATTGGTACATTCTAGTTGTACAGAATAGGCAGCGCTCATGGCAATTGCTATACGCAACGCGAGTGTACGCACGCAAGACCACGCCCGGAACTGATTGCAGTCGCTTGTTATCGCGTTACAAGTCCAGTCCGGCGTGTGTCTGCCGTGTGTACTGAACTAGCGCGCATATGATGGTGGTATACGTGGTGGTTTGCCATTGCCTACCACGTGATTATTAGCGATTATTTATTTATTTAATTCTTGTAATAAGTTCGTCGTCGCCCGGGATCGAACCCGTGACCTCCGTAACGGAAGTCAATCGCTCTAGCAACTAGGCTATCGCGACGACTATAAATACACATATATATATATATCACAATATCTTATAAAGCAATAGTGGATCCTCCTTTCACCAAACTACCGACAAGGCTGTCAAGTCACGATAGCCCCCGATGAGTTCCCGGCTAAGCCACCTGTATCTAGGCCATACGCGGCAGTCCTACACTTGTGGCTGAGTGAATCAGTCAGTGGCATACGGAGAGGATAAAAATAATTCAAGGGCAGGAATAACAGAAACAGAAGGAAATGAGAGAATGTAAGAAACATTATAAGGAGTAGGAATACCTAGTTTTAATAGAAAAGAGTAGAAGGACGATTGTTCAGCAGAGAAGACCGCACATTCAAACAAAACATGATCATAATCACAAGGAATGTATGTGGAGGACAGAATGGAACAGAAGTAAAAATGATGCGGAAAGAAGACTGTAGTTAAAGCGAGGGCGATTAATTGCAGAACGTTTAAAGGAAAAGAAGTCAAGGAACCATAGGCGCGGAGGAAGAGATGGCTGAATAAAAAAATAAAAAGTGGCAGGATTCGAAAATAAAGAAGAATAAAAGATAAGCCATAGTTTAGAATGAGCGGCTGAGGAAAGAAGAACAATATAATGAGCAGAAAAGGTGCCTAAAAATCTGCCATTGCAAATAGAAGAACGGGCTAAGGAATCCACCACCTCATTCCAGAAATTCACAAAAGATAGATTTCAATCGAGTGAAAAAGGAAAAGATCATGAATGAGGGAACGTATGAGATGTATCGCATAATCGGAAGAGGGAGCAGGAAGAAGAGATGTGATAGCTTGCAGAACACTTTTAGAATTAGAGATTATGAGCACTTTGTGGACAACTAATGATGATGAAACAAAGAGGACAATACGTAGAATAGCAATAGATTTGGCATAGAAAATTAAGAAAAAGGAAGGAAGTTTAAAGGATTCAGAGTTATTTAAGGCAGCATAGAACCAACTCCACTTGGCCCTTTGGAACCGTCAGTATAGATAGCGGCGTGTGTAGGAAAAAGAGAGCCTAAAGTATTGGAAAATTCAGTTCTGGCGACATTTTGAGGGACGGATTTAGAACAGGACGGTAAAGAAAAACATTTAATAGGATGCAAGAAACTGGGGAAAAGAGAAAGAAAAATAAGGAAGCTTATCATGACTATGAATAAAAGACGAAAATTGAAGAAGATGAGCAAAAATTAGGGGTAAAATTGGAGTTTTATTATAGGCAAATCGCCATTTGTGAAGGATAGAAGAGTAAGATGAAAGAAGCGAAGAAGAATAAACAGGCGAGCGCTTAATCCAGAAACGATATCCCAATTAAGATCTACGAATGAAGAGAGGAAGAATATGGGGGGGGGGTGATCTCAGTAAACCCAGGCAAAGACGAAGACAAGTATTTTGGATACGATCTAATTTGGAAAGAAAAGACCTGGAAAAATTGTTCTAAATAAAGCAACAGTAATCCAGGCAAGAGCGGATAAAAGATTTGTAAAACATGAGTAAAATACAGGGATCGCGTCCCTAATTAGTATGAGAAAGAGTCTTTAACAGATTGATCTTTTCAAGAGAGAATAAATACAGATGATTAATGTTGATCGTGAAAGGAAAGACGACCGTCAAGAAAGATTCCTAAATAGCGGAAGGAGTTTTTAAGGGGGATTGGACCACTATTTAGGATAAGACTATTCTCAATGAAGGATCAAAAGGGCAAAGGGTAAAGACAACAGACGAGGATTTAGGAGGAGAAATAGAAAGATGAATATTAGAAAGAGCATTTTCTAGTAACATTAGAGAGCTCTGGAGACGGGAGTTAGCTATCGAGATATTGCATTCGGAGGAGTAGATGAGCACTTCGTTAACAAAAAGAAAAGCGAAGAAGGGTTAGGAGAAAGAAAAGCGATTTTGATAAAGTAAATATTGAAGAGCGTAGGACTAAGACAGGAGGTAACCGCCGAAAGATTAACCTGGTGAAAGAGTCGGAGGAGAAAGGGGAAGAAAGAATTACAGTTCTGCATTGAAAGAGAGTGATAATAAGAGAAGCAAAGTGGCCAGGAATGTTAAATGAGAGCATTATGTCAAAGAGTGCTGGAAGGTGAACGTTATTAAAAGTAATTAATATATCGTCAAAAACAGCAATTAAGAATTTTTTATTAATAAATGACATATAAACGTCCGACAGAAACTTGCTAATACAATCTGGTGGACCACATCCAGGACGAAAACCGAACATATTATTAGGTAACAAATTTCTGTGCTCGAACCACCAAACGAAACATTCATTAATTAAACTTTCGAAAAGCTTCCTCACGCATGAAGCAAGAGAAATAAGACGAAACGAAGAAGAAAAAGGCTTTGGAATAGGAACAATAATAAAAGTGTTCCAGGAAGAAAGAGTAGAACCGGAACAAAGAAATGAGCAAAAAATATTTAAAAGTATCTGGAGGGAAAAATCAGAGAGATTTTTAAGAACAGAAAAAGTGATGATTCAAAGGTACCAAAATATTACTTTAAGATCAATCGTTGGCGCCTCATGGTACGTAAGGAACAAAACCATACATGATGACCTTTGTATGGAGTATGTAGCTGATGCTATCAAAAGGATGGCAATAAAACATCAGGATCGGTTATATAATCACATGAACTGGACTGCAATTGGCCTACTGGACTATTCGCTACAAGCGCAAGTTAGCAGACTAAGAAGAACAAAACCTTTAGACCTGGCTTATCAAAAAAAAAAAAACACCTTTGTGACGACCATTCAAACATAAGTTACTAACTAGTCACTGGACTACGAATCAGGTCGCGATCATTTGTTATATCAGCTACTGATTGGCCAATAGGCTGGGAATGGCTTCCAAAAAAAAAGGAAAAAAAAAAATGTATATATATATATATATATATATATCGATTACCGTATTTAGGTAATTTATTAATCGCAGAAAGTTTAAGTTTTTGACCACTGCAAGTGATCGATATAATGTTACCTTTTACTTGGTTCGGAATTTATTATCTTCGTTGAAGCGTTTAAATGAGATAGTGGCATTCTTGGGTTAATAGAAAGCTGAAGAGTTTGAATAATGGAGAGCTGGTATTTCGTGTATGTGTATTTTGCTATTACGTCATAGTTGCACTTAATGAAATAACATTGTTATTACGTTTGTTGTAGACAAATCAGGTTTATTCGGGCAGGTTTCCGATGGAAGCTTCGGAACATTTTTACACACATGTAAAATGTTCATTAAGGAATACACAATGATGAAAAGATAATAAACCGATTGAAAACAATTCGGTTAAATTTCGTACGACTTAACAAAACGTTGATCTTTATGGTTTGGAATTTCTCAGAAAACCATTAAATTCCTTCAATATTGTAAACTGTAATAAAGTTATTAAGCTGCAAAAATGTTATTACTACTATTATTTTCTGGACGATAAATCCACAGAAAAGAAATATATATACAAAAGAAGTAGAAAGGTATTTAAATGATCTATTTTTAACTTTCCGTCGAACATCGGTCCATGCTCACTTTTAGTGAGCCACCCCAAAAAAGAACAAAAAAAAAAAAAAAAAAAAAAAAAAAAGATAGAAAGGTACATTTTTTTAAAAGTTAATTAATCACGAAAAATTCAAAGAGCTCGGAGGACAGCGAGTGCTAATGTTTCAAATATTCCATTGGTACTCTTGATGCGTTTTAATTCACAGAATCCTGATGGGCTCTTAATTAATTTTAAATGTAACGGGAATTTGGATTCCTGGAAAAAATTTTTGGTTTTCACTAAAAAAAAATTTCCTTCTTTTTCAACTAAAATTACGATTTTTTAAAAAAAATAATAATATAAAACAAGTTTATACGGGGGCATTTTTATTATTCCTAGAACTCGATATAGCGGAAAAATTAAAGCATTTCATTTTTATTTTCCTTTTTGCGATAAAAAGATGGAGGAGAGGGAATTTGCTAAATTTTTCAAACAACTTATGAACAAAATGCGTAAACTGTTGATCTGTGAACAGTTTCTTTCTTCGCAGTTACATGCCACTCGTGTGTTGCGTATAACTGCAGGGGTCATTACAATACGCTGAACGTATAAAATATTACTACATGTGTCCATTAGGTCGTTGCTAGGCGAGGAAATAAGCTGCGATCGAACAACCCGTTCTCAGTGATTGTTCAACAAAACGCGCAAGGATTCTTTCGTAGTTCTAATAAATCGACTGCAATGTTTAAATAGATGTGTGCCCCGCCGTAAGCTATAATTGCCGCATTACAAAATGCACATTGAGCAACGGGAAATAAGGCTCCCTTGTAGATCAGATTGTGCGACACTGACGTATGTTCCAACCGCAATCTGTGGGGAGTAGAGAATTCGTTTCCTCTGACAAATGGAATGGTAGCCGTCAAAGATCAATATTCCACTCGATGACGAAATCCATGCTTTATTCTACGCAGAAAAAATACTAATTCTGGGAAATCAGACAGCGCAAAAGAAGATAATGTCGCTTCGTCCAGCGCGTCTACACATTGATGCATTGTATTAAAAAATAATTAATTTGCTGATTTAACGGGTGTTTTTATTACGTGCGAAACGTTGTTATTAATTAAGAAAAAGGAAAAAAGAAAAGTATTTGAAAACTCATTAACACTAAAATAAACCCACTTTCGAAATAAGATGAAATGATTAGACGAAAAGACTCGCATATGAAAAACGAAACAAATAGATTTTAATTACAATTTAATCGATTTTTTTGATGGTACTCAAAATTGTATTTCGAAAGCTGATATTCTCACAAGCAGCCGAAAAAGATATTGCTCAGCCAGTAACGTAAATTTCGATCATTAGCGGCGGAGCAACGAATATAGGCGGCAAGGAGAATTATTTGGATAGATAGAAAAAGCGATAGTTGAAAAAGTGGGATGAACATTGGTATTTGAAAAAAGTCTAGAATATCATTTTTTTCGCATTCTTAACGGAACAATAGAAGAAAATAGTGTATCTCAGGCTGAAGAATCTGATCATTTATTACTTCCTAGTATACATGTGAAAAAAAAAAAAAAAATGGAGCGAGAAGTATTTATTGATTAAATTGATGCCAAAGTCACGGAAATGAAAAGGAACCGGTTAACTGTTGGAAACATATTTTTCAGGATGGATTGAATAATTTTATTAGAATTGAGGTTAGAGAAAATAAAACTGAGCTCGAAGAAACGGATAGAAAGAAAATTACCAAAGAAGCTCTCGAGAAGTAATCTATGAGAGACGTTAAAAAAAGTTCAGCGACATCGAGTTCTTTAGAATCATTAGTAAAAGTAATCGCGAATGAAGAAAAATATCCTATTGGTGATTTTATGGAATTTCGGTTTATCAAACGGCATAAAGGAGAGATCTGGAGGTCAGAGAAAAAGAAAGTAATGCAAAAGATCTAAGAAATTGAAATTGAAGTTAAGCAAGAAATTTGCAAGACTAGATACGGTCGAAAATGAAGATTTTATTAAGGAAGAAACGATATTTCTGGAAAATGGAGAGTAATAAAAAAGATCACGAAAGTTGCGATTGAAAGCCGTTCCGACAATTAACGACAGGTTGAGGTTCATCGAAGATTAAGAGAGGGGGTATAAAGATCTAAAAAAAAAAAAAAAAAATCAGACAGAAGAATTTTTCAGATAACACTTAGTTTGGAGAAGAGAAACTTTTTTTTTTCTTTTATTTTTTCAATGGTTTTGTCAGTGAGAACATTATAGCCCAAGAAAATAAAAGTAGGAAAAAATTAATTTATATATATATATATTTTTTTTTTTTTTTTTTAATGGGCTCGGTGTCAGCACTGACCCAACTACATGAGCTTAGATCACCTACTCAGAGAGTATAAAGGAAAAAAGGAGGGGAATAACGGCTAGAGATGGGAAGAAAATGATAAAGGAAACATTGAAAGGGGTAGGAAGATCCAACGCCAAGAGTTCGGCGTATAGATGAGAGCACTCGGGAAAAAGAGCAGGGCATTCAAAAAGGATATAGTTGGGGTCGCATATAAAGGGAGGATCATTAAAGTGGAAAGGGCCAAAGGGAGAAGGTGAAAGAGAAAAAGAAAAACGAGAAGAGGGAACGAGGGAATGACCAAGTCTTAGTCTGATTAAGGAAATAATAGCCGAGCGCCGAGAAAAGCGAAGAAATTGGTACGAGGGCTGTGAAGTGGGAGTAGGCTGTAGGAGGAGGTAGAAGGAGGAGCGATTGGCAAAAAAAGAAGGGTAGATATAATTTTATATTCATATTCCTATGCGCTTAAGGACAGAGGATAAAAAAATAATTCAAGAACAAAATAACTCAAGCAAAGGGAAATATAAGAGAATACAAGCAGCACTATAAGGAGGAGGTATATCAAGTTTTAATAGCGAAAAATAGAGGAAAACTTGCTTAGCATAAAAAGCCGTACATCCAAATAAAATGCGGTTATCATCATAAGAAAGGTATATGGAAGTGGGGTGAAAAGGGCAAAATAAAGTAGAAGTAGATGAAAACCGTGAAAATGGTGCGGGAAGGAGAATATTGTTTAAGGCGAAGGCGACCAATAGCAGAGATTGTAAATTGTTTAAGATAAAGCAAGTATCAAGAAAACCATGGTCGACATCGAAGAGATGACTGAATAGAGAAGCAAAAGGAGACAGGATTAGAAAATGAAGAAGAATAAAAGTTGAGCCGTAATTTAGAATGAGCGACTGAGGAAAGAAGAGTAATATTATGGACTGAAAATGTGCCCAAAAATGTAGCCCTCAGAAAATGAAAAAGCGGGCTAAGGAGTATCCGGTAATTTATTGCGCTCAATGCCTAAATTATTACCAGGAATCCACAAAAGATCGATCTCAATCGAGTGGAGGAGGAAAAGATCATGAATGAAGGAGCGTACGAGTATTATATAATCCGAAGAGGTAGGGAAGGAAAATTAGATGTGACAGTATGTAAACCACTTTTAGAATCCGAGATTATGAGCACTTTATGGACAATAAGCGATGAAGAAACAAAAAGAACAACGCGTAGATTAGTACAATAGATTTCGCATAGAAAATTAAGCAAAAGAAGGCAAACTTAAAGGATTCGGAATAACTCGAGGTGGCACAAAAAAGGCAGAACCAACTGCGCTTGGTCCTTTGGAACAGTGGTGTGTGTAGCGAAAGGAATAGTTTAGAGCATTGGAAAATTCAGTTCTGGCGACATATTGAGAAACAGATCTAGAACAGAACGGCAAAGGCAGACACGTATTAAAATGAAGGAAACTGGAAAAACTGAAGGAGACATAAGGGAGCTTATCATGATTATAAATAGAAGGCAAACCGAAGTCAAAGATGAAATCGGAGTTTTATCAGAAAACAAATCACCATTTATAAAGGATAGTAAAAAGAAAGAAGTGAAGAGGAATAAATAGGCAAGCGTTTAATTAAAAAATCCGCGTAGGATTTATTCCATCGTCACTGAGTTAGGTTAGCGGAAACAGAATGTTTCAGCGTAATAAGCGTTTCTTCGGTGGTCATATTATAGCTTGGAATCGAAAGTAGGATATCATCCGTAAAGAAAAAGGAAAGGAAGAACGAATGGGAATATTGGAAAACACCGAGCGTTGGTAAGGAAACCCACCATGAAAAATGTTCTTCGTATGCTGAGTAATAGGGAAGGAAAATGAACGAAAAGACTTTCCTTCAAAATATAATAACTAATAAAATGAAATTAATTATCATCTTATCAATCATTAACACTAGAACTGGATACCGTCAAAAGCGAAGGAAACATTAATAAAAAATCTTATACTATTTATTGATGGAAGCTTTTTCATATATAGGACTTCCTCAAAAATATGTATATACATAGAGAACTTTCTAATTTTACGAATAAGGAATTTTTCGAGAAAACTCTTAGAACGAAGAAATCTTCTAAAAAAGTAACTCGACTGTGACCAAACTACCAAGTACTCTTCTCAATCGTAGAAATGAGGCGCAATTGAGATAACCGGTAGCATTAAAAAATGGAAAAGAAAAGGAGCGGTTGAAGCATGAGAGAAGAAATGAACTAATAATACCGAGGCAGTATGGATTATAACTAGGTAAACTATTATATTGAGAACAATGTACTAGAGAACGTAAATAAGGGCAATATATCTCAGACTAATTTCAGAAACTAAAGCGGCTTAAAAGAAGTTAGCGAGGAAAATTTGTAATTGGTACGTGATTGGAAATCTCGACAATTTTCCAGATGTAAAGTCCACGGTAAGATAAGTAGGAAAGAGGTCGAGAAAAATTTTTAAACTACATGGCGAAAAGGTCGCTGAAAATAGAGTCGGCGAAAGTGAGAAAAAAAAAGCTCATGAATAAAAATGAGTTTTTGAATTTTCGCGATTCGACAGACTGACTTGGGAGTTTAGAGCGGTCCTTGGCACCGAAAGTACAAACATAAAACTACTGTAACGGCGATATTTCTTTGCTTTACAGTTCGTGCGAATGCATTAATCACGTCTTAATTTCGAACTGCAATTCGGTCGACAATGACGCGTGATCATATGAGATTGGTTTATATGTCCGCACATTTCAGCACGGTTGACTAAACGGATATTTTCTCTTTGGATCGCCTAATTTACGTTCATGCCGCAAGCTTAGCCCCTTATACATAGGACGATTGTTAGCGGTGTTTTCCTTGCAAACTTGATGTACTTTTCTTATTTAGTCTGTTATTCTTTTTTTTTTAATGTGTATCTTCTTGATCGTCAGTTGAACCTCGGTATACATACTATATGTATCAACTGCATCATTTTATCAAATACACCGTTTATTCGTTATTATTACAATTTATTTTCTCGAAACTAAGTGAAAAACCATGAAATTTCTCTCACTTCATCCATACGCGCCAATATACTTCTACAAAATTCTTCGCTCATTCGCATTTGTACACAAAAAGAACTTTAAAACATCAGTACTAAATATCCTGTTTCAGTTTTCCTGTTTTTTTTGCAACAGTTGGAATTTATTTCTCCAGAAAAATATACGAAATTTTTGTTCACATAAATTTCCGGAGCTTTGAACAAAAGTTCATTAAGACGATCGTTTTATGTCGCTTAAAATCGAGCGAAATAAACTGCGCAACATCCACTTACTGACAATGTACGCTGCGACCAAACTTGAGTAGCAGATAACTGTAATACGCGATTTCGATCAAATCTAAACTCGTATATGATTAGGACAAAGAATCGAGAAAGTCTCAACGAACGCGTCATTTTCCCTGTACACGTATTATTGAACTACATCGGAAATAATCAAGCAGGGGTCGTGACGTGATTGCCTGTTATTCCGCAGCTAAATCTTTGTTCTTAATCACTATCAAGTTGGTATTTTTGTTTTTTTCGTTTTTCATATATCCGATCCTTTGTTGTAGTCATTATTTTAAGCTGAGAAAATTATTACCCTTTTTTCCTCCTTCCACCTGATTATTTACTATCGTCATTTCCTCTCTTCCCCTAGCTTTCCTTTACGTAGTTTACAACATCTTCTGCGGCGTACAAATTGATAAACACGTATCGCGGGAAAACTTCACTGCAAAAGATCTCTTTAAATGCTAATAAAGTTCCGCTTTGTTTGAATGGCCACTAATGGCCTTGTTTTACTTCCTCTTTACAGGTAACTCGGTAGAGCAGTAATGAAGTTACTTGACCAACGATAAATGTCATATGCGTTCAACACCTGTCCTGTTCCAGATTGAGAAATCGCTCCCCGATATATAAATTTAAGTCCCATACCCTTGACGGACTGGAATTAAGCATTTCATAATGTACTGAACCTAATGGAACTAAAGAGAATATTAGGGTCAATTTCTTTTCTCTCGGCGCCTTTACTTTTCCAGACTTCTCTGTTACCCACCTTAATTCCAGGCTGGGTAAACCTGGGAGCGATTCGGGTCTGGAACGAGATAGAACCCGTGCCATCTGATTATCTCATATGAAAGAATAGCGTACAAGAAGAGATTGCCGGAAGTTTCACATGTGCCTAACGTTAGTCGTTTTATAGGGCTCAGATTTTTAAGAGTACTGACAACTGTCGACGCTAAGGGGCGGCGAGCCGTCGTTAAATAGCTCCGCAGACTCTCATAGCGCTCCGGAGAAAATCTTGCACACCGTTCCGACTCCTTTATACACACCACCGTGCCATCCACTTTCGTATGCGAACCGAAAGTTTCAGTACCAGCTGCGGCAGTTCTCAACAACTATCCGAAGCCCTTTTTCACTCTAAGCAATATGCTGACCACGTCATGCAACTTACCACAAGGCATGGTCCCGAAGCACCACTGCATCGACGGCTAACGGGTGCCGTAGCTATTCAGCACTCTAAGCAGTGACGGTAACGCCCCCACCTGAGCGAAATAATTTGGTACCGGAAAAATTTAGGCGAGTAGGATCAACCCAGAAAAAAAAACTGCCCGATCACAATTTCTGGAATCCTGTCACGGGCAACCTACTTTACTTATTTCATTTTATAAAGGAGATTTTGTACAGCGACGTGTGTTGCTTATAACTTACGCCGTCATTTTAACATACAGATCTCTCTACCATAAAGGCTGCGCAGTCTATTCGCGCTATAACAATGATCGCCTGTTAACGTCGACGCGGCTTGCAGCAATCGCAAGAGCAGAACAGATAAAACCAGAATGCGAATGTGTATATGTGTAGAGCAGATTCGGAAAGAACCTTTTTTCGTTTAAAAATAATTGAGTTTTTGTAATAGTGCCGCCGCCATTATTCGGGATCTAATTAAAACCCACGAGTCATCGGCCACCGCTGCTCTCGGGCTGTCGTTTATACTGAGACTTACTTAATCGGAAGGAGGAAACAACACTTCAATGCATTAAAGAAGGACTAAGTTAACTTTTTCATTATCGGATGCGCCGATACGACTGGAAACCGACATCTTCGTTCGTTAAATTGTTAGTGACGCGTAAGATGAAAATAAGCCTTAGTTATAATAAATGTATCAGAAGAATTGCGTGCAGTTCCATTTGGCGAACATATCAAAGCCGCACACAAAGGATCTTTTTACAGCATGCTAGCCTAGTAGTTGAGGTGCTCAGCTATCAGACCAGAGGTGTCATGTATTTTCGGGAGTTGTCAAGTTCCGAATCCAAGTCGCTCTCAGATATTGAATACCAGAAAAATCTAGGACAGTGAACACGGCCAAGAGAAATGAGTTACTGGCCATTGGACTTGGTTCATCGCGTACCTTAACTTCACAACCCCATCGTCCTGTCAAGGGTATGGGACTTACTTTACTCACTTTTATCACCGTTTCGGTGTGTGTACACGCACAATAGCGTTTATGCGCTCGGTATATTTTAATTTAGTTGATTAACCTGATTCGAAATGAAAGCTGCTTATGATAATCCGTAGTCAAAAGTAAGGTAAAATCAGTCAGTATTTTATCGGAAAGTTGTTTTGGGAACGAACGGGAAAACACGTTAGGTGTGTAAACTTTGGCAAGTGACTGAACGGGCTGAGTTCGGCATTGAGATAATAATATAAGCAAAGAACCGTTAAAGCAAGTCGTTCACGTGTACGAGACGGTGTCGAAAATCCCACGTGAGTGCCACAGAACTCTTCCACATGAGAGTAAAAGTGTAGTGCACTTTTCGACAAAGCTGAGTAAATCGCGATTATCCGATGGAGGAGCGGGGAAACACAACGATGTCATCAACCAATGTCGAGATTGAGAAACTGGTTCACACTCTAAGTATCGAAGAAGCGGGTGGGAAACTGGTGGAAAAAAGTGTGTTATCCGTGCGTAGACTATAATTACGTTTATCGCAATAGCAGCTGGGGAAAGATAAACGGCAAATATTTCCCCTTGAATAATAAGAAGACCAGATGGTAGCTGAGCAGCGAAGTTACTTTGTTCCATTAGCTATTTTTATTTACGCAATCGAAATTTCTCAGGAAGACAATCAACGGACGGTTCGCGAACGACTTTTCGTCGTCTCGAGTTACACGCTCCGCTCGACTACTGACCAATTAGCCAATACATAACGCTGCAACATCATTGGCCGGCTGAACCTTTTTTTTCAGCCTTTCGACTGCAAAGAGAATTTACCGATTTCAGCTGTAACGAAAGATCGCCATTCTCAATTTAATCGAAGTAGAACCATCCATGTCCGAACAACTTGTGCATTCGCCTTCAATCTAAACTGTGATATTATACACTCATTACGAACTACTACGAAGTCGTTCTGCTTTGTTTTGAAAATTCGTTTCCGCTTTAAATTATTGTAAGATCGCGTTTTGACTGATGTAAAAATTAAATACAAATATTATTATATACATTAATGACTACGTCATTCTTAGCCGGCGGCATAATATATTTGTTGTTCCTTAATTGTGTTCCGTTACTTCATTATATAATGTAATTGAAAAATAAGGATTTATTTTTTTTTTAAATAAAAGACGAGGAAGAATGCTGTAATCAATTGAAAACGATTCTTCAAAAATAATTTTAGAAGAAAAGAGATTGGTGATTTAGGGCGGGCCCCCTTGTGGAGCCCGAAGAGCTAAGTTATATATATATATATAATCTGTTATTTTGCGTTAAACTGTTCGTTGTAAAATTCGTATTAAAACCATTCCATAGGAACCCCACACCAGCTTTGCACGAAGAGAAAAAATGTTACCTCCGAAATATAGAAGGAAAATATACTCATGCTACAGTATCATACCAAACTCCACATTATTTCACCCGGTTCACTACAATTTAGTAGCAAACAAATGAAAATAAACCTAATGCTTCCAAACCTACAACTGACTGCATATATAACCTGTTAGAAAGACACTCCAATATACCTTACCCAAAATTTAAAAAAGTAACATACCAAAACCCCTTCGACAACAGTTGTAGCTACGATAAATACGGATCTAAACAAATATAAGAAAAACTTAACCCCGCCACATATTCTAAAAGCTAAGTTCAGTAAACTCGTCAACGAAAAATACAGAATTACATACAAATATAATACACCGACGTCTCCAAGTCCTTAAATCAAACCACTGCCGCTCACTTCGTAAAGGGTGAAACTCTAGTGTACCACCTACCTACAGGGACGTCAATGTACACACAGCCGAACTAACGGCAATATACAATACGTTAAAAGACATAGCTAATTGGACGTATGCAAATAAATATATAATGTGCTCCGATTCATCCAATATTCTACAACAGATTCAGAACTAAATTAAAAGCACAAACTCGGATATTATTAACATAAAATCCAGAAGCTCGTTTAAAAAAAAAAATCACCTCGTGTTCCTTCAGACTTCAGAGTACTCAGAAAACGGAGCAATGGATAAAGCTACCAGAACACTTCCAAAAAATATAAAATCGATTAAATCCACATTCACAAATAATCTACTCACAATCGTAATACAAAAAGTACTATTACACTCTATATCAAGCATACTGGGAAACTCATTGCACTCGCACACATCTTTTCCAGATTAAGCCAATATTGGGACGCTGGATAACAGCAGAACAGAAAAAGACGGTAAGAAGAGGTGGAAATAACCAGATTACAAATAGAACACACCTGCTCACAATACACCTACGCAACGGAACATCTTCTCCAAGTACCTAACATGTAACGTTCAATTAACAATAAACCGCATACTCTATTGGACTGCAAAAAAATACGAAGGTTAAAGATTATCTTTACATACCATCAAAAAATTGACCAGATACAATACTACACGATAGCCGTGAAAAAATAGAAAAACTCTTAAAATTCCTTACAGTCACTGGTATAATCAATATTATATAACCCTACTCATTCGCTCCCGCTCTTCCATGTCTAACTTCCTAGCTCACAAAGAAGCTAACGCTAGAGCCCGTAGCATCCTAAAGGCTGCCAAGAGGAATTCTTGGAGAACTTTCTGTTCCTCATTTTTTAGAGATACGCCCTTCTCTCAGATTTGGAAGTTAGCTAGGGCCTTTAGATTTCCCTCCTCCGAGCGCCCCTTTCATTCTACTCCTGCGTTGCCACATCTTCACTCCATTTTGGACTCTATCTCGCCCGCTTATGTTCCTTCTCTTGAAGAAATTAGTTCCCCCTCCTACTACTCTACCTCTGAAGACCATTTTCTATCCCCTCCTTTTCGTTACAATGAGCTCCTATCCGTTCTTAACAAATCCACTAACTCCACCCCCGGATTAGATGGCCTCTCATATCTAATCCTTAAAAATCTCTCCTCTTCCTCGTTGCATTCTCTCTTAGCCACCTATAACTCCTTTCTAATCTCTGGTCACACTCCTAAATCCTCGAATGATTTTATAATCTTTCCTATTCCTAAAAAAAAAAAAAGTCTTCTTTTCGACCTATCTCCCTCGCCTCTTGTCTTCGAAAACTTTTCGAAGGCTTAATCAACAATCGTTTAGTCTGGTGGCTGGAGCATAACAATCTCCTCCCTCCCAATATGTTTGGCTTTCGCCCTGGTCTTGGTCCAATCGACTGCATTAGTACCTTTCTATCGGACATCTACAAATCATTCCTAGATGGAAAGTTTACTATTGCCACATTCGTCGACGTCGCATCTGCGTTTGATAATGTCCATCTTCCTTCACTGGCTTCTAAGCTCGTTTCCCTCAATATTCCTCCTATTCTCGTTACCATTATTCTTAATCTGTTCCAAAATAGATCTCTTTTTCTTTCTGTTCCCTCCTTTTCAACAATCAGACGTTGTTATCGCGGCTTGCCTCAGGGTTCCTGTCTTAGTCCTTCTCTTTTTAATATTTATCTCCTTGATATCGCTCCTCTTCACATTCCTTCTTCTTCTCTCCTTTTTGCGGATGATATCCTTATCTACTCCACTTCAGATGTGCTAACTACAGCTAACGAGGAGATTAATTGTTCTCGATCAGTCCTCAGTAGTTCCCTCTCCAGTGCTTTTCTTTCTCTTTCTCCTTCCAAGTCTTCTTCTATTATTTTCTCCCTCCGCCCATATAATCGTACTCTGGTAAACATCATCTCCTCCAACTATCCTATTCCTATTGTTAATTCCATCTTGGTCTTTTCCTAAATAGTCGACTCTCTTTCCAAGAACATATCGAATACCTTTATATATTTTGTCTTAAAAGACTGAATCTCCTGAAAGCCTTATGTCCTCTCAAGTGGGGCAGTGATCCATATATTCTCCTAATTCTCTACAAATCCATCATTCGTTCCAAACTGGACTACTGCTCCTTCTTATAAGGCAATGCCTCAAACTCTCTCATTCGCAAACTTGATAGAATACAAAACTCCTCTCTTCGGCTCTGCATTGGGGCCCCAAAAGTCTTCTCCCATTCCTGCTATTTTGTCCGAATCTAATGACCACTGGCGCTTCGTTCCTCACAAAGTCCCCGTTCTTGCGCACATAGCTGCTCGGGTTTCTAAGTTTTCTCTTTATGTCTTTTCCCGCAATAAGCTTCCTTACTTTTCTTTTGATTTCAAGAGTACATGTCTTCCCATCTCATTCTCCTCTCTTCCTCTTCGTGCGAACTCCACTCCTCAGAGTACAGTGGTCAGTGAATATGTCCACACATTAAATTCTTCATTTCCCCGTCATGTAAAAATTTTCACTGATGGTCCCAAAAATGATAGCGGGGTGGGCGGTACTTTTACGGCCCCCTCGCTTAATCACTCGGAATCCTTCAAACTTCCTTCCTTTTGTTCCATTTTTTCTGCTGAAGCAGTCTCCATTCTCCGTGCTGTCTCCTTTATTTCCTCTTCAAGAGGGATCTGTAAATTTTTCATTATTACTGATTCCAAATCCGTGCTGCAAGCTATCTCTTCTCCTCCTTCCCACTCGACTAATGATATCATTCTTTCTGTTCGTGCCTCTATCTCCAACTTGAGCTTAGTACATTCTATCCTTATTGACTTTTTATGGGTTCCTGGCCACTCTGGTATTGAGGGCAACGGAACAGCTGACTTCCTAGCTCGCTCGGCGTCTCTCAATGGTCCATACCTCCCGCACTTTCCTGTCTCAGACATCCTTTTTCTCTCCGCAAGTCTCCACACCAGATTATGGGTTGACATCTACCCTTCCTTTTTTACCAATCGCTCCTCCTTCTACCTTCTCCTACAGCCTACTCCCAATTCACAGCCTCGGTACCAATTTCTTCCCTTTTCTCAGCGCTCGGCTATTATTTCCTTAATCAGACTAAGACTTGGTCATTCCCTCGTTCCCTCTTCTCGTTTTTCTTTTTCTCTTTCACTTTCTCCCTTTTGCCCTCTCCACTCTACTGATCCTCCCTGTATATGCGACCCCAACCATATCCTTTTTGAATGCCCTGCTCTTTTTCCTGAGTGCGCTCATCTATACGCCGAACTTTTGGCGTTGGATCTTCCTACCCCTTTCAATGCTTCCCTTACCCTTTCCTTCCCATCTCCAGCCGTTATTCCCCTCCTTCTTTCCTTGATACTCTCTATCTCCGATCGCCTCAGAATCTGAGTAGGTGATCTAAGCTCATGTAATTGGGTCAGTGTTGACACCGAGCCCATTAAAAGAAAAGAAAAAAAAATAACCCTACTCACAAAATGATCTTAGAAGTCGAACGTCTATAAAGAAAATAAATAAATAAAACTTATCCCATGATAAAAGTTAGACGACAGAAGTTAATATTAAGAAAAAAAGCACACTTCGAGCAATTTAATAGTAAATTTTTATTAATTACGAGTACTCCCATTTTTACGGATCACGGCGGGGGGCACAACTTTGATCTATGTACTAAAGCAGTTACACACGATGCACAGACAATATCAAATATATTAAAATAAAAAGTATTTAAAGCTATCCGTGAACATTTTATGGCCTCCAGAAGCAGGCAGAAAACCGGCTCCATATTCTAGAGATTAAGTTCGATAGAAAGAAGATTATCGTACGAAACATCACCAGAAAATACAATTCTTAAATAGAAAAAAAACTAAATTGAAACCAAAAAAAAAAAAAAAAAAAAAAAAAAAAAACTAAGAAGTTATAGAGGCTTACGACAAAAACGGATGTAAGGCATATAGTGAAAACGCTAGAAACTGGTTTAAATGTTCTCTCATTACGTTAGCTTTAATAAAATCGTCCTGGTAACTCTTCACGCTATTTGCATTGAAATGCTCTGGGTCCCCAGTCATATGGGAATGGGGGGTAACGAAATGGCAGATTCCTTGGCTCAGATTGCTGTATCCTACCGCTTTTTTTTCTCTAAAATTCCCGTTTCTAATTTACTCCTATCGTGTAAAAAGTTTCATGTTAGATTTTGGTCAGATTTCTTCCTTTTCTAATCATCCTTCCTTTTATTTTTCCATCCAACCTAATCTTTCCACGCTACCTTGGTTTCACGATTTTCCTTCGCTTCGCCGCTTCGTTATTGTCCCTATTATCCGTTTACGTCTGAATCATACTCTTCTTCCTTCCTCACATGTTTTCGTTTTCATCTCGCTCTTTCTCCTTAATTATTCTCTTCATTCTGACGACGAAGCCATCTGTGATCCTGACCATATCCTCTTTGAATGTCCATCCCTCGTGAACGAACGCACTTCTTTGTATTCCAATCTGCTGTCACTCAAACTCCCTACTCCTTATTGTGCCTCGTATATCTTATCGTTTCCGTCGATCTCCGTTGTTCCTATCCTCAGTTCTTTTATCTTATCAATATTTGACACCGACTCTACATTTCACTGATCCTTCTCCTTCGTTTCGTTTCTGGGCGAAGATCCTTTGTTGACATGCCCAAAGAGGGGTTAAAAAAAAATAAAAATAAAAAAAAAATAAAAATAAAAAAAAATAACTGTATAGCCTTTTAAAAGCTTTAACACGTCGGTTGATACAGACTGAAAGTAGTGTAATAGAAACTGCGCGTATTCGTCCTGCTGCAAAAAACCTGATACAGATCGTATTGAAAAGTTATTGTTAAGAAGTTGGAAAATGTAAGAATTATTTTGTCGCGGACCTATCGAGTAGAAATTAGAAAAAAAAAAGCCGTGTACGCGTAACAATAACCGCGTGCATATATCGGCATACTTCGCAGCTTTCGGATCGTACTTGAACGTTTTCATTTCATCGTGTGCTTTAAAACTTTTAATACCGATAATTCTAAAATACGGAAATTTCCTTTATTAACATTCTTAACTGTACTTTCCGAAATTCTTAAAAAAAATAATTCCGAATTGTTTAACTGATACACAGATGAAAAAGAACTTTTCGTGTTAAAAAAATAAAATTTAACGTCTATTGAATGTATTATTTGTGCTATTATATTCATTAATTAGACTATTTAACTTTGACATTTAAATAAATGTTAACGTCTACCAGCTACATTTTACGCAAACGATTCTTAGAATATAGTGGAACATGACAAAAGGAAGAAAAAAAAAAGAGAATGCGGTGATTTGATTTTATAGAGGGAGAAAATAGAATAAATTTAAATGCGTATAAAATAAACCTTTCATTTTCAACAAATAACGAATAAAGTATATACCATCACTAATTAAAATCAATACGTGGAATTCGAGCGAATAAGTACAATTTTAGTGAAAATAATCGTACTTTAAATATCTTTAAAAACCTGTATTGGAACAAAAAGGTTTGTTTTTTTTTTTTAATCGCCAGGAAAATACTTGAAAAGCTAATGAACATTAAAAAAAAAGTTTTTTTCATGAGAAAAATGTAAAAAAAAACAAAAAAAACAGGTTTGGAAACGGTTAAAAGTAAAAATATTCCAGCTGGAACTATAACGGTCGAATTATGCGGAAATGATAGCGGCGGAATCGTTTACATTCTTGAGTTATACGGAGGCGGACAAAAAGCGATTACGATATATCGTTAAAACGGTTTAATTTGTAAAAACTTACAGTTACGAGAAATTATTAATTGCGGGTTAATACGTCGAATTAAAGTCACCAATAATAAACGCAAATTTTGTGCTTAACAGCCGTATAAGTATTTGCAACACAGTGGTGTCTATGAGGGTTTTCTAGACAGGACGGCATTTAAAAACTACCCGTGTGTGTCTGCGGAATGAGAATGAAATCCCGGCACAAACGATTAAAAGCAGAGTAGAACTGAGGAAAAATTTCTGATCGAGAAAATGCCGGCAATAAAAAAAAATGTTCAATTTTCAACGTTAAATTTTTTTTATAAGACCAAGAGGAGTGTGTGTACGTCACCGAAAGATACGACGAAATATCAACTGACCGCGGCCCGATTCATCGAATTTCATACTGACTCTAGGATCGATTTTCCACCGAATTTTTCAACTCGTAAATGACGCGATGGGAATAGAACTAACGAAAGAGCGTAACGGAAATTGCGCTAAGAATAAAGTTCGCACTTGGCTGCAAATGGAAGTCTGCGTTGCGATTTTTTTCACGTTCTCTTCTCGCATCGATTTGGAGCGTTAAACAAAAAGGAAAATGCAAAACCTGCAACCGCGAACCATCCCCTCCAGCCCATGGGGGCTACCTTTGTTCAATAATACAACTTTACGATCTCAAAAAGTGAAATACCAGGCAAAGCCGTTATACTGCAACACACAATATCCAGGAGCGAACACTGTTCAAGGTCATCGAAAAATTAACGCCATAACGTAATCACAATTAATCGTTAACTCCAGCGCTCATAATAATAGTACATTCCGAAGTGTGTTTTTTATTCCGTTCCTTTTTTGGGGGGGTTTTGGTTTTCTTTGCGGCACGCGTTTGCCTCCTGACAAGTATGAGCGAATCGATGATCGATACTCCGGAGACATTGAATTTTTATTCATTCTTCTCCGAAAACCCGCGCCTTCGACACGGTGTGACGAAAGTTATGCAACACCTGCGGCGGTGGTTTTCTGGTTGATGACCGTGGCCTAGTAGAATAATATCGTTGTTGCGACGCTGTGGTACGTACAGATCTCGCCGGATACCTACTCGATCGATCGGACGCTACCGCCGATACAATCTGCGCACAAAACCAGTTCAACCGCCCGAACGAAGCGACACGCTGGTCTCTATCCGACTCGGCGACTTTTAAGTGTTAAAGCCGAAAGGTATACGCGGATTATTCATCTGCACTTCACTTAGTCGCGAGCCACGAGCCGAAATAAAAAACCAGTATTATCGGTAGCATTACTGTTTCGTGTGTTTTGATTCTTTTTCTTTTTCGCTGTTTGTTAATTTTCTATCGCAACTAACGCAACTTAAAGTTCGTCAGTGATCGATCAGTTCATCACTGTTGTACTTTGATGTAGCCAGAATGCTTCGCGACACTTCGCTTTAACGATCTCTTTCGCTTGCGAAGAAACCTGCGACGAATACTTTAAAGCTCGCACTCTTCACCGCCGTTAAAGAATATAATATCGTACGCCATAACGATGTCTTCGAAGACGCTACTTTTATTTTGTTTCCTGTATTTAATTCAACACGCTTCGCTTCCATCTGCAGCCTTTCAGACTACCATCGACAATGAAACCAGCAGCATCTGTTTTCAAAATCTAATTCAGAATGGTAACGAAATTTTGGTATAAAATTAACTCGATCGCGCGATTTCGTACTATTTTTTTTCACGTACATTTTTTTTAAGTTCCCTCGAGAGAAATTGAAAACGACTCGGAAAAAGGATTGAAAATTTTTCAAAATATCCGCCATCACTGGGACATTAAAAAATATAATATTATAACCAAAACGAAGACAACCGGTTCCACCGAAACAAATTAGATTTTTTTTTATACGTTGGAACAAATACGGACCCTAATGTTTTGTTTTTTTATTTACTTTTTCTACTCCACCCCTCTACATCTAATAGTTTAACGATTTTTTAAATTAGATTTTTTTAAAAAATCCTTCTTCCGATCGAAAATTTCAATTTTATTTGTTCCAAAATCTTCCGCCTGCTTTTTAGTACTTCATTCTACGCAACAGCAACCGCGCGTACCATTCCGGTTGTATTTTGTACTGCGCATTGCCGTTCATTTACCTAGAAAACTTAAAAACTTGGCCTGTGTATTTTTTTTCTTTTTTTTTTTTTTCTATCGTATGGGGGTAATACTATCATCAAAGGCAGATTGTAAACGTTTTATAAAGGTTATAAAATAAAAATTTCCCAAATTCCTATCGTATTAAAAACGTTTTTTCTTTCTCTCTTTTTATTGGTTTTCACCAAGTGCCCGATGTTAACAATCGTTACATTTTAATCTTTTCTTCACAAATACATACAAAATATCATCACGACAAAGCCATCGTATATTCGATTTTAAGTATAGCTACTTTAAAAAAAAAAAAAAAGCTACAGAGTCACATCTTAGAGAATATCCCGAAAAGCCGGTAATTACTATTATTATTATTATTCTAATTAGTCAACTTTGTCGGACCACAATATTTCCTGTTAAATTTTTTCGCTCTTGTCTGTTTCTAATATTGGACACAGTATTCAAGCTGTTCATTACTTTCTTCAGTCCTTTGTTTTTCCGTGAAGAATTTCGGGTTTTCCTTGAAACGACGGTAACATATAATATTTTTTTGTTTTTGCTTTACGGTAAATGTATACCTTTCTTCTTTCTTTTTTTTTTGAACGCGTCAAGGTGAATTGTTTTTTTTTTTTTTTTTTAATATTTTAGTGTGTGGCAGCGGGATTCGAACCCGGTTCTACCTGAACAAAACACCACTGCCTAACCAACCTAGCTGGCTAATAGTCTCCACTTAATATATATATATATATATGTATGTGTGTATGTATGTGTGCATGTACGTGTGTGCAAGGGAGAAAAAAGAAGAAAACGAATTTTAAAAATATGATCTCGAAAGGAACAGCCTAGTAAACTGCGGAGGGAGGGGGGGAGATATTAGCTGCCTAGCCAGTAAGTAGCCGATAACCGCAAACTTTCATTGAAACAGATCGATTATTAAAAATTTCGTATTTTCCCGAGTAGCAAGTCCACTTGACTTTCGGTTTTTCTTATATACTTCGCATTAGAAAAACTATGGAAAATCAGTCTGTTTGATGGAAATATTAAAAGTAAAAACTATGTTAAAAATCGTTATTAAATTTGAACGGTATAACACTAAAATAATTATTATTTTACTTTATCTCGCTCCGACGAGATATTGAGTTTCTTAACACTATTATTTATTCCGAAACTGAAGAATTTCGGTTTTTTACATTTAATCGGCTACAATGGCGCAGTGTAAGTTTACGTACCGCTTAAAAATCTAAATTGAAGCTTGCGGTACTTCTAGCTGAGATAAACTAAAAAACACGCAAGATTAAAAAGGATAGAATTTTTATTCTATATCGTTGCGCGAATAATAATAATAACAACGGGTCCTCTGAATAATTCCAAAAATATTATCCGAATAACAACCGAGTCTTGCAAAATTCATCATAATCTTTTCCGCTCGGAGAAATTAAATCTTTCTTTTCGGAATGGAATCGATGCTGACAGAGTGCTGTAAAGAACATTAGAGATACTGTGCAATATTACGTAAATAGAATAATAAATAACTCCGGCGGAATGGTAAATTTTGAAGGCGAATTAGAACGACAACTGAAGGAATTGCGTTACAATAAAGTTAAAGTTGCGATATTTATTTAATTATCAAAAATCACGAAATAGTTTCAAGGAAATCGGTTAAAAAGATGCATCGTCGTCGGCTAACCGCATGGTTCGAATGGAGAATGATAGTAGAATATAGTTCAAGCTAGAAACATACATACTTGTCGAATATGTACGTGACCTCGTGTTAATATTTGCTGGCCGCGGGCACTGTAAAAATATACGTTGTTATTAAAACAATGTTTCCAATTACACGAGGAAAAAAAAAAAAAACCAACATAAAACGTTACAATCTCTAGCAATTAACCACATACCGCTTGGAAACGATGATTATTAAGAGAACTTTGCGAGACATACTGAAAAAACTTGCAGAACCAAGAAGAAAGAAATACCGCCCAAACAACTACGTATTCTAGAAGAATTAACACGAAAAACAGACCGCTCTGTAAAATTTAAAGAAGTTTGCTAAAAATTTTAGACCAGTCGCGTGCATAAAATTAACAAAAGGGCGGTAATAACTAGAGGGATAATCAACGGCAAAAGTTTAAGAAGAGACGATCGCTAGATAAATTCCTAGATAAAGTCAGTATCCAGATGAACCGAAATACAAACGTCTGATTACTGACTGATTAATAGCAAAATGAATCCTACCATATATATTTATCCTCGATAAGACATAATGGAAATTATATATTAATCTTTTCAAAATATACCTGGGGCTGTAATGGATTTAAAGAGAATATTGACGACCATTTCCTTTCTTTACGCGATCCGCCTTTACTAAGCAATATTTTATTTCGGATTAGTTGTATACCTCAGGTGAACTCCTTGTCAGCTGGCACTGCGGGCGCTGCTGTTGCAGTGTGGCCATAATGTTGGGTGTAAATTCTGCTCATTTCCTTTTACCAGAATGGTAGGCGCTGTTTTCGCAGTCGTCGCCATAAATATAATTAATGGTTCATAATTAAGAACTATAAACTTTTATAGTGATGGAGAAAGTCATTGAACTTTCGGATAATTGTTTACGGACGCTAAGCGCTGTGTTCTATATAGTTTTCGTGCTTTTGATGGCTCTAACTGCTTTTTAAACATCCCATGTGTTTCTTCTTCCTTAATTATTTGTAGCCAGATTCCTTTGTCCGTTTGCACTGTGGGCTCTGTAATTGCAGATGTGGCCATGGTATGGGACAGCTAACTCCTTTTGCTCTTACCTTCGGCAATGCCATTCCTTTTCAGGATGCATACGTTTGGCATTTTTCGACGTTGATTGTTATTGTTTCTCCATCCTTGGTATAGCATTCTTTGTCAGATTCCATTCCTTGTTACTCCTAATTGCTGCTATGTACACGTGTTGATGGGTAATCGTCCGTTGCTGACAAGCCCAGGGAAAAACCCAAACAAGAGAAAAAAAAAAAAAAAACCTCTGGGACAGCGATTTGAGTATATTTATTTTAGTGATGTATAAAAATACGCATGTGCGGAAAGTCACGAGACTTTGTTTGCGGAAGATATATGTTAAATGTTTAAAAGAACAAAAATGAAAAAACGTTGTAGGTGTAGCACTTAAAGATGAACCAAATAGCACTGCCAGCAAATTATTTTTAAACGTTCACTCCGAATCTATATATATATATATATATATAAAAATGGTGCCCGGAAATATGCGATCACATAACTCGACAATTATTCGATGGATTGACTTGAAATTTTTACACAATGTTGCATTTCTATATAAGAGTGGTTTTATATACTTTTTAACCTAAAATAATTTTTTGTTCTAATTAATTTTGTAGAATTGCCGATAGAGATTGCACCAGAATAAAAAAGTTACTGCGGTATCCGTTTATTTATATTAAGTTCGTAAAATGTTCAAAATGTCCACTCCACAATCGATAATTAAATGCATTCCGAACATTTTGTAACACTTCCGCCGTTACTTGCTTGATTTTATCCTTTATTCTTTATTGAAGTTCGGCGATGTCGTTTGGTTTAGTTTTGTCCGGTTACATTTTCACTGAAAAATACAGCGCCTACTATGCGATCCCTAATAATTCCAGTCCAGACGTTTATTTTTTGAAGCCTTTAAGTATTGCATTCATGCATCCAGTGAGGATTTTTCTCAGCCCAACAACGACAGCTGTACCGATTGACGTATCCATGTAATGTGAACGTAGCTTCATCAGAAAACAGCACCCATTCTAAAGCAATTTGCCCGCCATCGATAGAAGCCATAATTCGTTCGCAAAAGTTGAGTCTTCGATCTGGATCATCTTCGTAGAGCTCGTGCAGGTTTTGTACCCGATATCGAGTCTCGATTTTGCTAATCATACTCCCGATTGGTTGAAGGCAATTCTGGATGAATTTCAAAAAACAAACGGGCGACTTCAACCTGCGTTCGACTTCTATCCCTACATCCAATCTCATCATCAAAATTTCGATACGACGCTTCTCGGTTAAATAAGACATTTTCTTATTTTTGGCTTTTAATTCAGGTACCTCTACATGTTGAAATGCAAACAAATAAACAAATTAATCAAAAGTAGTTCACATTGGCCAAAAAACCTGTCGCGCAGGTTTTGATACAAACATGTGGAAATCTTACCGGGTAATTATAGAAATAACAAAATGTTCGGAGTACTTTTTATCATCGATTCTGGTATTGTCTGCAATAAGGTGGAGGACATTCTGAACATTTTGTACATTAAAAAAATTTCAGTGAAAATTTCGTTTTTTTCTTTTTTTTCGACACATTTACTTATAAAAAAAAAAAAAAACAAAAAAAAACGTAATTGTATTTTTAATTAAAGAAGCTTTAAAATAAAAAAAAAAAATAATCAACCTACCCTTGTATTTGGGGGAAAAAATTAGGGGTTGCTGCAACCACCCAGGCGATCAAAAAAAAAAAAAAAATTAAACACCGTTATAATATGCCTCATTAAATGTAAAAATTGACGTGTTTCAGGAATTTATTATTTATCAAGTTACAGAACTTGTTTTAATTAAACTTTTCACTTTGTATATATATTAATGTATGTGTGTTTATGTACATAAATTGCATATTTAAAAATGTGCGTTACGAAAAGAAGAAACTATAACACGAATATTAGGCGAGCACCGCAAATGATGTTAGTAATATTTCCGAAAGAATGGAAAACTGAATATAGGAAATAAATCTTTAGTGAAAATATAGAGTTCATCGTATAAAAAAAAAAAAAGAGAAAGACTGGAAACTGTATTTTTAATATTTTCTACCACCGGGGAATGTTATTTATATTAAATGTAATTATGAATGATGAAGATGTTCCCTTAAATGTGTAATTATGGAAGATCACCGTGTGAAAATAATTAAGCTCCTTCAAAATGATGGCTGTGTGTGCTGTTTAGCCGAGCGAAAATTGTTGTCAGATCAGACAGACAAATTATAGAAAGACCGATAATCTTCAGCTAAACGTGAAACGTGAAGACCATTTTTAGTTGGATATGATAATAAACATGTTTCCCCCAAAAGAGAGAAAGAATCTTTGCATAAATATAATTCCGGATGAAACAAACATTTTTTTTATTAAGTTCCAAGTACAGATTTAAACGGGCATTAATTAACGGACAAAGCCGTAGGAAACAGCTGGTATCTACATATAACTAGGCAAAAACAAAACAGTTCAGTACCTTTTTCTCCTCTGTTCATTAACCGGTTTTCTTCTTCTTTTTCTTTTTTTTTAGTACAGTAGCTATTGACGATCTTTAATGTTATCAGTAAAAAAATTTTGGAAAACATTTATATATCTTTTTTTTTTCATATTTAAATAAAAAATTAATACAAAAAAGGAAAGAAGAAATCGCTGTAGCCATTAAATCTGTTTTTATTCAAATGTTTTAATTTTTCTTAATAATCATCACTATTGACCTTTTTATTACAGTGTACTAGTTCTTAAGGTGCCATTTAATATCAATAAACGAGGATTTTTAAATTGTAATTTTCTGTTATTTTATTGAATTTCTTATTTATTCGATTATAATGGTACTGAACCGTTTCGTATTGTAAGTACATATAAAAGGGTATATTCTCAGATGTACAATGAACGAATGTATAAGAGTAGAAAAAAAAATTTTGGAAATACGCAAATTCATTTATCTTTTTCCTCAAATTCTTAATCATAATTATGGTCGAATTTCGACCAATGAGCGAACACCACTAGTATTGATAATTTCTTGTTCGATCATAAAAACAAAAAACCTATTGAAAAATTACGTTCTTCTTTTCTTTCCTTTTCTTTTCATTCTTACGGTATCCTTCCCCCGCATGCAAGAGAAGTGAGGATAGATGAAGATAAGTTAACCTAAAAGTTACAGAAGAAGAGAAATTTATATATACACAGGTAACGTGTATGATTTTAAGTATTTGCTAGATCTTCGGATACAACTAGTACTAACCATTTAAGCTGAACTGATTAAAATATTACACGAGATGTTAACGATTTAAATATAATTAATAATAGTTATATTTTAATTTATTTTTCCACATACATATATTCTTGCTGACTACCAAAAATTGGAGATTATACGTGTTCGTCGCCTATGTTTTGCTAAGGTAAAATATATGACCCAGATTGTTGGCCGCAGATTTACGCCACATCCAGTGATACAGCACTATTTTCCGGTGCTAATTGTAAAAATCGTATGTGCCAGCATACGCTTTTAATGATCATGATTGCGTCATAATTTTGAGCCGGTAGCAATTATTTTCGTACTTTCGTTAGCCGAAAAAAATTAACCCGTTTCCTATACTAGGATCGTCAACAGTAACGTGTAATTTTTTAACCTTCTTCAATTATTTCTAATAAACAATAGTACTTGTTCCATTTTCTTTTTTTTTTTTTCCAGCTCATTTTCCTACAAAGTATACTGGTTTTTTGTACGTTACATAAAAAATTCAGTTTTGATTTTTACATAGCCGAACTTTTAGCGGTACTGGATTTCGAAGCACCCTTTTTTTAAATAGAGTCGTCATGAAATAAATTCGGATGCAAAATATTTTAAAAATATATCGATTTTCGCAGGTTTCGACAAATTACTACAGTATCACCGAAGCTACCAGCATGTTATTTTTTTTTGCAAAAGTCATTAACGATAAGAACAAAATAATAATAAAATATTAGTAATGTAAATGTATGCTGGTAGTTTTTATGCAGAAAAACGTCGTAATAAATGCAACCGTTAGAAAGCAATGAACTCACCTATTACACCATTTTAACAAATATCTACGTAAAAACATTGTTAACAAATTCGATCGGGTACAGTTTTTGGTTTGCCGGGAAAATATCCTGTCATTTTAAATGAATTTCCGCTACTGACAAATTGCGATACTTAAAATAGTATTACTATAAATAAATCGTTGAATACTGCAATTTGAATAACAATAAGTTCACACGTTACCAAAATTTGCTATTTTTCATTCTACTAATAATATTTGACAAGTTTTAAAAAGAAATACCGTTCTAATTATTCAATTCTAATTGAGACAGATTCATATAGCGTTTAGATTTTGTTTTTTTCAATTGATTCGTATTCACATGAACAGAATTATACGCGCTGCGTTGACATGATTAAATATCAGCGCACCCATACGAATATATCAAAAACTTTCCTATTTCAAACTACCGTAATCTATTCGGCTTTCAATCTGATATTTTGACATTGATCTTTTCATTTGATACATGTATAAGAAAATGGCGGCCATTAACATTTCGGTTCAACTTCTTTTGTTACTGATTAATCGTTCCATCTATCATTTTTCTCCACTTCTGTATGCCAGAAGGAGAGTTTTCCGCGGAAGTCTGCTCGAAATTCTTTGTTCTTTTCGATACACTATTAGTGACACATGCGTGTTCTTTGAGATTCCTGCTCTTTACGTTTTTACTGCGGATGCAGATATTATTACTTCCCTCTTCCGCCCATGATACTGCAAAATAATCGATGAAGCGTTTAATTTTCGTTTCTAACTGTACCGGAACATTTCCTCTCCACAGCGGACATTTCTATTTCTGTTCTAATCCCGTTTTTCTATTGTTCGCGGTGCCCGTTCGACCGTGTAATCCAGCTTTAGTTAATCTGGCTGTAATACGTCTCTTTTCACAGCAACCACTGATTGCTTCTCTTGGTAGGTTCCTTAATACGGGCACAGCGGAATTGCACGCTATTATTTACCTCCGGGGACTGAGGGTCAAAAAGGCGCACTAATGTCCGCACCGAAATTGCACACCGGGCACTTTCATAACAATAAAATAGAACTGAATCGGATGAAAACACAGTGCTTAAATACTTTGCTGTTCTTTGGACACAGCACTTCCAGAACCAATGGTCACTTCGTTATATTTTTTAACGTTCAACGGCTTCGAAGATTTTTGCGTATCGTATTTTTGGGAAAAGCGGATGACGAAAAATAACACCTATGTTTACTTCAGAATTATTTGAGAATACGCCAGGTTAATTTTTTACAAATACGAAAATTGTTCAAATTTACTTTTCAACGATCGAATGCAGTTCACCCGGTTAGCTCGACTTGTGTCCAGTTATTCGACGGACTAAATTTCTATTTGTATTTTTAATCATCTTTTAAGTGCTTCGAAAGAATTATATATCTGTGATTAAACATCTATTCTACCGCTTGACACAGCGGGGACAATTAAAATTTTCCTTTACTTCACCATTTTTAATCAAACGTATTAAACTTTTTCGTAAATTTTAATGTTTAAGTTCTATGTTGTCATTAACATTATAAGCAATTTTTTATTAGTGTTGACGGTTTTAACTTCCAAAACAGGGATGAATATTTTTCTAAAACAGTCGAAAACTTTCGTGGAATTCTGTTTTGTAAAATTACAATTCTGTGCATCTTTCAAATTTTTTCGCTTAAAAATGAAGTAGTAATTTAAATTAGCCGATTAATACCTCCAAATAGTAGCAAACATGTTCCGTCAAAGTTACAACACGTTCGGAAAAAAGGTTAATTTTTCCATATTTCAGATCTTACAGTATTCTGAGGACCGAAACTGATGTAATATTGGCTGTATATATATATATGTGTGCGTGTGTGTGTGTTTTTTAAAGCATTATTTTATGTACACCCGTATTCAAGATTCGTTTTGTTTCTTTGGGTTTCGATAACCCCCAGCTGTCATTTACGAAAACATACATTTTTATTAATAGAAGCGGAGAACGTGTATAAAATTCTCTGATTATCGTGAGTGTTTTTCCATTATGTTTTTCTTTTTTTAATTTTCTTTACATATTTCAAATCCATCTTAATAAGATTATTCGGTACGTGGTGTATAATATGCTAAACAACAATGTTATAGCGGAAGAAATTAGTGATAAACTGGAGAATCTTTTGAGAGAGCAACTTTAATTCATTCCTGATTACTTCTCCGATTTTACAAAATTCGATTATTTCTTTTAAAGATTGTGCGATATTTCTAAAATTTCTTAGCGGGTGGACTACTTATCGGTGGTGCTTGCCCCTCTCGACAGTTATATATATTTTTTCTAAACTGATGTTCTGTTATTAAAATCCTAAACATAAAGGTGGGTCAAAATTATTTTTTTTTCGAAAAAAAATATGCCGAATGGTGTAGTTACGTGAAGTTTTATTGCATTTTTTTAAGTTTTATTGCCTCCGAATTGTGATACAAGTTTTAAAAAAAAAAAAGAAAAGAAAAAGTAGATTTTCGATCTGACGTTAATAATTCTTTTTTCAAGTTATTCATATCAAATTTTTACGCGTACTAGTTTTAAGTAACGGTAAATATGACCCCATTATTTTGGCTTAGTTAAAGGACAAAGGAGTAGGGAGGCCCGGCGGATGGGGTATTAGATAAAAGTGACGCGCGATTCATCGGTAAAGTCACTAATGCGTAATAGAGTGCAATCATTTGTTCCGCGCTGTCGGGAAAATGGGTCGTCCACGAAATGGTTGGAAATGTCCCTTTCATTTGCTGATTTATGTGAATTAATAGACACCATATTGCCAAACTGTGGAGATGCGATGAAATTATATGAATGGACCAGACACAGGTTAAAATATGAGAGGGAAACTGGAGAAGAGCCAATATATAAAGAAATAGAGTACGAGAAATTTGATAGAAATATGGGCGAAACCTTCTATTCATACGGTAGAAAGAATGTAATGTTAAAAACGTATCATTTAAAGTGCAAAAACAACCTTCTCAAGACTCACCCAAAAACACCTGTAAAAACAAGTTGGAGGAGTTCCATTTTGGAAGTAAAGTTTTCTTCTGATATTTCGACGTACAAGTGTCGAGGTTTTCTTAAACGTATTTGCTTTAAAAACAAAAAAAATATACCCAGCAGAGCTTCGTAACAGACTGACGAATAACTAGGCAAATGATTACAGGTGCGGTAAACGTCGGCAGAACAAAACAGATTACAAGAGCACTCAAAAGAAAGTGATTAGAAGAAAAATCTGACAGAAAGCAACGAAAAGAAGTTGAAATATGTACGGAAAAGTTCAGTAGTACATCTGAATCCGAATGTGTCCAGTTGGACTGCGAAAAACCAACGAAAATTCATTTGGAAATTTCGTATGTCCTGCTGTGAAGACGTTTTCAGCCACACTTTTTTTGAAAATTTCCATATGAAACCGAAGGCAGAAAATTAATTTCGATTGCTACCAAACTTCATAATCTATACTTTGACGCCGTTTTGTCACTATGCCCGTGAGAAGACTAAAAGATGTTTTTTTTTCTCCGTACATAAATGTGACCCATCCCCCACAGCAAATATACTAAAAGGTTTGTCGGCGACCTCTTCCTTTTTTTTTATTTTCTCGTGCATGTCCATGATCCGTTTCGAGTTCGACTATTATTCTTTTATTTTTAACGCGCTAGCTCCCATTAGGCAGCTGTTATTTAAGATAGCGTTTCTTTTCAACATCGGCGCATTTCTAATTGCAATTATCGGCTGATAATCACCGAGACGTAGTAATAATTTACAATTTTAAAACCGTCACTAACTGAAACGATCAAAATTAATTAGCAAATTTCACGGCTTCTTTGTAATGAAAATGTTTAATTTTATAAAGACTTATCGATTATTTAAAATACTTTCTTGTTTATAGCACGAGTTTATACGAATCAGATTAAGAGACTATCTTTTTTTATTTGTTTATTTATTTTTTTTTTAATAAAACCGAATATCATCTACAATTTACCAACAAATTCGTACGGTATGCATGAACAAAGAACGGAAAAAGTTACTTCAAATTGAAAAAGCACCGTTTAATTTTTATAGGAAAGGATCTGAAAATGACTCTTTTTGCTTCTAAAACTTTCATTAGATTTCCCCAGGGACGATGTTTAGAAAATATTTTGCAAGTTTAGAACACTTTTTGTAATCACACGTTATATTTCTCTTGCAAATTTTAACGTAAACACAAAAAAGTGGAGGCGGATAATTTTTTTTTTTTTCATATTGTTCGTAAATTAAAAATTTTCTCCGTAGCTGCGTAGTAATCGGCCCATCCTAGCAGCAAAAAAGTGATCTAATCCGCTCGTTTTAATAATTACACTGACATTGTTGTTCCCGTTGTGGTTATTTTTTTTAAATTATTGTTTCGAAAACAAAATTTTAAATCGACCGTTTTTCTTTTTTTTATACGATTTTCAGTCATCACGTATTTTCTTCTTCCTGTCGAGCGAAATTCTTCCTAGATGCTTTTCGAGAGATGTGTGCGATTGTATGCGTGTCAGTACCGGTTTTAGCGATTTTTTCCTTGGAATTACAGGCGCTGTCTAAATAAACCATTTCCTTTACCTCAGCCATAATATTTCGCGACCCGAAGCGAGTTTCCATGCGCGAATATTCTGCAAAATCGGCCGTCTCCATAGTAACGACACGTTTTCCAAAAAAAAAAAAACAAAAAAAAACAACTACTTACACCAAGTTATTTCATCAACTGATGTATACTCAAGCAGCCATAAACGTTGTTTGACTGGATTAGTTCAAAATATACATATGTGCTACAGCCCGGGAAGTATTGTACCCTGCCACCAGATACAATTTCGAGATTCGTATCGCTTCATGATCTCCTCCTTTACATTATTATTTACAATATAGTGGCTGGACTTATTAAAAACGTAATTAATTCTGCACTTTTTTTTTATATTAGACTATCCGCTGTGCTATCTAGAATAACCTGTTTTCTTCTACGGATGTTAAATTTACCGCATTCTCGTATTGCATGTTTTACCGTGAGTTCGGTATTTTAGCAGATGTCGTTGTTAAAATAATGTCCTGGTAGATAACATATAAGAATGCGTTATAGTAGGGAAGCCTCTCTATTCCTATACGAGCCACTTCCACGATTTTCCTGTTCGATAATTTCTCACAGAATCAATTTTTCGTTTATTTTCCTTTTTTTGTTATCGTTCTTCGAGCCGGTCCTTTAGCATTACTCTGCTTTCCATGTTGGTCTGAGTTATTTTATTAAGAAATTGTCTGAATTTTTAGTTTATCGGTAAGTCTTGCATGTCGCTGTTTCCGTGTATTTTCGGACGACTCGGCACTCCTATGTTTTACGAATATAATCACGTTTTTATTTATTTATTTATTTTTTTTTTTTCAACAATTTCCTATGTTAGATTATACCTGAATAATAGGGCAGAGCGAATCGATAGTTATTTCGGGTATCGAAACAAGTTACACCCGGATAGGAGTATGTTTTCCCTTCTTTTGTTCTTCCATTTTATTCACTAGTTCTTGTTAACAGCGCGTCTGATCGAATTAAAATTCAGCCGATTCCGTCTAATTATTTCTGCAGGTCTCGCACAAGTAACAAAAAAATAAATGCCACTTTCCAAATTTACAGTATGGCTTTTTTTTTTTTTTTTTTAAATAACATTACTAAAATATAAAGTTGAAAAGTATTCTTTCCATTACTTTTTTAAAATATGTTTACTAGCCAATCATTAAGACCATCTGGCAAAATATGTTTCAAAGAGTTTAGAGTGTGAAGCGGCTAATAGTACCTAACCCTTTTTTCCTGTCGCGCCTTCCCTTTTCTTTCGGGTTTTCCCCGTTTCTTTACTATATAATTAAATCGACGACAATAAGTAAGGTAAATTTCTATTAAAAAGGAAATAGAAAGGATATAATATTTAAGAAAAACTCAATTTACACAATGCTGCGATAAAGAGGGTAAAAACTCTAAATCCCAAAAATTAACCGATTAATTGATATTGCGGCTTATACAATGGAGACTTTGACAAATATTTTGTGGTTTGAGCTTTTTCAAAGCTGAGCTGTTATCATTATCGTTATTTTATCCAAAGTCTTCTAATCGAAGGTGGCTTTAATTATTACGATCCTCAAAGAGAAGCAGTAACACACCCTTTACCGCATTTCATTTAAGATTTTTTTTTCTATCACGACACGTACTTCTGAATATGTTATTTCGAGTGTCCTGCTCTTCGTAACAAACGCTCCCTTTTATACAGTCAGCTCTTGTCATTAGGTCTCCCTACTCCCTATAACTCTTCCTTTATCCTTCCTTTTCTTTCATCTTCTGTGGTGTCCGCACTGCTGTCCTTTGTTGCGTCCATTTCGGACCGCCTAGTTATTTAGTTTTTTAGCTTAGTTTTCCTGTTGTTGGGTCAATGCCGCTGGCGCGTCCACAAAAAAAAAAAAAAGAAAATGTGATAGCATCTCTCTAATACATATGTATATCTAACTTTTTAATTGTGCAGTTTACCGCGGTACTATTCCTGTGGCTTATATAGCGATTTCTTCATAACCTTCATGTAGCTTGAGTGATATGTATTTATTAATTTTGTCATGTTCTTTGTACGTTTCTATTCTGGGGCCAGAAACATGTATTAGTTTAATAGTTTATTATTTATTATATTAAATATTATTATTTTGTTAGGATCGAAAATTTTAGGGAATCATAGGAAATCTTTTCGTAAGTTTCTTTTTTTACGGACATTAATGAAATTTTTGGAAGTTTTAATGTACGGCAGCGGGACAGCTACCTGAACGAAATAGCCACTGCCTATACCGTGGTAGCTGGATTTCTTAAGTTGCGCGAACTGTTCTCCAATCTTCTAGCAAGTCTCTATAGGGCTGCTATGAATTGTAAAGGTTAAATTTTAAACGATTTTAGCTCTCGAGAGCTCTTCTTATCTGCTTCTGGGGAAATGTCGCGTTCGGTCACAATAGGATGTTGTTACCGACCTCGATAACAGTTCGACGTTTTTCGTTGGCTTCACCGTCAAGTTCCAACAAAACGAACTTTCGGACACGTTGGAGTGCGCGCGCACAGCCCCATGCCGAACAATTCAATTAACACTTTCAAGAGCAAAAACCTCCGTTTATATAACAGTTGAAATTAACGCCGGTCTCGGAGGCAATGTTTTCGCTGGTCCGTGCTAAAATTTCCGGCTACGGATATGCTAAAAATTAGCTAGGACGCTCGTGGAAACCGGTAGACGAAGAAAGTAAGCCAGCGCGATAGTGGTGACGTAACGCGTGATTAGTTGCGTGAAGCGGCGGCAATTTGTCTTTGCGAATGCGATATTGCCGGCCTGGAAAATAATGCTTTAACAGCAACATCAGCAGCAGCAGCCTCGACGGCACTGATGACGGAAGAGCGAAGCGTCAAGAATAGAACGTCACCATCCTGGTAAATAATGGCCCGCGGCGAAAAACAAAGCATCGATTACCGGGCCAAACACGAGTTTCCTAACTATTGCATCTCCGAATCAGCAAACAGAACTCCAAGTCAACTCGACAGTGACACATTCCGCAAGTCTCATACACACCGGTTCCTACATATCGCCGCTTGTCACTCTGATCACTACTGAAATCAGTCGCTGCAAATTAATCTCGCCTAATATTGAAATACCCCACCCCCACCACAATTTCGACCTTACAGCGCGTGCCTTTATAGTCGAATTTTTGTGTTTTCTTCCAGTTTAAATAAGCCTCAAAAGGTAATCTTCTATTTATTTATCGGCAATACTCTCACTTGGATCGGCACAGTATGAAAGTAAATGACAAAATCGACGAACTAAAAGCGAAAGATACCTTAAAACAATTACACGCATAGGTGAGACTCTACACCAGTTCACATTCCAGTTCACGTTCGCAATAGCCATACATATTTTCGTAGTTTTCCTTATAGTTCGATTGAGAAAACGAACGGTCGCTGCCCCCGTTTCTTGACCCTATCTGTAGATACTATCGATATTGACCGTGTCTTCTTAATGCGTTCGTTTCTAGTTTAATCGATATTTCGCATCCGCTGAAATATTCGTTAACAAAATTCAAAATCGACAAGGACAATTTAATAATTATTAACCCCTTAGTGCGTATAATTTAAAATTTTTGAACAACAAAGTTTTTTTGGTTTGGATTTTTCTAGTAATTTTTTCAGCGATTTTTTTTAGTGTTTTTTTTTTTTTTTTTTTTAGTGATTCTTACATTTTAAGTAAATTAAAACAGATACGAATCCAATGGGGGTTTTTGGGACGCAATGCCCCCCAGAACTTAGTACAAGCTGTTTAAGAATGCGGCAATTTCATAGGAAATAAAATTATTTTTACTTGATTTGCTTACAGTTATGGTCAAAAATGGTTCACGGACTAAAGCCCACACGGATAAAAACGCACACGGACAAAAACGCACATGGTTAAAAGCGCACACGGACAAAAACGCACACAGACAAAAGCGCACATCGATTTGTAGAACAGAAGCTAATTTATTAATTTTTCCGTTGTCGGAAGTTGCATCATTTGTGAAAGGGCAACAGTTGCCCCGCGAAGAATTTGAAATTCAAAAAAAATTATCGGTAATCAGCGAAAACAAAGTAAAAAAAATACAAAACTTTTTGTACGATTCACTTAGTCATCTTTCTGTGTTTTTTGTTCTTATATGTGTACTTGTTTGTTAATAATCATAGTGTCTATTGATTATGACCGCTAGGAAGTTACCCTATATAGAAAATAAAATTTGTATCAATAATGTATTCAGGGGCGTCTCAATCACGCCAAGTTGTGGGAGGGGTGCATTACCTAAAATACCGATTCATGAATTCATATAATTTAAAACTAATTATTTTTTATACTATATAACTTATACAACCAAATGACAATATGATGTTTTTTAAAGATTTTTTTTTTGGAAACTGTCACAATGTAAGTATTTTATTTTTTACTTCTGCAGTCAAAACTGATTTAAATCAAACTGTGGGGATTAAAAATATTTTTTAAATAGTTTTATTAAAAGAAATCTCATCTTTTAATACTAATTATATGACTTTGTAATAATGCTTTACTTTGTCAAAAAGTGAGAGTGACTTTTATTTTACGCTGTTGTATACAGTACCGTTTCTTTATAAATTGTTTCAACTGGTCTGAATTTTCTTAAAAATTTTGGTTTTAAATTATATGATTTCATGAATTGGTATTTTTGGTAATGCACCCCTCCCCAAACTTGGCATGATTGAGACACGCCCCTGAATACATTATTAATACAAATTTTATTTTGTATATAGGGTAATTTCCTAGCGGTCATAATCAATAGACACTATGATTATTAACAAACAAATACACACATATAAGAACAAAAAAAAAAAAACACAGAAAGATGACTAAGTGAATCGTACAAAAAGTTTTGTATTTTTTTTACTTTGTTTTCGCTGATTAGCAATAATTTTTTTGAATTTCAAATTCTTCGCGGGGCAACTGTTGCCCTTTCACAAATGATGCAACTTCCGACAACGGAAAAATTAATAAATTAGCTTCTGTTCTGCAAATCGATGTGCGCTTTTGTCCGGTCACCGTCAAAAGTTGCTGCCAAAAACTATTTTGAAATGGTTCAATTAGTCGTATATTTTTAAATTTCAAAATTACGAGATTTATTTTTGACAAAAAAAATGAAACTTCATAAAATAACGATAAAAAAAATGATCTTTTAAAATTTGACTCTGGCGTTTGCTTGTTATTCTATGAAAAAATTGATATGCTTTCATTGCAAATGTGCAAAAGATGTAAAATACTGGCGCACTGAAAAAATTATTCGCTGCGGTTGGTATTTTTTGTCAGCGTAAACGGGAACTCTCACGTTTTACGTCAATCCATTTATCATTAACATCAATAAATTGTTTTTAAAGGTTTCCTTTCGATTTTCATTTATTCCCTTTTTTTTTAAAAACGACATGATATCTATAGACAACTTCATTTCGGTTTCTGTTGCTTTTTTCTTGTTTTTTATTTCCCAGAAAAGTCCCCATTTAAAACAGCTGAAACACCACGGCGTATTCGTTTATCATAAAAAGATAATAAACCCGTTAGGATGTTTTTACAATATGTGTTCTTTAACGCTACAATTAGAATGAATCATTTTAAAACCAATTGAGAAAACATTGTTTTTTACAATCGGTTATTTTACTTGAAATTTATCGCTCACACTTGCTTTTTCATTATTTTAAATTACGTAATAAATCATGTTTTACATATTTGGTTTTATTCAGGAATATCCGAAAAAAAATTTCTCGATAAAAACATAAAAAAAATCTCTGCCTTCCTAAGGACATAAATTGCCCCCCCCCCCGAAACAGATTTCTGAATTCATCACTGAATTAGAAAATTATTTGCATAGTATAATTATGCAATTTAAACTTTTCGAATACTGAGCTTATTAAATATTTAAAGCTTTCACAGTGATTACTCATGATAAATAATTTTCGAAAACAACTGCGTGTTTTTAAAAAGATATTTATTCGCTTAACGTTTCGACCAGCTTACACTAGCCATCATCAGAAGCAAACTGAAGAACGGAGCGAAAATATTTATCACTGAGCTTTTTGGTTAAATTTGTTTTTAATTACTTCAAAAAAGACGCGGTTATATGTTCGTTGCGTATATTTTCTTTACTTCTTTTTCGGTTTTGTTTTTTTCTTTCAATTCACGCGTAACATTTGACTGTTTAGACCGATTTTAATGACTCGTTGTTTATTTTAAAGTGCACCGGTCAATGAGTATCGATGTGTATTAGTCATTATTTACCTATGGTAGTAGGCGTGCAATAAATCTGATGCTGGCAAATTTTTAACTTACAAACGATACTAACACTCGGAATATAACCGACGTTATTTATCGCGAATACTTGAAAAGAAGACGAATTTTCGGACGAAATTTGGCCACGAAATTTTTAAAAATTCCATAACCAACCTACAGAGCAGTTAGATAATTTTGGTCTTTTTTTTAATCGACGTTTTTTCGGTCTTCAAAGTCCGTGGAAAAAAAACGAATCTGTTAAATTTTGAAATTAAAGGGGGGCCGTCGATGAACAAGGGTGACTTAAGGATATTTTCAGTGTTAATTAATGCGAAATTGTCGATTCGAATACCGAAATTTAAAATCACTATATTTAAAACGTCATCGCCGAAGCTTAACGTACTGACTGATTCAAACGGTCCTTGGTTTATTCCTTCTTTTATTGGCAGTTATGATGAGCACGGACCGAGCAGATGTTAACGTTAAGAAACACGAGTTTTCTCTAACGTTAATCCGGAAAAAAATTAGCCGAAAAATTTTTTAATTCGAGGTCAAAATTTTCAACGAATTTTTATAGTTTAAATAAATTAAAATATTATTTTCCAGATGCGTGAATGATTTGAAATTTGTTAAAAAAAAAAAGGAAATTTTGGTTAGATTTCTTTTAGCGGCTTTTTTATAACAAGTAAATTCGCATTATCCGCAATGTGTAATTTAAAATTCTAAGGCAAAGAGGTTTTTATAGTTCTTTATAAGTGACGATAAGTAATTTAAAATGACAACGTTAGCCGTTTGTCGTGATATCAGTTTATTCGGTTACCGATAATTATAAAATCGCAGAAAGCGTGAACCGAAGGCATTTTTAATGATAGTATTACACCTAAAAGGAAAATAACGAAAGAATAGGAATGAACGAACAGGCCAAGAATGAAGTATATTACAGCGATTGGATAGTTCGGTCATTTTATTAATTAATTTTTCCCGTTTTTTCAGTCTGACTAATTGAAAGTCTAGCGTGTTAACAACTGATGAAGGTTGACAGAGATATTAACACGACAGAAAACGAGAACGAAGAGACACAAGAGTATTGTACAGAAAGTCTGAAAGTGTTAACAGTTGCGGATAGAAAGGCAGATGTTTAAAGGAGAAAGAGGGACATTTAAAGAAGCGACTTGAATGACTTCGCAGATCTGATCGCCAGACCTTCTCCCGCTGAAGGTGATAGATTTCATTTTGTCTAAAGTTATTTTAATTTTTTATTATATGCCTTTTTTTGCTGTTTTCTTTTTTTTTTTTTTTTTTTTTTTGTCTGTTTTTATTCTTATAAAATTACAAGATAATCTCTAATGGTACTGACGTGAAACGGAGGAGCAAAACGTAAAGTGCAAGATCGACTTCTTTCTATATTTTCGCAAGGTTATCAATGTGAAGATCGAATAAGACGTGACCGAGGAAGCTAACCCAAGATATTCCAGTTGCGACCTATATTACGATGTATTCAGAATCATCGATTTTAACGAGAAAACGTGTTTTAGGTTGTTCCATATTCAATCGAATTGTGTAATTTTTCACTATATATTTTAATGATTAAAATAAACAAAAATCACATATAAACAATTAATTAACATATAAACTTGCTGACCAGTTTTGTTTATATGAATAAAAAGTTAACAAGAAGAAATTCAGTAAACGCGGAAATTAAAATTAATTTTTACATAGCCAATCTCATTTACAGCATTATTTGAACAACACTCGGTCGGTACTTTTAATCGAAGACTGCAAACATAAAACTTATTGAATAAAAAATACCTCGCATTTAAACAAAATGAAAATTTGAACAACTCCGAACACGAAAGAAATAGGGAAATTTTTTAAAGATGACTTACTAATTAAAAGGAAAAATATTATAAACAGGCACGGTTAGTTTAGCAAAAAAACATTACATACCTCTTTCCTAATTTGATCCCTTTAAGTAAACTTTTTTTTGAAATTTCGTTTTTTAAAAAAAATATACAACTACTTTGCTACCGCATAATTTGCCAATTTTTTCCCTTCTGGCTTTATAATACCAAGCAGACACGAAAATTTTTAAATATTAGTCCTAAAAGGTCGTAACGGTATTTCTGGTATACATTTAACTTATATTCGCAATTTCTGAAACAACGCCGATAAATTCCTTCTAACGGACCTTTTTTTTTTCTTTTTTTTTTTTAACACAGTGATCCTCTCGAGTCTAAAAAAATAGCTCGAATTTCCGAATTAAGGGCCCACGCATTATACTCCGTTTAAATACTGGCATAATTTTAATCTCTTCCGATTTATAGAGGAGGAATAACCGGATATGATAATAAGAATAATTGTTAGATTAACGATGTAGAATCCCAGCTAAACAACATCCTAAATTTTCGGACTCCCTATCAACTCTATTTTCTCTGAATAATTACCACGATAAAAAACGTCATCCTATTATACCCAAGAAATCATTCAAAAACTAGTTAACTCCAATAAAAATATGGGGGTTTCTGCTGGATTCCTTCTCACTGCCTGGGAATAAAATAGTCGACCTGTCTGCTAAACAATCCCTAAATGTTTCTCTTATTCTCAACATTTCTATTCTTCTTGTAGATCTAAAAGCTCACCTGAATTCTTTATCCCAAATTCAATCCCGACAATTCTGCCATCCGCAGATATGTTACTATATTGTGTAGACTGCGTATGGGGCATTCTCGTGTGTCACATAATTTTATGCATGCTGATAACCAGGGACAATGCAATAACCATTCGTCTGTTAACTTTTTGGAGGACATAAATCATCTTTTGTTTAATTGCGAGAAGTTTGAAGACAGTAGACATATTTTTTTTAATAAATTGATATCCCTCGGTAGGTATCCACCGTATTCCCTGCATCATTTGCTAGGATGCGGAGAGAAGGCTCAATTTTTGATTTTTAAGTTTATTTTTCAAAACAAGATTGTTATTTAACTTATATTTGTATAGAGGAATATTTTATTTTTTATTTTTTTTTATTTTTTTTCCTTTTTTCCTTCGCTCCCGGAGTTTGTTTATCCTTACTATTCACAGGTATTTATAATAATAGTTCTGTCAAGTGCGTCCTATATTAATTGAATTCAACCAGAAGATATGATCATCACCGACCACGAAGATATGGTGCAATTTGTACCATCTTAATCTAACGAGCAAAATATTATGGCTATTCAGTTGAGTCTGGAATTTCAAGTTCCCGGGTACTGACCAGAACAGTCAGGTTATTGTATAAATGATTCCAGGCAGACAGGCTGTGGGTAATGTTAATTCATTTACGGCCATAGTTGTCCGGAAATTCAAAAAAAATATATTTATCTTGCTCAGTTGGTCCGGATAGATGGCTGGTGAATTGTCCTTGTCATTAGATTTTCATTTGCTCATTTTCCCAATACGTTTTTCTTTATTCATATAAAAAAAAAGAGAGAAAAAGAAGAGGAGAAGAGAAGAGAAGTGGAATAATTTAAACTTATTTTGATATGGAAGTGGTCAAATGGTAAGCTACTTAGCCGCCAGGCCATAAAAAAAAAAAAAAAAAAAAAAAAAAAAAAAAAATTCTGCCATCATCTATACTAATAAGATGAAAGAAATTTATCCTTCTTCCAACTCTTACATAGCCGCTACAGATTTATCCCTGAAGGACAAAGTAATTCTTACACGTACATTAGCAAACCACTCCCTGCTCACTGATAGTTTTATATTCAAAAGGAGTGCACCTCCAGCCTGTGTGTGATTCTTGCCGCACCCAACTCACAATCAAACACATATTAACCAAATGTTCCAAATTCAGTGCTCAAAGATCATATTACTCTTTCCTGACATATCCCTTTCCTTCAATTTTAGCAAACAATTATTCTCGCAGAGTGCTTCAGAGTTTGTAAAATCTAAGCCATTCGAGCTCTAGCCGCCGGTGCTAATTAGGAAAAAAAATTGAGGTAAATTTTTTCTGAATTTTTTGACCCGAAATGTGGAATTTTTAATTTGTACAGGTAGAGCCACATTACATCATTCTTTAATTTCTAGTTTCATTCATTAATTAACGAAACTAAAAAGAAATATACAAGTTTGAAACACGAAATCGCGCATATTAATATTTAGAACGCTATAAAATCTGAATGCAAAAATCACAAAAACAACAAAACAAAAAAAACATCGAATATATATGATATCGAATTTCGAAACGACATAAAAAATCTCTTTGAAAATCATTATCCGGCAATAAACCTAGAATAACGTACGACAAACATTAAACGTGCAGTCACAAAAAATTAACACTTCCAATAATAAATTAATATAACCAGAGATTCCTCACGCTTGGAGCGAAAAAAGTAAAGGAAAGTTTGATAAATAATACTACGTATTTTTGTGTAAATGTGCATATTTCTAAATTACGCTCAGAAATTACCTCCAAATATCAAATTTCTAATCAATGTACAAGCGCACTTGGCAAAAAATCATTTTTTTAGGAATCCAAATTTGAAGTTATCACGTCGTTTTTCGTTCAAATTTTCTTTTTATAAACACATGTTTGAGGTGTATTTTGTTTTGATTTTTCTAAACTCATTTAGCGAGAGACTGCCGTTTACGAAAATACATAAAGCTCTACCTTTCTCACTTTTCCCTCCGAACAGCTGAAGGATTAATTTAATTAGTTACTGAAAACATTTTTAGTAGTTCTGTTTATACATGGTTAGAATTCCAGATTTAATAAGTTCCCGGAGTTACGAATTTTTGAATGATTTTTTAGGACGCTTGAAATTTTTCAGATTACATATTCTAGATTTTCTTTTTTTTTTTGTTTTTTTTTTTTTTTAAAATATTGTATTAAAAATTGGTAATAAGTTTGCAAATCACTTTTAAGAGGACACGTTTAATTAGGTTTTATTTTTTTATTTTTCACCTACCGTAACGAATTAGATTTCATTTAAAAGATAACGCTCTCGATAGGCAGGTTATTTAGAAATTGTATTTCGGATTTTATGCGCAGTTAATGCTTTCCTGAATTCTTTTTGTTTTTTAAAAATACTAATTACTTTCCGAATAAAAACTGGTTTACCGCAGTCTATTTAACTGAAAATCCGGGAATTTCATTCTCTGATACTTTCATTACGGAACTCTTTCACTTAATAGTCTCCTTTGTGTCCTTTGTTTATGAAATTTTCTTCTAGAGTAATGTTTACTGTTTTTCAATATAAAAAATAGATCGGGGTTTTTTTTTTTTTTTTTTTTTTTTTCGTTCAATAATTTGTAGCAACTGTAATGAAATCTTACTAAATCTCGTTACATTCGGGTTTCCCGGTTATAGAAATTTTACGTTGTGTAAATTAACCAATACTATTCCAGTGTCAGCTTTTTGAAATTCGCAGATAAAAAGAGAAGTGACTCATTTCAGTTTCGAAAATATTTAATGCGTTGGACGTAAAAAATAAATTTTAAAGTACCTTCCAGAAACCGTCGGTAATAATTAAAAACTCTATTTTGGCTACCGTTTGGACGCGTTCAATCGAATAGTCGTAAAAGCATTCTCTAAGGATCTGTTCCCGCTTCGGTACGGACAGACACAAGGTGTACATCTATTTGGTAAATCTTATACCACTAGTTCGCTTTATTATTAGTTTTAAGACTTTCTACGATCTGATTTTAAGTTGAATTTATTCGGGCGGCAACGTTTGAGACTAGTACAATTGCTAATAATTCGATGTATTTTCGAGTAATTTGTTTTTTTATTAAAAGGAAATGCTAAACTCAGGATTTCTGTACTGAATTTTTACAAATGTTGAAACATATGTGCAAATCGTTTCTGTTTACTTTCACATTCCAGACTACTGAGATCTATTTTCCCAGTCAGATAACACCGTACTCCTTTACATTCCGGACTATGGAATAACATCTAATCTCGATTCTTTCGCAATCTGATGATACCTTACTGCCTACAATTTTTCTATCAGTGTGTCACTCGCTCAAAATATGTTGTTCGGAATTCCTTCATTTTTCACCGCTAGTACCGTGTCCATTTCATGCTGCATATTACGTCTTCCAAGTGTTTTTGTCTTTTTCCCGTTGCTTTTTGTTCCCCCTCCGGAGCTTCCGGAATTTTCTTACCTTTTTACGGTGCTTCTCGTATTCCCCCCTTTCATTGTAAGCTTTAACCTCCTCCGTCAATTTTAGTGTTGGTATTGATTTGAGAGGGATAAAGATAAAATACATACGCATTAAACGGAAATTGTGTCGGAAAACTTGGAGGGAAAATTGTGAGACAGAAATTTACGGACGAGATTAACAAAAAAAAAAACAAAGAAAAGTAAATGAAGGCACAACGAGCATAAGAAGAAGCATCGTGCAAGGAATCCGTGCGTAGCCATGAACTACTGATGGTGTCAATACGCTTTATATTAATTATTTCCTAGAACGGAAAACAATTTTTTATTCCCTTTCCTCACGGTGCGTTTCACCTTGACTTCATCGCTTCCACATTTTTCAGAAACCACTTCCGCGATAACAGAATTAGCACGCCAGCCCCCGACTTATGACTTTAAAAATGGTAGTTGAAAATTATTAAAATACCAGACGTCCCAGAAATTCCGCCATTAAAATTCATTGCTGGCCGCTCACTACCGGCTAAATGTTCACCGGCACATGAAAATCGCTTTTAATTATTATATTTAAAGCACTCCATTTTGTTAATTACAGAGTATCCGATTTTCGCGTAACGCGTTCTATTCTTCTTGCGATGCAGGTGGCCGATTAGCTTTTGTCGCATCCTTTTCCCGACCAGCTTATTTTAAGAAATATCATCCATACGCGATGAATTTAGACGATTTTACACCATCGTACGTACGATGAATAATCGCACTGCCGGACAAGGTTATACTTGTTTTTATCGTGACGGTAAAGTAGCTTCGAAATCGTACGGAAAATAATTTAGTTTTTAACCCCCCCCCCCCCGTGTAAGTTATTTCAAGAGTGCACATACACTTCGGGCCAGTTGTGAGAAGAGAAAAAAAACCAAGTAATTAACTTCTCTAAATAGTTTTTTGCGATAAATAACGCCTACCTGGTGAAGAAAATAATACAGATATTATTAAAGCTACGAAATTGCAAAGCGTTATTTGTCCAAGTTTTCATTTCTATTGTTTTAATTATAATGTATTGATTGTTTATACCTTTATTCTCTCAACGATTAGAGGAGTGCCGATATACGGAAGGACCCTACCTGATTTTTTCAGTTGACACTTTTAGAAAATTTTGAAAAACCAGTTTTTAATCAAGTTTTGGATCAGTTCGGGTTTTAGTTATTTTAACTTGGGACAAAATAATTTCGGTTTCGGCCAAAAGATTTACTAGAATATCTGATAACTCGAAATTACTAAAAATATTTTCAATTTTGTCTCTCAATAAATTTTGCGTTGGTAAAGAAGTTATAGGACAAGTTATGATACCGAGCAGTCGAACTGGAAAAAAATAAATACTTGTAATTAGGGTTTATACATTTTACGTAAAGAAAAAAAAAACGTAAATTCCTTAGGTCGATAAATAAAGCGGCCGGAAACCAGAACTAGGCTGTATAACACAGAACAAGCCACGTACCTTTTAAGTTTATCATCGGGCATATTCAATGTCGCGTCCACAGAGAAGTTGGGGGGAGGGGGTTAAACCCACCCCCATGAGAACTGAAATAGTTATTATAAATACACAAAAATTGGGAAAAAATCAAAAATTTAAAATAAATATTGATGATTTTTTAGAGTGTTCTTACCTTTAAAAGAGAAAAGAAAAAATATTCTCCATATTTTTAGGTACTTCATTAATATTTTATGGAAAATTTTTTATTACGAGTATGATCAATAACATATGTAATTTTTGTTAATGTTTGTACAGTAATTCATTTATGAATATTATTAATATATAAATCGAAATGATGGAAATTATTAATAGTATGAATATTAGTGAAAAACGTATTGTTATTTATAAAAGAAATATGTAAAGAAAATTTTCAAAACCCCCCCTCTTCAAAATCCTGGGCACGGGCTTGGGCATATCTTTAGCATGCATCATCGGCTGCTTGTGAGAAATGTAATAAAAAAATAGAAAAAATTAAATATTAGTTACGCAGATTCATTTAAATGTCTCCGATTAAACAGCATATAGATAAACTTAGTATTTTCACATTGAACGGGAAACAGAATTTGAAAGAGAATATCAATGCTGCAGAACCATGCCGCGTGACGTAAACTGATTTATTACCATCAGAAGGCACGTCAAAATGGTCGGCGATGTTCAGAATATTAATTCTCTTTTCCACGCCTACACCAAAAAACAGTAATAAGGAAAAAAAGTGGTTGGGTAAATTCTGATTCAGAAAATTAAAAATACGAATGAATCAATAGGAGATAAATGGAAAAGGAAAACATATAAGAATGGTAGAGCAGTTGGGCCAGATAACGTACACGCTGAAATGCTAAAAATTATAGCTGAATATAGCGAAAAAGGGCTGCTGAAAATGACCAGGGCCTTTAATCAAATCTACACCTCCGGCTGTCTACCTGAAGAATTGGTCAAATCAACATTTGTACCAGTCGAAAAAAAGAGTAATGCTAATTGCTGTGATGAATATCGTTTAATTAGCTTGATGTCCCACGCCTTAAAAATCTTTCTTCGCGTTATGTACATACAAGAATTTACAAGCGCTACGAGGAACAATTGAGCAATACCCAGTTCGGCTTCAGAAACGGTTTTGGCACCCGCGAGGCCTTGTTTGCAATTCGAATACTAACTCAACGCTGTCGTGACATGAATGTTGATGTTTACGCATGCGCCATCGATTATCAAAAAGCATTTGACTGCGTAAACCACGAAAAACTGTTCGAAATTTTGAAAAGTATTCCTATTGATAGGAATGATCTGAGAATAATAAGTCACCTATACCGGAATCAAACTGCCGAAATTCGCGTTGAAAATACCATGTCAGAGGAAGTAGTGATCCAAAAAGGAGTGCGTCAGGGCTGTGTCATGTCTCCCTTACTCTTCAACGTATATGCGGAGGCAATATTTCAAGAAGCGCTAAACGATAATATGGGAAATCTTAAAGTAAATGGAGTCATGCTGAATGATCTACGATATGCGGATGACAGTTTAATTCTTGCCTCTAGCGAGAAAGAACTACAACGGATGTTGAATAAAATTGTTGATAAAAGCCAAAGTTACGGATTAAAAGTGAACATCTCCAAAACAAAAGTGATTGTTTTTTCAAAAATCAAAAACCAAATCAGATGCAAAATCAAGATAAAGGGAGAAACGATTGAACAAGTTCAGTGCATTAAATACCTAGGAAGTATACTAGAGCTGTACATCAACTCCGGAAATACGCAGCAGGATTGAGCAAGCTAGAAGAGCTCTCACCAAAATGAAAAGCTTATTCACCCATCAAGACCTGAGGCTCGAACTTCGAATCAGACTGCTAAGGTGTTACATATTCTCTATTTTGCTTTATGGTTGCGAGAGCTGAACCCTGAATGCATCATTGGAAAAAAAGATTACCGCATTCGAAATGTACTGTTATCGGCGTATTCTGAAAATATCATGGGTGAAAAAAGTTACTAATATCGAGGTACTTCAAAGAATGGGAAAGACCCTTGAATTAATGCTTACCATCAAGAAACGGAAGCTACAGTACCTCGGACACATCATACGAGGCCCCAAATACGAAATTCTGAAGGTCATTTTGGAAGGAAAGATAAATGGGAAGAGATCGAGAGGAAGACGACAAAATTCATGGATGGGCAATCTTATCAACTGGTTCGACTGCCCCCTTCTATACAACTCCTCCGATCGGCCATTGTAAAAGAAAATTTTCAATCGTGGATCGCCAACCTTCAATTTGGAGACGGCGGATAGAGAAGAAGATAAGAGGCCACATCGTCTACATTTTTTTACAGATCAAATTATCTAAACTACGTTCGACGGAAAAATAAAAACATTCGAAAAAGATATAATTAGGCATTATTCGGATGAGCCGAAGGTAATATAGGGACGAAACTAAGGCGAAAATGAGTGTGGAAGGTAGTAAAGTACTAATGAAGAAGCATGCGAGAATAATACGAGCGATAATAGAATGACAAGATAACTAGAAGAACCGAAGATTAGGAGAAAGATTAAGTTGGTCAGACAGATAGGAAGAACAACCGTTATGAAAGGAAAAAATGTAAATAAATCTATTGATTACAGTCGAAATCTAGCGCTGCTAAAGATTGCCGTGAATAGCGAGTTAAAAATTTAGGGAAGATCTATTGATGCGGAATCGTTGCCTAGAGATGTGGCATATTAGAGTGTGGAACTTTTTTTAAAAGAAGCAGCTGGAAAAACTTCAGAGAATCGCTCGTATGATTGGAAATCAACGGCAAATCATTACAGGCGAAATGGATTTAATCGAGAAAAAATTAGGAGAATAATTTTCAATAAATATAGGGGACACTTGCACGCTACACCACTGTAGACTGGAAGTTTATACATAATCGGACGGGCCTTGCCCACAGCAGAACTATCTCTACATTAAATACAGTAAAATAAACACTTCAGTAAAGCAAACAGTTACTCCATATCGTCTGGTGGAATTATATAGTTCGTCGTTGTTACTTGTTTTAAAAGACATTTTTTTTTTTTTGTTTTTTTTATGATAAGTTGGAGTTAAGTGGAATATTGGTAAATCAACATGTGCGTAGAGTTAAAAATAGAAGAACTGGTTGACACTGCTCCGTGCATAATCAGATTCTATCGAAGCGCTCAAAAATTACCCTTTTGAAAGCGCTATAACTCTTGCCCTAATATAGATCAAATCATAATTTTCAAAATGTATCGTAGAATTTAAAAAATGTACAAACTACTAAAATTCCTGCTTTTCAACCCGTACTCGGGATAGGACGCCACATTTTAAGCAAAAAATCAATATCTTAAGATAATTAAAATACACAGCAACCATCTACTACTGGTTGTAGAAATCTTGGCATGCACACGACTAGCCATGCGTAATGAACAGAAAAATTATGAAGGCGAAAAATTTTGCAATATAAATTCCCGGATGGGAGAGAAATTGTCAAATTATGAAATGCCGTCTTAAAAATAAAAATTCACTGCGTAACGCTGAAGTAAAAAGCTGAAATTTAAGATAACTAACGATTTCACGATCGTAAAAATTACGACAAAATTAAAGAGCATAATAGATTCTTTATGCGAAGTCCTACATGAGCCCAAATCCCCATAACTTTTAAATATTTCTGTTAAAATCAAAATACATAGCAATAACTTGAAGAGGTGGCCAGCAAAAATATGGCATGTGCGGCACTTGTGACTTAACGCGAAAATTATAAAAACCGGAAAATATAGAACCTCAAATAAATTACAAAATTTTCAAATATTTTCATGAAAATCAAAATGCACAGCAACCATCGACAAGAAATATAAAGTTAATATTCGGTACGTGCAACATTTCTAATTTATCAAATTATGAAACTTGAACAATTTTATATATTAATATATAATATACGATACTACAAATAAACTTAAAATTGTTAAATTTCAAAGTGCCCCTCAAACATCCCTTGATTTATGAACAACTGGAAAATTATGAAGCCTGAAAAATCTTTCACACGAAACCTTAAATGAGCCCAAAATCGCAAGTTTTTAAGTATATCTATGAAAATCAGAATACCTGACAACAATTATAGCCAGTAGAAAGACAAACATTTAATGCACGTACAATCACTTCTTACTTGTAAATAATATGAAAATCCTCAAAAATTTTACACATCAAAAGCAAACTGGTTCAAATTTCCGAGAATTTTTAAATGGTTTTGTGACAAAGCGAAATACCTAGAAAAAGTGAAAAGCAAAATTTGGTAGGTACAATATTCCTCTGACCTGTCAATAATAGGAAATTTATAACACCGAAAATTTATAAATACAAAGCCCCAAATAGGTCCCAAACTGTCAAATTTTGAAGTGTCGTTCGGAAATTAAAACATAATCGTTCCGGTATTCAAAATGTACTTGGCCAATACAAAATCTACCTGAAAAAAATTAAAATTCAAAATGTACTTGGCCAATACAAAATCTACCTGAAAAAAATTAAAAATCAAACAGTTAAAGACGGCATTAAATTTTTCAAATTTAAGCTATTTGTATCGCAGTATTTTCAATTGCGTGACATAAAAACTTACTGTTCACCTAATCGAAAATCGAAAAATTGAGTTTTAGCAATGTTAAAATGAATCACCGGTCATGACAAAAAGTGAGCACTAGGGTTTTAGATTTACTTAACTAACCCAATCAGAAGGGAGCTGCTTAAGCTTGTTCGAAATTGGTACACGGATCTTTCTTATTTCCTCATCAACCTGCTCAATAGTTAATTGATTTGAACAATCGCCAACTAAATTTAAAAATACTTCTAAATTTCGGAAACTGTATTGGCCGATTAGATACCTCTTTTAGCGTAAGCGGTATTTCAGCGTGGGGAATACACGGCTCATGTAAATAAGAAGCCATGAGTGAGCAAGCGCGAGCATACGCCCTACGCTCAGCACTCCTCCATTCGTAAGATCGGCTGGCCTATGAGCAGCTACAATTGTCATTCACAATTTAATCTGATATAGCTCGGTTGTGAATTTTGTATTTTGTTGTTTGCAATTTGTTTTCATCATATCAAAGAAGGTAACAAATTGTCTTTGAAACTATCTACAGTAATATGTATTAACTGTATCAGAGTGAACTTTGTATGAAATTAATTCTAATGATTAAAGAAATCGTGATCTTCGAGCGACAACTTTAAAACGCATTTCTATTGTCAACAGATGACTTCGTAAAGAATTTTCAAGTAGGTTTAGGGAATGTTAAATGTACAGGATGCGGCAAAAATTGGGTAATGATTTCGTTTCAAAAACAATTTGGTTTTTTTGTTTTTTTTTTTTTTTTTTGTATGAAACTTTCGGAAATACAGAAATTGTTCGATGTTTTACAAGCTGGCAATCTATCGAAGGCGCAAAAAAAGAGCGACACAAATATGTGTCAAGCATAAGTCCAATAAAGACGACGGTATCGAACGTGCTAATGTGTTATAATGGTATATGAATGTGAGAACAATCGTTCTATAGGTGCCGGTTAGTACGGTTATCATCGATCGGATAGCATTCTTTGGACAATTAATCTCGAACTCGAGAAATTTAATATAGATCTGGAAAACAAAACAACGCTGCTCACTAATGTTCAGGCCAATCAAGTTATTACAATGCCTAAGTTTTTTGTTTTTTTTTTTTTTGCGTATCTCTGTGTAAATTGGATTCGATCGCGATAAATAGAAAATAATTTTAATTCGTTTAAATTAAAGTCGAAATAGACGCTCTTTAATTCTACATGCAGATCCAAAAAGTTTTCCCGCGGTAATAAAAAAAAAAAAAAAAAAAAAAACCGAAAAAAATTAAACAATATTTATTGCAATCATTTTACTATTCAGTTTGTGCAGAACTTGTTCCCGATGCGTATACATATATATATATACTTTTTTTTTCTATTTAAACTACTCATATACGTAAAAGACATTCGAACAGAACTTTGCAGCAAATTATCGATTTTGCTCAATTCAAGAAATATTATTGTGATAGCTGATTCGAACAAAAGTACAGCCTATCAAAGCTCAGCAATTCTGCAAGGTCGCAGCTGAAACTGGAATATTAGCGAAAAATGAGGCATTTTAAATATATGACGCATCGTGAGAAAGCAGGCGAATGCGTCCAAAATACTGAAATAATGAATCATTTATGTAGAACTTTTTTTTCGGGCCCGCTGCTCAAGATCTCGTTGTCAGCCGATCCGTAACCAAGGGGGAAGATGTGAGCCTTAAAACACCGCCCAAAACATTTCCAAAGTACTTTACTCGGTAAAAAGAAAAAAGAGATTTTTACTACATAGAATTAATAACGAAATATTACAAAAAATTCGAACAGATCTACTTCTGTGTATTATTTATTTGAAAAAAATGATTCGTTGTAACAGTAAATCGAATAATTTGTAGATTCGTCGGATTTTATTAAACTTTTTTTATAGCGGAAAACTGTTTGAAGGATCATAACGGATCGCCCGTGCGTACTGAGAACATCTGGCTACGGCCCTGAGGTTGTATTAGGCCATTAATTTTTAGTAATCCGCTCCATTTATCGTATTTCAGCCTACACTGCTGATCGTTTAATGAAACTATTTTTTACCGATAAGACTCGTAACGAAACCGAAAAAACAAGTTTAAAATATTTCAGATCGTGTCTTGCATTTTGACAAACTGATTATCTAATCACTAAGTAGAATGCTACGTGCAATTTTCATTCATTCATTTACATATTTTGCAAAATATTCGTGTATTATTTTTATAAAAACGAACGACAACTTAGAACAGCTCGCTATTTTCAAAAATGTCCCTCCCCACTTCTTACTACCAAATTCGAAGAAAACATTCATTAAAATCAGATATCCGCCCTATTGGACTTTAACGTAAACAAATAAAAACACGCGCAAATGACGACTAAAAGTGTCAATTAGTTTTGTAAAAAGTATACAACGATGATTTAAAAATGAAAAATCGAAAATTTTAATATTTTAATCGATTATAAAATTAAATAATAACTAATAGGCTGTAAATAAAATTAATCATACGTAGAATAATGCACTAGTGTATTCAGTGTTTGTATGTTAGTAATATTTTACGTTTAATATTGCGTAAATAAATATTAACGTAATATTTATGTTCAAACACCGAATAATGCGATATTCAACATGTGATTAGTTTTAATTGAAATTTATTAACAATTATTTACTTTTATAATCGATTAAAATAGTTGGACAGTCGATTGTCTACTTTTAAATTATGGATGCCTTTTTATATTTACTTATTACTCTTTATTTTTACGTTTACGTCGTCGTCATTATAGATCAAGTCAGTCGAAACTATTCGGCATTTTTAATTAAAATTTGCGCATATTTGTTGATGATAAATCGATAAATGTAGAAATCCGAAACTATATGAACTGTTGGGCTAAAAAAATAAAAAACTATCGACAATTTTGTACGTAAAGCTGGCATATACAATACTCTCGTGTGCAAGTGCGTTTATGTCTCAGTTTATCGATATATGGATGGCTTTATCATGCCTTCCACACGACTATTAACAATTATTCATATTGAATTTATTTTTAATTTATGTTTTATTTATTTTTATTTTTTTTTTATTAATTTTCCCGTGTCGGCGCTAAAACTGGCATAATACAATCGCTCTATCGACTATCCAGTGATAACACACACACATATATATATATATATATATATATACAAATAAATCTTGCGTACTGCAAAGTCCCTTTGCATCGCTATCGAAATAAAACTAAATAATTAAATGACTGACTTTTGTTTTCTACTCTGCCTTTTGCCATTTATCCAGTTTGATTAAAAGAATCGACCATTAACGGATACTATGTTGTATTATACGAATTTTTTTATAGAATTACGCATAATCGTTTTTATATTATATGCTGAAAGTATTTACATCAATAAGCATAAACGTTGGGGATTTACTATTATCCGAAACACAAGCACTAGGAAAGAATGATTACGAACCGCTTCTTTTAAAAACCGACTGCCTACTACTGCACCGCACCCGTTAAACATTTTTATACCACTTTGTGTTGATGAAAATTTAACGCTATCGATAATTCCTTGCACTAAAAGGAAACGCGATTCTCCGTTGTCAATTATCCGCTTATGTTAATCTCTTTGTTTCCTTCTTTCTTTTTCTCTTTATTTTGGGTCGGTCAAACTTGGATTTCCTAGGACAGGAGGAATTTCAAAAAAAGATAAAAGGAACAAGATAGAATTTCTTTCTCACATATAGCGCGTCTTTAAGCAATATTTGATTCATTTTTTTAAAAATATTTTCCCAAATATCGTACGATAGCAAGAAGAGATTTCGAAATATCCTCGGTCGAAACAGGAAAAGATATATCGTATATGAAGTGAACAAAATTACAAATGAAATAAAATTATTTTTGTTCTTCACAAAACAGCTGACCGGGCCGGAGGAATACAAATATACAATTTAACTAATGCACGAATAGTCTTATCGTATATTATCTCTCCGGAAGTATTATTTACGTTGACACGTTCGATATTCAAAATATACTTAAATGCTTTCAGAAAACCATAACAATTACACTTATTGAACCGCATAGAATCAAATCAAATCATTTTATTATTACAACTACTGCTGCAAATTCCACAAATCCTCTACATGGTGCGTGTAATGAAAAGAAAAAATTAAAAGTAAAAAAAAAAAACATAAACAGACGAAATTACATAAACACTCGATCGTTAAATACGCTTACAATTCTTACATACCATAATGAAACCTAGTTTTCTGATTATTCTCTTATATGCAAATTTTACGTACGCATTCACCAGATATAAGAGCCTAATTACAATACAAATATCGGTAATACTAATAATAATTATAATAGTAGTATTAAACAGTAATAATACATAATAAAAATGATAATAATTATAGTACACATCCTCAATACATAACACACATATACCATTGTGCATATATATATATATATATATATCGCATACACAACATGAACACACACACGCGAACACACACACATACTAATAATCTATAAAGATAAAAAGTATAGTAATACAGGGCACTTTTAAATCTAAATGAAATATAGTTGTTTTTGAAAATAAATAATATTAATAATTGTGAATAAAATAAAAGTAAAATAGCAGCAATGATAAATGGCCTATTGATTATTAATGTGTTTTTAATTAAAAATAAAATGAACATCAATCATCAGTTTAGTAATGTAAATTATAAACATTCTTTTTACAAATTGACACAATGTTAAATGACTATTGCAAAAAATAATTATCAAAGTATGAGGAAATAGAAAAATTTAAAAAATCTTTTTAAAGATAGCCTTTTATTTCTGCACTAAAAAGTACAAAATAACTTTATTAGTGTGCGACTACCAGATACACATCTTAACATTAAAATCTGAAACTAGAAAATATTCTGAAAAATAAAATCGGGGGCCGCAGATTAATAATTAAATATTAATATTATAATAAGCCAAAACTACAATCACTATTTAATGTTGTTCCATTGATGTGCATTACAATACCGCACACACACCGAATATTTTTGTAGCTGCGGCCCCCGCTTTTATTTTTCAGAATATTTTGTAGTTTCAGATTTTAATGTTAAGTAAAGTTATTTTGTACTTTTTAGAGCATAAATAAAAGGCTATTTTTAAACATTTTTTTTTATTTTTTAGTCTGGACTTTTTACTATGTATTTCAATAAAAAACAATAAATTTAGAATTGTATTTTATTTTACTTTATTTTATTCAATCCCTCGATTATAGGACATTTACAGAAATTTGTGTTACATTTTATTATTAAATAATGGATCGCATTCTTTCCATTTTATTATTTTTTCTCCTTCCTCCACTCTCTCATTCGTATACCTACATCTCTGCTGTACAATGTGTACAGTCTGTCAAGAAAATGAAGTCCGTTCGAGTTTCGTTGCCGAGTATGGTGCTCAAAGTAGTGTACTAGTAACAGGGAACGTATTAACGCCTGATGCGTATTTCAATATTTCCGAAAAAAATCATGTTGCCACCTTCTCCTGTTATTCCTCCCCTGTATAAAGAAATAAAATGTGGTTTTGTTCTCGACAAATAGCGATCTTTCCAACGATATATCACATGCCCGAAAAAAGGAAAAAATTTTTTCCAAAATTTCGAGCTTTCGGCGCCCCGAGGGTCTAATTTTAAAGCTGGAAACTCGGATGTTGCATAACATTGTATTGCTATCTACAACAAGCATTTCTGCAAAAGGACACTTTTTCAGTTCATCGGGAAGTAGGTGAAAAATCGTTCGCAAGATTCCCCCAGACTGACAGAATATCAAAGCGAGTTAAATAAAAGCCTATGAAAAATCTAACGGTCTAACAAAATGGTATTTCCTATACATTATAAATAAATTAATAAAACATTTGTATTCAATTTTTTTGACATATAGTTTACATCTGGTCACGGTATTTTTAAAAAATTTCTATGTTAATTCGAAATTGTAGATACTGTTAATCATGGAGTATGTAATTTTAAAGATAACATCGAGTTAATCTTAATTTATTTTGAATGTTATGTTAAATCTTGATCCGTAATAGTTTGGTCCATATTTATGCATGTACGCATGTATATGTATGCCTATAAAATGCTCATGATCCTAATTTTTGAAATGAATAACGTAATTTTAAAAACGAAAATAATTTTTTCTTTACGATATACGCTGCGCATTCTTATTTCAAAGTCATTCTGAAATGATTGACATCGCTCTCTAATACTGTTTCATAATGTACGATTAATAGTGACAATCCTAATCAGGTTTATCAGCCGGCACGATACGTCTTACTCGGAAACGAAAGGAATCAATCTTTGACGGAACTTAGATCCTCACTGCCGGCGATTATTAATAAAATTCGGTAGCATTTATATCATTCATTTCGGATTAGCGTTTAGCACTGCGCCTGTTTAAAATCAGCCAACGCGGAAACAATGCCAGTTCTTACAGTTTATATCATTATCGAATCGTTTTTTACTTCAAATATCGAACGATAAATTTATTTCGAATCCTTGAATCCAGAGTTCCTGTAAAATTTCATTCCTATGCTCTTCTAAGAATGGGTGGGTTACAAAACAAACCACCGCTGCCGTATCAATAATCGGCATCTTTTTTATTCAAAACCCAAAGAGATTGAAAGAGATTTCTAAATAAAATCAAGTTTGCGACTCCCCACCCCGATGACATCATTATCACAACGAGTATCTGTGTGAATTTTGAACAAACGCTTTTACTCCTTAATCGTGTGCCTCATTGAAATTGTTTTCTCCTTCTCATTCGGAATTACAGTAATGTTCATGTGCTTTTTTATTTCCTCCGAATTTACGACATACCATTCATCCCTGAATAATTTAACCGTTGGTACAGGAATTATCGAAATCCGCCATTCAAAAGCAACGAGAATAATGAGAACATAAAAACACGTTTTGATCCGGAAGTAAAAAATTTCGAAATGATCAAGACAGCCGTTTATGGGCCACCGTTTGATTTCGATAATTACGGGAGATGAGAGTTAATCACCGACCCGAAAAAAATTTTCGTAGTTAAGAATTTATCGAGTTTACGTACGAGACGTACAATTTACACCTGATTAACAGCCCTTCTAATTCTACCACCCGTAACAGTACCTGTCATCAACGCTTACACGCCAAATTGAACATGTCAAAATACAAAATTACATATTTCACTGCAAACCTTTGTTCACTGACGCTATTGATTACAGATACACAATCCCAATCTATTTTCGCGGAACAATTTAATTTCTTAATAAAAATTAATCGACTTCGCTTGAGTTTTATATTCATAAAATTCTAAAGATTTACGTCTATGTCTGAAGATAATTTCAATGCGGGTTTTTAACGTGAAAACCAAAAATCATATTCTCGTTAAGAAGCAGAAAACTTTTTTTTTTTTACAAAATATCAATTTTGATTTCCCTTTAATTCGATCCGTGCTCAAAATTAGTAGCACTACTTTATTTAAGCTGACTATTATCATACATTTCAATGAGTCCCAGCAAATTACCGGTTAAAACAGAAAGCACAGAATGAACAGAAATCGTGAATTTAATTATTACACTAAACTTCTAACGTTGTAATTTTGTTTTTTTACAAATAAATTTTAGCACAGAAGAGCTAAAAAATTCCCAGATCTAAACTTCACTTTGTTTATTTAATCTGCTTTTTTTTTTTTTTAAAGGGAGGTGAGGGAGCACGTTAACAGTCAATTTGCATTCAGAAATAACAATAAGGAAAAGAGTTGTCGATAGAATTTAACTTTGGCCAGAATTTTAATAACATAATGGTAGTAGGAATGATGGGCAGAGAAAGACACAATACAACATGAAGAATGAAACGTCTTAGCAGATAAGCACACAAAACATTACGCGAAACTATTGAAATAAGCAAAGATTAGCGTCATAAGCAACTGCTTCATTCGAATGTAGAAGACAAAATGGAGGTGGAGAAACCAGGAAAATATGAAGAGAACAGACTTAGACGAGTAACAGAGAGACAATGACAGAATGATGAAGCCAAGGAAACTCGGGGAAATAATTAGAAAGAAAATTAAGTTGGAACAGATACAAAATAGTGATCGTCATGAAAGAAAGAAACACAAATATTTGTCTAAAATCCTTAGAATCTTGATTTTAAAAAAAAAAAAGAAACGGAGACGATGAATTTTTCGCCTTATTTAAAGTCCATATACACGCGCGAATGGAATAGTGAGAAAGAGCACGAATAAGAGAGAACATACTAAGAATTGGCTCAAAGGACAATCATGTGGGGTCAAAAATAATCAGATAATTGGTAAAAAGACGATTAAAGGAAACGCAGTGTAAAAAGATAGAGTGGAAGAATAAAAAACAAAAATAATATTATGAAAAGTTAAAGTTTAATAATGGGATATGAGAGGCTCGCTAAGCGCTCCTGAACAATCGGTGAAAACAATTTCGCGACAGGAAAATAGAGAATTGACGCAGAATTACGGTCTGAGGAAAGAATTTAAATGCTGGAAATGAAAAAATACTTTAAGGAAGATCGGTACAGCTGAACGAGAAATCGAGAAGATGGAGTATCATTTAATGCCTAAATGCAGAGTAGGAGCTAAAATGATTATTCATTCCAAAAACAGTAATCTCCATAAGCATTTGATGCTGCGTCTTCGGAGAATCTCGTTACTTAACAGCCACAGATCCAAAGACAAAACAGCGCACAAGTCATGGAGTTACCTTGCTCCAGACTTAGGGGTTGTGGTTTTACAGATAATTAAACATTCTTTAAACTTCCAATTTCTTTTAATCGAAAATAGTATCTCCTCTTAGAAGTGCGTTCTATTTACGTAAAGACTACGGCCGTGATATTTATTTTTTCAGTTCTTTTAGCAAAATTGTTCGAAAATTAATTAAGATTTTACGCCATCGAAACCTATTGCAGAACGGGTACATGTAAATGCGAATTAGCAAAATGTATAAATAATATCCGCTTATTTAACGAGTAGATTCACGCAAGACACGCATACGCGCACACACATTCTTAATCAAATAATCGTAAAAGTTAACACGGCTACAAGTACATAAGGATAAACCCGTAACAGACCTGATGTCCAATTTTCTGATAATCCGTAACTGCTGTACTAGTAGCAATTTGAAATCAAATTCGATAGTAAACTCAATATTTTCGGAAGAGGGAAATCTGCAAGTTCGAGTCTACTTCATTTCCCCGCAAAGATAATTCGCTAAAACCACATTTCACCGCAACACGTTTCCCCGTATGCGTTGCATAGTGGAATGACATCATAAAGAATAGATTAATCTTCATCATTTTTCTTTTTTTTTTTCGTAATACTGAAAAATATAAAATGTACTTTAAGATGCAACCATGTTAATATTTTCGGTAAAACCTACGCGTCAGATATATTGCGTGTTAACATTTCGAATAGATAAGCACTACCCATCTTCATAACAACACAGAATACGTCTAACGTGTGGGTTTTACCGAAAATATTCACACAGTTGTATATCGATGAACCACGAAAGTTTTAAACTATAAGACATCAGGAAAATATGGCTCAATTATTCTTAAATGATATCAGCCTCGGATCTACGATTTTTTCGGACCGGGGTAAGAACTTGATAGTGGCGCCCCCTCTCTCCAGCGTTTGAGATAAATTGTTAAAAAAAACTCACAAATATATAATGGGTAGCATTTTTTTCGATCGGGAGAATAAGTAACCTTTAATAAATTCGCACTCTTTATTATCTATTAGCTAATAACTTTTTCATTTGTGGGACATAAAATTAAATATAGAAAACACATACTATATAACCAGGAAATGCAACAGACAATCAACACATCTTTAGGTCCCAGCATTTTTTTTCTCTCTAATCTTGTTACAGGTTTACACGGAGTACTTTCTTTTCTGCGAAAGAATCTATTAGCTCATCAAAGTCCGTCTCAAAGGCAGTTTTATGTTCAATGGATAGGATCGCGAGGCCAGATAGACGTTCCTGACTCATTGCTGAACGCGGATAGGTTTTAATTATTTTCAGTCTGCTGAAGCTTCGCTCACAACTTGCAGATGTCAACGGTGATGTGCAGTATATCCTTAAAGCTGTATTAACATTAGGAAACGCTTCTTGCAAGTCATGCTTACACAGATGTTGTAACAGGTCGAATTCACTTAATTTTTCATTAATTTCAGTTACTAGATCTTTGAATACGGCAAGTTCCTGGCAAAAATCAACTGCATTCAAATCTTTTGAATATTTTTGTGCTACATAGATCGGCTCCATTTTTCTGCAGATCCTCAGTCGACATATTTAAAAACGCGTGGCCACTGAGGAAGGCGAACTTTTCATGTAGACTCTTTGCGCTCTCTACTACCCTTGTTTCTATTTCTGTTAAAATTTTGTCAAACACTAATTCCATATCTTTGGCAAATAGCCCAGTCGGATCTAGCGTTCTTGATTCGTCTTCGTAGATTTCGTCGTGTTGCCTTTCCTTTTTGGAAATTCGTTTGTTTTTAAAGACTGGCTCGATTTCCAACTTTTCTGGTACAGGTGCAGCTTCTTTGATCCAATGTTCTATTGGTTTTTGTCTGATTCCTTGCAAGATCTTAACAAGACCTTGCATTATCGCCACAGAACGCGAAATGACAATATCCTCTTTTTGTATTTCAACGTTCACTCTATTAATCTTTCGAAGACTATTATCCCAAATTGATGATAAGTTGAGGATAAATTTAAAATCCATCACCGCATGTGGTAAATGACCAGCTTCACACTTAGATTCTGCGGCTAGAGAGGATTCTTTAATTTCTTCTAGAGCTTTAACAACTTCCGGTAAGTTATTTAATAGAGCAGTAACAACTTGGTGTTTAGCTGACCATCTGGTTTTAGTAAACGATGGATAATGCAATAATCAAACCGCGTGGTTGAAATTTTAAATTGTAACGAAAAAGGTACAACTACTTTGGAAAAGGTAATATACACAGTGCAGATCACGATTTCAAATGGCACGCGGTTCAACATTCTCCAGCACTCTACCCATCGAAATCACGAACAGTGCCATAAAAATCGCATTTCTTTTTCTAGCAACTCGACGATGATGATCGGTTTCTTTTAAAAACTGTTGTTGCGCACCTTCTCTCTCTCTCATCCATATATATTCTCCGTCACTCATCTCATCACTTATTGTAGACTGTCGCCGCATATTTGATTTATACACACTTATGCAATTACAGAGCCTCCCGCATATACAGCCACAATACGTTTTTCTGAAATTATTCACTATAATGCCGAAAACAAATCATAGATCGCACTCCTTAAAAAATCTTAGAATTTCCCGTTCAGCGAGAAAACTTAGGGATAAAAAAATTATACAAACACTCTTGTATAGATTCAATGTTGTGTAAAAATTTCAAGTCAATCTATCCACTACTTTTCAAGCTTTGCGCCCCAAGCTGTCAAATCTACTCTGAAGTGTCTTTTCTATGGGTCCCGGCACACGTTATGGTTCGGGTAACGAGTGCGTCAATCGAGCAGCTCAAGCGACAATACCCTTCCTAATGCCATGTAACCCCCCGATTCTCCGTACATTAGCTCACTCCCTCATGTACCAAGCCGGAAAAGAATGGGAGCAGGAATGAAGATCCACGGGTACGTTCTTGCAAAGCATAAAATCAACCACTGAGCCTTGATGGCCCACAGACGGAGTTTCCCCGCAGAGATTTTTCTGTCTTGAACCGCCTCCGAACAGGTCACGTAGCCCTCTCGCACGATTACATCTTCACGGGCCAGGCACTCTGCCCCTTCTGAAGCCCATCAAGCGCCCCATCCATCCTTCACTTAATCCCCGAATGCCTTTGCTTTGCGACACCACGATCCTTGTACATTACCACATGGTCCATTATCAAAATACCGTAAAATGATTTCCCCACAGTTGCAGCTGTATTAGCTTTCGTACGGAGTAGCATCCTGTATTATCATGTTTGGTCCTTCTAAATAAGCTCCATGTACTGTAATTGCCTTAACAGTTAAACACGGCGTATAGAAATCCTCAGACTCTCGTTTATTTAAAAAAAAAAAAAAACAAATAAACCCAGCGACATTTATAAACTTATCGCGGATGGAAATATTTCGTCTTTACATATTACCACGCGTAACTTTTAACCATATGAAAAACTGATCTCAATGATATTCTTTAATTATTACGAATCGTTCAGTGGTGGTCCGTAAGAGTACCGATGAGTATTGATGAGTACTGACGAAGTGTAGTCATTAAAATATGGATGCTCCAAAATTTTTAAATGAAAGAAAAAAATTTTGAAAACAAGAAGAGCGCGGTGAAAGCGAGTAACAAATTATCATTTACGAAAATTATTGAAAAGTAGATTCCAATTAACCCGTAATTTACCAGCTCATCACTGATGGAATTTGAACATGACTCCATTTATCGCGCTTCATATAGCACAGAAAACAACATTTACTCGATGACCCGTATCGTCACTGAGAAATATTTACATTAAAAGTTTTGAAATAAAATTGTTTTACAATAATGAAATAGTACATTAAACAGATTATTTATTGCGTAAATAATATGTGCGCGTTAAGATTAATTTTTAATTTTAATCTGCTTATTCCTTTTTCAAATCGGTTGCAGTTCAATCTGAATTACAACGAAACATTGTAGACTTGCAGAAAAAAAAAAAAAATTTAAATTATTTGTTATATTTTATATTATTACGTACTCGCCTAGTGCGATAATCGTTATTAATAAGTCAATAATTTCCTTTTAGGGAGTCTCTCAGTTGGATGTGCAGAAAATCTATTGCATTCGGACGAAACACAAACTGTACCTGACGCTGATCTGCAAAAGTTCACTCTCAAAGATGTGCTGAACGTGGTACCCCGACTAGATGATGCCCTGCCAACTAGCAGCCGTAATGCGATGTGTGCCAAACACAGTAAACTAACGATACAGGAGGCAAATCAGTTCGAACTGTGGGCGCTAAAAAGTAAGTGTAATCAATTTATGTTTTATAATGAATGGAAAAAAGAGCGACTGACGAACGAACCATAAGTTTCCAGTTGTTCTAGTCCAAATAATCGATAATGAAGATTCGCTTTCAATCGTGATTAACGTAATTAACGAATCCTCAGCAGTGGATTGCTTTTATGTAGATTACACGCATGACACAATGTTGCAGTTATGAAGATCACGTTACCCTCTCACTCCGACACTGATGTAAGCCTGTTCTTGTTTTCCCTTTTCTTCTCACTCCTCGCCCTATTCGGTCCTCAAATTAACCAAGCCTTAACTAGTTTTTTTTCTTTTTATTCTTTTTACAAACTATGTCAGTACATCAAGGTAACTCTGTTACATATATCGCACACCGTTCAAACAAGTTTATAATGGAAGAAGATAAAAATATACGATTACACGAGTGTAAAGGAGAAAGGGAATTTCATTCGTTTTCCGATACCATTATGTGAAATGCGATAAACCGCGCGTAAAATATAATTATAATCGTAAAGCAGAAGATAATAAAAAAAGAAAAAAAAACACCTTCTACAAAACGATTCTTTGTGTATATTTTTGGTATATTTAAATTGGTTGTTTTAATCGTCGTATAACAATTCCGAAGAACAGCGAACGTAATCCATGTTTCTGAGGCCAACCAGTAAAAGTGAAGACGGCAGTCGCATCGCTTAACGAATAATCTGCTCTGACCCTGCAATACAATTCGACAATTTTATTACGAATTTCTAAGGAGGTTTCTTTTTTGTAACTCGGCCATTCGGAAATGCAGAGAATTTTCGTATGCGTGACTAAGAGTGCCGATTTCGATGACAGCAGTGGAAGGAAGTAAACTACAGTCCGAGAGAAAAATCGCATTTTTAAATTAGTACGAAGTAATTCTGATGTTTATTTTTATTGTCCACAATTAGCATTGCGGGATAATTTTAATTTTATCGTGACCTAATCTAGACGTCGAATGATACATTTAATAATTCGTCTCTTACGTTGAAAATATACCGGATAAGAAACTTTTGTGGTGAAGAAAATTATTCGTAGCAGGTGCGATTATACATGACGGTGAGAACAAGGAATTAAATAATTACCCGGGCTCGATAATTGCACTTACGGGTGCCGATTGACTTATTTCGACTACTCAGATTTATTGGTACTTTCTCTGTTTATCTAACGTAATTTCATCAGGTATTCGATGATATTCAGAAAAACATTTCGGAGATCCGCAGCTCATAGGAAAAATTATTTGAACAATGGCTTTTATAGAATCAACCATATACTTCTAAAATCTTCGAGACTATCAAAGTTGTGTATTTGTTTCTTTAGTTAACCAAATCATTTACTTATCTAACAAATAACGGGGAAGAAAGACTGAAATAGAAACATTACAATCCGCATGTAACAGAGCCTTTTTTCGGCTTTCGCATATAAAATTAAACAAAGTACCGTATATCGGATGAAAAAATCGCACGGTTGCGAATGCAAAATAAAAAGAATTTAACAGAATTGACGGTGATAAGCTTCTAAAACTATCGGATGTAACAAAAAAGAGAACAAAAAGAAAAAAACAATTTCATTTATTTTGGTTTTTATTTTACAACGACCAACTGGAACCATTTACTATTATTATTATTGTTACAACAAACCTACAAATGAACTATATATAGCGTAAATAGTGCGAGTGAAATTGGAAAGTGAAAAAAAAAAAATAATAATTTGCAGTGAAATGTGAAATATAAAAGGAAAATTTAGAACAAACTCCGGAACAAATATAAAAAGTTAAAGAGCAAATAAAACACCTATAAGTATAAAAAACAAATATTGAATAAAGAGAATTAGGTAAAATCTGTTGTAGGCATATAAATAGAACAAACTCAGATAAAATAAAAGTTGATCTGCAGGTACAGCACGCAGTAAAATGTATTAGCTATGATTATTCAAATAAGTTACATTTACAAATAACTTCTAACCTTACATGCGTACATAAAATTGTTTCTTTGTTTCCCCAAAAATACCTACTTTTATTTGTTTTTGTTTTTTAAAATTAACACATGTTTAAAATTCTTTATATATATATATATATATATATTTATATTTATGTATGTATGTACATATGCATAATGCACATACTATAAATGGAACTATAATCAAAATTAACCTTATTTGCCCTATGGAACTTGTTCGAGCTCAATAGATGTAATAATCCTAGTTGTAATAATAATAATAACACTGAAAACAATAATATTAACAATTACAGTAATACTATAAAATAATTATTGGTAATTATTAGTGAAAATTAAATGACACTAAAAACTAGAATTATAGCAGAAATCATAGAGAATAATAATAGTAAACATATTTACGTTGGTAAATTATTAAAGATGTACCTGAAAACTCGAGTTTTTTTTTTTTTAATTACGGAACAATACTGTTTCTGCTTAGGAGTCGTAAATTTTCCATGTTTGCTGTAAAATTCAAAAATGATCGAGTATATAAAACTGTACGGCATTATATCTTAGTGAACACGTGCACAACATTGTAGTATTATATTACTTTGAAAATTGACTTAAACCTTCAGAAACCGTCGATTGGGTGTTTGAACTTTTTTCCTTTTGTCGTCACTGGGTGCACGAAAACTCAAAAACTGTTGAGGGTTTATTTTAAAATAGTAAAAGTAACGTATGCCATATAAAAATGGAACATTTGTAAAACTTTTTTTCCCCTTTTTTTGGCAACGCCAACCGGACGGCAGTGACCCGTCATCCAAGAATCAGGGAAAAACAAAAGGATTAAATTTTAGAGGAAATAAACTCTGCTAAAGCTTGAACAACATCATTGGTAAATTCAATGTTTTTTTACGACGACGACGACGACAAAAAGAAAAAAAAGATGAATAAGAGAAAAGCATATTTTCCATGGTCCGGGCTGATAAAAAAAAAAAAAACAAGTTCAGTCAAGCATGATGTTTCATGCGCTGAGGATTCCGAATGTTAACTTAAAGAGTATTTAAAACGAAGAAATCTGATTTCACACTGCAAAGAGAGAGAGACGTAATTTTTTTTCACGCTTTTTTGAACTTTTCGCTAAGTGCGAAAGTTTCGTTAAGGAAATGAAATGTGGTTTCGTTTCCGACAGATAACGATCTTTCCACCGATATATAACACATGATCCGAAAGAAAATATTTTTTTGAAAAATTTCGAGCTTCCCATGCCCGATAGGCGCAAGCTAGGCTATAAAAGCAACCCGTTATGCATATGTTTAACATAGATTTTGGTTTCCCCAAGTTTTTTACTCGGGCTATAACTTACGTGAACTTCCCTTTTTTTTTTTTTTTTTTGCTGTTTTTGTCTCAAAAGGCAGAGTTTTAATTATTTTTAGCCGTTTTTTTTTTTTTTTTTTTTTTTTTGATTTTATGATAGAGCTTCTGCGTTTTGTCTAATATTTTGAATTTCATTTTTAAATGGTTATCTGGTGATGAGTTATGAATTTCTTAAAGATAATTTTTGAGGTAATTTTAAATTCCACATTACATATATTCTTGACTTTTTTTAGGGTTCTTTGTAAGCGGTTAGCTTAAAGTTACAGATATATGGTTTCAAAGAGAATTTTAATTGTAATTTATGATCCAATTTCGACGTTTATAAGATTTTTATTGGTGTTTCCGACGTTTCTGAACTATCTTATTAGAATGCCGTACATTGTACGTGTACAGAATCCTAAAAAAAAAGTAAATATGCGGATAGAAATTGATAATATAATAGACGATGAGAAGAAACCACGTGAAATAGAGTAAAACGGAACTGAAACGGTAAACTGAATCTGGGAAATATCGAATATTTCAAACGGAACTGATGATAACGCGGCGTTTATTTTTCTAATGCCCGCTTCTTCAGTCTAGCGAAAAAATTATCGATAAACTTTGCGACTATTTACAAACGGTTTAGCATATGCGAAGAATTACTATTTACGTTTACGTGTTTGAACAAAAAATCGGCAAGTAAAGAAAGAGTTGCTTCTTGCCATCTGCGGAAGAATTTGAAATTTACTCAGCGGTCGCCCGAGACATTCCTGACGGTATCCGGCATAGTTCTTTTCAAGTCGGATAAAAACGGAATAAACGTTTTTCTTTTTTTAGTTTGTTTTTTTTTTTTTAAATCTGCTCCGTCGAATATGTCGTATAAAATACATTCAAGTGAATAGTTCAAATAAAATGATTAATGTACAGATACGAGTTAATACATATACATAGTTTTTTAATACATTAATCCAGCGCAAATGGTGACATTTATGTTTTGGGATCTGGATCAACTTTCACAAAAAAGAAGAAACACTTCCCAAGAACTACAATTTGCCATGTCTTTTATTATATTAACTCTATATTTATAACTACAGTCAGACATCGGGGCGGCCAAATTTTTTAAGAGGATATGAGTTGTAGGAAAAATAAAATTTATAAATCGTAAAGGCTTAATATTTTATTAAAATCTTAATTAAAACATAATTTTCGTGGGTTTCCGGTAAATTGTCCATGATTACGCATCTATGAATACCCATCATGACTATTTGATTAAAAATGTTTCAAGGCTCCAGGGGGGGGAGGGGGGGGGGGGCGCCCAAGCACACATATATATTAATATATTTATATGAGATATACAGTATGTCCTGCTCATACACTCTCTCTCCTTAGACTCATTTGATACTTTGGCTTGTTTCAAAATATGGATCGTATTGTACCACACGCATTGCCCTTCTCTACATATTCCACAAATAATGTGCAATGCAAGTGGACTGTGGAGAGTCAACAAGTGTTGAACGGGATATATCGTAACAAGTTCATTTCCAAGACCCGTATATAATTAAATACCCCCAAAGCAGACTTACTTGGACTGGCTCTTTACAAAACTTTAAGAAGCCCCATTTTTCATTTGAACGAGCCGTTTCGTCATTTGTGGATTGTATTGCGTTGAGAGAGACATCGCGGAATCTGTTAATAGGTTGTAAGTTTCTGAATAAGCTCGTAAGCGGAATAAAATCGTTATGTGTTATTTCTTCCTGTAATCGCTTGTCTCAATAATATGATAAGTTATATATTTTAAAACCCTTAAATTACGTTACATTTGTAACGTAATTTAAGGGTTTCAAAATATAAAATATATAACTTATCATATTATTGGAATAAAATCGCGTACATTCCGAAATTGAGCACGGTCGTTTACGTGTCGGGTGGAGTCAATGTCATTCGTAGTTCTGACTAGGAATGTTGTAATAGATTTAGTCATTCGGTAAAGGTTTCTCCATTTTTATAAAATCAGGCCGGTATAGGCGCTTCGTAAATTTTATTTATCAACGTCGATGAAGTTATCGGCTCCCCAAAATGGTTGTTGTTATATTCCAGCTGATGCATCGGTGACCGCTATTTCAGTGCTGTAATTTTTTGATAGTTTTCCGTTGCTTTTTAATAGTTTACTCGATACAAATGTAAATTAGCGGAGATGCTCAAAGAGTGAAATGTCGAGATCGGTTTGACCTATGCAACTGTGTGCGATCAATCAAAATGCTATTAAAAATACTTCATTAGAAACTAAAATTACAGACGAACATCATACATGTACGTAGAGAAATATATTTCAAGTTGCTCAGAAAATAGCAAATGGTTTTTTATGAATTCTGCGCTTAATGAAGTTATAACGTAAACTGACACGAAATTTAATAAACCAAAACCGGTAAACGACTGAATAATATCGCAAGACAGTGAGTAAACGTTTTGCAAAACCTGAACATTGAGAGTACGAAGAAAACGAAGAGAAAAACAGTCTCTCAGCGGTAACAAACTAAATGAGACGTTAGCTTTTCACGACAGAATTGTTTTGATGATCGGACATGGTAACAACATCTGACAATAAATACGCAGGCAAGTTCGATGTTTAACACGGTGAAGGATAAATCCCGACGATCGGTCGTAGAATATCACGACAAATGAATTATCGATGTGCTAAAACTTTACAAAAGTAACGCGTCAACTTTATGTATTTTACACTAAGCCAAAAATGATAAATCATTAAAATAACAACTACTCGTTTATGTTTTACCGGAATAATTTCCCGTCAGCTTTGATAAATGATATTTATTTTACACGTAAAATAGCTAACCAATAGAGACTAACTCGATGGTCGAAGAAGTAAATTTTCATTTTAAACATTCGCGGATAGGACAGTGACTTTTTTTTAAATTTTTTGTCTATACTGCGACGTACAGATTTATATTTTAATTAGTGTCCAGAGACACGAACAAAACCAGTTTTTTAATAAATTAATTTAAAGCGTACGACTTAAATAACATTTCTAAATTGCGAACATTTATGAAACAAAAAAAGAAACTTTTATTCGAAAACGTTTTAAACGATTATAGTTACGCGCTAATTATACTATCAGGTCGTGTTAAATGTGAAATTTGGAGAAAATTTAACAGCATAATAAATAAACTGAATAAAACGTTTAACGAACCGTTTAAGCGTATCCTGAAGCAACGTAATTCCGAGCGATACATATTTCGTTTAAATGTAATTAAAACGAAAAAAATTAAAATTAAAAAAAAAAAAAAACTAAAACGAAATATCGAATAAAAACAAAAACACCGGTGTATTACAATTGGAAAAAGCAGTAATTAAATAGACTATACATGTATTTGTTTCTATACTAGTTCGACTGGGCTTTCAATGTCCAGGTCATGTTTTCACTTAAAGAATTAAATCAATATTCGGATAAAATCACGATGTGTGCAATTGTAGATGTTAATGGTGTTTAATGCATGATATAAAACGCATCATTGCGTAACTGATCCAGAAGAACAGTCTACGAAAAGTATGGCGAATCCTTATCAGAGTGACTTAACTAAAGTTTCACATTAGTAGCGGGGAGATAAGCAAATTTATTCCAACTTCTTCGGATCTTTAACAATACGTCAGTTCAGGTTTTCCTTCGGACGACAAAAATTTTTTATTTACGCACACTAAAACAATTTTGACGTCGTAGTGTATTATTATTATTATTTATTGCCGCTACTATTATTAAGCAAAAATAAACCAGTCGTAATCGATTAAACTTATCCTCTAGTTGTAAATTGAGCTTGTTTTTGACGGACTTCAAATCTATTGTTATGCGGGTATACTAATCTAGTAAAATACTGATTCTATGGACACTAAATTCTATAAAACTAGAATTAGAAAGAAAAAACGGGGAGACAATATTAATATTTTCTAATTTATAAATTATTGGTTATTAACTTTTAATTGTAGCAACTGAAAATTTCTTTTCTATTCTAATACATTTTATAAAATTCGTCTACGCCAATCAAAAGATACGTAATTTAATAATATGAAGTATTGAAAATTTATATCCACGTTAGTACCTCGTAATCGTATTATTATTATTTTTCCCTATTTTTTGTTGACCAAAGTTTACAGCTCTAACAACTCGCGCGAACTCTAAATTGTCCGATTAATTCCTTCTTCTATCCCCGCAAATAGATCTGCACAAGGTTAATGGTTTACCCGAAAAAACAACGGCGGTAGTGCGAATGGTTTAAGTGAAAAACTACTAAAAACACTCAAGTTCAACCTGTTCGTTTAACTTTTTTCAAATTTATTGAATGTACAGTTTCGATATTTTTTTTTTCAACGATTTAAAATTTCACGAGTTCCGTCAACAAAGTTCTTTTCAAAAAGACAAAGAAAAATAAACAAAACCTGTTGGGACGACTATTTCTTAATATTTTTAGTATGTGAAGAGAATATTCATAGGTTTGAATTCGTAATAACTGCTTCGGAAACGTGCAATATTCTATTTTATCCGGAATGTTTGATTTTTTGTAAATTGTTTTCTCGAAACATCTAATTTAAATATATGTATATATGTAACATATATATATTGTTAATTATTTATTTGAGCCCATCAGTCGTAAAGCGAGTAATGATAATTTTCAATTATTTCCGTTCCAGCCGAACGAAATATCGCTGCCTAAGTAGCTGGCCCATTTGTCTACCAAAGTAGTCCAAAGTAGATAAATATTGAAAAGGAAGAAGTCCGGGAGTAATTAGGAAAAAAGTCGATAAAGTAAAGAAAGTGGGAACAGAAACAACCGTCAATAAAGGAAACGGGAATATGTGAGCGTCGTTATGGGTAATGATATAGGGAAGTCTAAACTAGGAAGACAGAAGTAAAAGAAGTTCGGAAAAAATACAGAAATATTCGAAAAAGATAGCTGTTTAATGTAAACGATGATAAAGGATCAACAATTCTAAGATTTTCGTAGATTCTGAAAAATGCTGTACTTCGTGAAAGCGTAGCTGGAATATTATATGGGTCTAAATCTTTGAACTACTTGTATAACGGAAAGCTGAATAGAATTTTTACGGCAGTGCCGTTTAACGAGACGTCGTTAGAAGACCGAGGCTACATTTTAAGAGCGAATAAAAATCCACTATTGGAAACTGTTGCTAAATTTTGATGTGCTGATTTTTAAGTGCAGATGAAAACTGTGAGAGCCCAGGACTGCGAACGAATACGATTTAGAAGTAGAGATGGAAATTGTGCGGACATAATTTCACGTGCAGCTCGTAGCAAAGCTAATGTGGCTTGAAGCGGTTTTAAAAAGTTTCTCCTATTACTATCATTATCATTATTGTTTTACAAATATACAATAAATAAAAACCCCCCTTAATAACAAAAACAAAAATAAGTACATTAAATTACTTTAATAAATAAAAATAAATGCCTCGATTTAGGGAAACGTTTTTTCAGTCTCTATCATCAGTTAACAATAGCTGTGTATATTCAAATATTATTAACTGATGATATAGACCGAAAAAAAGGTTTCTCTAAATCGAGGTATTTATTTGTATTTATTAAAGTAATTTAATATACCTATTTTTTTTTTGTTTTTTTTTTTTTTTTGTATTTTTTAGTTTGGTTTTTCCTTTTAACCTTTTAGCCAGTTTATTTATCAAGGGGGGTATTTATTTATTCTTTATTTATTAATAATAACAAAAACAGATATGGATTTAATAAAGAATCTTTTACCATCCTGTTTGTTAATTATAGATAATATAGTGATTTAAAACAAATACAAATATAACAAACAAATTTAAGTATAAAACGATCGCTTACTTAAAAACGTTTTCGGGTATAACCCATCATCGGCTATAAACACAACTAAATATATATGTGATCAGAAACAAAATCTAAATCAGTGTGATTTAAATATCAGTGTGATTTAAATATCAGTGTGATTTAAATATCAGTGTGATTTAAATATCAGTGTGATTTAAATATCAGTGTGATTTAAATATCAGTGTGATTTAAATATCAGTGTGATTTAAATATCAGTGTGATTTAAATATCAGTGTAATTTAAATATCAGTGTGATTTAAATTTTGTTTCTGATCAAATATATATTGAGTTGTGTTTTTAGCTGATGATGGGTTATACCCGAAAACGTTTTTAAGTAATCAATCGTTTTATACTTAAATTTGTTTGTTACGTTTGTATATATATATATTTTATTTTTTGTTTTTTTTTTCGTAAAATAATTACGTAAAAGCAAAAGTAGATCGGTAATTTTAATGAAGGGACGGTTTTTCTAAAAACTTATACAATTCACGTCGCAATATAACGGCGGAAAAAATAACGTATAAGTTAGAGTCTGTGAGATTTATTTATATCCGTGCAATAAACCAATCTATTGATTTTTTGAGAGCAATCGTCTCGTTTACCAAAGAAATAATTTTATCGCTCAAAAATTTCGACTTTTCATATTACCAAATGGAACACGCAAGGCAAACTATTCTGCGAGTCTGGTTTTTCGCGAATTAATCGGAGCAGTTTTCTAACATTAACGCGTATTCTCAGTGGAAGAAGTGATCGAGAACAGCTACGTTTCATCATCGCAGTCGGATGACAATGACTGGATGATGGCGTCGTAATTAAATGTTTACTTTGTAAAAGTGTGGGAAATTTGTACACGTTACTGCTTGCGTAAGAACGGTTAACGAAGAGGTTTTGCAGCGATTAATTTTATCCGAGAACTTTTTCGCCGATTTTCATTTTGGGGCGGTGATGACGCCGAGTGACTGCACCGAATAAAGAACAATGCGATATTATTCGGTAGCACGAGCTTGTAATTGCAACGCCAACCGGTTCTATTGCGCATTAGTTACGAAAATTTTATAAAGAATCCTCTCATCGTTCCCCGGTACCGCACTGTAATTAACGTTTCAAATTTAATATTCTAATAATTACAACTATACTATTTTATTCGTTCCCTCCAGCGTAATAAAAGGACAAAAGAAACAAAAAAACTCTCAGAGTATTGCTAAAAAGCAGGATCGACGACGAATGCGAAAAAGTCGTCTCTATCAGCGCACACGAAAGATCAAACTCGATCTAAAATATTCTGCTGCAGATTTTTTCACACCGTCACTAGCGGTTTCCAATGTTTTTATACGGGTTTTTTATTCATGTATTACCGTTAAATTAACCGAATGATTTACTGGAAAGGAGAGTACTACCGAATTGTCGTGTTATCAAGTTTACTCAAAAAGTTATTCGAGTAGTAACGAAAGTAGGCTTCTCCTTATTCTTTAACCTCGAACTGCGGCATTTCGCGATTAAATTTAGTTGAGAGATAGAAGAGGGAGTAAGTGCCTGAGTGAATCTTTTTGCATCCATTCGAGTAGTAGTAAAATAGTGTTGCGGCATGGTTGTAGCCTTGGAAAAGCACGCCCGGATCATCGTTTGAAGTGAAATTTATTAGCAGATAATTTTTAAGTGCATTGTTCTAATCGATAAGATGTCGAGACTTTTTTCGTTAGGGTCATGCGAGGCCAATTTGCCTCAAGTTACGTAACAATGTGCTCGAAAAATGCAAACGGGATATTTTTTTTTTTTTTTTTTTTTTTGTTGTTTTTTAATACTATCCGTAAAAATCTTGCTACCTCTGATACTCCGGAAATATTAAATAGTATGCTTAAGGGGTACTTGGCTACCAAATCAGAGGTCACGGATTCGTGTCCCGTTCCGGACCTAAGTGGCTCTACCTAGCCTGAAATTGAATCGGGGGTAGCAGGGAAATCTGTGAAAGGAAAGGCGTCGAGAGAAAGGAACTGTAGGACCAGTGTTCTCTTTAGATCTATTAGGCTTAGTACGAACCGTAACTTCGACATTCCACGATACCTTATCAAGAGTATGGAACTTCCATTACTTTTACTTAGACGATTAGATTCGAGAAGTCGTAAAATTTCCGAAATTACACAGTACCCAAAGAGAACCTATAAAAGTTAATTCCACAGCATGCTATTGTCTCCAGCGCACCTACTACACACCATCTGGAGATAGATGTTTTTTGAAAATTTCCAAGTTATTTTTAACGACGCATTTTTTCTTTACGTACACGTGCTCCCTTTTTTGTTTTACAGCTTAGTTAACATGAATACTTAAATTCAACTGGTAAAAAAAAAGAAATGTCAATTAGGCCAAGAGGTCTTAGAGGCATCTTCTTCAACTTTATTTTATTTTTTCGGAAATAAAAGTAAGAACTTTCGGAACATGTTAATTTTTAATTAAAAGTAATTTTCGTAACAACCAACGGTACATTGAAATTAATCATTGCGAATAAAATACCACAAATAGTTTCGTAATTATCATTTTGAATTGTTAAACGCGGGAAATAATTTTTTTGAACAATTATCTCGCGGTATAAATTGCGAGTCTGCTGGTTATTCAATAACTACTACTTGCGCAATAACTGTATAAAATGCCGTTTAAGTTCATTTCTGAATGTGTAAAATGAAAAAAGTGTTAAAAGTCCACTGCTACACTTCTCTTAATAAGGTAATTTAGTCGCTGACGGTAATTACTAATTATTATTCCGGGCGGCTTTTAAAGGCTTCTACAGCGCGCGTTTAATTATGTTTGCAGAACATTTTAAATGCAGTTTGTCACGTGGTTTTTTTCTTTTCTTTTCTTTTTTGTAACAACTGCAGTTATTATTGAAATACGACCGGCGTCAAATTCGTTCAAATCGGTTTGGTGAAACTTAAACAGCTATTTTTTTTTTTTTTTTTTTTTTTTTTTACGAGTAGCTAATGCCTTTTAGGCTATTACTCGATTTGTGAATTATCTAAATATATTTAGAAATTTTTGTATCAATTATAAAGCCAGTAAGTTCTTGCAGGCAGTTTACATCCGGAATTTGTTTATTCAGCTGATTTCTGCGATGTTGGATGTATTTTTGGCAGGATACCACAATATGATGAACTGTTAGCGGCTCGCGGCACACCTAGCATATAGGCGGCGGCTGATCGTTCAGCAGGTACGAGTGAGTGATGGCAGTGTGGCCCAGGAATATTCTATTGACTGTTGTTTCCAGCTTCGGAGAGCAGGTATTGCTAATACTTGCTGGCCAGGCATCCAGGTTCTTCTTTATATTTCCAAGCATACTTGGGCGAGCTTGGAAGGACTGGTTCCACGAGTTTAAAATACGCTGGATATAATGTTGAGCTATGTCCTCTCCAAGCATTACCGGCAGGGAGGCTTGGTTCTGTCCTCGCGCCGCACGGTGTGGACATCATCATGGCTTTCTATCCCTCGGTGGCTCGGTATCCAGACAAAGGTAACTGCAGTATTATGTTTGATTAACTCCAAGATGCAGTACCATATGTGGTCTACTATCGTAATAGCAGAGTTTCTTGTTTCGATGTACTGCAACGCCAGAGCTGAGTCGGTCATTATCATGTACTGGTCAGGAGGCCGGCCCGCGATCTGTATCAGACATTGGAGCAAAGTTATCATCTCAGCTGCAAGGACCGACAGCATACTCGGTAGACTGAAAGAGTAGGACCTATTTCCGATGGAAAAAGCACCTCCTACATGACTCGGAGTTTTAGATGCATCTGTGAAACAAATGACTGCGTTGGGCTGCTGTTGAAGAACGTCCTGAAGTCTTCTACGGATCTCCATGTTCGGTTGCGTTTTAACATCTGCTGAGAATAGGTCCCAACGAACTGCGAGTTTAAACTGGTTCCAAGGTGGTACAACTGTAGGAATTTTATTCAGGATACTGCGTATCGTCCCTAGTGGTCTTTGAAGTCCCATTTTTTGTAGCTCTTTTTGTATATGTATGCGGTTTAGGTGTTGTTGATGACTAGCAACCTTCATGACGTATTTAATGGATATTATTTTCCTCCGGTAGCAAAGTGGAGGGATACTACTAAGGTATTGGAGGCTCGCTGTTGGAGTGGTTGGGAAAGCTTTCAACGCAATCCTTAGTCCAGTATTTTGTACCACATCCAGTATGTTCAGCAGACGTTTACTAGCCGACGAGTATATCACCGATCCGTAGTCGATTCTTGAGCGGATGAGGGCATTGTATACCCGAAGCAATGTTAAGCTCCTTGGTCCAAAGGTTCTATTGCTCATCATCTTCATGATGTTGAGTAATGGCTGACACGTTTGGTTAAGTGAAAATATGTGATTACGCCACGTCGATTTAGGGTCAAAATGTACACCAAGAAATTTATAGTCCATCGAATGTTGTATGGTGGCTTTATTAATTGTTAAATTTAGTGAGGCTTGACTTCGTTTTCTTGTAAATACCATATATTTAGTTTTTCGGAGAGAGAAATGAAGGCCAGTAGTCCTGCTCCAGTCCTGTAAGTTATCCATGCATTTTTGCAATAGTGCTTGGGCGTAAACCAGGTCAGCTGTTCGTAACGTAATATTTATATCATCGGCAAATAGTCTGGTTGAGATGGGTGATGGGATTGAATTCGTAACAGTGTTTATCAGGATCAGAAAACAGTCTCAATACGCTGCCTTGTGGCACCCCATTTTCGATTGAAAAGTCTTGTGAATATTTGTTTCCTACTCGAACTTTGATTGTGCGGTTTGACAGGAAGTTTCTAACGAAATGTACTAGTCTACCCTTCAATCCCATCCCTAAGAGTAGTTGAATAATTTTGTGTCTCCACGCTGTGTCATATGCTTTCTGTATGTCACAGAAAACCGATATTAAGTATTGCTTATCAAGCCTTCAATATTTCCTGGTCTAAGTTATACAGTGGATCCAGAGCGCTCCTGTATTTCCGGAACCCCGTCTGATTTTCTGGTATGAGTCCGTTTTGTTCCAGGTACCATAGTAATCGGTGTGCCGCAAGTTTTAAACAGAAATTTTAAATATGATATATTATTCACGGTTCGTAAATTGACGGATTGTTTAATCGGTTTAATCAAAATTCGATATGTAGGTCGTTTTTTTTACCTTTTATTTATTTTTTTTTTTTTTTTGCACCGGAGTAATTAATTACTCGTGTTCTACAGGCGACAGGCGAAGAAAACCCGATTTCCATCTAGAAAAATAAAAACAACCAGCAGACACTTTACTTTTACATTTATACGTTTCTTTAAACAGCGTAACAAAAAGAATTCGGAAATTATTGAACAAAAAAAAGAAATATAATGTATCGATCTATTCCGCTAAACGCATTTTTCTCGGAGGAGAGCGAATGTCTAACGTGTATATATTGGTCTAGCAACATTTAAAATAGGATAAGAATGATTATTTTATTGGAAATGAAACGGACGGAAACTTTTCTATGCTGATAAGCAGAGCAAGAATATAGAGCACATTCTATTTAAGATGTGCGAGTAAAGTAAACCACGTTTAAGGGGCAGACAAAAACATTTGATAAATGCGCGTGACCTGTGTCACAAACACGTTAAGAATTATCAGGATTTGCTTAATGCGGCTGATGAAAAATGGTTTAGAAAGAAAGTGCGGGAAAAACGAAGACACGAATGGTAATTACAGATTGATTCGGATGAGGAAAGTTGTAGAACCAAAGTCGAGAAGCAGAGTAAAAATAATTATAATTTGAGAGAACATAAACGGAGTACGAAAGTTTAACGTGCTAACGCCATTTTTCAACCAATCCAAAAATTTTAATTTAAAAAAAAAAAAAAGTAACAAAATTTATATATGGGTATATACATAATTTATTTATTTAAAGTCTCTCAGCAGCCAGGGCCATTTGCGACGCCGAAAAGTTACATCTTATAAGTATAGATTAATACATGAAAAGAACAAAAAAGGAAATTACAATAAACAATAGAAAGAGAAAAAAGAAAAGAAAGGAGGCAAAGGCTGCTGAATATTAAAACTATATAAAAGGAAAAAGTTGGGTAAGCTTTAAAAATTTGAAAATGTTTCCGCAGGCCTTTTCATTGTTCGTCAGAATTTTGGTCAGACCAGCATCCTGCTTAAAATAGGCGGCTCTCTCTTGCCGAAATTTGCGACACGAGGTGAGGAGATGTTCCACCGTAACCGGCATTCCACAAATTTCACATGTCGGTTGCGGTAGTTTTTGAAACAGATGGCTATGTGTAGGTCGTGGCCTATGCGCAAGCGAGCTTGTGTTAACAAGATTTATATAGGTATACATTATGGCCCGGGTATTTTTCATGGAAAAAAAAACAAAACAAGTTATATTTAAAGACTATTATTATGTATTATTAACTAAAATAAAGTAAAGTAAGTCGCATACCAAGGCCGTCGCCAGCCGATGAGTCAGCGGACTAGGCAAGATGATAGAAAAAGGATATGAGTTATAGGAAAAATAAAATTTATAAGTTGTAAAGGCTTAATATTTTATTAAACAAGAATAAAATCTTAATTAAAACATAATTTTCGTGGGTTTCCGGCAAATTGTTCACGATTACGCGCCTATGAATACTCATCATGGCCAGTTGATTAAAAAGTTTCAAGACTCCGAGGGGGGGGGGCAACTGCCCCTCCCTGCTCGCCGCTGGCTACGCCCATGCCGCATACCCATGGCAGAGCGTCAGGATTGTTAAGGTTCAAAATATAGTAAGCCCAGCGGCATTAATGAGAGTAGGGAGGCCAGTTTCTTTCTACTTGGAATCAACTAATTTTTCTATTTACTTTTCAACTTATTCTATTTTCTCTGATTCACGGTGTCGAATATCACAAAAATCGATTATTTTCTTGTTCTTCTGGCCGTAGCGGTCCATCGCTACCTGTCCATTCAACACCTCCCTCTTCGCATTTCTTACGCCTTTCTTCCGAAATAATTAAAGTTTACAAATTTAAAATCCGAATAATAAAACGATTTGCTATTAGCAACGAATACGGTAGATACTTCGATACTGAAAGACCGTTGCTTTGTATATTTTTGTATAAAAAGTGTAATCTCTATACAATCTAAATAGAACTTGTATAAAAAATTCTAGGTTATTCTCTACTTTTAAATGACCATTGGAAACTTAATTATACGCATAATACGAATATATCGTGTCTAAATTCAATTTTTTTGGCTCGAATTCCGAATATAACGAACAATTCTCGTTGGGGCGCGATTTCCTTTTTAAACTGGACGGCTCCTTTTGAATTTCTTTAATACCAACGTTTTTTCAAAAATTTTCACTTTAGGTTAGGGGACGATAATTCCGTTTTCTTCTCGTTCGATCACCGGTTCTTTTACTTTATTACTTACCGACTGATCTGCTATTTTTAACCTATTCTTATTTCTCCCTCTCCGTTACAAATTTCGGTCGCCCTCTCACTGGTGAGTCTAAAAGAAAAAAGAAAAAAAAAAAACAAAACACATTAATCCCATAATAAAACCTAAAAGTCGTTGTTCCACTTCTTTTGCCGTTCACAGACCCGAACCTCGTGTACTTAATCTGCGATTGTGTACATTTTACGCAAAACATTACAACAACTCGTATTCTTAGTCACGCGGTTTATCATATGCTCTGCTTCAGTGTGTTATTCGTGCAATTCACTGTCAGCACTGATCCGTGTCCTAGCGTATGTATTAAAGAATAAACATAATCCGACCGGCGAAGACAATTTGTATGTGCGCCGAAATAAACAACGTCTCCGTTCATACTGCGCACGAAACCGCAAACGAAAACGAAAATAACAACAATCGTATACACCCTATTTCGTGAATAATCATAAATTTAGTTAATAGTATACCGTTAAGTGCTAAATTTTTTATTTACTTTTTGTCGACTGCTCGATTTGAAGCCTCGAGCTACTCTCCAATCGGTTTTTTAATAATTTATGTACATATTAATATTTAAAACATTCGAATTTACTTTTTATACTTAACCAAAAATCGAATTAACACACCGTAAAAAACTTGGAAAAGCAAAAGTGAATTCCAAGTAAATAAAAACACGCTAATATAAAACGATTAATTAATATTTAAAATTACCCGACGATGCGTTTCGAAGTCAAATCTTCTAATAGCTGCCGCGGTCATGAAGCATTCAGTTCGAAACGCGTCGTCCGGTAATTTTAAATATTAATTACTCGTTTTATATTAGTGTGTTTTTACTTATTATATGTTAAAATAAAACAATGAGCGTGACAGAAACCTATATATAACAATGAAAAAGGAATCAGTTTTTGTTTTAATTTATTCGGAACTATTTTCCGTAGGACTCGTATCTTTTCTATAAAAAAAAAAAAAAAAAGTCTGCCTACCCTCTTAATCCTATGATAGGCTTCTTCGTTGTAACCTAGCAGTTTGGCTTAGCTAAAATTTAGCGTAGAGAAATGTAAAACACAAATGTAGTCGGTTTTGTTTTTCTTTTTTTTTGGAAAAAATCGACAAAAAATACAAAATATTAATGTATAATCTTAGCCGATACGGCTGAGTTGCAAGAAAACACTGCGTAAAATTATAGGAATTTAGGTAAAGACTAAACGCTGCTGAAGAGCAGAGTTTCAATTTTCGTAATTACTTTCCAATGTAGGCAGTTGAGGTAGTTTCGGTTTTTTTTAATTTTTACACAATTTGCACCAGCTGAAGCCCATCGAGTGTAATTAGTGTCTAGAGTGATTTTTATAATTTTTTTTGAGATGACCTTCTTTATAACGCTGCCCTCTAACGTTGCATTTCAATGTCGCAGTAAAGTACATTTCTGTGTTGTGTTGTCTGCAAAACAGATCTCAAGTTCCGGTGCTATATGGTTTTGCGGACGGGAAATGACATCGCGTAGCTTGTTACCAAGCGCTGACAGATATTGTATAATTGTTACATTACATGCTACACCACACACGTGTTTTTGAATTAGTAATTGTTACCAGGTATAGTCTGAACTTTGACGGTAGGCGAGACGTTATTTAAATTTGCAAATGGAAGAGAAGTTACGTACGGAAATATAATCAAGTAGTACCTCCGTGTGGTGTACCTTCTGCGCAGAAGTACAGGGGTGTATGTCGTTTGAGGTAAACACGTTCCATTTTAGGGCAAAAAATGAACTCGAACTGAAGATTAATCGCAGCGATGGCGTCATCAGGGTAACACTTTGGAATGATGTACGCATTTAAACGACCCCCAACCGATCAGGTATCAACGTCAGTAGGAAAAAATTACAACAGTTTGCATTTGCGTTACCTTTTAATACCGTCATCGTTCTCTATAATAGACGTATACGTTTTGAAAAAATGTGTTTTTACAACAACAGACTTTTTCTTTTTTTCCCCTAATCCCGTATTCCGCACGAACGTAGGGTGATACATTTATTTAAGCACACATGTAAACATTTAACGATTAAGATTTGCGAAAAAACACGATGGAACACGGCTACTTTTGAAAATACAGTCTAACTGCACTTATAGAGTAGAAGTATGGCGCGGCTGAACCCGAACACGCCCTTTTTCCAATAGAAAACGGGTAATCCGCTTAGAATTTCGATTAAAATCATTACTAATAGCGAAGTTGAGGAAAACGGTGTTTTTGAATTACAAGTTTTCGGCCGCGTTGTGAAGGTAAAATTGTTTTTAAATTTCTCGTGTTAATTTCTATTCAGAGGAAGTCTGTAAAGTTCCGATATGAAAAAAAAACACACATATTTTCTGCAAAATTATTACTTACGTCTGTCGCCTCATACTTGCACATTAGAACGTAACCTCCGGGTATTAATCAATTTTTTGACGTGAAACGTCTTGAAAATCGCTTGTGAAACGAAATAGTGAAACGAAATACCACAACGCAACGACTATTATTTTTCACTGCATACATTTATATACATCTATACATTTCTATATATCTATATATGTATATCTATATATATATATATTTATATATATATATATATATACAAGAGCGTCGCCAGGGGGGGACGGGGGAGGGCAGCTGCTCCCTCTGAAGCCTCGAAACTTTTTAATCAACTGGCCATGATGAGTATTCACAGGCGCGTAATTATGGACAATTTGGAAGACTTTTATAATTAAGTAGTAGAACAATTTGCCAGAAACCCATGAAAATTATGCTTTAGTTAAGATTTTATTCTTGTTTAATAAAATATTAAGCCTTTACAAATTATAAATTTTATTTTTCCTATAACTCATATCATCTTTCTTTCACCTTGCCTTCCTCCCCTGCTCATCGGCTGGCGACGCCCTTGTATATATATTTATATATATATATATATTTATATATATATATATATTTATTTATATATATATATATTTATTTATATATATATATATATTTATTTATATATATATATATATATTTATTTATATATATATATATATTTATTTATATATATATATATATATATATATATTTATATATATATATATATATATAAAACTCGGCCATTTTGGCCTCGCAAGGGGCTGCGCCCCTTGACTCCTCTTGCTTTTATTTCTGTGTCTTTCTCTTCTATACTTTATATAAAATTATCAAAATTTACAACGTAATGCTTAGTGGCACCAACACGAAAAGAAAAATAACATAACCACAAAAATCCTATTCTAACATTTAACTTTCATTATATAATTGGGACATTTTTTTGGGACATTTCTTCGAATGAGGGGTAGCCTAAGAATTACGTTGTAATTAATATTAATATATATCTATATCATATATATTTATATACATTTATATATATAAATATACATAAAAATTTATATAAATACTTAAACCGATATAGGCGTTTCACATTAAATCAACCGCCCTGTGTGCCCCAGCACAGCTGCAACCAAATTTTTTTTATATACTACTACTGTTATTATTTCTAATCGCAGTATTCGGTCGGCTAAAATAAAAATGAGATAAATATTGTTCTTAAAACTTCCGTTAAAAAAGATTACAATAATTTAAAATAGTTTTAAATTTTAAAATAGAAAAAAAAAAAAAAAAGCTAATGACATTGGGAAAATTACAAAAAATTACATAGCTGAAAAATAAAACTAAATATCTCTAGATGCGATTTTATTGATTCTGCTCGCAATAAAAAAATTGGCAAAAATACCATTGAAGTACCTAAAAATATGGAGCATATTTTTCTTTTTTTCTTTTCCTTAATGTAAAAACATCCTAAAAAATTATCAATATTTATTTTAAATGTTTGATTCTTTTCAGATTTTTGTGCATTTATATTAACTATTTCAGTTCCAATAGATGAGGGTTTACCCCCAGCCGTGGACATGGCCTTACAGCGCGTTACGGGAGTTCTATCGTTGTTTTTAAAAGTTGATACTTATTTTCATTCGGAAAATTTTGCAATTTAAAAAACTCGTACGAATCTGAACTTGCACGAAATGAGAAACCCGTCATGTCATCCGAATGTGTCCCTCTTCGACAATTTGAAATTTACATTTCTTCTAAACCCGAAAATATCCCCCGTAAATTGATAAAAGCCAATAGAGCAACTTGCGAACACGACTTTATCCGTCCTTAACTAAGTGCAAGCGGGGACCGTCTCTGATCTCTCCGAAAAAGAAGGAAACTCAATCTCGACAATGTTTCTAACGCCCCGTCACTCGGTTTTCCTATGTCCCATACTTCACCGTTACCATCCCTTTTTAACTAGCACCGACATATGTAATCCACGGAGTGTCATTCGGAGAATTTTACGCGAGTTACTGCATTGTAAACTCCTGAAATTTCATTTACCTTCATAAGAAAGCATATTCATTCCTTCGTTAAAAAACCGTGTCATAATATTCCTCATTACCGAGAAACGGGTCCCTCACAGCCAGTGTAGAGTGCGATTATATGCCGCGCGCCACTTCGTGTAACACATTTTTTACGAGCTCTCCATCGCCGTTTTTGGTCGGGATTTTGTTGTTTTTTTTATTGGTTCTTGTATGATCGTCTGTTATATTGCTACATTGCACACTGTCGCGTATTTGCGTGAATACAAAATTGGTAAAACATTTTACTAGTTTTTGAAGTAACAATGTCACGTGTAAACAACGCTGTGAAAATTCTATAAGTAAATGTCCGGCGAAATTTGAAGATGTAATAGAATACGAAAGCGACAATGTCGATGATTCCGATAAGGAAGAAGATAATAGCACAATGATTACATTCAACGTCTCTGAATGGCATCAGAAGATGAAGGTAAATCTCAGGCTTCAACTATTTTTTTTTTTTTTTCGTTTTTCGAAAGGAAAAGATTAAACGTAATAAGCATATTCACTGCAAAACAAAATGCTATCGTACACTTAGCTGATTCAAAGAAATGAGCTTAATCTGCTGTTTCTAGAAATAGATTGTTTTTGGTTGCTTATGGATGATGCGATATAATTTCTTCACAACGACAAATATCAATATTTTCATCGAAACAAGGAAAGGTAAAAACGACGAAGTTGAAATAAGAGCATTTAATAGGATGTTTACTTTTAATCGGTCGTCGTGGTGAATTTTGGTAGAAAAATCTAGGACAATTCTCGTGAATCCGGGTATGGAATCTCGTTACGCGGCGATAAACGAGTCACGTTTTTATTTCGTTCCTTGCGTTTTGATAATACACAAAGTCGAGAAGAGAACGGATAAATAACTCCGTCAAGAATGTTTTTCGGGAAAATATTAAATAATTTCCAAAAGTATTTCAGCGCTAGTGAACAGCTTACCATCGGCACGCATCCGACAATGTATTCCGTCAGAATCAGTTAAATGCGCAATAAAAACCTTCATTCTTGCAGACATAAAAAATCCTTATATTTACAATATGGAGATACATATTGAAAAGCAACCGGCGGATCAATACCAACCGAGTAATTCTGCTCGAGATACAATTTCACGATTAGTTGGACTGCTAGAAGACACTAATAGAGGTATTCTAACAGACCACCGTTCACAATGTAAAGAGTATCGGTTCACTCGAGGGGGGGGGGGGACAAAAAAACGAGTGCTACCACTTGAACTTTTACCATTTTCGATTTTCAAAAGAACATGTGCCTTTCTCATTATACCGGTAAAAATAAATCAATTGTACTTACCACTTTCATCCACTACGAGCGCCTTCTGTGTTCTTTTCGTCATTCGATATTTTTAATTTCTACATCTCCCGCAACCACCTAACTGGTATCCCCAATACGATTTTTTTTCAATGAACTCAGCCATTTCTTCCTTTTTCTTTCACAATGAACCCCATTAATTTTATCCCCTCGCTGAAAAGAATATGCAGGGCTGACCTATTAGTTTTCGCGAAAGAACAGGAGCGCACTCCAATGGTTGCAAACTTTTCTTGTTACTGCACGTACGCACATCTAATAATTAGGAGCATCCAGTTCTTCAGAAAACAATGGAGGAAATACAAACGTTCACACTAACGAACGTGTACACAGATGTAGCCAAAGCGGATACCCCAAAGGCGATCTTATTACCCACAGCATGCACCTGTTTTGATTTCAGGCGAAATCAAGCCGGACGGCTATTTATTGCTCGGTCCTTGAAGCTGAATTATATAGACTTCTCCGAAGCGTACTCGTTGTGTGAATCCAGTAATAAACAGTATATCGAATTATTACGGGTTCTCTGGATTCCCTTTGCTCTATCCAATAGTCCACCGTAATAGATCCGCATTCGTGTGGAAGAAAACCGATACAACGATTCGGCCAAGGCAACATTATTTTGCCCTATGATGCCTCGTCTCCGGAAATAGTCTCTTCTCTATACAGGAGCATGAAGGAAAGATGGGGTCTTTTTACGGGAGCAACAAAAAACCTTTCTAGGATCCATCTATTCAAGTCTCCAGACAAAAAAAGAAATTTCTCTGCCCCCGATAGATTTTTAGGATACACGTCTGCGTCGCGTAATTATATCTTTAGGGAAACTCCTCCTCGTTTCAAGCGCATATTTTTTTTCTTTTTTTTTTTTTTTAATCCCCCCTTTGGGCACGCCAACTAAGGACTTACACCCAGAAACAACAAGAAAGAAAAGAGCCGTCAGTTAAATTTTCATTCGGTCAGATATGGACACAATATAAAGGAACTAACGGATGAAATAATGGATGGCGAGAGGAAGGAAAAAATATAAGATGCACAATAAGGAGCAGGAAACTTGAGTTTCAGCAGACAAGGCGCATATTTTGTAGTGCAGTAAACACTGCAACCAATTTAGGTGAAAAAAAAAAATATACTCCTAATCCACCCGGACCCGGTTAGGTTGGTACTAAATGTTAACGGTCTAATAAACAGGTATTAATGTTCCATTTTGCAGTTATAAACCGTAAGCGAGCAGGTAATTTAAAAAAAGAAAAACACGAAAAAATGCGCTCTGACGATAAAATAGGTAATAAATACTGTAAAAATAATTAGTAGTTTATTAGATCAATAATTCTAAAATATAATGTTGCTCGTAAAACTAAGTTGTGACCCCTACCATAGTATTTTGTAATTATATTAAACATTACAAGCATAAATGCTTTTACTATTTATACATTTAATTGTAAACAAGATATAACCGGTGGTTTCGATTTCATTGAAGAAATAACTTGGCAAATGATAAAAAGCCAAATTTCACGGAGAGTACAAAAAGAAAATACAATAAAAAGACGAGTTAAGTTTATTTCAGACGTAAAAGAAAACTGCCTGAAAAAAAACTCTCGTCGGAATTATCGTCATCCTACTTATGAAACAAAAAATACAGTTATACAACTAGCTTCCGGTATTGGAATAGATAAAGCGATTTTAAAAACAACTTTATAATAATAACCGGATAATAAGGCCAATTTGCATTACAACTTGCGGTTTTTGGTAATTTTAGAACTTACAATCTAGATTGTAAACTGCATCTTTTCTTTTTCATGCACTCGCGACTGTATAGAAAGGTAATTGATAAAAAATTTTCAAATTTAAATTTTAAAATTATTATTACATTTATCGTTTTAATTTTGAACTGTTCATTAATAGTTTTTCTATTTCCGAAAATAAATGTACATTTTTGTTTGAGATAAATTTCGTGATGTGTTAGATTTTTTTAGCTTTCAAATCGGATTTAAAAAAAAAAAAAAACAAAAGATTACATATTAATACAAAAGCGGAGAAAATCGTTCGAATCTCAATTTTTGTCATAAATGTGTATATACCAGTGTGTGCGCGTGTATGCATATATATATATATATATATATATATATATATATATACATATGCGTATCAGGATATTTCGACTAAAAGCAGAACAGGCTCAAAACAATTAAACATTTTTTTCTTTAAGCAAAGACATTTACCCGCTCGACGGATTTCGTGCGATATAAGTGATAAAGCAACGTAAATAAGATCTGTAATGCCAGGAGGCCAAAAACTATAAAACCTTTGCACAACCATTGATTCTTTTTTTTTTTTGGTTATTTACTTTGATAACCCTGCTAGCTGATTAACGAAATTGAGAGTACCTGCAGCGAAGATGAAAAGAAATACGAATGGAAAATGTTTTATGAACAATAAAAATGCAGCAGGTAGCGTAATGATCACGAACGGTACTTATTAATGCGAAGTCAGTTTGCTGTAAGAGTGTTGCAATTACTTATTAAATGCGACGATTTCTGTTTTACCGGATTTTGTGTCTGTTGCACTGCAATGTAGAAGGTTCAGGCCATAGCTCCATATAAAACACTGCGACTGCCCCCTATATGTACGTAAAAACATAAAAGTTGCGACAACCTGACACGCTATTGTCCAACATCGTCTCTGACAAGAATTCTTCTTGTTAGCATGCTCGATAATCTCGACGGGAATGGGGTATCTACAACCGTTTCATTCCCTATCGTCATGGAAGCTCTCGATGAATACGAATGCTTTGAAAACCAGACTGTTAATCAAGAAAAATGCTAACCGGCATATAAAATAAACCAAACAAAATGGGGAAATTAATCGTTTTCTTTTGTTATTTTTGTAATTACAGCATTTACTGGTCTCTACTAGCCCTATTATCACACTGATAATTCTATTTTGTCTCCGCTGTCACCCACTTTTTATCCATCGTCCGTAATGGGCTTCAGTTCGTTAACTCTCGTCTAGTCATTTTCGATCATCCTTTTTAACGAAAAGGCGTAAATATACAAACTGATTTATCCGTTATCCTTCCTTCCAGTTTAATACTGTTCGTGAATAAGCTGCAAAATTGTAACCAAAAAAAAAAAAAAAAAAAAAAAAGGTGTCCAAAATTAATCTTAATATAAAACAAAAACAGTGCAATTAAACAGAAATTTTAATTTTGTAATGTCAAAAAATACTGAAATATTATAAACACTGGCATGTTTTGTAGTAACAAACTACATGATCATGGTGCAACGATTTTAATGATTACGTAGTTTGTTACGACGAAACATGTCAGTGTTTATAATATTTCAGTATTTTTTGACATTACAAAATTAAAATTTCTGTTTAATTGTACTGTTCTCATTTCATATTACATGAAAGACAGAAATGATATATACCTATTAACCTTAAAATGAATCCTATCAATATCGGGAATGCGCGTACATTAATATGAAAGTAATGTGTCTTTAATCCGTCGGTCGTGCTATTTTTGGAGACTTATTCCCTCGTTATTACGTGATATCTGTAAGCTAAATTCAACCGAGCTTTTAAGCTTTTATCATATTATTCGTATATTAAATAATTTCAAATTGTGTTTTACATAAACTTCACTAATACAGAGAGATCTGAAACAAATATTATTGTTTCGAAATTTTGATCGTTAAATGGTGTGAACAATTTTATATTTTAAATAGTTTAAAATTGTTCTATATAGAACTATTTAAAAAAATTAAATAAAAATAGCACAAAAAACGCGCTAAAAATTTAAAAATAATTATTTCATAAAGTATTAAATATTCCGCTAATATACTGAAATAATTCTCAAACAACATTAAAATTTTAAGCAACATTTTATTTAGCGTTCATTGTGTAGCGCAAATAATTACAACCTCTAATTTTCACTACGCTAAATGCTAAAAGCTCCGAACATGTGAATACTGCGCTAATGAGGCTCACGTTTAAATTATTGTTGATAATAGTTAACGCCAGAATCGAACACGGATGCTAGATGAAAACCTTAGCGAAAATACGGCTTTGTAACGAAAAAAAAATCGGGGACAAACGCGAAAGGTCGTCATACAGAGGGGTTGAGTATAAATGCTTACTTCATCGATTACAAGAAAGCAACCGATCGTGTTGAGTTGGCGCAGCCTTTTTTTTTCCCCCTACTTTAAACTGCTCTAAGACCTTTAAACTTCCCCCTTCTATTCAGACCCCTGAGTCGAGTCCCACAGTCACTTCTCTAGATGTTCTCTTGTCTCTTACAGAGTATCCTTATCCTAACAGATGCTAGAAAACGTGCTGCAGGCTATCACCTCTCCTCTTCCTTTCCACTATACCGATTACGTAACCCTTTTTTTTTTTTTTTTTTTATATATGCTCCTCGATTCAAAATCTCTTTCTTTTTCATTTAATCCAAATTGATCTATTATGCATTCCTAGCCAGTCGGGAATCGTGGGAAATAAATCAGATGACTCATAACCTCCATTATTTTATACTTCTGGCAGGTTTTTCACACCGTATTCTGCAATATCAATCTTTTGTCTACAGATGCTCATTCCAAACGATGATCTGACTCTTCCTCATTCTCCGAACCAGTTTCACTTGTTTATCCAACCGTTTTCTTCTTCCCTGTCCCCGGTTTTTAACTTCCCCTCCATGCTTCACCCGAATCTCTCTACGAAATGTGTTCACGACATGGACGCAGTTTGCTCCTTTCTTTCGTGCCGTTTCCGTATTTCTGCATCCTTCCAACATGATGAGATCACGTAATCTTTGAATGTTCCTCGCTATCAGTTGATCAAACTTCTATTCGTCTTTTTTATCAAAAACAGCATCCTATTATTGTTCACGGCCTTTTTTCATTTATTCTTTCCCTTCCATCTTCTTTTGCGATCTAAGTGCTTAATTCATTTTTCTCAGCTAACCCTGATGCGTAAAGATCTGCTTCTCCATTCCCTCAGTTCTTGAGCCATCGTCCATGTTGACGAACCCGAAAAAAAAACAAAAAAAAAAAACACGTAAGAATAATCGAGATTATAAAAAACGCAATGTCGACAATAAATATCTAATAATAATCAAAAATCTACACTGTGGCTAAACGCGCGAACGTAAAGATCGGAACACAATACTAGAAGGACAAATGCGGTTTTGAAAAAGGAACGAGACTAGGATGCACTCAATCACCAAAATTATTTAACGTATACGCAGAGAAAATCATGAAAGAGGCGCAAATTGGACGAATAGGTTTTTTGTAAATAGCGCTAGAGTAACGCAGATATGGTTACGCGCCAACAAAGTCGTAATCATAGAGAGACAGAGGCACAAATGCAGAAAATGGTGAACAGCGTCCGATTAACATATGAAAATTAGCACCAATAAAACAAAGGTGATAAACCAAAAGTAACAAATAAATATAAATATAGAAACACGAAAATAGAAGTGAACGAATAATATGTAGAAGCTTTGGTAAGTAACAATGGCGGATACCTAAAAGTGGAGTACGAATTGGTTTGGCAAAGAAGGCATTCAATAGTTTGAGCGGGGTACTAAGAAATCAAAGACGAGTCTCTCTGGAAAAGAATAATGCGATGCTACGCATGATACTGAAATATTCGTGCGAAACATAGACCAAGAGCGCAGAATTTAAAAGATACTGTGTCTGTAAAATTGCTGAAAATATCATAAACCGATCACGCAGTACTCGCAAGATTCGGAGAAGAAAAAAACTCACATTTACAGATATATTATGAACAGAACATTGACATATTCAAGATACGAGAAAATAGAGGATTCGCGCTCGCGGTGCAGAAAGAAATACAGGCAAACCCGATCAAAGGAAAACACGATCGCACTAATAGTGATTGATACCTCGGCCAAGTAAGATTCAAAGAAATTTATACTCGGAAAGGTTGAAAGAAGCCCCAACTCCATTAGGCCCCTTCGAACCATCCGTAAAAATAGTCATGTGAGAGGGAAAACGGGACTCGATATAACTATGGATTTCCTGTATAACTATTGCATTGGAAAGGGATTTGGAGGAGAAAGCTAAATGTAGAATACATTACGAGGATTGGAGAGATCTGCAAAATTGAAAGTTAAGTAAAGGAGATTATTATACTAAATCATACAGGATAAAAAAGAATTCAGCCGCAAAGCAATGTGGGCTAGGATAGGAATATTCTTAGAAGTAAAACGACAGCTTTGCAGAATAGAAAGGTATGAAGGAACAAGTCTAGAGGATGATAACGGTACGCGTTTACACAAAAAACGATATCCTAAATAAGATCTGCGGATAAAAAAGTCCAGTTTGACTCAGCAGGAACTCTGCTGGTATTGGAGAAGATCTAGGATTACCAAGGCAAATACGAATACGAGAATTTTGGATTACATGCAACTTGGAAAGAAGTGATTTAGAGACACAGTCGTAGATAAAAGAGCAGTAATCGAGTTTAGAACGGATAATCGATTTGTACAAAGAAATGAAGAGAAAGGGATCGTCTCCCCATTTTGTTGGGGAAAGAACTTTCAGTAGGTTATTTCACTAGTCATTTAAATCTCTAGTCAACTGATTCGGTCTGTGATTCTTTTTCATGTTATTCGTTGTAAACTATGCGTTGTTTCGAAATCTTACACTAGCACGTAATTTTAATTTGCAAACAATTTTAAACTTTAATTCATTTCAAATTGTTTCATGTAAAACTATTAAAAATATTGCCTAATTACTTCAAAATTCTGATTTGTAAACAATTTTAAATTTTAAATAATTTCAAATTATTTCATAGAAATTACTAAAAAAAAAAAAGTATCTAGCTAAAAATCTATCTCTGTAAAATTTTAACGTACTTAGCGAATGATTATTAGAATTTAAAAAATTAAGAATATTAAATAATTTCAGATTGTTTTACATGAAATTATTAATAATAAAGAAGACCTAACGAAAAACCTCAGCGTTGCCATAGTGAAAAAAGAGGTTAGTTCGAACCACTTCAAAGAGACTCGTGTTATAATCTGTATTAGTCACATATCAAAATTTCGATGCGATCGTACTCGGCCGTATAGTAGGGTTCTAACTATAATTGATCTGCTACACCAAAAAAAGGAAATGATCATAAACATCAGGGGGAAAAAAAAAGAAAAGACAAAAGGTTTTAAGATGATATTAATAATAACGCCAAAATCGAAAAGAATAAAATTTGTCAATGAAAAGAGAACAACCTAACGCTATTAAATGTGCGACGTGAAGAACGATAAATGTTGATATTTTTTAAGGTAATTGCGTAAACAGCGAGTCAAGGAATTACGAAATTTATTTTTTTAAATTTTTGTGTTTAAAATAACATCGCAGCCTATAAACAATAATGCTTTCCAGCTTTATGGAATGTACAACTTTATGTATAGTATATTATGCTTTTCTGAAAATGATGTAACATCATAATTAAATCTGTATTCGATCACGTTTTGTATGTACAATTCGATTTTCACTGTTTAAGTTTTCAAAGTGTTACAATAACCTTTCGGCGATAATTATCTGTCTTCACTTCATTCCTTACGGGCCCAGCAGTCGAGAGACCGTAACGGTATTAGAATCGTTAATTTTCAACAAATTGTAAACGACCCGGATAATTAGGATTAATTAACACGCTCGGTAACTTTTATTAATTTTAACGTCTAAAAAACGTTTTCGGTTAGTTCTAACAGTAACGCAGAGGACAATTAAGGTTACAAACTAACATTATTAAATGTTTAAGATGGAAGGTAATAAATTTTCTTTGTTTTTTTCTCCGCTGTCGTTGAAAAGGATAATCGATTAAAACGAGTTCTTTTTTATTTTCTTTTTGATTTTCCACAATTTTTTTCAAATTGCTTCAGCCGTTAATTCTTCCAAACGAGAGCGCGGGAAAAAAATTATTCAAGCAATCTACTCCAATAGGAGGAACCTCTTTTTATCACTTACGACGGTAACGTGTGTACTAAATCTTTAGAAAATTAATATTCCGATTTACCACGTGCTCAAAGAAAAGAAGTGACACATAAGAGGGTTGATTTAAGATCTAAATTCGGTACTTGTTCGAGGATTTATTAAAGGAAACTTTTCCGAATCGTTACGTTAACGATTCGAAACAATAAAATAAAATAACTAACTTTCTCTAACAACCACTGTACTCTTGGTGAACTGCGGGCAGTTAACTATTCGTACGAAAATCCCGATTACTACTCAAAGAAGTTCTTCTACTTTTATCCTAGGCCAATATGTTGAACCATGATTTACAAAACAAATATTTATTTCTGGTTTTGAGCAGCGGCGACTTTAATCTATCATCAACCTTGGATAAATTTTAAAAACCTTCTAAACAATTTATTATTACCCTGAAAATGCCGGATTTTTAACAGAGCGCCACTCAGTGCTACTGGTTATGCTCTTTGCCGATCAAAAGCCGATACCCGAAAGATATTAAAATTAATTTTAAGTTTGGACATCGTCAAAAGACGGCAACACACATATCGAATCCGTACTAATATTAATGACCACGTCATTCTTAGCTCGAGGTACACTACATTTTTTTGTTCCACAACACTATATCCCGTTACTTCATGTAAGGTAACAGAAGTTGAATGTTGTGTTGTACAATTGTTAATTTTTTCTTTTTTGTAAAAAATAAAAGACGGGTAAGAATGATGTAGTCAATTGAAAATGATTTTTCTAAAAAAATTTTAGAATCAAAGGGGCTTGCCCCCTTGTGAGACCCAATGGGAAGAGTTTATAGTATATAAATAAATAAATACGCACGTATATATATATATATATATATATATATATATATATAAATATATACAAAGTCACCCAAACTCATAGAATCACAATGTGTGCAAATCTAAAATGTGGTAAGTAGTTCCTCTACAGATATTAGATGGTAATTAAAAACCGAAATTTTCACAAGTCCATGTTCAACGGTGCAAACAAAAAAAAAAAAAACAAGATCCTGAAAACAAACGGAATACCATTAAAAATCCGACTTCTTAAAATTTAGTGCATAGATGCCCACCCGCAAGACTATTATACGTTCATTAGGAAATAATTCTACCGTCAGTATTGAGAATTTCCAAAAAAAAAAAAAACAAAAGGTGTGATAAAAACATAAACTTTAACAATATTTTAAATTCCATAAAAATTTCAAACATAATTGTGTCCCTAAGAGAAAAATTGGTTATCCTTTTTAATAAATTAATTATCTGATCACGCATGCACTAGTTAAGTATCTTTACCGTATATAAAAAGACGTAGTATTGAATAACTGCATAATCGCGGGTATTAATTGCGTAAGAATGTTATTTGTAAATCATATTTTGAAAAAATATTTAATGTAGTAGATTTTATTAGAATATGTTACAAATTGAAATATTAAAAAATCTGGCAACAAGAGTTTCAGTACATAAAAATTTTAAATCCTCGGCAACTATTGCGTTTGTTTTAATTATTATGTTGATAATATTCCCAAAAAAAAAAAGGAAAATTAAATAGAGGAAATAAATGAAATATCCAGTAATTGAAGAAAACGTATCTTTAGTAGAAATATAGTTATATAAAAATAGAGAAAAAAAGATTTGAATAAGTATTAATATGCGGGCGAAACCACGGATAACAGTTGTATATATGTATATGTGTGTATACATATATACGGATATATAGATATATGTATAGATAGATAGATAGATATACAGGTATATACAGATATCTATGCGAATAATATAGACATACAATCATTTATATTATATTGTATTATATTATATAAATATAAATCGTATATATATATATATGCTTATATGTGTGTATTAAAAATATACTAGTTACAAGGTCAGACTCTAGATAATCCATCAGATTTTTACAATAAATGCTCTGCGCATTTTAAGAAAAGCGCACCCCATAAAATGGTACCTGTTTATTTCTCAGCGCAACCTTCGCCATTATCGCGTCGATTATTATTGTGAGTTTTTTTTCAAATCCAAATCCAGTTGTCCCATCGTTTGCAATTAATTTAAATCTTCTCGCTGAGCGATCCGACGGAATTGCATAAACGTAAACCAGTTCCACTTTTCATAATACATATGCGATCGACATTGACAGACAATATTACTTTCATTATTTTAAACAATAATTCCCTTTTACACCGTCTCGGACCGTTACTTGGATATAACGTAATCGCTAGGTCAATGAATCCGAGCGGTAATCCCAATTTTTTTTATATTAACCGCTTTGTTCCAAACAACTTAAGCTACCGTTACTCGTACCACTTGTTAGCACCCTTTGCCATTTCTTTTTAAATTAAATTAAATAACAACACTAATTTGGTAACTAAAAAAGATACGTCTAAATAAATAATTACTTCTAATAACTTACTTTTTCAAGGTAAATTTGTAAAATTATTATTATCATTTTTATTGTTCTCCTTTTCTTCTCTTTTTTTGACGTAAAACGTCTTTAAAATTGCTCGTGAAACGAAATCGCGCAAAGCTATTATTTTGTACCGCATATATTTATATATATTTATGTATATATATATATATATATATATATATATATATATATATATATATATATATTATAAATATATATAAATACTTAAACCGATACTAGAGACCGTTCAACTGAGCATTATTGTTCACCAATTTTTTAATCGGAAAGAATAGACCGAGTATCGTAGGAGTAAGTTACCGGTGTAACATCGGTTTTTGCACTCTCGGTATAAACTACCGCGATATATTTATACATGTTGATGATCAAGTGCTTTCTACAACGTGTTCTATCTGTAGGATTCGAATAAGTTGATAGATATTTACACCAACCTCTAGAATGTCCTGTAATGCTATCTGGGAGGAGTTATTAAAAATTTGATGTTATTTTGAAAATTTCAGAAAAGGATCTTCTCTTCGGAAGTCAATAGGCGAAGAAAATTATAACGGAATGCGATCGGGGATACAACTATAATAATTAAAAGTACCCTAACAGAAATAATAATACCAGTACTAAAATAGAGGTGTACAGAAGGAGAAATACTGCGCACGCTGAAGATGGTTCTAAATTCAGAATGATGCACCGGATCTAGAGATTTTAGGAGAATTCAGCATTGTGTTAGAAGGAAAGAAATGATACCGATGCAGATTGGAAAGCTATAACGCATGAGTTTTGGAAAAATAGGAGAAATAATTTCTAGGTCTACGGTCGAAAAAATATTATGAAACGAACTGAAATAAGTGTAATTAGGTCATGACCCAATTGTTAATTACAGACTGATGATTATTATTGGAAACCGCGCCCCATAATGGTGAATTAACGTTTGAAATTTATATGTAGAATTGAAGGAGGTGTATTCAGCTAGTACGAAACAAACTTCGTCTAAATTTATAGCAAAGTTTAGAGTAAAATTATATAAATTGTTGTAGAAGATTGGGAAAACGGTTATAAGTGTTCGGATACAATAATGGATTGTAGTGATGTGTTGATACGGGTACAGTTAGCGTTCATAATCTTGGTTTCCTTTCCCTGTGTTGTAAGAAATAGCCGGCGAAATTTGTAAACAAAAGTCGCCGTTACCAGAGGCACCATGCGAAGGTTTCTTACCAAAACTCAGTGCACCACTTTCCACTTGAGAAACAGAGACGCTAACAGACGCCTAGAAATAACTTGACGAGAGACAAAAGTCTATTTCAATGAGTATCCCACTTACCTCGAAGTTACCCTTGATAGAACACTATCCTTCAAGAAACACTGCCTGAACACAAAAATGAAGATTACAGCCAAGAATAGCCATACTACGTAAGCTAGCCGGTAGCTTATGGGGTGCTAGTGCGCATACCTTGCGGACATCAACACTGGCACTATGCAACTCAGCCGCGGAGTACACATGCTCAGTATTGCTTAACTTTATCGCACTAAACGAAAGCTGCCGCATCATCACAGGGTGCTTAATGCCGACATCTATCGGAAAAGTCTGTGTGCTCTCCGGTATCACTCCACCTGCAATTAGACGGCAAATATCTGCTAGCACTGAAAAGAGCCAGCAGGAAATGGATAGCCGGCTTATGATGTTTGGATATAAACCAGTTCAACGAAGATTGAAGTCCCGCAACAGTTTCATGGCAGTTATCAAGCCATTAAAAGTAAGCCCGGAAATTGCTCGACACAATGCCTGGAAGGAAGAATGGGCGAAGAAAAATCAGGAACCATGGATTGAACCTAAGGAACACCTTCCTCCAGGAGCCGAACTAAAATACGAAACATGGCGTTCATTAAACAGAGTAAGAACAACGGTTGGTCGAACAGGGGAAGAAGTGGCGAATTTCTGACAAGTTTTTTTGTATTTGTGGCGAGGAGCAATCTATTCAACATCTTTTCATCTGCAGTAGATGGCCGCACAGGTGCGACTTTAATGACCTATTACAACTGGACGGAGACAATGTCGCGTTTGCAGAATACTGAGAAAACACCGTGTAACGCATAAAGAGATCCTTTTCCCGACACGAAAAAGAAGAAGAAGACTGATACAGTTTACTGAAACTTTTGAACCACTAGACGTAAGGCATGATTCGTGATTACGTTTATAAATAATGGGATTTTTCGTTACGGGTTTATTTGATCATTCCGAAAGGATCTCCTGTAAACATACCGCGAGTATGGGTAGAATAGAAAGTTAGTTGTTGCAAACTTGATCGAGTGTTGGTTGTAACAATTCCTTCAATTCCTTTACATGATGGCTTTTCCTTGTTTAGCATTATTAAAGACTGCGATAAAATGGAGGTGGCTGGATGAATGGGAACTTTAAAGGTCTTCTGATGTGTTTAATTTGGTGGTTGTTGGGGATTTGACGTATATATTCTCACTTGTTAATCTTAATTATTTAATTTTTTTAAGATCCGAGAAAAATGAATTTTATTCTTCTGGTCCGGCAGGAGAGTTTAAGCGAGTCGAAACAGTTACTCGCAAGTGAGTTAATGTGCGAACGGTAATCATACGGTGACAAATGTCGAGTTGTTAGAGTATTCTATATGTCGATGTTTGATTTTGTTCGTTTTCATATTGACCCGGTCGGTCAGTTCGGTTAATAGTACGTTTTCATTTGGTTTTGCGGTAGTACCTGCCAGTTTGTGTTTCTTCAATTATTTATCGACAAAATCCATATAAACGTTAGTAAGTTACCGAAGATAAAGTTTTTAAAAAAAGCAAATAGAATGTATTACTATAATTTTTTTTCTTTCTTTGTATTCAACACTATCAGCCTTCTACACCATGTTTGAGTTTTAATTACAAAAACTAGGGAAAAAAACCATTCATCCTGAATTGAATCGAGAATAATCAATCAACGTTTCTTATTTCTTTGGACAATTAATTTCCCATTTTTTGTCTACCTGCACCGAGGTTTAGAAAAAGGTCTACCACTCTAAATTGCGCGCAAAAATTTTACATGTATGAAATATAAAAGGGCGGCCAAAAACGACACTTACACACAGTGTGATGCCTAAACTCGTATTTTTCAATCTAGCAACGAAAATATACAATTATATTTATTAAAAATAGCCTATTTAACAATTTACGTATATAGAATGATTTAAACATTAAAAACTTTATTTTTTTTTTGAGTCTGACTTTTGCAACATGACTGATTACTTAGGAGTTTCTCAATTATTTAATACACTAATTTTTTTCTACTTGGATTTCACCAGTTCCAAAAGAATTATACGCGTGTGATTGATTAAACTAAAATTTTTCGTTATTTACAAGTAACTATTTTTAGTAAGATATATTTCATTTTTGTAACCCTAACCCCCAGTACTGACAATTTTATTTTTACCGCTAAGAATAAAAATAAATTCGAATATTTCGGCGACATTCTACAAAACCGTTGTAAAATTAGAATTTTGGGACATATTTTTATCTTTTACATGGTTAATATAATAGAACAGCAATTTAAACAATCGGATTAACGTGATTTGCCCCACGTACTACGGGTCCGGTGAAATTTTTTAACTCATGAAATTTCGCGTAAAACGATCCTCTAGAAAATACGTAACGTATCTGAATCCACAATTAATTGACTCTTGAGCTTTGAAGATCGCAAAAAAGCGTCGAAAATATGTCGAATATAGAATTTGAAACTGTCCTCGAAAAATCGCTTATGAATTTATTAAACTTAGAATTTTAAGAATATTGATCGCACCAACGGAAATTTCTGTTTCTTTTTTTTTATATATATATATATATATATATATATATATATATAATGTACCATTACGATCTAACCATCAAGGACATTTAGCAATACGTTTGAATGGAATTAAACATGAAGGGAAGAGTACCCTATGGTAGGTACCCGATTAGGACTACTTTAAACAAGGTCCTGCAGTTTCTGGCGTTTCAGTCTTCTTACATCTTCGGTAACATCTAGCAATTCTCTAGCAAGAGTGTTCGGAAGAATATCGAGTCTTTCTGCGTGTCTTCTAACGTGAACTTTGATGACATCAGCCACATAATCTACACACAAATCTCGATGTAAGGTTAGATTAGTTACATACCAGAGTGCCGCCTTGGTTATCAACCGAAGGATCTTATTCTGGCAAGTCTGTATTACGTTTGACGATGTAACGCAACGCGAAAGTTGAACCCCATACGTCCAGATAGGTTTTAGAATTGTTGTGTATATTAGACGTTTGTTATCCGTTGTCGGTACACTATTTCTCCCTATCAGCCAATACATTTTTTTAAACTAGATAGTTCTTTCTTTTTTACCTGTATATGGTGTTTCCACGTCAATCGGCTGTCTAAGTGCAAACCCCTAAATACCCCTGACCCAAGGTCGTGTCCACGGGGGGGTTTTGAGGGTTAAACCCCCCCATGAGAACTGAAATAGTTATTATAAATACAAACAAATCTGAAAAAAATCACAAATTTAAAATAAATATTGATGATTTTTTAGGGTGTTCTTACCTACTTTTAAAAGAAACAAGAAAAAATATGCCCCATATTTTTAGGTACTTCATTAATATTTTATGCAAAAAATTTTTTATTACGAGTATAATCAATAACATATGTAATTTTTATTAATGTTCATATACGGGGTAATTCATTTATGTGAATTATTAATATATAAATCAAAATGATGGAAATTATTAATAGTACGAATATTAGTGAAAAATGTATTATAAAATAAATATGCAAAGAAAATTTTCAACCCCCCCCCTTCCAAAATTCTGGGCACGGGCCTGCCCTGACCGCTATCAAAAATGAACCTGTCGCTGATAACCATATTTAACTTAACAGCAAAGGAAGATAGTTCTTCTCGAGTGATAGTTTCGTTATAAAAGTTGGAAACCCCCAAAATACATCCACAAAACATGCTTATATTAGAGGAACTACTAAATCAATCATATTATAATTCTGAAATCGGTAAAATCGAACCATTTCAGAACGCCGAAAACTTCAGAAAAGAAATTATGTACAGTCGATTGGTAACTCGCCTGTGGGAGGCTGCATTACATTTTTTTAGGGGCAACTTTCAAAATTCTGTGAAAAGTTTTAAAAAGCTCCGAAAAAAAAAGAGAAGAGTAATGTACTTCAATTTTTTTGTCATTTTATAAATGTACACCGGCATTTACAGGAATATTTCGAGAAAAAGATATCTCACTCTTCTATCCTTCACAAACAGCGATTTGCCGCTAATAAAACTCCAATTTTATCTCTTATTTTCGCTCATCTTCTTCAATTTTCGCCATTTATTTATAGTTATGAGAAACTTCCTTATTTCTCTTTCAGTTTTTCCAGTTTCCTTCACCCTCTTCATCGTCTTGTTCTAAATCTATCCTTCAACATGTCGCCAGAATTAAATTTGCCAATGCTTTAGATTCCTCTTTTTCCTACACACATCACTATCTATACTGACGGTTCCAAAGGCACACGTGGAGTTGGTTCTGATTTTTTTGTCCTACCTTAAATTACTCTGAATCTTTTACACTTCCCTTCTTTTGCTTAATTTTCTGTGCGAAATCTATTGCTATTCTACGCGTTGTTCTTTTTGTTTCTTCATCGCTAATTTTCCATGGAGTGCTCATAATCTCGGATTCTAAAAGTGCTTTGCAGACTATCACATCTAATCTTACTTCTATCTCTTCCGATTATGTGTTACTTCTCATACGTTCCCTCATTCATGATCTTTTCCTTCTTCACTCGATCGAGATCGATCTTTGATGAATTTCTGATCATTCGGGAATTAAGTGTAATGAATTAAAGGGTATATTCATTAGCCCGTTCTTCCATTTTCTGTGGCAAATTAATAGGCATTTCTTCTGCTCATAATATTATTCTTATTTCCTTAAGTGACTCATTCCGGACCATGGCTCAACTCTTATTCTTCTTCATTTTCTAACCCTGCCAACTTTTATCTCCCTATTCGGCCATCTCTTCAACTTTATCCATGGTTTTCTTGATACTTCCTCTTAAACACTCTACACAATCTTTGCTATTTGTGTCGCCTTCGCCTTAAACAATAGTCTCCATCCTGCATCATTTTCACAATTTTCATCTACTTCTACTCTATTTTGCCCTTTACATCCCCCTTCTAATTACTTTTTTCGTGACCTTGATATCATGTTTTAATTGAATGTCCGGCCTTTCCTAATTTTCTATTAAAACTCGGTTTCCTACCCCCCCTTAAGAATGATTTTTACATTCTCTTATTTCCGTCCTCTTCTGTTATTTCTGACCTTGAATTATTTTTATTTCCTGTATCTTTAAATGTTTAAAAAGAAGAACTTTATTTTCTCCTTCTTCCTATTTCTTAGACTAATGTCCTTATTGACACAAATTCATTGGAACAAAAAAAAAAAAAAAGAGCTGATCTAAAATAAGAAATGTATTTTTTTTTCCTATACGCATAAATGTAAAAATTATACGGTAATTTTTAACCAATTATCCTTGGAATCTTCAGCGCGTGTGCATCATACCCGACTGACTTTATTCGAAATAACACTTAACCGGTTTCTTATTTAAATCATTATTTATATTAAGGCTAAAATTTAAAAAAAGATAGTAAAACGTATAATTATTTAAATATTATCACTTTAAATTTTACTAACGAAATCGTCAAAAATGAAATTTTTTGTCTTTAAATTCAGACGCTAATATTTACAATTTAAGTGGTTTGCTATACTAATAGTACATTTAAAAAGTGGCGAAACTAAGATTTTTAATCAATTTTATTCAAATTCAAATAACAATTTCTAAATTCGAGGTTTTATAACTAAAATTTTTCCAAAATTTGGTTCTTTCAAAATTTTTTTAAGTTGTAATATTACACGTTTAACGGAATTGCTGCGAAAATTTCGGAAGAAGTTTTAGAAATATTTATATTGGCTAAATTTTACCTTTAAAGCTCTTATATATATATATATAGGTTTAAGAGGATTTCTGGTATTTCCAAGTTCAATTGCAATTTACGGGAACATACTTTTTTTACGTTCCGAGAGAGAGATTAAAAGTTAACTGGTCAACCGAAATATTTTTATTCTATTAAAAATGTTCAATCGTTATTATTTATATTTTCACGCTTCATTAGTTTTCATCTCGGTTGGCGAGTTATGTACTATCTAAAGATGATTCTATTAAGGGTTATTTTAAATTCTATATTGGCTCGTTAATGTGCTTCTTTTTTTTTTAAATTTTTGTCGTTCACAATTGGAATAACCGTTTTATACAATTTCTGAAGGGTCGTTTTAATCACGTGTGCGCGCAGTTTCTTTTTTTTTCCCCACTGTACCGGCTTTAAGAGGCCATAAACAGCGCCAATGACTTCCACTTTAACCTACCAAATAAATCAAGCCAATCCCTCCAACAAGAGAATTAGGTTCGAGATACCAATTCTGTTGTGAGGATGTTCTAGGTAATATATAATATCAGTATCCGGCCTCATGGCGACAATACGACTTGGCATTACCCATAGGACCCTGGTTAAAGAATGTATTTCATATAGCACCTGGACACCATGGCAGCAAATGCACTCAAGCACAACGCATAGGAGTCCAGGAATATATAAAGCTTATAGCCCACACTATGGCGACCGATGCGATTATGCATTGCCCATAGAGTACTAGTAGAAGCTATTCGGAGTAAAGGATCAACATTATCGTAAAGTTTCTTATGTTTATAAACCGCCATTCTAAAGTTTATTTAATTTTTTTTTTTGTTGTCATTTCCAGGAACCACCTTAATAGGATTATTCGTTGTAAATTTATTGAATACTAAAAAAAAAAAACAAAAAAAAAAAACAAGACAATTGTTAGACAATTAATAAGTTTTTAGATATTGCCACGTTTAAAGATTTTAAAAATTTTACCAAAAATCAGATAATTTCATTTAAACGTTACGCGCAATCAAAGTCCTCAGTAGGTGGACCATTTAGAGTCTTTTGTGCGATTAATGCTCAACTTCCCGCTGCGATTCGAGTTTCGCGCGCTATTAACGTTCGTTCATTTCGTCGCTGTAGCGAGCTACTTTTTGTTCTAATTCACTTTCTTAATCGCAGTTCGTAGGTATCGGAAATTTAAAGTGATTAGTTCGATTAATATGCATAATCAACCAATCACAATCGGTCGATGACATTGTTAATCCTAAAAAGAAGCAAACAGTTACGTAGGTAATTCCGCGTTACGTCATAAATTAACCAAGAATTTGCTCCGGTGCGAGCACGACTAATGAATTTGTTACGAGTCTCGCTGTTTTCGGTAATTTCATTAATACTATGAAATCGCAAATACCGCCGAATATTAAATAAAAAGGAAAAAAACGCAAAAACACCGGCGATATTATTAAAATTCGGCTCTCAATGAATGGAATCTGTTGAAGTTCCTTCGGCTTCTTTTGCCTTCTTTTATTTCAATTTCTAAACTGATTAACTGATCCTGTGAAAATAAATGCGGAAAGAGTTTATTATTTGTTTTTATATAATTTACTTACTGTCAAATTTTAAACATAGTTACGTAACTACAATATAATACCCAAAAAAGGAAGCGATTCTCAACGAAATACTATTTCCGCCATCGCCAAGGTTAAAATAAGTCGATAGCAATCCGTTACGTTCGTTCGTTTCCCATTAAAGATTTATTCAATAAGTAAGCCACCATTCGCGGGACCGTGGATTTGCGATTATTTCCCGAAGTTTAATTGGGCGAAGCAGTGTGACACTTTGAAAAAGAGAAAAAATGTAAATAGCGACTGGTTCATCTACGACTGACAAAAAAAAAATCTGCAACTCATTACCTATCCGTGCTGAAGAAGCAGGACTTCCGAGGTAGCTCCGTTCGACTACGCTTTGTTTTGCGCCACTCTTAACAAATAAAACCACGATTCCTACTGGTAAAATTAATTTTCTCTCGTCTAATAAGTGCGTTCGCTTGACAGAACCGTCGACAATTTCCACATAATACAATCGTCCACTCTGTACAAGAATAAGAACTCGAACCGAATTCTTTACGCACCTGTCCACTGTCGCATTTATCATCGGTTACTATACTTGCATTAACAACAGCTAGCTGCTGGTAATGATAAATTTGCTAAAAATTTAACATCATTATCCTAAGATTTATTCTTTAGCTCGTCATTCAAGCATTTCTATACACATACGATTTTAAAAAATCGTAACGCAAAATACGAGAGAAAATTTCGCATCAATTCTATTTTCCGGAATTCAGAATTTTTAAACTGCTAATGGTTGGAAAAATTTGATGAACATGAAAGTTTTCACATTTAATATACTCGCGCCTCTACCGATGTTTTCGGTTCACTAAATTTTACAAAAGTTCCATAAAAATCATATTTTATCGAATGCCACAGTAAAGTGCGATAAAAAAATAAATTGATTTTTTTAAAAATGCAAAAAGACATTTTTATTTGTATATTTCAAAAACATCCCCGTGTTTATATTTTCTGAGCCGCAGTGTGTTTTATTGCTTTATATCAAGCTGAAGATGGGCTTTTACTTTATTATTTTTGTAAAATCTTTTTGTAATTTTATTTTATATAGTTTTTGGAAATAGAATTTGCACTATTTTTATCTAAAATCTTCAACTAAATCTTTTACACGTTAGGATGACTGTAAGGTCCCCATTTTAAAAGCTACATTGCTCAATAAGCACAAATATTGTACTAAATATTTATGCGCATTGAGTAATGTAGCCTCTAAAGTTGGGCAAAGCCGTGTCCACGGGGAGGGGGGTGTTACCCCCCTCCCCATGAGAACTGAAATAGTTATTATAAATACACAAAAATCTGAAAAAAATCAAAAATTTAAAATTGGTTTTTTAGGGTGTTCTCCTTTAAAAAAAAATGAAAAAATATGCTTCATATTTTTAGGTACTTCATTAATATTTTATGCAAATTTTTTATTACGAGTATAATTAATAACATATATAATTTTTATTAATACAGTAATTCATTTATGTAAATTATTAATATATGTATAAATCAAAATGATGGAAATTATTAATAGTACGAATATTAGTGAAAAATGTATTGTTATTTATAAAATAAATATGCGAAAAAAATCCCCTCCCTCCAAAATTCTGGGCACGGGTCTGAAACTGGGGACCTTACAGTCACCCTAACATGTAAAATTATAAATGACGCCAGAATAACACGGAAAGATATATATATATATATATATATATATATATATATATATATATATATATATATATATATAAGTGCTTCTAACTTTTGTAAATAGTAGTGTTATTTCAACAAAACTAAATTCGACATCAGCAACAAAAATAACACAACGATAAATTATCATAAACGTAAAAATGTAATCAGTCACTGAACAGCAAAAAGTTATGCGCTGAGAATCGGTTGAAAACCATAAAGTCATGGTCATAAATATCAAACGAATTTAACTTCTTCTTCTTCTTATCGTATAATCGTCGGTTATATAAGAAATGTAGTAAATAGTAATACCTGTAATACTTAATTATAATTCTAATTTAAATTTTGTTAACCAGTCTCTATGGTTCCGTCTTTTATTTCATTTATGTCCTCTAACGTTAAATGTGAGGGTGCAAATTCATTACAGTCATCCAATATATGTTGCATTGTCTGTTTGGAATTTCCGCACTAGCATGCAGCTGTCGTCATCATACCCCATTTCTGCATTAAATAGCCGCATCTTCCCTGTCCGGTTCTAATTCTGTTAGGAGTCTTCCACTCTTTTCTATGTAATTCCATTCCTGCAACTTCTTTCCTTGGGTCGACTACTAAATGGGAATTTTTTGTATATTCAAGGTTCTTTTCCCATATCGTTTTCCATTTACTAAAATCTTTCAAGTCTTCTGATAATAATTTGTCTGATGTCCAAGGTGATCTTCGGGATTTAAGTCTCGATACCGGTGCGGACCTTATATCTCTTCAGAGATTGGTAGTTCAGGGTAAATCTTAAATTTATTTTTATCCAATATATATACCTTTAAAAACAAGAAAAAAAAAATACTGTTATTAATTTTAAAAAATACAAAACTAAATTTTGAAAATATGACTTCGTCTTGCAAAGGTTTTGATAGTTAAAAAACTTATATACCACATTTCACATTTCTGTGTCTTTCAGTCACTGCACAAACCAAGCAACACAAACACTTCTTTTATTAATATATATATATATATATATATATATATATATATATATATATATATATATATATACACAATACATCCTTAAAATTCGTAGTTTCTATATTCACAAATTTAACATTAGTGACCGATTTTAACAAATACGAAGTATTAAATTTTTAATACATGTACATGCTTATTAGTGAGCATATTGTGAAATTGAACGCGTTTTATTTTTAGATTACAACCAAATATTGCACTAAATAAATCATTTAAAATTCTTAATTCACTTCCATTAATGCGTCAATTCTTAAGTTTTAACAATTCCATAAAAATATGGCTGTCTATTATTTTTTAAACAATGAATATTAATATTTTACAATTATTTTTATGCATATTTTCAGTTAACTTGTATAATTCATTTTTTAAGAAAAATCGATAATTTATTGTTCCGTTTTTATTAACGTATAAATCTATTAAAAGGAAGAAAATTATTTTTTCCGCCATCGCAGTACTTTTCTAAATATAACTTGCAGAAAAATTCGAAAGGTCTATCGAATAATAAGATTAACTTTATTATACGCCTATGCAGTGTTTAACCTAATATATACACATTTGGAGAAAGGATTAATAAATTGTAGCATCGCGGAATTATATTAAGCTACCTAACCTAATTAAAGAAAAATGCAACAATTATTATTATTATTATTATTATTATTATTATTATTATTATTATTATTATTATTATTATTATTATTATTATTATTATTATTATTATTATTATTATTGTTGTTGTTGTTGTTATTATTATTGTTGTTATTTTATTATTTTTTGTTACTATTATTATTATCACGTCCCTCCATCATCATCGTTGTCATCGTCATTATTATTATTATCATTATTAATATTATTATTACTAGCTGACCCGTGCGAATATTTCGCATAATATTGTAATAATAAACAGCAAATAGTATAATATAATTTTTGAAGCTCTTTACAAACTTTAATGGGCTCTAACTCAGTCATTCCCTTGTGGCAACATATGTTCGATGAATTGTTAATGAAGTCCTCTGCGAATAATTTTGCAACGCAATGTACGCATTTTTTGTCCGAATCACCGACACTATGTCTTTGCACTTCATTATCTTTAGGAAAAAGACGGGCAGAACAATATGTTTTTGGAAGATTATACAATTGTCTATTCACACTAATATGTTGATGAAGGTTAAGTAGGTAAGAGGATGACAGAAAGTTGTTATGTTGCAGTAACTGTTGCCTGAATCTGTCTTGCCTGCGATTGCGTTAACCTTCTCTTTTTTTCGGAAGTTGAAGTTGTCTTTGTTCATCACTTCTGGAATTTCTCCTTCTGCGATCTGTGAGAGGTTCTAATGGTGTGGTACACCCTCTGGTTCGAGGTCTTCCTCCTGGTCTGCCGGTTGTGTCCTTCGGCATTATACGTGAGTTTATAATAAGAATTTATAAGAATTTATAACAATGACCTGAAATACAGAAGATAAAAATTAATGTCTATTTAACATTTATGGCTGATGCAAAATTAATTACCTGATTTAATTCATTGCATTGATTTACGAATAGAAGTTAATTTAATTTACATATTTATTTATCACTATATTATTTAGTTGATAGATAATACTTGCGCTGTAATGTATTATAATAAAGATTTTGCTTTACTTATTTCCACATTATTATACTATTTGCTGTTTATTATTACCCAGCTGGTAATAATTTATAAGAATTATTTAGTTGACAGAATGTGTTAGGGTTAACATTAAATTTGTTTCAATTTTTTTTTTTTTTATGAAAACATTAATTTTAAAAAATGTGAGTATTTTTCGTCAATAGCGAGGAACATAAGCTTTAAAATGACGTTTGATTCATTCATTTTAATAAAGAATTAAAGAAGATATGGCACTGCTACAAAAAAACACCTTTTAGAAATAATATATATATATATATTGATTATCATTATTAATATTATTATTATTATTGTTGTTGTTATTGTTGTTGTTATTGTGATTATTATTTATCGAGCATCAGACGCAATACGCTATTAGAACAATCAAAATTATCACTGCATTAATTTACATATTGAAAAAATAAATTAACGTTTTGTAAATATTTGTGCATTTAAGATACTTTGCTGTTTTATTAATATTCAGTTAATCATTTCCAAATGTAGTTTGTATATTGCCGTTTACGACACCAAATACATCGGATGTTGTTGTAAAGCACACATTCTGTCAAACTGTTTAGGCAATATAATAGTTTTATCCTTTAATATGTAATCGCCGAGAATGTATAATTTTTTTAGCGACTTTGATCAGGTTACTTAGCAGACTAATATTGTTTAGATAAATGTATTTGCCTGGTTTAGGGAATGATTTTGGAAATTTTCAATTGTTGCTGAAAGTTTCACGGTAACATCACGAATATTACCTAACCAGATAAAAATGTTTCCCTTTAAGCAATTTATAATTTTCGAATTTCACACGGTGTAAGAAATTTAAAATTACACACGGTGTAAGAAATTTAAAATTATACACGGTAGAAGGCGCTGTGTTTAACTACAGATTGCATCTGATTAATATTATTTCGTGCAAAGATTTGCAAGTTTTTCAAATGGACATGATAACAATTTGAGGAACAATTCAGTGTTTGCTGTACCATCTCATAGACGTGCTGTTTGTTTGCGGATTATAGAGAAACGTTATATTTGTTATAGATCACGCTCAGCTTCCGTACATCGTTATATCTGATTCAAAGTATATTGTGAAGCGTTGTTAATAATACAGAGAATCTATTTCTCAGCAAGCTCGCTCCATGTTCGTCATATGTGCTTACCGTTTGCTCCCTTACGCAGTCAACTGACTATTGTTCTCGAGTAACATTATTACAAGAAACTACGATAAATAGTTTAATTTTAGCTTTTGAGTAACATAATTTGATTTTAACGTTTCCTTCATGACCGACGCCGATTTATATTCCTCCAGAATTCCAATGGCTCAGTGCGATTTTTTAACATTTCCCATTTACGAGAAACGGAAGAAAAAACGTCAGCTTTAGTTCTTTCACGTTTTTTTCAATAAACATTTAACGCACCACCCTACTCGGTCCCTAGTGAGAAAGCCAAGGTCGTTTCGTTCATTAGCAATGTAATTACTACTATGTACATATATATGAAAATTGTCTTTGATAAAATCGCACGACGATTTATATCGCTGTCTCTCAGACGTATTAACTGTGCCACGTTGCTTATGTTATAGCTCATTTTTTATCTTTTCCGTTTCAATTACAAAATTCCCCCATGTGAAAAATAATAAAAACATAAATCTACATAACGCCGTCATTATCTCGTTTACACGGGCAATTAAAAGCATCTAAAATTTAAGTACGTGTACGTGATATTTCACGATTGTATCAATTTAAGTAAAACAACTATAAAAAAAAAGTCCCCAAAACGGTTACTGACTGCCATATATTCATCAAAATCAATAGACATCATTATTTTACAGCTAGTACGGAGCTGGTGCGAACAAACGGCCTTGTTATTTCTTGATTTTCATTTTTCCTTTTAACATGACTACATTTTTGAACCGGGGGTCATTGTACACATTTTTGCGTGGACAATTTTACAACACGGTAACCTAGGTCAGTGCTGTTCGAATCGACTCGAATTTAGAATTTTGTGCAACGTTAAGACGAAAAGAAATAAACAGCGGCGTCAGTGACTACCTATTATTCCTGGTAGTGTATTCGGCCATTGTTGTATGCAGTGCGAGTATACACGAAAGACTTCACTTCGCATTGATTAGTAAATGTTTGATTTATCGATATACATTTGCCATTGCTTTCCATATGATTCGATTACGGTTAATTTAATTGTTTCTTTTGTAATATCTGCCATCGCTTTGAATTGAACTCAAGACTTCTGTAACGGAAGTCGAGTGCTCTAGCAACTAGACTATTGCGACATAAAAACTTTAGGTACTAATAAGAAAAAATTCGCAAGAGTTGAACATAAAGAGAGCAAACTGTCAATCGTAGGAATATATGCAGGAATAGATGCAGGAACAGATGCAACAGAGACGGTCATTATCATCGCAGTGTGTCATACTTAATTCCTGAGCGGCGGAGACTACCTCTATTCGTACATTTCGGCTGTACAGACATAGGCACAGTGTTCTCTAGGCAATTGTTTATACGCAGTACGAATCGCAAGAGTACATTCGGAACTGATTAGTAATCGTTTGATTTATTGATATACGAATGCAGTACTCCCCGTATGTGTCTGCTGTGTACTGACTAGCGCGCATATGATACTATGCATGTTTGGCCATTGCTTTCCATATAATTCTATTAGCGAGTATTTTTAATTTAATTTTCCGTTATAATTTCTATCGTCGATCGCGATGACAAAGACGGTAAAAATTATAAACAATACTAAGAGTAAGATGAGACATAGAAATCCTACAAGAGATCGTAGGAACAACCGGTTCTTGAAGGATGACAAAAACGCAAAAAATAATGATTGATGATAAGAAAGATTAAGCGGATTATCAGTAACGCCATATTTTTAGTAATTGTCAGACAAATGTTATCAAAAGGTATTTATTAATGAAAAAAAAATATATATATATATATCAAATAACCAAATGGATGACTCTTTATTAAAAACTATATAAATTGAGTGTGTACTCTGTGTTGTTAGCTGATAGTATAGCCTGAAAAAACATGTTTCCAAAAAGTAATTTACTTTAATTTTTTAAGTAAATTTATACTGATTTTTGTTATTAAGGGGAATAATGCATTGCTGCCACGTGAATTACATTCATTTCAATGTAATTAAAATACTTTTCATTTTGATGTTTGTACATTTGTTAAACTTAATTCATTTTGAGTATTAATTTTATCTTAATAAAAAAAATTTGGGTTTGGTTGTGCTGAGGCACAGGGCCGTTTTTTTAACGTGAAACGCCTATATCGGTTTAAGTATTTATATATACTAATTACAACGTAATTCTTAGGCTACCACCCATTAGAATATAGGTCCCAAAAAAATGTCCCAATTTTATGTTTGTTTTTTTTTTAAATAATAATTTGCGGGTCCCACAAGGTACTATCTCGTCTGTGCGTTCTCAACATAATTATATCATTTATTTGTACAATATAACATCAACTTAACTTAAGTACTTTCTGTTACAACGTAAAAAGTGTTAACTTACATATTACTATACTACAAAATCCACACTCTCATTATTTATCATTTATACTACAATTATACCATCATCTAAAATAATATTTCCTATTACAATACATTAATATATTAACTTATATATTACAATAATACAATATAATTTTTATACAACTACCACTCTCTCATTAGTTGCTTAAAACTGGAGCAAGTCTCATGTCAACGTAGCCAATATTTTTTTTTTTTTTTTTGTTATTATAACTATTGCTCTTTACACCGTGCTATCAACCAAATTTTAAGCTTGTTTTTCTGATTCTCTAGATTTTTTTCATTTCGAATTTCCGTTGGTATCTTTCCCATTAATTTTATTAATACCTCTTCCTCTACATTTTCTATTTTACTATTAATCCCCTTAGATCGTACATAGCAAGGTTTATCGCAATTTCTAGTCCTGTACGTTATTGTTCTAGTTAGTAACTGCCTATGTTCGAGTTTAGCACTGAGTAATTTTCTGTAAAATGTCTCAATTTTATGTAACGTTTGTTATATTTTATATAGGATTTCTGTGATTATGTTATTATATTCATATGGACCGACTTGGAATTACGTTGTAAATTTTGATAATTTTATACAAAGTATAGAAGAGAAAGAGATAGAAATGTGGCCAAGAAGGGTCAAGGGGCATAGCCCCTTGCGAGGCCAAAATGGCCGAGTTTTATATATATATATATGTATGTATGTATAAAAATATTTAAAAATATATATAAATATATAAAAATATATATAAATATATATAAATATATATAAATATACATAGATATATATAAATATATATGAATACTAGCTGACCCAGCCACGCGTTGCTGTGGCTTAGTAGTTATAATAGATTAAATTAATTTTTTACTTATTATTTTGATGCAACCAAATTAATTTTTACTAATAAACCTGAAATTATTTAGCCGATTTTGAATCATATGTAGAGAATGAAATTATCCAACTAATATACACTTATTGAATTTACATTTTATTTATCTAATCTTTAACTTTAATCTGTAATCAATGACTTATTTACACAATATACTAAATTAATTAGTTACATAAAAATTAAATGTTATAAATGAGGCAGATAACATTGGTTTCGAACTATTAGTTATATTATTTTATAAAATTGAAAATTATCTAAGCACTAATTTGTGCACAATGTTCTTGGTCAACCACCTGTCTTTTGCTAACACGAATAGACTTGATGGTGTTCCGACACGTGAGCACCAGGCAAGATGCGTTTATTCTTGCAATTTCTTCTTCCGATTCAGTAGTTCTCATATCACGCATACGCCGTGCATTTCTGCTACGCGCATTGTTGAGGTTCGATTGTCTCCGCGGCATTATCTTATACTGAAATATAAAGCAACTTAGATGCCCAATAATGTCAGAATTTTTTTTTTTTTTTTTTATCAAGGCAGGACGTTTATTAAATACACTGAAATATAAATAAATTAAATGCCGTACAATATCGCACAATATTTTTTTTTTTTCCATAAACAACAACTCCGTAATAATACGAACTTTTTTGTAAACGACAGCGAACACAATTTATTTAATCATTCATCGGTAAAAACGCCATGCGCCAGCGATAAACATGGTTGCATTTCGATTAACATCGCACGATACACAAAAGTCGCCACGAAAAGTAGTTGGTGCTCAAAAAATAATAAAATTGCCAAATTTGTTTTTTTTAATATAACAAATATTTATGTAAATAATTAAAACATAATAGCCAATAATTAAAATTGTTTTTTTTAATTGATTGATTAAATTGTTTAATATAACAAAAATATTTATGTAAATAATTAAAACAAAAAGTATTCTATCTGTTAAGAGTTGGATTAAATTGCATGTACTTTCAAAATGTTATAAAAATCGCTGAAGTAAATTCCGAGTTTATCCTGCACAAACATAAAGACACGGGATTTTTATATACATATAGGTAGATATATAAAAATATATATAAATATATGCAGATATACGAGGGACGTTCCAAAAGTAATGCCCGATGCGCGATAAAATGATAACACTGCAACGCCGCGAAACGAAACTCCGTACATATAAAATATTTAAAAATTTCGAGCATATAGCTTCAGTATGGTTAGAGAACGCGTTCTGTAAACATCGAAGTTCCGTTGTCAACGTATACGATTATGGAACTACGAGCAGGGGGAAGCGTTGTTGGACAGGATAGTCACAGGGGACGAAACGTGGATCCATCATTACAGCCCCGAATCGAAACGTGCGTCTATGCACTGGATTCCAAAAGGTGAGCGACCGCACAAGAAAGCGAAAGTCCAGTTTTCTTCCGGGAAAACCATGGCGACAGTGTTCTGGGATAATGAAGGTGTTCTTCTTGTCCGATATTTACCGAGTGGACACACAATAAACGCGGCGAATTACTGCGAAATTTTACGAGATCTCCGTGATGCTATCCGACAGAAGAGGCCCCATAAATTTCGTGGGATAGACCGAAGTTCGGTGCTGCTTTTGCACGACAATGCGCGCCCTCATTCAGCTCGTGTAACGCAAGAGATACTGGCTTCCTTTGGATGGACAATATTCCGGCACCCACCGTATTCGCTAGACCTTGCCCCAAGTGATTTTTGGCTGTTTCCCCTCCTGAAACAGCACTTGGGAGGGCAAAGGTTCACCGCATAGGACGATGTGCGAGACGCTGTCCGCGCGTACTTGCGCGGAAACCCGACAGAATATTACGCTGAAGATATTGGAAAACTAGTGTCACGCTACACCACGTGCCTCAACCGTGGTGGCGATTATGTAGAAAAATAGTATAGCTCAAATATTGTATAATAAACGTGGTTTCATTTCGTTTCGGTATTTTTTGTTTGTTTACGGATGCAACGGGTATTACTTTTGGAACGTCCCTCGTATATACGAGTAGATATACATATATAGGTACATACACCGTTTGTCCGAAAAGTAAGGGGACTAATGCTATAAAAAATCGACAAATTCAGATAGGAAAATTTATTCTCGCTAGTTTCTACATAATCCCCCCACCCCCACCACAATGCACCTTTCAGATCGTCCGTACAACCATTGGAAGCTTCTGGAGAACGCTTCTTTTGGAATCCTTCCAAATTCACGTGTCACAGCTGCTTGAATCGATAGAATATCGTCAAAACGGATTCCTTTCATGGCAGATTTCAATTTAGGGAACAGGAAGAAGTCACACAGGGCCAGGTCCGGTGAGTAGGGCGGGTTGTGCAACACTGAGATACATTTTTTGGTCAAAAACTGGATCACTGATCCGGCGGTATGAGCTGGCGCGTTGTCATGGAGCAGGAAAAAATCTCGGGACTCCCATCTTTCTGGTTGTACGCGTTGAATCCGTTTACAAAGGCGATCCAGAGTTCCCAAATAGTAGTTGGCAGTCACGGTGGTGCCTGGAGGCACGAATTCCTTATGTACGATACCTTGAGAATCGAAAAATGTGATGAGCATGGTCTTGGTTTTCGATTTTGTCGCGCGAACCTTCGTCGGCCGTGGCTCTCCACTGCTCACCCATTCACTCGATTGCTACTTGGTGGTAGGGTCATACTGATAAACCCATGACTCATCACCGGTAATCATTTTATCGAGCAGCGAAGCGTCTTCATCGATCAAATCAATGAAATTCTGCGACGAGTTCAGGCGCTGTTCTTTTTACTCCGGCGTTAAAGAATGAGGAACGAATTTAGAACAGATCTTCCGCTTGTGTAAAACGTTTCGAATCAGCTATTCCCGACTCATCTTCGAGCATTCGGCATGATAAGTGGTGGTCTGCGGCGAGAAGGGTTCGGATTTTGTCGGTGTTATCATCGGTACTCGTCGTCGACGGCCGCCCACTTCTTGGCTCGTCTTGCACCGACTCTCTCCCCTCCTTAAATTGTTTATACCACTCGAATACCTTCGAACGGGCTAGACATTCATTACCATACACTTTTTTTAAATCGTTAAACGTTTGGGTAGCAGTTTTACCGAGTTTAAAATAAAATTTAATTACCGATCGTTGTTCCATTACGAAAAACGTGACACGTTAAAAGAACACACAAATTACAAGACCGTATCTCACCAAGAAATAATCACACTACTGACCAACAAAAAATCATACGCTATGTCAAAACATAGTACTACGTCACTGTAATAGTTTCCCTCAGATAGCGCCACTCGTTTCTTCAGAAAAAAATCAGTCCCCTTACTTTTCGGACAAACGGTGTATATATAAATATATGCGGTGAAAAATAATAGTCGTTGCGTTGCGCAATTTCGTTTCACTATTTCGTTTCACGAGCGATTTTCAAGACGTTTCACGTCAAAAAACTGAATTTAATTCAGCTAATAAGTTAACACAACATTTATTGATTCTAAGGCGGTACGAAGTTCAAAATTAACTCACACGTTCTCAAACATTTTAATAAATTGTTTCGAAGAATATTTAGTATCAATTATATAACTTTTTATTCTTGACTTAAGAATGCTTTTTAAAAATATATAACACTCACAAATTCGGGAGGTTCTGCCTCCTCGGTTGGTGGGATATCCATCTTCAATCTCCGATAAGCGGATGACACCACGTTAGTAGCAAAAAACCTCGAGGAAATGTCATATATTCTGGATCAACTGGTAAAAATCAGTGCAGAATATGGCCTCCAAGTTATCAAAGCCAAAACCAAAATAATGATCATCAATCGTCCAGAGAATAAATGTCCAACAATACGTGAAATTGAGGGTATTGAAGTAGTAAGCCGCTTTACTTATTTAGGCTCTATAGTGGAAAACAGCGGCGGATGTAAAAATGAGATACGCCACAGAGCACAGATTGCACGCAACGCAATGAGCCGTTTTAAAATAATTTGGGCTGACTCCGCCCCTGTTAGTAAAGGTGCAAAGATTCGGCTAGTGAACTCCCTCGTCTTCTCAGTGTATTTATATGGTGCGGAGACCTGGTCGCTAACCAGCGCAGATAAAAGAATTGTAAATCTTCAAAAAGGGTTCTTTTTTTTTCAAAGTCCAAAAGTATTAACGAAGACACGACAGTTTTTCCTACCTTTATCTTTGCTGATATTTCAAATCTCGCTAATTATTCTGCCTTACCTAAATTACCTAAATCGTCTGGCACTAGAAAATGGCAGAAATATTTTAGCGATCCATCTTCCTTCTATGTCAGGATTCCATCTCAAAAGCACTATTTTTTTTTTATTTTTTTTTTTGAAAATATATATATTTATTAATATTTATACATCTTCTCGTCAAGCTATATGCTTGTCGACGAGTTTTCTTACACCTATACAATTTTATTGCCGCGCAAATATTTTATTACAAACCTATCCTATTTTTTCTTATTTCTAACTTAGCTATAACTAATCTATTATTTATTTTATTTTTATTTTTTATTATTTTATTTATTTATTTTGTTCCGTCTCTTTCCCTTTCCCTTTTTTCACTTTAGTTTATTACTATTTCCGTACCCTCTTCTTTTATTTAATGCTTATTATTGTTCCTATATTTCCCTCTTTCTGTAACCATTCCTTTATTTTCTTTTTTTTCACCCCAATTTTTTCCTCCTCTATTATTTCTTTGGGCATTTTATTTAACAACTGCGTTATAATTTATCTGTCTGTTTGCTCCCTCATCTTTGTTTTAGCTAACGGCAGTTTGTACAAATAGTTTTCCCTCAGCCCGTATTCTATCTTTATTCTGTCTTCCAATTCCATTTCCTTCTCTGTCATTATGTATTCCCATATCTTTATGAATAAATACATTCCCCTAACGCTCAGTACGTCTTCTTTTTGTATTATTTCACTTTCGATTTCGTATTTGTGATCCGATATTCATTTTAAGCATTTTATACGTAGTTTACTTATTTTCTTCACGTATGTTTTCCTAGCCATTCCCCATGCTCGATTCCACAGGTGCATGATACACCATTTTTAATGTTTTATTTGTTGCATATTTCTTTAAAGTGTATAATGCTGGTAATGTTGCCCTAATTTTCTTTGCAATGTATTCCGTATGTCCGTCCCGCCCTAAGTGTTGGTCCACCATTACCCCAAAATATTTATATTGGGTCACTACTTCTATCTTCCGGCAATTTATCTTCTCACATTCATTTCTTTCTTCCCACTCATATACACATTCGTTAGAGTGCATTATTAAATTTGGAGAGTATTCATCATACCTATCCCTTTTCATACGTAGTAGGTACCATTGCTTTAGTTTTTGATACATTAATTCTTAGATTTTTATCATGTGCCCATCTGCTTATTGTGATTAGATCTTTTTGCATTTTCATTTCTGCCTCTTTGATATCTTTATGTGCTGTAACTATTGCTATATCATCCGCGAACGAGTATATATCGCTGTATTTTAATTCCTTGTATAAACCGTTTTTTGTTTATATAATAAACAGTATTGGCGCTAAGTTACTACCTTGCGGAACTCTCACATTCAACTCCTCTTTTTCACTTCGTGCATTTAATATATTTACACATGTTTTCCTTTGGTTTAGGTAGTTTTCGAACCAGTTTTTAACACTGTGCGTTATTCCTATCTCCTCTAATTTATTTATAAGTATTATTCTAATTCGAAATCTCGAAATCCTCTCAATTCGTACTATTCCAATCTTACCCTCAAAGCTGGCACGAAAGGCTACCGCTTTGCCGTTCCTAAATAACCGCTAAATTCTTCTGTAGTCCCATCTTCTTTCAACGCCATGAACAGTCAATTTAAATTATGAATAACTTTTCCTTCGATAGCTCTTGTGTACTTTTTTTTAAAAATGTCTTGACCTCTACGTTGCCATCAGCTTTCGGTAAATTCGATATCCTCGATTTGGAAAATTAAATGTTGGACCAAGTTCTACAATCTCAGATATGATGGAAGTTATAGCTTCTTCTACTCTAAGTTTTTATTTTGATCGCTCTTTTTTCCATTCGAATGCTTCAAGTAAAACGAAAGTAATGTCATAAAAAGCGGAAGTAAGATTGCCGTCACACTAACTTATCCCGTGAAATTAGCTCCAGTATTTTAGGATACAAAAGTGTTAAATGAAACCAAAGAATTTAGCGAAGGTTTAAGACAGTTTGAATTGAAAAAAAGATTTGTTGAACTGTTAAAGCCTTACATGATACATGACAACAACTCAGCAGAAAAAAGTTAAAAATTTTATTCCATATTAAACCTTGTAACACCGGCAGCTATAACAATAAAATTGAAGCGGAAATTGCTTATGTTAATAAGAAAGGAAAGATCAAAAGGAAATTGTGAAATCAATTCGTATGCTAGTTATACTATTTGATGGGTTTAAACTTGCAAACGACGACATGTCTCTGACTTTTAAGCCGCTGTCCAAGTGACGATATAAAGAAATCAAGCATATTCGAATAAATAAGAGTTATAGGATAGCGATTGTGAACAGCAACTAAAAAACGTCGCATGATTGAAATAGACTTGTAAGGAAATATGCGCATTTGTAATAATAATTTTTCATAATTTCAGTCTATTATGAGATGTAATAAATTATTTAAGATCGCAATTTGTAACGTTGTCATTTTATTTATTTTGTCATCTTATTCAAATCCATTACCAACGTTCTCGAACTCTACGTTGAAGATCTAAATCATACAATTTAATAAAAAAAAAAAAAAAAACAAAAAAAACTGTCATATAAAACTGTAAACAATTAATTCTTTTAAGAACGACGTATTCATTTGAGATATACTCTTTTATATGTATTATAGAAGAACTATTACCTGGAGATCGAGCAGGTGTCTCTCTGAAATGGAGACCGAAGAATCGGTTTTTTATATATCAATATATCGATCCCTCTCTCTAATATCTATATATATTTGTATATATTTATATATATTTTTATATGTATATATAAAACTCGACCATTTTGGCCTCGCAAGAGGCTGTGCCCCTTGACCCCTCTTGCTTACATTTCTATCTCTTTCTCTTCTATACTTTGTATAAAATGATCAAAATTTACAACGTAATTCTAAATCGGTCCATATGAATATAACAACATAATCACAGAAATCCTATAAAATATAACACCCGTTACACAAAATGGGGACATTTTTTTGGAACATTTTTACTACGGGGGGGTAGCCTAAGAATTACGTTGCAATTAATTAATATATATAAATATATATATATTCGCGCGTGTGCATGAGTGTATACGTGTGTACATGTGTGTATGTACGCGTGTATTACGCATAGATAGTAAAATTGCACAATTTATGGACACTTGTAATATTGTTTGTATCAAAAAATTTACATACACTCAGCATCATGGAGATATTAACGAAATTCTAACTCTACTAACTGCTATCCACATTTTCCAGTATCTACTTTTAATTTAATTTATTTTTATATTTTTATATTTATTTATTTATCTTGTATTATTTTTTCTGGCTAGATGAGTGTCCAGGAGGCCGCCCGACATTTCGTCTACTAAAGCTAGGCCCCTAAGACCGAGTTCTCCCTAGACTTAATGAAAATTGTTCACTCTTTCTCAAAACGAAAGCCGCCCAACCCACTCTCTTCAGTTGCGTCTTTGCTCACCAATGACATACGCTTATCACAACTTTCATATTCTCAATGTTGTTGGCAGCGGTAAAGGTGATAATTGCAACTGTAAGACCAATCATAATAATAATCATAGAAATTGAAATGAGAATAATAAAAATAATACTAACACTAATGGTAATCTCGACAACGTCAATAAAAATAATAATAAAAATGGTAGTAATGACATTAATAATTCTTCTGCTATAATCTGGCCTACTTCATACAACATCGATCTCTTTCTCGCGAATCATTGTGGTTCTGCATAAATTATCTTAGAATCTCTCGCCGATAAAAATATCGGTAATTTACATCTCTCCTCAACCTCCGAACTTCTTTTTGACAAAACAAAATCAATCGGTAAAGTCGTGAGGGCCGGCAGTAATAGACTCAAACTTTTTTTAGAAATACTTGCTGCGTCAATAAATTTTTGTTTGATACCAGTTTTTTTGGAAAAGAACCGTCTTAAAGCCTTTATTGCTAGCATACTTTCATTTTCGAGATATGCCCATCGACATTCCTGAACGCGACTTTTTAATAACATATCATCCGAAATTTCTGTTATTTCTAAACGACATCTTAAAAAAAGGACAAGGGAACGTATTCGACCGATCCTGCTAATCGAAATCTTCCCAAAAAAATTCCTGATTATTTCTTTTTTTTTTTTTGTCTGCGCTGTACAGTCGAACCCATCGTGAAACCTATGAACTCACTTATTATAAAATATCCTAGATCCTATTCATCGCTTCTTTTCGATCAATTATAATAAAACCGAAATAAACTGGTCGAAGGGTGAGAACTGAACAGGAAAACAGTAAATCTGCCTTTCTATTCTTAGGAAATATTGAAATAAAAATCGGTTTTAATTTCCGTCACAGACAGTGTCATTTATAATAAATGGATTAAAAAAATGAATAATTCGGTAGGACAATGAAAGACAATACAAGCAAAATTAATGTAAGCGATAAACAATTCTCAAGAATTATTTAATCATTTGAATGACTGTCTCCATTTTATGTTAAGAAATAACGTTTATTTTTTTGGTAAATAGAAAACAATACAAGGGAAAAAAATGTTCTAAGGAAAATAGTAAGAAACGATTCTTCTAATAAACTGTACAGTTAAAGGGGGACCGCTCTTTCGGGGGCGAATCTTTCGGGCGCAGACGAACTCAAACTTTTTTACAGAGACTATCTGCGGTGATTTTCAAGTATCATCCGTTAAACGTTATCAGCTGTGTTAGTGAGAAACACGAGTTACCAAATACTGCTATCAGAAATTCCGTCCAAAAATACCGTTCTTCGTTAACGATTTAGTTTTTCCGCGCGTATAGCATGTTATATAATCACAAAACACATATTTTACATGATTTTATTTGGTTATTCACTTTTTTAAAATAATGAATTTAGCGTGAAATACTGATAAACAGACTTTCGCAATGTAAATGTAAGAGTTCTGTTAGCAATAGTGATACGGAATGGACGAAGATGATTAATATTAATAATCGGTCAAGTGCATTATTGGTTCTTTTCATTTTTTTTTTTTTTTTCCTAATGTATATTTAAAAAATTACAAACTATCAACTCTACGTCATTTAAAATGTAACATAACTGGATTGAATTTGCTTCTAATACATATTCGTTATATTATCTTTCTTTTTCATTCGTATGCAGCAAGTTTATTTGAGGTTACGTTCATTGAAGTTTCTTCTGTTATCTATGATTTTTTGATTATATATATTTAATTTCTTGACAAATCTACCTGGGTTTCAAAAAAATATCGAAAAAGACAAACAAAGGCGCAACAATTTTTAACCATTTAATTTCCTATTCAAATAAACGAAATGTATAAATTCCGGTATTTATTCTACGAATACAATTGTCATACCTCGTATGTATGCATATATAGCATGCTATACGCGCGGAAAAACTAAATCATTAGCGAAGAACGGTATTTTTTGGGTGGAATTTTTGATAGCGGTATTTGGTAACTCGTGTTCCTCACTAACACAGATAATAACGTTTAACGGATGATACTTAAAAATTACCGCAGATAGTCTGTAAAAAGGTCTGAGTTCGCCTGCGCCCGAAGGAATCTGCGCCCGAAAGAGGGTGACCCTAGTTAAAGAGTCTATCACATTAATAACAATTTATATTGCTTTATTTTAAGTATAACTTTCATTTATTTAATATTAACCATTTTAAAAACAATTTAATATAAAAATTTTTCCAAAAGTAAGGTCACTTCAGGTTTTTTGTACTTCTTGTGCTTGGATCATGTTTATTGCTGTTCCGGTTCCTAAAAAGAACTCATTTTCCTGACGATCTATTCCCTTGGCTTCCTGTATGAGAAAAACGTTTGAGAAGTATCCTTGGTAGGTGTCTCGTTTGATGATTGAAGGCGCAGTAGTAGTCTTCCAAACAATATGATCGGTTTTCGATCGGGCGTTAATCCTACCTTTTTATCTCAGATATTTACAAATCCTTCATCGGTAAAAGAATTCACGCTGACGGCCTTTTTCAACGTTATCATAGCTTTTGACAACATGCATATCTCTACTTTAAAAGATAAGATGCTATTCGCTAACATTCCTCCCCATGTTGTCTGTCTTACCACAAACATGATGCTAAATCGTTCTATATACCTTTCTTCCCCAGCCTACTCTACTGAAAGGAGAGTGTTTCAAGACCTTCCTTTAGGTTCGCGTCTCAGTCCTACCCTTTTTGATATCTATACCCTCGGTGCCGCTACCGCAACTCTGCGTCTTATTCTCATGATATTCTTCTCAATTCGGCAGATGCAGACATTTTATCAACGATTGACTTAATTGTTCGCTAGCCAAATTAGAACAAGTTCTTTCCCCCTTATGCATCTCCCACCACGCTCACCAAGTCTTATTGCGTTGTTCTCACCTTTCATCCGTGTAATCCGTCCCTAGTTTACGTGTCTTTAGACGACTGCTTCTTTACTCTAGTAATCACTTTTGTTATTTAAGAGTATTCTTAAACCGGCGACTATTTTTCTTCGAACATGTCAACTTTCTTTGCGTTTCAACCCATAAAGATTAACCCACTAAAAAAACTGCGGAGGTAATCCTTAAATCCTTTCTAAACACGGTAGTGCATCCAAATTCCTTCCCTTCAAATCAGACATCATTCGGAATTTCTATCTCCATCTTTGCTACAGAGCTTTCGGATTCACTCTTACACGAGCCATTTTCGTTGAATCTAGCTTTCCTCCGCCGTTTTCCGCCGATCGTACTTAGGTTGCCATTTCTAAACACTTTTCTCCCATTGTTTTCAGACTCCACCTTCCCTACCTCTCTATTCTTCAAAACTAACTCTTCTCTCCATACAAAACGCCCATCCTTTCTCTTATTTATTTCACATGGTCTCGACAAATTTTATTCTTTCACAGTATCTCGTAACAAATTTCCTTATTTCCTTTTTGACTACCGCGAAATTTTCTCATCCCCTTCCCAGCTACTTATTCTTCCTTCTCATTCAAAACCAGCTGACTTCTAATTACTAAATAAAAATTCCTTGTGAATTATTTCAAAGCTAGAAGATCAGTTCTTGTTAATGATTTAATGTTAGCACAGATCTACCCACCATATTGTATACGTCGTATACTTCGCTGCGATATGGAGCCTACTGCGGTGTTTAAATTTAGTGATAAAAATTACATTTTAGTTTAAGTTAAAGTAATTTCTCCCTTACGTCGAATAATGTTAATCATACACATACAAAATAGTTATGTATATAAAAAAAAGTGTATATATATATATATATATATATATATATATATATATATATATATATTATATAAAAATAATAAAAAAAAAAAAAAGATATATAAGAAAGTATTTACTTCGGATATAAATCAGCTGGGGTATTTATTTTTTTTCATACCTCTCACCCCTAGTTAAACTCCAGGCCGTGTACAATATCTACATTATTACGACTAAATTATTAAAAAAATTAAGTTAAAAATTAAAACAGAAACTTCTTAATACTTTAAGATCCACAACCTAACAAATAATACTGTGTTTTTGGTCAATTTCCTATTGAAGTCATGTTACACTTTTTAATTAAATGTCCAAAAATTAATATAAAACTCTAATAGTCCTATTACAAGAGTTTATTTATAATTTTTATAAATAAAATCTAATCGAAATCGATCAGATTATCGAATGCGAAAGTGTTAAAATTTTATATTGTTCTATAGGTGAAATATTAAATTCAAATATAAGACGTATCTTCGTCTTGCATAATTATATCGGTATATATATATATATATATATATATATATATATATATATATATATATATAAAAGGAGATTACCGGACTGACTGATCAACGCAGAGCAAAACCTCTTAAAGTTACAAATTTGTAATTTGGAGGGTACATTCTATTCATAATGTAGAGACGCACTGAGAAAGGATTTTGCAAAATTTTGATTTTAAGAGTTGAAAACATGCACTATTTCACATTATTTACAAGTAACACATATAACCCGAATTCTACATAGCATCCACAGAACTTGAAATGTAGAATACAATGAATAATTGTACATCCACGGGAATGGAGACACGCTCGGATAAATTGCTGCCTTCATCTAAATGAATCTCCTTTACGACGATTATATCGATATTATGCAGTACGACGAACTTGGAGAGACAATTAGTCTTACTTTTGAAAAAATACTTTCGACGTTCTATTGTACAATTTAAAAATTTTTAAACATATTTTTCGCTTCGCACCACCTAGCCCTTAGCTGTTGAAGAAAAATGCCATCGTTTTAGCAATTTTCTAAAGTTCTTTAAGTTGGCTTTAAACTAAACCAAAATTCGAATTTGACAAATTTGTTAATAATGTAGCTAGCCAGTGGTTTAAACCGGTTTCAATCAAAGTTTCCACGTGCAACTTTTCACAAATGTCTCATTGTTGTTTTCCTTTTAGCGTTGCTAGATTGCGCTTCGTAGAAGTCCACATTCTGCTCGCCAATAAATCGCCAAGGTCGCAGGTCGAGTACAATGCAACCGCTTCCTCACTTGTTCTATACAGGCCTTATAACGCAGTTTGCCGCTAAATTTCTTGTTAATGTTGGAAAAAATCGAACTTTCGAGAGTAATTTTCAACTTTTCATTATAAATGGCCCACTAACTCGAAACGAGAAATCGTTTGGAACATGCTGGGTATATGTTAACAGATTTTTGTTCGCTAATTTAGCGTCATTAATGGCAGTTAAATCCGGTCTGCAACACTTTTCAACTCCCTCTTTTCCCTGCCCTTTGATTACATCTAAAGCGTTTTTTTTTTTTTAAATATGAAAATAAATAAAAAATAATAATTTTTTTTTTTTTTAAATAATGGTAAAATCTGTTTTTCTCGTGCTTTTTCCCGTGTTCTTGTGACTTTTTTTTTTTTTTATAGCTCACCTTTTATCATTTGGTCAATTTTTAGTTAACGGCTACGACAAAGTAAACTTCGTAAATTTATAAACATGTATTTCATGGTCGGCTTAATCAAATTGTAGGTTCTTTTTTTGGTTTGGGTTTTTTTATATATAGCGGAAGCAATTACAGTTCATTTAGCCAATAACTAAGGTGAAAAAAATGATATAAAAAAATAATAAAAAAAGAAAAAAACGATTAAAGAAGGAAAAACAAAATTCAGCTTAAATCGGAATTCTGTTTCTGAAAATAAATTCGAATATAATAATATCGACTCGACTTCGCGATGACTGTAATAAGGAGGAAAAATATTGAGCGCCGTCAGTCGTCAAAGAAATCCGCTTTGTTCAGCTCAGTTCTTTTGTCGGTAAATAACAAATAGTTCAAATCGGCCACATAATCGATACTGTCATATTGAACACACAATAGGGATTAAAACTGCATTTGGGCTAGTGAAAAGTTTTGCCCAAAACGCAACCTGAAAATTATAGTGATAAACCGACAAACTAAGCTAGGAGGAGCAGCGGGGAAAATATTAAAAAATCCCGAGATAAGATGGGAGGAAAGCATGAAACAAAATAAATATGTTTGAGATTAGGCGACTTTTTTCTATAACATTTATTCAGACGGTCCCGGTGCATGGCTTGAAAGAAAATCCCATGCCATTGATGGCATTAACACAAGCTTTTCTTGAATCATTTAACAATATGCAGCGTAGTAATTGGAAACCCGGCATAACTTTAGCTTATCGTCTTCACTTAAAATACGTAAAAGTTCAATATTAAAAATCGGAGTGGATTACACTTGTATTTAAAATGACTATATTTAAACGCTAATAATGCGATGCGGTAATCAAGATTATAACGTAAAATCCTGCAGACCGTAGACCATCTGAGACATATTATTCAGAGGCCTTATCGATCTGCAACAGCCTAGCCGTAAAAATGGTCACCTCAAGAAGCAGCTTAAACTCCTTCATACTTCGTGTGGAATCAACAGATAAGTGCAGCGCTAACAGCGGAAAATTTAAACCCCGAATTTAACTTCATAGGTAAATATTGTAAATGAGTCCGGATATCGAGATTTAATTTCATCGATAAAATACAATTCATCGCATGCATCTGTTGTCTATTTAAATTCCTAAAGAAGGTGGGGTTACATTGATACACCGGGAATCATTGAATTAATATGTCGAAAGGATCAGTTAAAATAGCTCGAAAAAAAAAAAAAAAAAAGCAATAAGAGCTGGAATGGATTTATGATATGCACCAGTTCGCTTGACAAAATAAGTGACATTTTCTAAGAGCCTTTAACTCACGACAACCTGCGCTTCAGAAAAACGTTATATAAATCGTTAACGGTATTCGTGAATAAAATTTTAGAGATTCCTCTCCTCCTGTGAAAAATCCGGACAATAATGCTATACGTATGTATATTCGATTAACGCAGCAACACAGGTTCGATTAAAACCTGGTAGGAATACCCTGCGTTCATTCACTACGAATATAATAGGTTGAGAATTAGCAGCAACCGAACTCTCCATGTACGGCGATAACCTTGAATCTAAATTAGCATCTATACATGAACAGGATTTATATCAGAACCGGCTCAATAATTAATAACGTAAATACCGGCGAATATTAAATCGACTTTGAAACGCACCATCTGCTAACCAGCACTTCCACACGGCGGTTCATCTCTCGGCCAATCATCGATCAGCAACCCCGACCGCTTCGCAGAAAACTAGGAAACGCAAACTAGGAAGAAAAAACTGCGTTTCAATTTTTACCGAGTGTTTAACTTCAATCGAACAATTTAGTGAATGGCCCGTGGCCCGTGTAATGTAGAGGTGGAAGCAAAGCACAACGAGACAGCGTGAAAATGCAAAGAGACTCCCGGGTACAGTTGTGTAACCAGACTAACAGCTGATTTTGTTGGTGTAGGCGATCGCGTATATTTCCGTTTTGTTTTTTTGTTGTTTTTTTTTTTCCGATCAAGAAGAAATATAAAAAGACGAAACAAAAAAAATGAGCTTTCGATAACCGTCAAGATGAATTTAAAGCAGGGCGGTAAAAACGATACGAATCAACACAATTTTATTAACGCGGTATCTTTTTCGCTATCCTTTTCACATCTCGAACAGTTTTTGATGTTCTCAACGTTCAGCAGTTCGAGTCCGATTTCTTTCTGTGTCAGACAGAATTCTTTCCAAGCAAATCCGATAAGAACGAAACGAGTGCCTGTCTTTAAAAATTCTCTATATAACGAAGGACAACATCTCAAGTTGCCGATTCCTGGTCATTTGCGAATTAAATGTAATAAATTAGTGGGAATATTCATTAGCCCGTTCTTCCATTTTCTGTGGCAAACTTTTAGACACAAATTTTCAGCTCATAATATTATTCTTATTTCCTTAAGTTACTCATTCCGGACTATGGCTCAACTCTTATTCTTCGTCATTTTCTAACCCTGCCACCTTTTATCTCCCTATTCGGCCATCTCTTCAACTTTATCCATGGTTTTCTTGATACTTTCTCTTAAACACTCTACACAATCTTTGCTATTTGTGTCGCCTTCGCCTTAAACAATACGTCTCCTTCTCGCATCATTTTCACGGTTTTCATCTACTTCTACTCCATTTTGTCCTTTTTATCCCGCTTCTAATTACTTTCTTTGTGACCTTGATATCATGTTTTATTTGAATGTCCGGCCTTTCCTAATGGGCAATTTCGTCTTTCCACTCTTTTCTATTAAAACTCGGTATTCCTACTCCCCTCAAGAGCGATTTTTACATTCTTTCATTTCCTTCCGCTTCTGCTATTTCTGCCTCTGAATTATTTTCTATCCTCTATCCTCAAGCGTTTAAGAGAATATATAGCGTTATTTTCTCCTTCTTCCCATTTCGTAGGCTACTGTTCTCAGGTGATAAGCCTATTGAGGTGGGAAAAAACGAACTCTAAGCTCTTCGCAATTTGTGAGACGAAAAAAAGTTTAAACAAGTACATTTTGCAACGGGAGCAAAGAGAAGAGCTTCGAAGTTTATCACGAAACCGAAAACTTGCAAACTTATAAATTTGCCGATGAAAATCCAAAACTAAATGTTACCCACAGAGAATGAAGTTCAAAAACGAAAAAATGAAAAAAAAAAGAAAAGAAAAACCTCTACTAAACTAATAGGTCTATCAACGTTGTGGGCAGGCGGGAGATATTTTCAGTGTGCTAGGTTAAATATGACAATAATTAGACAAAAGAGAAAGTAAAAAGCTAGTGCACGAGTAGTAGTGGAGACTTCGAATTACAGACGGACACAATGATGATCTCAGCTATTTCTTCGTTTGGTTAAGCAATAGAGGTCGGCAACCGTAGAGAGAGTCTAGTAAGAGGAGCTGGCACTTGGCTAATGGCAGTTCTTCTCCGTACCAACAAGCGGGGGGAAGCAACTTGCTTCGGTTTGGTTTGGTTTCGTTCGGTTTAGTAGTTATTATCTTAAGAGCGTATTAATCAGCCATGTTCCAAATTTTCTCTATCACCTCGCTCTATTGCGTAACCTCGCTCGCCGAAATATACTCTAATGATGCGAACATTTTTCAGGATAAATCGAACTCGTTGCGCGCCGACAATGGGGTTAATTTGTAGTTACAACGTTGTCGCGGCTTTAAAAAAATAGCGCCAAGGTCGTTCGCAAAAGCACACGATACACAATTTTAACCCGTTATCGTACCAAAAATATCTTCTCATAACCCTATTAATTTTTGCGAAAGGTTTAATTTACCCGACAATACTAAACCGTTCGAAGTTTTTTGTTTGTTTTGTTTTTGGACACTTATTAAAATTCCACACTTATTGATACACGCGCATTTACATTCTTTAAAGGCAAAAGATATTTCACGTTATATATTACGTACAGATTTTTATGACGATATACATATATCGGTTAAGAATTCGAGAGATCCAGTGCAGACCGATGATTGTGTTACATATTTCAAAAAGATGTGGTCACGGTCGACAACTTTGTAGCTGCGTCCATATCTGTTAATTATAGAATGAAGCAGAAACGGCTTATTGAACCATACCGATAAAGATAATATGCCGTTTCGATAAAATCCGAACCGGCATATTATAAATTCCGTGCAAATCTTAGTCGGATAAATGACAAAACCGCGGGGAGGATATCTAACGGGCAGCCACTGCAAATTTTTTTTACACGAATTGAGTAACATTTGAAATTGTTATTTTTTTGAATCTATCTTTAGCCGAGCGCCGTTTTTTTTTTAACTTTCCGGAATTACATAAATTACCTTTAGATAACCGACAAAGGATGTGAAAAAACGTTTTTGCTTCGGTTCTTCCAGCTGTCGACGTAGTCTTAAAGAATGCGGTAGTAATACTCGTTTCAGATTAATATCCACTTTATCTGATCTTTTGTTACGCATCGCGCAACGTCATATCGATTCAATTTCTCCGCAGTTAACTCGGATATTTTTACACGGCTCGCGCGAAATTCTGACAAACTAATTCTTTGCTTACTTCGTTCTATGGGTTTCGTTTCTCAGTTCCGAGAAAATTCCTTATTCCAAGCAGACTGCTTAGCGCCTCAGATGCATGTCTCAATGTCTCCTGGTTCCAATTTGTTAGATTATCACGATCACCATTACGTTTTGTTCACAACCGCAAATGGATCAGATTCCGCGAGACTAAGACAAAAATTAGCAGTTACATCGGATTTTTATTATAGAGTGAAGTGAATTGCCGATCAAAAAATTTAAGCGATATTACGACGCTGTTTATCATTATTGTAGATTATGATTCGTACGAGAGCTTCTTCCGTTCGACAGATAATCTTGTAAACAGTAAAATGTTTTACGCTATCGTGCGCGAATATATTTTTATTTTAGATTTTTGAAACACGCGAAAAGAAATGTATTTTTTTTAAAAACACTGTAAAAAAAAAAGCACGATGAAAATTACAAATTTAAAAAATGGGAACTTTTTTGTGGAAATCAGAAAACTAAACGAAACTTTTAATAATTTCTATCGATTGCAGGTACGAGTTTAAAAGATATAATGAAACGAAAAAAATGAAAATTTATAGAAAAAAATCGGAAATAAAGTGAAGTAATTTTTATTATTACCAAAAGGCACCTTTCTAAAGGTTACAGGTATTTTAAATTAACGATTATAATGGAACAGATTATATGGCGGGCGGACCTGCAGTTGTCAAAATTACAAAAATAACAAATACATAAAAGTAACGGTTGCTGCTCGTTAGTCTCGGGAAGTGTTTAAATTTTATTCCTAGAATTATTGCCAATTACGATCCCATTAACAAAGGTTTTTGAAAAAATACAAATTCCGACGTGACCGGTGATAGGAAATTTATCGTAATATTAATCATTTAACTCGTAATAACCCGAAATTCGTTACTTTTCACACCACCACCCCGGGAGTCATATTGGAAACTCTTAGCGGTTAATCGGCTATTCGACATCTCCAAAGCGGTTCGCAATATTATATGTTCCTTCTTCCGGCCACTTCTTAGTTGTAAATAATCTTCTACTCGCTCTCCATTGCCTGTCAGTAACCTGTTTTCTCCTAATAGGAGCTATATTACTAAACTCGGCTTTTCTTTGAAAACTCCTTCATTTCGGATTTTGTTCGCTCGCGAAATCTTCAGCATTTTTCCGTAGCCCGTGTCTTTCGAATACTAGTTTTTCCTCATCATTTACTCTACCCAACGCGGCCCATTAGAAAATTCAAATTCGGTTTCTCGCAGTCTTTCCAATATGCGTACACGTACTCTTCTTCTGTTGATCCGATTCGGTCACATTACCTGCTTTTTGGTAACCTCCGATTGCCGTTACTTCCGTTTTGCATTTATTTTTAATTTCTTAATAACTTACTTCACATCCACTATTAGTGTATGAGTTCATTCGAACAATCCGTTTACCTTTAGTATATCAAGGTTTTTGTGATTTCTCCTTCTGTGAGAATATACCAAAAAAAAAAAAAAAAAAAAAAAAAGTCGGTACATTTTCTATTAAATTTTTCGTTTTACGCGCGCGTATAAAGTCGCAGCCTATTTTAGCATTTTCAAGCTCATCCACTATAATCATTTGCGTTATATTTCGCTAGGTAAAAAGCTACTCGTCATTTACGCCTCTCTGTTTTTAAATTACTAAATGCCCCCCGGTGTAAATTATTTTCACTTCATCCTCTTTGCTTTAGAAGCGGTCTTCTGTTTTTCGCATCAGAAAATTCGCTTCGAACTCGCCAAGTCTATAATCGAAAATTTTCAATTCGTTATTACTTCTTTTTCTCGTCTTAAATTTCCTATTTATTTTTGCGACAACATGTTTTCATTATCGGAAAGCTAATATCAAATTTATCGAACTCGCTTCATTCGCGGCGGCCAACAGATGTATCTTATGAATTCGACAATTATACGAATTAACAATTAGGAGGACATTCAATCATTTAATGGTCGTCTTTCGATTATTAATTTTTTATTTTCAAATTCATACGTCAGAACGGCCGGTTTGTAATTTGTTGTTCTTTTTTTTGTTTTTTTGAAATTGCAGGTCCCTTGACGTCTCTTTCGTTGCATGAATATAGAGCGTAGTTTACTGAAACCGTATACCGCTGCCATAAATTGGATAAATTACACGTTGATATGAAAAAATAAATAAATGATTGGCAAACGAGGCTACGAATTTAATATAGACGCACAATGTTAATCTACAAACCGGAATAATCCTGTAACATAAAAAACGGCCGCACGTAAAATGTATTTATACATCAGTGTGTATCATACAAGTAGTCGCTGAAAGTTGCATGGAAAATAATATAATATTTCTGAAAGGTTTTTTTTTTTTGTAATATCCTAAGCGCTTTATCCTAAGAGCTTTTTTAATCGTCCTCACATAACAACACATTTCATTTTGCGAGAAATAGTCGAACGGACGCTTCTACTACAAGAATTATAAAAGTCTGATTCAACGTGTTTCCTAATGACGAAAAGAATCGACTGCTTTCCATATCTAATATATCTATATCATACACAGAAATAATACTGAAAAATCACGAAAAAAAATGAAAATTTTTTTTTAATTGCTCAAATTTTTAGTTTGTATTTTAAAAATTTCGAAACTAACATGAGCAAAACTGAAAATGTCAGAAGACCAAAAAAAGAATTACAACGAATAAGAAAAACAACAATAATTTTGTATTCATGTAAATAATCGAACAACGACCAAATATAAAATGAAATATTTGAGAAGAAGAGTAAAAGCAAATCAATGTGTATTTAAACACAACATCTTCATAGAATGTAACGGGGGAAACCGATCCACCACCACCGGACGCGGCTTAACCAGGACTTCAATAACAACAGCGCTCATATTGCTTTATGTCCAATCTATTTATAATTCGCGGTTGTTTTATAATTCGCGGTTTTTATAATTCTTAGTGTTTTCATAATTCGCGGTTGTTTTATAATTCGCGGTTGTTTTATAATTCGCGGTTGTTTTATAATTCGTAGTGTTTTCATAATTTGCGGTTGTTTTACAATTCTTGGTTGTTTCATTACGAAGATAATTAAGTTTACTCACCTGATATCTTAAAAGAGTGCACATATTGATGAAGCCCTCTAGCACCATATTTTCACTATTGAAAACATATATCCCTTCTATCTTCCGACTTGTTTGCTCCCAGATCTCCTAACTTAGACCTATCTCAATTTAATTGTCAAACGCTCGAAGTTTAATTTAGGCTAAAAGCAACAGTTCAGATCGAGAATTTCACCGCTGGGTTTAAAACGTAGGGTTAGTTTATCATTTTCGCCAGCTAAAAGTCGCAGCTAATCGAGTTCGTTAATCAGATTTAGTAAACACAGACTACGTCAACGAGCAATTAGAATTAGTGCGATTTCTACTACAGACATGCCGGCGTTGAATTCTTTGAGAGCAATTCAAAAAAAGATGTACTACCGATGGGGAAGTAGCAGATGTTCAATATCGCGAGCTGTTTCAGCAGGATGGTTCGCGGAACCACATTTAAAACGTCACTTTGAAAACGAACCGAATTTCTTACGGATTTTACTTAATTTTCAATCTAGTTCCCCGGAGAGATGACGAGGTGAAAGAGAGACGTGTCTAAACTTTTGACTGTTTCGCGGCGAATAATTATATGCGCTCAAACTCGATGAAAAACTGACGCGGTTTTAGGACATAACCGGAAAACATTCGGCTTGATATTAGTAAATGAACAAGACGAAAGAAACGCGCGTACCCTCATGATTGAGATAGATGTTGTCTTCCAAACGATCTAGGCAGGATTAAATGTGTTGCGTCTCCCTTCTTCCGTCCGTAAATGACGTATCGCTGAAATTACGCTATTCGTTCATTCGGCATTATACCAGTTCGAACCGTGTCCTGAATTCGCAGAAACGAACGACGATACGAAGAGGAGTTGTTTCCTTTTTGCTGCTTTTATGCAAATTCGAAATAGCGGAAGACACTGATCATCCGGTAGTTTCACGGTGAAACCTGTTACGAGTAATCATCTTAAACGGCACCCGCATCGCAGCCTGCTAGATAACGTGCCACCACCACTGTGTAATATTCACGATAAACACAATACCAAACACTACTGACGCCGCATGATCGATAATCTTTCTATTCGCTCTGAAAACTGTTTTATGCGATTACATCGATCAGCGCTTACACTTGAAAATTAATAACGCCGTCGAGAAATCAAATAGAAAAGTAAAAATAGACCAACGTTTTTTTTCCCTTATTTTTCACTAATCAATTTCAATGTTTGCGCGATGAATTTCTCGGGCCGGCGCGTCTCCCGCCATACACATCTCGAATGTAAAAGAACCGTTTCTAGTTTCGTTCGGTCATTCTCGCGAACTGTATATGCATTAGTTAACGGTTTTCACGGAGGTGGCTGCTCAAATTTAAAAACGATTTACACCATACCGTGAAACGGAAGAAGAAGAAGATGTGTTGTAATCATTATCGTAACATTTAAGCGAAATAAACGATAAAAATGAGACTCGTCAGATGACGATTTACAGAGTGTGCGCCCGTTTAGACAATGATGCCGAATAACGCAATAACAGATATGAATAATTCGTAAAACATAAATAAACATCTTAACGTTGAATAATAAACAAAACATAATGCTTTTTCCACAATATGCCAAAAAATAAGTTATTCGGAGAGATTAATGCCGATACCATTTTAAATATCTGGAAGGAAACCCGCAATAATCGGTCGCCTTTAACGAGAAAATGAAAAGAAACAATGATATTATTGTGTTTTGCTTTTTTTTGTCTAGCGGAAGATGAAATATGCCGTCGAGAAAGGGAAAAAGAAAAACAAACCTTTCAAATTTAACGATTATTTAATGTTTATAATTTTTTTTTATTATTTTCATTAAACACGCCACGTTTTACGGTAAATCGCGATTAAAGCCGAAAAAACGAGAGATCGTAATATTAAAGACCGACTGAACGTTGGTCAGAAAACCAGAGGAAGTGCATCATTAAAGAGGCGAACAATATAAGCCGCAAATATCGGAAAAGCTCAGTGAAGAAAAATTCTTATTCCATAAGTGTGATACTGGAAGCTTACAGAGAGGTTCGTAATGATACAATGGAAAACAGAAACCGTTTTCTCCTAATAAGTATCGGTTAAAAATTGTTCCTTCGCAAAAGAAAAAGCGTGCGTAATTTCAAGGAAAGATTTTTGTGAAAATTCAAGGAACGACCTTTACACAAATATTTCGCCAAGTAGTCGTTTTTTAATCGGTATAAAAATTATCAGAGAAATATATGTATATCTGTTGCTGCCGAATCATCTGTGCATGGCAAAAAAATCTAATCTGCTCCCTTTCTATATGCCGAATGATTGTAAATCCGAAAAATTCGATTACATTCTAACGACGCTCGACCATTACCGAAATGCCATCTCATTAATGCGCTGTAATTTCTCTAAAATTATTTTTATTGTTCCTTCTCCTAAAGCACCCCGCCAGTTATTAATATATTTCGCGTCGGCAAAACAGACTATCGGAAGGTTAAATTAAAAATCGACGCGTGTACTCGGCAACGAGTAAAGAAACAGAGAACGTTTTCTCAAACTAAACATAGGGGAAAAGTTTTTCGCTATTTCATCCGAATTAGCGGAATCGTCCGTTATTTTATTATTCGCTCAATAAGCGAGGAAACGGCGCGCCACGTTGAACGACTTGTTCGATTTAATAAAATTGCTCCGATACCACCTTTCCCGTAACATCGCATCATAGTCGCCTATCCCGTTGAATAATTGATCAGTCGCGATTGTTTCGCGCGATGCTTTACACTAAATTCCGGTAATTATTTGAAAATGTTTGAAACAACAAAAACTTACACTGTGCACGCTGTGGCACTACGATGTCTCGCGATGTTCTTGACGTCTGTCTTTCGATCGTTTATTTACCTAATCTTACGTAAAACGTAAAATACAGCTCAACTGGAACTATCCGAACGAGTTATTTACTTTTCCTGTGTTCCTCATTGGCCGATAAGTCTATGCGCACGTAGGATTGATTAGCGACTTACGGGTAACATCGGTCTTGAGACCACATTCGTCAAGAGAAATAAGCCGCGTGATGCGATCCGCCAGCAGCTCGACTGCACACCAATGACGTAAACGTGATACTGGATAAATTCGCGAACGTAAACGAAATGGCGATTAGTTTTGGTGTTTAAAAAAAAAAAAAAAAAAGTAATCCACCGCCTGTCAATTCGAAATTCCGATTAACCCTATTATTTTGTAAAAAAAAAAAATATTTTCTCCGTATCAACGAGTAAAAAATGTTTGTCTAATTTAATAGAAGTTCGTTGAAAGAGATGATCGTCGTTATAAATAAAAAAATACCAAAAGTTCATCGCCTATACAAATCTGGTGAAAGAAACAACTTTAGCGATACGGTGCCGTGGTGCCCAATGAGATGCCTACTTGAGCAAAAAATTAAATTGTGTAAAAAAAGGTTTTATTTGCTTTGTTTTTGTTTTTTTTTTTTTTTTACCTGCCCATTTCGAAAAAAACAAAACATTTTTCAAATCTTCTATCGTTATTTCGTAATAATGTTGAAAATTAATAAACCGCGTACAAACAAAAAATAATATTTCGAATGATGTATAATTCTGAGTTGATGATGGAGTTTTAGCTCACATATCGCTGATGAATTAATAAAATACATTACTTTTTCATTAAAAACTGCGCGTCAGTCGGAAACTAACAGCGTTAGAATGCAAAAACTATCTCTTCTCTGTTCCAGCGGATAAAATTTTATTTGTTCTTTTTAGGTTTATTGAAAGAAACAGGATTGTTGTTCGATTTTTTTGTCCCCATTATTTTTACTTATTTTTTTTCTTACATTGTAGTCTTTGTCCAGTGTGGCTGTGACTACTACCTTTTCCTCATAATGCATTGTGAGCATTGCCAGGCAACTGTGGTCATAATGTGAGATGGAAATATTTATCTATTTATCTATTTTTTCTTTTGCTCCTTTTTCCAGAATGAAAAAATCTTGTTTGTGTTTGTTTTGCTTCATTGAGCATTTTGGGCACTGCTAACACAGTTGCGGCCATACTGTAGAATGAAATTTCTCTTCCTGAATTTTCTATTATTAGTAATTTTTAATATCTAGTCGTGGCGTAGTTTGCTGGCCAAATGAACTGTTCTGTTCGGGGGAAAGAGAAAAAAAAAAAAAAACAAAAAAAAAAAACAACTATCAACCGAAGAAAATCACCGATTGTATCAGCTTTTATAAATTTGAAGCTACTACAATTTTTCTTCAAAATTTCAAATATAATAAACGATTCGCTAATGTGTATAATTTACTGACTAACATGAAAATTATTTTCCTGTTAATTCTCACTTCTGACGTCGTTAGTTTTCGACTGATGAACAGTACACAATCGTCTAAAATACCCCCCCCCCCCCATGAAGAGCCATTTCATTCGGGGAAAGTATCATTGAATCTGTGTCGGGTTCTTGTAATGAAAAATAAAGCGGTATTGAATTTTTGCAAGTTAATAATATTATCATTAAGAAAGAAACGGTATTTTTATAAACTTCGGTTCTTAAGTGTATTATTTTAAAATACTCGTAAATATTAATGTGTAGCAACTATGAGATTGAAGAGGAATATTTGAAGAAAAAATGATTTTTTTTCGTAAACTGTATTTTAAGAAATATACGGCGTATATATTTAATCGCGGATGCTTTGGAAACGAACAGAATGTGCCGCTGCTTCATCGCATCTACGAAAAACCCCACAAATTTAATGGTACTTCCCAGATTAAACTGTTCCTCATCGGGTGCATTTTAGGTGTTTCTGAAACGCCGGATGTGTTTTTTCTATCTCTCTCGTTCTACGTTCCAATGAACAAGGACAGAACGGATTTCGTTAGCTCGACGAGTTATTCTCCGATAATTAAATTTTCAACATTACTTCATATTTTTTACTTCATTTTTTTTTTTTTTTTTTTAAATATTTTCATTCCTTAATAAATACAAACACGCGTAACAAATACACAGTTTACCTTTATGCGATGTTTTTCATTTACTCTGCAAAATTTCGTTTAACTTTATACTGTGTATCGTAGTGTTTTTTGTTTTGTTTTTTTTTCAAATTGCTCAAGATTTTTATAATCTCCAACAGCTTCAGTTATTCCGAGTAATAATAAGTTAAACTGAAATAACTCCGATCTAATATTATAATTAAAGCGAATAAAGAATAAATAAGAATAAAAGAAAGAAATTTGAATGACACCATAACTAAACATTCGAACCTTAAAAATTCGTAATAAGAAAAGGTAGTGAAATATCCGCGAATTATATTCTTTAAAAAGATCTTAATTTCGACCACTTCCGCCTAAACGGGAAACCGTAATTGGATTTACATTTTCGACTTATCTACATTTCTCGCTCGAATTACTCGGAACGGATAATATAGGCTTTTTTTGTTACTACATATTATTACGAAATGGTGTTCAATGCGATCTGACTGAACCTTTTATAATTATTATCATTAGACTTCTTTTGTTTTGATGCATGCTCATTTTGCAATATTTTACAATGAATTGAAGAGAAAAAAAAAAAGGGTATTAAACATTCTGATGAAATTCAATGTAATTCTGATAATTTTCAACGCAGATACTAGTTATAAATACGGAAGAAAATAAAATAATCTGAACTGGGAAAGAGAAATATGTATTTAAATCGAGAAATTAAGCAAATATTGCGTATAACACGAGACGCGTTTTTTCTTTTTTATTTTTAGCACTATTATCGGATGCATCTTTTTAAATAATTTCAGAGGATTTTGTTTACAACAAATGCGATAATCAATGCAATCACTGTGATGATTGACACTTGAAAACACGTTTCCTCACACTTTAAGACCTTCAGAATCCACCTATTCGGGGTGTGTGCCAAACGGTTCTGAATCTATCGTTTCGAATAAAAAAGACCTTTTCTTTATGTCTGCCCTGGACATGTAATTTCAATAATAACAATGTGAAAAGCTAAGCATCGTGTGTGTTGGCTTAAAAACGGACAAGAATTAAGTATCGTTCTTCTACGATTTTAAGTCACCTGTAAATGTCATTAATGATAAATCTCAACACCGTTTTCTACACCATTCGACCAATAGAAGCAGAATGGAGTTTACAATAATAGCATGTATTTTCATAGCGCGCTAATTAATTGTTTAATTGTTTATTTTCAAATGTGCTCTCATCATGTTGATTTATAATCACTTTTATTCTATTATTATAAATAATGAGTTGGCGACTTGTGTGAAAATTATAAACAAAGCAACGCGAACAAAAGACAGACCGCATAGAGTTCTTCATAATATTATTTTAACGGATTTTAAGCATTTTTCTAATCTCGAAAATACATTTTCATCTCCGACGAAAAGTAAAGAATTAAAAATTCCGCCTAAGCGTAAAATTTTATTTTTTCACTCAACGAATTTACTACCGATACAACAAGGGAAATACGATAAATCGAAATTATCGACGTATCGGGAAACTCGTGCTTAGGTCAACTAGAATGAATTTCCTCAAGTGACGAAGGAAATTAAGTAAATAGCTTGATTCGTCGATTTTCAGCGTCTTATCTCTGTACCTTTTCCTGGAGGAAAGAATATAAAGTTGAGGTTTTCCCGCTGTCACTGTTTTTTAAAATTTCATCGACAAGTTATTCACAATCAATTGCGCTAATACAAGACGTTATTTCTGCAGACGTGTATATATTTTTAAAAAAAAAATATCAGATTATATATAGGGGTGGCAGTAAGTTAAAATTAAACCATTTCCGCAATGTCGCAATTTTTAACCGCCGTTTCCTTACTATAAATTGTTATTTTTCGACTCGACATTCACCAACTAGTTGTCGGGTCAATGTTCTACCTCCGTAAGTCTCTGTTCGATATTTCTTAGATTGCTACATCTATAATACATCTCGATAGAAGATATAAGCCGGTTTTTACTTTAGGTTTTCTAGACCATCTTCGATACCGCAAGCGAGTTACCGCTTATTTATACAAGTTACTCTCTGGTGTTCACATGTCGTTAGCAAATAATCGTGAAAAATATTTTTAGCAGTCTATAGCGGAAATGTGCACAATTTAATATATGTATACACACGGTTCTTGAATCGATACATTTAAAGAGCACGATCGATATAGTGACTCCAGCTAGAATAACAGTACTTTGAGTTTTTTTATGTCCAGGTAACCGGGGGGGGGGGGCGGCAAAAAACGAATTTTAAATGAGGCGTACTTCTCGCGAATCACTTTTGTAATCTCGCGTTCTTTACTAAAACATCGCGCTGCGTGAACGAAATAAATTTTAAAAAATTTCCCAGCATGCAAATTATACAAACGGAAAATGAAAATCGATATTACATATAAATAAAAGTATTAAAGAAGATTTCTTAATTGCTTAATATTACGATATTAATGGCTTTACATTTTAGCTTGCCCTCGTCTATCTACTATATCTTTTAAGTTCACTCAATATTTTTCCTGTTTTTATCGCGGTTCTCTTTATTCGTATCGACCTTATTTTCGACACTTTATTTATACATCCGACTATAGTCGATTTATCGATATTACTCGGTTTACGAGGTCGGTGCTGATTCGGTCTTGCGAATTTAACGCAACATGAAAATTAAAAGCCAAATTAGTAAATATTTTCAGTACTCTTCGCTTTTTTCTAGTCTTACAACTCCGCAGAACCGGCTTTAGATCTTTAAGTAATTTCGATTTTTTGAAGCGAGAAAAGTACCTCCCCGCCTTCCGAATATTAGCTTCTCATATGTGTAAGTCTACTGACACCGTTCCGAAAAAAATTCGAAATAACGGCTGGGAATACAAACTGATTTGTCGAAATTTCCAGTGTACTCCGCGAACAAGATGCCAACTGGTTACGTTTGTTACGTTAACAGAATTATTATGTCCTAGACGAATTATAATGTACGAAGACCCCCCCCCCCCCATTTAGAACTTCAAAAATAACTTCACGCACATTCGCCAGTCGAAGGCGAAACAGCGTGATGCTTTAAAAAAAATTAACCCGCATCATAGGAGAGCGTAGATGAAAGTGGAAAATACAATCCGCTTTCAAACTCAAAATTTCTGAAAAAATCAAGACGGAAAATTCTCGAAAACATTTTAGAATAGTGCGTATTTAATATTCAATTTTAAGATATTTATTTTCGTGTTTATAATTTCATTATTTCATTAACCTGCTACGGTTAAACATTTACATATACTGTTATCGATCACGCCAATACACGTCGTGGCGATTGTTCAACGGCTTCACTATAGGCTTTAATTAAAATTTTACCTTGACTCGTAGAAGAAAGAAAAAAAGTAAGAAGAAAAAGAGTAATTGAGAAAATGCATTGCGTAAAATTCTGCTCCAATCTGAATACCTTAAAAAGCCGCCATCGTATTTACATATTTAATTAGCCGAATCTAGAATCTCGATTATCATCCACCATTTCTTAAATCTAACATCGAAAATTATCTCAGAAACATGATACGAATGAATCGGCGCAAAAATAATAAATCGGCTATTCAGCATGCGTGCCGTAAAGGGAAAAAATTTATCTGGTGAAATGAATCGAAATAATAGAGAATCCGAAAAAGGAGAACAATGCTGAATAGGAACGTCATTGCGAAGCAGTGCGAAAGAAAGTGCGTAATAGCTTATTGCGAGGAAAAAAATTAAAAAAATCGTTTCTTATTACCGTGATGACATTAATTCAATACCGTCAGAATGACGAGGCGGTTTTAACATCGTAGGAGACTTCTTTTTTTTTTTTAAAGATAAAATATTTTTAAAATAAAAATAAAAAAAAATTATAAATTTCATAATAAACACCACACTTTTTGATTTCCGTGTCAAGGGACGACCAACATTTGTATCCAGGCGTGCGTCCTTTTTTTTCGAAATCGTATGGAAATAAATTCAAAATTCAAAACATACAAAACAGACAAGTTTATTACATCATTAACCTCTTCTAGCGTGATAAAGTTATTTCCGTGCAGCATTTATCGGTTTCATTTGAGATCTTTCTTGTTTTATCCGATTAGGGTTTACCGTCATACTGTATTATTAATTTCATTATATCGTCGCTTCTTTTATCACTTACGACATTTTTCTTTTAGTCTACGCAGCGTTACCGTTTAGTTTTACGCGCCTATATATTATTTTAATTTTTCTTTCGGCTCATCCCTCTTCGTTCGAATGTGCGTCACTCACCCCGGTCTCTTCTAATGCTTCTAAAAATTTAACTCCTCCGTCCGAAAAAAAAAAAAAAAAAAAAAAAAACAAAAAACAAAAAAACAATCTATCGTTAAATTTAGAAAATAATTTTACTACGAAAAATTAAAAACCTCTGACCTCTATTTTTATGTAATCAATCTTACATACTTCACGTATTACATTACGAAGAAGTGCTTCAAGCAACAAATGTCTTTTTCCAAAAATGTATACTTCCCATTCCCTTAATTGTCATTACCTATTCTACGACTACCTTTAACTCTAGGTTCGGAGGCAGTTGAGATCGACGCAAGTCCGATCATAATTCGCAGTTATACGCCGTTAAGACGAAATTATTCATCAGATTTCCTTTTTTTTTTTCAATCTCGGATATTTTTCTTTTTCTGTTGTGTCGTCTTTCTCGAATCTTTTTTTTTTTTTTTATTAAAAAATAAGTTGTGGGTCCCGCAAGGCATGCTGCCCGTCTGCGGGTGTCTTTTAAGTCAATTTGTGGAAAGGAAGATGGTTAGTCTTTCACAATTTACCCATTTTTAAAATATTTTTTGCTCGAAGAAGTGTTTTTCTAAAAACAAATTCGATCGCTCTCCTTGATTAAATTTTAGCCCTCTTCTTTTTAATTGAACAATGTCTCCCCTCATTATCCGTAGCATTCAAAATCTTTTCCCTATTTTTTTCTTCTCTCAAATCTCCTTCTCTAACACACTCACACGATTCTTCCCCTTCTAAGTGTTATCTCTCACTAACTTCCTTCTCGTGCTTTAAATGTGGTCAGTATAAGTTAAATATTCTTCAATGTAGCTGAAGAAGTCTTCAGGTCAATAAATGTTTCCTCCTCAAGGAATTCCTAGGTCAGTTTAACGTTCGCGTTGCTCTTCTTTTCGAAACATGGCTCAAACAATCTAAAAATACGAGTATTCGAATTCGAGGCCATTAATCAATCCCAGTCGATCTGACGGCTACGGTGGAGCTACTATACTTATTAAAAAATACGTACATTACATCCATCGTGATGGTTTTGTTTTCTTACCATCAAGCCCTCTTAATTCCCACTTGCATCACATTTCAACCCCATTTTTCCGCTGAAAAAATATTAAATCTACCCCACATTTCCTACATCATGACCCGCGCAATTTTCCATTGGACTTCGTTTCTATTTTTCGTCCCTCCATGATCGATGGCGACTAGAAACTCCCACTTCTACGGAGCTATATACTGGTTATAATATGAATGCCACTATTATAGATAATCGTATTCTCCCCTAAATGATAGCTCACATCTACTTCAAGTTCTCGTCTATTTTTAGTTCTATCGATCTGTTCTATACTCTTTCCGACACGTAACTCTCAATTTCGGCATTCATGTTGCTATCGATAAATTCCAAATTCTCCACTCCTGAAGCTACGAAACACCCCCAAACCATCACATTTCCACCTCCGTGTTTAACTGTAGAGTTTAAATTACGTTTTCCCAATTCTTCTTTTGATTTTCGCCACACACTTTCGAATGTCCGTCACTACCGAGAACATTAAATTTACTTTCGTTCGTTAAAATATCACCGATTTCCAATAATTAAAATCGCGGCGCTGTTGGTTTTCTTGAGCAAAATTTAAGCGTTTCTTTTAGTAGTTTAATACATTTAGATTTTGTTTTATCCATATCGAAAACGAGTGTTTCTTACCGGATAAATTTTCTTATTATTAGTCGTACATAACTAAATTTAGTTTGCGAGAAAATCAATAAAAATAAAAAGAAATAATTTTCTTTAATACAAATTTTAAAACCTGACGATTATCTATAAAATAAAGCTGATGATAATATTAATAATAATAATAATAATGTAATAATTTAAAAGTAACCATACACTGTAAAATTCAGACTGTGTTAACATCCCCTAACTTAAAAAAAAAAAAAAGTATTTACAAATGAACTACGCATTTCTTTTTTTATGGATCGCCAACTGAGGGTAATTTCAATGACGTGAAGCGTAAAAGTCAATGTCACGAAAATGATTTATTTAGGAAAAAAAAAAAAAAAAAAAAAATCCCGTAGAAATTAAATGTGGTATTCGATTATTTTTCATTTTTAACAGCCATCGGTCTACGTATTTATGAGAAAAACCCGTAACGGTAAATTTTATCAAACAGTTTAGAGTAAATGATTTTTTTTATTTCGGCGGTCGAATAAAATAGAACGACGGCATGATCATGCAAAAAAAACCAACTCGATTATTTCTTTCTCTCTCTCTCTCTCCGCTTTTATATCACGGGCACAGTTCAAAGCAACCATTTTAACAATGATTACTATGCGAGTGGAGTTAAAATTTGGATTTTCTCCTGAATTATTTATTTAACGCGATGACGCGATATCAAGATCAAAATTATAATCGTATTTTTCATTTTTTTTATGGGTTCGTCAAAATAAACATTATCCCTGAATAATAGAACAGAGGGGCAAGCGAGATTCAGATCCTTGCACGGTCAGAGATAGCCGACAGAAAGGAATCAAGAGCTACAATGAAACAAGGGAGAGATTGAATGAAGCACAGTATGGAGTGGGAAAAGTGATTTTTTTTTTTTTTTTTTTTTTTTTTTTTTGTGAAAGGAAGGAACGAAGCTTGAACAAGCTGAAAGTGACGACCAACCGAACATTATATGATCGGGATCAGAAATGAATTGGTTGCTGGAAGGGTGCAATGGACAATAAGGAGAAGGCACGAGAGAATAACGGAAAAGCGAGGAAAGGAGCAAACTGTGCCCAAAACGCAGGTGGCAAATCGCAGAGAGGTTGGAGCGGCGCATAAGATGGAAAGTTAAAAAACCGGGGAAAGCGAGGAAGAGAAGGTTGAATAGACAAGAAAAAGGAAAATCATAGTCGCATTCATCGAGTCTCCCCACTGCTTCGTTAATCACGTTTCTGGTTGCTCTCTATCCCGAGAGTAGTCGTTAAATTTTTAAAGCTACCTTTGATGAGCAATGACATAAACTTTAAGTATTCCTCCTTGTTTTCCTCACTACGACAAGTTTAAATCTGAAGTGCTTTTTATATTTGTCGCGCTAACATCGTTCACAACTTTCGTCGGAATACAGCTCGGTGACATGCTATCTGGAAAGTAGTCTTCGAATATTTCTCGTTACCTCTTTAAGGTTCATTTCTAACTAAGCGCAGAAATTATTCCTTCTTAATGTCTGAATTTAAACTACTTTCAAGCACATATTCGGTTACGACGCACGTCCCGGATACCAAGACCGATCTCCTACAACATCATCAACGATATACCGTCACACGTGGAGTTTACGTAAAAATCGACTTTAAGCAAAACCGGATTTTCAGTGTTTTACTGTAAACGTGAATAAAAATATTTATTATATGTTTTTGAATATGTGTTAACGAAACCGGTCGGACTATTATTGTAATTATTTGATTTGATTTATTTTAACATAATTAATTAGTATTTAACAATGTTATATTTGTGAATTTTGAATAATATATGTTCGTGTAAAAATAAAAATATAACATTAGTAACCGTTCAATAGACATTTCATTTATACTTATAACATATATATAAAAATATTTATACCTAATCTAAAACATAGAAGAATAAATAAAAATTAAACAAAAAAAGCAACAAAAACAAAGAAAATGTATTTTAAATCAAACTAATCTGAATAGGAAAACTGAATCGAGATTTTTTTCTATAAAATGCAAATCATAAGTTGTTTTTTTCTTCACCATTCTGAAATACTATTTTCTTCCACCGTAATTATATTTTCTCGAAGAGTTCTCAGAACTATTAGAATTAAAAATTCCTGCTATCTCTTTAAATTACACCACGAAATAAAATGAAATGATAAATTTTTGTATATAACTCGCAGTTAATGTAGATTAATTGAATTAAAAATTAACCGGAATTGGATTTCTAATTCATTGTAAAACAGAATACCGCAGAACTGAGCGTACATAAAGATCTCCCCACATCAACAATGGTTTTCTTGTGCAACTGAGTCTCTGCTCAGTCTTAATATAAATTCGATTTCATATCAGAACCGAATACAAACTTATTTTTCCAATTTTTTTTAAATTTCTGCAGTTAATTCCTTAAATTTTTAATTTCAAAAATGCATTTTTTTTTTTTGTTTTTTGGCTCGACTCTCCCCGTTGGCCAATTTTCTTATTTCATTACAGCGGTATAACTTCTCGGTAAATGAATGTCGACACTTCAGCTATATCAATATAGGCACCGTAAGCTACCGTTCGATACGTATTTGATACATGAACGTATTAAGTTTTTCCTTCCCTTACTACGCCTCTCACACATTGTCTAATGTTTCAATGTTCAACACTTTTCGAATGTTATAGACTACCTACGATAGCTAACTTATATATATAAATGTTTAACTGCCATCTGATGGTCCCCATCTTCATTCTTATTATTCTTTTTTTTGGGGGGGGAGACGTCAACTAGGGTCCCGTATCCAAAAATAATTAGAAAAGAAAGGAGTCAATTATATTTTGATACGGACAGATACAATGTGTGGAGAAGGAAAAGATAGGATATATGGGAAACGTATATGGATTCTTATTATTCTAACAAGGTAGTCCGTTTTCTTCTTCTTTTTTTTTTTTTTGCATTATGGATGAGGGTCTAAATTTGCGAGCCAAAAAAAATATGAAGCGAAACAAAAAAAAAAAAAAAAAAAAAAAAAGAAAATGTGTTTAATACTACCACCGGAGAGACACTTTCGAAGACTTTAAAAATTAAATCATTTTACCGATTTAGTTTTAATCAAAGACATACGTCTTTAAGTAATTTAAATTAATAAAATGGATACTAATAACAGCATTCTTTTCGTGACTCTGCAACACCATAGAAAACACCAATCTTATAGAACCGGAAGCCGTGAACGCTCGTTTGCACCCCGATCGTGCCGGCTTGTTCCATGATCTCGTTGTCAAAGCTTTCCTTCTCAATTGCCCTCGTCTCACACCCATCGCAGCAAACGATCTTTTTCTGAATTCCTCAAAAATGTCTAGTCAGCTCGATCTACTTTTCGATTCTTTTATCACCATGCTAAAACTTTTAAGACTCGAACCGTTTTTTCGACTCGTCTGCATTCAACAAATATAATTAACTCTTTGTGCCGCTATATCGCTAATTATCGTTTATTAGTAATTGCCGCTATCCTTGTGTAATCAAAAAAATCTTTTTACAGTGCTTGATTCGAGTGGGAAATTGTCGTCCGGCATGTTGAAGGGAAACATAAATCAAATAGGTGATTTCGACCAGTGCCTAAACTCGTACCACGGCATTCGTGAAAATGGCAGTCTCCAAGAAGAAATCTACGGCAAGTATTGTTTAGCGGCCATCGATTTCACGCTGCCGCCATCTCTGAACCAAATGGACCGTCTGCTACACTCTCATCATATCATACGAAGTAAACTCACCGATGTAAGCATGAGCACACAGAATACTTTTTTTTTTGTTAATTTGCTTATTTTTACGCAGTTTCAAAGCCAACTTCTTCTTCTTCTTCTTCTGGTGTCATACGCAGGCATCTGCGCGTGGACGATCACTAATTGGCTAGATTTCCCGGTTGTTCGCTGCTTCAATTAGGCTTTTTATTGTGGTTTTTCCGGTCCACTGTTTTATATTCTTGGACCACGATGTTTTTCTTCTTCCTCGTGCTCTTTTTCCATTAATTTTCCCTTCTATAATTATTCGCAATATTTCGTATTTCCTGCCTCTGATAACATGGCCCAAATATCTCGACTTCCTTTTCTTAATTATGTCCAATATTTGCCTCTCGGCTTTTGCTTTTTGTAATACTTCATCGTTCGTCAGTTTCTGCCTCCATGATATTTTCATTGTTCTCCTGTGTAGCCACATTTCACACGCTTCTAAATATTTTAATGTTTTACTCGTGTATGGTTGCTGCTTCTGCACTATATAATAAAATGGGGTATATGTGGCATCTTATAAAATCTTGTCTTATGTGCCGGCTTAAAGATGAGTCCGTGAGTAGTTTTCGCATTCTTCCGAAAGCTGTTTTAGCATAGCCACATCTTCGTTTCACTTCAATAGATGGATCAGGGGTGTTTGTGATGTAGCTACCTAAGTATTTAAATTCTTCAACTTCTTCTATATTTTTTCCATTGATTGTGATATTTGCATTGCGGTTCCTGTTATGGCTTATTATCATAAACTTCGTTTTCTTTTCATTTATAGTGAGCCCATATTGTTTTCCTATGAAGTCGATTCGTTCCACTTGTTGTTGTAATTCTTTGCAGAAATTCGCTAACAGTATGGTATCGTCTGCATATCGGTTATTGTTAATACGTTTTCCATTTATTTTAATTCCAAACTTTTTGTTCTGAAATGCCTCTTTATAAATCGCATCAGCATATACGTTGAATAATAGAGGTGACAAAATCCACCCCTGTCTTAGTCCTCTGCAAATGTTTATTATTTCTGACTCCGTATCATCTATACGAATTTTAGCACTTTGCTCCCAATATAGGTTTTGTATTATCCTCAGATCATATTCGTTTATGTCTTTTTGTTTTAATAACTGTATTAATTTGTCATGCTTAACACTATCGAAAGCTTTTTCGTAGTCTAAGAAACATATGAACACATCCCGTCTCTGGTCCCAACATTTCTGTAATAGTATATTGACTGCGACTAAAGCTTGTCTGGTTTCAAAACCTTGTCGGAAACCGAACTGGCATTCATCTAAATCTTGTTCGCATTTATTACGTATTCTCATGTGTATTATACGTAAGAAGATTTTCAGCATATGGCTCATCAGGCTGATCATTCTGTAGTCATTACATGTATTAGCCTGTGGTTTCTTAGGTAAAGTTATGAACACTGACTCTAACCATTCCCTGGGTATTTCGCCTGTGCTGTATATATTATTAAAAATTTTCGTTAATCTTGAGATATTTGTATTGTGTAGCAATTTGATAACGTCGGCTGGTACGTTGTCCGGGCCTGTCGCTTTCCTAGTTTTTATTAACTTTATAGCATATTCAGCTTCTGATTGTAAAATCTCCAATTTTGCGTCTTTTGGTGTTTGCGTTAATTTTATATTTCTTGTATATTAATTGACTAATACCTAAAATCCAAACGCATGCTCATTTTTTTTAGCCTAGTCACCGAATTCCGAGATTCTCGAGTATGTACTGGGCAGTATGCATTCCAGACTCCTGTTCGGCCAAAGATGTAGAACAGATGATTGAAACCCATTTAAAACCTTTGGACACTATAGCTGGCTTGAAGAAAGAAATATCCGCCGATGAATTCATGTGTTACACAAAAAGCAAACCAGCTCCGTATTCTCTCGGCACGAAGTTGACCGTGTAAGTGTTATTCGAAATTTACTTTATTCATATCAACTTCGATTTATACAAAAACATACAAATAAAATGATTCAATGATCAAACAACTTGCTGATTGCGGACATATTGATCAACGACAATCGGTCGATTTTCAAAATAATGTCGGAAAAGCATTATGACAGAACTTCAGCAGACACGATAAAAAATTGGAAAAAAACATAACTTCATTAAACTAAAATTGGAAGTCTCACTTAAATCTCACAATACGTTTATTAACATCGTAGTAATTAATATAATGCATAAATAGGTCAATTTAAATTTAATTATTTTAATACAAATACATTTTTTTTTTTCAGTTATTTTTTGTATAATACAAACAATTCGGTCCTCGGACTCGCGAAGAGACAAACCGAACCCCCATTCATATTATATTTTTTTTAAATCAGTAATAGTCAGTAATCACTTTTATACAAACGTGCTAAACTGAAACAGAACATTACAAAAGTTAAATCTACTTCCTTGTACGGTATATAAGGTTGAGCACCGAAACTGCAAGAAAAAAATCTTTTTAACTAATTTATAAAACTATTCAAAACTGACTTTTAAAAAACAGTAAAATATTATTAAATTACTGAACTTCTGTATAATACAAATGACAAGTAGACTAAAAAAATTCATAAAAAATAAATTTAAAATTATTTATTGTTTGGAAAACAATGGATTGCATTTTTTTACGGTATTATTACAAAAAACTTAAAGCATTCATTAAATATCTGATTATCATGTTAATAGAATGTAAACTGAAAATTTTAAATAATTATTTATTTAGTGCTATTTTTCGATTCAGTCTAAAAGTAAAAAATGCCAAATTTCAATATAAATTTTACACTGGACTATATATTGAGAATTTTACAATTCGTGAATGTTAACACTGATCACAATTTTTTCGTTCGAAAATATGAAAGATATACTACGTACACACATACACATGCGCACCCGCGCATATATATATACACAAATACGTATATGTATACACAGTCATATAAACATGAATATATAGAAACATATGTAGTAAATCTGTAAAATGTATTAAAATCCTTCAGGACTAAGTCAATACAGTATTTCAATGATAAAATTAGTGCCGTCACATACCTGTGACGCAGTTTCGATTTATATAATTTAAAAGTATCACACGGCAAATTATAAGTTGTAAACTGAAAACCCCATTTAGAAACCGGTTAATTCTGCAAATGAAATCTGTTTTTATCAAAAATTGCGTTACTGATTTTTTTATTTTGTTGGGAGGGACGCGTCACCTAATGAACATTAACCCAGCGCGAATGAAATTTTTAATGGTATCAACGTGCGGTTGCGGGATTTAAATCAAGTCCTACACCAACGAAACACCAACGCCACGGTAGCTGGGGCCACGTTATTGATAAATAATATTATTCGATTTTCAATTAGAAACCAGTTAATTTCGTAAGGTTTATTTTTTTTAGTACGCTGCATTATTAGATTCACGTATAAAATTGATTGCACTTGTAATCGAAAATAGATTCATCTATGCTGGCAGACATTTCCGAATTGAATGAGATAATACCAATCAGCTATTAATCACCGAAAATACGAAACCGGCCTGTTTTTAAATCACGCTATTTCTTACAATTTGCTAAAAGGGGTTTTGAAATATTTTAATCTTACACTATTCCAAAGCAAACGATATTATTAAATAAATTGTTAGACAAAATTACCTGGAACTCGTAAAATGTGTATGCAATTTCTTGTTTTCGATAATTTGTTCCCGATTACTGTTGTTACATTCTATATAGATAAAAATTTACTTATTCCATTTTTAATGTTACCAGTAAAATGACTAAATTTTTCTTTTCCCCCCCCCCTTTTCTGCTAATGGGAACTACTAAAAATTTTATGAAAATTCCACATTCAACGTCAGTATCATACCGTACTGAGTTGAAAAATCTACCGTTAAATTTAATAACTATAAACTTTTCCGAATCGCTTTCGTCTAGATCTAATCCATCCAAAAACTTCCGTACGTTTCTCATAAAATAAATTTTATTCTACGCGACACCTTGAAAATATTTGATTCGTTTTTCAGTCCATAGCGAAATATATTTCACGACGACGTTAATTTACGAATCAAACATTAAAGTACACCTTTAATTCATTAATGCTTACGAAATTTCAGAGCGCTCTTCCTTGGTGTTATTGGATTTACGTTGTTGGCAACCGCGATAGATAATGATGGAGATGGAAAAAAACAAGGTATTTCTCATCACGTGTATTAATAGGAAAAAATGATTTTACATAAATCTCTAAATACATATATTAGTGTTAACTGAATGTTCGAAATGCACTATTTCTCCCGGTCACTTCACTTTCATTTGAAAAATTTTACACTATAGATAGATTAATTTTAATTTTGCGAAATAACGAAATACGCGTATAATGAATCTTTCCGATTTATTATTAAACCGGCTTTAAGCAAAATCTTAAAATGGAGGCAAAATTTAAGAAAGAACAACAACAACTATAAATCCAGGCTTAGTGTGTCAAAATTGGGGCTTGAAAACGGCATTGATTTTATTAACCGGTATATTATATCAATTTTTTTTTTTTTTTTTTCGAAAAATATCTTGAAGAGTTCCATTATTTATAGCAGTCAGCAAAATAAAGCACAAAATAAGACATGCGGTCTATTATTTATTGCCAAAGTAAAATTAAACCATTACACAGGTTATCGTGTTTTGCACCATTCGCGTTAATAACTGGTCCTCAATATTAAACTTCCGGTTCAGACAATTTTGATTATTTAAAAAAGACGTTCCGAAAGAGAAAACATTCTTCTCTTCCACACTACGAACTTTATAAACTTCCTTCCTTCTGTTCCATTTTCACTGCAGAATCGTATGCAATACTCCGTGCAGTTCTCTTCATTGCACTTTCCTCCTATAATAATAAATACCTTATTTGTTCTGACTCCATGAGCGTCTTGCAGGCTATATCCTCCCCTTTTCCATCCTCTTCATGCGACTACATTATCCTTTCCATTCGTTCCTTAATTGCAAATCTCTTCTTAGTTCGTTCCATTCAAATCGATCTTCTTTGGATTCCCAGTCATAGCGGCATCGCAGGCAACAACCTAGTTGACTCGTTTGCTCGCTCTGCTTCCTATAACGGCAAATTTGTCAATAAATTTCCTGCCAATAATATCCTCTTTCCATCCAAACGAGCACACCTCAAATCATGGTTGGATACCTACATTAACTCCTTTTCCAATCCTCATTCCTTTTACAAACTCTTGCAACCTCTTCCTTCATCACGTTCCTGGTTTGCTGATTTCCCTGGTTTCAGTCGTTCCGTTATTTCCTCCATAACACGTCTTCGTCTCAACCATAATTGTCTTCCTTCCTCTCTCTTTCGTTTTTCTATTGTTTCTTCCCCATACTGTAATTTTCATCCCTCGAATCATGACTGTGTTTGTGATGCAAATCATATCCTTTTTGAATGCTCTCTTCTTGTACAGCAGCGTTCCCTCCTCTACACTAAGCTTCTCCACCTAAAACTACCTACTCCTTTTTGTGCTTCCTACATACTTTCCTTTCCTTCACCAGATGTTGTTCCAATCTTAGCGGAGTTCATTTCCTCTATTTCTTTATATATCAAAATTTAATCCTGTTTTCGTAATTCTTTGATGATGGGTCATTGCCCTTGGTTGGCGTTCCCAAAAAAAAAAAAAAAAAAAAAAAAAAAAAACATTAAAAAAAAACTGAAAAAAGAAAAGGATAACTTTTAAATAATCTTATTTTTCAGAATCGGTTTTACTTCGTGGTCAGGTATATATTTCAACCGTACTAAGTCGCTTACAAAAATTTACCGCTCAGACGGATCTTCAATTTTATCGGTGAACGTAGCCAGACAGTGTGAAGAAAATTCTAAAACTGTTTCTGCAGGTATTCATGAGATAAGTCGTCCGATGAAATAAACAAAATAAAACAAACATATTGAATAGAATGGGGGTGTTATCGTATTAGTGGCCAATAGTATGTAAGATTTTCAACTCCTTGCTGATATATCACAACTACTCGAAAAATGAATCATAATAATAGTCCAGTCCTTGGTGCAATCGGTGTGCTATACCTTACTATCGGTACCACACATTCTACAGTAATATCGGAGTTATGCCACATATCGTAGTAGTCTCGCAGCATCGTTACAAGAAAAACTAAACAGTCAGAATACACACAATCTATTACCATTTCTCAAATCTAGTAATTTCATAAATAAATTATAATTAGCTATAGATATTTAGTAGACTATAACTGATAAAGATACAGAGTATGGTCTATTAAGACGTTAAATCCCAAAAAAAAACAACAAAAAAACAACATTAACGGCTTAGCGAAAATTAGAAATTCAGAGTTCAGGTAAAGTCGACTGGCACTCACAAAGTCGACACTCTAAAGTCAAAATGTAGTCATTTAGCAATTACGGAGAAGACTCTAAAGTGAATGTAAACAAAAATAAAATTACATCTACGCATTTCTGACTAAAACAGTATGACGTAGGAGAAGAGAGATCTTTTGAAAAGCAATTTACGGACGATAGTAGAGCTAAAGGGTGGTAAGGTCATCAACGATTACTCTACCGCATTAGTAGTTGAAACAAATATCTGCGTGGCTGGAAATTCAATGATATAGGTGAACATTAAAAACTGAAATCTGCCGACCTACAAGTGGCAACAGGGGATTCGGGAATAAGAACTTTTTTCCGATAATCGATTGATTCGTACAATTTAGGATTGAAGGGAAGTTAACTATGCCGTTTACGGCGTGTAAGTACAGAAATGTACTGCGAGAACAGTTTAAAACCGTATGAAAAAATCAATTTCATTTTGACGTTAATAATTGCAGGCAAACTAAAAGTACAGGATATACTGATTCAGTCATTTTCTTTAAAACGGACATTGAAATCATTAATGGATACAAGCGAACCGGCTGATGATGTGGCTTGCTTACACGGAATTCGGGCCTTAAACGCATTAGCTTTGCTGTTATCGCACAAATGTATGCAGCTATTATTTTACCCGTACGTTAATAGGACGCAAATGACCGAAGTAAGTTGAACCAACGTCATCGAGTACTTTTTAAATTAGTACAATATCGACGCTATGTGACAATTACTGACGTGTTCGCCTTTTCATTACAAAATTATCGTTAACGCGAAACTCGAATATAATCACAATTGCCGAGCAGGGTCGGCAGTCTGTGATCGATCCACCTGGATTATAATAGTCGCAAAACGATTACCACCTAATCGTAAATACAAAGTAGGCTTTAAAGAAAATCGTTATAAATTCGAATTTTAATAAGAACGTATTTATACACGTACGTATTACGTAGCCGTCCATGAAAAATAATGTATCAGCTTTTTCATTTAAAAAATAAAAACAATTCGTTTAAGGGCTTCTTCGCTTTTTATTCGCGTGTTTCTCTATAAGCGGGTTCGTATCATAACGGTAGCAAAATATTTTTATATTTTTTACGTTTTAAGAAAGGTTGCAGAAAACAAAGAAATGAAAAAACCCCTAATCTGTACGTAAATACAAAATTACAGAAAAAAAAACAAATTTAAAATGGTGGTGATTTTTTTTATTTTTAAATTAATATTTACTGCCTGGGCTTTATGACAATCTTTAGAGTATGCCATGGGCAAATGGGCAATCGTAATTTCTACCTCTCTTGTTTTTCCCCCATTCACGCTCCCTCTTTTGTAGGTGTCTTCAACTATTTTCTTTAAACCGTACTACCTTTATTTTTGTTTCTTCTGTCCTTTCTCAATAATCTCTCTTTCCCGTTAAGGTCTACTCCATTTCTTTATTCCTGTTTACCCGAATCCTTCATTTTTTTTTTCATCGTAAGATATGATGATGTACTAAATATATCCAGCGACGAAAAAATGGAGAACGAAAATCTTCATTATCTCAAAAACTTTCAATAAGAACTTGTAAATACCGCTACGCAAATGATATTCCACTCGCGCAATAAAGATAATGTTAATCGATAAACCTGGATTCTTTGTTCATTCTCGGTCGAATTAATAAACCTATTGTATCATCTTCCTTCAAAAACTCATTGTATCGTTATTATTTATAACCATTTTACAAGGCGCATACTTGAACCCAGTACAGCTAAACGTTTTTGTAGGTTTTGCTGGTAAGAAGCACGCATTCTCAAACACCACTCTACAACGGTATAACGAACACTCCTTCAGCTCCGTAATTTTACGCGAATAAATACACGGTTATCCATTATAGATTTATTTTCTTTTTTTTTTTTGATATTTCGACTAAACAAATTCTAAGAGTCCCGTTGTTACCACATTTTCTATAATATTTACGAAAATAATTTAAGAGTATTTTTGAGAAATCTGATAAGATGACAAAAAGACGCATTGAATAGAAAAGAAAAAAAATCAAAAATATACCAACAAATAAACAATTCTATAAGAAAGATATATTATTTATTTGTTATGTGAAAGAAGCGATTGTCACTTATGTGGAAAAAGAAATAATATTTTCCGAAAATAGCATTTTTTATCTTATTCAGATATTATACACTCTAAAAGCTGAGCCATCACTACCTAAAACCATGCTCTTTCAGGCGTCGTCGAATCCGTGATATTCTATTATTTCTCTACCCGATACTCTCACAGGTTTTTCGCTGTAGAAACACGATATATTAACCAGTGTGCATCAGTTTTGCAACTTAATCGTGCCTCGCCTTATAATCCGTTTGTATAGTTTTATTATATTCACATACGATATTCGACACGGTTTCATCTTTTTTATTTGAAAATGCCTAAAATTTGGGTCCTCACCAGTGTTATGAATTCTTGTTTTCATGACGTTAGTTAGTAACGCTAGGACTTTTCGCGCTTTTCTTGACACCTCCTCCTTTAATAGGCCACACCCAAGTCAAATTATTGTATATTAAAGTACTAGTTTTACTTATTTTTATTATTAACTATAATTATTAATATACTATAATTTTTATTAAATTTAAATAATTTTATGATCCGCAAAAATTTCAATATTTGCCGATGGGTGCCTGACTGTGTGTTCACTGCCACCTGCTCCAGTGCGACTGATAAAATACAACGTCTCTCTGATCCGTTTTTTACTCCCTTTTGGGAACGCAGTACTTTTACTATGCGCAAAAATTTTCACTAAACGCAATAGTTCACAAGCCTCTTTTTCTTCGCACTCAAACTCACCTTACCATCCACAGATTCTTTACTTCCTGGCAAGTGCCACTCTTTTTATGCTGTGGTTCTCTAGCGCACGCTTCATTATTCCATTTCTACATTATGTCGGCTGTTAAACGATCTCCATCTACTTCCAACTTTTACCGGCTGATATTCCCATATTCACTAATTAAAATATTTATAATAATTAAGGTAGTATTTCGTTTTATTTTCGCAATGCACATTTCACGATAAAAACATTGTATCAATATGTACCGGCTAATTAACGAAACAAAAGGAGAAACAAGAAAACTCGTATTCGTTCATATAACAAAATTATTAAAACGTTACATACTCGATTGATTTTATAAAAAAAGTAAATAAAAAAACGAAAATATTAATACACTATTAACACTCGTTTATTTATATAACCGGTTTTAGCTTATCAGCTATCCGTGGTCGATGATAGGACGGTCAGCCATTGTCTATACCGATTCATTCATTCTGATTAGCGGATGTTTAGCAGCTCAAAGCTTTTTAAAACTTTTCGAACGTAAGCGAGGAAAGATCCTGAACAGTTTTATTTCCAGGTTTTGGAGGTAAGTTTCTTCACACTAACAAAAATATATATTAAAAATATGGCAGACGCTTATAAAACAAAAACATTATTTTTCTTCTATTCTTTCATCATCCCTGAAACCGCAGAGTAAACAAACACGATATGCCCACCGACGACGTGAATTTAAGAGACGAGACTAATTACTAACAGCCGAAAGGACGACGAATTCGAAACGACTAAAATGAAATGTTCTTTCCGGCAACCAAGCAAAGCGCTTTAACTTATTTAATAAAGCTAATAATATATAACGTAATATTTTTTTCCTTCTGTATCCTTTCTTGCTTTCTTACATCAACATCCAATCAAGTTAAAATTCAAAACCCTCGATTAACTTTTCGAATCTGGATAGTCACACTTAGTTGGCTAAAGCTATAAAATAAAAAAAATTATATTTATATATATATATATATAATACTTTTATCAATAAAGTTAATACAAATGATACAGCTAAATAAATGTTTTTTTTTTTTTCGATGATTTTATGCTCTTAATTCTAAAAGCTTATTGTGATTATAGTGCGATAAACAATTCTCCCAGATCGGTCAAGTGCATCAATGTATGACGTATTATATCTGTGTGTATTGCGCTATCGAATTTCAGTACTTCATTTCATATTCAAGAAATTACGAATAATTTTCAATTAACTGAATGAATACTTCTGATACACACAAGTATCTTAATGTACAAGAGGAAAGCGGTAAAATACGTTGTTAACAAACAACAATTTACCTCTTCCTCGTAAAATCGAATGTCTCTCTTTTCTATCTTTTCAAAGTCACAAATTATTTCATTATAGAGAATTTCCAGTGGCAGTCTTAACTGAAGACATAAACTTTGTGCAGACTAAAAAAAGTTGCACCAATCCTTCGTAGCAATAACGTTTTTTGGAATAAACGAGGCAGTTCTTCTTCCTCCATGTATCCAGTCTCAACTGGAATATCGTAAGAAAGCACCTTCGAACCGATACTGTATTTGTGCATTAGCTTTCGAACAACAATGATATTCGTGTCGTTAGAAGATGAAAACCTAACAGCTTCAAAAATAATCATTTGGTGAAGCAGTTTCCAGTTAACTATCGAAATTTAGAAGCAATCAATGAAATAAATCGATTCTGTCGAAGTCACTTTTACTATTTATAATAAAATCAGCACTCCTAAAAACAATCATGGAAAGAAAGATATGGGACCGGGAAGAACTCAACAAACGAAAATTATCCGAGAAAAGAAATGTCACACGACTCAACGAAATTCGTAAAATCGAAGAAATACTAATATTATTAAAAAGGGATCACCCCATATCGAAGAACATGAATAAAATCTTTATTGTTCACCGTAATATTCTTTTAATGAAATAAAAAGTAAAAATTTAATTGCGATAATGTTCTTATTTGATCATCATTATTGTAACTTAATAACAAACAATTAAAATATTTATAATTCTGAAAATGTTTTTAGGGCCAATATCTGATTATAGTGAAAACTCAGTATTTATTGTACATATTTTAATTGTTATTAATACATAATATTGTTACTGTAGTTTTATATTTGCTCCTATTATGTTAGAACTAATATTTATATAAATATTCAAGACAGTAATCCGAAAAAAAACAAACAAAAAAAAAAAGAAACACGAACAAGTTCAAAAGAAAGAGATAATTATTAAACAAGTGTCGAAGAATTTTCTTGGAAACTTTTTTCAGAAAAAAATAACTGAGAACGCGTCATAATATTGAAAAAATACTTACACTTCTTAGAAAATTCAGGCACGTTGCTATTCCAGTAATTAATGTTAAATTTCCCGCAAAATGCGAAATTTATTCCCGTTTATGCTTGTGTCGCTCTCTACAGAGCTAAGTCAAGATGTTTTTTAATATACACATAAAAATTGTTTAAAACTAATTTTAAAATAAATTGTGCAATTAGCTACTAATAGATGTTTTTTTTATTGTTTTAAAATGCAAATACGTTCAACATTAATGATTATCATAGCAAAAAATGGAATTAAAAAAAATGGAATTTGATTTCGGAATAATTTTTAAGTTTCAGAGGGATGGTTTCTAAAGCCTTCTCAACATTCACTATCACGCGCGTTATTTTATAGAAAATATTAAATCAAGCTCTTTTACAAATTTGTCCATTACAAATTAACTTCTTTTCTCCACTCCGATTAAATTCGTAATTTCCGTTCACTAATTTTTGATGTTTATTTAAAATTCCAGATTAACTCCGAACTTGGCGGCCATAATACTTTTCTGTACGTTTATTTTACCACTGCTAAACAGCGGACCATTGTGGAACAACGTAGTTACGCGGCACGCGGAATTATGCAAACAAAACTGGTGGCAAAATATCCTATACATACATAATTATTTCGGATTCGAAAAAATGGTATTTTTTTAGAACTATTTAATTTCTCTTTTTACTATTATTTTTTATTACGACTCTTAAACGTTTTTTCATCATCACTATCTGCCGTCTGCGATTCAATCATACTTTGCTCCCATCCTCACGGTATCGTTTTGCTCTTTCCCCATCCCCTTATTGTCCTTTGCACTCTGGCGACAGTTCCTTCGTTTGTGATCCTGACCACGTGCTGTTTGAATGTTCCAGTCTTTCCTCCGAACGTAAAATCCTGTACGTTTAATTATTAAAGCTGAATTTTCCTACTCCATATAATGCTTCCTATATCTTAACTTTGCCGTCATCCAATGTGGTTTCTATTCTTGTCTCTTTTATGTCATCGATTTCTGACCGGATCAAAATTTAATCTCTAATCTAGTCCAATTGTGCTGGGTAACTGCCCTTGGTTAGCCAAGCCCAAAAAAAAAAAAAATCTCACAATTACGCCGATTTTCCGGCTAAGCTACAGAAAAGATAAGATACACCATTGATTTGCTTCAAGAATGCTATCAATCTATTTTGCATAATTAGTTGTTTTTTTTCTGAGGGGCTTTATGAACAAATTACTTTACTCGATGTCATAAAATAACCGACAGAAAAATTATATTTTAATACGTCTAGAAATTGTAAACATGAAGGAAATAAGAACAATGGATGGAGGAGAAGGTTAAAGAAGGAATTGGTAGGAAAACCAAAACTTAAAAATTTAAAAAATTAAAAACGTTCAACAGAAATAGTAATACATTCCATTTAGAGAGGAGATCGATAAAAAATATGTTATTACATATTATAGTAAAATCGCCATTTATGAAAGATAGAAGAGTAGGAAAAACCAAGTGAAGTGAAATAGATAGGCAGGCGCTTAATCAAAAGCAATAACCCAAATAGGATCTACGAATAAAAAGAGAAATAATATGGAATTCAGCAAGGATAGCCGGTACTGGGGTAGACATTAGGGTATCAAGGCAGAGGCAAAGATAGGTATTTTGAATACGATCTTCTAACTTCTTCGGTGTCATGTGATAGCCAGACAAAATAGGACGACCGAAAATTCCGGAAAAGGTCAAGAAGACCGGCCGGCTACCGATAGGCACACGTTATCAGAAGATGCATCGAAAAAACCTCTGAAAAATGCGACCGCCTGGCTGGCAAAAAATCACTTACAAATCGTTATAGCTTAGTGACCGTGACAGACCTACGGAACAATTGGCAAATAAGAATATTTCTGTTACGTCTTTTGAACATAAAAAGTCTTTCAGTCGAACTATCGAAACCTAAAATTTAACAAGTCAACTTGACAAAACTATTGAATTCACATAAAATCTACATCACTTTAATCGCCAAAACACGGTTTAAAAGTTTAAAAACATCCTCGAAAAGAACTTCTCCCCAGTTCGTAGGAACTGATCAACGTTAATGCTGCCGTCCCCATTACAAATGATATTCGATTCCTTTCCCTTGATTTTCATACTACCCTTTCCGCATTTTCCTAATACGGTTCTTCGCATTTAAATTTCTGACGACCTATCCCATCCAATCGATTTCGGCTCTACGCATACGTTCCTCTTAATTTTGACCAGAACAGTTTTTCCTTTTCGCTTTAATTTTGTTCCTTCTCCTTTTACGGCGCTCACTAGCCTTTGCCGTACGTTTTGGTTTTAATAATATCTGAAAATATCCTTTTCTTAGTGACCTTTCTCCTATTTTATTCGAAAGCCTTTTCATTTTTACCGTAATTAATTTCATCTTTACTTTTCGTGAATCCTTTTTCCAAAGGCATTTGGCAACAACTGCTGAAAGACTTACGTATGCACTGAAAAATAGTAGCTTCGCCATTAATAAAAACGATTAATTCACATCTGCAATAGAATAATTACTTCTCACATTGTTAATGAGGCCAATTCATAAAGGTAGAAATAGAAAACAGCATGAAAATTATAGACAGGTGAAAAATATCAGTTGTAGCGAAAATTAATATAGATAATTATCTGAAAAGTGATCTAAAAGTTAATTAAAGCACTTAATGACCAATTTAGGTTCAGAGAAGGAAAATTAACTAAATGTACTTTTTAGACAGCTTATATCAGATATTAATAAAGAATTATCATTTTATAAACAACTTTTGTTATTTTTTTAGACCTCACTAATACTTCCGACTCGTTACTCGAAAAATACTAATCGAGAGTATAAACAAAATAGGAATAAAAGTCACCTTTTTAAAATGATTTATTAGTTATGTCGGTGATTAACACGGAGATGATGCATTAATAATACTGCGGTAAAAATCAGAAAAATTATATCGGGGACATATATATTAAACAAGTTATAATGTTCAAGGTTTTAAAATTATATTTTGATTTTCACCGGTAACATTGAAATTTTGGTAGCGGTAAAAGTAACTGAAATAAACAAAATTAACGAGTTACAAAAAAGACGTTTAAAAATTTTATTATCGAATTATCCGGATTAAAGCGAATCTTATAATTAATATATATGTTGATGGAATTAACAAAAAATCATCAAAAGTGTTCTATTATTACAATTAAATTAACAAAAGAGATAAGATTACCAACGAGAAAAAGTATTTAAAATTTATTACATACGGCCTACAGATGTTAATAGTAAACCGATAAAAAAGAATCAATAAAATTATACCGAATGAAATTTCAGACGAAGAAAATGTGAATACATAGAATGGAAAAAAATCTTTTCTTTTTTTTTACTTTTTTCCCTGTTCATATATTCCTTGAATTTTGATAACGCCCACCGTTTGCTTAGGAGTCGATGAAGAGTGCTGATTATATTATTATTTTAAAGAAAATATAAATAGTTAATATAGGTTACGAAGTTTTAATTTTGAAAATATTGTATTTCACATAAATATTAAGCTAAATATTTCGAATAAACTATATAATTATATTAGGAACCCACAAACGGACAATGGGAATGGAAAATTCTTTAAAAAAAAAAAATTATATCCCCAACTTCATCCCTACCGGTTATAAACCTATTCTGGCTTCTTTTGGCTTTCCAAATTTATTACCATCTCTAAAATTGCAATCCCTTCACTCTCATATTAAATCCTTTCCACCGCTATATCATCTTTAGCGAATTTAATCATGTATTAAACTCTTTATTTACATCGTCTTTTCTTATTTTTACCGATGATTCCAATAGTATAGTGAGGGCGCCGAAGTTGTCCTTACTTCCCAGCCCTTGTTCCCTCTCAACGCTAAAAACTTCTTCGCTTTGAATATCATGCCATTGAGTACATCTTACTTTCCCCTCCAGTGATAACAAATTTCTTATTTCATTCTGAGGAAGATTCTACAAACTAAATTTCTTTACCAACTTCTTCTGACTTCATCACTTTTTCTATCTGCTGTCATATCAACTATCTATCCTTAATTCATTCTATACAAATACATTTTTTATGCATTTCTAATCACGCCGATATCGTCAGCAATAACGTGATCGATTAGACTACTCTACCTCTATTTGTGATGGATTATTATTATTTACAATACACTAATTTCATTTATATGTTTTCACTCCGGATTATAGCTTGACATATTCTCCTCATCCTTTTTCTAATCATCGCTCTTTGTTTCAGGATTTTCCCTTCGATTCCTCGACCTCAGTTTTATTTTTCTCCTATTTAATCGTTTCGTTATTTTCTTTCAATTTTTTCCCATTTCAACCATAGTTTGTTTCATATTTTTCGATTTTCTATTACATGTTTTCCTTATTGCCTTAACTAACTATAGTTGTTTTTGTGATGCGAAATAATAAATAACATTATATTCAAACATTCACTTAAAGATTCACCTTTTTTATTCTCAGCCCTTAAACCTAAGTCTTCTAGCATTCCATTTTTCGTTAATTTCTACTTTAGCAACTTTTTTATTTCTTTTATTTCCAGATATATTAAAATCTAATCCGTTTCTTTTCTGATCTCATCATTATCTGTAATTACGTAGTCGTTTTTCGATTAAAATGCTCAAATTTTTAAAAAAAAAGCATTGCGAAATTATTTAATTTTAATTTTAAAGTCAATACAAAATATAAAAACAATAAATATTCTAATTCGCTCAACACTATAAAAGAAAATATTAAAATAGAGAAATATAAAACAACTTAAGTGAAAATTAATACGATTTACAATTGGTCGTATATATATAGAATGTGTATATATATATACATATATATATATATATATATATATATATATATATATATATATATATATATAGAATGTATGCATATATATATATATACACATTCTATATATAAATACGCAAAGACAAAACAGTTCAGTACTATTTTCTCCTCTGTTTATTAACCGATTTTCTTCCTTTTTTTTTTTTGTTTAGTAGCTATTAACGATCTTTAGTGTTATCAGTAAAAAATTTTGGAAACAGTTTTTTTTTTTTTTGGTGTCATTTAATATCAATAAATGAAGGTTTTTAAATTGTGATTTACTATTATTTTATTGAATTTATTTTTTATTCAGTTATAATGGTACTGAACTGTTTTGTATTGCAAGTAGATATAAACGTGTATGTACTCAGATATACAATGAACGAATGTATAAGAGTAGAAAAAAAAATTTTGGAAGTATGCAAATTCGCATATGTATGTTCCCCTCAAATTTTTAATAATAATTATGGTCAAATTTTGACTAGTGGACGAACACTAGTATATATATATAAAGACGAAATAATTTTACTCCAATAAATTAATCCGTTTCACGTGTTTTTTAGTAAATAATCCAGATTGATTTCTATAACAATTATGTTTGTTTTTTTTTATTAACCATAAAGTGTTTAATTTCAATTACAACGGCTGCGTTACTTCCCACGGAAATTTCCTGAATATCCGCGTATTAAAGAAAAATATTGAACATACAGAATTTCAATTTAGTTATAATTCTCAGAACTGATTTGACAAATCATATTTCTTAAACGATATCATATTGTTAATTTTGTGTGTTTATAACACGTGTGTTCATAAAGCGAAAATTTTAGAGGGTGTGGAATCGAAATCTCTAGATCTGTTCCACTCGTTTAACTCACGCTAGCGTTCCGGAGTTTATTTCGGAACTTCTCCGAAAAGCATTCAAAATCACATTTGGCGAACTGAAAGGAAACATGGATAGTAGCTCTGTCGGCCATAATTTACTTTTTGACCGCAATTTTTTAAAAATAATAAATCTATAAAAGCTGCGCATTAATTCTGTGAACTTCTGCTAGCATGCGATATTAACTTAAGTGAAAAATAATAAATATCCACTTTACCTTAGTTCCCCTACCAAAATAAATGCCCACTTTATCGTCACAAAATCACTAAGCATTTTTCATTTGTTTCGTTTCCAGATTAATTAATTATTAAAAATATATAATAAAGCTAATTCGCATAAAAAAAAGATACCATCAAGTTCAATTAACCGCTTTATTTTCAGTGTTTGACACATACTCATCAGCTGGGAATCGATATGCAATTGTATATATTTTCACCTGTGCTGGTTTATTTGCTATGGCGAACACCTGCATTAGGAATTGCTGTTTCAATTTTACTCGCTTCTATATCAACCTACCTACGCTATTACGTAACCTTAAAACATAATCTCAGTCCGATTATATACTTCGGTGTTTCGTAAGTATTTTGTTCATATACATTTTTCATATTCAAGATAAAAAAGTAATGTACGCGCACGAAACAAAAATAAAACATACTAATGATAAAACAAAGTACTGAAATAAGGATGATAAACTGCTTAATTATTTTATCAGAAGTTACATAAAATTCAAACAAAATTTTTAAATAGAATTCTACAGTTTACAAATAGATCGGGAAAACTAAAATACATGATTAAAAGTCACTAAGTATTTTGCAGCTTAATCGCCAAAAATGGCAGAAATAATTGAATTAAAGTTGGAATTAGATATACGAGTGAAATCACTTTGAATTAAAAGCCGATTTAACACTGACGGTACTAAACTATTACATTTGTCAGGCAAAAAAAAAATAAAAAAATTACTAACGAAGTAGTACTGGAGGAACTAGTGTGCCAGAACTTCTAAGAAAACTAAGAACAGAACAGTTTGGCCCTAATACGTACCAGTGAAAAAATGATTATTAAAAAGTGCAATAAAATTACATACTTCTTCAATCTTAACCACTCAGTATTTTAAACAAACCAGTTTTGAAGAGAACTGTTAAATAATACAACTTCATCATTAAGCTAAAATATATTACGAAGGGGTGAAAATTCTTGTTTATAACAATTCGTACATTTCGAAATTAGTATTTTTAGCCGTTTTAAAAATGTTGATGTGTTTAGATTTTAACAAATTCTCGCTGTAAACGTTTGCGATTTTTAATGCTACTATCATTTACTGATACAATTTAAATTCTGATCAAAACTGCATAATAACTTCTTTAATCATCAATTTTGTAATCGGTTACTGTATATAATGTTAAGCTCTTTTACTTTTTACACGTAAATATGAAATAATAATTACAATTCATAAATGTACAACAGAATTTCTCAGTTGTTCAATACGGCCAGTTTTTCATATATTCTACCAACTCATCGTGCTACAGTATACATACTCGGTATACTGCTCGGCTATTACTTGCACTACCGTTCGCTGATACCGATAAAACTTTCATACGTGAGTATTTTATTTATTTATTTAAATATACAGTTAATTGATAGTATGAATAATCTTTATTTATGTATTGCATGTTTGTGTGTCTACCTTTTATATTACGGTAAATGAAATTATTTATTATTTCCATAGAAATATCGTATCTGCGCTTTTATGTGATGTGCAAAATGATCATTTCAAGATAAAATATGGGCATTTGTATGGTTTACAAACAATCCATAATTATTACGCCGATATTTATTCATAAGTCAGATTTACATTTCTTATTTTAATTTTTAATCTTAAAATATTAAGCTAAATATTCGCAAGGGACAAAATCAAATTACATTAATAAAACACATCTATTTACTATGAAAAGTAACAACAAAATATTACGAAATGCATTATTTAGACAAATTACCGCGGTTACGTAAAAATATCGAATATATTTTTTTTCTTTCATTTTCCAATAATTTTATGTACCATTCTCAGTGCCGGATTAACCAAGCGCGGGGCCCGTAGCATATTCTGTCGAGGGGCCCTTGATTTACCGAGTTCTTAAGTATAAAGTGGTAAAACAATAATGCAATACCCAATATGTTTATTTGCGCCATCTATAGGTTACAAATTATGTTAGTGTTTAATAGTAAAGTAGATTACAATAGGCCCCGTTAGCCGTTGACAAGTACAAAAAGTCAGAGTTTGCCCTGAAAATTTAGAATAATTTTGATACGAAACTAACATTTTAAAGCTGACGATTAATAACGACGAATCGTTATTCTTTTTTAAACTTTTTCAAATTTAATGTGGGCGAATTTAGAGATAATACTATTCGTATCAATTTCTCTGAGCAAATAAAATTCTATATTCATCAGAGACATAATTCAGACGTTCTTGACTCATCGTGTTCCACCTTAATTCATTTTTTATACGCTTCAATGTCGAAAATGAACGTTCGCCACTGCAGTTAGTCATCATGAGAGACAAATAAATGCGCAAAGCAATTTCTAAATTGGACAAACATGATTCTAATGACATTTTCCATTAGGAATTTATAATATTGAATTTCCAGAGCTTCGTTTTTTGAACTGTCAATCGCGCTAGCCACATCCGTTTTCAGTAGCTCGGCAAACTGCACTAATTCGTCGTCTAGACTGTCTTTGGAAGTCTTTTGCATAAGCACAGTGCCATAATTGGAGTTTTTTTCAAAATCTCTTCTGCTGTAATAGATTTTAATTGTCGAAATATTCCGAAAACACTACTAAGTTTTTGGTATGCTTTCATGCGTTTATCTAAAGCAGATAGCGTGTTATCAATAATGACAACAAACACCTCAATTTCAAACTCTTTACCAGGTGTTTCATTTTCAACAGGTTCGTCAAAGTGTACTAGAACCGCTAAAATGGTCATACTTTGTTTCGCTTGCGTCGTCTTGAAGTCTGTTGCTGATATTCATGATAGCCTGTCAGATCTTTGGTTTTTGCTTCAATATCTGAAAATGTGGATCGCATTGTTTGGACATATCCATATAATGATTTATAAAGGGCGTACCCTGTATTAAGGTCTATATTGGACAATTGCAGCGACGCACTATTCGTTTCTACACGTTCTAGGATACCATTCCACGTAATTGCCATTATTCCCGTTTCCAACTTATTCATCTTTGAAACTAGTCCGTAAGCTTGATTACAACACTCTGCCTTTTGATCTACATTATTGCAAATGTCATCCAACACTTTCTTGATAGTGGTAAAACCACATAAAAGTGCCTTCGTAGCATCAGCTCTGACGGACCACTTAGTATCCGACAATCTTTTCAAATCGGAATTTTCGAAGTAAGAGCTTCCGTAAGAAGACCTCAACGATGTGTAGAAGCAGAAAATTATAAAAATTTTCAATAAAATCGAAAAAAAATAATGCTTTTGAACAACAGTCTGCTGCGCACTTAGCAACTAAATTTAATGAATGTGCAAGACAGGGAATGTATTCTGCATACTTATTTATTCCTTTAATTCATGCTTGCAGGCCGCTGTATCTTCCGCTCATATTGCTGGAATTATCATAACTTTGTCCACGACAATCTTTGATATCAATGCCATTCTTACTTAAGAAATCTAGTAAACTTTGGGCAAATTGTTCAGCAGTATGGCCTTCCATGTCTAAGAACTTAACAAATCTCTCAACTGGCCCAGACGGTAGAACATAGCGCACTATCAGAGTCAGTTGGTCTACATGCGATATATCTGGAGTAGAATCTAATGACACTGAATAGTACCTGGATCTCTTAATTTCGCAAATAATTTGATCCAGCACGCTTGATGTAATTAATTTGATAAATTCCTCGCATGTTGTTTTAGATAAATATGACGTGAGCCCTTTTCCTTTATGGGCATAAGTTTGAATATGTTGGGCCATAAAAACGTCAAATTCGGAAATTGAGAGCTCTTTTCGAAAAAAGAAAAACATTTATCTCAGTTTAAAAAATATTTAGCTTATTTTAATACCATGATGGAACATGTCACAATCCTTTCTAAAAGTTTGAACCGGGCACACCGCAAACTATTTGTGAACGAAATTGGTAACCATCGTACTATGTCAGTATTACGAAATGGTTATGAGAAATTTAATTGCAGGAAATCTCTCATTACTTTTATAACGTACATAGACTTATTACTAGAAAATAATTTTTAGGTATATGATTGCTAAATTATAATAAAAATAATGTGACCTGTAAGTCTTACAAATAAATAGACAATTTCAATATTTTGAATCGAGCTATTTCAATTCTACTACGCATCCACACTGAGTATCTAGTAGGAGTGCTCGCACATGTCAGAATTTTTGTAGAACCAATTATCAGGCCGATTAAAATTCTATACATTTATACAAGCGACTTTTTGTAGAACTTGTGCGTTTACCTTATGAAATTATGTGTTTTATTTTCGCCAACGAAATAATCGGTTACCGATTGTCTGCAATGGATTGTCTTGGTTGGAAAAGGTATAACGTTTCACGTTTTAGCGACATTTAGTAAATTCAATATACCACGACTTAATAAGTTTTACTCAAAAAATTACACTCAGGCGGAGGCGGGTCTGGATACGTGGGGCCCCTTTCTGCACGGGGCCCGTAGCAATTACTACTCTTGCTACGTGGTTAATCCGTCACTGATCATTCTGTAATTTTTATGTGGATGACTACCGAAAAACCAACATTAAAATGCTGCATAAATATAAATTATTAACGCAACTCAAAATTCACGAAAACAAAAATCACAACATGAAACGATATCGGAAAGTTAATCTAAAAAAGTAGCCAATAAATTATATTTGCAGGTCAACGAATAAGCGTAATACTAGTAATGCGCAATAAAATAGCCGATGAAAAGAATGAAAAAATTTAACATTAACCTGAACGAAGAGAATAAACCCGTAGCTAAGAAAAAAAGCAAATGGTATAAGGAAGAATGAGAAAATCACCAATAAAGAATACAATATGCAACAGTAGACAGCTAAAAATTCTGAACTTTTGGTGTAATGCAAAACAACAAGTATTTTCGAACAACATTTTTTTTATATCACAGGATATTATTCAACGGAGGTAAATACAAGCTGAGGAATTACAATTCTATCTAGCTAACACAAAATTTTATTTTTTGAATGAAAAATATAGAAATATTGAGAATAGTGTAGTAATTTAAAAACCCGTTTGGCTAACCAGCCTCAGAGACCTTTGGATATACTTTTAATATTTAGAAAAGTGCAAAATAATGACCACACTCGTAAAGGATTGTAAGAAAAACGCGCTAAATACACAAAATACAACGCGGGATTTAAAAAATATTTCGATGTGAAACATGTAATGGCGCGACTTGACTAGTAAAAACCATTAGTGTACCGTCACAGGATAACGGGATAACATTGAGTGTAGCTTGTATTTCTTTTTACCACAGTATTTATTTAAATTTTTACGATTATTTATATTTATTTTAAATATTTCGTGTCGTCGATCGTATTTTTATGGTTTATTAAAAAGTTCAGTGTGTAAGAATGACATAGTCATTGGTTTTTTGCACATTGAAAAATGAAAGAGATCCACACTTTTCTACTGAGCCCACTTGTTATAAATAATTACAACTAACTTTTATAAAAATTAGAAAACAAAATCAAGCGAATAAACATAACGAATGAACGAATGTACTATAATAACAGTAAAAAAATATTTTAAAACAACAGCCAATAAAATTCGAGTGATAATTTTTATTTTTTGAACAAGCATTCGACACATTTTTATTGAGTAAATAACAAAGTGCGCGTTATTTCGCCAAATAGTTTTCTTTTTTCCACTTTAGAGTTTGTTGTTATGCAGTAAGACTTTCTTCAAAATTAATTTTCTCGTGGTAATCATTAATATTTTCTTGAGAATTCTGTGGTATATCTTGATTAAAAAAACAAATTCGTTAATTATTTTCCAATGTTTATATAAAGGTGTAGTAAACAAATGCCGTAGCCACATTTTAATAGATCTAGTGTTAATTAACCCATGAACAAAACTACTCTTAAGAATAATTTTTTAAATAATTTTGCATTAAATTATTCAAACTTTTAACTACATTTATTAAAAGTAATAATCTAAAGGCATGGAACGCCAGTCGATTCTATTTTTTCATTTTTTATATATTTTAATATCAGCGACCAATCATTTCCTTAATACATTTTGTGACGCCATCAACTGCTACTATCACAGAAATAACAGATGATGCAACTAATTTGTTTTATACTTATTTTTTATTTGTTTTATGAAAATAAAAATAAAAAAAAACACTTTTTAAACAAAATTAAAAATATTCCCTTATTTCATTTCATATTCACTTTTGTCAATAATAACCGAATTCGATATTTCACGTTTGCCAGACGTCACGACGGGCGGTTGTATTTTTATTTAAAACGCAACAATTTAACGCACGATTAACTATAGTGTTACACGGAAAAGAGAGCGAATGCGATGAAAACTATTTACCCTACACCAAATTTCTATGATATAACGGTAACTACTTACATCTCCAACTGCAAAATACGTTTGTCATAAAATTTCATGCTTTCATTTAGGTACAAGTACAATTAGGAACGTTTTTAGCAACGATACTAGGTTTCCTCGCCATCTACGCACCATATAATATGGCCAATCGACACTACAAGTACGATGCCAAACAAAACGCCGAATATATGGCCTTTTCGCCACTAGTCTGGAGCGCAGCTTTAATATGGGGCATTTTAATAAACGTCAATAATTACACAGGTTTGTGAATTGTACTGTTTTTATTAAATTAATTAAATAAAACCAAATCGAAACTACGATATGTATTCTACATCACACTACCTAACCGTGTGATGTTGAACAGTAAACAATAGCGAAGCAGAAAAGAGATCAGAAAAAAAAAATACGGCTCTATCGACTTACTAAATCAGAAATGCGTAAAATGAATATACTCCTAATGATGCAACATGATATATGCAGTAGCAAATCCACGGGGTGGGGGGATAGAATACATCCCCCCATCCCTAAAGAACCAAAACCTCGAAGAAAAAATATGTTACAAGAGAGAAACTTAATTTATACTATAAAAGTTTTGTATAAATATTACCTATGGATTTAATTATAACTAATATTTAATACTGTTTTCCAATAAAACTATTAATGTTACATTTTTATTCTGTTTTAAATGCAACTGTCGTCAACCTTTTGTCTTTTCTATTTATTTTTAATTTTTATTTTGTGATGTAAGTGAAAATAGAATTCAATGAGAAATATATATATTTTTTTTACTTGATCGCGGACAACGAATTCGGATCAGATTACTAACAGAAATAAAAAAGAAGTAGAATCTAATAAAAACACTATCATTCTATTCTTTCTAGTAATTATCTAATCAAATTATAAACTACCATTTAAGGAATAATTTTATAATTTTTTTATTTTTCACTTAAAAATAAAAATTAAATTGCAATAATTATATGTTTTTAAAACATTTTTAAATTTAGAAAGAAGTTGCTATTTGATTTTCTTTATGAAACGAGGTATTTCTCAAATCTACTGCCTACCGTATAGAATATTACGTAAATTATATAATTTCCATCTCCAAAATGTCTCTCTGAATCCGTTCCTGACATATACCACTAAAGTACCCTACAGTGGAGGTTATTCAAGTAATGATGATCATTGTCCGATGAGATATTCGTATTTTTGTTTTATCTACTTTAACGGCAGCGGCTATTAAAGTTTGAAGTACGTAAATATGTGCGATTTTATTTTGATGAATTATTTTATTGTTGAATCATAACACTTGTTAAAGATCCCAAATTTGCAGTGCACTTGTTTTGTAGTAATAAGTGATCGGACGAAGTCCGGTTACACAGATGTTCAGAATAATCGTTTTCTATATTTAAGAAGTACTCATCTTGTTTGTTTTGTTTTTTTTTCGAATTAAATAAAAAAAAAAATGAATAAACAATTACTATTTTTAGATTTATTTTAATATTCTCATCAAACACTATCTTGTAGAGCGCATAATTAAATCTTCATCATAAATAGGTCCCGAATTTCAAAACTAGACTGAAGGATAGAAATTTGTATAGCAACAAGGGCGTCGCCAGCCGATGGGCCGGGGGGGGCAAGATGATAGAAAAAGGATATGAGTTATAAAAAAAAATAAAATTTATAAGTTGTAAAGGCTTAATATTTTATTAAACAAGAATAAAATCTTAATTAAAACATAATTTTCGTGGGTTTCTGGCAAATTATTCATGATCACGCGCCTATGAATACTCATTATGGCCAGTTGATTAAAAAGTTTCAAGGCACCAGGAGGGGGATGCCCCCCTGCCCTCAATTGGTGACGCCCATGTATAGCAATATGTATGTGGTGCTTTTAAAAGGTACATAAATAATTTAAAACTAGTCCATTTTTTTGTTTTTTACTAAGAATAATTTTAAAAATAAAAAAATACTTCTTGCCGCATTTTAACCTGTATATCATAAAAACCAGTTAAAAATCATATTAAAGCAATAAATACACTTTTTTTTTACGTAAATTAATAAATATGAATATTAAATATTTTTTATTATTCAATAGACTCCGCCAATTGCAGTGCACACGACAGAAAACGAAATAAATATAAAAAAAATAAAACAAAATGTTCAAATTACAAATAAAACCTAATACATATATTATAATATAAATAAAAAGATTAATAAAAATAATTAATAAAATATCAAAACTCTGAAAAGAAAAACAAAAATCAAACATTCACACACAATAATTTAAATAAATATATATATAATAGAACTACCACATTTTATCATATACTGCGGCCAAATCATAAATTAGAGTAATTATCAAGAGCTATGCTTGAAAAGTTTCAAAGGAGGTTCGTGCCTCGACGATTCTTTTAAGCCGGCGTTATGACACAAACTTATTCGGTTCTTCAGTGAAGCGCACCACTATTACGAAATTGTGTTAATTTTCTATCTTTTTCTTTAAGAAAGGCCACATATTTACTGCAGCCTAAAATATCTTTAAAATAAAGTAATGTTCAAGTTTTTTACATATTTTTCTTAACACTTGTCTTTTTTTTATTTTTTTTTTACAATTCCGGGAATTAACTTTTTAAATGTAACAAATGTCCCTTAAGACCCTATTTTGTTGCGGATTTTTCCATTTCAAACAATAGTAATATTTGTGATATAACCTCTACGCATACCGTCATAATACAAATTTCGCAGACTATACTAATGGCATACCATATCAAACGTACCTATGATCACTCTTATGCCCAAGTCTATGTAAATATGCTGTTCGGCGAAACTTACAGCAGGTTTACTACCAAAGCACTAACACAATGAAACGTATAATATTGTGGCTCATTCGTTTTTTTGAAATTCTTTCGTACCTCCTATTATTATTTTAAAGCGGATAAGGTAATTTTCCTCTTATTTTTCTGTACGGTAGAAATTAATTATTGATAACATATATTTCTTCTCAGAACTCGTTAATTTGATGAAAGTGTAATGCACGACATAAAGGAATGGCTTCTCCACTTGTAAATCGCTGATCTAATCAATTGACTATTTTTCTTTATTCCTTTCACTTACTTGAATACTCTTTCTCGTCGTTTCAGCCACGACCTCTTCTTAACCAAATTTCTCTTACATCCTTACTAAATTCTAACCAGGAGCTATTTTTCATTAGAACAACATGTGTACTCGTTTACTACTTGCAAGGATTTTAATTAATAAATGCTAACTTTTACCTATTACTTTTATTTTCAAATCAACTTCTCCGCCCATTTTGCGACCCGAGAATTTAAATTATTTAATCTGTTCCACTTCTGCGTACAGTTAACATTAATCTGCGACAAAGCTTTTTGATGTGCTTGTTTATTATATCTTTATCATCTTAGTATATGCATTCTGCAGAAAAATTTAACATGTTACAATCATTGCATCGAATAGAGTTTGAAAATAAAATTCTTTAATTTTTATGTACTCTTTATACAATTTTTAGGAACGGTAGGATCTATGTTTAGATGGAAGGGATTTCGAATATTCACACGTATTGCATACGCTGTTTATCTCGTTCAGTTTCCAGTTTACTTTTACAACGTAGGAACTACGAAATCTCCGAGATATTTTACTTCGCAAGTTTTGGTAAATATATATACAGTTTCCTTTTTTTAGTTTTATTTTTAAAATTCACACTCTTTACAAACAGCACAATCATATTATATACGAAATTTATATGAATTTTTTCAGTTTAACTTCGAAGAATACGCCATAATTATAATACTGTCTACTGTATTAACGATACTTTTTGATTTGCCGTTCCAAAATATTTCAAAATTAGTCAAGTCTAATTCATCTAGGATTACGTCGCCATCATTAGTGAACAACAAAATCGGTGAGTGTTACCCACTTTATGAATATTAATGATTAATCACTATAAGTTTGTTTTTTTTTTATTATTCCAAATCCAGAACTAATACTTTCAGGTTTACCGAAATTAAAATTTTTATTTGAATTTTTTCCCATACTTACTCGAATATATTTAGTTTTTACTCATAAAACTGTAACATTATAAATTAGCTTTATTGTTTAATAAAAAACTTGTAAACAAAGATCAAAATAATTCACATTTTCGATAATTTCAAAAAAAAAAAAAAAAAAAATTGTATAAATAAAAGAAAAAATATACGACAAATATTTTTTCAAAAAATAAACATTTATTCCCTCATTTTAATGAAGTGGTTGGAAATTTTACACACAAACCGTTTAATACATTCAAATAGTTTTTCGAGTATCACGTAGTAGTATTTAATATCGTTCTTAATTATCCCGTAAGCGTATAAATATAAATAACGGAACTAAACAAATTTTAATCAACATACTTTTCGATATAGAATATATTATGAGAAACATTAATTTAAATTAATTTTTAATCTCTCTGATTTTGAAATAGATTAGCAATTCTTAACCCATTATCGTACTATCACCATAGAAAAAAAACAAAAGTTTTCAAAGTTAAAAATTTTCAATTTATTAAAATGAATATTTTCAAAAATATTAAAATAATAACGTAAAAACTGAATTTCTGGCCAAAATGAATACTTATTACTTTCCTGAAGTGATTTATATTTAACCAACAATTGTCCTGAGTAACCTTTCTATGATATGGATAAAATTAAAAAAGTTTGAAAATTGGACATTAATTCATCTGTTATTATCAAAACCCGGACAAAATTGTTAATTCGTTTTAAATGAAGCAGATAAACTAACAATAACATACAAAAAAATTTAATTTAGCACTTGGCTTTGTCAGTATTGAAGCCGGTAATAGTTAATACATTTAACGATTTACACAATCCAGATGGGTCTATCTGCAGCTTTATTAAAAGTCAACATTTACAGCATATATTTATATTTTATTAATTATGCGTTATTATTACAAGCAATTCCTTCACTCCTAAAAGCTGTCACAAAATTATTTTATATCAAATGAAATTAATATATTTTAAAAATAATTTATGACATATTGTTAAGTGATGCATGATCCAATAGAGTAATTTTTAAATTACGCTTTACAAACCACTGAAATAGACTGCATCAAATCATGATTATCAAAATCAGTACCGGTTCTCTCTTCTTCCGACCAATTTAAGAAATTACGCTGTTATTATTAGATAAAATAATGTATCATTGATTTTATTTTTGTTTTTAGAAAAAAAAATCGAATAGGATAAAACGCTGGCAGACAACCAATTTTTAAGTTCTACGCCAAGAAACAAGCATAATGTGTGACACAAAGATATTTTTTTTAATTTATAAAATAATTCATAACACGTAAGCTACAATGGTAACAATGATAATAATATCGATCAATGGCAAAGATCTTTTGAAATACAGTACTGTTAGCGCCTTTAATTATATATTATACTAAACGTTTCGATTATTTTCGATAATTTAAAACGCAACGGGAATAATCAAAATTGTAATAAATGAAATTACAAATTTCGCAACAATAATCATTAATTTCTGGAAATAGTTTAATCGGCATTGATATTTTAACGTTTAATTACAAATATTTAATCGACGGAGAACATAACAAAGAGAGTACAAAATTACGAGTCAAGTTTTTTCGTGAAGACCGGAACTCATCGATATTGAGAAATCAAAATGTTGCTTAGTTCCTAATGATAAGTCAAGACTGTATGTGTGTAAAGAATTTTATTTTAATTTTAAATTATACCATTATGTTTATTATAATTATAATTATAAAATAAATTTTATTTTACATTTACGTTGATTATTTATTTGTATCAATAGACATAGATAACAAATTTAACTAATCGACGTTGTTAAATTCGATCAGCAGGAGGAATGAAATTGTACAACATTAATTGCATAATTTCAATTTATTTTCTATAATACAATACAAATTTTTGTTAAAATAAAATTACAGATAAAATAATTACCCGTGAATTTCAAACATTTTCCACGCAGCCTTCCTGGTCATTTATGGCTGGAGGCCAATCAATTTTAATATGCTGAAATCGTATTTTAAAAGCAAAATTTTAATATTGTTATCACCAATACTTTGAGCAAATTACAACACGTGCACACACAAGCATTAGACGAATAAAATAGACAGATCTAAATGTTGTCATTTATAATAAACAAAACTTACATTCTGCAACACTTAAAAAATATGCTTTTACCGATGTATGAAAACTAAAAAATGTTAGCATACTATAGGCAGGTTCAAAAGTTAAATCACCACCTTTTTTTATAAATCTAACTGATTATTTGTCTATTACAACTTTCTTCAATTAATAAAAACTTAATTAAACGCTGAAGTAAAAAAAAAACAAAAAAAAAACAACGAATTAATTTAAACACTTTACAACATACGCTAAGTGAAAAAAATTACAATAAATTAGTATCCGTCAATTATTTTTGTGATTTCTATCGATATTGCGAGAACGACTCATGCAACTGATACACAAACAAAATTACAGGCGAGAAATAAAACAAAAATCAAAAAAAAAAAAAAAAAAATCTGCCGAAACTGGATTACGAATGAATAGTCAATAAAATTACGAAATATAAATAAATATTTTCATAAACGCCTGATAAATCAGCGTATCCCGTTTAATAAGATAGGCTGCTTTTTAAATGTTTAAAATTCAGCCAATGTTAAAGTATAATTAGCATTATTACCGTAACATCAAGAGCCAGAATATCAGCGGGAATGCCACCAATTAGATCGGAAAAACACGGCACTGTCCTACCAAAATCCCCGTGAATGAATTCTTTAACGTAAGTACCAGCTTGAGTTGTTATGTGTAACTTTATTAAAGTGGTTCCTACAATAGTGCGCATAATTACTATTTCATTTATTCTATTCGCAGTTTCACCACATATAAAATTGCCCTTATACCAGATGCGTATTTTTTTTTTTTTAAAAAAAAAGTTATACATACATATAAAAGTTACTACATAACGTCCGCAGCTTTTTTGAATAAAAATACCACATACGCCTAATATATATTTTCGTGCTGGCGGAAAATGAAAAAATTACAAAGTAAACTCAATATAAAAAGTCCATTAAACAAATTAAATATGATTTAAAAAATAAGTATTAAATAAATTTTACACGATTAAGAATAAATATGGAAAAATTTTACGGGAGTTATTTTACTCCCAAATAAATGAATTCACATCTTTTGATTAAACAGTATCAAAATGCAATGAAATTTAATATCATAAATATCTAAGTACCATTTAATTCTTAGATAAATTATAGGACAAAATTAATTTCACAAAAATAAAATGTAATTAAATCAGACGTTTATTATGAGCCAATTTTAATGCTGTTTGACGATTAGTATCCGTTATTGAAAATGTGAATAAAAATCTAATGAAGGCGTTCCAAAAACAGCTCAGAATAAAACTTCAAAAATATCCTTCGGGGAAATGCGTTGTTTACTGTTATTATATGTAGACTTTTCTATTCATTTTCATCAACAGTGTATAATTAACAAATTCTATTTAAAAATAACACAGTAGAGTACGAATCGAATTGATAAATTAATAAGCAAACGGAAAAGTATAATGAATAATAAATGTTACCAGTTACCGAAATCTGTCGTTCGTAAATGCAATTCGGAATATTATTTCGCTAATTATCTTTTTGAGGAATTTTAAATAACATCGAAATTGGTGACAATAAATCTTAAATTTTTGTGTAATGGAAGATATAATAAAAGCGCGAAATTCGAAGAACTTGTTATCAGGTGCTTCCTCCACAACCATGACAACACTTTTACGCAAATGAACCAATGGATAAAAAGTAGAATCGATACACTCCTTCTTTTACACAAGTCACCGTTTATCGAGGACTTATTAATATATACAAATTCCTCATTTATAGTCGAAATATTTTCCATTTTACAAGTTTCAGCATTAATTAAATTTATCGACAATGCATAGATTTAGTTTCCACTGTTAACAACGTTTGCCAACATCGCACGCAGATGATATTTTTTTGCTATTAAATTTACTGATAACATTAAACAGACGCTCCCATGAATCTTTACGAAATTTACAAACTTGTTTTAACAGTAAAACTACATCACATCTTATTTCAGCAACTTCTTATAACATTTAAAAATGCAGTACACTCCGCAGCCAGATAAGACAAACCAATTCATATTACTCTTTTTACAAAACACTGTATTATATCTATTTCCGAACGAGAAAAGAAAATAAAATGTTAGCTTTTAAAATCTTTAAATTTTATATACTCGGAGTTTTAACTATTTGTTTTATATAAATACTAGCTCTGACCCGGCGAACTTCGTACCGCCTCAGAATCAATAAATGTTGTGTTAACTTATTAGCTGAATTAAATTCAGTTTTTTATTAAGATAAATTAATATTCAAAATGAATTAAGTTCAATAAATATACACAAAAATAAAAATGAAAAGTATTTTAATTACATTGAAATAAATGTAATTCACGTGGCAGCAAGGCATTATTCCCCTTAATAACAAAAATCAGTATAAATTTATTTAAAAAAATTAAAGTAAATTACTCTGCAAACATGTTTTTTCAGGATATTTCATCAGCTAACAACAGAGAGTACACACTCAATTTATATACTTTTTAATAAAGTGCGTACTCTGTGCTGTTAGGTCGATGATGGGCTATACACGAAAAAACGTGTTTCTAAAGTAATTTAATTTCTTAAATTAAATTTACATCGATATTTAGGATTTCGTAAACATATAATGTACAGAATCCCAATAAGATGGTTCAGAAACGACAAAAAAATTCAATTATACAATAGCCCGGAAACAGTTTGACTTATCAGAATTGGATTATAAATTACAATTAAACTTCTATCTATGACAATTTACAACTTTAAGCTGAGCCATTATCCTGGGCGTCAAAAAGCCGTCTAGAACATATAATATGGAATTTAGAACGACCCCAAAATCACCTTTAAAAAATTCGTAACTCATCATCAGATAGCCCTTCAGAAGCGAAACTCAAAATATAAAACAAAACACAGAAGCCCTTTCATAAAATCCAAAAATTACATTTAAAAAATTATTTAAACCCCCCTTTTGGGCCAAAAACAGCAAAAAAAATGAATTTTCTTCATAAATTTTTTTCAAATTTCATATTTTGCTATTCGGGGCGGAGACAAATCCAACAAATCAAAGATCATAAAAATCAATCCAGTCGTTTTTGAATTATAAATGGTGCAACTAACCCGACTTTGTTTTATATATATAGAGATAAAACTATTTAATTCGAATTATTTTATATTATTGATTTAATTGCGTTATTTTGTATTTTCTTCAATATTAATTGGAGCAGTAATTTATCTGCTTTTCACTTTTAAGACTCCTACTTTTAAGTTTTATCTCTTATCTCTCTCTCTCTCTCTCTCTCTTTGTTATTTTATGTTATACTATAGTTCGTTTTTTTTCCACTCAGTTTACAAAAGTTTTGCTTTTTGTTCCATTTTGTTAAACAAAATCATTTCTGTTCTCGGATGTTAATCCAAGCCAACGCGTGTTATTTAAGAAAAATTTAAAAAAAAAAAAAAAAATACGGGAAATATTTTAAAACTGCCAATAATCCAAACTTTATTAAACATTTCACAAGCCTAATCAACAATATTCATGTTTGCATGCTACATTCATATTACAGTATATCAACATCTTACGGATACACAAATTATCAACGCAACCGAATACCATGAGTGTATCGTTCGCCGAAATGTAGAGCAATTTGATATTCCCTTATATTTAGGCTAACAATCGTTACTAAAATGTCATATTTCCATTTAGCATTTTCAATAATTGAATTTAAACTCAAACGTTTATTATTCCACCAATCACGCATTCACATCAACAATCAAAGATACATACGCAAAGAACCTATAATCAGATAGGATGTTTAGGCGACAAATAAGGAAGTATATATAGCTTTAAAACGGAAAAAATAAATAAAAAAGAGTAATTTTAGTTGAAATAAAATAGTTATCTACGTCACCAAAATGAGTACGGAAAATATTAAGAATTTGCGAAATTCTCAAAATTAACATTCTGTACCGGAATGTTCTAAAAGGTAATTAACGACATTGTTACAAATCAAACATAATACCATTAGACGGATCCTCTTTTAAAATAGTCGCTTTGAAATTATGTATCGTACGCGGACGAACAGCAGCCGGTCTTCTGTGCAGAACTCTTATCGGAGTTTTTTGATGAATAACAAACGGAACAGAAGAACAGCCGCTTTTCAACATTCCTTCGGTAACCTTCCCGTAAGCAACACACAACGCGCAATATTCTTTCAGCTTTTCTTCTTCACCTTCCTTAAGACTCTTCAAACAATCGCTAGAAAGAACATAATAGATTTGAAGATTTAGTATTTAATAGAAATTTAATCTGTAAAAATGGCTGCTCCTAATTTTCTTACAGCTCTATCTCTGTTCCGGTTTCCTTCTTTTTAAGTTAATTAACGATGTATTACATCTTATATATTTTCAATAATATTAATGTATTTTGTTATTTTTCTACCACTACATCGGTCCAAGAAAACCAAAATCAGTGTTACAGTTTCAAAATATTTAAAATAAAAATTATGTGAAATAATCTTCCATTATGATAAAATTATGGCATTTTAAAATTATCTCTTAATATAGAGACAGGCATTTTTTAATACGCATTAACGATCAATTCCTTCGATTAAAGAAAAGATAAGGGCCCCTAGGAAAAAATCATGTAACGCGATAATAAAATAAAAACAAAACATGCTACAAAAAGTTATGATTAAAATACGTATACAATAACATGATGTATGACGAAAGAAAATAAATGGTCGTCAGTTACGACACATACCAAATGTTAAAAATATCTGTTATCGTGAGTAATATCTGTGGACAATCAACATAATTAAAATGGCTGTTTTTTTGGTTTTTTTTTTGTTAAACATACAACACTAATTGGAATTGGATATTGTTTTATTCTATACCGTATGAAATTTACGAACACGAAGAAAAAAAAAAAAAATTACGATTAGTCTCTAACGTTTAATACCATATAATTAATAACAAAATGCAACACTACAGTCTAACTCTAACAACTGAGCGCTATAAATTTTTATATAACTTTATCCATTGAAAATAAGAAGATGACACATAAATTTCACACGTTTTAAAACTTTTACAAATAACTTTAGCCGTTTCTTTTTGGTCGCGTTATTCACCCTTAAATCGCCTACTCCATTATTTATATTTTCGAAAAAATTTTAAATCCGTTACCTGTAAATAAATTAGTACTGTTTCATAACATTTTACATATAAAATTTAATTTCTTCGTTTGCAGAGCAGTCATTGTCAGCATCTTATTTTTCAACAAATTACCTACAACGTACACTTTCTCCGTTATTAACATAAAATTTATGTCTCTTCAACAATAATTATGTAAATACTGCACACATCGTTATATATAAAGCACTGCAGAATAATTCTGTACATATCACTTTTAGTAAATAGTAAATTAATCATCTAAACAACTAAACTTCCCGATTCTGCAAAGAAAATTAAATAGTTTTACTTGATCGTATTTTTTTTTATTGTCTTGTTTCACTGAAACTATCATTAATTCCCTTTATAATAAATAAAAAAAAAAAACAAAAAACTGTTGAACGCGCTAGAACTAAAATAATACATCCACAAATTGAAAAAAATTGCGAAATTTCCATATCTAGCTTTATTTTACTCACTTTCAATTATAACTTCCCTATGCGCCCTACCGCCAAAAGTTTAATTTTAATTTTTTCCTTTTCCCACACCTTTAAACACATACTATGACTGTTCCACATACTTTTTATCAAGGAAATTTTCTTCTTAATATTCCTCTCTTTCTGTTGACCATTTTCTTCGCTATTCGAAAGTACAACTTTGACTTCCTACCTCGGAAAACACTTTACTTGCATTCCCTATTTGCTTAATATCTTTAATTTTAAATCAACTATAACCTGCCGTTAATTTATTATCTCCGTTAATGTACCGGAGAAAACAAACAAAAAAATGTATGCAAAACGTTCTAATATTATAGTAGCCAACTGCTATTTACAATAGTTTCAAATTACACATCATATACGGTTCGGACATCGTATAATAATTACACCTAGCTACACAAATAGCAATAAATACATTTCATCGCAAAATAAATCGCTATACAATATCTAAAATTCCGGTAATTTGTATGTTTAACTTCAATTGGTCACTAAAAACTACCACTATTTGCTACCTTTGATCTAAAATGATAATCCATAAACTAAACTCTGATTTGAAAAACAGCCTAATTTCAATAAGTCGTTAAAAACACATAAAAGACAAACAAATGGACAGAAATTTTCCACCCATTTTCATTTACACTATACAATGGAAAACGAATAATATGAAAAAGAAAAAATAGAGCAAAATACAAGTACTAATTCATTTATATCATAAAGGGAGTGTGTAGAAAGTTTATTTAAGAAAAAAATTAGAGTTCTGCATAACAAAAAAAAATTAATTAGTTGGTAACGCTACACAAAAAATTATAAATGAAAATATTTTTTCTGGAGTTTCTAACGATATTTAAAAAAAAAAAAAAAAAAAACTGCCTAAAATAATAAACATGAGACGAAAATATACACTAGCAGCAGTAGGAGTTACTGACGCTGACAAGATCTTTTGATGATGCGATTAATGGTCATTATTGTCTAAACTAACTGCTAACGAGAAACACACATTTTAACCTGTTATTGTTTATTTTTGAATCAATTTTGTTTTTTTTAACCGAACGATAATCCTGCTTTTCAGCTTTATAATTTATTACATTTCCTTAATAATGTAATACTAATTTTTAGTAATTATATCAAGTCTTCTTAATCCTCCGTTTCTTTCTAACTATTTTTCACTACACATATTTTTTTGATTTTTTTAAAATTTCACTTCATAAATTTTCATAATTTAATAATTATCAAAATTTAAAAGAAATAACCTAAAAATTTATTTTTTCAGAAACAGCAGTAACATCAGTAATAATAATAATAATAATAATAAATTACCGTGAAATAATCTGAAGATCTCTAACGAATATTTGATCAAAACCACTTTCATTGATACTATTTTCCACACAACGTAATTCATTGGCAGACAAATTTGATAAACGTGGATTTAATAGTTCTACCGCAAACGGCCGACCAATTCCAAGCATACGAGCATCCACATCTTCTCTTCCGGAAGAAGAAAATTTTGAACCTATAGAGGGAAAACGTTATTAGAAATAAATCAATACAATACAGTTATTACATTATTAATCTTTTTTTGTATCTTACTTTCAGCCTTGAAAGCGGGTTCTAATTTGGAAATAATAATTTCTGAAACCGAATTCTCAAGCTTTCTTTCACCATCTAAGATCCACGGTGTTTGCGGTAACGTCCGAGACCATTTATTATAGCGTCCTAGTAAATCGAAAAGAAAACCAATTACTGGCCAAATGCCGCGACAGCGAATAATTGACAAATAAAATAAAAAACATTTTTAAAATTAATTATATAATAAATAGTTTTAATTTCAGCATATAATATCATTTTATGTTCGTTCTTCATTAACAACACTTTTCCCCGCAAACACACTCTTAACAAAAGATTTTGACTAAAACAGTTCTAGAATATTTTCGAGAAAAAAAACTGAAAATTTACTAAAAAATTAACATAACGTGAAGCATTTAAATGAACCTTTTATCAGTATAGCTAAAATTCGATTACAAAGCATACCCGCGCAAAACACCGACTCCCTAAACACAGACACTGAATCACAAGTAAGCAAAAGTGTAGGTACAGTTGGAGGACACGAAAAATATTTCATTAACGAAGGTTTATCCGGTATCAATTCCAAAGCGTTATTAATATCATTCAAAGGAAACGAATGATGACTCCTTTTTCGTGTTTTCATCAATGGACCCCTATTCAAGAAAAAAGCAAAAAGATTAAATTTTCAGTAACTAAAACTGATTTGTTAAACGAATGCAATTAGCCAGAAACCGAGAATATACCCGTATGTAACCTTCGCTGGCTGAAAATCAGCAGTTACAAATAAAACACCGAAGCAGTATGTCGTTCTTAAATTCAGTAATTAAACGTTCTTTTTCATGTTCCAATTTTTAATGTTTCGATTTTTAAATATTTTTGTAGCTTTTGTTTTCCTTTTTTCCCTCGTAAATATGTACGTATTCCATTAGATTGTTCATTTTGTCATTTATTCGACTATAATAAATGTTTCGGTAAGAATGTAAATTGTCAGCTAATGAAAGCTGTATGCGGCTTCCGGCCGATTACGATTATACAATAAGTAAAAGTTAAACTTTACCCAAATTGATTAATATTACATTATAATTCAATGAAGAGGAACTCACAATAAACAGCATTCTTTAATATCGTCTGCATAGTATGTATTGACAGTAAACATCAACGGCGATTTGGGGCAGAAATTCTTTTTGGATAATGATTTTAATTCCAGAGAAACACAATTTCTCCACGTTTCTTTAAAATTCAAATATGGCAATTTACCTAAGTTTTCGCTTGCAAAAGAGTAATCCGATTTCAAACATAATTTCAAAGAATGTTCTCGAATATACATGCATGATGGAACAGAAATTGCAAGCATATAGGTACTACAATCAAAATTCAATTTAGACATCGTATCTGCAATCTGAAAATAGTTTCCATTATCATATGTAAAATATAACGTTAAATTTTTCTATCGTAAAGACACATATTAACATTTAATTTTACAAGCTACAATTACATTGCTATACGGTTACGCTATTTAACCAATATGACGATAATTAACTAGTTACAAAAACGATTTTAAATGTTTTTCTTTCATTAAGTAAATAAAAATAAGAGCTATAGATAATTACTTTAACAGCAAAAGTTTTTATTGCAGAACGATGCAATAATCCTAAACAAAGAATGCAGCCATTACTTGGTTCCAATTGCAAATTCTCTTTTTCCGCCTACAAAAATTAAATATATACAGAAACTGCACATGAACAATTCGACCTACATTTACAAATAAATTTTTAATAACTAGTACAATTTTAACAACGTTCTCAACATCCGTTAATACATTGGATTAAGTATCCGAATGTTAATTATAAATATTACCGACGGTTAAACATCACAAGAAAATTGAGTAAAAAAAGTTTTACTTCAAGAAAACAGACTAATTCAATGACGGAGAAATAATTTAACAAAATATAGGATGATATTGGACAGTTAAATTTGCCCTACATATCAAAACACATTTCTCCACTAATGAAAACTTGCACACGGATCAGTACCGAAAATACATTATCTTTCGGTTTATATGCTAACCTGAGACAAATAGGAGCACAAATATTTTTACCAATTTTTACAACATTTTTTACGTTTATCATTAGTATTCGATTTGCCGAAGCTGAAACTGGCGTGATATTGCACAGCAATTAGTTACGAAAAAAACTAAAATCGAAAATAAATACGACTTTTTATCTGTTTTTCATTTTTTAACAATATCAAAAAGGAATAAAAATTATATATTTACACATATACTCTCCACAACTTTTCATACAAAAAAAAAACAAATAATTTTGTACATTTTAAATTATATTACGAAATTTTTGTGGATTTCTTACAACGAAAAATAATCAGAAATACTATAAAATTGATTGCAATATTTTTACGTACTAATAGTTTTGTAATTAAAGAACAAACTGAATTTTCCACATATCGGTAGGCACATATCTCACATACACCAAGATTCCGCAATACATTATATAAATTAACGTTCCCTTCTTCGTTTGCCATTTCAAAATCAATTCATTCTATAAAATTGAAACATGTAAACAAACGCATTTAACTCCACGAACCGGCAAGCAAGAGATCAAACGTATAAATGCATATCGATACCGGAAAAATTTGTCGGATGAGACAACCCGCGCCGGTCGTGCTTATAATCAAAAGAGCTTCTGTAAATCACGTGACTACAACTGTCGATATAGTGTATCGATATGGTAAAAATGATTTATTCGATAGTTGCAACACAAAAGATAAATTAAATTTAAAAAACAAACAAAAGCAAAAATCCAAAAACAAATTATTTTTACTTTTAACTTGCCGAATGGTGTTTAGCATAGTTTTTTCCTAGTTTTTGTTAAAAAATCGTATAGAAAGCAGCACAAAGTATACGGTGAATTTTTTATTCCTATCCATAATTATCATTGCTCCGTTGAAAAGTAGCCGCTTGAAAAATGTCTGTTCAAAAGATTCACAGGGCGCTTTTTGGATTCTTGACGTCATAAAACTATTACATCCTTTTGGTAAAAGTTTAACTTCATTGTTGATCTTTTACTACAAGTAAATAATTTCTGCTTTCGCATTATGGCTGAAATTATTGCATGTACCTTCCTGACCGCATGGTTCAGCCGTTATGGTATACCGAAAGAAATAACTACAGATCGAGGGAGTTAATTCACTTCTGAACTACAGGAGCAGTTATGTCAATTTTGGGAGCAGAATACATTATGACAAGCATGCACCACACCAGGGAAACAAAATCCTTGGGCGACATCATAGAACATTAAAAGTGATTCTAAAATGACACAATTTGAATAGGCCAACAGCATTATCAATTGTGCTACTAGGCATCCGATGTGCCTTAAGTGAAGATGATTCACTATCTTCGGTTGAATTAATGTTCGGTCAAGAATTAAAACTATCCGGTGAATTCTTACATGATCAAGATTCACGATCTGCACGTGACTATGTAGTAGCGCTTGAAACATTTTTATGTAGAGTACAACCACAACCATTTAACCAAAAAAACAGTTTTTGTGCATTCAGCTCTCAAAACATGCAGTAAAGTTTAGGTTTGTGTGGCCCCTACTCGAAAACCGCTTGAGTCGTGCCGTACAATGGTCCATATGAAGTAATTTCCCAAGGAAAAAAACACTTCACACTAGAAGTGAATAATGCCGCAGGAACTTTTTCTATCGATAGGTTGTAATGTGTCCATTACATGGAACATATAAAAAAAAAAAAAAAAATTTTTAGAAAATAAAAGAAATAAATAATAATAAGAATAATTTGGAATGTGTGGTGCGGGTGCGAGTGTGCGCGTGCATGGAACTGTTGTCGGTGGGACCAGCCAATCAGCATCCTGCAGGAAACAAAAAGGATCTACCTGATTCGGCCAAGTCCAGCGGTCACGATCGAGTAGGCGGTCGAAATTTTGGAAAATCGAGAAGAAGATTTTAGCGAGAAAGGCAGTGGCAGCCTTATAGAGTTAGTCTCGTTTTTACCTTCGGTCAAGCCAGTCAGTGGCTGTTTACCGGTTCTTAATTTTGTAGAAATACTTCCGTTTTGATTTCTCGTGGAAAAGTCGCCGTCTTGTTACTACGTACGACATAGGTTAAATTTATCGATAAATATCGAAGTGGCGCGAGTAGTGATTCTTGCTGTTCGGCAAAGTTTGGATTCGGATTTGCAACCGGTCCTCAACGAAAGTGTTCGATAAATCTTCCTCGACCGATTCCGATTTCTGCAACGCAACCGACCGCCGAATCGCCACCAATAGATCCCCGATCACCGACAACAGTGATACGTATAATTTATATTCTCTTTACATATATATATTGTTGTGTATTTATAATTGCGCTATTTTCGGACTAATATTGTTTTTCAGCGGTCGACCGGCAAAGAAAGCTAGGTGTACTTTTTAATAATATATTGTTCGTTATAAAAGCTCTGAAAGTAATCTGTCCAAAACCTCTTATTTTAATAAATTCGATAAAACTAAAAAATAAAGAAAATCCACGAGGATAAAACCTCGTGGTTGGCATCCCTGACAACCAAGTTAACGTCTAGAACCGTTACAAGGTTAAAACCAGCCTTCGTACTTACTGAGGGTGATGATTATGACATAAATACAATTATAACAAACAAAAATGTGAATAACCATTCTTGGAATGTAGATTGGGATTAGTGTATTCACCGACGAAACAGCTAACATTTCCGCAAAAGAACAATTATCAACTGGAATACGTTATATCGAGGACGAGAAGAATGAAGTCCAAGAAGTATTTATAGGATTCGTTGAGAAGCTCTATTCTTTCAGTGTTCTTCGCATAAACTGAGCTTGATAATAAAAGATCTAAATGTTCTACCTGCAATTAGAAACACAATAGAAACGATCAAAGAAATAATAACATTTTTTCGGGAATCAGTTTTGAGAAAGAAATTAATACCGAACATTTGGAATCTCTGTAAAACAAGATGGAGCAAAAAATACAAAACTATCAAAGTTTTCATGGATAATGTTTGCACTACAATAAAGGCCTTAAAAACCATAACGAATAAGGGAAATAGCGTGACCCGGAATAAAGCATTCCATGCTGAAAAGTCATTGTAAAGATCCCGAAAACGTCACGGATGAAATTATTAAAGATGCCGCTGCTATTGTAAAAAAGCTCGGCCTCGAAGTAGACGTGACATCAATGCCGAAAATTGTTGGGAGAAAACGGTACACAAACAATTAACCAGCAGGAATCCCTCGGGAGTTCTGGAAGAGCTCCTTTTTATACTTAGACTAAATTATTACTTCTCTTTATGAGCAATTTGCTGAGGAAAACTACATTACCCGCGTTGTCTAAATTACACCCGGCGCAAATGCAGGACATACTCATAGAAAATCTTAAAAAAGCGTGTGCATCCTTCTCAAATTTTTACGATTTGCTGAACACGAATAACGAAATTGAACTTTGAAAAAAAAATGATTGCAGGACAAGACGAACCAAACTAAGTTGAATATTGTCGAAGTTATAAAAGGGAAAAAAGACTTCTTTCCCAAAATGGCCGCTCTACCGTGCACAATGTGTACTGTAGAGAGGTCATTTAGTAGGTTGAGGCGGATTAAAACCTGGCTAAGAAGTACAATGAAAAAGAGTCATCTCAGTGATCTAGCAATGATGAGTGTCCATCGAAAGATCATCTCCGAAGACCTATAAGATTTGGTCAACAAAGTAATTGAAAAGTTTACGATGAATCCTAAATTATGTTTCAATTAAAATTTTCGAATTTTTTGAAATTACTATTTCTAAAATTATAATAAACTTTTAAAAATCTCATTTATTTCACTTAAAATTCACCTACAATTTATATTTATATTGATATCAGTAAGTAGAATTTACTCGTATATTTCGCCTGTGACAGATGCAACTCCACAAACGCACGAAATACGGAAATTTTTTCTCCAAAATTATTCGACTAAAAAAAACTCTTCATAATCTTAAAATTATTGTTAAACGAGCAAAGCCATATATTATATCGAACTAATATTATTCCCGAACTTCGCACAAATGAGAAATGCTAAGAATTTATAGACTTTTCAAATGTGGTGTCAGAGGAAAATGAAAGCAATATGATGCTGGATGGAAAAATTCACAATTGAGCTTCAGTTCAGAACAAAGTCTATGAAAAACGAACACTATTAGACCAGATAAGGAAGCAACGATTAACTTAAATCAGGAATATTTTACTTCATGATAGATTACTACGGGATGTAATAGAAGGAAAAATTAAAGAAATGATATAGGAGTGAACAGGATGGTTTTTTATTTCTTTTTTTTGGGGGGGGGGGGCTCATTAGCATAGAGTAGCATATATATATATGTTCTGGCGCACAAAGGATGCCGCCAGCACCCATAGCACCCATAGCACCCAAGAGTCATTCTCAGAGGCGAAATTTCACCTTATTGTCTTGATTAATTCGTAAAATTAACCTAATTAATAGTATCAGAGGTCAAAAACTAACCCGAATACCCCGATTATTGCAGAAAATTAACCCAATTAAGGGTCCCAAGCACCCATGTGTCCCTAATTAATTACGCAATCAATTTAATCGTTGAATTATTAATTATGCAATCAATTTAATCGTTGAATTATTAATTATGCAATCAATTTAATCGTTGAATTATTAATTATGCAATCAATTTAATCGTTGAATTATTAGAAAGTTAATCCAAGTCCCCCCGCTCGCCCTCCTAGCATACTTAGAAGGCGCACGCGCCGTTCCCGCGCACTCGTCGATCGTTCGCGATACCGCGATTTTCCAAAATTCTGCGTGTAAGTATAAAAATTCCGAATTTAACCAAAGTATAATATTTAAAGCCAGAAACTAACCTAAACCCCCCTTCTTCCTCTTTTTCCATTCGTACGTATTTTTTATTTTTCAGGGTGTAAGTATTATAAAATTACCCTAAGATTTTTTTTTATTTTTTTATTTCTACACACTCGCTTCAACCATCACTACATGTGACGTTGCATGCAAACACTTTCAAAACCGTTGAAACAGGATCTTAATATTCTTATAATTTCTATTCCAGTCGATACATTATTACGGAACCACGCCCCACATGTACACACTAACATAAACACACTTATACCCACATCCTTGACTACTTTGTTCGTATACACATATGTAACCGACTTTCTCCGAAAGAACGACATTTTTCTGACGCAACATTTCCACTGCCACAACCGATTCAAATGTAGTAAAAGCGCACGCATCGTTCTCGCACACGTGTCGATCGTTCGCGATATCGTGATTTTTTTAAATTAACCAAAGTATAATATTTAAAGCATGAAACTAACCTGAGCTCCCCGTTCACCCACTTTGTACCATTCAAATGTATTTTTTTATTTTTTTATTTTTTTTCACGCCTAAGCATTATACAAATTAGTCTAAGTATATTTCTCATTTTCTACGGTTCCAAAAATTTTTCTTCATTCTCCGATCGTTAGAAAAGCACACTGACAGATCACACACTTATATCTATCATATATTATTTTTTCTCACTTACGATTATTTTTCCATCTGTAAGTATTTATGTATGTTTCCCCCAGTTCTAAAAATAAATCCTTCGATGTCTCGCCCCTCAGCGAATGCACACCGTCCGATCCCGCACACATTCCGCTGTCAATAGTTTCTCTGTCGTTTATAATATTTTTTTTTTTCCGTCCGTAAGTATTATAAAATTAGTCAAAATATATTTTTTCAATTTCTACGGTTCCAAAAAATTTTCCTTATTCTCCGATCGTTACAAAAGCGCACTGACTAGTGATGGGCAACTTCGAAATGTTTCATTCGAATTATTCGATTGTTCGATAACTTCAAATGCATTCGATTGTTCCACAGTTGCATTCGAAATGTTATTTCATTCGTATAATTCATTCGTATTCACAACAATCATTCGAAATGTTATTTCATTCGTATAATTCATTCGTATTCACAACAATCATTCGAAATGTTATTTCATTCGTATTCACAACAATCATTCGAAATGTTATTTCATTCGTATAATTCATTCGTATTCACAACAATCATTCGAAATGTTATTTCATTCGTATTCACAATAATCATTCGAAATGTTATTTCATTCGTATAATTCATTCGTATTCACAACAATCATTCGAAATTTTATTTCATTCGTATAATTCATTCGTATTCACAACAATCATTCGAATTAAAATCATTCGAATCAAAATCATTCGAATCAAACTCATTCGAATTAAAATCATTCGAATCAAAATCATTCGAATTAAAATCATTCGAATCAAAATCATTTGATTGTTTTTTTTTTTTTTGACGATTGTTGATTATTTCGTTTGTAAAAACATTTCGAAATCGCACATCACTAGCACTGACAGATCACACGCTTATATCTACCATAGCGTTAGCCACCGCGAAAGCGAATCATTCGATCCCGTGCACACTCTGCTCTCAATAGTTTCCCTATCGTTCATAATAATTTTTCCAAGCCTAAGTATTATAGAATTAGTCTAAGTATATTTATTATTTTTTCTCACTTACGATTACTTTTCCATCCGTAAGTATTTATGTATGTTTTCCCCAGTTTTAAAAATAAATCTATCGATGTCTCGCCCCTCAACGAAAGCACACGCATCATTCTCGCGCACGTATCATTCGTTCGCGTTACCACTTTTTTTTTCAAAATTAGTTCAAGTATATTTTGTTATTTTTCTCATTACGATTATTTTTCAGTCCGTAAGTATTTCTGTATGTTTTCCGAGGTTTTAAAAATTAATCCGAACAGACATTCAGACTGTTGTGAAAGCATACTATCTATCAACCGCACAGATTCTACATTATACGTTACTCTATTACGAGTTCTTCAAAAAATTGATTCGAATGTGTTTTTCATTTTTTTTTTTTTTTCAATCCTAAAAATTCATTCTTTCTACCCCCGCCCCCTCACATCTAAAATTGCTTATCTTTCATAATCTTTATTTATTTTATCGATTCTAAAAATTAATCAATGGTTCACTCGAAAGCGTACCGCACATTCCCACACACTTATCTTCTATCACGAATTTCCGTATTGATCATGAACATTTTTTCAACGTTAGACACAATAGCATATCACATTGGTCTCGCATACACACCACATGCAGTTCTATATGTCTAATTTTTATTAACGATCTTTATTTTTTTTGTACTGGTATTACTTTTTCCTACACAGTCATGTCATCATATACACTTAACATTGTCAAAAATAATTTTAACCTCGACCAATAAAAAAATGTTTATCAACATCACAATTATTTTTAATATTAATCGTTCGCTACAAACATAATTTTTTCGATCGTTTCAAGACATTATTGTTTCGAACGTCAATACCTGTTTTCCAAGAATCGATAACCTCTGCAGGTATATATCTCGTCATCGCAACAACCATTACCTGCATGACTCGCATACCTTCAAGACCACTTGTACATTGCTCGCACGCTATTTCCCATTATTCGGTACAAGAATATTTTTCACACTCCCTCACATATGAGTATACACTCAAAGTCCTCGATTACTTTGTTTGTATACAAATATATTCAGCTTTCTCCGACGTAACAACATTTTTCTGACGTAACATTTCCACTGCCACAACCGATTCAAAGGTAGCTAATGAGATAGACTATCGAACGGAATCATTCAAGCAGTCAGTATTAGTTTTATGATAAACATGTCTATTTTGTCGAATCTGTGTTCACGCATTATTAAAAAATTTACGTCAACGTTAAAGAAAATAATTTCCTACGTTTTTTCTCTTTTTTTCTCTATCATTTTTTTCTGTCTTTTATCTTTTCTTTTTCTCTTTCTTTTTCTCTGTCTTTTTTTTAGTGAAAAGTTTGAAATACATATTATTCAATCATGAACGCTAATATAGTTAACATAAGCAGCAACTCAAAATCAATTAAAGACGCCGAATTTATTCAGAATTTATTTGCGAGTGATAGCGACTCGCATACGTCTTCGTCACTTCAATTACCACAATCAGATGGTGGTTATTCTTCAACAGAATCAACATCTTCTACACATAAAATCGTTGGTCCAGTATTATTGTCAGATCAGATGGATATAGCGGAATATTTTGTAGATTTCAGCTTCCATAAGGATTCTGATTATGGTTTTCTAGTAACCGAACTAGCGATGATTGAGATGTCTGGCGGGAGGTATTTACATACGCTATACAAGCCAAGCAGAGCATGGTCTGCATCAAAAATGCCTCATTTACAATGCTCTTCCGTGAGTCATTACTTGAAAAACCCCTCATTATTTCCCTGTCGGGAAGAAATATTCATGGCACGCGATATATTCACAATATTGTCCGAAAAACCGAAGGCTCGCGTATATATTTTAACCACTTATGCAAAACTTATATTATGGGAACTTAACGAAAAGTCTGAATTGTTGCGTGACTTGGACTACGAACTCGTTAATATGGAGAAAGTCTTTCGAGTACCTAGTATCGATGATTTATATCAAGAATACTCTGGTATAAGCAATTTGCTAACTTGTAAACACCATTATGAGAATGATATTTTTCATTGTGCGGTGAAAAATGTTATGGTGATGAGGACATGGCACGATCACGTTATCCGTCCGCTGAAGCTTATGAACAATCTCAATATAAATGATTTAAGCCAGTTATTCATTACAGCCACCAAAGAAATGATAATTACATTATTTCCAAGTTGCATCGGGGACATTTATATATTTTTACCGGACAGATTAAAACAGGATGATACGATAAAATCATTTCTACCATGCTACGATCACGAACATGATAAAGAATATTATATCGACGGTGATACATTACGCAGGAGTACTCGAAATTGTGTCAAAGTAAAAGATTGCGATGACTGTCAACATTCAATTCATACGGATTAAAAATTCAATAAAAGGCGCGGAATTTGAAAGATGGAGTTGTCTAGATCCTACGAAAGTTGAATATGAACATAACAATTACCTTTCAATGTACCAAAGTCAGCTTTCGCGCAGTATGTATAATATGTGAAATAAAACCATATTTTTTTCTTTTACTCGCATTTTTATTTTTATTATTTCAAAATCTTTTACATTGTTTCACATAAATTATAATGTATGTATGTATATATGTATGGAATTTTAATATGTAATAATATACATTTCCTACATTTTATTTTATTTCATGGTCATATAATTACTTTAAAATTATTTAGATACACCGCAGATATTATAGTACCGAACACATCATTTATTATTTCATTCTATTTCAATTAATATGTTGTATGGATGAAATCGAATCAATTTATGTAACTGTTTATTTAAATTTAAATAATCTTTTTCTTTTTCTTTTTTTTTATCTCTCAGCATATGCATGCGTGTATATGCTTACATATACAAATATGAAAAAAATTATTTTTTTATTTTTTCATCGATATGAATGGTAAATCTACGACTTTATTTGAAAAACGGTCAAAACTTAATACATAGATTTCAAACTTTGATGGAAATTTTCATAACATGTTCAGTTTACACTTATTATTTAAAAAAAAAAAATATTTTTCATTATTCGTATCACTTAAATAGACTGATACAACAGAGAGAGAAAATAAAAAGCTAAATTTTTACATGTGAGGGAGGGAGCTGATGAAAACGTACGGGTCTTATTATTTGGAATACAGATTACGAAGGAAATTTTTATTCTATGTTTCATTTTAAGATTTTTCATTTTTTACATTTAAAATTTTTCAATACGAAAATATTTCGAAATCTACAGGAACGTCTACGAATAGTCTTCGTCATTATAGAAGCACTTGCAGATCATGTATCGACACTGCATGCGCGTAAGGGTGAGTAAATATGTGTGAATATGTGTGAACATGTGTGTGTATGTATGCTTGAAATGTGCGAAATGGCTAATAAGAAACAACCGTTGAATCGCAGCGACAGGTAGAGATCCGCTTATAGACTAAGAGAGTGAGAGTGAGATAAATTATGTACCTTTATTATTGCAGAACTGCACTGCAGTGGCAGACATGAAATATCCGTTAGCATCCTTTTCGAGGCAGTTTTATAAAAAAAGCCGAAAATTAGCTTTAAAACTGGATGAATGAGATAGTTGATAATAAACATACCATTAAGACCGGTATACATGTATGTGGGCATGTGTGTGAGCGCACGGTTAAATGAATGACAAAAGATTATTAACTGCATAGGCATTGTTAAATACAACTATACTGATTTATCCGTAAAACTAACAAATTTTACCGTTGTTTTCTTTCTTTTCTTCTTTCACGTTTTACAAAAAAATCATGTTAGTTCTAAAAATATTGCTAAATTCAAATTAAATCGATCATGTTATTTTATTTTTTATTTTTGTTTCTTTAAACAATGTGTTACGATCGTATTTATCTTACTCAATCTTTTACCTAATATTCTAACGGTTTTAGACAACAGCAGAAATATGCAAGTTACCATGGATGTATTATATTTTATTCGTGTATATGTGTATACACGCTTTCTATACAATCACATGCAAACATCGGATGCCGGAAATGTATGATAATATAATTTTTTAAATCAATGGTTAACATATTATTAATTTTTTTTTTTCACCCTATAATATACAAAATAACAACATACTTGCTTTTACAACAATATTTAAATTCTACAAAAAATAAATGTCCCCAGGGTGGGGAGTAAAATATCATGAAGAATCACTGTTTTTTGTTTTTTTTTCTTTGATTCACAATCTTCTTTTTCTTTATATTATTTTTTATTTCAGAGATTTTTTAAATTAGTTTTCTTTTCACTGCAATATGGAATCTGTTAATTTATTGTATATGCTATATAATATGATAAATGCTAAAATTCGGAAAGTTTTTTTAAAGAAGTAATTGACAGAAGAGTATACTTTTGAAAACAAGAGAGTGAAGAGGCTATACATAAAAAGCAATATGATGCATTAAACATAACGAAAAAAACAAAAAAAACAGAAGAAACGTAAACACAAAGACTATTATGTTTTTTTCATTAATCTATTCAATTACAACCTTTTTTTTTTTTTCATTCATCTATATTCTAAGTTCCATCATAAGTTTTAATTTTTTTATATGATGCCTACTAATTTCTATGTTTACTTAATTTATTTACTTTTCCACGAATGTTTTTAGAATTAAATTTTGAAAAAATTAAACATATTTTCGCACCTGCGTCAACTATCACATTAAATACATGTAGAAATTTTCATTTCAAACGCCGCCGGAAAATAACATGGGTTTTTTTGATATTTTTTAAAAATTTATTCATACTCTCTCTAATTATAGCTATTTTTACTCATTTTTATATTCTACATACAATGCTTGAGGTATTAGATGATGCAAATTCTAAATACACCATATTGCTATCACTCTGTTTATTATTTTTTTATTTGTTACTCGTTTTTTTTATTATTTTCTTATGTATATGTATTAGAATTAGTGATGTGCGATTTCGAAATGTTTTTACAATCGAAACAACCGATAATCGTCAAAAAAAAAACAAAAAACAATTGAATGATTTTTGTGAATACGAATGAATTATTCGAATAAAAACCGAAACTATCCGAACACAAACGAATGAAGTATTCGTTAAACATTGACTAGATTCTTCCGAGAGAAATAGCATTTCGAATGATTGTTGTGAATACGAATGAATTATTCGAATGAAATAACATTTCGAATGCAACCACGGAACAATCGAATGCATTCAAAGTCATCGAACAATCAAATAATTCGAATGAATCATTTCGAAGTTGCCCATCACTAATTAGAACCCATATGATTTTACAATAAAAAAAAGTGTTTATACTCATTATTGAAGTTGAATATAGATAATATTTACATTTAAAGGAAAAAGAAAAAGTTATTTTTATTATTCCATTCGCACGCGAAAAAAATTATGAAATGTAAAATATATATATAATTCATGTAATATATTTACAAACGATTAACAAGAATAAAAGAAAATTAATTTAAAAAATAAATAAATATCACAAAAAATTTAAAGATGGAAAAATTACAAGATTATGATTCGTACAATGCTCACAAATTGGCTCCTTTGATCGGGTTATGTTGGAATTCGAACAAACTTGCATGGTTGCATTGCGGACAATCTTTGATTAAGGTGGGATGTACTGCACTGAGTGGAAAGGAATCTGGAATATCATAGCTATGATGTTTAAAACACGGTAAGAAGCGTTTGATACGTCGATCATTCTTCAGTGCTACAGGTAATTTATTGTAAAAATCGCAAATTTTTTGAGGGCATACATTAATTAATATCTCTGCAGTAATATTTTGCATCAAGTCGCATGTAGAATATTTTACTAATGATAATATAGGTCTAACATTTACATCGTACCATTTCATCATCACATATACATTCTGCAATGAACACCTATGTATGTTTTTATCCGTGTGTGCATCACATTTTACAACTCTTGATATTCCTTTATACATATTATTTAATTTCCTTAAATTGGGTATACCGAATTCTTTTTCTAAATTAATAATCTTGAATCTTGAAAGTGATGTTTCAAATAGTTTTATCCATATAGTGGTAATTTTTTCATTTCCTTTAATGTAAATATTCAATGGTTCAAAATCTTCCAACACATTTTCTATATCACCAGCAATAGATTCGTAATTGTAATCTCCTGCATTCCACGGAATTGAATGACAGTTTTGAATTATCCTCATGTTTTCTTGTTTTTTATTATTGGATAATACATCCCATTCGAATGGAGGCTTGTAAATTCTATGAAATTGAATTTCACCATCGATACTTATTATTGAAAGTTCCTTAATAATGTACGTATCATTATCATATTTAAAACATTGAATATCGATAATTACCTCACGTGCTACTATCATTGTTACAGTTGTTATTAAAGAGAAAAGAAAAAAAACTAAAACTTTTAATAGTAACTAAAATTTAAACGTGTGAAGAACACTAATTCGTGAAACTAATAACAAGCGAGCGAATACAGTTATTCAGAGAGTTGACATAATGTCTACCTTTGAATTAGATGCATTCGATGAAATGTTGCATCAGAAAAATGCCCTTCAAACGGAGAAAGTTGATTGCATACATTGATGAATGAAGTTGTTAAGAACTTGTACATACATATACATTTTGTTTGTGGTAGTGTATGCATGTATACATGAGATCTTACATATAAGTAAGGGTCAAGATCCGGTTTTAACAGCTGTATCAGACGATCTTAACGTGCAGCTATGTACATGCAGGGATAGACTTTAATATAATCATTATCGATGGTAAACGAGAACATTAATTCATTTTTAAATTTTAATATATCGTCTTCCATCACTAATAAGATAACATAAAAAACTACTAACTTAACTGAATATATCCTTCTTCAACCAACTTTTCCTCAATCATTCGAATTTCATCATCTACACCAACATTTCACACTTTTTTAGATGTATGCGATAACAATAATCACTCAACCAATTCATTAGGATCGTCTGAATAATCGATCGGTGTATCTTCATGACATACTCCGCCATCAGCACAATGCTTAGTCTTTGCTCCATCATAGTAAATTTTTACACTTGATCCATTAGACTGAAACATCGGACGTATTATTTTTCTGTGTCGTTTAACATAAGTGAAGTAGATCCATTTCATACAGATTTTGATGAACTTGTTCCGAATGATCAAGTATATGGAATACACTATGATACAAACATTGATGAGTATCTGATAGGATCGACATTGATTTCTTGGGACTGCAAATATGGTGAAATTTATTTAGGAAAAGGAAGTAAGCAAATAAAATTTCCTTACACACCCGGACTCTTTCATTTACTAATGGTATCGCATATAGATGAGAATAAATATACAAAATAATGATTTAGATCTATATAAATAAATACTTGAGTGTACTAGAGCTCATTTACATGCTACTGGTGTATTAAAGGGTACTACATTTCCTAAATACAGAAAAATAATACGTCCGATGTTTCAGTCTAATGGATCAAGTGTAAAAATTTACTATGATGGAGCAAAGACTAAGCATTGTGCTGATGGCGGAGTATGTCATGAAGATACACCGATCGATTATTCAGACGATCCTAATGAATTGGTTGAGTGATTATTGTTATCGCATACATCTAAAAAAGTGTGAAATGTTGGTGTAGATGATGAAATTCGAATGATTGAGGAAAAGTTGGTTGAAGAAGGATATATTCAGTTAAGTTAGTAGTTTTTTATGTTATCTTATTAGTGATGGAAGACGATATATTAAAATTTAAAAATGAATTAATGTTCTCGTTTACCATCGATAATGATTATATTAAAGTCTATCCCTGCATGTACATAGCTGCACGTTAAGATCGTCTGATACAGCTGTTAAAACCGGATCTTGACCCTTACTTATATGTAAGATCTCATGTATACATGCATACACTACCACAAACAAAATGTATATGTATGTACAAGTTCTTAACAACTTCATTCATCAATGTATGCAATCAACTTTCTCCGTTTGAAGGGCATTTTTCTGATGCAACATTTCATCGAATGCATCTAATTCAAAGGTAGACATTATGTCAACTCTCTGAATAACTGTATTCGCTCGCTTGTTATTAGTTTCACGAATTAGTGTTCTTCACACGTTTAAATTTTAGTTACTATTAAAAGTTTTAGTTTTTTTTCTTTTCTCTTTAATAACAACTGTAACAATGATAGTAGCACGTGAGGTAATTATCGATATTCAATGTTTTAAATATGATAATGATACGTACATCATTAAGGAACTTTCAATAATAAGTATCGATGGTGAAATTCAATTTCATAGAATTTACAAGCCTCCATTCGAATGGGATGTATTATCCAATAATAAAAAACAAGAAAACATGAGGATAATTCAAAACTGTCATTCAATTCCGTGGAATGCAGGAGATTACAATTACGAATCTATTGCTGGTGATATAGAAAATGTGTTGGAAGATTTTGAACCATTGAATATTTACATTAAAGGAAATGAAAAAATTACCACTATATGGATAAAACTATTTGAAACATCACTTTCAAGATTCAAGATTATTAATTTAGAAAAAGAATTCGGTATACCCAATTTAAGGAAATTAAATAATATGTATAAAGGAATATCAAGAGTTGTAAAATGTGATGCACACACGGATAAAAACATACATAGGTGTTCATTGCAGAATGTATATGTGATGATGAAATGGTACGATGTAAATGTTAGACCTATATTATCATTAGTAAAATATTCTACATGCGACTTGATGCAAAATATTACTGCAGAGATATTAATTAATGTATGCCCTCAAAAAATTTGCGATTTTTACAATAAATTACCTGTAGCACTGAAGAATGATCGACGTATCAAACGCTTCTTACCGTGTTTTAAACATCATAGCTATGATATTCCAGATTCCTTTCCACTCAGTGCAGTACATCCCACCTTAATCAAAGATTGTCCGCAATGCAACCATGCAAGTTTGTTCGAATTCCAACATAACCCGATCAAAGGAGCCAATTTGTGAGCATTGTACGAATCATAATCTTGTAATTTTTCCATCTTTAAATTTTTTGTGATATTTATTTATTTTTTAAATTAATTTTCTTTTATTCTTGTTAATCGTTTGTAAATATATTACATGAATTATATATATATTTTACATTTCATAATTTTTTTTGCGTGCGAATGGAATAATAAAAATAACTTTTTCTTTTTCCTTTAAATGTAAATATTATCTATATTCAACTTCAATAATGAGTATAAACACTTTTTTTTATTGTAAAATCATATGGGTTCTAATTAGTGATGGGCAACTTCGAAATGATTCATTCGAATTATTTGATTGTTCGATGACTTTGAATGCATTCGATTGTTCCGTGGTTGCATTCGAAATGTTATTTCATTCGAATAATTTATTCGTATTCACAACAATCATTCGAAATGCTATTTCTCTCGGAAGAATCTAGTCGATGTTTAACAAATACTTCATTCGTTTGTGTTCGAATGGTTCCGGTTTTTATTCGAATAATTCATTCGTATCCACAAAAATCATTCGATTGTTTTTTTTTTTTTTTGACGATTATCGGTTGTTTCGATTGTAAAAACATTTCGAAATCGCACATCACTAGTTTTAATACATGTACATAAGAAAATAATAAAAAAAACGAGTAACAAATAAAAAAAAATAAACAGAGATGATAGCAATATGATGTATTTAGAATTTGCATCATCTAATACCTTAAGCATTGTATGTAGAATATAAAAATGAGTAAAAGTTAAGAAAAATGGTGTAAAAATAGCTATAATTAGAGAGAGTATGAATAAATTTTTAAAAAATATCAAAAAAACCCATGTTATTTTCCGGCGGCGTTTGAAATGAAAATTTCTACACGTATTTAATGTGATAGTTGACGCAGGTGCGATGTTTAATTTTTTCAAAATTTAATTCTAAAAAACATTCGTGGAAAAGTAAATAAATTAAGTAAACATAGAAATTAGTAGGCATCATATAAAAAAATTAAAACTTATGATGGAACTTAGAATATAGATGAATGAAAAAAAAAAAAAGGTTGTAATTGAATAGATTAATGAAAAAAACATAATAGTCTTTGTGTTTACGTTTCTTCTGTTTTTTTTGTTTTTTTCGTTATGTTTAATGCATCATATTGCTTTTTATGTATAGCCTTTTCACTCTCTTGTTTTCAAAAGTATACTCTTCTGTCAATTACTTCTTTAAAAAAACTTTCCGAATTTTAGCATTTATCATATTATATAGCATATACAATAAATTAACAGATTCCATATTGCAGTGAAAAGAAAACTAATTTAAAAAATCTCTGAAATAAAAAATAATATAAAGAAAAAGAAGATTGTGAATCAAAGAAAAAAAAACAAAAAACAGTGATTCTTCATGATATTTTACTCCCCACCCTGGGGACATTTATTTTTTGTAGAATTTAAATATTGTTGTAAAAGCAAGTATGTTGTTATTTTGTATATTATAGGGTGAAAAAAAAAAATTAATAATATGTTAACCATTGATTTAAAAAATTATATTATCATACATTTCCGGCATCCGATGTTTGCATGTGATTGTATAGAAAGCGTGTATACACATATACACGAATAAAATATAATACATCCATGGTAACTTGCATATTTCTGCTGTTGTCTAAAACCGTTAGAATATTAGGTAAAAGATTGAGTAAGATAAATACGATCGTAACACATTGTTTAAAGAAACAAAAATGAAAAATAAAATAACATGATCGATTTAATTTGAATTTAGCAATATTTTTAGAACTAACATGAATTTTTTGTAAAACGCGAAAGAAGAAAAGAAAGAAAACAACGGTAAAATTTGTTAGTTTTACGGATAAATCAGTATAGTTGTATTTAACAATGCCTATGCAGTTAATAATCTTTTGTCATTCATTTAACCGTGCGCTCACACACATGCCCACATACACGTATACCGGTCTTAATGGTATGTTTATTATCAACTATCTCATTCATCCAGTTTTAAAGCTAATTTTCGGCTTTTTTTATAAAACTGCCTCGAAAAGGATGCTAACGGATATTTCATGTCTGCCACTGCAGTGCAGTTCTGCAATAATAAAGGTACATAATTTATCTCACTCTCACTCTCTTAGTCTATAAGCGGATCTCTACCTGTCATTGCGATTCAACGGTTGTTTCTTATTAGCCATTTCGCACATTTCAAGCATACATACACACACATGTTCACACATATTCACACATATTTACTCACCCTTACGCGCATGCAGTGTCGATACATGATCTGCAAGTGCTTCTATAATGACGAAGACTATTCGTAGACGTTCCTGTAGATTTCGAAATATTTTCGTATTGAAAAATTTTAAATGTAAAAAATGAAAAATCTTAAAATGAAACATAGAATAAAAATTTCCTTCGTAATCTGTATTCCAAATAATAAGACCCGTACGTTTTCATCAGCTCCCTCCCTCACATGTAAAAATTTAGCTTTTTATTTTCTCTCTCTGTCGTATCAGTCTATTTAAGTGATACGAATAATGAAAAATATTTTTTTTTTTTAAATAATAAGTGTAAACTGAACATGTTATGAAAATTTCCATCAAAGTTTGAAATCTATGTATTAAGTTTTGACCGTTTTTCAAATAAAGTCGTAGATTTACCATTCATATCGAGGAAAAAATAAAAAAAAATAATTTTTTTCATACTTGTATATGCAATCACACGCATGCATATGCTGAGAGATAAAAAAAAAGAAAAAGAAAAAGATTATTTAAATTTAAATAAACAGTTACATAAATTGATTCGATTTCATCCATACAACATATTAATTGAAATAGAATGAAATAATAAATGATGTGTTCGGTACTATAATATCTGCGGTGTATCTAAATAATTTTAAAGTAATTATATGACCATGAAATAAAATAAAATGTAGGAAATGTATATTATTACATATTAAAATTCCATACATATATACATACATACATTATAATTTATGTGAAACAATGTAAAAGATTTTGAAATAATAAAAATAAAAATGCGAGTAAAAGAAAAAAATATGGTTTTATTTCACATATTATACATACTGCGCGAAAGCTGACTTTGGTACATTGAAAGGTAATTGTTATGTTCATATTCAACTTTCGTAGGATCTAGACAACTCCATCTTTCAAATTCCGCGCCTTTTATTGAATTTTTAATCCGTATGAATTGAATGTTGACAGTCGTCGCAATCTTTTACTTTGACACAATTTCGAGTACTCCTGCGTAATGTATCACCGTCGATATAATATTCTTTATCATGTTCGTGATCGTAGCATGGTAGAAATGATTTTATCGTATCATCCTGTTTTAATCTGTCCGGTAAAAATATATAAATGTCCCCGATGCAACTTGGAAATAATGTAATTATCATTTCTTTGGTGGCTGTAATGAATAACTGGCTTAAATCATTTATATTGAGATTGTTCATAAGCTTCAGCGGACGGATAACGTGATCGTGCCATGTCCTCATCACCATAACATTTTTCACCGCACAATGAAAAATATCATTCTCATAATGGTGTTTACAAGTTAGCAAATTGCTTATACCAGAGTATTCTTGATATAAATCATCGATACTAGGTACTCGAAAGACTTTCTCCATATTAACGAGTTCGTAGTCCAAGTCACGCAACAATTCAGACTTTTCGTTAAGTTCCCATAATATAAGTTTTGCATAAGTGGTTAAAATATATACGCGAGCCTTCGGTTTTTCGGACAATATTGTGAATATATCGCGTGCCATGAATATTTCTTCCCGACAGGGAAATAATGAGGGGTTTTTCAAGTAATGACTCACGGAAGAGCATTGTAAATGAGGCATTTTTGATGCAGACCATGCTCTGCTTGGCTTGTATAGCGTATGTAAATACCTCCCGCCAGACATCTCAATCATCGCTAGTTCGGTTACTAGAAAACCATAATCAGAATCCTTATGGAAGCTGAAATCTACAAAATATTCCGCTATATCCATCTGATCTGACAATAATACTGGACCAACGATTTTATGTGTAGAAGATGTTGATTCTGTTGAAGAATAACCACCATCTGATTGTGGTAATTGAAGTGACGAAGACGTATGCGAGTCGCTATCACTCGCAAATAAATTCTGAATAAATTCGGCGTCTTTAATTGATTTTGAGTTGCTGCTTATGTTAACTATATTAGCGTTCATGATTGAATAATATGTATTTCAAACTTTTCACTAAAAAAAAGACAGAGAAAAAGAAAGAGAAAAAGAAAAGATAAAAGACAGAAAAAAATGATAGAGAAAAAAAGAGAAAAAACGTAGGAAATTATTTTCTTTAACGTTGACGTAAATTTTTTAATAATGCGTGAACACAGATTCGACAAAATAGACATGTTTATCATAAAACTAATACTGACTGCTTAAATGATTCCGTTCGATAGTCTATCTCATTAGCTACCTTTGAATCGGTTGTGGCAGTGGAAATGTTACGTCAGAAAAATGTTGTTACGTCGGAGAAAGCTGAATATATTTGTATACAAACAAAGTAATCGAGGACTTTGAGTGTATACTCATATGTGAGGGAGTGTGAAAAATATTCTTGTACCGAATAATGGGAAATAGCGTGCGAGCAATGTACAAGTGGTCTTGAAGGTATGCGAGTCATGCAGGTAATGGTTGTTGCGATGACGAGATATATACCTGCAGAGGTTATCGATTCTTGGAAAACAGGTATTGACGTTCGAAACAATAATGTCTTGAAACGATCGAAAAAATTATGTTTGTAGCGAACGATTAATATTAAAAATAATTGTGATGTTGATAAACATTTTTTTATTGGTCGAGGTTAAAATTATTTTTGACAATGTTAAGTGTATATGATGACATGACTGTGTAGGAAAAAGTAATACCAGTACAAAAAAAATAAAGATCGTTAATAAAAATTAGACATATAGAACTGCATGTGGTGTGTATGCGAGACCAATGTGATATGCTATTGTGTCTAACGTTGAAAAAATGTTCATGATCAATACGGAAATTCGTGATAGAAGATAAGTGTGTGGGAATGTGCGGTACGCTTTCGAGTGAACCATTGATTAATTTTTAGAATCGATAAAATAAATAAAGATTATGAAAGATAAGCAATTTTAGATGTGAGGGGGCGGGGGTAGAAAGAATGAATTTTTAGGATTGAAAAAAAAAAAAAAATGAAAAACACATTCGAATCAATTTTTTGAAGAACTCGTAATAGAGTAACGTATAATGTAGAATCTGTGCGGTTGATAGATAGTATGCTTTCACAACAGTCTGAATGTCTGTTCGGATTAATTTTTAAAACCTCGGAAAACATACAGAAATACTTACGGACTGAAAAATAATCGTAATGAGAAAAATAACAAAATATACTTGAACTAATTTTGAAAAAAAAAGTGGTAACGCGAACGAATGATACGTGCGCGAGAATGATGCGTGTGCTTTCGTTGAGGGGCGAGACATCGATAGATTTATTTTTAAAACTGGGGAAAACATACATAAATACTTACGGATGGAAAAGTAATCGTAAGTGAGAAAAAATAATAAATATACTTAGACTAATTCTATAATACTTAGGCTTGGAAAAATTATTATGAACGATAGGGAAACTATTGAGAGCAGAGTGTGCACGGGATCGAATGATTCGCTTTCGCGGTGGCTAACGCTATGGTAGATATAAGCGTGTGATCTGTCAGTGCTAGTGATGTGCGATTTCGAAATGTTTTTACAAACGAAATAATCAACAATCGTCAAAAAAAAAAAAAACAATCAAATGATTTTGATTCGAATGATTTTAATTCGAATGATTTTGATTCGAATGATTTTAATTCGAATGAGTTTGATTCGAATGATTTTGATTCGAATGATTTTAATTCGAATGATTGTTGTGAATACGAATGAATTATACGAATGAAATAAAATTTCGAATGATTGTTGTGAATACGAATGAATTATACGAATGAAATAACATTTCGAATGATTATTGTGAATACGAATGAAATAACATTTCGAATGATTGTTGTGAATACGAATGAATTATACGAATGAAATAACATTTCGAATGATTGTTGTGAATACGAATGAAATAACATTTCGAATGATTGTTGTGAATACGAATGAATTATACGAATGAAATAACATTTCGAATGATTGTTGTGAATACGAATGAATTATACGAATGAAATAACATTTCGAATGCAACTGTGGAACAATCGAATGCATTTGAAGTTATCGAACAATCGAATAATTCGAATGAAACATTTCGAAGTTGCCCATCACTAGTCAGTGCGCTTTTGTAACGATCGGAGAATAAGGAAAATTTTTTGGAACCGTAGAAATTGAAAAAATATATTTTGACTAATTTTATAATACTTACGGACGGAAAAAAAAAAATATTATAAACGACAGAGAAACTATTGACAGCGGAATGTGTGCGGGATCGGACGGTGTGCATTCGCTGAGGGGCGAGACATCGAAGGATTTATTTTTAGAACTGGGGGAAACATACATAAATACTTACAGATGGAAAAATAATCGTAAGTGAGAAAAAATAATATATGATAGATATAAGTGTGTGATCTGTCAGTGTGCTTTTCTAACGATCGGAGAATGAAGAAAAATTTTTGGAACCGTAGAAAATGAGAAATATACTTAGACTAATTTGTATAATGCTTAGGCGTGAAAAAAAATAAAAAAATAAAAAAATACATTTGAATGGTACAAAGTGGGTGAACGGGGAGCTCAGGTTAGTTTCATGCTTTAAATATTATACTTTGGTTAATTTAAAAAAATCACGATATCGCGAACGATCGACACGTGTGCGAGAACGATGCGTGCGCTTTTACTACATTTGAATCGGTTGTGGCAGTGGAAATGTTGCGTCAGAAAAATGTCGTTCTTTCGGAGAAAGTCGGTTACATATGTGTATACGAACAAAGTAGTCAAGGATGTGGGTATAAGTGTGTTTATGTTAGTGTGTACATGTGGGGCGTGGTTCCGTAATAATGTATCGACTGGAATAGAAATTATAAGAATATTAAGATCCTGTTTCAACGGTTTTGAAAGTGTTTGCATGCAACGTCACATGTAGTGATGGTTGAAGCGAGTGTGTAGAAATAAAAAAATAAAAAAAAATCTTAGGGTAATTTTATAATACTTACACCCTGAAAAATAAAAAATACGTACGAATGGAAAAAGAGGAAGAAGGGGGGTTTAGGTTAGTTTCTGGCTTTAAATATTATACTTTGGTTAAATTCGGAATTTTTATACTTACACGCAGAATTTTGGAAAATCGCGGTATCGCGAACGATCGACGAGTGCGCGGGAACGGCGCGTGCGCCTTCTAAGTATGCTAGGAGGGCGAGCGGGGGGACTTGGATTAACTTTCTAATAATTCAACGATTAAATTGATTGCATAATTAATAATTCAACGATTAAATTGATTGCATAATTAATAATTCAACGATTAAATTGATTGCATAATTAATAATTCAACGATTAAATTGATTGCATAATTAATAATTCAACGATTAAATTGATTGCATAATTAAGAATTCAACGATTAAATTGATTGCATAATTAATAATTCAACGATTAAATTGATTACATAATTAATAATTCAACGATTAAATTGATTGCATAATTAATAATTCAACGATTAAATTGATTGCATAATTAATAATTCAACGATTAAATTGATTGCGTAATTAATTAGGGACACATGGGTGCTTGGGACCCTTAATTGGGTTAATTTTCTACAATAATCGGGGTATTCGGGTTAGTTTTTGACCTCTGATACTATTAATTAGGTTAATTTTACGAATTAATCAAGACAATAAGGTGAAATTTCGCCTCTGAGAATGACTCTTGGGTGCTATGGGTGCTATGGGTGCTGGCGGCATCCTTTGTGCGCCAGAACATATATATATATGCTACTGCATAGGCATTAAACCAGGGCGAGCGTAATTTTTTTGAATATATTTTCAATGTGCGATAGCGGGATTCAAATTGGATCCTAGCCGAACAAAACACTACTGCCTACTGGTTGAACAGTGTGCTTAGAAATGAAAAAAGTTGCGGTAAATTGGCTGCATTGGGAGTTCAACCGAGAGCATAAACCCCCAGTGCTACAGTTCAAGGCACTTCAAGGAAGAAAACAAACTGGAAATATAGTCAGAAACTGAGGAAAGGAAGGAAACAATAGTAGCAACTATAGAGAGTGAAGGAAGCGTGAGAATGAAGGATGCGTTATAGGGTGTAGGAAGAGACAAACTTAGAAATTAAAAGTAGAAATATGAATGCTCAGCATGGATAGCGGAACATTTAAAAAAAGTATGATTGGTGTTTTGCAAATTGCACACTGCTGTCGTCAAAGTGGTCAAAAAGAAGAGGTTGTTTTGGAAAAACGGAGAAGAGGTGAAGATAACAAATTATAGCCAGAGGGAAGACGACAAATGTAAGAAATGAAGGAACGACTGAGATGAAGACAATCAAGGTACCATGGTCGGGAAGACACAAAAAGCTGAATAGAGGGATAAAAAGATTGATTAGTAAAAAAAAAAAAAAAAAAAAAAAAGGAAAGAAAAATATATCGCCAAAGTTTTAAATGGCAATTATTATAAAAAAAAAATTAATATTAAAAATAGAAAATTTGGTAATAAATCGGACGGTATGTGCAACAGATCGGACCAGCAAATTAGCTCGCTTATTGCCTTTAATCCTTGCATGGACAGGGAAGTAGATAGGAAACCTGCGTTCTGGGAGATTAGCCAATCAGGAGCCAGTATTTAGTCACGTGACCATGCCCCTTTTTACTCAACTAATCAAGAGTCAATACTTAATCATATGATCACACTCTTTCCACATCATTCATCACTGCACCACTATGTTCTACTCCAATTACACTCTTCTGCTCGCCACATCTTCACTGTTACAAACCTAAATCCATATATCTCAACGTCTATCACACCCCAAATCAACCACATGCTTTCTCTGGAAGTACCTGCATATGGTCTCCCTCACTTAGTAACACCACTCGACCAAAACATGGATTAGGGGAAAGGCTTTAACCAGCCACCTTTAAATTTTTTTTTTCTAACCCCTACTAAGTTGCTTTATGTAATCATTCTAGTTTTTATGTATGTTGATGATATATTTATGATCGTCTAACTGTTGCAATAATTTATGCTAACGGATACTAGTTATTTATGATTATGTATGCTTTGAGAAAATGTTTTACTATTGACTACCCACCATTAACTCTTTAACCCCAATACCAATTCTACCATTTTGTGTGTGTTTATATGTTTGTTGATGATGCATTTACTACTGCCAAACCAATATAATAATTTGCTAAGATGCTTGTGTGTTTCTATGTACGTTGATGATATATTTATGATTGCCTAACTAATGTAATAATTTGTGCTAACCGATAGTAGCTGCTCATGTTTGTGTATGCTTTGAAAGTGCTTTATTATAAACTACCCAATGCTAATACAACTTGCTAACCCAATATTATTACACCTACCACACTTGTTCCAACAAATATGTCTCCAAGAATAATTTAATATGTTGATTAATTGAAATTGGGATAATCTTTGCTACCAATGCTTGTTTGCATGTATATAATTTGATATATGTCCAACCAAAATAATTGTAATAACAACATATATGTGGGGATATATCTCAGCTCAGAGATTTTTTTCTCGGGTGACCATGTACATGTATGTGTACAGTTTCTAATGCAATGAAGCAATATCTATACCCCCAAAATTATTAATCATAACAGATACAACCCGGCTAATATACACCAGTATAGTATAGATTAAAATTAGAAAATCAAACTGTCTGCATGAATCAAATATGATGAAGCACACATTCTACCTCTCACCCCCAAATTTTATTATTTGATAGATATAATCGCACTCGCAAGAATTCCATAATGCACATATTCCCAACCAAATAACACCACCATCTCAATAACTCACCTAAGCTGCTGCACTACCACTTGCTATACAAACACCAGATTAAAAACCTAATAATTTTTCTGTAACATGACTCCAAACATCACAAACAGGGATTAAGATAAATATTGTATCATAGAAAGAAGCGCTCAATTTAAACTAAAAGCACTCTTTTCACACAAATTATACCATCTAGGGCTAAAATACTCACATTTTAGCACAAAACATCAAATTTTAAAGGAAAAAGACCATTTTACACAAAATATCCTCATTTTAGACACAAAAACATCAAATTTTATAGTAAAATATAACAATTTAGTATAAATGGTACTATTTTAGGCAGAAAGCTCCAAATTTTAATGAAAAATGCACCATCCTAAGGAAAAGTATTAAATTTTTACTACATACACACTATTTAATTAGAAATAACATCACCTCTATACACTATGACTAAATACAAAATATTTTAAGCTCCCACACATTCTTAGATCTAACAAATTAAAGAAATAAATACAATTGTTAATACAAAATTTATTACACAATAAAAACAAAATATACACTGGCTAATATTACACTTAATAATAATACATAGCTCCATATAATCATGCAATATACATATTCTTATCTAATATAAATGCTCTTAGTTCAGCTAAAACAACATTAAACTTTCTATGGAATTTATTATACATTGAATTTCCATAAGCTATTGTATCTACATTATTACTACATATTATTCTTTTATCATCACTACCACTTAATACTACTTTATTCTGCTCCAGGGTATACAGTATATGTTTATGACTTTGAATATTGTAATATGTCTTATAATTATCACTTAATTTACCACACACACCATTCACACAATTATAATAATCAATAAAATTAAGCTCTTTCTTAATTATAGAAGACTGTACACCTTTACATTTTTTAATTTCTCTATTATCTACAATACTTATAGAATACATTTTTGGGCACAATCCAACAAATTCACTAATTGGAATACTATTTAATTCATCCTTAAATACACCAAGTTTCTTTTTATTTTCTAGTGAATAGCATGGATGACTTTCAGGATAATCACTTGTATCAAAATATTGAGCATTATCTTTAATATCTTTATAAAAATCAAGTGATTTAAGTTCATAAATAAGTGAATCAGTATCACAATATAAAAGATTAATATTCTTATACATTTTACACATTACATTATAATGAAAATCAAACATTTTTACTTTGCTAATATCTAAAATAGACATCCCAATATAAATGGGTTTATTGAATTTAATTGTTGAAGGATTTAAATGTACTGCAGCCAGAAATGGCCGTTCACTGAATATTGTTCGATCTTTAAAATTACTTTTACCAACTAGTTTTGTAAATTTTACTTTATTTGTAATAAGTTGTATATTAATTCTATGTCTAACGTTTTCCATCATTTTACCAAAAACACTATTATTCATAAGCTTCCAAAAGTTCTTCTCAAACTCATTAGTAGCATGTTTCCGCTGTAGAGTGTTCAAATCAATGTATGGCTTCAACCATGCAGACTGATTGAAACAAATGACTCGATGCACACACAGAAGTTTTAACCCTAATGCAATTGCTTGTTTTAAATTTCTATAGTGAATAATATAATTGTACTTATTTTCTAATGTATTAACTAATTTCACACATTTTCCAACTGATTTAGCCTCAGGACATAGAGGTAAATCATTATGCACCAAATGTAAACTTGTAGGATACTCCAAATCCACCTCGAGCACATAGCCAATGGACCCATCATCAGCTATCTCCATAATATTTAATTCTCTTATTTCTTTTTGGCTAAGCCATCTGAAACCATTCATAGGAAGAAGTTCACTCATAGCCCAACCATAAAGGTTATTTGCATCTAAATATGTTATGAAAGTGTTATCTACACCACTGCTACTACCACAATCATCATTACTACTGGAATTATTATTATAACTATTGATGTATGGATTTTCTGCCCTGGCATAACGCTTCACACACTGACACATCCCACCACGTATCCCAGCTTCAAAGAATAAAACCATATCATAATCAGTTAAGAGCTCCAATTTAACCTTTGTTAACTTTAACATTGCCTGGAAGGCTAATCCAGGGGCTGTAAAACTCCATGCAGGATCCAATTTGTATATGTTATAACAGACACTTCTAAAGTTTTCAAATACATCTGCTAATAGAAGCACATCTGTCTTTAGATATATATCACTATACTCCCCAAGTGTTTGAACATTTAATGTATTCCACACATTCACTGCATGTAAGTAATCTTCGTCACTAATATCTGATTTTGTAAGGGAATTATAGAAATACTCCTTTGCAGGCAAACTTGTTTCATCCAATTTTTCCCATGATGACACATATGAATAAGGGAAAACACCCTTTCTATGAAATAAAGGAAGCAAATCAGGCGACGCAACGTTCCTGATGGTATGATGAAGTGAACTATCAGGCAAATAACTGGCTAATTTCTCAAGACTTGACGCCATAAAACGGAATGTATCTATGAATCGTATTTTCATTTTTTCTGAAATACGCTTTGAGAATGATATGTAGCGTTCTTCACTATTTGGTATTACTTCGATGTCCTGATCATCGCACGCTAAATCCCTGATGAATAAATGAGCATCATATCCACTCAGATTATGTATGAATACTGGCACAAAATTCGGGAGTTGATACTCTAGGTTACATTTTGAGTGCGCTGCACCTCGAAATTTTCCAGTCAAATGATTATGGTCTGCAACTTTATCATCATGTAGCACTCCTTCACAAATGTGGCACACCAATGAAGCATCATATTTTTCCAAATCCTCAGGCGTCCACTGTAACGGAGTGTTTTTCTGATAAATCTTTTCTATTTTTTGAATATCTTTTACCAACCATTCATAGAATTTTTTAGTCGCATTAGGACCTTGATACATTTTAGGCTCCGATGTAAAATTAAACCCAACACCTTCTTCACATCTTGATACAATATAATAGCAAAAGCTAAATGCTTCATGCCTCTGTATGGGAATAGTACTAGATGATTTTTGGGGCCTGTTTTGATTACCACTGTATGAACCATCTTCCATACATTGCCGCTTACAATTTTTCATATTTTCACCATGTGGCTGACTAATTTGACGCTTGCCACCAATTTCTTTACTGTCATCATCATTATCACTAATAATTTCTCCATCATTGACATCACTATCATATGATTCATCATTTACAGGCTTCAGGATACACTCGAAATCAGCAAATATGACAAATGGTATAAATTCTTGCTGTTTATACTTTTGGAATTTTAATATTTTATTCTCCTCCGTTGGCATAATGACTGTTGCAGGAGCATTATCAGAGCAGCGTTGTGTATGAGCCAGGTACTTAGAATGATCCTGGACATACCATAAACAGCGACGGCATATAAACATCCGATAGTGATCCTTAGTGATCTGACTTCTTACAAGACGCTCCAAATTTTTTATCCAACAATAGTGTGATTTATCACCTTCAGTTATAAGGAGCAAATCTGTATGATCCACTCGTTCTTCTTTACATATACAAACTGGATAGACAATATTTTTCTCATCCAAACCATAAACATTCACAGATGATTGTAGGTTATTCTTTTCAAATGTACTTATGTCATCCAATGATGTGGGGAAAGATACACCACTCCAGTTGTATTTCTTTAACAATGATGTATTCTGCACATAATTGCTTGCATATTCTGGATGATTCACTTTAATATATTTCGTCAACATTGAATATTTGAAACACATCTGATCAACATTTTTCACATTAATAACAGCCTTTTTCGATGCAATACAGGATGGTAGTGGAATATATGATGATGCACGGCTTAGAACATTCCGATGGTTGACACGAATTTCTAGATATTCGATTTTCTTTAATCTCCAACCAGATCCTGTTGCACGCTCAAACTTATCAGCAAGACTAATAATTTTTCCACATTCTGCCTTGTACCATGCAGAAATATTCTCACCACGAGTGAGTAAATGCACATTAGTTGGGAAGTAAAACTGGCTAGTGACCCAGTCTACAAGCCCAACACCTTTAACAAATAGACAGCATAATGACAAATTAACTTTTATTCCAGTACTAAGTCTTCTCTTAATTATCCTGATCACTGTAGGAGTAATATCAACCAAATACTTTGCAATGTCCATCTGGCATTTATTATTGTTTACAATACGATATGTTGCCAAACGCTTATGATAATGCTTGCTAACGTTTTTAATAAAAATATTACGTTGAACACCCACTGACGACATCTTTATAAATATTGATACAATTACAAATTAAAAGCAACAAAAACTTGAACGCAGGAAAACACGTCTAACAACTTAAAACACATAGACAAATCAAATAAAAGCCCATCAGACCTCATACTTATAATAAAATGCATACAAAGTTCATAACGCGAAGTAATTTTAACTATTTCAAAAATTATTTAAAAATAAATAATATAAAAAAATTTAAGTTTTAAAAATAACGCTGGTAGAATTACTATACTTAAAAGCCAAAAATACTAAAAAAAAAAAAAAAAAAAAATTGATGTGTTGCTCATGTGCAGCAATGTGTACATACACAGCACAATCTAAATATTCCTTATTTGATGACAATAGGAGGCGATGATGTCTGAACTGACAAAAGATTTTCTGTGAATTAACATATAACATAACAATTGCTAGCAGACTAACTTTAAAAATTTCATCAAAACTCACATGTAAATCTTCTCTATATATACATTTCACAATCTATTTTGATCACAGAGAGTTAATGCTTATTCATCAGCAGTAATATATAATGACGCTCATATATCTAAATATCTACATATATATCTACATATCTACATATATATCTGCATATATATACATATATATCTACATATATACATATATATCTACATATATACATATATATCTACATATATACATATATATCTACATATATACATATATATCTACATCTATACATATATATCTACATATATATCTACATATATACATATATATCTACATATATATGTCTTAAATAATTAAAAATATGTCATAAGGATAGACAGGAAAATATAAAAACATTATCATTTAAACAATTATTTAAAAATGTACAAAATTAATACATCTAAAAGACAAATATTAAACTAATTTATCAAAATTTACTAGAGAAAAGAAAAAAGTATCACAAACTTCAAAGGAATAATCAAAAGAAATATATGATTCAATTCAAAACACAATTTTACAACAAACCAGTAATGAATTAACCACAACATTATATCTACAACCACCAATGAACAATAAAAAATAAATGCATAAGATTTAAAATACCTCCTTCCAAAAATAATGACCACAATACACAAAAAAAAAATAAAATGAAAACATGTAAAGTAATGGAACAAAAATGAACTGGAAAATAAGAACAAAGCAGGGGTACAATCAAAATTAAATAATAGAATATAGCAATACAAAAATTAAAGAGTCAATAAAAGACGGGAAAATACACAATAGATGTAAAGAAACTATGATTTGTAAAGTAAAATATAATCAATTACAGATTATTTAATGTATCAAAAGTAAAAAGCAACAAACAGAAAATAAAAAAATTAATAATAACGCAATAATAAAATCAAATACAAAACTGACAAACCATAATAAGAGAAGAAAACCATACTCTAAAAACTGGATTTATCAATGGAAACAGTAAGGAGAGTGATTATACAAATAAATAAATAAAAAAAAAAGTGGAAAAGTAATAAGAACTTGAAAATACAATCAATTCAAACATTCTAACAAAATAATTAAAAAACAATAAAAAAGCAATGAACCATGGAGAGAGCACTCTGAATTAAATTTAAAAAAATGAATAGGCAAAGTTCACAAGCTCCAAAGATTATAGATAAATATGATTAAAGAATAATTAAATATATGTCATAGGAATCCTCAGAAAAATATAAAAACACAATCCCTTAAACAGTTATTTAAAAACACACAAAATGAATACACCTAGAAGGCAAATATTAAACTAATTAAACAAAATCTACCACAGAAAAGGAAAAAGTAACATAAAATTCAATGGAATAATCAAAAAAAAATATATGATTTGATTCAAAACATGATTTTACAACTAACCAGCATTGAAAATAACTGCAGAATTAAATACACGACCATCAATGAGCAATAAAAAGAAATACTTAAGATTTAAAATACCCCCATTCAACAAATAATGACCGCAACACACACAAACCTAAAATTGACACATCTAATGTAACGAAACAGAAACAAAGTAGAAAATAAAAAACAAAAACAAAGGCGCAATTACAATTAAATAAAAGAACATAACACAATACAAAAATTAAAGGATGATACAGATCGCTCAAATATATAATAAACACAAAAGAAACCCCTATTTGAAAAGTAAAATATAATAAACTACAGATTATTTAACACACTAGAAAATAAAAAGCAACAAACGGGGAAATGTAATATAACATAACTACATTGGAAGAAAAAACATAAAAGTGTAATGAATTAGTAATAAAAAATCACTGGATTAGAGAAAATAATTTAAAACCATTAAAATCTCTATTAAACAGACGAAAATAACACATATATTAAATTTATAACAACTAAAGATCGCGTCCCTAAACACTTCAACTACATACAAAAAAAAAAAAAAAAAGATCGAAAAAGAGTGATATAAAACGGCCAAATCGGAAAAAAGCATAAAATTGTAATGAATTATCAATAAAAATAACTGGATCAAAGAAATTGATTTAAAACCATTAAAATCTCTATTAAACAGACGAAAATAACAAATATATTAAATTTATAGCAACTTATAAAGATCGCGTCTGTAAACACTTCAACTATATGCAAAAAGATCGAAAAAGAGTGATTAAAACGGCCAAATCGAAAGAAAAAAGCATAAAATTGTAGTGAATTAGTAATAAAAATCACTGGATCAAAGAAAATGATTTAAAACTATTAAAATCTCTATAAAACAGACGAAAATAACAAAATATATTATTTAAAACTGATCATAATTTACTTAATAACAAATATATTAAATTTATCACAACATTATAAAGATCGCATCTGTAAACACTTCAACTACATGCAAAAAAAAGATCGAAAAAAGTAATACAAGACGGCCATATTGGAAGAAAAATATAAAATTGTAATGAATTAGTAATAAAAAAACACTGGATCAGAGAAAATGTTTTAAAACCATTAAAATCTCTATTAAACAGATGAAAATAACAAATATATTAAATTTATAACAACGTTATGGCATCTGTAAACACTTCAACTACATTCCAAAAAAAAAAAAAGATCGAAAAAAGTAATACAAGACGGCCATATTGTGAGAAAAGAGCATAAAATTGTAATGGATTAGTAATAAAAAATCACCGGATCATAGAAAATGATTTAAAACCATTAAAATCTTTATAAAACAGACGAAAATAACAAAATACATTATTTAAAACTGATTATTATTTACTTAATAACAAATAATTTAAATTTATCATAATATTATAAAGATCGTACAAAATAGAAAAAAGATTGCAAAAAAAAAAAAAAAAAAAAAGATCGTAAAAACATTGCGCTTAGATAAAATACACTGTTGCATAGAAAAGAGAAGAAAAACAGCGCCGGAAGACAAAAATAACAGACCAAACCGGCGGAAACAACCTGTTTTATGTATTTACACAGCTGCTCACTAACACAAACACACTAAAAAAAGTAGTCGATAATAATAGAGATTTTAATGGTTTTAAATCAATTTCTTTGATCCAGTTATTTTTATTGTTAATTCATTACAATTTTATGCTTTTTTCCGATTTGGCCGTTTTATATGACTCTTTTTCGATCTTTTTTTTTTTTTTTGTATGTAGTTGAAGTGTTTAGGGACGCGATCTTTAGTTGTTATAAATTTAATATATGTGTTATTTTCGTCTGTTTAATAGAGATTTTAATAGTTTTAAATCATTTTCTTTGATCCAGTGATTTTTATTACTAATTCACTACAATTTTATGCTTTTTTCTTTCGATTTGGCCGTTTTATATCACTCTTTTTCGATCTTTTTGCATATAGTTGAAGTGTTTACAGACGCGATCTTTATAAGTTGCTATAAATTTAATATATTTGTTATTTTCGTCTGTTTAATAGAGATTTTAATGGTTTTAAATCAATTTCTTTGATCCAGTTATTTTTATTGATAATTCATTACAATTTTATGCTTTTTTCCGATTTGGCCGTTTTATATGACTCTTTTTCGATCTTTTTTTTTTTTTTTGTATGTAGTTGAAGTGTTTAGGGACGCGATCTTTAGTTGTTATAAATTTAATATATGTGTTATTTTCGTCTGTTTAATAGAGATTTTAATGGTTTTAAATTATTTTCTCTAATCCAGTGATTTTTTATTACTAATTCATTACACTTTTATCTTTTTTCTTCCAATGTAGTTATGTTATATTACATTTCCCCGCTTGTTGCTTTTTATTTTCTAGTGTGTTAAATAATCTGTAGTTTATTATATTTTACTTTTCAAATAGGGGTTTCTTTTGTGTTTATTATATATTTGAGCGATCTGTATCATCCTTTAATTTTTGTATTGTGTTATGTTCTTTTATTTAATTGTAATTATGCCTTTGTTTTTGTTTTTTTATTTTCTACTTTGTTTCTGTTTCGTTACATTAGATGTGTCAATTTTAGGTTTGTGTGTGTTGCGGTTATTATTTGTTGAAGGAGGTATTTTAAATCTTAAGTATTTCTTTTTATTGCTCATTGATGGTCGTGTATTTAATTCTGCAGTTATTTTCAATGCTGGTTAGTTGCAAAATCGTGTTTTGAATCAAATCATATATTTTTTTTTGATTATTCCATTGAATTTTATGTTACTTTTTCCTTTTCTGTGGTAGATTTTGTTTAATTAGTTTAATATTTGCCTTCTAGGTGTATTCATTTTGTGTGTTTTTAAATAACTGTTTAAGAGACTGTGTTTTTATATTTTTCTGAGGATTTCTATGACATATATTTAATTATTCTTTAATCATATTAATCTATAATCTTTGGAGCTTGTGAACTTTGCCTATTAATTTTTTTAATTTAATTCAAAGTGCTCTCTCCATGGTTCATTGCTTTTTATTGTTTTTTTAATTATTTTGTTAGAATGTTTGAATTGATTGTATTTTCAAGTTCTTATTACTTTTCCACTTCTTTTATTTATTTATTTGTATAATCACTCTACTTACTGTTTCCATTGATAAATCCAGTTTTTAGAGTATGGTTTTCTTCTCTTATTATGGTTTGTCAGTTTTGTATCTGATTTTATTATTGTGTTATTGTTAATTTTTTATTTTCCATTTGTTGATTTTTACTTTTGATACATTAAATAATCTGTAATTGATTATATTTTACTTTACAAATCATAGTTTCTTTACATCTATTGTGTATTTGCCCGTCTTTTATTGACTCTTTAATTTTTGTATTGCTATATTCTATTATTTATTTTTGATTGTACCCCTGCTTTGTTCTTATTTTCCAGTTCATTTTTGTTCCATTACTTTACATGTTTTCATTTTATTTTTTTTGTGTGTTGTAGTCATTATTTTTGGAAGGAGATATTTTAAATCTTATGCATTTATTTTTTATTGTTCATTGGTGGTTGTAGATATAATGTTGTGGTTAATTCATTACTGGTTTGTTGTAAAATTGTGTTTTGAATTGAATCATATATTTCTTTTGATTATTCCTTTGAAGTTTGTGGTACTTTTTTCTTTTCTCTAGTAAATTTTGATAAATTAGTTTAATAGTTGTCTTTTAGATGTACTAATTTTGTACATTTTTAAATAATTGTTTAAATGATAATGTTTTTATATTTTCCTGTCTATCCTTATGACATATTTTTAATTATTATATATATATATATATATATATATATATATATATATATATATATGTAGATATATATGTATATATGTACATATATATGTATACATGTACATATGTAGATATATATATATATATATATGTATATATGCAGATATATATGTAGATATGTAGATATTTAGATATATGAGTGTCATTATATATTACTGCTGATGAATAAGCATTAACTCTCTGTGATCAAAATAGATTGTGAAATGTATATATAGAGAAGATTTACATGTGAGTTTTGATGAAATTTTTAATGTTAGTCTGCTAGCAATTGTTATGTTATATGTTAATTCGCAGAAAATCTTTTGTTAGTTCAGCCATCATCACCTCCTGTTGTCATCAAATATGGAATATTTAGATTGTGCTGTGTATGTACACATTGCTGCACATAAGCAACACATCAATTTTTTTTTTTTTTTTAGTATTCTTGGCTTTTAAGTAAAGTAATTCTGCCAGTTTTATTTTTAAAACTTAAATTTTTTATATTATTTATTTTTAAATAATTTTTTTGAAATAGTTAAAATTACTTCGCGTTATGAACTTTGTATGCATTTTATTATAAGTATGAGGTCTGATGGGCTTTTATTTGATTTGTCTATGTGTTTTAAGTTGTTAGATGTGTTTTCCTGCGTTCAAGTTTTTGTTGCTTTTAATTTGTAATTGTATCAATATTTATAAAGATGTCGTCAGTGGGTGTTCAACGTAATATTTTTATTAAAAACGTTAGCAAGCATTATCATAAGCGTTTGGCAACATATCGTATTGTAAACAATAATAAATGCCAGATGGACATTGCAAAGTATTTGGTTGATATTACTCCTACAGTGGTCAGGATAATTAAGAGAAGACTTAATGCTGGAATAAAAGTTAATTTATCATTCTGCTGTCTATTTGTTAAAGGTGTTGGACTTGTAGACTGGGTCACTAACCAGTTTTACTTCGCAACTAATGCACATTTACTCACTCGTGGTGAGAATATTTCTACATGGTACAAGGCAGAATGTGGAAAAATTATTAGTCTTGTTGATAAGTTTGAGTGTGCAACAGGATCTGGTTGGAGATTAAAGAAAATCAAATATCTCGAAATTCGTGTCAACCATCGGAACGTTCTAAGCCGTGCATCATCATATACCCCCTTACCATCCTGTATTGCATCGAAAAAGGCTGTTATTAATGTGAAAAATGATGATCACATGTGTTTCAAATATTCAATGTTGACAAAATATGTATATTAAGGTGAATCATCCAGAATATGCAAGCAATTATGTGCGGAATACATCACTGTTAAAGAAATACAACTGGAGTGGCATATCTTTCCCCGCATCATTGGATGATATAAGTACATTTGAAAAGAATAACCTACAATCATCTGTGAATGTTTATGGTTTGGATAAGAAAAACATTGTCTATCCAGTTCGTATATGTAAAGAAGAACGAGTGGATCATACAGATTTGCTCCTTATAACTGAAGGTGATAAATCACACTATTGTTGGATAAAAAATTTGGAGCGTCTTGTAAGAAGTCAGATCACTAAGGATTGCCATCGTATATTTATATGCCATCGCTGTTTATGGTATGTCCAGGATCATTCTAAGTACCTGGCTCATACACAGCGCTGCCCTAATAATACTACTGCAACAGTTATTATGCCAACAGAGGAGAATAAAATATTAAAATTCGAACAGTATAAACAGCAAGAATTTATACCATTTGTCATATTTGCTGATTTCGAGTGTATCCTGAAGCCTCTAAATGATGAATCATGTGATAGTGATGTCAATGATAGAGAAATTATTAGTGATAATGATGATGACGATATAGAAATTGGTGGTAAGCGTCAAAATAGTCAGCCACATGGTGAAAATATGAAAAATTGTAAGCGGCAATGTATGGAAGATGGTTCATACAGTGGTAATCAAAACAGGCCCCAAAAATCATCTAGTACTATTCCCATACAGAGGCATGAAGCATTTAGCTTTTGCTATTATATTGTATCAAGATGTGAAGAAGGTGTTGGGTTTAATTTTACATCGGAGCCTAAAATGTATCAAGGTCCTAATGCGACTAAAAAATTCTATGAATGGTTGGTAAAAGATATTCAAAAAATAGAAAAGATTTATCAGAAAAACACTCCGTTACAGTGGACGCCTGAGGATTTGGAAAAATATGATGCTTCATTGGTGTGCCACATTTGTGAAGGAGTGCTACATGATGATAAAGTTGCAGACCATAATCATTTGACTGGAAAATTTCGAGGTGCAGCGCACTCAAAATGTAACCTAGAGTATCAACTCCCGAATTTTGTGCCAGTATTCATACATAATCTGAGTGGATATGATGCTCATTTATTCATCAGGGATTTAGCGTGCGATGATCAGGACATCGAAGTAATACCAAATAGTGAAGAACGCTACATATCATTCTCAAAGCGTATTTCAGAAAAAATGAAAATACGATTCATAGATACATTCCGTTTTATGGCGTCAAGTCTTGAGAAATTAGCCAGTTATTTGCCTGATAGTTCACTTCATCATACCATCAGGAACGTTGCGTCGCCTGATTTGCTTCCTTTATTTCGTAGAAAGGGTGTTTTCCCTTATTCATATGTGTCATCATGGGAAAAATTGGATGAAACAAGTTTGCCTGCAAAGGAGTATTTCTATAATTCCCTTACAAAATCAGATATTAGTGACGAAGATTACTTACATGCAGTGAATGTGTGGAATACATTAAATGTTCAAACACTTGGGGAGTATAGTGATATATATCTAAAGACAGATGTGCTTCTATTAGCAGATGTATTTGAAAACTTTAGAAGTGTCTGTTATAACATATACAAATTGGATCCTGCATGGAGTTTTACAGCCCCTGGATTAGCCTTCCAGGCAATGTTAAAGTTAACAAAGGTTAAATTGGAGCTCTTAACTGATTATGATATGGTTTTATTCTTTGAAGCTGGGATACGTGGTGGGATGTGTCAGTGTGTGAAGCGTTATGCCAGGGCAGAAAATCCATACATCAATAGTTATAATAATAATTCCAGTAGTAATGATGATTGTGGTAGTAGCAGTGGTGTAGATAACACTTTCATAACATATTTAGATGCAAATAACCTTTATGGTTGGGCTATGAGTGAACTTCTTCCTATGAATGGTTTCAGATGGCTTAGCAAAAAAGAAATAAGAGAATTAAATATTATGGAGATAGCTGATGATGGGTCCATTGGCTATGTGCTCGAGGTGGATTTGGAGTATCCTACAAGTTTACATTTGGTGCATAATGATTTACCTCTATGTCCTGAGGCTAAATCAGTTGGAAAATGTGTGAAATTAGTTAATACATTAGAAAATAAGTACAATTATATTATTCACTATAGAAATTTAAAACAAGCAATTGCATTAGGGTTAAAACTTCTGTGTGTGCATCGAGTCATTTGTTTCAATCAGTCTGCATGGTTGAAGCCATACATTGATTTGAACACTCTACAGCGGAAACATGCTACTAATGAGTTTGAGAAGAACTTTTGGAAGCTTATGAATAATAGTGTTTTTGGTAAAATGATGGAAAACGTTAGACATAGAATTAATATACAACTTATTACAAATAAAGTAAAATTTACAAAACTAGTTGGTAAAAGTAATTTTAAAGATCGAACAATATTCAGTGAACGGCCATTTCTGGCTGCAGTACATTTAAATCCTTCAACAATTAAATTCAATAAACCCATTTATATTGGGATGTCTATTTTAGATATTAGCAAAGTAAAAATGTTTGATTTTCATTATAATGTAATGTGTAAAATGTATAAGAATATTAATCTTTTATATTGTGATACTGATTCACTTATTTATGAACTTAAATCACTTGATTTTTATAAAGATATTAAAGATAATGCTCAATATTTTGATACAAGTGATTATCCTGAAAGTCATCCATGCTATTCACTAGAAAATAAAAAGAAACTTGGTGTATTTAAGGATGAATTAAATAGTATTCCAATTAGTGAATTTGTTGGATTGTGCCCAAAAATGTATTCTATAAGTATTGTAGATAATAGAGAAATTAAAAAATGTAAAGGTGTACAGTCTTCTATAATTAAGAAAGAGCTTAATTTTATTGATTATTATAATTGTGTGAATGGTGTGTGTGGTAAATTAAGTGATAATTATAAGACATATTACAATATTCAAAGTCATAAACATATACTGTATACCCTGGAGCAGAATAAAGTAGTATTAAGTGGTAGTGATGATAAAAGAATAATATGTAGTAATAATGTAGATACAATAGCTTATGGAAATTCAATGTATAATAAATTCCATAGAAAGTTTAATGTTGTTTTAGCTGAACTAAGAGCATTTATATTAGATAAGAATATGTATATTGCATGATTATATGGAGCTATGTATTATTATTAAGTGTAATATTAGCCAGTGTATATTTTGTTTTTATTGTGTAATAAATTTTGTATTAACAATTGTATTTATTTCTTTAATTTGTTAGATCTAAGAATGTGTGGGAGCTTAAAATATTTTGTATTTAGTCATAGTGTATAGAGGTGATGTTATTTCTAATTAAATAGTGTGTATGTAGTAAAAATTTAATACTTTTCCTTAGGATGGTGCATTTTTCATTAAAATTTGGAGCTTTCTGCCTAAAATAGTACCATTTATACTAAATTGTTATATTTTACTATAAAATTTGATGTTTTTGTGTCTAAAATGAGGATATTTTGTGTAAAATGGTCTTTTTCCTTTAAAATTTGATGTTTTGTGCTAAAATGTGAGTATTTTAGCCCTAGATGGTATAATTTGTGTGAAAAGAGTGCTTTTAGTTTAAATTGAGCGCTTCTTTCTATGATACAATATTTATCTTAATCCCTGTTTGTGATGTTTGGAGTCATGTTACAGAAAAATTATTAGGTTTTTAATCTGGTGTTTGTATAGCAAGTGGTAGTGCAGCAGCTTAGGTGAGTTATTGAGATGGTGGTGTTATTTGGTTGGGAATATGTGCATTATGGAATTCTTGCGAGTGCGATTATATCTATCAAATAATAAAATTTGGGGGTGAGAGGTAGAATGTGTGCTTCATCATATTTGATTCATGCAGACAGTTTGATTTTCTAATTTTAATCTATACTATACTGGTGTATATTAGCCGGGTTGTATCTGTTATGATTAATAATTTTGGGGGTATAGATATTGCTTCATTGCATTAGAAACTGTACACATACATGTACATGGTCACCCGAGAAAAAAATCTCTGAGCTGAGATATATCCCCACATATATGTTGTTATTACAATTATTTTGGTTGGACATATATCAAATTATATACATGCAAACAAGCATTGGTAGCAAAGATTATCCCAATTTCAATTAATCAACATATTAAATTATTCTTGGAGACATATTTGTTGGAACAAGTGTGGTAGGTGTAATAATATTGGGTTAGCAAGTTGTATTAGCATTGGGTAGTTTATAATAAAGCACTTTCAAAGCATACACAAACATGAGCAGCTACTATCGGTTAGCACAAATTATTACATTAGTTAGGCAATCATAAATATATCATCAACGTACATAGAAACACACAAGCATCTTAGCAAATTATTATATTGGTTTGGCAGTAGTAAATGCATCATCAACAAACATATAAACACACACAAAATGGTAGAATTGGTATTGGGGTTAAAGAGTTAATGGTGGGTAGTCAATAGTAAAACATTTTCTCAAAGCATACATAATCATAAATAACTAGTATCCGTTAGCATAAATTATTGCAACAGTTAGACGATCATAAATATATCATCAACATACATAAAAACTAGAATGATTACATAAAGCAACTTAGTAGGGGTTAGAAAAAAAAAATTTAAAGGTGGCTGGTTAAAGCCTTTCCCCTAATCCATGTTTTGGTCGAGTGGTGTTACTAAGTGAGGGAGACCATATGCAGGTACTTCCAGAGAAAGCATGTGGTTGATTTGGGGTGTGATAGACATTGAGATATATGGATTTAGGTTTGTAACAGTGAAGATGTGGCGAGCAGAAGAGTGTAATTGGAGTAGAACATAGTGGTGCAGTGATGAATGATGTGGAAAGAGTGTGATCATATGATTAAGTATTGACTCTTGATTAGTTGAGTAAAAAGGGGCATGGTCACGTGACTAAATACTGGCTCCTGATTGGCTAATCTCCCAGAACGCAGGTTTCCTATCTACTCAGGGAGTTCACAAGAAGTCAATATAGAACGACGGGTAGACAATTTAAAAATTAAAGATCGAATAAAAAGGATAACTGGATCTATTAAGGAAGGAAGAAGAAGTGAAGCATTTTTGGCATCAGAAACATAGCAAACTTACTAGAATAATTAGAAAAAGAGATATAAAGGACAACTCCCAGAATATCTAAGGATTCGGCCGTACAGATAAAATTGAAGGAACGTAATCCATTCAAAATGACCAAGAAACGGGATGGTAAAGGCGGCCTTTACTCGGCCTGTTTGAACTATCAGTGAAAATAAGAGAGTGAAAGGGAAATGTAGAAATGAGGGTACACAATCGAATTCATTATTATCGCGGAAGAAAGCCAGTCCTAGGACAGTGTCGTAGATAATGATGAATGATCACTCCATAAAAATTAAAATTCTTGAAATTGATGATTTTAGAAGCAACGCTGTAACCGTCCTAGTTCAAAATAATGTACATGATCATCTTTTATCACTGACTAATTTCAAAAAAATCGAAGCCAAAGGGATACCTGTACAATAACTTATTAGTAATCTTTTTTTTTCTGCTTATATGTCTCATGAAAAGAAAAAAAAAATGACATGTTCGGTGATACTGAAAAATTATTAAAATCTGGCGCAATTAAATGCAAAACGCTTTTCTATCTTTGCTCCGCAATATCCTACCAAAACTCTACTTCCTATTACAGATGTTGTTTTATTTCGATTCTAAATATTAAACTGTCTGCATATATTGGTGTACAGATGTATATTACGCGGCATTGTTGTTTTATTAGCATACGTATATATGCTATCACTTTAATATGCATAATGCTAAGTTTATTATTATTGCTAGTTACGAAATAAGTTAAGTAATTGTAATTTGTGTACTATATATCTATTATAATAAACGTTGATAAGTGTTGGGCACTCACACAACGGGCATATTTGCCCTGTGAGACCTACAACTTATTCTTAAAAAAAAAAAAAAAAAAAAGATATGATTCTTATTAAAAATATTATTTTGGTTATAAAGCCCAACCCGTTATTATGGCTCCCCTCGCGTTATAGTATCTGCGCTTCAAGATGAACGAATCCAGCCAATTACTTTCCAATATAAAAAAATTTCAGTCTCCACAAGACTGCTAATTGGCTCAAATTTCATAAATATACTTCCTCCAGATAAATTCAATTAAGTGGCTTTCTTTATAAAATAATTTCGACTTTTAAACTTGCCAGTTAAGAAATTCCCGAATTTCACATTAGAGCATCCCCATAAAATTTCAATAATTGCTGGAAACATCTCCGAATATTCTCTGTTCCATGGATAATTTCTACCCTAATAAAATTTAAAAAAATTATTTTAAGTTATTATATCGCACCAATATCATACTTATTATCTTCAATTTTTGAATTACTTTTCTTTCTACTTCTTCTGCTTTATTAGCCTTTCTTAAACTTTCAGATCGACACGCAATTTTGCCCTTTTTTCGGTAAAACCTTTTATTTTACAGACTAAAGTGTGAATTTAATAAGAAAAAAAGTTCTCCCTTGAAATCTAAAAAACAAAAAAAAAAAAAAAAACATTTCTGGCCGCAAAAATCATTGTAATTATTTTTGAGCTTTCCCCAGCACGAATCGTTAGCACGCAATATAAGAATAGATGTAGAATAGTGGTGAATAATGCTCTATCTACATTAGCTGAAAGTTAAAAACATCGAATCGATTTTTACAGTCAATGTCGTTACCCAAGCATAGCACGCAACAGTTACTAAGACAAACTGAACTGGTAGTAGTAAATATTTTAAATATACATAAAAAAATAAGAATTACCCCCTTCCGCTGAAAAATTATCCGTTTATGTAATTAGCAGCCAACTCCCTTGAAAAGTTACCTAGTACGAATGAAACAGAAAACTTTTTGTCGCGTACCTGTTGAAATAAGAACGTGCCGATAGAAACATTTATCAGACTTCAGTTGAGTTGTTGTTAATGAATCCAATTTCGAACGGTAACGATGGCTCTCCTGAACCAGTGCGAAAAGTCCACAGAGGAGCTCAAGAATTAGCCGGCTTGTATGATAGCAGTAAGTAGAAAAAAGTAAACCTTTAACATTCGCAATGGATACGCTTCGAAATTTCTTACGAATTTTAATTCAATTTTTCTATTGATTACTAAAAACGTCGAAAAAACATGTTTTTTAAACGATTTGAAAGAACAAAAAGGGAAAGAATATTAAATTATACCAAGTTTTCTTATACTTAGATGATAATTAAATATTTTATTATTACATTAATGGAACGTAAATTAAGAATTTTAAATAATTATTTGCTTAGTACTATTTTTTAGCTAAAAATTAAAAACATGAATTTCAATATAGATTATAATGAACCAAGCACGTGTAGACATATTCTGAATTTTAAACTTTGCGAATCGGTCAATATTATCTCGTTTCGAATGTTTTAGCGGTTACTATATTTAATACAGTATTATCGCCGAATCTAGTAATAATTAGTTTCCATCATCACCTTTGCAGCATTTTGAAAAGACATCGAATAACATAACAAAAACTGATCTTCCTGAATAATTATTTATTTTGCTTACTTGCGCTAGTATCGCTTCTATACGAAATGTTAAGATTTTCTTTTCTACAATTTCCAACATTAATTCCTTTGTATTAAATAGACGTTTTTTTACTCATTTTCCTTGTAAGTTCGAATCCAAAAAAAATCTTCTCCATTCCCTTTTTGTAATTTCCATTTATTCGATATTTTTCCTTCTTTCCTCGCGTAAAAAAAAATACTAGATAATGAAGGAACTCGATTAAATAGAATCAATGTAAAATTTACAATCTAACATCAATTCTTAAGAGTCTTTTCAAATTGAATCAGTGATTCTTCCCACTCCGGGCACACAAGGCCCACTTGAGCAGCCAATGCCTTTACATTTATTTGAATAATAATAATAATAATAAACGAAAATTTTACAAGCATTTGATTAACACTAAAAGTAAAAAAAAGAAATTTTTATATAAACTGTACTATCGGTAATAATAATAATAGCATATTGCTCTCTTCAAATATTGGGTGTTACCCTCTATAAAACTATAACTTTATAAAATGTTTCATACAATTGTAGATACATTTAAAATCCACAAAATTTCAGAATTAATAAAAAGAAGTAAAATATTAGCGATCAATATTAATTATTCGTGGAATTTTCCTCTATGAATGGGAATTTTGTAGTCATCTATGCGTGATAAAATAAAAAATATTCTCAAATGAGTAACAAAATAAAAATAACGCAATAAACAACATAAGATATTATAAAATAGAAGTGCTCTGAATAAATAATCACACTTCTTGTTTAGTGCGTTTCTTAGAAATAAATAATAGTTACGTAGGTAAACAGACAAACAGAGAGAAAAAAATTAAAACCGAAATCAGTATCTAAATAGATTCAGCGTAATATTAATTAAAATCGCATCGAATTAAATATCAAGAACCTTTTTTCTAGTGTTTATTTATAACGGAAACTAAACGTTTTAGATTTTAGTAAAAATTTTAGTTTCGTATAACGAAGACGTAGAGATGGTTCTCATAGTTCCCAGCGAAGCAGAAAACTTAATCAGAATTTGACTACACTATTACACATTAGCTTCAATAAATACTATTGTTAACTAATGAACAGTATAAATAAATAAATAAAAAAAAACAAAAAAAAAAAAATCGATATAATAATGGTGATAATAAATTTAAAGGCCGTATTTATCGGTAAAACAATAATACAACTTATTATAATAACAAATCAGAGTAATCCTCCAGTGAGCTCGACCCAGAGGCCTACCGAAGTTGACACCAATGAACGAGGATTAATTTTTTTCGACGAACTATGGTATATAGAAGTATTCCAGTTTTAGCGAAATTAATGATTCAAACAGTTAAACTCGGTTAATTGTACACAGTGAAAAAGAATTTTCTGCGTTAGATTATTTCGTTACTTAAATTACGAAAACATCAAACTTCCACAGTAAAAAGGTGCGGTTAACTTACATTTACGAGTACATCGTGCTTTATTTAACGCTGATGTTGATAGAGTAATGAATTTATAGTTTATAACGTATTTACGATATAATTTATAAATCTACCGGTTTACAGATAAAAGATATTTAGAGTACGCTGCTCTTTCAGTTGGATTTAGTACCATTCTGGCGAACGGATACTTCATTCTAAAGTATGCAACGAAAAAAGTATTACCACAAGCTAGTCTCGTCGTCGTTAGCAGTATGATCAGTGCCGATTTCCTTTCTGGTTTAGCGCACTGGATAGCAGATACGTGGGGTTCCGTAGACATACCATTTATTGGACCGGTATAAATTTTGCATTTAATAAACGAGCGCGCAGATACTAATATTCTGCTTTTTCTTTTCTCCTTCCTTCTCACTCATTCATACAGAATAAATATCGAATAGTGCCCCTTATAGGTTTATCACTTATTTTTAAAGAAATTCTTCACCCTTCCAATACTCTTCGAAACTTTTTGTTAGATCACGACAGACAAGTTATAGAAAGATTGATAATGTTCACTATAAACGTAAAACATGAAAACCATTTTTTGTTGGACGGTGATAAACATGTTCCTAAAGAGAGAACGGATCTTTACATAAATACGATTCCAGATAAAATAAAAATTTTTTTATTAACTTCAAAATGCAGATTTAAACGGGTATTAATACACGTAGGTAACAGCAAGACTGGAAACCGTTAGAGTACGCACTGTTCAAGCACGTTCGTCCAAAACTGACGAGCAACGGGAAGCAAGAATAGAAACCAACATGTTTCCCAAAGAGAGAGAGAGAGAATCGTTTTATAACTATAATTCCAAATAAAACAAAAATTTATTTATGAATTTCCAAGTAAAGATTTAAACTGATATTTATACACAAGCGAGCCGTGGCTATCAGCTAATAACCTATGTATATAGAAAAATGAACCAATAAAAAAATTGTGGAATGTTGAATAATGCAGTAACGAATTACGAACTAAAAGCTTAATCTAGTCTTTGCGTGAACAGAATTGCCTAGAATATACTAAATCGATCTTACGACCTTAAAATTTCCTACAGTAGATAAAATAAGTTATTTAACTTTAAAAATAGCATCTAGCTATCTACGAACGGTCTATCGAGCTTGTACACTTTTTAGCAAAACAAGTGTACACATTAAACGAACTCGAAAGTATTTTTATACCTTTCACCAGTTCGACTTAGTAATGTCCTTTCAAAATGAGTGCGACTATAATTTAAATGAAAGTGTTCTACTTTTTAAAGTTTATCTTAAGCGAGAATCCTACTGAAAGAATTCGGTCGATAATTTTGTTTTCTCATGAAACTAGTATCGATGGAAATGTGTCCTTTTTTTTTTTAAATTTATTCCAACCATGAAGTATTTTATGTATAACCGTGAGCCTTTGTTAATTATTTAAATACAATATCGAATTAAAGTATTTATTCGCATAATACATTTTTATTTTCGAACAACAGATACGATACACCATTTTTATATTCTATCAAACTAAAGTAAAACGTCAGTGTGACCACAACTTAAACTATATTATAATATCGTACTAGATTTATCGTAAAATTCAACATCATCTCTCACAGTGAACTATAAAATTGAAACTAAATAAACAAGGCTCAATAAACATGTAGATTTAAAATTGCTAAAAACTTAATCTTTACATAAGCTTTTAATAAATATTAAACTTTTGACTGTATTCAATGAATTTATTTTTACCAAGCGACTTAGTTAACATGACTGCAATAAGGCCTGGATTCAGGGGGAGGGGTCTAGAGGGACTGCAGCCCCGAGCCCCGCCTTATAAAGGGGCTCCCAAGAGACACTCACTTCCGACATTTAATAAAAAATTAATCATTTGTCATATACATCAACTTTTTTTCGAAATAAATAGAATTAACTTTACAGGAGCAAATGCATTTTTTAATACATTTATTTGTTAATAATTTTGTATCCGTTTTTATTTCCTCCTAGAGGAGGAAACTTCGTAATAGTAAAATTTCGAGTTTCGTGAAAACGTACTAGAAATTTGTTTTAGGGTATAATGAGTCGGAATCGTTTTTAGTAAATGTCTGTATGAATGTGTATGCGTGTATACACGCGCAACACACGCACACACACTATCCTTTTATGTAAATCTTTGGTTAAAATTTGCTGAACATTTCATTGTTTGAAATTATACATATATATATATATATATATATTTTTTTTTTTTTGGCATCGAAAATTCTACCTATTATCTACATGATATTTAGTTTTGTTTACATTAATAATGATATGCTAATTCGTGAATTCAAAATAATATAATTAAATTAAATTAAAAAAAATTTAGTTATTCTATAAAACTGATAATTTTGTCACTTCCGGAAAGGGCCCCTAATATTTTCGTAGCCCCGGGCCTATCATACACTTAATCCGGGCCTGACTGCAATATTGTTCATACTTTCAATTTTCACAATATCAATCTCGCCATTTACAACAAAATTGTGTAAAAAATGTAATGCTACATTAATGTATTTTAATCGATTTGTAAAATTTCGCTATTATCCTCAAGAACTTTAACATAATCAAGGTATTGATTTTCAACGCCAAGATCAGACAAAATACCTTTTACAAATATAATTTCCTCTGCTGAGTCAACTAACGCTTAATAATTCTCAACACGAATGATCATGAACGCATTTTTCTGTTTAATAGTTTTCCAAAATACAGTATTACCAAGTACACATAATGCAATACCGGTATAGTCAACTTTGCGTCTGACAAAACGCTGGCCTAATCCGAATCAGCAAAACATTCGATTTTTTCAGAATTTTCATTATTAAAATGCAAATACAAATCTCCAATATGTTATAGGTATATCGAAACGTGTAACGCGCATATTTATAATGAATTTCGTTACAACAGTTTTTTTGAAATCGGCTTATATAATTAACTGAATATATGGTCTGGCGCCGAACACTTAAATTAATATAGAGTAACGTTCCAATAAGATTTCGACAGTTTATATTTTCATCAACGTTACCTGGTTCTAATTTTGGAATTCTATTCCATTGTCGCGTACTTCGGATTTGAATAAGTTACGTTAAACCTTTTTGCAACACTTTCAATATATCGAGTTTGGCTTAAGGACATTTTTCTTTCCTTTCTATTATCATTTATATAAATTCCCAGATGCTGCCCGAATCTATCATTTTAAAATTAAATTTAAACTTTTCTTTAATCTCACTAATTATTTCACTATCTTTTCCACAAATTAGTATATAGTTTAAAAAAATTATACAGTAAATCTTTGAATCGTGATCATAATATAAATGATTATCCGTATAAAACGGCTATACCAATTTCCGGGTGATTCTTTCAGTCTTTTTTTTAATACAACCTTTAGGCTGTTCTGCATATACATACTTCAGATTTTATTTTACTACTTAGAGACGCCGTTGTTCCTCCGAGTTCAACTAATAACTAATAAAATTCTTGAAACATTCATATTTTCAAACTGGGACATAAATCTCTTCAAGTTCTTCATTTTGTTCTAAACCACGAACAGCTAAATGCGCCTTTATAAAACACCCTTTTTCCTCCATGTATACAATCACTTCACTCTTAGAACTTCCCACCTGTCTCATTCAACGCATCAAACTCTTTCTTTGTCTCTTTTCTCCGCCGCTCACAATCTTCTCACTTAACAGCTTTCTCAAACGTACTTGGATTGCACATCCTCATGAAAATTTTGTATGGAACACATTATCTGCGTATTTACTTTTCTTCTCACGGCTAGACTTTCTCATCTCTTTAACCGTATTTCTTCCTTTCACTTCAAATTCTTTATTTACCTCACGTTCATGTATATTTTCATTTACTTTTTTACCTTTCTCCTCATCAGTAATAATCACATATTCCGAAGTATCTATTCATATTTTTCGCTAGTATCAGTTTTCCTTCAACCAATTTACCGCGTATTCTAATTTAGGATAACTCGCCAGCTTTCTCTTTTTTTTGTCTTATCATCCTGAGTGATCCTATTCACGTCAGGAACCTCTACAAAAAGGTTACTGCCATACATTCTTAAATTCTTTGCTGATGTGGTTTCCTTCCTACAAATATCTGATAAAGCGTTTTCCTCTCAGCTGTAAAGCTATTCAATAAACGATTATCTAAATAGCAGCCTACATATACCATCTCCGACTACATTTGCTTTTCAAATTAAACTCTTTTCACCAACACCTAACTTGGTCCATAATTGTACGATTATAACGGTTCGCTGTCCAGTTCAGCTCATGATTATTACTCGTATTTATCAGATATTTTATACTTTGCATAATTAGTAGAAACTACGTTAATGCCTTTTACGATTTTACTTTTCATCGCATACACAGCTCTTTTACGTTTTTAATTTTGAGCGCCTTAACTGATTATCGTTGAAAATTCGACAGTAAACTTTTGAATCGTCAAATACTTAAAAGATTCTTCTTAATTTCAGGTACGTGGGTAACATTTTTTGCGGTAATGTTTCTTTTTTCACTTTCCGAATTCACAAACGATATTTTCTACCTTTGTTGCTTTAATTACGTTATTTCCAAAGTATACATCAGCGGCTATTTTTAAGTCAACATATTCGTAAAAAAGACTGATCCATATTAACAACATGATCAGTACAACCACCATCAATTAACACCATTCAATTTCGCCCTTATTGGCCGCATATATAGAATTATAATTGTTTACACTAATATGAAAAGAATCAGTATTACGTAAATCGTTATTTACTTCAGTATTACCAGTGTAACTTCTGTTATTTCTAAAACCATTACCACGTTCACCATTTTAAGCGCAATTCGAATCACACTACCAACTTCGGTTATTGTTACCACTACTACGAAATGCTCCGTGCTGAGCACGAAGTTGTAGTGTTGATTACCACACATCAATTCCTTTGAGTGTGACCCGGTTTTTCACAATTGTAACGAACACAATCACCTGCTTTCTGATTTAACTCACTCGCTTTAAATACCTGAGGTTCGAGTGTTTTTTCCAGTAATCTGAGTTGAATTTGAATTAACAACGTCTCTCTAATTTCTTTGAAATAACTTCTAACGAAAATAATTGATGGCACGATCATTTTCAGATAATAAATTAATAGTTTCGATAATATAACAACGACAGCTATCGGACAAAATCAGCCTTGGTTTCCTGCGACAACTGTTATCACCACCAGCATTAATTCGATTATTTTCCACTCAAAATTTCGTAAAACTGTTTAACACTGTCACCATCGAAGAAGCTTGAATTACTTAATTGCTTCTTAATTAGCAATTACTTTGAACTAATCTATCAAATATCTGATTTGATGTATCACAATCTACAAAATTATCCAGGTTCCAAAGCTAACGATACAAAAAATATATAGCTTTGTTACTTTTACATTCCCGATCTTCTTCTTTAACTTCATTTGGTCTCTTATCTTTTTCAACAACCACTTGACAAAAATTTTAAATTTTAACCGGAACATAGAGACTGTAATCGCCATTCGTCATAGCTAACTGTACAATCAAACTTTACAATCAAACTTTACACTATAGTGAAGTTATCGCTATTCACTATACACAGCTATTTTCATAATAGAAAATTGACTATGTTATCGGGAGGAAGAACCTATGAGTCGGTAAACTCGGGAAAGGGATTACCTCAAGGGAGTCTACTCAGTCCATGTCTATACGCACTATATACAAAGGATATAGAGAAAATTCAAGAGCGAAATATCAAAGTCATTCTGTATGCGGATGACTTGGCGGTATACTCATCGGCGGGGTCTCTAAAAACGGCAACGAGCAGAGTGACGGAGGCTCTAAAGAAATTAACATCAACGTTAGACAGGCTCCACATTCAGATTAATGCCGAAAAAACGCAGGGGCTAATAGTGACCAGGAAGATCATGCGGCTATATCCATTAATAAGAATAGGTAATAAAACCGTAGCTTTCCAAAACTCAGCTAAGTATTTAGGAGTCAAGTTAGACTCAAAATTGTCTTGGAACGATGAACTTAAAAATATAACCGAAAAATGTGAGAAAGGTCTCAACGTATTAAGAGCCCTAACAGGAAGAAAATGGGGAGCTCATCCATATTCGCTCCTAACAATATACAAAGCAATAATACGGACCCACATAGAATACGCAGCCGCAATATTAAATTTAAACAATACAAAAATTAAAAAATTACAGATTATTCAAAACAGAGCCCTTCGGCTCTGCCTAGGGTCTATGAAATCTACACCAGTTCACGTAGTCAATGCTGAATGCGCAGAACCACCGGTTAAATTCCTCCTTAAACATTCTACGGACAAATTTTACATAAAAAATAAAGAGTATCGCTTTCATCCAGTAAATAAACAAACACCCATCTTAGACAGCTTAAAAAATCGGGATTACTGGAGGTTTACTACAAATCCCCCAATACTTACTAGTTTTAACTACTACTTTGATCTAAAAATTTATAATAACATTAAACCGGCGCCATTTTGGATGGATTTCCAAGAATCGCTTTACTGCCCACGAGTCGAATTAGATACGAAAGAATTTCTTAAAACTAATCAGCCAATGTCAAATCACAACAGTTTGATAATGAATAACATATTAAAATCCCGTTTCAATGATTATCAAATCTTCTATACCGACGGATCGTTTGATCTGGGACAAAATAGGTACACTGCAGCCTTTTATTATCCCAGACGGAAGTTGTTTAAAATTTTTCGATTGATACACGCAGGATCGTTCTTTACGGTGGAACTATATGCTATATTAAAAAGCCTAGAATATTCTAGAAGATTCGTCGGACAAAAAATATTAATTTTAACAGACTCTTTGGCCGTACTGCATAAACTTTCACGCGGAATTGGCAAGAAAACATCAAATATCGAATGCCTTATAAGAAGACAAGCATTTAATTTACAACAGGCAGGCACGGATATAGTGCTAAAGTGGATTCCGTCGCACTGCGGTATTAAAGGAAATGAAATAGTAGATAGATTAGCAAGAACCGAAGTAGGTAGAACAATTGCTCAAAAATTAAATTGGTGGGAGTTTTTACCGATAATTAAAGGACACAGTATAATCGAGTGGAACGTTGAGTATCAACAGATTAGTGATCAAAAAGGGAAAGATTATTCAAGAATACAGAAGTATGTCCCAAGAGCCCCTTGGTTTAAAGGAGCGAACAACTTGGGAAGAGACTTTATAGCGACGATAACGAGATTGAGAACAGGACACAACAAAACCCCCGTCCACTTGGCAAAAATTAATATCATCAATGATAGTACATGCAGTAGTTGTAGAACAGAGGGTTCAATAGATCATTTTATCTGGCAATGTAAAGTCTACGAGCAGGGTAGGGACAAACTTAGAGCAGAAATCTTAGCAGAACTGCATACTTTCCCGGTTTCAGTGACACAGATAATTGCAGATCCACTGTCGAAGGTAGCGGCATTAATATATAAATTTATAAAATATCACAACATAGAAATTTAGAAATAATAAATAAGGAAGTTATATAAAACACCCTATACAGGGTTAAGCAAAAGAAAAAACTGGCTAAATGGCGAAAGCTAAGCCAAAAAAAAAAAAAAAAAAAAAAAATGAACACTAAAATCTTGAACGAACTAAAAAAACCGACAACTCTGCTACCATGTTAAAATAACAAATTACGAGTAAGTCACATAATACATCTTTATTTTCGAATTACAACGTACAATACGAATTAAAGCAAAAACGTCAACGTGACCACAACTTAAACTATGTAATATCGTATTAGGTTCGTCCACATAATTAAACATTAATTAAATTAGTAATTTCGTATTCTGTATGTAACTAACGTACTATATTCAATCTGTGAATTTATTCTGTAGTATTTACCTAAATTCGCCAACATCGAACTTGATCGTTATTTGGTCTACACAGTATAATCCGGATCAAAGCTCCCATTAGCAGTGAAATATCTAATAACATTCGACTATCAGTTGGCCGGCAAGATAGCCTAGTAGCTTGAATACTTGACCACTAATAACGCGCTATAACCAGATTTCTACAATCAGTCAAAAGCCGAGAGATATTAATGAAATTATAGTAATAGAGGAAAACATTTAAAAGATAATTAGCAGCTAAATGATTCAATGTTTGGTCATTAAAAAAAAAAAACAAAAAAAAAATGTTGTTCACTATTTTTGAACATTTAAAAAATTATGCTGTTTTATTACTGAAGTAGTAAACATAGCTAGAAATTCGGTGTAATTTTTAACGATATAATTTTTATTTATTTATTTAGCGGCCTTGACGTAACAATATGATAAGCTAAATTAGAAAATTAAATAGCCAAGTGGTCGAAGATGGAAGACACAAAGAACAGTAGCAAGGGGATAGACAACAGAAGACAATGGGAAGGAAAGAACATTATAAGGAGTAGAAAGACCCAAAGGAACGTTCGCTGGGTAGGGCAGAACATTCAGAAAAGATGTCATCAAAATTACAAATACAAAGAGGATCAGTAACATGAAGCGAACAGTAAGCAGAAGGCGACAGAGAGAATCGAAAATGAAAAGAGGGGAGTAAAGAATGATTGATTCTGAGTCTAATTAAAGAAACAACAGTGAAACGACGGCACACAGGAACGAAATGGAATTACGGCAGGGAACGAGGAAAAACGGTACTACGAATAACGATTAGAGAATAAAGATGGATAAATGTCCAGGCAAAGTCTAGAGTGGTTGGAGATGGACCGAAAAAGGATATCTGAAGAAGGGGAAGAGTCGAGGAATAAAGTATTGCGGGTGGCTGAGCGAGGTAAAGAGTCGACTAAGTCATTGCCCATCTACATCAAAATTACTAGCAACCCATAGAAAAAATCTATGAAGATGGAACAGGACAAAAGCAAAATGAAGACGAGAGATCGAATTGAAAGAGAACGATACCGTCATAGGAATTGGAAGGAGGAGAGGAGATGGCTTGAAGAACGCCTTTTATTGTTGGAAACGACTAGGAATTTGCAAAATCCACTTTTGGAGGAAATAAAAAAGATAACACGAAGAATGGAGATTGATTCGGCTGCGAAAAGATAAAGCAGAAGGAGGGAAGTCCGAAGGACTCCGGAGCGAAGGAGACGTAAACGCACCACACACGCCATCACTTTTGGAACCATCAATGAAGATTAAAATATGGGACGGAAAAGAGGAGTTCTTAGTTGGCTACACTGCGAGAGGAAAAATTAGCACGGAATCGGTATCATTTTTTCTTTGTTCCGTTACTTACAGAACGCGTGAAAAATCGACTTCATTCGGCCCGTAGATAATATAGTATTACAGTTATCGAAAAGAATTTTGTTTTTTTTTTCTTTTTGAATACGTCGACAAGGAGCTCTTACGTGAAAATAGTAAAAAAACAGAAAACTCCTTAATAAATGAAAGAACCACTGGAAACGATGATAGATAGAATAGAAAAATGAAGATAGAAGAGACTTAATAAACGGGAGGAGGCACATAAAACAGAGAGACACACATACGTATAAGTTTTGTTCTGAAATCGCACACTATGTTGAATTTATACGTGACCGACTGCGCGTGCCAACGTTTATCCGAGACAAAACACATGCACAATATACTCGATAAATCAGGAACCATAATACCGTCTAAATACGTTTATTAAATACGGATGCGCGAAAACACGCCGCTAAATGAGAAAAATGTATACGTATAATATTTACTCTGAATCGGTCAAAAGATAATCGCTGAATACTTTATTTAAAACGAAATAATAATAATAATCATTTTGAATTTCTAAAGATCGCACTTATCGAGTTTTAATAACACAAGTGTGTGTGTCTGTTCATTAATATCCCCTATGCGTGTTGGTCTTCCACTACCTTCGACGTGACCATTAGCGATTACTTTTATTTTTAATAATTTTTACCAATCTACGAGGACCCCGACATGGTAGTTCAATCGTTCTAACAACTCGGCTATCACGGTATTTCAAAAAAAAAAAGAAACAAACATACATATTTACTTCGTTAACAAAAAATAATAAAACGTTAATTTTTTCAGTATTTCCTGAGTCCATTTCGGGAACATCATATCGATCCGACAGCGATGACAAACCATGATTTCGTACAAACCAACAGTTACAATTTTCTCGCAATAATACCGTTTGAAATAAATATGCTGTACAAGTTTATAACGAGCAGTTCTAAGACAATAATGTTAAACTATAACTGGAATCTGTACGTGTATGTTTTAGGGATTTTCGTATCTCTTACTAATCAGGTAAATTAGAACACATTTTTTCACTAATACTAGTAATCGTTTTAGTACGCGTACTCCTTAAACGTCTATTACACGTCACTAGCGAGCCGTGCTATTGTCGAAATATTACGTAGAAGCTAGAATTTTTACTCGCAGAAAGATAACCATTTTGAATTTTGAAAAATATTAAATTCCTAATCCATAACAGAATAATACAAGTGCAAAAATAATATTTTATTTTTTAAAAATAGTAAATTTTTATTCATTTATATTGTTGTCATAATATAAAACCGCAGAAATCATTTTTATTGTTCCACACTATTCTTAAGTTTAATTTAAAAATAACGGTCGATTTCCCTTTTTTCCTCCTTGCGCAAGTAATACAATGCCAACACTTGAGTGATATTCCTCGTGCAAAATTGTTTTGTCATTTTTATAACTTCTTTAGATAAATACAAAACTTGCAACTGGTAGTAAGCGCACAGCACAAAAACTAGGTAAGATGCACACAAACACACATAAAACACGTCCCATCGATCATCCAGCGCTGTAATCGCTGGTAAGCATCATTAATAGATCGCCGCAAAATCACTTAATCCCGAGTTAGATGACGAACGCGCGCTAAACTCACCGTTATCGGATACCCAAGTATCCTTCGCGAGCTAGAGCTCACCTCACGGTTCAGATGCCGTACACTGACACGCAAAACACTTCATTAACCGACAGATACAGACAAAAGCCAATCGCTTACGCAAACGCAATAACAACCAGCCCGCATGTATCTCACACAATAAACCTCTTCGTCGATAATGTACAGTTTCCTTCTTTGCCGATTATTAATTCTACTATAAAGTCCACAAAGGCTAATTTAACTTCGAGCAAGTCGTATTCCAGCACGCTCTAAAATCGGCTAGAGAAAGCGGAAACCATGAAGTCACGAAAATCTCTACGGTAACAACTTTCAATTATCCCAAAGATAATCAAGGCCTAATAATGACATTACATAGTACCACACACTATAAGGGATTAATTCGTTTACGATCAAGCCAGATGTGAAACAAATATAATCGCGAGTTAAGAATCAGTAATAATAAAATAACCAATTTTTTAAAAACGATGCAAATAATAGATTCGTTTTTTTTGTTTTTGGTAATAAAGACACAATAAACCTAAGGGAAATACAACAACTGGAGCACGAAGAATCAGATATCCCGCTAACAAAATAATTCTGTCAGGTGAAACACTAACGATACCAAAGATAAATCGTACCGATACTACGGTAACGGTACTTAAACTAAAATCATTAGCACAGATTTCCGTACGAAGATGAATCCACCTGATGACGAATTTGGCCAAATAGTGAATCGGAGAAGGTACTTTATACGTAAAAGCATACGAACTGCGTAAATATACCTAACTCGTTCCTTTTCAACTGTAGTTACAGAGACCATTGAATCTTTCAAGTCTTGAATACCATACGTGTAACAACTGCCAAATAGTACAGAAATCTGTATCCGAATAGCCAATTGAGGTTTCCGTACGAACTAATGTGTGTCGAAACGGCAACTGTAGAATTCGATCATACAGTTAATAGACTACCTCATGTGTAGTACCACCTAGAAGCACATCAGCGAGCTGAAACTAGATCTTACCTTGCGACTTAACGAACTAAAAAAATGAACCTATAACGTAACGGGAAGTAGACAAGGAAGCTATCACCCTGTAAAGTTCAATGACGCAGCACAAAACTATTGTCGGCCCTTTTCCCTTCAAAACCCCATCTAAACCTAACGCAAGCTAACCCTGAAAAATACAGATGAAATAACTGCTAAGGTGAAACTGTTATTTGATGGTAATCAAGAAACCTTAATAATGGATTTCAACAGATTGAAAAAGTTCACCCTAAGCGTCATGCTCCCTGACTATGCCTTTTTTGTGATGAATTTCACTGAGAATGTGAATGGTCTATTATACGGAAATTCGGTTATAATTGAAATATATACAAGTAAATTTAAAAAAATAGATAACCTAACAGCTATGACACAAAATTAAGGGTTGGGCGGTGACTGACGTTCGGATTATTCGTACGGAACAGTCTGAGGGTCACGGGTTGGGAGCTCTTTTCTTGTAGATCGTATTTGGATTAGCTGAAGCGTAGGAAAACGTGTTAGAGAAAATTAGGGGAAATTTGGGGAACTGTGGAGAAATTTGGGTGAATGTTCAGCTCCGGTACAGGAAATGAGGTTAGTTTTTGCCTGCTGAATAAATCGGGCCGCGAACAAAATTTTGGGGTTCCATCTTCGGCTTTTCCTGACTACTAGAGTTAACTTTTAAAAAGACTATATGGTAACAGTAACTAGACTGAAAACAGGACGCTAAAATAATATTATCAACGATTAAGCATGCAGTGATTATGGAATGAAGGTTATAACAATAGACCATTTTATTTGGCAGTGTATAGTTTACGAACAGGGCAGGGATAAACTTAGAACAGAAACCCTATCGGAGCTGCAAGTGACTGTAACGCAGATAGTGACAGATGCAACATCAAATCCAGCTTCCCTAGTATATAAATTTATAAAGCACCGCAAGGTAAAAATATAAAGACTATAAAAACAAGAATGTTTTATAAAGTACGCTATAAAGGGGTTAAGTAAAAGAAAATTGGCTAAATGGCGAAAACTGAGCCAAAAAAAAAAAAAGAAAAAAGCTTTAATTAAAAACAAAATCGGTATGTACTTTTGGTCGGGTATTTTAGAGAGAAAAAGAAAAGCACTTTTTCCGAGTCTAGACTTCACGCATTGAACGAGCCAACCATCGGCAGACTCAATAGTTTCGGCGCAATTCGGGCTACAAAAATAAAAAGTTCTTTCGGTCGACTTAATTAAATGGCCATACAAGTTTTAAGGATTATCGGATTAAATTTATTTCCGAATTGCAGCCAAGATAGCAGTAATTTAAGCTAATCACGTTCAAGCGAGTATTTCTTACATTTTCATAGTGCATGTACACGACCAAGTGTTCGGTATAAATAAACAATACATTTTTTTTTTTTGCAATTTCTGGAGCCAACTTTACACTAATGAAATTGCATTAAAAAAAATAATAAATATTTAAGGCAACACGATGCGCAAAACCATTATTAACTGATTAAGAATTTTTTTTTCTTCCGCTTTTGAGTCTTTCAACGAACAACATCTATAATGGAATCATCGGTCCCATTTAAACAGTCACAAAGTACTTTAATTTTTTATTCAATCAAAGATATCCCATGCAGCTTTATTCGACAGTTTATTTTCAGTCAATGATTCACCTTTCTCAGTCGTCGCACCTCAGTTCCAGTTTTCCAACTGCACCGTGATCAAGTTTTCGTGCCCATAACAATATATCCGTTCTAGTATTCAATTATTTTTTTATGTATACAAAATGCGAGTTACCGGAAGTTCCAAGACGTGTAAGACGTAATGATACAAATACTTTGAAATAATATCATCGCGTTCAAATTTTAAAACTAAATCCTGATTTCTACTTCTCGACATATGATTGTTACTTTCGCGAGGGAAAAAAATTAATTTTTGTAAAAAATTGCTTTTCAACTAAAGCAAAACTAGACATTATGCTAGTTTAAAATGCCACTCCTGAGATGGCGTTATTCATGAAAAAAATTAAACACTCGCCAAATTAAAGCAAAAAAATGTTAATTAATTTAATTTTAGCAACTGCCACTGCTAGTTTTCGAACTTGATGGTGTAACTTTTATTTCAGATACATAAGTGGTCACACACGCATTCGGAATTGCCGAAACTGATAGCGCTGCTGCAACGATATCACATAATATTACCGCAAAAACATCATCATTACCATCACATCGCGCCGCACGAGACTTATTACTGCATCACAACCGGCTGGCTAAATTATCCACTTGAAAAAATTCGCTTCTGGGCCACTTTGGAGAAAATTATAACCAAACTGACCGGCGTAGAACCGCGCACGGACGATTTCCGTTGGGCGAATCGAAACTAGCAATATCCGTGCGAACATCAAACTTCATCTTAATCGTGATATATCGCAAAATAAAGAGATGATATTATTATCCGAGTAAAAGAACTGATTTCGTCTCACTATCCAGATCTCGAAAAAAAAAAAACAACAACAAAAAAGCTATAGATTATTACGCGTATTTTTCCAGTTAAACGAATAAACTCAAACTCTATTTCCTAATCATCGACAATACGTATTTAATTAGAATTTCGTCGTCGCTTTGGGCAGAAATTCTAATGAAGTTTCTGATTGCTGCTCTGGAATGAATTTCTTTCAATAAAAATGAGGTAAAAGATACCTAGTTTGCAGTGACAGCATAAGTTCACTGACAGCGATACAACTACAGAGTTAGCTATAAATTGCGCCCGCTGATTTATGAGAGATAAGAAATATAAATGTCTTAAGATAATTAATAAAGGAATGAATTTTAAATTTTGTTAAATTCCGAGTCACGTGGAATAGAGGGAATTATTGATGTCAATCTGTTGACCGAGGAAGAGTTACTTCCGGAGGCGTCCCATATTCTTTCATCCCTCCTACTGATTTGTTTCGGAAAGTTAGTAAAGACCATCGAAAAAATCTGCTAAAGCTCAAACTTAGGTAGATACTATAATATAGTGCAACCATCTGTCAAAACCATGGTGTTATCATGTGCCGCTAAGTACTCTTGAGAGGCTAGTTACGAAATTTGTTACCGTGATCTGTCGTCTTCCTACGGGGAACATACGTGGATTTCACAAAATTTTCACAGTAAAAACGTCCGATCTGATTTGCAGCGGTTACGATTAGTTACTCGAAGGGCTTTTGTTATTTTGTTGCAAATCATTTGACAGACGCAGAGATATATTTTTCAGGCACTTAATTTGTTTGTCGGTTTTCCCTCCTTGTAATATTCGGTATTTGCTTTATTGCAAGGACCAGGCTTTGGTTGCCTTATTCAGGTTCATAGTCGATTGTAACATGGTAGTTTAAATGACAGTTGTTTAGAGTTATTTTTTATCTCTTAAATTAAGAAGGTTAGTTTCAGTTCAAAGTTCATTTGTGTTGACAATGGCTACATGCTTCAGGTGCCGGACCAAAATAACAAAAAAAAAGTGCAAATGAGACCGTGTAGTGTGTGATTTAAACATAAAATAAGCATTGGAACTAATAAATTTTTTTATAAAAATTCATTATCGAAAGTGGAAATTATTCGAAAAAAATTAAAATATAAAGCGGCTGGCGCGAAAAAATAATTACGGTTCTTTGCTTTATTTTAAAATCTGGGGAAAAGAAGTACAGACGGAGGGATATTTTTAGAATAAAATGAATCTACAATCTGCCCATCATTTGTCTTCTAACCGGAAAAAAAGTATATTCGCTCTTCGTATCTCCCAATAAGATACTAAACGCCGGAAGGAATGCTGATGGTATTAAGAGCACTCAAGCTACATTGTGACAATTCATTAAAAAGGTAAAAACACAACAATTATCCCCCCACCCCTTTGAGCATGCCAGCAACGGATCTTCGCCCAGAAACGACACGAGGGAAAATAATCAGTTAGATGTAGCTTCGGTCAGCTATTGAAAGAATAAAAGAACAGAGGATCGGAACAACGGAGATCGACGGAAACGATAAGAGATATACGAAGCGCAATAAGAATTAAGGAGTTTATAACAGATCGGAGAACAAAGAAGTGCGTTCGTTCACGACGGATGAACATTCAAAGAAGACATGGTCAGAGGATCGCAGACGGCTTCGTCGTCAGGATAAAGAGGACAATTAGGGAAAAGTGCGAGACGAAAACGAAAACGTGAGAAAGGAAGAAGAGTATGATTGAGACGTAAGCGGACAATAGGGGCAATAACGGAGCGACGAAGCGAAGGAAAATTGTAAAACCAAGGCCGGGTAGGAAGATTAGGTTGGATGGAAAAATAAAAGGAAGGTTGATTGGAAAAGGAAGAAACGTAAAAATCTGATCAAAATCTGACATGAAACACTTTTTACACAGTGGACGTAAATTAGGAGCGGGAATTTTAATGAAATAAAAGCGAGAGGATACAGCAATCTGAGCTAAGGAACCTCTGCTCATTGCGACAAATATCCGAATCGGATGACGGGGAGCGTAAATATTGTTGCAACGCAGATGGCATTAATGTCCTTTAATGACGGGGACCGAATGCTCCTGAACCGTGCTTAAAATAAAACGGGCGTGAATTAATAACAGAGGTATGTAAATAGCTAAGCCAACAAACTTGTGCGCAATGAAGAAAAAATTTTATTAACGAATTTATTGGGACAGCGGCGCAGGTTGTATTATCTATGATTTTAATTTATTTATTATTTCGATTCATTTAGACAGGTTGGTTAGCTATAGAACCAAGCGCAGTTACTACTGGTGTAAGTTTTCTCGATCTGTCATTAAAGGATATATTAATTCGAAATACAAGCTAATATCGATTACTCCCTACATGCTACAGCGTTATGCAGAACGTTATGCACATTTAATTCTAACCATGCAGTTATTTGCGACGCCGATAATGTGTTTTTCCAGTGTTCATCTCTCTCCGTGGAGCGTTCTGCCTTGTATTCTTATTTGCTGAAGCTTGGACTTCCTACTCCTTATTGTGCCTCCTATATCCTGCCCTTTCCTTCCCCACTAATTATTCCTACTATTTGTTCCTTTTTAGATAAAATTTCTGATCGGATTCAGAATATAACCGACTTCTTTCCTTACCTTTTGTTTCTGGGTAAAGGTCCTTGATTGACAAGTCCAAAAAAAAAAAAAAAAAAAAAAACCATAGAGAAAGAAAACTTTAAAGTCGAGGTTTAAAAAATTTAACCGCGCTTAACATTTCAGAATTCCTATTTGACTTTTGGAGGCACTCGAAAAATTTATTTTTTTTTCTTTGGGCGCGTCAACACAGGGCATTTACCCAACACAAAGGACTAACAAATAATGAAACGTAGGGATTTGAAAGTTATATTAGGAAGCGATTGGAAACGGAAGAAATGAAGGTAGCCAATACAGGAACAACTGAAGGAGAAAGTAAAGCAAGAATGTAGTGGGTACAGTAAGGGGTCGGAAGGCCAAGGCCAAGCAAATTAGAATAAAGGACTGCGCGTTCTGAGGAGATAGATGAGCATTCGAATAGAAGGTGATTTACATCACAGGTCAAATTTAAGATAGGAGGATGGAAGGGACACAGGGGAGACTGAACACTATTAAAACGAAAGAGGGAGGCAGGAAGCAGACTGTGATTAAAACGAATTATGGAAGAAATAACAGAACGGCTGATGCAGGGAAAATCATTAAACCAGGAAGAAGTGGGTGGAGAGGGTTGTATAGCAAGGTAAAAGGAGTTAAGATTGGAGAAAAGAGACGGCGGATAAAGACCAGTTCAAAAGTCATGGTGAAAACGATAAGAGAGAGGACAGAGACATTGGGAGAGGAATCTGTCTATGAAACGGCCATTTACTGCAGCTAGACATGCCAACGAATCGGCAAGATCGTTACCAACAATGCCGCAGTGGCCCGGAATCCAGAAAAGGTCAATCCGGATAGAACGGGATGTTAATAAATTATTGAGTGACTGAACTTTAGGTTCGTCGATTAATAGGACAGTGCGTCATTGGGTTATCTTTATTTCGAAAACCAGATATGTTCGAACCAATAAGATTTTTTTTTAAGCCCTCTATTATTTAAATTGCTTCGTTGATGGCAACATTTATTACGCAGTTATTACGTGCAATGATTTTTTTTTTTTTTTTTTTATGGCCCGGCGAAAAACCATCTGGCCACTAACAACTTCTACAAATAAGTTAGACTAACAGAATAGTGCGTGTAAATAAATAGATTGAATTCTAAAACGTCATGGAATAGGAGCAAAGAGTATTGTTAGCAATAAAGTTCTTTAATTCCATTTCGGTCCTCGTCTAATTGTAGCGCCTTACCTTTGCACGTTTGTTTAACTATGAAAACCATATCTTGCTCCTTCAACCTTTCGAAACTTCATTCTAAACTCGGCATTGCATCGTGTTTGTAAGCTATTTTCGGGGCATTGTCGATGACGTTTGTTCATAAGTTATCGCTCCGACGCGTAAACGTTAATAAGCCGGTGATGATGATCTTTTACATGTCTTTTAGGATTTATACGCCTTATTTTTAAATAAAACTGTACCCTTTTTTTTTTTTTCTTCAAAATTTTAATTGAAAAAACTTCCAACATAATCATCTTAACTTCCCTAGTTCGGACGTTCAATGCAAATACAGGAAGCTCTGTCCTTCAGTGTTCAGCAGTAGTGATAATAAATCGGTGAAATATATCCATTATTTATCTCTTATTTATTTCTGTCCCAGTTACGATTTATTCTCGTTCAATTTTATATTTTTCGAAAAACGTAATATTCTTCCATTTTATATGCTTCTCTTAATCTTTTTATTTTTCTTTTTAAATCTGCTTAATTAATTATTGCTTTATTTATTTAATATTTTTAATTTGTGCGTTCGGTGCAACAACATATAGACACACAAATTTCACCTCAGTTATTGAATACTAAATCCGTTAATTTAATTTTTTCTTCCTTTTTTATTCTACCTGCAAATAAATCCGAAATGGAAACAATAATTAACGATCTAAAAGTTTATAAGGCACCTGGCTGGGATGAAATTAGGGTTAAAGATACTAAACAAAACTCAAATATTTTTATTCCTATGTTGACTAACATGGTCAACTATTCTATAAATAAAGCTAACACTCTTGTCGGGCTTATAAGAGGTATTGTCGTTATATGCTGTCTTTTCCTTCTACACTTATTATCCCCTCCATTGTTTCCTTCTTATTAACGATAGCTAATCGCCTCACTGTATAACTTTCGTTTTCCCTTAATTGTTTCTGGGTGAAGGTCCTCGGTTGACGAGCTCAATTAAGAAAAAAAAAAAAAAAAATAGACCGATATATATCTTATATATATATATATATATATATATAATTCTTCTGTGCGTGTGTTTGTGGCTGAACTCCTCCTAAACGGCTGGACCGATTCTGATGAAATTTTTTGTGTGTGTTCAAGTGTATTCAAGAATGGTTTAGATTTACAATTCGGTTCACTACAAGAAATATGAGGGTTTTAAATAGTTGAGATGAGACCAGGGGCACAGAAATGTATATGGGACGAATAAAAAGAAATTAACAAAAAATTAATTTTTAAATAAAACGATTACCACGGTAAAAATAAACTAAACCTAAAAATTTAAATAAAATGATTACTATGGTTATTTTATTAGTTTCTGGTGTAAGTAAATACGCCGCTTCTGTTACTTGACTTTTTGCGTTATTGAAATCATTAAACTTCCATGACATAATCTAAACATATAAGTCGCGCGCTCCTAGCTAGCTGCTATACTCATTACGGAGAGTTAAAAAAAAAATTGGTGTTTTCTAAAATATCCTGCAACGGAATTTACTACCGGGAACGTTATTTATATTCAAATTTTAAATATTTACTCAACTACGTATAGAGTTTGCTGTTGTGGTAATCAATTAATTTTAATAAAATGCTGAAGACAGAGAGGTCGGAAGAAAAGTTGTTGTTGATGTTGGAATGGCAGAGAGCCGATCGAGGTGTCTAATATTCAAAAATATTTCATTTTACTTTCAGTTTGTGCAAATTCTGTGCGGTATTGAAGTGAGTATTTTAATATATAAATACTCACTGTAATTACGAATGTAGAATTAATATGTGTTAAGGATACAATAGTTGCCCATTATGTTAAATACATAGATAGGGATGGTACATGTTTGTTTTCATCTCTATCTCATTTATTGTATAATAATGAATGATTAGGAGTCGAAATATGAAAATGTATTGTACAATATGTTTATAAAAACTGGAAGAGGTTTAAGCCATATATACACTATTGGACTTAATAGATAACATATAAAAATAAAGTATTTAACTGACATGTCAAATATTCGAATTTTTGGGCCAAAACCGCTGTATAAATTTTTTAAATTAATTGTTTAACTTTCTTTTTAATAATTTGCTACCAGGAGTATTAAAATTCTTACTCAACTACTGCAGTTTGTTTTTGCGGTAATAAATTAATTTTAATAAAAAGCTTGAGACAGAATGGTTGAAAGATATGAATGAAGAAGATGTTCTCTTAAATGTGTAATTATGGGAGCGTGTGAGTAACTCCAAACTGATGGCTGTGTGTGCTGTTTAGTTGAGCAAAACTTTTTGTTAGATCAAGACCGACAGGTTAAAGAAAGATCGATAATCTTCAGCTAAACGTGGAACGTAAAGATTATTTTCTGTTGGACGGTAATAAATATGTTTCCCAAAGAGAGAAAAAATCTATATATAAATACAATTCCAGATAAAGCAAAAATTTTTTTATGAATTTCCAAGTACAGAATTAAACGGACATTAATACACGGGCAAAGCCGTGGGATACAGCTAGTATATATATATATATATAAAGGTTGCAAAATCAGTTTGAAAAAAACCGTCCAATAACAATGACATATGTAATAGCTAATTTTTTTTTATTTCTTCCGCGCTGTGTACAGCAGCTAGGCTAGGAGCTCGGCCTGCAAGTTTATTATATTTTAAAATAGCTTTAGTGATTTGAAAACATCGAACATTACATTGATAAACATTTAAAAAGTGATGTGGAAAAAAACAACTTACTTTATGAAAATCAACACGGTTTTAGAGGGGGGAAAAATCCACAATAACATTACTAAAAACGATTATAAATAAGATAAATATATCGATGGGGAACCAATTTTTAATTATATTTATTGACCTATCCAAAGCATTTGATTTATTGATTAAGAACTTATAAAATCTGGGCATTAAAAATAATCAATTTAAGTGGTTTAAGAATTATATAATAAATAGGAAAAGAATGGTAAAAATCGCAGGAAATAAAAGTAATGAAAAAACTATTCAATACAGAGTAGGTCAGGGCACCATATTGGCCACTATTCTTTTTCTAATTTACACTAACTCGTTACACAAGCATATTAAAAATGCAAAAGTATATGTTTTTGCTGATGATATTGCCTTATTAATGGAACATAAAAATTTACAGATGGCGGAAAAATTATTACAAGAGGATATAAATAATTTTAGTAAAAAGTTTAAATTCGAAAATAAGACAGGCAATTCCAGCTGTATATAAAATAAAACAGGTACTATCATATTAACACACTATGTAAGTACTATAATTCAATAATAATGTCTAGAATTTTATATAGAATTCAAATATGAGATGAGCCTAAGAAAACGGAAATAAATAAAATAAGCAAAATACAGAAGAGTTGTTTGAAACTTATACTCCCCCACTGGAAGCAAAACGACTCTAGATCAACTTGGTGGAGGGAAAACAATGAAATGTCCCCAAGATGTTCTACTACTATTATAGATTATTAGAATTTGATGACAATAATATACAATTACCATCCAGGCAAAATATTCGACTAATAAGAAACCAAAGTGATACATATTACATCTAATAAACGGAAGCCCTCCAAAGCCCGCAGAACTCTGAGTCAGCGTTATCCACTTAAGAGTTTCGGCTCCCTCAGTGCTGTCTAATTTCGAAAGCTCCATAGAACAGTAAATAATAAAAATGTTGAAATAATGCAGTAATTAATTTTTTTTATTATTTTCTTTCTTGCATTGTTCGACATGTACGTGTACTAACCCAAAAACTGGAAAAGGAAAGTGTAATTAGATCTTTGCGCGATCAAAGATAGTAGAGAGAAAGGATGCAAGAGCCGACATACCAAAAGAAAAAGGAGAGGAGAGGGCGAAGGACCCGCTGTAAGGAGTACAGAGATCCTTAGTAAAAGTGACGAGTAAAAGCAGCTAAACGGGATGTGTCTTCCAAGAATCCATAAGAAATCAATTTTTGATTAGAGTGGCGAGGGAAAAGATTATGATGTAGAGAACGTATGAGAAGAATTACATAGCCAACAGAGTGAGAGAGAAGAGGAAATGAGATCGCCTGTAGGACATTTTGAGAATCTGATGTAGTAAGAATATTCTGGGAGATTAGAGAAAGAGAACAGCCCTTAAAATAGCTGCAGACTTGGTGTAGAAAACTGGACAGAAGGTAGTGAAGGACAAAAAAAAAAGGCTAAATCAACTCCATAGGATCCCATAGAGTCCCAATGAAGATTGTAAAGTGCTTTTTGTGGGAAAATAGAGCTTAAGGTGTTTAGGAATTCCGATTTAATAACATACTGAAGAGTTTCGATGAGATAGGTGTAAAAAAAAGTAATTAACAGGGAAAAGATAGATAAATTCTTTCCGATGACTATGCCCGATTATTTATATTACCTGTAATCACTATTTCTTTCCCCTTTTTCTTTCTAAAAATTAAAAACGTTAAGTGGCACACACATCAGGCTACATTGTACGCATCAGATTCACTTTCTATTCGTTCGTTAGCGATCGGTAATTTTTACAACTACAAAACTAAGTTTTTTTCGTAAAAGTTCATTATTTTCGTCTATTTTTCTAGTGCACGAATAGGCATAATTTTTTGATTTTTTCCGAACGGGCGAAATTGTAATATATTCCGCTGTCGATCTATTTTTGTTTTTTACTTTTTTTATTCAGAGGAATTAATTTGCCATTTATAAATTATTTACATCGATGTATGTTTTTGAAGAATATTATTTAATTCTTACGTCGCCGTTTCTTTTCTTAAGCAACAGAAATTTTTCCGAGTTGACAAAGTAATATCTGCCTTACTAGGACGTAAGTTTTTGGCCAAATGGTATTTAAGGCCAGGCCAAAAAAAAGACTGCGTTTTTTCTTCATTTGTCCTAGAATTTTTTCGATCTATTTTTTTGATTTTGTTTTCGTATCAAAGGATAATACCTGAATTATAGCGCTCACAATCCGCACACTCTTCTCTCTTATATATATTTCTTAGTATTATTTCTCTTTATCTTTTGATTTTTTATCAGAACGCTGCACGTAATTTTCTTTAATTAATTTCCCGCGGAACAGTCATAATATTATTTCCAAAATGAAAGATTTTTTTCCAGTTACGTACAGTTATATCCGACTTATTGAAATTTAAGTTTTTTCTTCTCGTGTACTAAAAGAAAATATTTTATAAAGCGAATAGAATAAAATTATTACAACCCTCCCCTTGATACAGTGACTATAGCACTCACCACCAACTTTGGATCACTATTTACGTTACGTAAACCACGCTGAAACTTTTACCAATTGTTACACTTAAATTACATATAAAAAATTCAATTTCTTCTAAAAAGATCGCAAGTATTTTTTTTTCTCATCGATTTTTTCTTTTTAACGTTATAGAAATTGAAAACCTTATACATATAAATTCTATATGAATAGGACGGAAATAATGATACTAATTTCACTGGCATTCTATGTATTATATATTTTTACCGTACAAATGTACAACTTATAATAACAAACGATTACGATAATTACGCTAAAACAAATATTTGAATAAATAAACGAACTCTCCACAGGTCCAAAGGTAACGAAAAAATATCCCAAAAAATTACCCAATTTTATGTAATGTTTGTAATATTTTAATTTTTACCAACACCCAAAAAAAATAAAGTTATACATGCGTCGCATTTTTTTTTTTTTTTTTTTGTGCTTATTCGTGCATAACTCATATTTATATATATAAACCGATTTTACTGATTCTTGATCCATTAAAAAGAGTACCATTCCACTTAGGTATGATGTGATTAATTATGAAAATTGGTGAACATAAATTGAGTATTCTTCACAAAACATGAAAAAATGTGGTCCCTTTGGATAATTTTTTTTCTTATTATTTTTTATTAGTATAACAGAGGCGGTTGACTTAAAATGCTATCAATTTGCAAAATTAACAAAAAAGAAGGAGGCTATATTTTTTTTAATTTTGCCAAATTTTTTGTTTCAGTTGTTTTAGTTTTATTTTTTCATCTTCGATTTTGATTTCGACAAATTTTCATCTACTTTCCGTTTCGGTTCTTTAATTAAGGGTTTTTCAGGCAACGGCGCTTAATATCAGCTTTAGAGATATCAGAAACTAAACTTCTTATGTTATTGTAAAGGTACAATTGGCGTTCTAAATCTAAACCTTTTGGAGTGATTTTCTCAGGCATCTTATCATCAATAGATTGTAGCAGTAATTGAAATTTGTTTATATCGTCACTGTCCGCAAACATTTTTGCTGATACGCCATCTGAGGAAATTTTGAAGTGGTGAAAACTTGTGATTCCTACTAAAGGTTTATAAAACTGCTTCAGGTAGGTGGTCCAATCATACCAGGTTTCGACCTCTTTTCTTTTTCCATATTTTTTTTGTCCGCAGATCTCCTCATAAACCTTATCTAAAACATTACTTGTTTTACCTGATTCAATTTGGCTCAATATGACTAAATCTTGCTGTTCTTTATCTAATTCTAAAAAATTATTTCTCGATTTTTCGACCATATCTTGTAGTATTGAAACATTACATTCTCGACTACAACAAAGTTCTTCAAAAAATTTTGAAACTATTTTTTCTTTCTCTGCATCTAGAAGAGATAATTTCAAATTCATTAAAGAATATTTTATCATCCTGTTTGTTAGTAACTATAGTATAAAAAAATAAATGCTAAAATAACAAACTAATACGTAAGTAACAAAATTAATATAAGAATATCAAACTTGTTATCTTAGGAACGTTTTCGGGCATAACCCATCTTCAGCTAAAATATAATCGAACTAAATTAAAAACATAGTGTAACAGTGAACACAATTTAAAACTTCACTTTGAAGCTAAAATAAAATTAAATTAAAAATAAATTAAAATGAAAATAACATGAAACATAGCACACATGTGAATTGAACTACAGTCTAACACATATTGAAACTAAAAATTAAATCACAAGTTTAATAACGGTAATTAATGTGAAATAAAAACAAGAAATAAAATTGAAATAAAAAATTGAAATAAAAAATGAATGATAAACATATTTGGAGATTAGATAAGAAATAAATAATAGAACCTGTCTAAGAAGGGCTAGTTTAAAATTTTTTATTAAAGTATTATATTAAAGAGTGGGTTTTGATTGTGTGGAGTTTGGTCATTTAATATATTGTTTTTGTGTTTATTTATGTAATAGTTTTCAGCTATGTTCATTAGGTTTCCTTTATTGTATGTGGCTAATACTGTAACTGTTTTTTCTAGTGAATCAGGTGTATGTTTATTTTTTATTAAGTGTTCTGCATATGTGGATTTTTCCGTTTCGTTATTTAACACATTAAATCATTTACAAATAACGAAACGGAAAAATCCACATATGCAGAACACTTAATAAAAAATAAACATACACCTGATTCACTAGAAAAAACAGTTACAGTATTAGCCACATACAATAAAGGAAACCTAATGAACATAGCTGAAAACTATTACATAAATAAACACAAAAACAATATATTAAATGACCAAACTCCACACAATCAAAACCCACTCTTTAATATAATACTTTAATAAAAAATTTTAAACTAGCCCTTCTTAGACAGGTTCTATTATTTATTTCTTATCTAATCTCCAAATATGTTTATCATTCATTTTTTATTTCAATTTTTTATTTCAATTTTATTTCTTGTTTTTATTTCACATTAATTACCGTTATTAAACTTGTGATTTAATTTTTAGTTTCAATATGTGTTAGACTGTAGTTCAATTCACATGTGTGCTATGTTTCATGTTATTTTCATTTTAATTTATTTTTAATTTTATTTTATTTTAGCTTCAAAGTGAAGTTTTAAATTGTGTTCACTGTTACACTATGTTTTTAATTTAGTTCGATTATATTTTAGCTGAAGATGGGTTATGCCCGAAAACGTTCCTAAGATAACAAGTTTGATATTCTTATATTAATTTTGTTACTTACGTATTAGTTTGTTATTTTAGCATTTATTTTTTTATACTATAATTTCAAATTATTCGAAGAGTTGGGAGTACGAATTTCATCTGGATTATCTTCGTCACTGTTATGAGCAAGTTGATGTTGATCATCCAAGTTGTCAAAGTAGAGTTTCTCTGCATTACTAAGCTCTTCTTCAATTTGTTCTGAATACATTTTTCACTTTATTGAAATTAAAACAGCTTTATCAGGACAGTTAATTAATATTCACGATACAAAACCATTTCGCGTAATTAAAAACATCGGGATTCCAAAATGATTTGATAACGAAGTATAAATAGTTAATATCATTATATCTCTTTCACGGATAAATAAATCAGTAATTGCATGGGAATTTGTTCGATTTAACTGTAGTAATATTTATTATAAAAGCATCACTGCATACAGAAAGTCGCAAAACATCTGGCAGATGTGCTGAGAAACAAGAAGTGTAAGAATAGTGCTGTCGTAGCAACACGTAACACCGCGCTACTATCTTCAACTTTAAACGCGTTTATCTCGAAAACTTTTTTTCACACACCAGCCTGGTTTTCGTAGACCACGTCACATATATATATATATATATATATATATTAATTACAACGTAATTCTTAGGCTACCCTCCATTCGAAAAAATGTCCCAATTTTATGTAACGCTAAATGTCCCAAAAAAATATCCCAATTTTATGTAACGTTTGTTATATTTTGTAGGATTTTTGTTATTGTTATTTAAAAAATGTCACAATTTTATGTAATGAAATATGTAACGAAAAATGTAACGAAAAAATGTCTTAATTTTATATAACGGAAGGTAAATGTTAGAATAGGATTTTTGTGGTTATGTTATTTTTTGTGTGTGTTGATGCCAGTAAGAATTACGTTGTAAATTTTGATCATTTTATACAAAGTATAGAAGAGAAAGAGACAGAAATGAAAGTAAAAGGGGTCAAGGGGCACAGCCCCTTGCGAGGCCAAAATGGCCGAGTTTATATATATATATATATATGTATATATATGACTGTTTCGCACAGGTTAATACACAATTTCGGATGTTGATAAACACGCAGAAATTTGCTATTTGTTTTTAGCAAAACATGAAATTCGAAAAATTCGAAAATTATTACACCGTATATTTGTTAGAATTTAAACTAGATAATACTGGCTATCGTTTTAATTTATTCATATCGGATAACTGCAAAGGCTTACAAAATTCATCGAATTACTTTGCTAGTCCTGAACGTGAAATCCAAATTGCATGCTCGGATGCTAAATTCACAGTGCAAGTACAATAATTATTTAACGAATTATTTTATTTACTTTTTTTTAACACATATGAAAATATCGTATCGGTAAACTTTAGATAATTACCTCACTTCGAATACGTATGAAATTGCAAAATTAACGATACTGATATTTTCAAAAGTGCCTACATACTCTACAATTGGAACTCTTTTACAAAAACTACGCAGTGCAATGTCGGGCAAATAATAATTACAATATTATTTTGAGAACCAGAACTAAACGTATTTTGCTACTAAACAAAAATTTTTACGTCCCATTTAAACGGTAATATTTCTTAAGTTACGCATTGATCATCAATGTCTTTTACAGCAGCAATTCGTGACGCTTCCAAAAGTTGTCCTATATAATGGGAAAAATTACACATTAAAATCCGCGCACACTAGTCCGAAAGATTACCCTTACGTATAAAAATAATGATGTCATCATTCTTACGCCAAGGGTAATAAGAAAATCGTGTACCGAAATCTTTTCTTTTTCTTCCTTAAACACGTCTCAGAGGATTCTCGCCCAGAAACAATATGAGCGAGAGGAATCAATATGATAGATTCGATTGGATATAGATAGAATAAATAAGAATCGGCTTGATGGAGATCGACGGGAATGAGTATATGAGAGAGACAATAAGGATTGGGGTAAGTGACAACAGATCAGAATATAGAGCAGCGGCGGCACGTTCATTCAAGAGGGAGATAGGGGATTCGAGGAAGATATGGATCGCAGACGGCTTCGTCATTAGGATGCAGAATTAGAGGAAAGTGCGAAAAGAAAAAGAAAACACGAAAAGAAAAGAGAGAATGATTAAAACGTACCAGTGGTTCTTAACCTTTAAGTGATAAGGGACCATTTGACAAAATTTCTGTCTGCCATGGACCACCAACTGTTTGGGAGTTAATATACAGTAAATGTAAATAAATAAAGGGTTGTTCTATCTATCTATAAATAAGACAGGCATAAAATTGTACAAAGCCAACAGTATTTTAATTTTTTTTGCGAAAATTTTACGGAATAGAGGTAAATATATCATTTTAATGCGATTTCTGTGACTGCATACCTTTTACTAACTTCTGAATCCTTGGTTTAGTGCTACTCAAAGCCAAGGACATGTCAGCACTGGCATCCAACCGATTTCGGTGCTTGCTTTTAATTATCAAAAGGGCTGAGAACCCCTGCTGGCATAAATATGTCGATGATAACAAAGTTCGACAGCAATTTCTTGAATCTTTGGAAAAGAAATTGGCTTTTTGCTCCAAAAATTTTCAAAATTAATTCCTGTCACGAATATATCTTTCAAGTTACTATTATTGTGTTGCATTTCAATCACTTCTTCTTGAATTTCATCAGGCACCTCAGAAACGTTGATTACTTTCCGAACACACCTTCGTCCTCACAGTAGTCAGGAAAATAGCGACTGAATTCACTTTTTAAATTTTTCAAATCATGTTCTTTTGTATTTCTCCTTTAATTTCAGCACGCTGCTTGTCAATAATTCGATTCAGCATATCAAACACAGAAAATTTTTTTTTCTTCCAAACTTATCGATCCATAGCTCGATTTTTTTGCTAAATTCACTAATTTTATCTTCGTATGCGAATTTATTGCTTGCGCCTTGCAACTTCAAATTTCATGACCCTTGCAGTTTTCAATTTATTTAGCTGCGCGAAAAAATCAACCAAATAAGCAAAACACATTTGAAATTTGGACTCGCAGAACTGATCCAGCAACTCTTTGTTCTCCTTGTTAGTTAATAATATTTGTACTTCCTCTTTCAAGTCGTACAACCGCGACAATATATTTCCTTTGGAAAGCCGACGCACTTCCGTATGGAAAAGCCGAGTTTCGTGTTCAGAGTTCATATCAGCGCCCGATTGCTTGAAGAGACGAGTACTAAGTGCACTCTTTTTAATGAAGTTAACTACTTTTATACCTTTAATATTTTTAGGATGGCTTCGCGGACCACTTTGAGTGCTTCCAGGGACCACCGGTTAAGAACCACTGACGTAAACGAATAACGAAGACGAAAGCGGAATGGTGGAGCGAAGGAAAATCGTAAAACCACGGGGGCCGGTTCAATGATTTTGGTAAAAGGAAAAGTTGGTTGGAAAAAGAAATATCTAGACAAAATCCAGTATGAAACTTTTTACATAGTGGAACAAATTAGAAGTGGGAAGACGCAGCAATCTGAACCAAGAAATCTGTCACTTCCGCTCGATCCCCATACGGCTAGGGACCTATAGAAAATCTAGGAGGCTGGAACGAGAAGAGTGTAAATGAAAGAGCGAATACGAAGAATGGAGTGAGAGGGCAAATGCGAAGAAATAGCTTTAAGAGCACACATGAAGTCAGATTATTTTATAAAAAATTTTATTTCGCGGAGAATGTTACAAGAGATTAGTATCATCCGGCCGTTCACGAGATTAATGGCAAGGTCCGGTCAAGTTATATTTACCTACATGTATATATGTATGTATGTATGTATGTATATGTATGTATATATAAAAAAGCGTCTACATTTATTTTTCTTCTATTTTTTCTCTTACGATTTTGTCGTAAAATATTTCAATATTAATCAATTAAAATGCGAGCCATCAAATAATGCATTTTTAATATTAACTATTCGTTAGTTTTACAAACCACGTTCAAATTATTCTCACAGCTAACGTTTCGGATAGCACGTTATTCGCCATCAAAGCAAAAACAAAACACAACATGGCCCGCAAGGGTAAAAACCAAGCTATATATTATATAAGCCGAAGCACAACAGATAATTATTTCTAACATTGATTGCTCAGTTCGCCTTCCATTTCTACCGGTTAATCATGGGCTTCCAACTGAAATCGATTTTTAAACCGCCTTCTCTATTAAAATTTACGTATTTTTCAATGTTGATTGTTTCTCCTTTTTTTGCTTTTTTTTTTTTGGCTTGGTTTTTCCTTTTAATCTTTTAGCCATTTTATATGTTAAACGTGTTATATGGTATTCAAATCTCAAACTTCAATATTGCATTTCTTAAGGGGTATTGATAGAGCTGTTTACATGTCTGGCCTAATGGATTTGTAAGAATGGATACCGTATTTATCGGCAGCGTGTGATATTCCTGAGTTAATTTATTTATCAGTTTATCTTGGTGTGTTTGGAATCGAGTACAATAGGAGATGATTAATATTTTCCTCGTAGTCTTTATTACAGTATTGACATTTATCCGATAATTCGATGATGTTCAGTTTCTTTAATCGGTCTGCTGTTTATGTCCTGTTCTAAGCCGTATGATTTGCTTTATGTAATTGCTAGGTAGGTTCTCCTTGACTTGAAGGTACCTCACCATGGGTGTTCCTGATACTTTTTGTATATTGAAATGATATTTTCCGCAGGTTATTCTGTTCAAAATTAATTTTTTTGTTTATTTATTGCTATATTTTTAACAGTATGTACGTAATCTGTCCAATGGTATTTGATTTGTTCACATTTCCGGTTTTCGGTGACTTTGTTAATTTATCAACGAATTCATTTCATTTTATTCCACTATGCCTTAGTGTCCTTTTGAGTACTACGTAATTATTGTGATTTACTCTTGCAGATTCTATTTTCCTTTCTATCTACCATACGATATTATTGTCGGTTGTGTCATTTATTATTTTATATAATACGCTCAATGAGTCGGGGTTAATATCGAAAAATTATGATTTATATTTTTGGTGTTTACGAATTTGTCGATTGCTTGATAAAGTGCGTATAATTCTATCGTACATGATGAGTGTGTCATTGGAATTCGAAACGTTCGATATTTATTTGTAGTTTTATTATCTATTGCACAGGAGCAGATTCTTTTTTTTTATATTTAATTTCTCTTATTTTAGACGTTTATTCGCGTTTTCGATGCTGGATAGTATTTCCGAAGTTCTCGTTAAATTTGATTTCGCGTGTTCATTTCTTCCGAAATCGAAAATGCAAACGGCTTAGAAGAGAAGCACGCGAAATCGAAAAATGCATAAATTTCGACAGAGAAGATGGCTAAAAAATCGGTTCGAGTTGGAAGCCCATAATTAACCGTGTAAAAATGTAAGATGAACTGAGCAACCGGTAACAGAAGTCAATATTGTATTTTGGCTTGTATTATATAGCTTGGGTTTTACCCGTGCAGCTTAAGTTGTGTTTTGTTTTTGCTCTGACGATGAGTAGTAGAGTAATTAGTCGAAACGTTAGCTGCAAGAATAATTTGAACGTACTACTGATTAATATAAAAATCCACTATGGCTTAAAGTGTTTTTAGCACTTTTAATAGTTACATAAGTACATCTACTCACAAAATTATTCATACATCTACTTCAATTTTTTCGGCGGGTAAATGGTTAAAACAAAAGGAAGAAAAAAATTAGAAACATATGTATGTATATTAACAATACTCAGGTAGAGTAACATAGTAACGGAAAGAAAAAAGGAGCACCTGCGCTAAATACTGGAAAAACTAAAGACGATCACATGTCGGAAAGGAGATCACAAAATTATTCTTACAATCGCAAAAGTGTTCATACACTGCGTGAAACTCCCCCGTACATATGTTGCTCGCAATAGGTGTACTCTTAAGAAAGAACTTAAATATCTTAATCGAATAAATAATTCTAAAAAACAAAAAAATTAACGTTAAAAAATTAAATAAATCAAAAAATAAACCTTCACAAAGAAAATCGAAGCTCAGTGACTGAGGACGACAGCGGCATGTGAACTTCTCTATCGTCGAAAGGTTTTCAATTGGGGTTTAAATCGAGCGATTATGGAGAGGGTACAGTACGCGAGGGCAGTTGTACAGCTTCCATTCCTTCAAAATTCGTGTCGAATGTTTCGGGTCGTTGTTTCCGCAGCATTTGAAAATATTTCCGAGACGCAAGCTTTTCTTCAAACTCGCTTTCAGGAGATTTGAGTACTTGGACGCTGCCATAATTTCCTCGATAAACACTAATTCCCCGACTCGTCGAAATACAGCCCCACACCATGACGGTTGACAGTTCCTTTTACGTGTCGCTTTTCCAATTCGATGTTCGGCTTTCGCCACACCGTGACGCACCGGTCAGAGCTGACTACGTTAAATTTACATTTGTCACTAAAAATTAGGATGTACTCGCGGGCGTACTGCAGATGTCTTATACGTTTTTTTTCATGCCGGTTAAGGGTTTCTTTCATGCAATACGACCCCTATACCCCATCTTGCGCAACGTTCATCGGACTGTCTCTACACACACGGTCTTTTCGCTTGCAGCCGTGAACTCTACCCAGTCATCAATTTTGGGAGCACTCAACTTCGGGTTTGCTTCGAGTTTACGGACTATTGGTTGCTGGTCATGTTCGTCGAGCTTCTTCGGTCGACTGAACTGCGCCGCGCGGCAGCCTAAGTAACGTGACTCTTTCACCTAGGCTCTTACCTTCTTTCCGAAGCAAAATCACCACTTGCCTTATGGCCAACGACGTATTTTTACAGCGAAGTATTTCACCATGTCGCTTTTCGCGCGCGCACCATTGACTATTTTTCGACTGCACTGAACGTGCAACATGGTAATGTACCGATGGCGCATTGTATTTCCAGCATTATGCTACTTTTCCGATGCGTGTATGAATCATTTTGTGATTGCATACAATTTTAGTGACGTGTTTTGTTTTGCATCGTCATTTTTCATAGCATCCCCTTTTGCTACTCATTCTCTGTTCGGAGATTTCTGACTTCCTTACTGGGTTTGCTACACATCTCGTTGCTATTTTTTTCACGATCGTCCATTTTTGCCCTTCTGCTCGCCGAAAAAATTGCACTCTACCCGCAACGCTCGCGGATGTATGAATAATTTTGGCGATTGAAACAAGCGGATGAAAAAAACCCTCTTTCGGTGCCAAAGCGAGATAGCTCCTTTAGCATATATATTTATATTTATTCTTATATATGCGTATATAGCGGAAGGTGAGATATTTAGGCGATTAAGCAAAATTTATTATTATCTAAATCTTGGCGATAATGCGAGATCGTTTATTAATTGCACACTTTATACATTTTGAGCAAAATTTTCATCACATGCCTAAAGAAGGAGTATAAGCAAAAACCGTTTTTATAACTCTTTTTTTTTTTTTTTTTTTTTTTTTTGCATTACCTACTCTAGTTTAGACGTAATTTGACAATAAACATTAACCGTATTCCATATTTTCCTGACTTTATTCTGTTGTAAATTTAAATCAGACAACTTTATTTTACACTTTATCGCTTTACTCAAAAAGTTTTTTTTTTTTTTTTTCATTACAACCTAAAGACAATGTCATTAACGTTTTAAGAAACTAGGGGGGTAATCCTGCTTTAGGAGATCAGAAAAAAACGGTTCTTTTTATTTCCTAAATCGATAGGTAAAATATATATTATATTCACAAAGTCACAAATGCCAATTCGAAGTACTTTTGGAGATAGAAAAGCTGAACGAAAAGAGGAGCGTCGAGCAGGTGTACGCACATTCAGCTAGGCTCGGACGCTCTTTCCGACCATGTCTCTTCTACTCCGTTATAACAACAGTTATCCGTGCACGTGTTTCTACTTTGAGCTTCTGTTCGGCCAGGCTCAGACGCTCTCGCCGCCGTTCTATCAGTAAGAAGCGGCTAACGGAAGATATTATAAAAAAGTTGACTATTTATTATGGTTTTATGTAATTAGAAGAAGTATTGATTCTGTCCAAGAAATGAAAAAAGCTGCGATAGCAACGCTAGATCATTATTGCTCCGCAGACAAATCTCCCCGACACGAAAATTGTCCAACAGGCGCATCAAAATAGTTGAATGACGCAAAGCTGAATATGCGCCAATCAACAACGATCTTCTGAGCATTGTGCTCGATCGATTGACGAAAAAACTGATAAGCACGTTCGCCCGGTTTATGAAGAACTATCAAATGACACGACCTTTTAACGAGATGTTTAGGCGGTCACACGACGCAAAATTCAAACGAATCGTTCAACTCAATGGTCTGGCGCATCAATCCGAAGCACTTGCATTCCCCGGGCAAATAGTCGTTGAAATAGTCGCCTACTTAGCTACAGGCATGTTCAACGAAGGATATTCAACGATTTTGCACACTATGCAGTTGCTGCAATATTGGCCAACAATGCAAAATGTTTTGCCGATACCGCCGACGCGCAACGGATCGAAAAGGAAAACAGGCGCCAGTCACTTAGCACCCCAATGGGTCTCGTACGGTGGCTTGTAGACTCGAACAAATGCGTCAGAATGAGTTATTTGAGGAAAACGGAGGACTACTACATAGGAATAGCTGGATTAGCGCCGATTGTTAGCGTAAGAAACAAAGATTTATATTTTCTCTTATTGTGAAAAACGTGTTTTATCGAGTTTTCATTTTTCCGATTTGTTCCGAATTGGCGAGCTCGATAGCAAAAAATCTAAACGACCTATTGAACTAAAATTTATTCTCTTCTACGTGAACCAACAAATTTTTTAAAACAATATTGTTAGAGATCCTCTTTACACAACATAAAGTATTTTTTTTTCTTTTCAAGCCTGAAAAAGTCATAATTACCCAAAATTATTTTTACATGTTTTTAGTTTACCTAGAAGAAAAATAATGTACGATAATTGGAACTTTATTTGGTTTTTATGTTTCTGACAAGAATTACGAACTCTGCATCTTTCCCGTTTCTAGGGAAACATTGCTCTGCAGTTTATTATTACATCTACTTAATAAAAATTATTTACACGCTTTGAATATACGTAAAAAAATATAGCCGAAAGTTAGCTAGGCTAAGTTGTTTTTTCTCTTCCAAAAAAGGGAATCCTTAAAAAAGAGCCAAAAAAGAACTTTTTTTTTAGTACTTCTAAAGCAGGATCCCTCCTTAACTATTTTCCAGGTAAATTTCTAGATAATTTTTCTCTACGACCTAATATAAATGCTTATCGTCGTGTATTTTCCCCTTATTTTTATTTTTAATGAAATACTCTTTTTTTCTTTCGGAACAAGCGTCCTTTTCAACTTTGCCCTATAAATTCGATTAACGTTTTAAAACTAAATAATCGTGCTTTAGAAAAAAATTTATTTTCGGAGACGCTGTAAAAACATTTTCAACCCCGGCCGATAGATTTTTATATACTTGAATAACATAAACGACACCAGTATTTAACGCAAATAGATTAAAATAATATTCAGAATATTGAAAAACTACCGACATGTTTCGGAACAAAACTTCATATTCGTGATGTAATAAATTTGTACGTGCAAATTGCAATAGTAATTTTTTCATTTCTTTTCAATAAAATATTACGAGAGGAGTTTTGTTTTTTTTTGTTTTTTTCATCAATGAATTACGTAGAGTTCTAACGATGACGAGGCACATAATTAGGGACGAAAGACGAAGACAATAGGCGCAAAGGCTGGCAATGGTTATGCGAACGTTGAAATTAGTGAAACAATAACACACTAGGTCGATTTTGTTTCGGTTTATACGCTACTAATAACCGTTACTGTTTGTACACAATTGTTTATAGATAGAAAAATTTTCGAATGCATTACCGTCTACATCGGATCCGGTCTTATTCTCGTAAACGGACTGTTCCTTGTAAAGTACGTAAAAAGAGAACACTTACCGGAAATTTTATTCGCGACGATATGCGGCATGATAACAGCCGATTTCCTATCCGGTCTAGTGCACTGGATCGCAGACACGTGGGGTTCAACAGATTTAGTCTTTATAGGACCAGTATGAACATTTTACATTAGCTTACGTGCACTTAATTAAATCTCGCGTTCCAGTACATGCGTGACCGTTTATAAAAGTACACAAAACAACACTTATATTAAAAATATATTCAAAAATACCTTTTTTTTTTCTACTTTTTTTTTATACTGAGGGAAAGATGTACCCGAGTGGAAATAGTTGAAGTCTGTTTAAGGGAAACTGTTGATAGATAAAAAGAAAAACGAGAAATTTTTTAAAGTTCTATTTTGCGAAAAAGTTTTTTATAAATTTTTGTCTCCTAAAAAGCCTTTTTATAGCTCTCAAATATTGTGTATGCAACTTCTTCCCGGCAATAACGAATTATTAAATTTCCTCCGGCTAATTTCGTTATTTTTATAACTTGATTCTCTAGCATACAGAACATATACTGAAACTCGCTTCTTTTTTCTTTTTTTTCCTTATATAAAGCAAGACTTAGTATAATACTTGCAGACATATTTTACCATCAGCTAAAGAGGAATGAACAAGAGTAAGTGGTACCTTAATGATTTACATGATTAATTTTTACTTCTCGCTATTAAGCTATTTACGAGACTAAACACTTTACCCCGAATAACTGCAAGTTTCATATTTTCATATATTGTCATTTATTAGGATGTAAATATAATAAATAGGATGTTAACTTAATCTGAAACCAAGTCTGAAAGACCGCGCCTTTGTTGTCGTAAACAGGAAAATTCCTATGTATCCGATATTTGCTGAGTAGTCAGCATAGAAAAAAGGATCGTAACTAGTTCACTGGGCTCCGCTCCTTCTCGAGAAAAATAATCGCAGTCCCTCTATTCAATAAACCAGAATGCGTATAATAAAAGAAAATTTCACGCAATGACAATAGATTATTTTCTAGTTATTTACAATCTATAGCGGGTGAGTAAAAACGCAGCAAACTGGCAACCCGCGTGTCCGGCAAAGACCACACCAATAATTTCTACTATTATACAGATCATTTTTGTCGCAGAATTCTATATGCACTAGGAACACATTATACAACTACGTCTAATCACCTTTCACAAACTATAAACATTTTTTTTTGTTTTTTTAAGCCTGCTATTTTTTGTCTGTTTTTTTAAAATAATTGATTACTTTCCACTGACAGCATATAATAATGAAGTTCACATTATAATTTTACGACAAGATAAATTTTTTTTTTTCGCCCATTTCCTTAAATTACTAAAAATTGCTGAATTAAATTTTTCGAATAATCTATGCTCTCGTTTTCAAAACGTGAAAAGTGCCATCTTTATGTACGCTTCCTCTTTTTCTAACGATTCTTTCCTTAATCTGTCTGTTCAACCTAGTCTTCCTGTGCCAATCCGTGGTTCATTTTGTTTCCTTCACTTCGTCGTTCTGTTCTTAAGCCATACTCTATTATCTTCCTCCCGTTTTCATTTTTCGTTTGTTTCCTCCCCGTATTTTGCGATGCTCATCACGTGATCTTTGTTCATCTCTTTCTGTTGAGCGTATTCTTAATATTCCAGTTTACTGCAACTTGGTCTTCCTAATCTGTATTGCGCCTCTTATGTCTTTTCCTTCTCCACACACTTTCCTGCTAACAATATCTGGTTGCATCAAGACATGATGACTTTTCTTTCTAATTATTTCTGGATAATGCTGGTTGACGCCCCCCCCCCCCCAAAAAAAAAACACAAGCACGATCGTGTCACAAAATCATCTATAGTCTGCATATATGCATCCCAGTCGTATTGCTCGAACTGTACAGAATAGGAATTGCCATGAGTGCTATTGTTATACAAAACGCGAGTGTATACACGGCAAGACTACATTCGGAATTGATATTATGATTGTTTGATTTATCGATATACTACGAATAGTTTTCCGCGCGTGTCTGCTGTGCACTAACTAGCGCGCATATGATGTTATGCATGTTTACGATTTTCTTCCATATGATTCTATTAGCGAGTGTTTTAATTCAATTCTTTGTAATAAGTTCAGTCACCCGAGACTTCCGTAACGGAAGCCAAGCGCTCTAGCAACTAGGCTATTGCGACGAGGCATACATGCATACATACACGCAAACAAATAAACCAAAATATGTCATAAAAATTCTATCATTATCTAGGTGTCTTAACACAAAAAGAGACTCGTGCCCAATTGCGAGAAGTGTATAAAAATTCTGTGAAATAAACCGAAATGTTAATTTTGCAATGTCGATCGTTGTCAGAGGAGTATAACAAAATTCAAATATCGTTCGTTCGCGCTTAAAATTTTTCTCTCTCGTCGATTGGTTTGATAACGAAACCGTATTCGCGCTTAATTAACTATACATCCTTTGAGCGGAATTTATTATACATAGCAGTATAGAGCAAGGGTTTAGGTTGCCGTCTGAAGCTTCTGTTTGTATAGATGAGCTTATATTGAAAAGATACTAGTAGAATTGTGCAAAACGTCTCACAGTCTAACAGGGAATTTGAAATACTCCAGTTCATTCTTGTCTCTTCAAAACAGCAACTGCTTCCAGTATAATTGCTATCCGTCAACGAAAAAAGCATGTTTTAATATTCCTGAACCAGGAAGAGTCATTAAGTTTCGTTGCTTTAATGACAGGCTTCATTACATTGCAAAAGAAGCGACCAAAATCATGAAATTTCCATTCATTACATCGTCGCTGACCTTCCGAGTAAAGTTAGAGGAGAAAGTGAAGCAGATCGGCGGAATTACATATGCGCAACAAATCAAGAGGCCCCTGGTAAATATTTCCGTATGCTACAACCATCTCTTCTATCATTACCCCGTGATTTTTTCAGGTTAATGTTCCGGTCAGTTTTACTCACAGATCTGTGATAGTTGTGATTCCAGAATGGCTTGGACTTGTGAAGTGTACTAGTTTGAACCCTAATACAGACTAAATTTCAAAGAAGATACGAGCCATTTGTCAGTCAAGTCGATTTGACATTAAGAGACGTTCCGTTTTTCAGAAACTTGATGTCATGCGATCCATTTGTAGTTTATATTTACTTTGTTTCTTCGTGAGGGAAAATAAGATCATTACATAACTTTGGTTGGATGCAGTTGTCTCCCACTAAATAATTCAGCAGATGACTTGTAAATGTAAGAGTTATTTTTAACACATCCTTATCTTCATTTGTTTTATTTTGGTATTTCCTAGCCTGACTTAATGGAAATTAGTTGGTGGCCACCAGAACAATCACTGATTTAGTCTAAAGCAAAAAAAAAAACTATGCCGTTTGGAAACGAGTTAGACTATGTTTATTTGACTCCTGCCGCTGGCTTTTACTTTTCGCCTTTTTTCCCTGTCTATTGTACCGTTCTGATATTTTAATCGGTTTTCCTTTATTTATTTCGCTTAAATTTACGTAGCCCAATTTTATGTAACGTTTGTTATATTTTATAGGATTTTTGTTAATGTTATTTAAAAGTCACAATTTTATGTAATGAAATATGTAACGAAAAATGTAACGAAAAAATGTCTTAATTTTATATAATGAAAGTTAAATGTTAGAATAGGACTTTTGTGGTTATGTTATTTTTTTGTGTGTGTTGATGCTAGTAAGAATTACGTTGTGAATTTTGATCATTTTATACAAAGTATAGAAGAGAAAGAGACAGAAATAAAAGCAAGAGGGGTCAAGGGGCACAGCCCCTTGCGAAGCCAAAATGGTCAAGTTATATATATATATATATATATATATATATATATATATATATATATATATATAGTATTTGCATCGAAAATAGTAGACACTTTAAATATTTTTTTCGTTTTTTTTTTTTACTTTTCACGTTTTAATTGTGAATCGGCATGCTATAATGAACTGTTTTTTGGCTTATTTAATCATATATACTTGTTTGGATATTATTTTCTAAATTCTTATAAAACTGTCTTATCTTAATTTCGCTTTTTTAAATTTTACGCCGAAATAACACCTTTCAGCGTTAATAATTCGTATAATATTTTTGATAGTTAGAATTCTTTCGCGAAAATTGTGTCTAATCAGATCATTCGTAGACGTAAAGGCCTACTCTTTATTGGTATCTACCGACTATCTGCTCGAAGAATGAGATTGACATTGCGAGCGACAAAATTTGAAATCAGCGTTAATTTAAATCGCATTATCCATCGTCGCAGTCTTCCAGAAGATATATATTCCAACCGGTTTCCGAGCACGTGATGAAACACACGACTGACAGACAGAACATAAACAATTGTCTAGCACAAAACAACTTTTAATAACAACGTGTAAGGGCATAAATAACTCCGACTGAACAGTTTGGCCCGGCTAGTGTGACACTGGCATCAATTCAAAGAAATTTTTTTTTTTTTTTTTTTTTTTTACACGTATATTTCAGTACAACCTTATTATAGTAAATAAATTAGCACTACTTTTAAAACAGTGTTACAACTTAATCTAACTAATTTGTAACATGAGCAGAGTAGAAACTATGTACAATTACATAACTCCTAATATACAGATATATACATAATCATACGCGCATATAAATACTCACACGCACGCACACCAAGTATATGCCCATATCCACAAAATACATACATACGAATATATTACAGAATAAATTAGGTGACTAGTTCATAAGGCTTTGTGCGCTTAAGGCGCCTTAAGTCATCATCGGAAAGTAGCAGTTCTAAAGCCTCTAGATTTGGGTGACTGTGAAGTCGGTATTCGTGCGCTTCTGCAATATAACGTATGACTTCATCGATCCGTGGAATATTTAAATCGGAATGTATTTTTTCGTTTCGTTGATACCAAAAAGCTCCAGTGATGTTTCGGAGACACTTATTTTGAGCGCGCTGAATAATCAACCGATTGGATGTCTTTGCACAGCCCCAGAGTTGAATACCATACATCCATATCGGTCTGATGATTTGACAATAAATCAAACGCTTATTAGACAGATTGAGTTTAGAATAACGCCCAATCAGCCAACAAATCTGTCTTAATTTATGCATGGTTTGTTCCTTTTTCATTTTGACATGCGTCTTCCAATTCAGCCTGGAATCTAAATGCATACCCAGGTATTTAGCAGAGTCCGATCTCGGAATAGGAAGACGATCAAGATATATAGGACAGGTCTTAGATTTACGAAGCGTAAACATAACATGCACTGATTTTTCTTGATTAATCTTGATCTTCCAATCACATGTCCATTTGCTAATTTTTTCTACTGCATGTTGCAAGTTAGTCGTAGCCAATTCTGGGGAATTGCCAACTGACAAGATGGCTGTGTCATCTGCAAAGGTAGCAGTAGTCGTCTTGGCTGTTGTTGGAATGTCAGCTGTATACAATAAATACAGAGAAGGTCCTAAGACACTACCCTGTGGAACACCAGCCTGTATTGGATGAAATTTGGACTTTGCTTCTTCATAAGAAACTCTGAAGGATCTATCAGAGATATATGTATGATTCAAGAAGTTGGCACATATTTTCCGATAGCAGGTTGCTCATTTTATAGATCAGCCCTTCGTGCCAGACTCGATCAAAAGCTTGCGATATGTCTAGAAAAACCGCCGGACAGTATTTTTTTTCTTCAAAGGCTGTTTCAATTAGCTTAGTTATACGATGCACTTGGTCAATCGTAGAGTGCTGATTGCGGAAGCCAAACTGATGATCTGGTATCTTTAATAAGGGCTTGGGTCGCTTAAGGAGTAGTTTTTCAAATAATTTTGATATGGAAGGTAACAAAGAGATTGGTCGATACGAAGTTACTACTTCTGTTGGTTTCCCAGGTTTCGGTAACATGATGATTTGAGCGATTTTGAAACATTTTGGTACGTATCTCATTCTGAAACAGGCATTAAAGAGATATGTCAGCATGATAATTCCTTTACGTGGTAATTCTCTAAGCGCTCCAGGTGAAATTTCATCGATTCCAGGAGCCTTTTTGGGATTCATATTATTACCTCACTCTTGTGCAACTTCAAGAGGAGTTACTGGTTTTATTTGCTGGAAAGGTTGGTAATTTTTCGTTGTATCGATCTGGGAGTTTATATTATGTGTTGTAAAGACTGAAGCTAAATGCGAAGCGAATAGTTCAGCTTTACTGTTGTCGTCGCGAATCCACTGCCCTTGTTCATCCTTGAGAGGAGGAATATGAAGTAGTGGACGTTTGAAGCGTCGCGTTGCACGCCACAATGAATAATTTGTGTCCGCTGCAGGGCTTAAATTTTCTAAGTAGTTTGTGACACTTTTCTGTTTGAAATCCTTGATTAGCCTATTAACTTTATTGCTAATTCGATTAAATTTTGTTTTATCCGATGGATGACGGGAGCGTTGCCATATTTTCCGTGCACGTCTTCTCTCTTTTATTAGTTTCCTAACTTCGATAGGATACAGTACTTCATTTGGAACGTTTTCTTTAAGAGCTGGAGTAGCCTGGCTAGCAGCTTTTCGCAACAAGTTGATAAAGTGCTGGGCTTGCTGTTCTAAATCACTAATAGTTTTAAGCCTGATTTTAAGTTCAATTGAAGAGTCCAGGCTTTCTCTAAATTGATTCCAATTAGTATATTTATTGGTGAGATTTTGCGGAATTCTTTTTTTAATCACTACAGAACTTAGTGTCATAAGTACCGGAGTATGATCTGACGATAAGTCCATAATTCCTTCTACTTGCACATAATTGGCAGCGATTCCTTTAGTAATGAAAAAGTCAAGGAGATCAGGATTCTTCGCGCAATCTGTTGGCCAGTAAGTAGGTTTCCGCGATGAAAAGAACTTACACGAACATATGTTGATAGCGTTGAGAAGTTCAGCACCTTTTTTTGGTGTCGTCAAACGTGACCCCCATATGGTGTGTTTTAAGATATCCAGCGTAAAGTGAAGTAAAGTAAGTCCCATACCCTTGATAGGGCGTCGGGATTGCGAAGTTCCGACGTACTAGTGAGAACAAGTCCTACTTCTAAAATTGATTAAAATCAACTTATTCCTTTTTCGAAATATCTGAATGATATACTCCCCCCACCCCCACCCACCCCCCTGGTTAAGCGTTATTTTCCTCTAAATACGTTACACGCTTTTGAATCGCTTATTCCTTTCCAATGTACTGCGTCTAGTAATAACGTCATTCATTCTTCATATTTACAGAACTTCCTACAGCCGTTTCGTGAACATCACGTCGATCCAACCGGAATAACACGCCATGATTACATGAAGACAAACAGTTATAATTTCCTAATAATAATACCATTCGGATTTTTCATGTTATTTAAATTCATCAGCAACACGTCGGAAATGATAACGTCGAACTTCAAATGGTACTTTTTTACATATATTTTGGGAGTTTTTGTATCAAACACTAATCAGGTAAATTACAGGTCGCCTAATTATACTTTCACATTATAAAATCCATATTCCGTATCATAGTAGTCGTGGAATTATATCTCGTAGAATTCGCGCGTGAATTCCCATACATAATTTAGCAGCTAACCTTTTTTTCACGTTGTTTTCTTTTTTAAGACGATAGAAATACCGCCGGTTCAAAAAGAACACAAAAAAATGAAAGAAACCCGCCCCTACAGGCTCAAAACCGGCAACACTTTTAAATAGTAGAACAAGAGATTGCTCAGCAGGCTAGGAAAATACAACAGATCATAACGACAAAAACAGAATACGCTAAAAATATACGTACGAATTCTGGGGAAGCACAGACCAGATGAAACGAATATATCAATATAATCGAATAAACTACAAATTCGATTTACAAACAAAAATAAGTGCAGGATAAAATGGAAGTGGTACGGTTAATACTCTTTTGGGATAAACCGGTTCTATCGAATTACTGCCTACGTCCACAGAAAGATGTACATATATTAGTAGCAGCAGTAATTCTTTCATGTGCGCGTGTCGTTTTTAAAAAATGCGCAATGCATGAGAACGAGAATAAGTCTCGGACCAACTTGAGTTCTGATACCAGAGTTCTCTTAACATTTGGTGAAAAACACAGAAATTTTTGCGCAAAACCGGTGGCCGCGTTATTATAAAACTTACTGAAAAATGCAACGATTTTTCGGAATGTGATAATTAATTGCGACAAAAGAGAAATTCTTTACTTCCTCGTAGAGAGCACAACAGCCGTGGCACCACAATCAACAAATTCGAATCTCACATGCGACACTTAATTTGGTAATTCTTTCTTGGAGATAATGTGATACGCAATAGGTAATTACCAATATAAAACCGCCTAACGGGAACACGGGTTACATACTAAACTAGCGTTTTCCAAGGCTATAGTAGTTTCAGTACCGCATATTACGGTAGCAGAACTTGCCGCTGATACAAGCAAACTTCAAGTATTCCATCGGCTATGTCTACGAATTGTGTCAGCTTGATTTCTACTGAAAAAGTGCTAGTACCAGTTCATATCCCGGATCGAACACGATAGAAACGTGAAAAAATACCAAGATGCATTTCGTTTGTGTGCGCGAAATTGCGCGGAAACAAAGTGAATCTCAAAGTTAAAGTTTTAAAGACAATTTCGCGAAAACTGATGAATGATGCGTTCTGGCTGCAGATAGGTGTCTAAGGTCCGTCTCTCTTACCGCATCTAATTCTATACTTCTGCAAGCTTGTTTCTAAGCAGAAAGAGCCGAGTTATGAACGGGAGAAAGACATAAATATCGTGCTGCTGTAGCACAGTCTTGAAGATTAATCTCTGAGTTATACATAATTGCTTGCAAAATAACAACCGACGCAATAAAAAAACTGTTTTTTTTTTTTTTGGCGTTCTTGGTTTTCCGTAAAATACTCCATCATTTTCGGGACACACCGGATACGCCTGTTAAACTTCTTCGCTCCGTCCGGAGCGCACGATCAACCGCCTTAGTGTACGCACTAATGACTGCCCGCAGCCATTAGCTTTTCGTCGTAACTGTGATTTTTTAAAATTCATTTTTATCATTGTTTACCTTTTTTTCTTTTTTCAATTAACCATATTTGATCACTATTAAGTCAAGATAAGAATGATGCGAATTAAAGAAGAGAACAAAACAGATTTCCTAATAAAAAAGATAAACGGAAAATTTGTGTATTGATTTTAGAGTTACGTCCTTTTTTTCAACTACATATATTCAACGGATTTTTAAACTGTTATTCATTCTAAAAATATTTTAAAACTTCTTTTCATCATTTAATAAGTTCAGAAATAAAAGGTAACGCCTATACTAAAGCACTCAATTTTTATTTTTTTATTATTATTTTTTTTTGGGGGGGGGGCAATTCGTCAATCAAGGACCTCACCCAAAAACGAAAGGAAGAAGAGTTAACTAATTAAAACTTAGTTCGATCGGAAATAGCTGAAATAAAGGAACCAATGGCAGGAACAGCCGACTGAGAAGGAAAGGACAGGAGCAGGAAGCCTTAATTTTAAGAGGACTGAATAAAGGGAAGAGCGTTCCGCAGAAAGAGCAAAACACTCAAAAATAATGTGATCAGCATCGCAGACAACTGCTTCATTAGGATGTAGATTACAATAAGGAGAGGAAACCAAAGAGAGACGATAGCGGGAAGAGGGTAATGAAGTGTGACTGAAAGCGTAGGCGAATACTAGGAACAATAGCGGAACGTGAAAGAGAAGAGAATTCTGAGAAGTAAGGATTAGCAGGAAGATTAGGTTGAATTGAGAGCTTTGGTACATATCCGATCAAAATTTAAAGTGAAATTTCTTACTTAAGGATAATAAATTAGTACTGGGTATATTTTTGAAGTAAAAGTTTCATTTATTGCATGAATTCATCTGCCGCTTTGACGTTTACTGTCAACCGTTTTATGATAAATAATTTTAAAATACCCCGCCCGGTCTAATTACAAAAACAAAAAAAAAAAACAAAAAAAAAAATTATATTACTAAAAAACCAAAACAGAAACACAACAAACATAAAAAACACGAAAACAACAGACTGATCAGATTGACTGATCCGATATATAATAAAAGCAATTGACCGATGAAAATTTAGACTTGACTTCACGTAACGTGACTAATTTGGTGTGGAAAGAACGCTCTAAAACAAAAATGTCGAAGAAAAAATAAATAAACAACCAAATACGTGAAATTAAAGTATTCCTCGTGTAAAATATTTATGAAACACAATATAACTGCACGAAATGAAATTGAAAATTAAAAAAACTTCTCTATCGTCTTTAAATTGTTCGCAATTAAAAAATAAATAATTTTTATCTTCTAAAAATCATTTTTGTGATAATCCCACGTTATCTTCAAGTATAAAATTACATGGTGTCAAGTATAGTTTTAAATTCCCGGGGCTTTCCCGGTCCAAATCCTTCCGATTTTCTGATTACTCGTACAAAAAGGAGAATGGAATTTTTTTGTCACTGTTGATATTTGACCGTCGTAGCATATTTTACACGAATAAAACAGAACTTCGTAATTTATTTTAAGTACATTAAAAAATACATTCATTTTTCGTTTCAATCAAATGGGTTTTTCTTATTAAAAATATCGCCGTTTTTGATTATTTTTACTTTTTTCCCAGTTTTATAACAAAATTGCCGGCTTATTCCCGGTTTTCTCGGTTAGGTGGCCATCCTGAATTAAGGGATACACAATTCATCTTATTCGTTTTCAGTATAATTAGTTTACGAACAGCGTAACTGATTCTCCAGGTGCACACGTGCGAATTTGAACATTTTTTGACAATACTTTAAATCACGGAATTTCGTACGCTAATAATCTACTTTGCCGAGAAAAACACTGGTTAGTTCATATTCTATTGAACGTTGCAGTGACCGGATAAGCACTTCCGATCACACTGGCAATGCCAATCCCAGGACGTACGTCGTTTATAACGGCACGAATGATCAATACGCAGCATATGAAAAGGTGAGACTATATTGATTCAGTTGACTCGCTCAACTCAGGTAATCATGACTTCTGTTTTTTTCGAAGTGTCTTACTATTTAAGAAGACAAACTGGTTCATGAGCAATCTGCAAATGTGTCAACCGCATGATGCCATCGGCGGATAAACAAATAAATCAATAATAATTAAAACTTTACCTTTGCGTACACTCTGTTTCACAGTGTTTCCTGTATAGCATTGCGTTGTACCGTTTTAATATGTCAGTATTCGTAAAATGGAACACATATAAACACTTTATGAAATAATAATGATACATTTAAAAAATTAACCAGCATATTGGCTGTGATCATATAAAGCCGTTGCTTCGAAACGCGTCAGCATTAATTTTTTTACATATATTATCCGTATTATATTTCATAAAGTGTTTATATGTGTTTCATGCTATAAGCATCAAAAATAAGGTGTGTACTAAATTGCAATAATGTCAGTATGCAGTTGACTGTTATTATTTCTGTAACAGTCGATAACATTACACAACTATGACGTATTTTTTAAATTGCCTCGTTGCTTTTTCCTTATTTTCCTGTTTGTTTTCATTGTAGCACGCGCCGATTATACTCATATTTTTTAATGTAAAATTTAATGACCGTAAGTAAAATTACCTTCTGTTCATTCTGGCGTTTTTATTTTTATTTCACACGAACGAGACATTGAACTACCGGGTGGAAATTTCTTAACCGCCGCTTCATATTCGATTTACGTGAAATAAATGCTCCCCTTTTTTTATCTCTCGTTTATATTTGACGAATTTTCTTTCGAATATTAAACAAGCGTGTTCGGAAAAATTTCTTTTTTCCTTTTCTGTAAAGCATTTGCAAAACGTTAAAACATAACCCGATAATATAAGTGAACTTAATCATCAGTACGCATTAGAAATAAAATTACATTCGGTGAACAACACATTGCAGAATAATCTTTATTTAACCTTTTCGAATAGCTTTAACCAGCATCGAAAGTAACCTAATACTTTCTTCTCTGCCAAGATTTTTACACAAAAAAAATTAAAAGTACATATCGCATTATAGATTTATTTTTCGATTAATGAAAACGTCTTTCTACGAGTATATTAGCAATTTGGTATTTTTCTTTTCCCTCTAAATGGAAAACCAAAAAAAAAAAAAAAAAAAAAGAGTTAAATATAATTTTACCATTACTACGCAGCAGCAGATAAGGATTGACAAGTAATCTTTCCTAAATCCAAAAAAACCAACTTTGATCAACAGCATTAGTTGTCGGATACTATAAAATTCCAGAATTCAACAGCTTCTGCAGTCGAACATGACACCACAATTAATTTTCTTTGTCGCAAAGTACCGTTCAGGCGGAGATTATTTGATTCCGTTAGCAGAACAACTTGCTCCAACACATATACCTCCAAGTCAGAAACCGAAACAAATACAGCGCGGTTTTTCCGACTTCACAATCACTAATTAAGAGAATAGAAAGGTAAAAAAAGAATTCAGACGATGAATTTACCGAAATAAAATGAAAATTATTTTTATCGCGAATTATCCGTATTTGTTTGTTACTTACTCAGATTCACAAGTGGTCTCATACGTATTCCGGACTACCGGCATTTGTCACATTTTTGCAGTTTTGCCGAATAATCTTACCGCAGAAACAGCATCATTATCATCACATCGCTCCACATGAAACGTACTACTGCATCACAACCGGATGGCTAAATTATCCGCTAGAAAAGATCCGTTTCTGGTCGCGTATGGAAAAAATAATCACAAAATTAACCGGCGTTCATCCACGAACAGATGATTTCCGTTGGACAAACCAAAAACGTTGTTCTTAACGGAACCCGTTTTTGTGTTTAACTAAATTTACATTGTAAAAAAAAAAAAAAAAGAGAGACAGGACAAACGACAAAAACTGACCTATTAAAACGGAAACTGTCGCTGAGCAAACAAAAAAATCACGGCACATGAATATTTTAGAAATTTTTTTAATTCCCGTTAACAAAATTGTAAAAACAATCACTCGTTTATTACATAAATATGTCTGCCGTTGTTCTCATTCTACATTTATACTGAACGCAGAAAAACTATATGCGAGAATAATTTTTGATGAGACTCGCCCATAGTTTTAGCACGAGCATTTTTTAAAACTGGGCCTTAATTTCAACGGTAACTAATCAGTGTCCTCAACAGTTCCCCTATACCGACCGACGCAGGTCTCCTTGACCCAGTGAAACCTTTCCTATTCCGCTGTAAATCTTTTCCGTCGTCATTTTTATATCCTTTTCCTAGGCTTTCCTATCACTTTCAACACATACACACACACTGTGTACATCCCCTTCATGTTATGCCCGGATTTTCTTTCTCTTTCTCAACATTATTTTAGCCGGTTTGTCTCTTTTCCTTTCATTTGATCTTACGTAATATCCGGACTCCTCAAAATCCTTTAAGCATTTTTTCCATCAACTAGGTCTCAAAAAAAAAAAAAAAAAAAAAAATACAGTTGCTTTCTCGGAGCTACGTACATCGTGTATCATTAAATTCCTTTTATGCCGCTTCAGTATCGTGCTGGCATATATAAAATGTAAAGTGACCTTTTCCTCCAAGTTAAACCATTAAATTCCTTTTTCACGGTACACCCTCGTGTCCTTGAATTTATAATAAAAATTTATTCGCTAACCTACGATTGTTAATCGCAGTTAAAAATCGCAACATTTTGCTAATTGCATTGCATTACATTTCCGATTAAATCGAGGAATTACCTATATTCCTTAATCTGATATCAGTGTTCTTTGGCGATAGCAAAAAAAGAAAAAAAAACTCTACTCGCTTAAACAGTAATATATTTCTCTTGTTTTTCTTTCTTTTTCTAAAAACTGACGACACGTCCACAGATCTACATACATATTAAACATATGATATAGAGTATTGAAGAAAAAATATAAAAACATTATACGGAATGTTTTAAAAATATTTAACTGAAATAAATAATTGCATATTTCAGAAAATGTAATATTAACTGTTTTAACACAGATCTCAGCTTCCGCAAAAATAAATTATTTCCCTATTCAAATTTGGACTGCAACTTCGATAAACCGCGTCAATACAAACTTTCAACTGAAGTATTTATTACTGCGTCGTTTACTTCTAGCACATACTGTACGTAGTTGGATAAACACGGAAAACCGACTAGTGTTCCTTCAGTTCAATGTTGTCGGGCCTTATTTTTTACTACTATCAAGCAGAAAAAAACTCGTCGTTTCTTCGATAATACACGCGAATTTCTTTCGTTCCGACATCCGTTCTATTTTTGCCATTTTGGCAGTAAATACTCGACACCACTACCTTACTTCTTGGTAAAAAATGAGTCTCACAGCTCGCGTAAGCTAACTGCAAAGCATGAATTCATAACTGCCAATAATTGGGATCTGTAACGAAAAAATACACTGTACAAATTATAAAATATATAAATGACAAATGTTCACCTCCTTCAGCTCGTGTATTCTTCACAATACATGTACTTCTAGTGAAATTTTAACTCGTATTAAAATTAAAATTACTAACAGATAGCGTTTTATATCCAATTTATGTGTTTCGTACAGTCTGCTCCGTTGATAATTGTCGACGTCTTGACAATTTGGCTTTCTTTCACGGTTAAAAATTTCGTCGACATGCTAAACAAAGACGAGTACTTTTGTTTTCCACATCTTATTAATATACCGATTCTGAGGATGGCGATTTCTTCTACAAAATCGCAGAAGGAACTTTTCGCAAATGATTTATGTTAAGGATTTCTGGAACGTTTTCTCCAGGCTAATACTGCAGTTGGTACTTGTTTTACTTAACTTATATATCACGCGCGCGTTGCTATAAAATCGCTATTAACAGCGCATCGCTGCATTTTTAAAACTTTTTACGACCATTTCTGAAATGAATTCAAAATCGAAGATATTTATTTACATGATCTTTTTACTGTAGCAATTTTTTATTCGTTATTTTTTTAGTTAAATAAAACTGACCAATGTTCAGGTTCATACACACCATAAATCCACGGAGATTTTACTCCGAAACATGTCGGTCGTTTTTTAATATTTATTATTCAATATATTTGTGCTATTATTACTGGTGCTTTTATATTATTTGAGTATAGAGATAACGATAATCATGGGCGATCGAAACGCTAAAATAGGCTGTGGAAAACGAAATTTAATTGGCCCCTTTGGACTCGGTAATGCAAATGAGAAAGGAGAAAGATTATTCCAGTTTTGTCAGCAAAACAAATACGCAGTGATGAATACACGGTTTCAGATGCCAAAAAGAAGAAGGCTGTACACTTGGACAGCACCTATTAACGGCAGTGGAGCAATTATAAGGAATCAGATAGATTATATCGTAATAAATAAGAGATACAGAAATTCGATGAAGAAAGTAGTTACATACCCTAGTGCAGACATTGGGTCTGATCACCACCCGTTGGTAGCAAGATTTATGCTTATGTTCCAAAGAATGAGAACACGAAAGAAAAATGAAGACCGAATAGACCTTCAGACCATTGAAAATAAAGAAAATCTACACTCAATGAGACAAATAGTAAATTATAATGAAACGCAACATGAAACTAACCAGAAAAGGATGGATCAAATTATAAATAAAGTTAGAACGCAATGTACCGGAGCTATGGAGGAAAAGAAAATTACATCTGAGAAAAGAAAAAATCGGATGACAGACAAAATACTAAACCTGATGAAACAACGTCAAGAAAATAATTGTAATAGAGATGAGTATAAAAGATTAAACAAATTAATTAGACGAGAAATTAGAGACGCTAAAAACAAATTAATGAAGCAGAAATGTGAAATATTGTAAGAGCTTCAAAAAAAGCATGATTCCTATAATCTATATAAGGAGGTGAAATATATAACCGGTACCCCAGAAAATGGGAAATTTGCGATAGATGTGAATGAAAAGCTCCAGACACGGTCGAAATATATCCAAGAATTATTCAACGACGTCAGAACCAATAATATCCCAGATAAACTCGAACAGGCAGATTAACTCGCAATACAAGTAAGGTGGAACAAGTAATTAAACTTGGAAAACCAAGAAAAACAACTGAGCCTGATGGAATTCCTATCGAAATCATACTGCTACTTGATGAAGAAAATATAAGAATACACGAACTTTTTAATCAAATATATTGCAATGGTATCCTGTCCGCCACGTGGTTTAGACCTTTATAACATTGCCGAAAACATCTATTTTACAAATAGATGTGATAATTACACATGGATTAGCCTCATGAGTCATCTCGTGAACTCCTTTCTGAGGAATTACTCACAACAGAATACGAGATAAGATTGAAAGGAATTTAGACAAAAATGCCAGTTTGACTTTAGACCAGGGCTTAGTACTCGAGAAGCACTTCTAGCGGTGAATTTACTGATGCAAAAAAGTTTAGACCACCGGAAAACCATTTATTTATGCTTCCTCGATTATCACAAGGCGTTCGATAAAGTTCGTCATAAAGAACTACCGAAAATACTTGAATGAAAACGCGCAAATCAATACTTTCGATCTTAGAATAATTAAAAACTTATATTGGCAACAAACAGCAAAGGTCACGGTAGAAGGTCAATTCTCAGAACACATACAAATTAAGCAAAGTGTCCGACAGGGATGCATACTTTCTCCACCTTTGTTCAACATTTATGCGGACAAGATTTTCAATGAAGCACTAGTATGGCTATTAGGATTAAAGTTAATGATCAATACATCAACAACAACATCCACTATACTGATGGCATAGTATTGATTGCAGACTCAGCTGCTGCTCTTCAAACTATTCCCGACCGAGTAATTAACAGCAGTCGAAAATATAGTCTTCAACTGAACGTTTCCAAAACAAAATTTATGGTAGTAAGCAAAAGTGACCATATTAAATTAGACCCGACTGCGAACAATCAAAGATTAGAGCGAGTTAAAAAATTTAAATATCTTGAGTGCTATATTACAGAGAATTTAAACCCTAAGATAGAAAGTAAACAAAGATGCGAAGTGCGCGCACTTCTTTTGGGAAACTGAAAAAGCTTTTAACAGATAAGTCATTAAACCTGCGGATACGGAAAAGACTAATGAAAGGCTGTATTTGACCTATTATGCTCTGTGGGCTCGAACCTTGAGGCATGTGAAATGTGGCTTTACCGCCGTATGCTTAAGATTCCTTGGACAGCGCGCATAAGAAACGAAGATGTACTAAAAACTATTCAAGAAGAAAGAATAATCCGCCGAATAGCCGAAGAAAGGAACATAATATGATACTTTTGGACACATAATCAAAGGAGAAAGATATGAAATCATGCGGATTCTTCTTCAAGGGAAAATTGAAGGAAAAAAAGGAGTTGAATGCAGAACATTTGGAAGTGGACCGGAATAACATCTATAGAGAGATTAGTTGAAGCTGCCAGAAATAGGGATATATGATGATCAACATCCCCTGTGATCGCTATGCATGGCAACCGTGTACAGCATTTTGATGATGATGATAGAAAACTAACCAATTTTAACGATTACCGAGTTATACCTATAACTTTTTTTTAACATAGATGTTTTTTCTTGAGCAAACAGAAAAAAAAAAAAAAAAAAACGTAGTCAAACGGTAGCCCTTACGGTTCTAAATTCGCACGCATTGAACAGGCTATTTCACTAAAATGGTGCTAAAGCGACAAATCTTAAGGCTTCCAACGCCTTTGTATAACCCGTGTATAACGTAAAAACCATAATTTTTAAAAATTATTTTTTTCTCTGAAAATAAAAATGATATCTTTATGAAAAAAATCATTTGTAAGTCATAATATGCAGTTTGTCTACTTTTAAAGCACTTCCAAAGTATTTAAAATGCAAAAAGTTGGTTTATAAAAAGTGCTACAAGTAATTTTTTCTTTTAAATTACATTTTTTTTTTTTTTTATAGAGAATACAATGGTTTAATGAGAAAATCGAGTTTCGGTTGGGATCCTCGAGAAAAATTCAAAAAGCCGTTTTTTAGGGGGTTCTTTCATAGATTTTTGGTCGCTAACTCTTCGTAGTTTATTTGTATAGTAAAATTAACGACGTCATGAGATCGTAAAAAAAAAAAATACGGTGAAAATTTCTATGACACTATTAAGAATAATGTTGAATCGTCGTTGAAAAATTCAACAAATAAAATAATTCCAAACAAGTCGGCCCAGTCGAAAATCTGGCTCAATTCGAACTCACGGCACTTTTTTAATGATTTCACGACCGCTTAAAAAATATCATTCGGGAAAACGTTAAACATGAAAATTGTGGTTCAAGACCGTTAATAATGTAACCTAATCATTATTTAAGTTCACTGATTATTAAGTAAACATTCATAAGCGACGTATAGTTGAACGTAAATAATTTGAAATTAATATAAGCAATTTGATTTAATTGTGTTTCTGACGCGGAGTAGAAATAGTTTTCAGTTTTCACGATTTTCTATAAATCGTTTGCTTTTCTAAAGTCTTAGCTTCCATTCAGATTTGTTAATTAAATATAAATCTTCCGAAATATGAAAAGTAGATAATACATATATTATGTTGTATGATGATCAATTAAAATGGTAGCTGGTTAATCTTAAGGTATTTAAAAAAAAAAACATTTTATCATTTTGTATTGAAACCAAACTGACAGTAATCACGAGACTAAAATAATCACAGTTTATAGGGTCCGTAAAGAATAGTTTTCGATATGACAGCTGCGCTCTCTAGTGATAGTTATCTTCAATGCAGGTAAAAAAGGGAATTCTCTAGTTTCAATACAAAATCATGAAATATGTTCTTTTAAAATACATTACTATTAATTTGTTCTAAATTTTTATAATACAGAGAAGTTTTTCTATGTGTCGTATTTTAAAATCACACTGAGAGTTTTTTTTTTTTGTTTAATTCTTTATTGCCGTTGACTTTGAATTATTCTCATTACAAAATGAATACCTACTGTATTCAATAACATATTATTATACAAAGATAAACATACACCCTGTCAAGAAAGTATCGGGAATTGTCAATTTAAATCTCCCGGGTAATAGCTAGGCAGATAATTTTTTTTTTCCAGGTTGGTACAACTGTTTTGTATTATGATGCCTATTTTTAGCGCGATCTGTCAACCAGTGTGTTTACAGCAGCTGTTAAAATCAGTCGACCTTGAAGTGTTTTGTCGAAGTTTTACAATGAGTGAAAATATTGAACAACGTACTTGTGTTAAATTCTGTGTTTCGAACGAAATTTCTTGTGCCGATACACTGAAAATGTTACAGAAGGCTTTTGGTGAATCTGCTTTATCAAAAACGCGGGTTTACGAGTGGTACAGAGCGTTCAAGGATGGTCGGGAGACGGTCGAAGACATGCCTCGCTCTGGACGGCCTTCAACGAGTGTGACCGATGATAACGTCGATAAAATCAAGGAAATCGTTGCTGAAAATTGTCATGTGAGCTTGAGAGAGATGGCTCATGGATTGGGCATGTCACACGAGAGCGTACGTACGATTGTGCACGAAAAATTGGGTATGCAACGCGTTGCGGCTCGGCTTGTTCCGAAAGACCTGAATTTCTTTCAAAAAAAGTACCGAGAACAGGTAGCTGCAGACATGCTGGATCGAGCCAATTTGGATCCTACCTTCTTGGAAAAGATAATTACTGGTGACGAGACATGGGTGTACGAGTACGACACGCTTACGAACCAGCAATCGTCCGAATGGCGGCCAATTGGCGCGCCAAAGCCGAAAAAACCTCGCCAAAGCCGATCGAAAGTGAAGATCATGTTGATTGTTTTCTTCGATATTCGAGGCGTGGTACACTATGAATATGTGCCAGCCGGACAGACAGTCACCAAAGAGTTTTACTTAAGTGTTTTGAGACGTTTGAGAGAGGCTATCCGTCGTAAACGTAACGATTTGTGGGTCGACAATTCTTGGATTCTCCATCACGATAATGCGCCGTCTCACAAAGCCATAATTGTGAATGAGTTTTTGGCCAAACACTCGGTAAATATCATCGAACAACCGCCGTATTCACCAGATTTAGCACCCTGCGACTTCTTCCTATTCTCAAAACTCAAATTTCCGCTACGGGGAATGCGCTTCGAATCGATTGATGACATCAAGACGAATGCGACGCGAGAGCTAAAGGCCATCCCGGAAACCGCCTATCAGAAGTGCTTTGCCGAGTGGAAAAAGCGTTGGCATATGTGCATCGCTTCGAATGGATGTTATTTTGAAGGTGACAAAATAAATTTGGATGAAAATGAAAAATTGTTCGTTTTATTTAACAATTCCCGATACTTTCTTGACAGGGTGTATATTGCTCGTGAGTATAAATTATTTAATAATATAACTACCCCAGTATAATTGCATCAAATTTGAAACTGTATTTTTCCAAAATTACGCTCCCAAAATTCCCTTGAATTTATTACGTCACTGGCCACCACTTCAGTGCCATAAAAATTAATAGAAAAAAATTACAGCTTTCCCTAATACAAATCTCTTACAATTAATTTAGCGTCCTTAATTCGCAACATTTCTATGCAATACTTTAAATTTATTCACTTGCAAACTTTTTGATATCTTCCACTTTTCTCTCTCTCTGTCTCTCTATATAATACATACATGTGTAAGGTGTTAGATAATGTCAGAATTCTCACACATTCCTTAAAGTTACTAGCGTAAACCTATCTTATGCTTTAGGGGTTTTCAATTGAAGATAGTTATAAATAAAAAAAGTAAAATAAAAACGAAATTTTTAGATTAAACAATAAAATAATGAAAATAATTAAAATGCGATAAGAAATATTCTTTATATACACCATATGTGAAATCACATATGTAATGCAATAATTAACGAAAATAATTATAGTATCAATCACGGTTACTAGAGTCAACGGTAAGTCACGATCATGTGCGCAATAGCAAGCTTGATGTTTAGTGTAATCTTGAGACCAATGCGGTTTAGCGATACGCATTAAGTATTTGTGTTTAGATGTACATTGTGGAAATTAATTTGTTTTTGCAAACAAAAAACCGTTTGACTGTTAAATTTTATGTACAAAAAAACCCGGCATAAATAAAATTTAATCATATCATAATTAGAAGTAATTGTTTTCCTTATAAAAGAACAGTAAACGTGTTTTGTTTTTTGTTTTTTCATATAATAAGCGATTTTGAAAAATAATTATAAAATTAAATTATTTAGAACAGCGAACAAAACATGTTCGACATGAGAATGAAAGAAATAAAACAGCGCTAAAATAAAAATAATTATATTTCTTAATAAAAAGTAATACAACAGCGGCTAACACAGTTCCTTTCGCTTCAATGGCCTTTAGTTCGCAACGAAAAAACATATAAGCAAGTAAACCGTGTACTCTGGTTACCGTGTTATCAAAATATAGCGTAACTTCAAAATACTTAATAAATATAATAAATACAAAATGTCAAAAATGTGATGTATAAAGAGAGTAAATGCTAAAATAATTTTAGGTTAATAAGCGATATTCAACAAACAATGCTACGCTCCTAAATATTTCGGTAACAAAGTTATGTCGATTATGTTTATAATTAAACGTGAACGTAAAAACACGTTTTTCTCATTAAATGCTACAATTTAAAATAAATAACATAACTAACATTAATAATATCGACGTAAAATTGTTTGCAGAAGTGTTCAACTTAAAAAAGATTAAAAAAATAAAACTTTTTTAATACAAGAAAACAGCCTTTAACAAATGTATAGATTTAAAAATTTATAGTTAACATAAATTTTTTTATAAACGAAATGTATACAAAAAAATGTCACACCTCTTATATATATATATATACATATATGTATATATATATATATATATATATATATATATATATATATATATATATATATATATATATGTATATATATATATATATATATATATATATATAAAAATAAATAAATAAATAAATAAATAAATAAATATAACAAAAAATCACATTTCGCATAATACGAATTATAAAACATATTGAAATAAAACGATTATTAAAATAAAAAACATACAAGTACTGAAAAACTATTAATAAGTGGTATGAAAAATTGTGAAGAATAAATGAATGACGAAATAACAGGAACTTAACGTTATATTATTAAATCACAGAACGTACAATTAATAACAATCATATATAACTAATTATTATTGTCGTAAAAGGAGTATGTGTATTACAATATTTACACGCGGTCTCATTATCATACTTAAACGATAAATTCGCTTATAATTAAAAATAAATATCTCGCGTCTAAACCAATATGGTTATCACATTATTACACAAATTTTTTCCTATAATTATTTAGCCAAGTATTCAAGTTTTTACTGAAGTGGCAAATTCAAGGTGTCTAGCAATTTTTCGAAGAAAAAAAAACTCAATTTTTCACATCACCCTTTCAATGGAACAATTCATAAAATAACGAGATAATATATTTTAAAAATACATAATTCGTTCATAAAAATATTTCGAATTAACTTTTCAATACTAAGAAACAAGATATGTATTTCGCTTTTTCTCACAAAAATAAAATTTGAAGTAAATCAAGATTGAACATTTTTAATACTGCATCCAAAAGAACGTTAAGAAGATTTTTCTCCAAACGTGTATATGAAGATTGAATATGAGGTTCCTTCATCGTCTCTGAAACAATTGTACACTGCCCAAAATTGAACATAACTGCTTCTTTTATATTTTCAATCTCATATAAGGCTTCATCAGTATTTATGGACGTTTGGCAATAGAAGGATACGTCATAAACGTTACCTTAAGGTTGTTCCAAATAATAGCCGTTTCTTTTCGAAATTCTATCAAGCCGTTCAGTTACATCTCTGCCTATCACCTTACACAGAATTCTAAAGGATATTTTATTTGTAACACTAACCGATAAAGTTATCATCTGCAAACGTGCAACAACCCTTTTAGGCTCATTCTTCTATGGATAGAATATCGAAAACTCTACCGTTCGCTTTAACAAATTGATACTTTCAAATCCTACGCGAATATTTCACTCACTATATTCTAAGCCCTTAGCTTAGTATCGCTATCAACCCGATAATGAAAATTACCATCGTCAAAAATGAAAATGCAATAATTAAGTTTAATTCGTCATTGATCACCGATAAAAATTTTCATGCAACACCATCTCAGTTGTAAAACGATGTATCCATTGCCAACAGTTAAAGTTTTTGTTCTTTTTTCCTTAATTTCATTGTACCAAAAAAAAAAAACAAACAACAAAGCATGCTTTTATTTATGCAATAAATTCAAATCTAAACTGCGAAGAATTTTTCTTATTCATTATAACAACAGAAAGAAAAAATTGTAGACAGAATTTGCATAATTCACTCTTTTTTTAGAGCAACTTCAATTTAATATTATTCCGCTTTAAAGAGTTTATTAAGGTTCTCAAATTGCAGTTTATGTACGCCGATTATCATCGTGTAAATTTTAAATGTCGACTTCCGATATTTCTAGACGTAATTTATTCGTTTTTATTATACGTTACAAAATGCTCTGATAACTTTAATAATATATTACCAAAAACTAAACACTTTTTAACTTCGCATAAAAAGAGTGGAGTTTACTAGCATACTTTTCGAAAAAATAAACAATATGAAATAAAATAAAAATTGGAAAAAAATGAGGCTAAGGAGCACGAATTAGTACGTAGGCGGCCTTAAAAAAAATATGTTGAATGATTAAAAAACAAAAAATCGACGTTCCAAAATTTTAAATAACTGAATAAGTGAGTTCGGTATACTTTTGGCAGGGTATCAACGATTGTAAAGTTAAAAATCACAGCGTACTAAGCAGGTCTAAGAATATTGTGAGCCACTTCTACTCTGTCAACCGCCTATATTTTCCCAAATATTTTCGGTACTCAATTATTTGAAAAGTTATATGACCTAAGAGTGAATTCAGTTCGAAACGAAACAAGTCCCGAACCCATGACCATTCCCGTTTCATATCCAAGCACCTTAACTACTAGACTATCGCGCTAAAATTTCAAATAAAAGTTACAAAATTCTTAGAAAATTTCCAGTAAAAATAATTCCATCATTAAATTTTCTTCTACACTCCCACAGATCAGCTGGCCGCTAGACACCCTGAATACTATGTAAAACTATTCTGCAACGCTCTTTTACCAGAGCGAATGTAGATTTCTATATGTTTATGGCACACACTAAAATCGAAGATTATATACTTTCAGTCTTAACAAATCACCATTATCTACTAATACTGCCAATTCTTGAAAATCGCCAATTTATAAACATGTAACTTATCCAAATTTTTAGAGAAAATACGTTTTTAGGCGAGAAAATATATATATATATATATATATAAAAAAAACCAGATCTGATTAATACTACACTTACTACTTGTATCATAAAAAAAATATTTAACATAGAGGGTATATTGAATAAAATTTTCAAACTTAACACAAAACAATTCTTTCACAGTTTACTAATTGTTTCTCATTAAAGTTCTGCTACGAAAAATTTCTTGTTACAAAGAAGTATGTTTGTAAAAAAATAAAATAAAAGAGGCAGCATGCAACCTCGTTAAATAAGTTGCAATTCACGATTATTTAAATTAGAAATCCGCAAAAAACTAAATGCCACGCTATCTGAGAAACATTCCTGATTTATTACTTTGCTTATATCCGCTTCATCGAGTTAAAATAATTAAAAACTCACAATTATTTAAAACGGAGAGTCACGAAAACAAGAGCGATTTCTAGAAATATATGCATATTCAAACCGGAGGAAGTGGCATTTTCATTTTAATCTATTATTTATTAAGCCTTTTAATGGCGCAATGTTCATACGATAAAAATCAGACATAAAACAAGCAAAAGCAGATTAAAAATTTTAATTATTCGCATTAATTCTGAGAACACTGTTACACTGCACTTCTCAAGCGTGATTTTAAGGAAAGTACTTTAGTTAATACTTATATTATCACTTTTAAAAAAACATGTCGGCAATAAAATCGATTTTAAAGAAAAACATTTGTGTATCACAGCAAGATAACTCTGTAAAAACCGTATTGCTTCTTTCTTTCTTTCTTTTTTTTTGTTTTTTTTTTAATTTCCGTTTAAAGAATTGTGAAAATCTTTGAATTAAAAAAAAATAAAAACGAATGATATGTAAAATACTTTCTTATCTAATATACGGTGTAACATTACTAAATTTCATTGTTGTTTCGATTAAAATTAGTTATTAAAAACTGATAATTTCAACTAAACAAAAAAAATTAATTAATTAATTAAAAAATACTAAAAGTTTATTATATTTTCATGGCACGCATTATATGAGCTTCCGTACATAATATACAAATTTTACAATTATAAAAATGTACTTTTGTTACCATAAATTCTGGGCACTTTTAAACGAGTTTACTAATATTTCCTAATGATTGAAAAACAGAGAAAAGACAACATCATATTAACGTTAAAAATGTAAATGAAAAAATTATAAAAACACCATAAAATATTTATTAGCAACGTTAAAAACGGTATAATAAATCAGTAAGGAAATATTATATACATTAAACAAAGTTACATTGTGGGCGGTGCTTTAATTTTAAATTGATTCATTAATTTTCGCTTTCTATTAATTAGAAACGATAAATATATAAGGATTTATTCACTATCCGTTTAAATGGTGCGTCACTACAGTACTCAAGGCAATATTAAATGAAAGTATCAATTTTTTACAGAACGAAAAAACACCAGTTACGGTAAAGTTACGTAATTACTTAGCTCCGCCTTCTTGAACAACATGTTACGTACATGCTTTTTACAAACTTTTATTTACAAAAATATCTAATAATAGCATCGTATGAGAAAAAAAAGTATATATATATATGTAATAACACATCAAGCTGAAATATTTTGTTTCTCCCAATAATTGTAAAATAAGCGGAATAGTTTAAAACGTCAGTAAAGCAAACAATTTTGTTTATGTTGCTTAAAGACTGTTAAACCTAACTGTAGAATACTTCACTGAAGGCGGAGAGTAAATCGCAATAAAGTAAAAAAAAAAATCATGATTTAGGATTATAACTTCGGTTAACTTTATAAAAGCTCGTAGAAATAAAAAATTCAATAAATCATTCTACCAAAAAAAAAAAAAAAAAACAACAAAAAAAACAAGGTTTACTACAAAACATTAGCAAAGTATAAGAGACCATTGAACTATTGAAAATAGCATGGTTTAATTAGATCAATTTTATTTACACACGTTCACATAAGCAAATATATTTTGAAATTTAAAAAATGTATTTGCATTAATTAAAAACTTATTTTCTATGTTATTGGGAAAATCGTTAAAATTGTAATAAAATCTAGGGTTTAGTTTATTGCGCTTAATGAGTTTAGTAAAAAACAGGGCTTTGAATATTTTAAATTTACAATATAACAGAAAAAAAATTCGTTACATAAATTTCAATACAAAAATTATAATAAGGAATTGTAAGAAACTGCTAAAAAGTCCATCGATATATTTCAAGAACCACTAATAAAATTTTGAATTGAACTTTATTTTACATCAGAAAAAAATTGTTAAAAAACTAAAATTTTAAAATAATTTATTACCAAGGGCGTTTTTGATAAAAATTATAATAATATTACGTGTATTTTGATGCAAAACTAACGCTGTTTATAACAGTTTAAATTACAGCATCAATATCTATGGCTATAATTCCGTAATAATGGCACAATGTCCACTTTATTTCTTTCATTTTTTTCTTGAATCTTCTCACATTCCACAGCATATTTAATTCGTGGTTCGCTATTTCTAATTTCATTTTTAATAATATTAAAAATACATACAAGACAAAATGGAAGCCGCGCTATTTTACATTAATTTTCGTTACATCTTTACTCAGTTTTTTAAATAATATAAATTAAACAGATGGTCTTTTCATCTTCAAAAAGCAAAGTAACAACCCCTCATTCATAAAATATATATAGGCTTATGTTCCACCATCAAATGCAGACCAATTACAAACACAGCTGGCACGTAGTCTGCTCTAATGTATGCCTCAAAACCATGCAGTCTAGAGTTTGAGAAATACAACGCTGGAAGTGTGACGTTATATCTATCGTTTATCACAAATGAGCATTAGCGTGTGGTATCGTAGTGTACGTTTACTTCAACGTTTACTAAAATGTGTGTGTGTAGCGAAGTAATTCAGTTTTGTTTTATGTGTATTATTTTTTGTAATGGATTGTTATAATTGTAATTTTTGTAGTAAGTCTTTTACTAGTGAAAAAAAAAATCATTATTAAGGCATTACCGATTTTAAAGCGCAATAAGTTAATAAAAAAAGAATGTGACATTTGCGGCGATAAATTCAACCGTAAATTTGAAATTATTAGGCATATTAAATTAAGTCATCGAAAAGGAAAAGGATGTTTAATATGCTCTACATCTAATTACAAACTTACTTCATTAAATTAAGAACCATTCAGAAATCATATAGACCGAAAAGCAAAGTAAACAATAATTATAATCCACGTAATTTTTATAATGCCTCGACAATTTGTTTCGCGAACAGTTTGTATAATTACGGACATTAATTGGTTAATCTGTTTTGTACATGATAATCAAATGTTTGTTTTTTGAATCGATAGGTAAACAAAAAATATCGTATAGATTTTAAATCTATAATAACGCCGGTAATACATGAACTCCGAGCATTTTATAAAACATCAAGACTAAGTATATAATTTTTAAATTAATATATGAAGTACAATCTTTTTAAATTAAATACATCTCTTTAGTAAAATAATTAAGTGCTTAGGCACTGTATAAAATGCGCATGAGAATATCGGCGGAGTATAAAATACTATACTTAATTCATTATAAACTTTGAGCAATGAACATTTTATAAACAATTATTACAAATATAATGAACTGTACTGTTTTATATTTACCTGATGCACTCACACGTATTTCATATAATACCTAAATACCCTACAAATTTACTAAGCAAATGCATTTAATTAAGAAAAAAAATTACTTCATAAATTTAATAAAATAAAAAATTACACACGCTGTTTAGGTATTCTATAAAATGTTTGGATTTCATACATTACCATTAACGAATATATATATATATATATATATATATATATTAATGACTACGTCATTCTTAGCTCAGGGTGCACTACACTTTTTGTCCCATGATTATGTCCAATTACTCTGAATGCTGTATTGTACAATTTCTTAGATTTTATTTTTTATATTAAAAGACAAATAAAAATGACGCAGTCAACTGAAAACGATTTTTCTAAAAGAATTTTAGAAGAAAAAAGATTGAGAGTCAAGGGGCTTGCCCCCTCGCAAGGCTCAAAGGGCTGTATTTATATCAATATTTAGCAACTATTACAATTATTCAATAAATTTTATTATTCCAATATTATTACTTTTCATTTTACATTTTATTTTATTACACTGTTTCATATAAATGTGAATACTGTGAGTATGTTTATAACTTGCGATGTCACGCTGGCAAATGTGACGTCACGGTTCGGTTCTAAAGTAGTATTTCTCGGAAATCCTTCCTATTTTAAATAAAATCACTATAATTGTCATACGATATTAACTACATTACTTACGAATAATTTTGACACTAATTATTAATAATTTTTTCACTTATTAGATTAATCCTACTGGTTTTAAAAACCCACCAGCAACATTTTCAATATTATCAGTAAAATTTTAACTTTTAATTACTGTCATTTAATGTTTCCTGCCAAATAATTCTCGATAATTTAGTGTGCTCACAAACAGAATTAAGCAAAATTCTTTTTAAATGCCTTTTTAAACAAAATATGAAAATATGGAGATACAGGAATATCTTTTGTCCTCTGTTAAAAAGTTTTAAAAATACTTTGAATACAATACTAAAACTATTTTAATCTATTTTAAAATTTCATTTGATACATTTAATGTATTAAATTTTTCATTTTTCGATATATTCTATTAATAACAATAAACAGTAAAAAAAATTACAGAAAAAAATAGAAACAGTTTTTCGATACGATACTTTAAAAAATTATCAACAAGAATCATGATAATTTAAATTTATACCAATGTATTTAGCGCCGTAAGACAACTAGTAATTTTATTCGTAACAGGAACGATACCTGTATTTCTCGAGCTCTAGATATTTGTCATATAATAATGTGCGTGGTAGTTTACTATCGCCTTATCAGTAAATTATTTATCTTCTACATCCTTGCCAGTATTAATTTCGAACTAGGCATGACTTTAGTACTACCCATACCATCACATCATTATGCGCGATCGCGAGGGTTAAACATATATGAGCCAAACACTATAACTTACGTACACAATCACGTACATGTTATCCGGTTGTTAAAATGCAAACGAAAATGTAATAACCATTTCAATTTAAATAATATTAGATAAATACCAATGGGAATGTTCAAATGAAAATATACAAACGAATTATTTAATTTAAAAAATTGGACTTACTTACGACTTATGTGTGGAACTAATCTACAGGTAAATTCAAGTAGAAATTACACACTTTTTGTCATCGGTCGTTCATCGAAGGCAACTCTATACCTTCCAATGGAGGTATGTTCAATAACTGAATACAATAAGCCATATACATTTGTAACAATGCGGAACCATTTTCGACACCGAATGACTGCAAATTATAAAATAAGAATCGTTTTAACAAAATGTAAAAACACAAAAGAACGAACATATAAACAAAATTAAGTTAAACACACACTCCATAATCAATTAGTACTGTTCACACTGGTACATTTATTTTTAAGTATCCACTAAACAAATTCTTTTAATCGTGAAAAATCTAGCACACATTTTTATAAAAACCGAGCACCAGAATCAAAAAATACAATTTTATTAAATAAACTTGTATCTTTTCAATAAATGTTGATATTTTCAAATAAAAACTGAAACGTTAAATTCGTTAATTTTTAAGTTTCAACCCTCAGAGATGCCACCGTGATCTCCGGTTTTACCACAGACGTGAAATTTAATCTTTAATTTTCTTTAATATCAAAAAAAAATTTTCTTTCCCCTTTTAATAAAAACACGGAATTTAAAATACTTTAACCCAACTATTATATTACGAATATAATATAAACCTCTTTCTTTGTCGGTCGACCGCTAAAAACAACAAAATTATTAACAAATAATATAAATTTACAATTTACGACGATTACACTAGAAACAAAAACAAATATATATATATATATATATCAGTTGTCCGTCAGCAGAGATCCGGTGTCCGTAGATTAATGTTTGATGGATGATTGGAATCTGCTTCTGATCGAAGGGGGTAAAACGTAATATATAAATTTACGATGAGTCTCGGAATCAAAAACTTTATTCGTACTTCGGGAATACTGAATTTTTAATACGACTTAATTTGCGACTCAAAAACAAAGTAACCGTCCTTATTTGCCGCAAGCGATAGTCTCTATTACTATAAACTATGCGAGGAGAAAACTTAGTGATCTTCCAGTGAGCTAAAAAATTCGACTATTCCAAACTTCGTAAATCGACTAGCTGTCATTTCTTTTCTTCTCCGGACTTCATTTCTTTCTTGATGGTTCTTTTCTCACCCCCGTCCGAGATGCATAGATCTCCCTGACGCGCAACCGAATCGGCTTCGCCGCTGGATGGTCCAATCACCACCAACCGACAACAGGAACCTCACCGCGATCTCCAAGATTTGTTATGTATTATGTAATGGGCACATTACAAAATTTAATGCTCAAACATACTTATCGCTAGCGGTTTACACAAAAAAATTTTACATTATGTCAATAATTTTCTGAAATAAATAAAAAACTTAATTGTAGATTTCACTTTTCAAAAAGTTATATCTAATATGAATATACGTGTTTTTATTTTGGTTTTTAAAGCATATCACAGTCAATTAAAAGTAAAGGCAATTTTTAAGCGTTATAAATATTTTTCATAATCTTTTATTTACCTCTATTACTACCGTCGCGTAGTTTACTTAATTAATAAATTACGACTTTCTTCTAGTAAGATTTCAATTTCATTTAATATTATGGGAAAACTAAATTTCCAGCATACATTTAACTAGGTAATTCCTAACTTTTGTACGAACTAATAATTACCTTAATATATTTATATTATTTGAATTCATTCTCGGAGAGATGAATACGAATTCCGGACATAAAAAAGTAATTTTTCAGTGAATCATGATTATTACTTTAAACTAGTGATGACCTAACAAGTTACTTTTGTTTAATGAATCTACTTCAACTTGACAGAATTTGCTCAAACCTATTATAATTGATCTAACTTATTTCAAATTACAGATCTTTACAACGTAATTGAAAAAAAAACAAACCATAACCTACACATTACATAAATGTATTTTGAGAATAACAAAAACTATGCTTCCTTTACTCTCCTTTTCGTAAAATTTTCAACGGTAGATCTAAAAATTTTAAATTATTTTTCTCTTTCAGAATATTTTTTAAAACTTAGTATTTTTAATAAAAATGATTAAAATATCTCGTTTTATTTTCACGGAAATAATCTTTCCAGTATTTAAATGCATATACATATTTTATAATTTATTTATCCTATTTGAAATTCGAATCCTTTTTAAACACGATTTTTTACATATACATATATATTGGGAGAGCAGACAAAATATCAGTTACCGTAAACTTTCGCATGAACAACTCCCACTTGTAAACATTCTAACACAATAAAAGGATAATTAACATATTTCATTACCAAAAAAAAACAAACAAACCAACTAAAGCAGAGCCGCCATAGGAAGCATTAAAAGTATCATCAGGTTCAATGGCAGATCTCTTTAAATTTAAAGGGAATAACCTTGAAAACGTCATACGACTGAGAAAGATTCTTTTCGCTTTTTAAAAGCAAGATTGTTAATAATAAAACGAGCAGACTTTTTCTTACTATCACGCCGTACCGATAAGCAATCTATCGCGTGAAGATATAATAATTGACAACATTTTTTCGGTAAATTATTATTCACGCACTATAAATTTTCACGAATATCACGAAATGCCGCATAATGTACGAATTCCAATTGCAACCGAATAATTACCTGGAATAAATGTTTGCATAGCTGTAAGTAGAGTTCTTCTATTCTTTTTTTTTCAGTGAGAAGATTATTTCGTTCTTGTATCAATTTAACTTTTTCCGCGGCTATATAACTCATCATTTCCTCTTCATTTGACGACATATCGTCGTCGAGGTCAGAATCATCCGACGACTTTTGTAACTGTTTTATATCCACCGGACGGATCAGCTGACCGCTCTCTTTTTTACCATCATCAGTAACGTCAACCGAATCTTGACCCTTAACAGTGCTTTGTTTCGATTTTTGCTGTATGCTGGCTATCGTAATGCCGGTTAAATGCTGACGAAGTAAACTGTCGTTATCGCTGTTGTTATTATCGTTATCGTTATTTGCCAAAGAATTACCGGCACTCGCTGCGACATCATCTGAATCACTGCCACTGCTACTACTAATACCGTTAACACTGCTGGATTCGTCTTTCTGACTGGACGATGATCCACTCGGCCAGCCGTTAAAATCGCTACTGTCATTTGCGATCGATTGCTCCTTACTGCATTTATTCAAATACTTCGCTTGCAACTTCGATATCATCAGTTTTTTCATTTCGTTTGTATTTAAAGAACCGCCACCTCCTACCTCGGTTGATGATGAGCAGGAAGATGAAGAGTGTGCTGGAGATAACGAAGACGTCGTGTGCGCAAAGTTAACAGAAATCTTTAGAGAGCTACCGCTCGCAGCGACGCAATTAGTATCAGTGCCATTATTGCCAGGAATGAGCGAAGCAGGCGACTGATGTACGGTGATATTTCCGTTTAATTTCGATTTGGCAAGTCGGGATTCGTTTATTTTATCCAGCGAAATAAGCGCCGGCGGCATTGGTAACGACTTTTCGGGATTTTTTCGCTTAAGCCGATGATAACAACCATTGCGACTCGAATTGGCATCAGCGCTGACAGACGAACTGATTGAATAGTCGGCTCTTAGCTTTTCCAAATCATTTTCCGAATTTTCAATATGCTAAAAATATAAAAATTAAATGCACTCGTAATATTTATAGAAAAAACGTGAAAATATAAGAAAAAAAGGAAGGGTCCATAAGGACTTATTTTGAAATTATTAAAATTTTAATCAAAAAACTTCTATTATATATACGCCCCAACGAAAAAAAAAAAAAAAAAAAAAAAAAAAATGATCCTAACCTATGTCAAGAAAATTAATTCAAAATTAAAGAATATTTTTGCTTTTTCGATAATTGACATTGTGTACGATACGTTCATAATAGAAAAGTATTGCAAAAAATGTATATTGATTTTAATCGTTATTTCAACTTCAATTTAATTACTTATCGATTTCAATTTAATAATTATATCATGCAAACTATTATATTTATTACTTATTCGTACTATAAAATTTAAAAAGATAATATGTTTCTCATATGCAATTCCAATTATTTTATTTTACGTACAACTCATACTTAAATTCTATCGTTGCAATAAATGAAAAAATTCGATATTCTAAAAAATATATATAAAATAAACAAAAACACATAATATTCCAAAAAGTCTCAAATAAATGCAATATCCTCTTATCACTGAAACTGAAAATCTCCATCATTCACGGCGTTTTCGCTTGTAGTTTAATGAAGTGATATACAAAAATTTACATTTCATTCTAGATCATTTTCAAAAATATGTTCTCAGTTATGTCGATTTTATAAATCAATAATCCTAAAGTATATAAATTTTTCTGAAAATATACAGCATGTCTTTAAGACTTTGCAGATAACACATTAGTCAATAATAATACGCATTCGTATGATGATAAAAATAATTCAAAAGCACATTCATATTTAAATTATCTCCGCAACAATAATTTACCGAAATACTGGAAAATAACTAGATAGTAACAAAAAGATGAATTATACTAAAATCGAAATGTACATTTAAAAACAATGTAAATAAGTTAGTTTCAATTACCAAGTTTTAGCTTTTTTTTTTTTTTTAAAAGGTTGAAAGAGAAAAGTTAAAGAGAAATAGAATTTTTATACAGTAATAGAGTATGCAAACATATGTAAAGAAGTTAAGTAGATCCATGATTTTCAAAACAAACACAAACTGAATTTCTTCTATTTCTATATTATATACTTTTTTACATGTCGTTTTTTAAAGCGATTATTTACATTTGTATTTACGTGTTTTATATTAAATAATACTTTATAAAAATGAGGCATCCCTAAATAAACTTTTGTTTTGTGGTACTTCCAGCTATTATTGTTTTTAATAGGAGAGGGCAGATGAAATAAAAATAAGAAAGGGAAAAAACTCGTTTGCAAAAAAAAAAAAAAAAAGAGACGAATTAATAACTATAAATTAGACAGGTATCATGACGTAGTCGATTAAGCAGTGGTGTTTTATTCGAGTAAGACTTAGTTCGAATCGCGTTGTCGTACGCTGAAAATATATAACAAAAATTTTACTTGTGCTAGGATTTATAGTTGATGACTTCAAAAAAAAAAACAAAAAAAAAACGAATATTTATTTTATAAGCCACAATTACAAAAAAAAATTGCAACTAGTTTCCAGTACGCGTACAGTTCGCAAACAAATTAGACTGGTTGTAAAAGTTTCGCTCGAATAATGAACGAACCAAAAGTTCTTTTAACTGAACAACTATTTTGAATTTGAACTGTAGGTCTCGTTCAAAACTCGGTCACAACTATGTGTTTCGATTAGAACTGGCTACCTTGGCTTTCTAAATAACTGCATAACTGCTGTAACAGTGTCTCGATAACGACTTACTACACGGAGACGATTCCAACAATCACTTCTCTCAACCAGATAGCACTCTACGTTATAGCTTTTGCTGTTTTATTACTAATCTTGATTATCTTACATAAAGAAAATCTGTAATTGTGCAGTATTTCTGAAACCGGCTGAATAAATGATAAAATGTAGTTCTCGTGAAACACTGAACAAGCGGAATTCTAACTGACAATCAAAACACAACATAACGATTGTAACGCATTCTTTCGATGTACATCTTTCCATCATAAATTTTATAAATTTATTTTGCTAAACAATTAAATGAAACTATATTCCGATATTATTAAAACACGAGTTTAAAACAAAACAATGATGTGGTTTTCCCCCATCTTTACGTATTTAATACAAGGGTCAGTCAAATATAAATGAGATTTTTTTTTAAATTAAAATTTATTAAAAAACATTTCAGAAAATTAACGCTAGCACTATTTTTCTACATAGTTACCACCTTTATTGATGCATTTTCCCCGGAGTTTTGGTAACTTTTTAATGCCTTTACCAAAGAACGAATGCGGTAAGTCGGAGAGCCAATTGCGCACAAATTGCATACAACCTTCATCATCTTCAAATCGCTGTCCACCTAATGCCTGTTTCAACGGCCCAAACAAATGATAATCGCATGGACTTAAATCTGAACTGTATGGCGGATGTTCAGCGGTTGTCCAGTGCATTTGATCCAGTTTGGCAGCTGTGTGCGGCCTAGCGTTGTCACACAAGAGCAATACGACTTGGATCAGAACGTCGCGTCTTTTGGAACAATATGCCGCCTTGACTGAATCGAGAAGTTGACAGTAGTATTCGGCATTAATAGTCGTTCCGTCGTAAGCCGTCTGTTACGTTTAATAAGACTTTCATCAACGCGCTTAATGTTTTCACGAGTAATGCTCGTGTTCGGACGACGTGGATAAATCAAATTTTCGACTGTATTTCGACCGCTACTGAACGAACGATGCCACTTACATACCTGACTCTTCGATAATGTTTCATTTTCGAACTGTGATCGCAATCTATCGAAATTTTCACTAGCTTTTACTACACCCTCGTCACTAAGAAACTTCATAATGCGTTGCGCAACGCTACTTGACGCTCGTCGCTCACTCATCGTAAACAAATGCAGTAAAACGTATTTTGTAGCGCTACTACTGCACTGAGCGCGTCTAAAGATACCAAACAATATTCTCTCCAAGTTACATCGTGCAACGTGCGTTCGCTCGGCTTCAGTTAAAAAAGTCTCGTTTATATTTAACTGACCTTTATATTTTATAAACTAAAGGCAAATAACATTTTTTTTAATTTCACTACCCATATATACCAAACATAAAATTAATTGTGTACTTTTACAACATTTTAATGTTTTTACGACAATTAATATTAAAATGTGAAAAAAAAACTGTGCATCGGTCGAAAAAACTAACGTCGTTTGAAGTGAAACTTTTTATAGAATGCAAAGACTGTGAAAGAGCAAACAAAAAAAGTACATTAAAGTTAAAAAAAAAAAAGTATACTTAAAACTATAGCAGAAATTATTTGTAATATAAATCCATAATAATGGGCAAGTAATCTCGAATTAAACATTCACAAGTTCCACTTGCACATACATATTTATTGTTACATGTACGTATATTCTGACCGCTTTGCTGCCTAAAGAAGCATTTAACTTTTCTTTCCATAGTAGTTTTGTTCTTTCAAAACATTTGAGTGAAAATAACAACGGTTTTGCCTGATTCTACTGAACTGTCGTAAATTTATGGCATATAGAGTTACCAATTAGTTAGCAGGAAATACAAATATGAAGAAACAATCGAGTAATTATAAAAGTAACGTAATACATTAACCCGAATGAATTAGCATTATTGGTTTAAATTAAACAAACGAAAAGAAAAAGAAAAAGCAGAAACAGAAACCAGGCGACTATTCTCGGTGACTTCTGTTTGTGCGGATCTTCGTATACTTAGTCTATTTCTCTCGCTCTTCTTTCAGTAGCGGGCATTAGAAAAGGACTAGTTTAACAGATTTTGTTAAACGTTGTCACTGTGCACATCATTTTATTGTGTTGTTGAAAGAAAAAAAAAAAAACGAAAAAAAACAACAGAAACAGAAATATGGCGACTATTCTCGCCGTTTTCTCTTTGTGTCGATTTTCGTGAAGATTTTTTTTTGTCACTTTTACTCCGCGTAAAAGTGAACGGGCATTTAAAAAGAACAGATAGTTTAACAGATTTTGTTAGTTCGACGAGTTTACTCTCTATCTCAAAACTCGCGTGTGTCCCATCAGAAGTTTCACTTCAAAAATTAATTTTTTATTTGTGAAAATAATAAACGCGTGTTTTCGTTAACATACGACGCATTAATATTGTTATTATAAAAATAGAACATTTTTAAAGAAATAAACATAATTATTGCAGACTATCATTTAACTTTAAAACAAGATCACTTGGAAATCGTTATACCATAAACTAAAATTTTTAAAATGCGAATAAATAATTCATTTTTATTATTTTTACAATTCCCATGCTAATTTATCTTTTTAAAATCATGATTTCAATTTTTTTAATGTTATGCCGTCACTATCATAACTTCCAATCGATTAATTCAGTTAAATATATTTTTGCGATTTGTTCATTTTTCTTTTAAAATTTAAAGTTTACCCCATCCATTTCCCTAACACAACCAGGCAGTCAAAAGCAGCACCAAGATGATATATTTTGCAAAGACCCATGAGCATATAAATGGTTTCATCAACGATGTACCACAAACTACTGTTCAATCGCACAATTGATTTTATATATCTGCTGTAAATATTCCCATAAATGATTTCTTAAGACGTATTTATTAATAAACAGAATAGTAATGTAATATTTTTACCTTCGCAATATGCGCATAAAGCTTATAATAACTGTTTTCCACTTCCTGTTTCGTAGTAAGCAACTTATGTTTTTCTTCCTTTAGCTTATGCTTTTTGGCGCGTATGTACAGCAATTCGGTCTCAAGATTTCTCATGTGGCGCACCTTTCGAATTCGACAATTTTTTGCATACATCTAAAAATAAGCTATAATTTACTAAAAGCAAAAATATTAAAATAATGCGATATTTTTTGCTTCTAGTGTAACAAATTGAAGCGTTTAGAACAAAAGTTGGAAAAGAAAAAAATTTTATATCGAAAAAGAAATATTTAAAAAAAAATACAGACTTCAAGATTTACTCTAGAAATTTAATAAAAACGCACTAAAAAGTAAAAAGTAATTGCTTAATAAAAAAATAATATATTTAAGAATAATACACATAAGGATATTATGATTATTTTTAAACATTAATACTTATTAAAAGTCGGCACCAAATTTAAATTACAATAACTAAACACTGCATTAAAAATATTCCCGAAGTTTTCAATACTCGAATTATCGAAAACGATAAATCGTGTTGTTACACTCACTGTTTCTAATTACTGTTGAAATTGGAATTTGGTACTGCCTCTAATAAGTAATATTGTTAAAGAATAAATAATCAAAATATACCTTTGTAGTATATTATTCTGAAATATTATTTTTTATCAAATGATTATTTTGTACTTTTTAGCGCATTTTTATTAAATCTGTACAGTAAAATTCGATATTTTTTATTTCTAAAACTATTTTATTTCAAAAGTTTCAGCGTAAATAATTTTGAGTAACAATGCGAATAAATCAACTTAAGATGCTGCTACTTTCTATACTGTATAAAGCTGAATATCAGTTCAGAAATATATGTAATATTCAAATTCCAGCAATGATACGCTTTCAAATCGCACTTTAGATGTTTCAAATTCATTATCTTTATCCAAATCTACATTTCTATGAGAAACTAACTAAAACTTTACATCACTCGCGGTCATCGTATCTTCATTTTTAAAACTATACTCGTAGTAGGTGGTCAATTTTTCCTATATCGTAATGAAAATTTTTTTGGCTAATTTTTATATACCGATATTAAGCAAAGAAAGTATATCTCTAAGGAAGCTATTTTATTAACGTAATTTAGTGACTATTCAGTCAGTATTAACTGATACTCATCGGCATTCATATGGTACCACCACTGACCGATATAGTTCCCAATAAACAAAAGATATCATTAGAGTCAAATCAAATGTTCAAAAGTTATAGCCCGTAATGTTAATATACATGAAACATTTACAGCAGTAATGAGCTTGTAAATAGTGCTGCGGAGGTTTCAAATTCGTTTTTTTTTTACCTGAATCTATATTTATCTGTGATAATTAACACTGATAATTGTCTGACTCAAATAAAGAATTCGTTCTTTCCGATACATTAATAATAATTTAGTCAATCGCGTCTGTTATATTACTAAAAATTTCTCTAAAGAGACCCCCTCCTTGTTTTCATGCTATTTGATGACTACTCAATCTGTGTTCACCGATATTATCAAAACTCCAGAAGCGATCTAATTGCACGGCAACTGACTAATGTAAACAGAACAACTATACGTTAGTGATGAAAACTATAATCTAAAAGTAAGCAAATAAAGACGAACTAACATGTTTTAAATAATCGGTAAATAATCGTACTATTTAGCTTGCTCTTCGAAAATAAATGAGAAAAATAATCTCATCTATAAATTTAAAAAAAATAAAAAACAAAACAAATGTTCATTTGTTTTATTGCACTTTAAATTACATTAAACATTCAGGGGAGAGATAAATTATTGGTAGCGCTAAATTATCAAACACTAACAACTGAATACAGAGATTACCTGGTAGAACAGAAATGAAAAGATAGTTTGTCATTTAATCGCAAAAACATTGCAAAGTAATTTTAAATTAGTTTAACAACAATTACAATTAGGTTTTTACTTAAAAATATAACGGAAATTGAACACATCACCGGCGAAATGTACTCACCGCAGAACGTAACAACGTTAACAGTAAAAAACGATAATTATCGTTTCTCTCTCCGGTTCACAACTTCAATATTTCGTGTAACAGTTAGAATTTACCAGTCAATTTAATCAACCATGGTTAAACTAATGATTTCCTCTTTTTTGCGATGCGATGATTTCCCTGCTCCGATTTCCTTTCAATCAACGTAACCTACCGAGGTGCGTTTTAAATCAGTTTTTCAAGTTCCCCGTGGCAATGATATCATTGATATGTTCTTCTTTCCCGAACTTGTGAAGGAACACAATTTTTAAAAATCTTATTTACAGATTTATCCGTCTCTTCCTTATGATCCTACTACATTTCTACACCTTAATTCAGTTTCAACGCAAGTTTTTAAATATACGACTGAATTGCCGTGTAAAACACGAAAACGATTAAACTATCACTCCAACCAAGATACCGAAAAGATCCTTAAAAATTCAAAAAACAGATACTTTTTTAGTAGATAAAGAATAAAAAGTTTCGTACTCGATTTTTAATTCGCCTACGCAACTTCCGTATCATTTCCGCTTCAGCGAGAGTAAGACTAAAACGTTCCACCAAATACCGAACAATGCGACCAACAGGAACATTAATTGTACTATAAAGATACGAGAGCAGGTCTTCTTTATCTGCCATTCCGCTAGATGGTAACGTGTCGATATCATTTTGACTACCTAAAAACATCGGATAGCATAATGCGATAAATACAAAGTAAACAGATCGAAAAATCAAACAGCACAAATTTTACTTTTTAAAAAAATCATAGTATTTAAACTACAACATTTTTTATTGATTCCCTTTCTTTCGACTCTACTGTTAGCAAACTTACAACCCTAAACGGATTTAATTTTTATAAAAATAATGGATAAATCGATGGTAGTAACGGCCATCTGTGCACTAGCTAACACTGCCGGATCAATCGTAGCTGTTAAACATCTGAGACTACCATAATGAATATAATTAGAAAAATAATTATACAAAAATTCTTTTATTTATAACCCTCAACGTTTCAGACAGCTTCGGACGATCATCAGAAGCGAATTATCTTTTTAATAATGATATCCTTAATAAACCTCTGCTTCAAAGTCTGTTTCCTAAATGACTTTTTTCTCGTATCTTTAGACTTATCGATGTACGGCACAACATTTTTCCTCCATACTATATTGGAAGCTTACCGGCTTCATAATTAAAAGCAGCTAAAAAATAACGTCATTATTGAAACGACTACGATGTATTCAGAAATGTTAGCTCATTTACAGAACTGAAGACTGCATTTTATTGTAGATGGGCGTTGCCTCTAGTGGAATTCTTCTAACGATAGATTACAAACAGCATCCACAAGTATGGTTAAATTTGAATATGGTAACTTCTGCATTCGTTAAATCTTTTTATATTTTTAAAAATTAAAAGTTTACTTGAGGTCGAAAATTTACCGCATTATGTACGTAACAAAACGTTCTACTTCGAACTTGTCTCTTCGCTTTTTTGTCCCTTTATTATATAGTCATTAATTTAAACACTTAAAATAAAGGTAAAACTTCTTTTCGAAAAAAATGTAAAATTTGAAAAAGCATAATTCCAATACTTATTTAGTCGCAAAAAAATCACGATGAATCATTAAAACTAAAATTGCTACGCTCGCAATTTAAGCATTTATAAGATTACTAAATATTTAATTTTCTATAACGCGACAAATACTGCTTTTTTTACGCTTTTCACGGGCGTCAGAATAACTGAATGAGAAGCGCATTTTTTAACATAATTAGAGTACTGCTCACAAATGGAGCTGTAAGTGACTAAATAAACATAAAAACAAATACTGCACTGACAATAAAAAAACATCAGCATGCGGAGGGAGAGAAAGAAAGAAAACGTAAAAAAACAAATTCGTGTAATAATAAAAAGCTAACTACAAAAATAGTATTCATTTATTTACTTTTTTTTTTTTAATTTATTAAACTTCTGCGCGATAATAAGAACATAACTATCTATGATAATTCTTTCCCTTTCTCTTCCACAAACTTTCCTTTAAAGAAATATTTTCATAATCGATAAATTATTTTCAGTTTTTTATAGATACGATATACCTCCAACAAAGACGTGAAAAAAGGTCTGAAAAAAATGAAACAAATTTGTCAAATTCTTTCTATTTGTATTTCAGCGAACAGCGCAACATAGTTCCGAAATACATAATATGAAATACGACGACTCGCAGACGTTCCAGTTTCTCAAAAACATATTTAACAATCTGACTCATCTTCAACGTATTAATTTTTGTAGTCCTTAAATTTTAATAATTTAAAGAAAATACTACTGCTTCAATGAACCCGTATGTCTACATAATCCGAGTAGCTATAGTACAATGCACAAGTTAGAAAAAAAAAAAAAACAATTAAAAATCCTTTTTTATATACAGGTACAACAAATAAAACTATATGCACAGTCTTCAGTAAACAAGACGATTAACAAAAAAAAAAAAAAAAATATACATACGAAATACAATCGTACATTTACACATCCGCAGAAATAATTATCATCTAATTTAAAAATTATTTGAAGGGAACAGGGTAAATACCAGAATAAACTAAATCACGTTTAAACATGCTAAATTTTTTACTTTTTCTCAATTCTACCTTAAATAAAGAGAGAGAAAAAAACGAAAATTAGTAACCGATTACACGGAAAAACTAATTATACAAAACAATTAATATACAATCAGAAGGTGAATTTGCTGTTTATCACTTAAGAACCGATAAAATATTTTTTTAAAAGCCCGTTTATACTGATAATGAAGAACCTTCAATAGCAGTAACTATATTAAAATCTAACTGTTTCAATTTTAATAACAGTAATCGAAGAATTAAGAAAAGGTAAATGAACAAATTAACCAACATTAAATTTTTATCTTTAATATACTTATATATATATATATATATATATATATATGTATTCATATACCACACGAGGCAAACTCTTATCCAATACATATATTGATGTAATTAAAATATTTTTAATAATAGTAATTATCGCAAATCATTTAATGTCCTTGTTAGATTCACCAGGAGCAGTACAGTTACGCGCTTATCACTATGAAGAAAATTAATAAATTAACGCTTATTCGTTTACAGCATCATATTCTCTACATCCGTATGCTATGCTTACGATAGTACTCCTCACCCACGCAAGTCATATCATATCAGCTTTAAATATATTCGATTACAGTTGAAACCATCAACTCAATGTTTAGCATCTAGTGATCATTGCACTGTTTCCTACTGATAATTCCTTGTGAAACTTTTTCAAATTTCGTTTTACCAAAAACAAGGCTTCTAAAACACATCGATCGTTTTATCTGTTAGGATATTTTGCGAAATATAAATCCTCCTCCGGTTTAATTACTTTCAATATACCGACACTTAGAATGCTGAGTACGTATTTACACAAAGAAAAAAATAAATAGTTACGTCGTTGTTTAAGAGTTAAAAAAAAAAAAAAAAAACAAAACAATAATTAAAAATGTCATAAAATAAATTGTCAAAAACATTCATATTCAAAGTATTGATCTAACGCAATGTCCGATCGAAGATAAGAAGGTAAAAAAAATTTTGGCCAAACCTAAAACTGAAGTTTTTACTTTTTTATTCTTTCGACCATAATCAGAACTATTATCATTGTTATTCTTTCAGCAATTTTGATACTTTTTTTCACGCTAAAATCAAAACTACCTCTAGTCGTTTTCCTAATTACATCTGGTAGTCTTTCAGTAAAATTAAAATGGATACCACGTTTCGCTGGCGTTTTAATGAACGGGTATTTATTTTAAAAAGTCGAGGGAAAATTTTCAGCTAATATATTGAACTTATTTACTTTAATTTATTTATCTGATTACCATTGAATAAACTTATAAAATTAAAACAAATTACAGGGACATTTTATGATCAAACCATTACAAAAAGTCAAATTAGAATGCAAATATTTTAAAGCAGAAAAAATCCACATATTTGTTGCATTATTAAGATGAAGAAAAAAAAAGTATTTTAAAATTAAGAATACTTATTGGCTTTCATATTTTATCGTGTCATAAATTTCATTTGAAATTTGAAAAAACTTAATCTATTCGCGTAATTCTTAATCTTTTACGGTTTTTAAATGAATGCAATACCCGACTCGATGACGAAACATTTACGAACGTTCCCCCACTGGTTGTTCATGTATTCGTCATTTTAGTAAATAAATATAACACATTCCATATATTATATACTTTACTGCCGAATAAAACCTCACACGTGTTATACGGAAATGATCATCACAATGAAAAATTTAACATCTGCCTGACCGTAATATTTTACTAGCAATTTCCAATTGGCTGCAATGAAGTCATTTAAAACTTGGACGGAACAGTTACGGTATTGATGATTAATATACTTATTTTAGAAAATTTAAAAATAGTATAGAAAACTACGTTACTCTAACCTCTCCTTTTGTATAATTATTTTTTTAAACGTTAGTAAATATTTTCATTTTATAGTTTTTTGTTTTTTTTTTTTAATTATTTAAATTTAAAATTTAAACGTCGTATGTAACTACCGAGGCTATTAAGACACCTAGATCCAATAGAAGTTACAACAGATCACTTAATTTCCTGTTTATTATAAAATTTAAGAAAGTCCGAACAAAATCAGATTTATTTTACAAGAGTTAGGGCAATGGAACATAGATCGCAAAGCCAGTCATTAAGTAGTGTAATTCACAATTGCAATTTTCATGAACCACTTGGTAACAGGTAATAATCCAAGAGAATAATAAAGATTGTTCGGAATCATGAAAATCGCAATCTGGATGAATTTCTTGGAGGATTAACGTATAATTTATTTTCTTAATTTTAATCTTAATTATATTATACTTTTAATTACTGTTTATTAGTTTAATAGATTACAGTTAGAGAAAAGATAGGGATACGTCAAAATTAAAAAAATGGAAATCTTTCATATTTACTAATTTATATTTCGGTCATATTTTGAAATAAATTATTATTATAAAAGGGTAAGGATAAATATTGTCTGAATGAATTCACGTAAATCAAAATTTTCACCACGCTGAATAGCAAAAAAAAAAAAGGAAAGAAAAATTAGGACCATCAATACAAAAACATAAAAAAACGTATATTCAGGGTGGCCATCCCAAATGAAATTTTTCTGGTTTTCCTGGTTCTGAAATTGCCGCAGAATTGTTTACGAAAGTCTAACAAACTGAAACTACAACAAACAAGACAATGGCAGGACAAAAAAATTTATTAAAATTTTTTAGCAGTTGGAAGTTATTTTATTCATATTTTAAACATTGCGCTGTTATAATGGCACTAATTTAAGCAATATATGTTTAATTCAATATCACAAAACTTAATAAAAAGTTTATAGCACGCTGATCATAGCACTTATTAAAATAATTCTGAATTATAAAACTTATTTGAAATTTAACACTTGAATTTGTATCACAGGTTCGACTTCATGAAGCTTAGAGGCTGAAGCCGGCCTCCAAAAAAATTGACTGCGGATATGCAGCTCACCAATAAATTGAAACGCGGAATACAAAAATTATTTTTGTGTAGCGTTAAAATTTCAATTATTATGAACTTAAAATATCTGCACCAAAAAATTTCATTCAAGTTTATTACGTGTTAGAGCAAGTAATGGTTCCGCTTGCTTTATTTTAAAATACATATTAAGAAATAATACAAATTCAATTAAATTTTATAGTTGAAATTACAACGTAAAGTATAATTTTTAATTTCAAGATTGGACCTTCTTCTGCTTCTGCATTATTTTTTATAAGTCAGCCTCTGCGTTTATAATGTAAAAATTGAAAATATATTTTTATTATTAATATCGATAAAGGAAACATACGTCTTTTGCCTCTTCACACTACAAATTAAACCAAATATAAAAGTGATTTATTTCTAAATACTAGTATATACAAAACTAAGTAACTTTTTTCAAATACAAATACTTTCAAAAGGCATAAGCGACACAATATAGTACTAAAAATTGCTTTTATCTTTCAATTTAAATGATTTTCTCTTAACGAAAAAATGTTTTGGCTCTTTTTAGTTTTTTTCCTAATTATAAAAAAAAATTCCGGTTTATTCCGTGTTTCCCCAGCTGGGTGGTGGCCATCCTAATATACATATATTATCTGGAAATTAAAATTAAAAATATACTCCCTAAACTTAGTTATCCTTTAGTTGTAAAAGATATTACTACCATTACAGTAAGCGACCAAAATTTTTGCCTTTCTCTATACTTGCTTTCAACTGTATTTCAACGGTATTCAAAGTAACTTTTTATTCAAAAAATATTGAAATTAATAAAAGTTTACCAGCCAAAAAATGAATGTGAATCCTCGTCAATTTTCATTTTTCAAATTTTGCGTTCTCTAAAAAGTTAATTTCTTCGGTGGTAAATAAAAACCGAAACAGCAACATTTTTTTAGTTTTACTAAATATTCTTGAAACATTATACATGATTAATTTTTCTTCAAAACACATTATATTTGTATTTTTTAAGAGGTTTTTTAAAATAATTGAAACTATTTCCCTGTTTTTTTTTTTAATATCGTTCTCTGTCAAACATCACCGTTTTAATACTGCTTCCTAATTTTCACTTTTTATTCAAAATAAGTGCGCCTGGGAAATTAAAAAGCAAAGAAAAGTCAAGTATTTACTTACTGATATTTATGATCGTATTTTCATCTTTGCTATCCTGATTCATAAGAAATTCTGTAATATCAGCATCATTTACGCTATTATACTTAAAAGATTTACGCCCGGTAACTGAGTAATCTTCACTTTTACCAGAAACGATAACTTTACAATCGTTTACATGTTTATTTACATCTTTGTATTCATCATCTTCATCAGCGCCATCATCGTCATCGTCTTCATCACTGAAATAGCGTTCGCAATGATTGTAACCGTTATTCTTAAAGTTATATCCGTTTAATTGCTGAAAACACAAGACAAAATTTTAATCAGAAAGTAATGTATTTTATTAAATTCTATTTCATTACGAAAAACGCGCGGTTACTAATAAATTTCCTTGTAAACATTTTAAATAACGGAAAATACTAAAATAATCGTATGAATATATTTGTATTAAAATTTGAATTATAAAAAAAAAACAAAAAAAAAAAAAACGATCCATTAGCTTATTCAAAGTAAAAATTTTGCAAATATTAACTAAACCAACATACCTTTAAAAACTCATATGTGAAGTAAATTCGCAACGGCAGAAACTAACGTATATTTCTCAAAACTGTATCAAAGGTTAAAACCAATTTCATTCTAACCTATGAGCTCCATCACACTGAAACCTATAATTTATGCTATCATAGTAATAATTTTGCAAATGAAAATAACGATTAGAACTACCACTACACTTCACATTGGTTATTATTTTCCATCCTCACTCATTGTCTTCCTCAAATAAAACTATATTATGTAATCACTCTTAACTAATTAATTCTTCATCCAATATAAATTTTCCCTTCTGTCGTACGCAAGTAACAATTGTTAGCCTCTTTGCTTTGTTTTACCGGTGGAATTAACCTGTTTTCAAGATATCTGTATACTACTACTATAATCACATAATTCATCAACGATCAGAATACTTACTCCTTACCCGTTTTAATCAAAATAAACCATGTTTTTATTTGTATACTTTTATTTATTAGTATCGTAAGTCCATTGAAGTTACAGCCTCTTTATACTGTTTTATGAAAAACCAATTTAAACTTTTACACTTAATTTACATTCATTTTCACTATTTACAAATACTGCTCATCGATTTTCCCACCACATATTTTCGGCACCCCTCGCATGTATTTAACGAAGATGTTTTCATTATTGCAAAACTATTTTTTTTCAATCTTGATAATAACTCAGAGGAATGGGGTTTAAATAGGTGAAGCAGAAACAGGCATTTCACCGAGAAGAAAATATTTCACAGAAACAAAAAAAACCTTAAATAACAAGATAGATTTAAACTTTAAAAAAACTTTCCAGGTACGATTTCCAGACTGCATTACTATATGAATGAAAACAATGAACTATAAAATCGGAAAGAAAATGAGAAAACTTCCAACGAATACAAAGGATACTGAGAATCACATATATACGGATAAAGTAAGAAATTTAGAGCTAACAGGAGGAATGAAAGACTATTAATGTTGTAATAAAATCTTAAAGATGAACAGAACACCTGTTGAAAGAGATTAGTATGCTTACAAATTAGTCTAAAAATAAATAATAAAAAAACAGGAAAAGTAGAAAAATGACAACTGATGTGAACAAAAATTTATCTCGTAACGTAAAAAGAAAGACGCGAAGGGGAAAAAAAGAAAGATTGCATTGTCGAAATTTTATTAAAAACAAAAAATCACGAAATCAGACCGCATGCAGTTTACAATAAAACGAAAAAATCATACAATTCAAAACAAACTGGCATTATACGGTTTTAGTTTAGAACGCTCAAAACATAAATATAGAAAACTTATATAAACCGGTTTTTTCTTATAATTACACGTTTACTTTAACGCATAAAGCAAAAAAAAAAAAAAAAAAAAATGAAACTGAATATAAGTGATAAATGGTTAAAGCTTTCACAGTGAATACTCATAATAAATAAAGTGCGGATACAACTGTGTTAAACAGAACTATATTTGCTTGACGTTTCGGCCAGCTTACACTGAACATCATCAGAAGCGAACTAACGTCAAGAAAATATAATTCTTTTTAACACAGTTGTATCCGCAATTTATTTATTTTAAATAGAAGTGAATTTAATGGTAGCTCGACAAAAAAAAAATCAGAAAAACTTTTCTCCGATTTATCATTCTTATCAAAATATTTTCGGATTATTAATAAAAAAAATTTGTTTACTTAAACGACACGTATATTTTTTTTTCTCCCTATTAGTTTTAATTTAAATTAAAAACCAACGAAAAAAATATGTTCAGGGTTCGTTCTTCGAAATTAAACGCTTATTATACAGTAGACTGATTGAAGATGCTTAAATGCACTAAGTAAATTTCAAAAATTATAATTCCCAATAATGGTGAAATGTAAAATGCTGTAATTTTTAATATTTCAATAAATAAATAATCAATTATGTAGACACGCTGTGAATTCATGTTTGGGAGCAGTTTTTGTGTCTAAATCTTAAACACTGCATTATGTTTTAATTTTTTTTTTCTGGCTTTAAAGCACATACAGTTTACTCAAAAAATGTTTCGAGTTTACTTTTTTCCTCCCGTCATTATCCTTCAGGATTAAATTTCATGAGGAGAAATTTTAATTCAGAAAAAAATTCTATCAAGATTTTTAACACACACAGACAGACAAACAGACTGACAGAGAAGCAGACAGACAGACAGACAGACAGACAGACACACACACACACACACATACATACATATATATATATATATTTATTATATAGTTGTTCGTTAAATCCATACTAAATTTAAAATATTCTTTCATTAATTGCTGAATATTTCTTACCAACTAAGCTCCGAAAGATATATCTTCTTTAACCGATCTTCTTTTTAGGACCCTTCAGACCGAAAATTATTAACTTTATATTAAAATGTCTCGCGTTAGTTTATATTATTACCGAAAATTAAATGAAATCTATCACTTTTTCTGGGACTAATAATTACTAAATGTTATTGACGAACAACTAAGACGAATGACTCAATAAAAATACAAACTGAATAAATCTTAATTAAAATAATAGGCGAACGCGATCAATAATTTTCATAAACCTTAGCAATTTCTATACGGGAATTTAAAAATATACCTTCTTAAGCAATAGCTTCGGCGGTAAATTGAAATTTAATTTCTTTTTATCATCTTCGTCATTTTCTCTGATTTGCACATCACATATATCACCATGTATATAGTTCTGCAACGAAAATAATTTATCTCTTACTAGTAGCAAAATTAATTAAATTTTTACAATGTACACCTTCAAAAGCAAATTAAATATTGCGCAAAAAAAAATGTAGGTTTCATATAAACTGCATTAAATAAGTTACAAGTAACCTTAAGAGTTAAAAAAACAAAAGAAATGTAAAAGAAAAGCAAAACACAAACGCATTATTCGAAACGACACACACACAGTGTTTTAAATTTATTTATTTAACAGCATCACATATTGAACTGATCTCCAACTCTACATAAAAACCGTACATACTCGTATTCTGAGGGAGTAATATTGTTAATAATGTTAATCCACAGTAAATTAACTAATTCGAATGTTAAAAAAATATATTTAGCAAGGGTCTTTATTTAATTAACCCTTTTTCAAAAAAACACTAAAAAAAAATCGTTCATTTCTAACGTACAAATTTATTACACAGATTAAGAAATAAAAAATAAATATTTATTCACGTTTGGGAATTATATAAAAATCTAAAATTTAAAAAAAAAAAAGGGTCATTACCGACTTCTTTTTTTTTTATATGATTTTAATAACATACAAAGTTCTCATGAAGAAAACTACTACTAATGATGTAATTGTTTATTTTTATAGAAAAGTTCTATTTCAATAATATCAATATGAGCTTCATGAATAAAATAAACTTGAAAGTTGCAAGCATTACTTAAAATCCAATATATTTCAACCTATGTACACCACGCTATGTCGATAAACATATACAGATGCAGAAAATTACTTACACCATCGTCCGAGTTTGAATCGGCTTCAAGGCTGTTTTCACTTTTTATTAAGATCATCTTGTCTATTTCGTGGTCCTATTAGTTCAAAAAAACAAAAAGATTCCCTTTAATCGAATGCATACGACAATAAACGAAGAAATCTTAATCGTTAACATTAATACTTACAGGCAAATCATCATCTTCATCCCCATGAATTGAATCACACGTCTTATCCGCCATAAACATATCGTTATAATCTTCATTATCAGACGTAATTTCGGATTTAATGTCATCTAAAGGGATTTCCAACTGCATTGCTTCTTCCTGCAAAATAAAACGTACATAAAAATTTAAAACAGTCGCCTCAGAATATAAGCAAAATATATGCATAATTAAAACTAAAAATGTTCAAATAAAATAAAAATAATACTAAACTATTTACGAAATAAATAAACTGCGGCATAGAATCAAAATACATGTAAAATAATAGTTATAAATATATATGCTCTCATAAATTACCTCATAAAAATCCTTTTTCCACAATTTAAACGATGCAAAACGAATGCAGCTTGCGTTTAAAAATTTGCTCATAATTAAAGAAAACGAGTTAATACAAAAATTTACGTAATCTAACAATTTCGAAACATTTACCGATGTTATTAATCGAAGTATTCGCATAGAATCAATGAATAATATAACGTAACGACATACTGCGAAAAAATATACAAACATGACGATTGATTAAGTAAGTGTGAACAAGCACCTGTTGCATATAATTTTTACACATGCATCTAGTTAGAAAAGACGACTGGTTAATACCTGAAAACATTGCAATTCATAAACAGCATTAAAAATATACATATTACACGGTAAAGATTAATTTGTTTTTTTAACATTTTAATATAAATCACTGTAACACGCGCGTGTACCGTAACAATTTTACAGCAACATTGCGATATCATAAACAACGTTTGTTTGGTACAGTATAAACGTAAACATGCATTTTGTTATAATTAAAATGTTAAACTCCGACAACCACTGCGTAATCCAATCTATGAAAAAACCCACAAAAAGCCCTTCATGTAAATTTAGCCATCAACATTATTCAGCCACGGTGAACAAAAATATAATATTAAAATAGTCGTATATAAAAAACTAAAGATTAACATTTTTTATATATTCCAGTATTAAAAAAAAAAAAAAAAAAAAAAAAAAAAACAAGCACACTGTTTAAAAATTAGTATAACAAATGCAACAGTTAATCTCGCCGCCCAAAACCCTTACATATACAATTACTTATATAAAAGCGAAATGATTTTACATACAGATTTACTTTCTTCCATTTTATCGAATTTTTACGAGCATGGATGATATACATGTAAAACTGAACTTCGAATGTCAGCGAAATAAGATTTAACGAAAAATTTACTCACTCTTACGCAAAAAAAAACAACAATAACATCATAATACAAACGGATAATACGCGAGAAGGAAGAATACTCTATAATTTGCTGTTAAAAGTGATGAGATAAAATACAAAAGAATGCGCCATCAGCGGTTACCATCGCTGTCTGGGTTCTTTAAGTGTGTGTCAATGTCGTAGTTTATCTGTGGAGGTGTTGGTACACCACCACTAAGTCAGTGTCACTATTCAGCAGATTTTATGCAGCGGTTCATCAAGGAGGAATGCTCAAACCCGCACATTTCAGTTTCTGTCATGGTAAAAAACGATGACTAACGCTTACCGCTCGGCTACAACTCGTACTGGCGAAGAATTAAACGAATGAGTGATTCAATGTATACGCGATCTACCTCACACATAAACACACATCGTAAGAACGTATTATATGCTTGTAGTGGTAAACCAGTAGCAAAATTAAAGCGTTTGCCGCTTAGCAAAAAAAAATAAAATGTAATTACGAATGGAGACGATCGTTGCTTCGACAATAGACCTATGCCAAGTTATTTTTGCACGAATATAGCTTATTTTAATAATTAATTCGTAAATTTACATTTGCGTAGTAGATCTCAAACCGGCCGAAGTCGATAATGTATTAAATCGGACTATCGTTAATACAAAACTCGAGAATTTGTAATAAATAACCAATTAATAATTTTTAATACGTTAAAAAAAAAATTTAAGGCTATTTCACTTGAACAAAAATTATTTTATTAAATATTAATAGGAAAATTTCTTTGACTGGATCGGTTAAATTAAAACTTAACTCTTCTTTGAAATTTGACTTATATTTCCATTTCATTATTGCTATTCAACAAAATTATTATACAAATGATCGAATAAAAAATTAACACTCGTATAATAATAATAGCGAGCGAAGCATAATTATAATCATTATACAAAAGATAAACTTTTATAACTATCAATTACGATCTGCAATTTCTTCGAGTTCTTGATATTTGCCAGAAATTATGTATTATAAATTTTTCATATTTTTCCATAACATTTTATTTTGAGTCTTTTAAAAATTTATGATTACAAGTTACGAATATCGAATTCTTTCGTATTTTTAAAAAACAGTATTACTTAAATATAGGACTGCCAATTTGCTAAAATACGACTCAAGGTGTTTTTAACAATAATAATTTAAAAGCAGATTTGAAAATTTGGTTTAATTACATTTCAAAAAGCAATATATTTTTTTAGCGATTAATGCAATCGAATTATTATTATAACGATTTGTATTATCGATTTGATAAATGTAAATATTATAGTATACAACGGAAGTACCAAATCCTCCCCCTGCCGCTCGTTTTTTTTTTTCGATCGGTATATTAACTGATCTTATACCGAAATGTTTTGGGACTACCGAAATTCTGGTAATGGATATGTTTTTAAATGGTAACACATTGCGAACTTATGTTTGGAAATGTTAAGATCGATTCCAAACAGATTTATTTATTTGTTATTGTCAATAGTGTCATGTTTATTATTAATATTAATTTTACAAAATGAATTAAATAGCGATTCGAAAGGTAAGCTGTTTTATTACGCAATTCAAAGCGGTTTTGTATTCCTTTATTTTGTTTCTTTTATAACACTGTATGTTTTTGTTCATTTTAAGGTGTATTTAATTCGAATATATTGGGTAGGAGTTTAAACAAGAAACTGTTTTTTAATAATTCGTTTACAGTTGATTATAAACCGAACTCAAATTCAGTCGTTCATAACGATAATGAAAATACGATAATTATATACAACAGAATTCCAAAGACCGGTTCAACAAGTTTCATCAATGTAGCATATGATTTGTGTCGAAAGAACTCCTTCAGTGTGATACATTTAAATGTTACCAAAAATTCGCACGTATTATCACTGGCTGATCAGGTACGATACAATAACATTTTTTGCTATTGTCGTAAATATGAATTTTCCACTTACCTATAAGTGTGTGTATGTTGCATTTTTAGGCACGCTTTGTATATAACGTAACTCATTGGAATGCTAAAAAGCCGGCTTTATACCACGGTCACGTCAGTTATATTGATTTTTCTAGGTAAGCATATTCGAAAAAAATTCTATCTTTTATCGAATTTCCGTAAAGATAAATTAATAATGCTAATAATCTATTTTTTATTCAATCTTTGAATCCAGATTCAGCGTCGATCAACCTATATACATTAATATATTAAGGGATCCGCTTGATCGTTTTGTTTCGTATTATTATTTCCTAAGATACGGTGATGATTACCGGCCTTATTTGATAAGAAGTAGACACGGAAATAAACTCGTAAGTTCTTCATTAATATTTTTCATTTTTCCAGTTCTGTATTTTATTAATTTCTATAGTTTGTCGAAAACGCGCGCTTAATTTTTTAAACGATAATTTAACACTCCAGGGTTGTAGATTAAAAAAATACCGCTAATTTAATGTGCTAGAGTAAATTTCTTCGTATTCTTCAGGTGTGATTTTTCGGATTACTACATATATGTATCTTTTTTTTTCATTACAGAAATTGTGATACAATATTTAAAATTTTCATCAGTACTTTTGAGTAGTGTGCATCTAAAAGTGATAATTTTTTTTACTTCAAAATTAGCTAAAACAAAAAAAAATTAAAGTACTACTGATTTTTGTTTTATTAAATTACGTGGGAAGGTAACTTGAGTTTTTAAACAAACCCTCGACTTTTTTTAAGTATACATATATACTTTTGAAATTTGTTAAATATTATTAAAGATACAAGAAAACGGACAAACTTTTTCAATAATTCATTTTTTTTTACAATTATGATTATTGTTGATAATTTTTTTCATCGCTGTGAAGTCAGAATCCGTTTCATATTTTCCTAATCTCACTAAGATTGGTAGTTTTTCTTTTGTTTAATTTTTGAGAAGGGAAACCAAATTTAAAAATATATATATATATATCGAAGATCATTAGTTTTGTATAAAACATTGAATTTCATCTTCAGAGTCATTTCTATAAATATACTAGCCCCCCAAAAAATCAACCTAAACATATATGTATGTACTGATTTCTTTAAGAGATGCATAAATATACCGTAATAATTTCAGAAGTGAAATGCACTAACATTCTGTAGGTCACGTTATAAGTTTAATAATTCATATTTTTAAATATTTATTTTTTGCCGATATAAAAAATTATTTTCATTGAGAGTTTGTAAGTTATATTAAGAGTTTACTAATTTTACTTTTTTAATTTAACCTTTAATTAGCGACGTAAGAAGCATAAAGCCAATACTGTAAATTCAATACAATGAAATCTCTTTATGAATTTCTCAGAATATCTCGCTATCTATTGATTATGAAATTTTACATTAATAATTCGAATTTCCAAGAAAATGGCTGTTTAATTCCGCTGATTTAGTACTCATTAAATACCCTAAAGTTTATACCTATTTATTATGTTTATAAAATTTTGACGAAATAATGATCTTGTTTCTTATTTAGCTGCATTAATGCCCCATAGAAGAATTGAGAAAATTAACGGAATTCTGATACAACTCGAATATAGATGTAGAAAATATAGTTCTTAATCGGCCTTATTTTATAATAGTATTAAAATTTTATAACAATTCTAAATTAAGTATTTCTTATTATTATCGTTTTGGGTATATATAAGCAAAAAAATAAAAAAATCAGTTTCATCTGAAAAATAAAAATTCGGTGCATTACGTAAAACAACGGAAACACCAATGTTAGAATGTTTCGAAGCGCTATTGTTCATACTCCAAGTATTAACATTTTATCTAAATTTCGTTAATTATTTTCATTCAAAGTAATGAGTTAGAAATTTTTCCACTCCATTATAAGCTGTTGATCTCCATTTTATGACCAAACAACCAACCATATGCTAACTTTAATGTCGGAAAAAAGAACTTGTTGATAATTAGAATTTTTTTTTTTCCTGAAAATTTCTTGTGCAGTTTTTAGAATTTATATCGCATGGTATTAATTAACTACCCTCCAAAGTTTTCCCAATTTTAGTGTATTATGTGGGAAGATGGTATTAAATCGAAAGATGCAAAAATTATTCATTGGTATTCAGAAGAAAAAGCTTAAAACAATAAAGTATTAAATTAAACGAATTTACAAAAACGTATTGCGATAACACTTATAGTGAACTAGGCTGGTGTTACTTTAATATTTTGCCGAGCCGTTAAAAAAATATATATTAACCAAAGTTGTTGACAATAGCCTTAATAAAAGCCCAGAAAAGAACTGTTTACACTTAAGAATATAGTAAAATAAAAAGTGAAACAAAAATATAAAAATTAAGAAAACAACACGATGAACGATTGCCGAACGAACGAATAAAAAATGAAAGCAAAATTGCATGCGCGTTTCAACGATCAAATAACCAAAGCTAACTTTTAGATATGGTATATCGAAAACCGAGATTGTACAGGATGCGGCAGCATAACTTCCTTTTTTAAAATGTGCCACTTTTTTTCTACTACATTTTTTAAAGAAATAATAACAGGAAATCGAAATAAAACTGCAAAGGAAAAATCATACATATTGCCAATAGGATCTAGAGTATGTTATTGCGATTTTCTGTTATTATTTCTTTAAAAAATTTAGTAGAAAAAAAGTGGCGCATTTTAAAAAAGGAAGTTACCCTGTATTAAATTAAATATAAAAATATTAAATAAAAAAGCAGAAGCACTTCTAATGTTATTAACCCGTTTTATATATGTATTAAGCAAAAGCAATTTAAAAATATCGCTATTTCTCGCGTTTATATTTGTGTTCGTGTATAAATATGAAAAAAAAAAAAATTTAGCTTAGTACTTATCGGTTAAAAATATATTTCTTTATTATTTTCGGGGTTCATTTAATAATATTAAACCGATAAAAGTAATTAAAGTTAAAATTACGAAAAAATCAATAATTATTACCATTGACGGAAGAATATATTTTTTTACAAATTTACGACGCTTTTGGAATCCACTATAATTGTCTGAAACATATTTTTTTTATTTTTTCTACATATAGTTTGAATGTAGGAATTATTTTTCTTCGTTTTTTTTTTTTTTGTTTTTTTTTTTAATTTACTTATTTCCTATAAAACCTTTTTAGTAATATATAAAATACTATTTAAATTTTACACTATTACCGCTTGTATAAAATAAATAAACAAATTTTAGACTTTCGACGAATGCGTTGAACGAAATGAGCCCGATTGCCATCCTAGTAATATGTGGTTACAAGTTCCATTCTTATGTGGACAAAATTCTGCATGTTGGTATGTAATCGCACTTATTATTTTAATAAAAAAATATTACAGTTTCAGCGAATATGACGGTGAATTGTCTGATTACTAAAATTTATGCTGTGTTAATTAAAAGTAGTTCTCTTCTCCTTTTTTTTGTTATTTTGAAATTCAAAATTGTGTTATTATTATCATTACATTTGGAGATTGTAACAAGAGATAGGAAAAAAAGCCAAAAACGATTTTTGCCATCCTGGTTTAAATTTATACCGAATAAGATAAATTATTCGTCTGAAGATGATATTTCAAACTTTCTATCGAACTAAATAAAACCGTTATAGACGGATTGACACTAAAAGAAAACGCATTATATAAACGATACAATTCTTTAAATATCCTCATTATCATCTTGTGTGGTACCCATTTATTAGAGTCATCTTAAAATTTCTTTAAAAATTAAATAAAGTCTTGTAATAATTGAATTTTTATTTAATTCGATGTTTTCGTAGTAATATAAATTTCTTTAATGAGTGTAGACGGATGTTATGACCGGTAAATTCATGATAATCACAGTAGTTAATTTCTTTTTTAAATTATTTTAATTTAAATTGTTCTTTCAAGGATTCCGGGTAATGAATGGGCATTAGAAGAAGCAAAACGTAATCTGATTAATCATTATTTATTAGTTGGTGTAACGGAAGAAATTACTAGTTTTATTTCTATATTAGAAACAATTATTCCGTCGTTCTTCCAAGGTGCCACGAAGCATTTCACTTCTAGTAAGTATTACAATTTTAATTGCATAATTCGTAAGTTTACGAATTCAGTTGTTTATTCATTATTTACTCTCCTAAGTGCAACAGTTCAAAATACTTGGAAAATTAAAAAAAAAAAAAGTAAAAGAATTGGTAAAACCTATATATCTACTTATTTATATACATAAAATTCAAGCACCGCTCATTCATTTGTTACGAAATCTCTGAAAATCACTAAACAAATAAATATGGAATTTAGTTAGTGGTGTTTATTGCCCTGTCCTGAGCTTTAAAAAAAAAAAAAAAAAAGTATTCAATAAGAAAATGTTTAAAATTACCTTGCAGTAGCTTTACAAGTAGAATTTGATAAAACTCAAATTGTCCCAAAATCTCAAAATTTTCAATCCTATAATAATGAAACGTTGTGAATAATTATCGATTGGGATGTAGACACTTTATTCGTTTGCTGATTTTCAGTTAAAGAAATATTAATCCTACTATTAACTTTAGGGGAGCTTTGAAAATGCATTTTTAATAATAATCGCTCATCTTATAATTTTTCTTGAAAGTGAATTATAAATGAATGGAAAGTCTGGTACATATCATGGAAAGGGATCATAATAATTCAGTAATAATATCATAACAATTATCGCTGTACAGTTTTTATGTAATTCGCAAATTTTCTTCTGTGCAATGTAGGTCGAAAAAACCATTTGAGAAAAACGAACAAAAAAATAGAGCCGACTAAGGAAACTCGCGCAAAGATTAAAAAGTCCGTGATTTGGCAAATGGAAAACGAATTGTATCAATTTGCGCTGGAACAGTTCCATTACGTTAAAAATCAGATGCTCGTCGATATAAACGGAAACGTGCAAGATAAAGGAATTCAATTTAAATTCGAAAAAATCTATCCTAAATAATCGTCAATACTCCTCGATTATTCTCTATCCAATAATTGATGTTGTTCTTAGAGTATACATTAGCTTCGTCCAGATTGCCTTATTTATCTCTTCTTCTGTTCGATGATTTTATTTTCTGTTCGATTTTAGACTCCTCATTCTTTTTTTACTTATGTACTTTTATGTTTTCTATAGTGCCGTCATCGAACAACAAAAATCAATAAAAGACTGACTTTTATATATAATCGACAGTTTTTCATGTTGTTTTTAACCACTGGTAAATACAGTAAAAACGCTTAGTATCATTTAATTATTGTTTATCGTGGCTGTGTTTAATTAGTTTGAATTTAATTAAATAACATACTTCAAGGAGCAAAATTTAGAAAATGAACGATGTAATTTTTCTTTTCTTTACACCATGTTTATTTCGGTGTTGAAATTGTTGAAATGTCGGTATATGCGATAGAAAAGAATATCTTAATTTAATAATGAAATAAAATTATTACTTAAGAAATATTTTGAAGTATTATGTATTCACTGTTTTGTCCAGTAGTACCATATTTTTACTGAATTACGTTGTATCTTACGGTGGTGATATTATTTCGTACTGATGTAATGAAATTATTTTGATTAATCTATTAAATATCGGAATTGTAAGAATAATCGTATTTATATACATCTTTTCAGGATGAATAATTATCTAAAAAGCGAAGTGAGTATTGTACAAATAATATAAGTTTACATTAATAGTATAAATCGAATGATAGGACAAGTTGTTATGTATCATGATACTCGTAATTTTACATAACGATGCTAGATTTATATATATATATATATATATATATATATATATATATATATATATATATATATGTGTGTGTGTGTGTGTGTGTGTGTGTGTGTGTGTGTGTGTAAACTCGGCCATTTTGGCCTCACAAGGAGCTGTGCCCCTTAACCCCTTTTGCTTACATTTTCATCTCTTTCTCTTCTATACTTTGTATAAAATATCAAAATTTACAACGTAATTCTTAGGCCGGCCCCCATTAGATTTTATAACGAAAAAATGTCCAAGTTTTATATAATAAAAAAGAAAGAAATTTTATTAAACTATCGAAACTACTTATATAAATAATACTTTTTTTGCGTTTCCATGGTATTACTAAATTAGCAATATAGTTTTTACACGATTCTCCCTATGGTAGGACTTCTTATTCATCAACCTGCACAGTAATAATAAGAAGTGTATTCATTATGTTTCCAAAAACGAAAACCACCACCGAATGCAAACGTGAATTACGGACAAAGAATCAGTAAAATCAGTCTGTCGAAAGCAAACTTCATTTATGATGCGAATCACATTCTGCTGGAATGTCCGTTCATTTCTTTAGAACTCGCGATATTGTATTCCGGTCTTTTGCATCTTGGCCTCCCTACGCCTTACAGCGCTCACAGCATCCTTTCTTTTCCTTCCCCCTCGACTATTCATTTACTAGCTTCATTCATATGTTCCATTTTTAATATTTTTCCTATATAATCATTAATGCTGTCATACTTTGGACTGGGTAAACATCCTTAACTGACATGTCTGAAAAAGTATATAAAAATAAATAAATAAATATAAATATGAGCTGTGCGCGAACAAACATAAAAAAACAGCAAAAAAACACATGCGACGAACGCATAACCTCCTTTTATTTTTGTTAATCGGTAAAAATGAAAATATTACAAATGTGACATAAAATTGGGACATTTTTTCTAATGGGAGCCGGCCTTAGAATTACGTTGTAATTAATATACATGTATATATCAATTATAACGTAATTCTTAGGCCGGCCCCCATTAGAAAAAATGTTCCAATTTTATGTAACGTTTTTAAATTTCCATTTTTACCGACTTCCAAAAAGAATACGTTCGTCGCGAATGTTTTTTTTTTTTTTCTATTTGTACGCGCATAACTCATATTTATATATTGTCCATTAGAAAGAATACCATTCAGCTTAGGTGCCATGTGACTAATGATTAAAATCGGTCAACATTAATTGAGTATTCGTCAAAAAATGTGCAAATAAATGTGGTCTCTTTGGATAATTTTTTTTTCTTATTATTGTTTATTAGTATAACAGGCGGTTAACTTAAAATGCTATCGATTTGCAAAATTACCATGGAAATTTAGCTTTGTTACCGACTTCTAAAAAAAAGGAGGGTTCATCCCGTTTTTTTTTTGTTTTTTTTTTACGGTTGTTCGCGCGTAACTTATATTCATATGGACCGATTTTACTAATTATTTGTCTATTAGAAAGTGTATCACTCAGACTATATGAGTCCCAATGAAAATTGGTGAATATAAACTGAGTATTTGTCAGAAAACGTGGAAAAAAAACGGGCCGAATATATAAAACAATTATGTTGTAAATTTCGATCATTTTATACAAAGTATAGAAGAGAAAGAGATAGACATTTAAGCAAGAGGGGTCACAGAGCCCCTTTCGAGAATTGTCGAGTTTTTATATATAATACACTCTATTGAAAAGCACATATAAATTGAGAAATTCCGTTTATAGTCGTTAATTTAAAAAGATGGGCAAAAGAAGAAATTAAGAGAGTAAGACTAGCAAGCACGTAACCAATCATTCGACGACTTTCTTATAAAATACGGCGAATTCTTATGTGAACAAGGCAATATCCGATTAGTGTGATAAGAGACCGGTGAATACGCGAGAATTCATCCGCACTGATGGTTGTAAAACGTTATTCTCTTCTCCCACAGTTTTGAGAACCGGCAGTCGTTCACACTAAACACGGTATACTAATCGTTATCATTTCTAGTCCGCTGTGTAATCGTTTCATGTAACTTTACAGCCGTTTAGTTTAATATAGTCGTAATTAATCTAGTCCGTCATGGGGTAACTTCAGTACATTTAAAATACGAATATATAAATTAAATAGAATTTTGCTAACGAGTCGAAAAAATAAAAACAAACAATAACACCTAGTATCAGGACCCAAATCTGCATATCACAGAGTCTTCGTCGAGTGGAACCAAACAGGCCAGATATTATTTTTTATTTCCACCTTTATAATTTTTATATAGTTATAATTGAGTATATGAACGAAATTGATTGTGAATTGTGTGTTGTATGTCATGTATCATGTGATTATTATCATAACTCGTTTTTGGATGGCCCTCGGTGCGAGTATTATAGTTTAATAGTTCGAGCTAACTTATAAATACCTACATTATCGGATATTTTTCTAGTTTATAACATTCGAATTTTCAACCTATAAATTCAGCCTTCGGGGCTTTGAAAACCCCGAAATTTGGAGACTGTTTGTTTCTCAGTTATTGTGAATATTGACAGAAAGCTTGTTTTTCCCTTTCCTCACACAATACAGTTAGAGTACCGTATTGTCGCGTGTACTACTCGCCCTCATGTAAGATCATCTCTATTTCAGCTATCGAAAAATTTGAAAAAAACTTGTAAGCAACACTTTCATTATCGTATTACAAAATTTGTGAGGAATTAATGAAGTTCATTAAGTTGCATTAAGAAATACTTGCGATGATCAGTAGTCGTGCTCTTTTATTAGATATGAAAATATTACAGTGCAAAAATTATCAGGTACCTATATTTTGAAATACGGTTTAGTAGTTTATTTTTTAAAGCTTCTGTCTTGAATAGGGATGAAGACTTTATCGATTCTGTGATAGCAGACTCGTAGCGAACGTGCCTATGTCCTGGCTGTATAAACCTAGAATACAAAACATCATTGTGTTTTTAGTATTTACTCTATTCTATTCATTTCAATCAAATTATAGCGCAATAGTATGGATGACAATCATATTAAAGATCAGAACAGCGCAGGCCTAAATAAACGAGCACAACAATGTGAAAGAATGTTTGTTTAGAAAGGGGGAGATCAACGACTGGTCAACTGCAATCCTCATTGAAGACTCGCACCTCCACTTTACGGCATAAAATTCGGGGAAAAACGTGCGTGTGGTACAAGCGATAATACGGCATTACAGTTAAGAATTTCGAATAATCCTACGAATACAACATTCACCATATTTCTCTAGTTTGAAGCACCGAGATTTTCAACTTCGAAATCGGGTTTTCGAAGTTCTAAAAATCCGAAAATTCGAAAAATAATGCACCGAAATAATTAACAGATTTCAAATAGATCATTTGATATCTACATTAGTATAATTACTAAAGATAAAGCTGTTGGTGTTAAATTTTACCTGCCCATTTTATTGTAATAAGTTGATGTAATTACATACAAACGCATTAAAAATAAACATTTTTATTTTAATTTTGTACGCTCCGTTTAAAGCAAAATTTCTTTTAATATAAAATTTTTGGAAAGATATTTTTAATTTCTCCAATTTTATTTTAACTATTAATTAATATCACACGCGAAATAGTTCTCTTGGTCTTTATGCTATGCGTCCGTAAATGTTAAAACATTTACCTCCTTTCGAAAAATCTTACCTATTGCATATACATTTATTATTAATCATTGAACCCAAAGGTTCGTTTCCTCCATTCCGTTCTGTTTCTGGCCATCCGTTTTAGGTCCGAGTATGTTTGGCATCCCATATCTTTAATGATCTGTTTTATGTAATTATTCCTTGGTCTTCCTCTTCTTCTCTTCTTCCCGGTTTTTCCTTCTATAATCAGTTTTAGTTTCTCATCGTGTCTCAGTATGTGTCCCATCATCTTCGATCTGCGTCTTTTTATTATGTTTATTAATTCCCGTTTTTCACTAATCATGTTCATGACTTCTTCATTGCTCTTCTTATCTATCCATTTTATCTTTAACATCTTTCTCCACAGCCACATCTCTGCTGCCATCAGCCTCTTTTTATCGGTTTCATTTATTATCCAAGATTCGCATCCATACAGTAGTGTGCTCCATACATAAACCTTTATTAGCCGCTTCCTTAGTTCTATGTCCACATTTTTATTGGTGAGTAATGCGTATTTTTGCATAAATGCGTACTTGGCTAGACTTATTCTGCGTCTAATTTCTTTTTCATTTTTACCATCTTCTGATACCATGCTACCCAAATATACCGCTTCTTTGGCTCGTTCAATTATTTTATTATTTAATAATATATTTTTCTTTTGTGGCATTGGTGTCCTTTCGCATATTACTATTTTGGTCTTTGTTTCGTTTATTTTCATATTGTATTCCTCTAGATGTACCTGTGCTTCTGTCAGTGCTTCTTGAAGTTCTTCTTCAGACTTAGCAATAATGACAATGTCATCTGCGAATCTTATCATTTGTAGGCGTTCATCTTGTACTTGTATTCCAATTTGCTTATTCCGCAGGCTGTTTTTTATTAAGTTTATTGGTTTTTCTATATATATATATTGAATAACGCTGGTGACATGACGCAGCCTTGCCTTACCCCTTTACCTATTTTTATTTCCTCTCTGTTTCTTCCTACCATAAATTCTGCTGTTTGGTTTTTGTAAATTGTCATTAGCGGAAAACAAAATAAGGCAGTAACCTAAAGCTTAAATTATATTTATCTGTAATATGTAATAATTCAGAATTAATCTATTTATATTTCAAAGTAATATTCATAAGGATATTATAATAATTCTTAAACAATATTAACCTTATAGTTGGCGCCAAATTAAAATTGCAACAATAATTGAAAACCGCATTGAAATCCTCAGAGCATAAAATATCACACTTAATTGAGCTTGTTTTATTATGTTTTACTTGTACAAAAAAAAAAAAAAAGGAAAAACGATATCTTCCATGCGCCACATTCCTCATTTATCGAAATTTTTCACATCGAAGTGTTAATAAATATGTTCAATAAAAACATCTACAAATAGGAACAAATATATACGAATTAATCGTCAACCGCGGTCACTTCATAAATTAAGTTGTGTTCTATCTATTTATGCCAAATACAATAACAAATTTTAAAAAACTTTAACGAACTGAAAAATTATTTTTCTAACTAAATTTTTTTTAACTTTATTTGTTCAACTTTTCTGACAAAGTAAAATAGAAATATTATTACCAAGCACAAAACTATGAACAGTAAGGCATTCGAGGAATATGTTAACATTAATAAATTTATTAGATTAAAAATAACGATTCTCAACTGGAGGAGTATATCTTAGGAAAATTGCTTATTTGATTGTAGTAAACTGCGAAGAATTTGGATTAGATATGAATTCACTTATTAAGTAAGGCTATAATAGTTTCAAAAGCTTTTCGAATTTTTCCATTAGGTGAAACCCCTCATGCGTGCAATTGAAACATTGTATTCCTAATTGATAAATAATTTCCACTTGTAAATTTCAGTAACCTATCTCTACGTTCATTACCCGTACCCGAAAACCATATTGACCAACTATTCTTCGTAAGTTTGGTTCCATTTGACTATTATTCTGTTAATTTTTGAGTTAAAATCGCTCATTATTACTACAATCTCTCTACTTGGAATTCTTTTCAATTCATCCGAAAGTATATTGTAAAACTCCTCCATTTCTTCATTAGTGGAGCTGGTTGCAGGAGTGTATACCTGAATTATATGTATCGTTGTAGATTAAGCTACCAGTGAAACTGATATAATTCTGTCCGAAATTGTTCTATACTCTTTTAGCGAATACTGGATTTTTTTATAAAGTAACAAAGCTACACCATTCTTCGATGTCTCCTCTCCTCCCGAACAATATACATTGTAATCATTGGTTTGGAAGTGTCCGGAACCTTTGCAATTCTTACCAATTCATCATTAACCACTTTAAGTTTTTCAACTTTTCCAAGTTCCTATCTTGAACGAATTCCGCAATTTCACATCGAAATTCCTAATATGACCAGTAGTATAATTTGCATGCAGCAGCTGATTCGTTTCTGCCACATGGCCAGTTGCATATTTCACACATGATGGCCCTGGAACCACCAACGCCGGCTGCTAACCATAACGCTTGGCATTCTCCATTTCTAATAGTAGTACTCGTCATGATTGCCGTGAAAAAACAGACCAACTCGGATTCTCCTGTCCAAGTTACAGTACTTTCTGTTAAACAGCCGTCCCTAACATGGAAAACCGACGCTGACCAGGGAGCTGTCCAATATGGAACAAATGCTTCTGGATTTGGAATAGGATTATAGGCTTATAATGGCCATACTTGCTTTGACACGATGTCTTAACAGGTTTATGCATTTTTTAAGAAAAGCTTCCCTAAGTCTTTCCCACTGCACCCTGATACATCGCCGCTCATGGTTCGTGTTTGCTTATTCATCTGTGACTTATTCGAAATTAATTTCCATATTTGGTTGCCGTTCCACCATCCACCGCCTGTGGACGCGCCTCTTCCCCTGAGCTCGGGGTTCCTCGGTTACACATATCTGTGTACTCCCGAGGAAGGGAATTATGGTGTTGGCGAAGACTCTTACTTCGGACATATCACCAGACATACCGCTCTCCAGATGGAAGAGCAAATATTGGAAGGCACGCCGTCGGGTAAGAGACACAAATGAAGGCCAATACAAAGATGGTCCGATCAAGTCTCGGATTTGATGCTTCCAAAATTTACAACATTAACAGAATGCAGCAGGTTGATTATGGATAGAAGCATATGGAGGAAAACCATTCATCAGATGGAATTCTCATCACGATCACGACGTCCTGTGTGATTACCGACGATATCATCATCATAATGGATACTCTGTTATAGCTGACAAAAAACAGTTCAAAAAATTATTAGGAATATGGTGTCAAAGGTTACTGTGCTTCCTATAAATTAAATCTCGTTGCTAATAATATAAATTAATTAGTTGCAGTTCAAAATTCTTTGGAAACAAATCAATTATTAAATTCTTTAGATATAGTCTAGTACTAAGTTGTTTCGTATCAAATAATCAAGATTAAGTGAAAAGCATAAAGGCATGTGTTTATTTAAAGAATATTTTTTTTCCTTAAATAATTGAAAAACTTGAATATTTATCGATCAGTGGAAATAATCAAAGTACTAAACAAATTTTAGATCAACTATTATCGTCACGTCTCACATATTGTTCATTATTGCCTCATGAATTATAAAAATCAGAGATGCGTGTTACTTATTTAGGATCTCGACAATAAACTTGCCTTGACGAGGTCCATAAAACTAAACAGTGTTGATCCAATTTATAAAAAAAGAATATACATATATGTATATATATATATATATATATATACTAGAGGATTGGTCTCGCTGGCTGCTTCGCGGCCCATTCCTTCGGACTTTAAATTATTTTACTTTATAAATTTTCATAAAGCCTGCAGCGTTCACATATATTTTGATTACGTCAATCATAAAGTGAAGTTTAGATTAAAATATCTGAAACCGCTAACAGGGTAATATATGTCAGAGGAATATGTTAATTTTTATAGTCTTTTATTTAACTGGCTTTGACAGTCTGTCTGTCATTCTATCTGTCTGTGGGGAATCTTGCGAACGATTTTTCACCTACTTCCCAATGAATTAAGAAAATGTTCTTTTGCAGAAATGCTTGTTATAGATGGAAATACAATATTATGTAACATCTGGGTTTCCAACTTTAAAACTAGACCCTCGGGGCGCTGAAAGCTCGAAATTTTGGAAATTTTTTTTTTTTTTCGGGCATGTGATATATCGTTTACCATATTTTATTTCTTTAATGAAACTTTCGAAGTTTACGAAAAGTTCAAAAAAGCGCAAGATCTTATATGTATCACCCTCTTTACTGTGCGGCTAACAATTTTGAACCAGGTTGAAAATATGCATATGCACGTATATTTCTTTGGTTTAGAACATCTAGGTTTTCAACTTTAAAATTTGCCTCGCGGGGCTTCAAAACACTATTTTTCGGGTGCAAACTCGTATTTCATTTTCTTAACGAAACATTGGAAGTTTACTAAAAGTTTAAAAAAGCACAAAACATGACGTGTAGCCCCCGTTTGTGGCTCAGCTTTACAGCTAAAAATTTTGAACAAGGTTAAAAAAATGCGCATTCTTGTGTATTTCTTTACTTTGGAACATTTGGGTCTACAACTTTAAAACCGGACCCTTGGGGCGTCAAAAGCTCGAAAGTTTCAAATTAAATATAAAATTTTTTCGAATTTTTTGTTTTTCCTGTATTCTGGAGACCTCAGTATGCAAGTTAAAACGAAAATAAATACCATTAGTCATATAGAACCGGCTGTGGAATTTTTTTTAAATTTTTTGCTTAAAACTTGATTTTCATATTTTCCAAAATTTGGGTCCTTTAATTTCAAAATTTTGGGGCTTTCCTTTTTTTCCCTATATTCCAGCGATTGAAATACATCATTTAAAAAAAAAATGACATTTCAGCTACCATGGAAAGGGTTGTGGACTTTTCTTTAGTTTCCGGGGTTACCGCTTTAACCGTGTATTTTCATAAATTTTGCTCCCTAAACATCGAAATTTTTCAAATTTTTTATTTTTCCCGTATCCTGGAGACCTCTTGTTGTGCAGGTTAAAAAGAAAATTAATACCACAACTCATATAGAACCGGCTGTGGAATTTTTTAAAAATTTTATTCTTAAAACTTCATTTTTACATTTTTTTAAAATTAGGGGCCTTTAATTTTAAAATTTTAAGGGTCTTATAATTTTCTTATGATCTGACGAAGAAAATACGTGGATTGAAAAAAAAATTAACTCTCTAGTTATTATAGAACGGTCTGTACGATTTTTTTTTTTTCGTGAAATTATAAAAAAATTATGAAACCAGGGTCCAAATTTTGAAAAGTGTAAAAATTAAGTTTTAAAAAATTCCACAGCCGGTTCTGTATAAGTTATGATATTGGTTATCTTTTTAATCTGGTCACTAAGGTTTCCAGAATAAAGAAAAAATATAAAATTCGAAAAATGTTGATATTTAGGGACCAAAATTTGGGAAAATACACGTTTAAAGCGGTACAACTGGAAACAAAAATAAAGTCAACAGCTCTTTCCATGATAACTGGAGGGGCACTCTTTTTTTAAAATGATGTATTTCAATCCCTAGAATATAGGAAAAATATGAGACCCCAAAAATTTTTAATTAAAGGCCCCACATTTTAAAAAATGTGAAAATCTAGTTTTAAGCAAAAAATTTTACAACCGGTTCTATTTGAGTTACGGTATTGATTTTCTTCTTTACCTGCATACTGAAGTCTCCAAAAAGAATTAGATGTATCACAATCCCGGACGCCTTGCCAAAGGTGTGGGACTTGTTTTACTTTACTTTTTTTGGTGTCCGTGTCTGCAAGGTAATATTTTTTTAAATCACACTTTCATTTTAATATTAGCTATACTTTAATTTTAATTTTACATTTTGAATTTTTTTTTCTAATGGATCTGGCAGAACTCTATATTTTTACAGCATCGCAGGAGGAAAATAAAATACTAGGAATTTAAAGTGAAAATGTAGCCAAATAGGTTACTCATCGACAACACTTCAAATAAATTCATGGTCCGTAAAACGGCTAAGAAAATACTGAAAGAAGAGAGTCTCAGTGATTCATCACTGGACAGTCCATCTTCACACCATCAAGTCACCAAATAAAAAAGAAATAAAAAACTACAATAGAACAGACCTATCAACGCAAAAATGGCATCATGGGAGAGGCTACTTCTGACAACAACGAACTCCCTCCGCCACAGATAGAAGAACAAAAAAAGAGAAAGTTCCTTCTATTGTCCTTTAAAATAAGGCCAAATAGGATTCCTTCAACTTTCTGTTAACCAAAGTCAAAGTACAAGTCCTAGAAACAAATACCGTACTAGATGGTATTCGTTTCAGTGAAACTTCTGTATCGGACTTCACAAAAATAATTTAACTTTTCCATCAATACAAACTGAAATGTCACACTTATAAGCTGCAGGATGAAAACTGCTTAATGTTGTATTATGTAGTGTCTCAGAACCGATAGATACAACCTCCATTCGAAAATAATTCGTTATGAAAGACTTCCATCCGAATGTTGCAGTGTGCATGCACAAAACTACCTTAATTCGCCTTCTCCTCTCCCCCACACATTCCAGTTCCCGATGCTAACCAGAAATACTAGATCTCCTTATAGTGTAAAATCTAACTATCCCAGACCTTTCTACAGTTTTTATTGACCTTAGCTTGCATCACACTGCTTTCCTTATCTTGCACATCACCGTTTCGTGGATGGTCACAATTTAAGATATCAGTACTCCTCGAACAAGCTGTGGCATAAGTAAGAAATATTCAAGCAATTCCAGATGACATGAACATTGTTTCATTAGTGAATAAGTTTCCAACAATTGAGATGAATTCCTTGTCAAATAAGAAAACAAATAACAACGTCATGCACATCATAAAAACAGTTGGACTGTCAATAGTAGCAAAACCTGACAATTATGACCAGATATCTTTCATTATGCTAAGAAAGAAGTTCACCAGAATATCTTCAAGGAAATTAAGAAGCCAGTAATATCAAAATTAACATAGAGGCTGGCAATTCATCAGAAATTTATTCTCATCTCACAAATAACAAGAATTCAGTGCATAAAAACAATAGTGTATCATTGTAAATGATGTCTTTAAAATAGTGTTGAAATTTGTAAATAATAATTGGCTGGCTGTACTAATGATTGTTTTGCCAGGACTATGCATAATAAAAAAAGTTGTAAATGTATCAGCAGCACAATTTGCATTTAGAACATAATTATAGTTTCTGGATATACTTGTTTAAGAAATGAATGAAAATCAGATGTATGTTCAAACCTAACAAAAGATGATGTTAAATTTAAATGAGCACTGCTTCAATATAACCAAAAAGCTCAAGTTTTTGTAGCACCTGGATTAAAAACATATTTAAATATCCTGGTTTGTGAAAATGCAATACATACCCCATTACAATAGCTATATGTTGGGCTATATTTAATTTTATTAAATTATGAAGATGAAAAGCGAACCATATCTATTAACAGATTAAAACCAACCATGGGCGTCGCCGGCAGGGGGGGGGCATCTGCCCACCTCCCTGCAGCCTTGAAACTTTTTAATCAACTGGCCATGATGAGCATTCATAGACGAGTAATCATGGACAATTTCACAAAAATTATGTTTTAATTAAGATTTTATTCTTGTTTAATAAAATATTAAGACTTTACAACTTATAAATTTTATTTTTCCTATAACTCATATCCTATTTCTATCACCCCCCCCCCCCGGACTAATGGCTGGTGACGACCTTGAAACCAACATTCCTTCTAAATTCAGAATATACACTATAGTTGATATAATCAAAAGAATCTATCTAGAGCAAAATGCATCAAAAAATCCTACAGAGTAAACAGGAAACAGAGCAAAACTTTAACTGAAATAAATAACAAAAAAATATAAATAACGTAGAAGTCGGTTCTTAATCATCAGCTGTTTTAGAAAACTTTTGATTTGATTAAGACTTGACAATAATTAAAAGAAATCACGATTAGATCGAATTATATATGATTGGTACAAAAAATATGTATGAAAATTTTACTACAATTTTTAATATTAATAAAGAATAAATAACAATAAATCTAAACAAAAGAGTTTGACAAGAGAAAGATAACTCAATATTATTAAATTTTCAAAAATTTGGCGTAAAATATGTACTTTCAAAAAGATAATTAATTTTTTTTCATTTAAAAAAATTACATAATTATCAAATGTTTATTTTCAGATAAAATTACATATTTATATATATTTTCTAAAACCGTGCCGTAATCTATAAAAATATCTTTTAAATTTTGAAATTAAATTATATTGTATTCGATAATGCGAATCTATACCAAGCCAAAAAAATAATTAAAAGTTACTATATCATATTTTGAATTCCTGCTTAATAATTTTATAAGAGGGTAATTGATTATTTTGTTTATTATTAATTATAAAAATAATAATGCCGGTTCAAGAGATTATTGCGAACAAAGTCGTTGTTCATCCTTTAGTTTTATTAAGCGTAGTAGATCACTTTAATCGAATGGGAAAAATTGGTAATCAAAAAAGAGTTGTTGGAGTTCTTTTAGGTAGTTGGAAGGCCAAAGGTGTTTTGGATATCTCAAATAGTTTCGCAGGTAAGTAAATATTATATATTTATATTTATTGAAAGTTTATACCGAATACATAAAACCCATTTTTTCAAACTTTGTTCAATTGACAGCGTTGCAACTAAGCGTTTTTCTCAATAATTCTCACAATTTGTTTAAATTTAAATTATCCAAATGTAATAAGAATTCACGCTTTAACAAGAGAAAAAAAGGTTATTTAAAACTGACATTATAAATACAGTATTCTCTCATTGTATTTTCGTTATTTTTTTAGTTCCGTTTGATGAAGATGATAAAGATAATTCAGTTTGGTTTTTAGATCATGATTATCTTGAAAATATGTACGGCATGTTTAAGAAAGTCAATGGTTCGTATTATATTCGTACATGTGAATTGTTTTTACTTTTTGTATTACGGTTGCCATTTTATTTACAGTTAATCAATAGAAAGATATTAAATATATATATGAAGTAAATTTTTATATTTATGCGGAGATGTCTTTTAAACACCTCGCTTCTTTACTACATTAACTATTAAAAAGATTTTTTCTGACACATGTACATAAACAAGAATATAATAGTTATGCATTAATACTCGTGTTACCTTATAAAAATCCGTGTCGAAAAATGGAAACTTTTTTTCCTAAGCAAAATAAAAATATTTATAATTTTTCAGACAATTTTTTCTCATTATATCTGGATTCTTTTATATTTGTTAAAATTTTGTAAAATTATAATATATATGATAATTGAACTCGGTATTTTGTCATATATGAGTTCAACTCTGCATATTAGTCTGGTGAAATTACTTTAATAGATCAATAAATCAAATTTAAAGTGTCCGCTGTATAATAATGTTGAAATGTATGAAACGAATTTATTTATTCCACTTTATTTACAGTGTTTAAAAACTTTATATAATGGTTACATTTAAAATATCTCTTTTGATATTTTTTAAAAGTTACTGTTTTTACTTCCCTTCTTTAAAACCAATTAGAAATCAAATGAATAACTCCTCTTCAAATTTAAATTAACAGTTGTCTATCAGTCTTTTTTAAATAATTTTTTACAAAACGGATTTAATACGTGTTTGATTAGTATAGTATTTTTTTATTTTTCTTTAAATAAACTGAAAAAAATAATGATTATAAATTTATTATAATAACATTGTTTTAAAGTCAATGAATTTTATTTATTGCTAAAACAGCTCGCGAAAAAGTCGTTGGATGGTATCATACTGGGCCAAAACTGCAGCCTAATGATATTGCAATCAATGAACTAATCAAAAGATATGCTCCGCATTCTGTTCTTGTTATCGTCGATGCAGAGCCTAAAGATTTAGGGCTTCCCACAGAAGCCTATCGTTCGGTAGAAGAAATACACGATGTAAGAATAACAGTTTTATTTGCATTCCGTATATGTAGTGACTTTTCGTACAATTTTTTTATCTAAACAACATTAAAAAATTTATATTTCTTAAACGTTAGGATGGCACTCCTACTGGAAAAACATTCGCTCATGTACCTAGTGAAATTGGTGCTGAGGAAGCTGAAGAAGTTGGAGTTGAACATTTGTTAAGAGATATCAAAGATACCACGATTGGTTCCTTAAGTCAATTAATTACAAGACAAGTAAATGGTCTCAAAGGATTATATCAAAAGATAACCGACATCAAAGAATATCTTATAGAAGTAATAATCTTTTAAATACGTACATTCAAGTTTCTCTCAACTATATGTAGATACTGTATTTGGCTGATTTTATCCTACTTGTACCAATTTATTTAATTGTAGATGTTTGATTTTTTTTCGTTTTCGTTATTTATAAGAACGAACATATTGACTAGTGTTTAATCACGTTTATATTTCTTAGCATCATAGAGTGTTAATTTAAACTGTATTTCAATTTCAAAATGAAAAGTGTACATGATCGGTTGGATATACGTAAATGTCAAGATCTTTAGAAAATGATTATAAAAAATAATATAAAAAAAAAAAATTAAGAAAGGCTTTTATTTATTAATGCAATAAAAAGAGGGAAAATAATTTTCGCGGGTATATTAATTGAGAAATTTTTAAAGAATGAAATAAAAGTGTTGGCCAATATACGAAATGTAATTTTTTAGACTGACTCTTTTATTTCATTCTTTTGAAATATTCTAATTTGATGGACCTCAAAAATTGTTTTGCTTATTTTTATTGCATTAATAAATAAAAAGCCTTCCTTTAAATTTTTCTATATTACTGGGTGTGTGAACAAGTTCTTGCAATTTTTTGTGAATATAAATCCTTTATTAAAAAAAAAAAAAAAAAATAATAAAAAAGCAAGTCAATTAAATTATTGTATACTTTGGCCACTATATTTCTTATTTTTGTGGCAGCATTTGAATTCTACGTCGAAAAAACAATACGTTTTTTAAAGCTATCCACGAATCAACCCGTTTTTTGGTATCTTGGTAAGAAGTAAAATGATACTCAGCCAGGCCATGAGTCATTGATCAGAATAAGTAGTAATCAGAAAAAATAATGCCTGAAGAGTACGGCGGGTAAGGGAAGACTTCTCATTTCAGCATTTCTAGGTAGGTCTTAACCGCTGATGCGACATGCAGCCGAGTGTTATCATGCTGCAAAATCGCCTTATCGTGTCTCTCGTTCTATTGCAGTCGCCGTTTTTCCTTCTATGATCGGCTCAAACGCATCAATTTTCAGTCGATAGAGATCTCCTGAGATGGTTTGGTTGGATTGGAATAGGTCATAATTCACTACGCCCAATTGATTCCACCAAATGCACAGCACGAACTTGGAATCGTAGATATTCCGCTTTAGCGTTAATGCTAGTGCTTGGCCGTATTTATCCGCGATTATTTACCTTGAGATTATTGTAATGTATCCATTTTTCATCGCCGGTCACCTTTTCTTTTTTCCTTTGGAACAACTGTTCATATGCGAAAGATGTTTTTCCGCATCTTTCGGCTTCAAGTCATAAGATATTCAACATCGTTTCTTTTGTATCATTCCCAGTGCTGTCAAATGTTTCGAAACTATTGTTCGATTAACTCCTAATGATTTTGCAACTTCAGATTGCTTTTGACATGTATCTTCATCAAATAATGTTTCCAATTCTTCGTCTTCGAACTTTTTTGGTGCACAACTGCGTTTTCTATCTTCAACATCAAAATCATCATTTTTGAAGCGATTAAGTTCTTTCCAATAGAGCCTGATCGTGCTTCAGCTGCAGATTTCTTTTAAATAAAGTTTCACCCACAAAAATAAAAGAATATTGTTTACACTTTAGCGAAATGATATACATTGATTTTAAAAGGTAGGTTGCAGTGCTCCATTGTACATGCGTCACCAATTTTTCTACCGCCATTTGATGGTAAAATGGCAAGAACTTATTTACGTACCTATTTTATTTTACAATTTTTCGCTTATATGTGTGGGCAGATGAGAAAGTAAAAGAGAATGAAATTTTTCATATAGCAATTTTTTTTTTAAATAACGTGATTTACTAAACTAATAGCCAGAAATAATCGATTGAATTTTTATTTTTAGCGGTACTATTTTATCAGTCTTTACCAACCTAAAATCCTATATATTTACAATAAAATGATCAGAAGCAACGTCTTCCTGAATTTTTTTGCAAACCTTATATACGTATAAATGTATTTAGGTGCCAATTTTCATAAAAATTGGCCTTGCGCCCTTTGAAGTTCCTAGTATCGTGAAATTTGCAAAAATGCAAAAATACAAATAAGACGATTAAGTTAAATAAGATTTTTTAATAAAACGCAACAGCTTCAGGAACAAAATGCCTTTGGTGAAAAATAAATGAATAAATTTGATGGGAAAACAGTGCAACAATTACCATCTACATAGTTTTGTATTATTCACGTTCAAAATAATTTTTATTTCGATTTTAGTTCCATGAAAGTGCAAATAGATTATTGTCGAATATAATTTTTTTATAAAATCAATCGTAAATTAAAAATTACTTATTGAAATGGAAACAAAATCAAAAAATTGAACACCGACACATTATTATAAAAGAATCAAAAAGGATGTTATAATTTTATAAGGATACTGTTACCCACGGCTTCGTCCGTATATTAATACTCGTTTAAATCTGTATCTAGGAATTTTTACTTTTATTAATCCATTCCATTTTCTTATTCTATAAACTACACATCTACTTTCCTGCTTGCATTCTTCAACTTTAAATGTGTTATTTTCATATTTTTATGTGAAGATTCTTTCTCTCCCTAAGAAACGTATTTATCAGCCTCTAATAAAAAACACTTTATGTTAAACTGAACATTTTCTGTAATTCTATAACCCGTGTCTGTCGCAAATAAAAAATTCTGATCAACTAAATATTACACGCAGTCATCATTTTTAAAAGTACATAAAATCAACAACGGACACATAGTTTTCTCCTCTTTATCTTACGTAAATTGAATGCGAGTTAGTCACACAGTAATATCTTAGAATTACATATTTAAGAAAACATTTCCAACCACACCCGTTTTGTTCGGGCTCTTCCGACCTCTCCGTCGAGTTTTTTTTTATTAAAATCATTCGCAGTAGTTAAACAACAGATTTAAAATTTGAATATAAGTAATATTTCCGCAGTACTTGTTAAAAAGTCAGGACTTTTTTATTTCCCTGTAAAAATTAATGGATAACATTCTTTTTTTTTTAATCTCATGCTATGTACAACAGCTAGGCTAGGAGCGCGGCTTTCGTAGATTTAATGATTTGAGTAACGTAAAAAGAGAATATACTGAACGTTATGTTCTCACTTGTCCCAGAAATTAATTAAATGTTGGCTTGTATTTATATTCAACATAGCAAATATTTGACTAAAATTTTTATATTTAATTTATATATATATATGTGTGTGTGTGTGTATTATATATTATATGTATGTATATATATATATAGAGAGAGAGAGAAAGAGCAAACCACCGTATTTCATTAATGTTGATTAAATACTCTACTGTTTATTTGGCATACATTATTTTGAACGTTTATATTAGTATGATCTTAAACATCTTTAGGTTGAAAATAATTCGATGCCAATGAATCACCAAATATTCTACCAGCTGCAAGACATATTTAACTTACTTCCTGATGTTAGTAGACAAGATTTCGTGGATTCAATGCACGTTAAAACAAATGATCAAATGCTGGTATGTATTGTGTTTAATGTACTGCGTATTTATTAAGTTAGTTTTCTGAGACCTTATTCATTTAAATTATTAAATTTATTACTGGTTGCTATGGTCAAGTAACTAGAATGCTAGTTCCAGCGCGGCTATCCCAAATTTGACTCGGCGATAGCACAACAAACAAATTCGCTTAGAATTTAATGATGCTGTTTATACCACTCTGTTAACTAGAGATGTGCTTAGCAACTGATTTGTTGGAGCTGCTCCACCCGGAGCCATTCTATGAAATGAACAGTGATTTTCTGCTGCTTCGCCGAAATAGTTGCTCCGAAACAAAATTATTATTTTTACCCTCACAACTGACGTCCGAAACGTTTAATTAATAGATAATAAAAGTTAATATTTTTTTAAACAATTAAAAATATTGTTATACTATGATTTATAAACTTAAATTCACGACCATGTAAAAATTAAAAAATTTAATCATTTGTGTTAAGTGCGCCCCAAATTTTTTATTAGAAGAATCTATTTTTTTTAAACCATATTTATAGAATTTTAAGAAATAGAAATAAATGTAAATCATAATGCAAAAAAAAAAAATGAAAACCTGCTCTTTCCAATATTTATATATACGTTTTCCTTAATGATAGCTAACTTTTAAGAATTTAAAATAAAATCTTTTAGGATAAACAATTAATTATTTAATATTAGAAATTTGATTTGTTTTTTAGATAAACATTGTCGCATTTATAATAGCAATGAAATAAAACAAAAAACAATAGCACTTACACGTAAAAATATTTAAAAAAGACGTGGACACGTTAATGTTTGTGGTAAATTTTAAATCGTTCATACATCATTCATTTTAATTCTCGGAAAATAAGAGGAAACATGATTATGAAGGAAATTGTGTAGCAAAAGAAATAAAAAATTATGTAGCGCCAGCAGCAGCGCACATTTCGTCTGGTTATGTATTTTTATGTGTGTGCGCGTGTGTAGTACACCTGAATGAATAGAGACAGTGAAACATTGAACAAAAGAGACAACGCCATTTTTCCACTCGTTGCTTTAGAACAACAGTCGGAGCAATTGTCACTGGGCTGCGATTTTTGGGCCGTCACATAGGTCAATCTAAACAACACTTGATGCCTTTGTATCCGACTGAGTATGAGCTTAATTTAACCATGCCAACACTAAAACACCTCGTCGATTGCAAGTTGCAGCACCATGATGACACGAGAGAAATGTATTAATGACTCGTTAAACACGTTTTGTGCACATAAGGTACACTGTGGCATGAAAATTCATTGACAGTATTTATTACTACGAGATTCGTTAATGACGTACGGCTAATAAGATGACCATTGCTATATAAAAAATTATGTAAGTGAAGTCATTAAGATAAGGACTTTTCCAAGATGATGTCAATCGTTAAATGGATGATGATCTTTAGTTTGCATTATTTACAGTAATAGGTGATTTATGATCAGTCTGAAGAGCGGTCCACGTGTACTTACGTTACGTATATGATTTATCTAAGTAGTACCTATCTGTACATAGTAAGCGATAACAACGTCCCTTCCTAAGCCTACTGGCTGAAAGAAAATTATGCAAAAACTACCAGTCATTAAACGGTATTATTATTTATGAATGGTCTAGTTTCCCAAGTGTTTCCGGTTACATACAACTTAATCAGATTACAAATTAAGCGCATTAATAAAATTACTATTTTCATTTTAGGTTGTTTATGTGACGGCTTTAATTCGATCGATTATTGCACTTCATAATTTAATTAATAACAAACTAACAAACCGAGACGCGGAGAAGAAAGAAACAAAGAAACCGGAAGAGAAAAAAGATGAAGTAAAAGAAGAAAAGAAAGAAATTAAAGTTAAATAATGATATCTGTTAAGTAAAAGTAATAGTATTTTTCGAATTTAAGAAATTATATGTAAGGATTATTTTATTTTATTTAATGTTAAAAAAGTAAGAATTGTAATTTACAATCGCTAAAAATACCTTTTGTTATTTTTATTTATATAAATATAACACGTTACGAACTTCCTCAAATATATTTAAAAAACGGAAAATATATTTTTTTAAAGTACCAACAGCGATTTTAAAAATCAATCAAATTTCGTGGCCCTTCAATTAGAAATAAATATTTCTCTGAAAATTATCTTTTCCGTTAAATAGTTAGCAGAATATTTCGACAAAATTATAAAATAACTGTTTAACATATTTTTAAAACATAGTACATAACAATCTACATTAGGCGACTGTTCGATTTTATCATAATATTAGTATCAGCTGTTCGCAAGAAGTAGAAAACAAACAGAGTATATCAAAATTTCGAAAAATGATTTCACACAAATTAAATCAATACTACTAAATTATAGAGCAATTTTTAATCGTTTATTCATTAAAATTGTTTGTACAGATATCACAATCTCGGAGAACTAAATGACTTAAGAAGTACATATATAATATAGAAGTAGTAATTTTAAGACTGTTAACTTAAATAAAACTTTTGATAAATAAAATAACTATTTTTCATTATTTCTGTAATCATTATATAGCGCCATACTTAATCCTTCGTTCATTTCAGCTGTATAGATATAGGTAGTGTAGTAGGCAATCGTTATATGCAACGCGAGTGTACACGCGCAAGACTACTCGTAACCGCTTGTTATCACACTACAAGTGCAGTCCCGTGTGTGTCTGCTGTGTACTGACCTAGCGCGCATATGACGGTATATGTGGTGGTTTTCCATTGCGCTCCGATTATTTTATTTAATTATTCGTAATAATTTCTGTCATCACCCGGGGTCGAACCCGAGACCTTAAGCCAAGCTCTCTAGCCACTACTAGGCTATCGCGACTTCTAATGCGGCTATAATTTTAATTTAAGAAATAATTACGACTACGATATTTAATTAGCTTTTTTAAAACTCAATGTTCATTCTACATGAAGAAAGAAACGCGAATTAAGATTATTAGAATTTTATTTACTGTTCATCAATATATAAACTTAAAATACCATTGATAATTTATATTTTCAATAAGAAAAAATGAATTTATGAAATTTCGTTTATATATAAACAAAATGAAATGAAATTTACGATTTTTAAAATCGTTTCTATATACACTTTAAAACTTACACACTATAGGAAAACTTTTATAATACAGAAGTTAATTTAGAGTATGGAATTTGAGATCGTTTGTTATATATTACGCATAATGATAGTAGGAATGTCGACAGCGTGAATGACAATGCATTTGGATACTGAAACAAAATAAACATAAGAAAATATAAAATAATTACTGTTTACAAATGAACATAATATGTAAAACGAATTACAATGATTGCCATACGTCAATAGCGGGCATGTAAGTTGGTAACATTGCGCCGGTGGTAATCTCTATTAAAAATTAATTCAATTTGTTCGTCATTGCAAATTGATTAATGTTTCTCACGATGTAACTATGTAACTGGAAACAAATTATATCTGGCGAAGTAATGTCTCAATGCAAAAAATAAAACTATTAAAATTAAAGAAAATAATGAACGGAACAACATAATTAAAACCATAATTACAGTATTTAATATTTTGAAATTTTATAATCTTAAAATAGGAATTCTGGTTTAGTAGCCCGTGTACCCTTTTTGGTGTCGGATAACTTCTTTTAAAGCAGGCTTTACTAATGGCTGAAGTTTTCGAAAAGCAATGACGTTAATAAAATAATGTTTTGGTTTCGTTTATTTCAAGGGAACAAAAACGATTAAAAACTGGTATTTTTCGAATACATTTTAAACAGTTGTTTACTTTTTAGACCTGTTTTAAAATCGAATATTACCTATCATCGATATGATTATATCCATCTTCGTTATGTTCAAAGTTTTTATTTCTGCGATTTTTAAAATGTTTACTCACTTCACATTATTTTTGTTAGTTTCAAATTATTTCACTTACTTTTTCATAACAGATTATGTCAACCGTATTTTTAACTGTAATTTACATATTATACTTTTTTTTCCTTTCTTCAATAATATCGTCTGTTTTTTTTCCAAGGCTTCAAATTGACTAGATTTTGATTTTAAAATACTACCCTTGAATGTGTTAACACTTAGTAATTTTTCACTTAAAATTCTTGAATTGTATAAATAGTACGTTGATTGTGATCAATTTTAAAATAAAAATCTAGTCAATTTGAAGCCGCGAAATAAATAAACAGACGATATTATTAAAAAAACGCGTGATAACTTGTGGTTGAATATAGCTAGAAAAGCGATCAGTTTTTGGTTGCGTGTCTTATAAACTCCTCTATCATCTGGACTGCGCCTAATTCGGAAACCATTTTATTTTAAAACTTTTGAAATTACTTGAATTAGCTTGCGGCGTACGAAACATTAAATGTTTTCAACTAGAAGTTTTAGAAACCAGATGAACTGTACTACTAAAAAGTGTCAATGAACGTTCATCATAAAAAAACAAAAACAACAAAGCGGAATTCCACTTAAACGTATGCATGAAAGTTTGTACTTACTGTCAATAAAATGTATTGAAATTAAAATTAATTTACGCACTTAAGTTGTCATATATATAAAATGGGTTATTTGAAAGCATATAATGCGAGTAAGAATAATGTAAAAATATCGTAAAAAAATTTCGTGTTTATCACTCCTCAGTTTTCTCGACCACTACACGCCAGAACAATTCCAGGAATTTCTATCGGCTGTTTGTGTAATACAGAAAAATTTCTAAATTAACCACGTTTGTGTAAAAATATTCAACGATTTAAAATGTTCGCTTTAAATAAACAACGAATCGCATTATATCTTGCTATGTATGCCTTATAGAAGGAAACGGTAATTTAAAAAAAATATGCATATAATTAAACTGTATTTTTCTTATTAACTGAATTAAATATATTTAATAAAATGTAAGATTATTAATAAGTAATTAATAACATCAAAACTGGTGGTTAGAAAAAAAAAAAAAAAAGAATAATCATTTAATATCTTCAATTAAACATTTTTAATACTGACATACTTTAATCAGTCCTGGCACTCTTTGTTCTTTATTTAAAATAACAAAATTGTTAATTTAACAAGTAATTATGAATAAAACAGCTATAAAAAAAATCTACACTCAAATTTCACAAAACAAAAAAAAAAAAAATCACTAGTAACAACGATAGAATCTTCATTTTATATATGCATAACCACTTCATAAAACGGTTAAGAACAGCTCGTAAAAAGTTGTATATTGTTCACTGTATAACTGTTTCGTTTTGAACCAGTGTTTCGAGTATTTCATATGTATATTGATATACTTTTACAGTTACGAACATTACAGTATATTACACTTTTCCCTCATATTGCAACATAAAACGTGTAAAAAAACAAATAAATAAAAAACGTAATTAAACATCTGAAACTTCCATTGTGGGGATACAGTTAGGAAAAAAAATTACGGTAGACACCAAAATCGTAAATTGTTTTCCTAAAAAACATAATTTTAAAAAATACACAAGCCTTTTGTATTTTTGTAAATGAAAGCAAATAACTTTCATTATTACCGAAAGATGTTCATTTTACGGCAAAAATAATGCTGTTTAGATGTACTTTTTTACTTATCCAATCTGACAATTACGAATATTTATGATGCTTTGTTCCCCGGGTAGGCTCATTATATCAGAATACACTGAAAAATATTATCTTTGTTTAAAAAGGGACCAAAGATGATTCCGCACTGCGATATCCTCGCAATTCAGGTATTCATATGAACGGAATGACGGCAAATTAAATTATTATTTCTACTTTTCTTGTCTCTTCGTCTTCGCTCTTTCTAGGATGCCGTTCTCAAACTGCATCTTTGGCTTGGAAATCATTATCTGTTTTTATCAACATAAACCAGGTTTTACTTGACTCTCGAGAAAACCCCGAACTGTACTTTCTTCAAATGGTTGGTGTTTTGAAAATAGAAACCTTCTGTTGGTTCTACATCGAGCTAGATACAATTCTGCATAAAGATTGAACCAAATTTTTTTGGAAGTAGCTTCTTTTTTTTTTAAACTAAAGTAAGTCTAGTAATTGCCAACGATTCCTTTTTTTATCTAACAATTAGGTAAGGTTATTTTATTTTTCTTTTCCGGCAGACCTGGGAAAAACAAAGCTAAAAAATTTAATTTTTATTATTTAAATAGTTCTCCACTTTTTAAAAATTATTATTGTGCGCCATTCTGGGGTTTCTTGCAAATATAACAAAGCAATCAAAGTATTGTTAATTTAAAAAGACCGTGTTAAAATAAGGATAAATAAGAAACACAGCTGAACTTAATCCTGAAATATTTAAATTTACTTTTTTTACAAGTGGGAAACTACGCATTTATTTACAAACGAGAATATTTCTATATTTCGTTACGATCTGTTCAGCGGCCACATCTCCCAATAACGGATTTTATGCCACAATTCTGACGACTACTTAAAAATTTTACACAATTAGGAATAAAATTATTTTCACTAAATATCAGGCTAATAAAATTACTTAATAAACATTTTGTATAATTTACACCAACCATCATCTGAAGCAAACGGCCGTCGATTAATTTTATTAACGTGATGTTTCGAGTAAGTATTTTTATTTCTAATACTACCTACTGCGGAAGTTTCAAATTTTTAATTACATTATAAAAATACAAAATATATAAAGAAAAATACCTGCAAAAATATATCGTTTAAAATAATTCCGTACAATAACCATTGGAAAGATACAAGCGTAGACATTAATATAAGTGGAGCTGGCAAGGACTCGGCGTTTTTCACTTTTATAACATGCGCCTAAAAATATAAATTTTTATATTAGTAAGGATACAAAAAAGATGGAAAAAGAAACTTTTCAATAGAATTCTAAAATAACATTATCGAAAGTCACTTCAAATTTATATATATATATATATATATATATATATATATATATATATATATATATATAATAGATGGATTTGATGATAAATAAAAATACAAAGGTAAAAACCAAGTACAATTATGAAAAATAGCAACCATTTTGTTCAAACTTTCAAAACTGATATTGTTCGGAGTACATTTCTCACACAGTTTACTACATCATAAGCTACACGAAAAAAAAATAGTAATAATTTTACCTAGCCAATAATAGAACGTTTATTGTAACGTAAATATTACTGCTCTACACATCGACCGGAAGTAATAGGTAAGGCAATAAGTATTCGCACAAAAGATCCGACGTAGATGTATTGTTAAAAAGGTGGTCACCAGATTGAAAAATACAAAAAAAAAAAAATTGAAAGACGTGTCTTTTAAAAAATTAAGAATGTAAAAAATGTGAATGAAATAATTGTACCTGAATTTTTTATACTGTGTGCAACTTTTAGGGTAGATTTTTTTGATTTGGTCACTTTTAACAGTATTGCCGCGATTGAAAGATTACGTTTAAAGAACGATAATTAAAATAAAAACTTACCAAGTTTGAAAGTGGTGAAGCACAAAAACAAATGGTTATGAAACAAGACAATGAACCGATACGATATCTCATTAAGTCTTTATTTGTCCCATTATAAACATACAATTGCACCAATATCACAGTAATAAGTACTAATAATAACTGGTTTCGAACCCTACTCTAAAATTAAATGAGGACAAAATAAAACAAAAATAATTAAATATACGGTCATGTTTGTAAAGCAAGTGGTCGAATTAGAAATAAATTAAAATAAGTGCATAGCTTTCAAGTGAAAAAGAAAGTTTACGTTTAATCTGTATAATTCTAGAAATGTAGAGAGCACCTAGGAAAAAAACGTGTAAAAGCACATATCAAGTAGTTTAAACCCGCATAAGAAAATCCTAAATGGTTTATAAAATATTACAGTCAAAATTAAATATAACAAGCGAAAAAAAAAATGGTAAACAACTATCAGCTCCGGTTAATATAATATATGTTTGATTAAGTTTACCTTTACAAAAATAATTTCACATTATCGTGGAATTTTGAAACATAAATCAATCGGTCAACATATATTAGTCATCAAAGGAACCATCTTTAATTTTTAAACTGAAATTAAGAGGATATGTTTTTTTGATAGTTTCTATCGCATCTATAGGGGAAAAAATCATGTTTTTTTTTTTTTTTTCAAACTAGTACAAGGAAAATTTCTCAGGGGGTCATATATTGGGTTATCGTCATTTTTGCAATTTTCTGTAAATGATTACCAGATAAAATCTAATATATTTTCTTTGCTAACAACTTAAAACTATATACACCTATTCATTAATTATACTGTATTAAAAAGTGATCTCTATAAATTTATTACCTAAAGCAAGGTAAACTATTTTTTAAATATTTGACACGAACTTTTTTTTTTTTTTTTTTTTTTGCGTTGAAGAAATAAACTTACTTATAGCACTTGCCTATGAATGATACGAGACTACAAACAAAGTAGTATTTGGATTTCAGCAGTATTTATTAATTATTTTTCGTTTTTCATTTCAATCATATACATATACATATGTATAAAAAAGTGAAGCAAAACTCGTAAGATTTACAAAAAGAAATTCAAAAATTTATTCAACTGTTCTAATTACTTATTCCCCGCAAAGCTTTCTAGGTAGTAGTCAATCGTTTACCACATGGTGGCAATTCCACCGATAACTAAAACGAATGTCAACAACTCAGAAAAATCTACGCGTCGACAAAATATGCGAAGTGGTAATCTCTTTTCAGTACATTTGGTAATCTCTTTTCAGTACATTTGGTAATCTCTTTTCAGTACACTTGGTACTGATGAAAAATTCTAGTCAAATATGGAATCTTAATAAATGGTGTAAACGAATATAGACTACCCTAAGATCATGCAGGCCACCGTCATCTCATTCACAACCTAGTTTGGATAAAGAATGTTAAAATAAAATGCTTAGACCAACTGTCATAGAATGAGTAGGTGAATCTTCATTACTTTAAAATGAGAATTTCAGCGGAGAGAATAAATCCAACGTCCTACGGAGTGTAGGGAAATTACTGCCGAATTATTTCGAAGCATCTTCATTAACAGATGAAAACTAAATCACGGTCCTCTGTTTGAGACACTTCTTCAGTGAAAAAAAGACGCTAAGAACTCTACCGTCGTCCGTCGTTAACGTCACAACATTAAACTTTTTTGATAGAATTATATAAATAGCAATTTGGGATATTAGAAGAATTTACAGGCAAATAAACTGGCTAGTGTAAAACAAAAAAGGGCAAGTATGAAAGTATGTCAAAATATTTAGACCAAGTGAAATACAATTTTAAAAATAAGTTTCGGAAAGATATTTTTTTCCGCCGATCGTAACGATGCTAAGCACAGAATGGAGTTGTCGTGCTCGTTACAGAAAAAATTGCAAAGTTAATAGAGGATCATATCACGTTATTAAGGTTAAGAACATAATAGAAATATATTTTAATCAAAATGAGAATTTTTATGAAAAGAAAAAAAAGAAAAAAGAAAAGAAAAAGAAAAGAAAGCATGGCGAAATTACTATTGTAACGGGCAATTTTAATGCGAAAATTAGTAATAAGCTGAACATGAAATGGCTAGTCAATATAGGTTAGGAATCAGAATTAACAGAAGAAACAGACTGGCGCAGTTCTATATGGAAAAGTCGATGTTTTCATAAACACCTACTTCACGGTACACCTACAGCGTCTGAATAAATGAAAGTTACCATTGAATAACAATGGAAACGGTTATATGGAACACATCGATTTCATTTTAAAAGAAAGCTGTAAAAGTTTTATCAAGTTAGTTAAATAAGCGGACTTATCTCATTCGATCATAATGCAGTTATCGTAAACCTAACGGTATGACGATTTATTAAAATTAAAATGAAACCATTTAATAAATGTAAACTAACGACTAGTTTAAATTGAACAATAAAATGCAGGAGGTAAAAGAAAACTCAGTTATTAGATGATACTAAAACGACGTAAAAAAAAGTTAAACGCGTTGTAATACAAAAACTCAAATTGAGATTTTGAAATCTACTAATTGTAAGACGGCCGGAAAAACAAATGGATTGAATAGAAAATTGCGGCAAAAACGGGAAAAAGGTTAGCGAAAGATAGTATTACAAAATATAAAGAGTTAAAAAGTACAATACGCAGAGCATGTCAATTGCGAAAGAGAAAAATGTTACATGCATATACAAAAAACATTTTAAAACACTCCCGGTTAAAATAAAAAGAAAAAAATAGGCTTGGAAAAAAATAATATGGCCTACCGTAATAAATAGAATCTAACATTATAAATTTCGTTTTTAAATTAAAATATATACGTACATCAAATAAAATCAATTATTTATTAAATATTATTATTATTATTTACAGAATAAACTACGTATGCGCAATATTACGCGAACAGTGATCTGATACAATTTTAAACGTAAAAAAATGTCAAAAATCGAAAGTTATGAGTACTTATAACTATAAATATAAACACAAGAATTCTGAAGTAAATATAAAAAAAACTACAGTTAATATTGGTAGCAAAATACAAAGGAACAGGGAATTATAAACAAAAATTATATAAAAAACGAAACAAAAACAATACCTTAAAGAAAATAAAGAGGAAGAAAATAAAATATAATAAACTAGTAATAAAATTTTACAAGATGAAATATATATACTAATACAAGTTTTAGCATCATAACTAAATAAATAAAAATAACCATGTACTAAAACGCATATTCTTACATACACACAGTTGTTCACAATTAGCCATGTTCAAGGATCTCTATGTATACTTAACAAAAAACAAACAATCATATAAACATCAAATCAAATTAAAACCAACTCCAATCGAATCATCACTTATGTGTTCAATCTTAAACACCTAGATAATAATACTACCAGCCATGCACAAACTAGTATGTTCCAACAATTACACACTTATGATGGAACACACAAACCGAGAAACACATCCATACAAATATACATGCCTATACAAACACAAACGGACACACGGTGAAACTAATAAACAAATACATACCAACTCAACCCATCACAACTATCCTAATTCCTCTCTCAAGTGCGTACTGGAGAGAACAATGTAGATGTTAAGAATTAAATAAAATTAAAATAAAGATAAAAATAAAAAAGAAATGTAATAGAAATTATAATAGCTAGAAAAATTGTAACAGAAAAATGTTTATATGGAGTAACAAAAATCCTAATAATAATAAAGAAATGTGTATTAATAAAAAATAAAAAATAATTTAGAAGAGGTTGTATTCTACTTTATAACACATAATTGGTTAATGAAGTTACCAAATAAACGGGTAGGGTTTCATATTAAAAGATGGTATATTTGACAAGGGAGAAATTACAATCAATAATTCTTCAAAAGAAAAGAAACGGAAACTTAACAAAACAATAGAAATACAATGAAAAACAAAGTTCGAAAATTACTGAGTACTCTTACTGGAAATAAAATCAATAAGTAGCTTTCTTCTGTATTTATAATTCATTAGTTGCTGTTTTAAAATTAAGAGCAAGGAATTAAATAATTTAGTACCCGAGTAAAGGGCCTGGGAACGTATGTGATTCTTATTTATATTAGGTGATTTCGCTCTCTCCGGATTAGATTGTCTAGCTATACCTTGTTGACACGAGATGTTAAATTTGGGTTTGTTCTTCAAAACAGATCAAAGAAGATGTGTTTCATACAGTTCGAAAAGTTACAGCAACCTACTGTGCCCTAAAACTTCCAAGTTCCTATTACAAAGCGCTAATATGTATATGTTTTTGTAGCTGTTTTACTTGCTCTAAATGATACTCAGCAACATGATCCCAGTGTATGATACCATAGTTAAGTACAGGTTGATATAATACTAGATATATTTGACGGAGATGCACAGTATTAAAATGATGACTAAGATGGTAAAATACGAAATTTAACCTTCTTAGCTTAGATGCAAAATATTGAAGATGTTTACTCCACCATAATTTACAGTCTACAGTCAATCCAAGATATTTAATGTCATATACTCTTCCCAGTAAGATATTATTTCCCCGAACAATTGCCAGATTATCCCATATGGTCTGGGGCAAGTTACTGTATATCATACATTTAGTTTTACTTAAATTTTTCTTAAGGTGATTGCCATAAATATCCAGTTCGTAATTTTAATTAGACCTGCTTGTGTATGTTGTTGTAAAAGGTTACAATCCCGAGCGCTCACTATAGCAAAATATTTTACCAGTTATTTCTAAATTGCGCAAATCGTTTATATTTTATTTTTTATTTATTTATTTATTTATTAGCCTTAGTGATATAATGTTACATAATATACATTGAAGTAAATAAACTACTGTATAATTTAATTTAGTCCTGAAAACGAGCAAAGGCCTCCCTCAACCGAGCCCACTCTAGTCTGTCATAAGCCACCTGATGGTATTGTTTGTGTTTTAACATTTTAGCGAAACTATCTTCCCACCTGTTTTCCGGTCTTCCTCTTTTTCTCTTTGCGTATATTGTCCAATCTGTTATTTTTTTAGTCCATCTTGTGGAATCCATTCTTGCAATATGTCCTGCCCAGTCCCATATTTTCCTTCTTATTGCCCATGTAAAATTGTCTTTAACTTTTAATTTGTTTTTGATTTTTTTTGAGTTTATTTTGTCTCTTAACTTAACTCCAATCATAGATCTCTCCAATGCGTTTTGACATATTTCAATTTTATTCATGATATTATTTGTTATTGTCCATGTCTGACCCCCATATGTTAAGGTAGGCAGGACGCACGCGTTTAGAATTTCCCTTTTTAGTTCATTTTTGTAAGGTCCCTTAAAAATATGTTTCAGCGACCAGTATTTTTTCCAAGTGAGTGCGATTCTACGTTCTACTTCTTTTTTTGTTTTATTTTTTAGAAATATTAGTTGTCCTAAATAAATTATACTCTCTGCCTTTTCGATTTCTGTGTTGTCTATTGTAATTCTTGTTTTATTTTCGTCTGTAGATAGTATTTTTGTTTTATCTAAATTTATAATTAAGCCAGCCTTCTTTCCCGCCTTGTTTAAATCATTTAGCATGTTCTGTAGTTCGTTTACATCGTCGGACATAATCACTACGTCGTCTGCGAATCTAAGATTATTTAACTTTATCCCATTTATGCTTATACCTTTCTCCTCCCAGTCCAACTCTCGAAAAACTTCCTCTAAAGCAGTGTTAAATAATAAAGGAGATAATGGGTCTCCCTGTTTTACCCCTTTTCCTATATTAAAATATTCGCCTTTTATGTCTGTTACTATTCTTGCTTTCATATCCGTGTACATATCCCTTATAAGTTCTCTGTAATTTCCGGACACTCCTTGATTTTTTAATGCTCTGTCTAAATATTTGTGCTCTAACGAGTCGAACGCTTTTTTATAGTCTATGAATGCTAAATTTATCCCTATTTTATATTCCTTACATTTCTCTAAAAGTTGATTTATCACATGTAAGTGGTCGATGGTTGAGAATCCATTTCGAAACCCAGCCTGTTCTATAGATTGTTCAAAATTTAGTATTTGTTTCAACCTATTAGCTACAACCTTAGAAAATATTTTAGACACTGTGGAGCTTAAACTTATTGGGCGATAGTTTTCTATTTTATCTTTTTTTCCTTTCTTGTATATTAAGATAATCTCTGCTTGTTTCCATGATTTAGAGATTTTTCTATTCTTTAAAACTAAATTAAACAGAACATTAAGTAATTCTATCATTCTTTTACCCGCTAATTTAATATGTTCGTTCGTTATTCCATCCGGACCAGGTGTTTTATTCATTTTTAAGCCCTTGATCACTTCCTCTATTTCTATTTCTAAAAAAGTAGGTTCCTCTAATACACTTTGTTTTGCATAGTCATTAATATTAACGACTGTTTCGCTTTTGTACAGTTGAGACAAATAATCCGTGGCTATATTTATAATGTCTATCCTGCTATTCTTTTTTATTCCATTTCCGTCAATGAGGCAAGTTTGCCATTTTTGTCCTAGGCATAAATTTTTCTTTATAGCTTTCATATTTCTTGTTCACTCGATTATTTCTTTTATCATTTTTTCTTCCTTCTGTTTATTAAATACCCTTAATTCATATTTTATTAATTTGCATACTACATTTAGCTCTATTTTTTCTAAACCTGATTTATACCTCTTATTTAATAAACGCTGTCTTTCCTTAATTTTCTCTCTTATATGAATCGGTATTCTATATTCCCTAGTTTTATCTACTTTTAAGCTATTTAGGTGTAGTGCCGATTTTTTAATTAGTTTAGTAATAATCAAGTCCAAATCGTCTATGTCATTTAGATAAGCATTTAAATTCTCTGCCATTAATAAATCGTTAAACGTATTACCGTAATTTACTTTGTTGTTTTCTGTAATCTTAGGTTCTACTATTTTATTGCTTATTATTCGTTTTGGTGGTTTTAAATCGATTTTACAACTTATTGGTCTATGATCCGAGTGAAATAGAAAATTATATAGTACTTTGCAGTTGCTTATGTTTTTATAACAGCCAGTTATAATATAGTCCAATTGATTATTATAATTCCCGTTCGGAGCAGTCCATGTCCATAATCTACCTTTACGTTTTTTATAGAAACTATTCACAATTTTAAAGTTTTTTTGCAAACAGAAATTTACTAATTTATCCCCTCTTAAGTTTCTATTCCCGTAGTTATATGGCCCCATTACCTTGTTTTCCCCTGGTTTTCTTTCTCCTATCTGGCTATTAAAGTCTCCCATTAATATAATTTGGTGTCTATTATTGCATTTTTGGTCTCTTAGGATTTCGTTAATATTTGTATACATTTCATCACATTCGGATTCTTCAGAGACTGCTGTCGGAAAGTAAACCTGCACCATTGTTAATATTTGATTATTGCTAATCCTAATTTTAGCAGTTGCTAACCTATCTGTGTGTCCTATAAATTCTATTAGGTTACACCTCCACTTTTTGTTTATTAAAAAACCAACACCGCTTAGTCCTTTTTCGTTTCCTTTCCAGCACAATAACTTTCCTGACTTTAGTTGTAGAATATGTTCTCCCGGTCTTCTAATCTCCGCTAAACCTAATATATCTAACTTACTTTTATCAAATGCATCTTCTAATTCTATTAATTTATCATTACTCATTAATGTTCTTACATTTAGGCTGCCTATATCTAAACTTCTTCTAATTTTATTTCTATTATAATTAATATAACCAATACGCTTACTTAAATTAACTGTTTTAGGCTGGTTTGAGGGGACGGGTCTTATACGCCCTTGCTGACCAGGCATTGCTGGGCGCTCGGTTGAGTTCGGCCTTGCTTTTCACTTATTTTTATAGACTTTGGTTTTTTTCTTTTCTGACAAGTTAGTGTTCTTATTAACGCTAGTGAAACTGCTGATTGACGTTTGTCTTATCTGTTTCCGTTGCGTGCGCGGTTGCTGTTGCTGTGGTGATAACGCGTCGTTATCGTCATTCGAGTTGCGATCTGTTTCTGGTCCGCTCCTGCCTTCTTCGTCTATCAGCTGATCGAGCTGATCTCTACTAGTTATGCTGATCGCTTTACCCTTCTCTGATACCCTGACGAATATCTTCTGTTCTCTGTTCCACAGGTACGCTAGCTTACCCAAATCGCGTGCCTGTTTCGCTACCGCCAGTAAATCCCGATCGTTTATATAAATGACAAATAATAAAGGGACCATCCCTGGGGTACTCCATAAAGATGCATTATACAATCACTACTAAGTTCATTATGAATTTTTGTAGCATATGTTCTTTTAGTCAGATATGATTTAAGCTAAATATTTATATAACCGCGAAATCCGCAATTGTACAATTTACCTAAAAGAACGTTATGATCAACAACATTAAACGCCTTTTTTAAAATCCGGGTACACTCCTGATACAATAGAACGACCAGCTTCTAAATTATTGGCTATAGGGGAGCGCAATGATCAAAAACTGCATTGTCAATGCATCTAACAGGTAGAAAACCATTATAAATCTCTTTAATGGATTGCTCTATGGATTCCAAGACATTTTTGATAATTTCCCAATATCTTTCTTGATTGGAATTACACTTCTGTAATAAATTACTGTAATAATTTAACTTAGCTTTCCTTGACTTCCTTTGCATTTGTTTAGAAATATTCTTAAACTGGACTAAAATTAACGAATATGTTAGCGATCGTTTAGATGCTATATATATAGCCTATTTTTCTGTCGAGAAAATTTTACCAGTTCGTCTGTAATTCAAGGGGACCTTTTCCGGAATGTTTTGTTTTTGAATTTCTTTTGCGCAGCATAATTTAAACACCCTTTGGTTTTGATGAGAAATAAATTTAACTTTTCATCAGTAGAACAGTCGTTAAGGTATATTTCATCAAATGAACAGTGTTTTAAACTCTCAGCAAAAACATACATATTGGAATGGTCGATTAGTAGAAAATAATATAACAAGAAACTAACAGAGAATTTATTGATATATTTGCATTACAAAAATTCGTAATGTTCTTTGATCTGCATACTTTAAAAAATAGTTTGGAACCAAATATTAATTTTTAATAATGGCTAATGCAAATGTAAAAATGTTAACCATGCAACTTTCTTTTTACCTTGTACCATTTTAATACTTGCAAATTTAGACGAAATATTATGTTTAAATGTTTAGCGTAAGTAATGGGAGCGTAAATGTCGTAAAAATCTATACGGAAGTTTGTCGATAATTTTTAAACATAAAATGAATCCAATACACAACCGAGCAGTATTCAAGGTAAAAATGAACTATAGAATGTAAATAATATTTTTCTTCCATACGCTTTTCCATTACTGAAAGTCAGTGACACAAATGCGATCGAAATCCTGACACGGTTTTACAAAAGTTGTCCACTGATGAACATCACGACCAAAGCCGCAAATCCCCTAACCGAAAGTTTCGTGTTCTACCGACTATCTTCCCTTCCATGATCAGTTTTAGCAGCTCGTATGTATGTTTACGTACGATATGTTTCATATATGTGGTATGTTTCTTCCTTACAATAATATGTATGTGTGCACGATGTTCCAATAAGAATACGGCATACCTTGTAATGTTGTACAGTTGGATAAGATGCTGCTTAAGAGTGTTTGAGTATATCAGTATTATAGAAAAAAACACATGTGTTATAAATGTTCATCATCAACATCAACATAAAAGACAGCCTTCTCAACAATTGCAAGGCAACAAATAACAATTAAAATATTAATAAAAAATTCTTAAATGTCTATAATGATTATTACGCATTCGTCAACTAAGTACAGTCGAAAAGACACTTTAGACGACGTAACAATCGTAAGCCAGGCAATTTACTAATTTGATGTTAAGGCGAAGAAACTTTGAACTTTTATTTACTGCAAATTTTGTTTTATAAATTACAATGGTTCATTTTACTTTTAATTAGAAGGAAAAATAATAGATCTGATATTTGCAAAATAAATTTCAAACGTTAAAAACTTACTATTTGTTACACGATTAGTTAAAATATATTCTCGATCTTAAACTTACCTTATATGTTGTGTACATATAAAATAGAATCACATAACAAAAAAACAACATGCATCCTATGGAATTTACCAACACGATATGTTCATCTTCAATTAAATATCCATACGTCAGCCATAAGCAGGTTCTAAATATGAAAAATTAATTTTCAATTAAAATTTTTCAAGTTTCATTTTATCACTTTCTTTTTTACTTACAAATGAATGCTTCGAATTACCATAAATTATAATTCTTATACACTGTATTTAAATTAATTCGTTATTTTTGAGATGGTCAATTGTGTCGATAACTAGTAACTATTGAATTAAAAAAAAAAAAAATTAAACGTAATTATTTTAATATTTTGTGAGCAAACTATAAATAAAAAGTGCAGAAGTCTCGGGGAAGAAATCTGGTACAATTTTGGTGACATTTGAAATGTAATCGTAATTACAATTACAAAATGTATTTAAAAAATTACGACTTAAAAAAATAGGTTGCATTTAAGTGATAGGGAAATTTAGAAAAACTGGGAAAAAAGAGTCCCTAAAAACAAATAAAAGTAGTAACAGTAATTTCAAAAACTCTAAGGCACCATATAAACTACATAACATTGGGTTTAAATTACCGTATCAGATAAACGGTTGAATATTCGTTCTTTTATGGCTTCAAAAGGCTATTTAAGAATATAGAATATTAAATAGCCAGGCCATTTCAAAAGCTCGTATAAATTAATCCAGAGGCATTGCTTGAAATAGGACTTAAAAAAAAAAAGAGCGCAAAATATATTTACTACCTAAAAGAATTATTTTGTAACTGAATACCGGTATCCTGAGAGAAATTTTCAAAAATTATTAATCGCTTGATATTTCATAAATCCGTGGTGTAATGAAATTACCGCTTCAAATAGGTGAATGTAGTTAGTTTTGTCAATTTTTTCGCTTACTCAAAGTCTGTGCATAATTCATAGCCGTTAAACAGCGAACAGTTATTATAGTTTTATATAGTTAAATTATAAAAAGTCAATACTTCACCGTTATAATGGCTAAACTTACGATAAAAATCCCAAAGTAAATGAAGAAGATGAATCATCTCCAGTACCATGATTAGCTATATACTTCTTGCATACCAAGCTATTAAAAGAAAAAAAAAAGAAAAGCGTATTAGAATTACATAAATTATTTATAACCCAGAAGTCATTGATCGTCGCTTAAAATATATAAAAGCTAAAAATGAAATACAATTGGATCGAAATACATGTATCGCGCCGCTAATCCCGTCTTATAACAGATACTATAATTTAAAAGTATCATATACCTACAGATAATCTGAAGTTATTAGAAACTATCTGTACATCAATGAAAACTAATCACGCTACTAGTTACTCACCTTCCACTTAAAAATTGCAGTACGGTACTAACTGAAGCAGAAATAGAGATAACGTCTTTATATTCCGATAACATACTTCATCGTTTACATTTTTTCACAGTACACTCGTACTTATTAGTAAACTCTTATCAACTGAGATAAAATTTTAACACGTAATAAATGAATATTCTACGTAAAAATTAAAATTCGTTTTTCATTTATTGGAAAAATTTTTTAACTTCATGAACAATTTATTAATGTACCTATATTTCAAAAAAAAAAGGTGGCATTATATAATTTTAATACGAGTTTAAATAATCCGTTCACAAAATTTTTAAAGTAAATTAATATATTATCCTTCTATTTTAAAATACTCTTAATGCAAAAAATTTTTTCGATAATAGTTTTCAAATGTGTTTAGCTCATACTCCTTTTTCATTTTAAAAATAAATAGATTGTTAAATTTGAAGTTCACTTTTTTTTTTAATAATAATAATTAGAAAAATTAGTAATTTCCCGAACTTATAGAGGTATTTAGTATTTATACAGCACGTAACCGCAATTCGCCTAAAACGGTACACAACGTTCATTACTTAATACTTTTAGCTAAAAGCTAATTATTATAGATAAATAAAAAATTGAAAAAACCAACAATTATGAAATGTAAGAACAATTATAAATGAAACATTACACTGCACATCTATTAGTTTTTAGCGCTAAAATTGTAAGTTATCATTAGTTAAGATTGTGCATTATAATGGCGTTCGGTCGATTGCAGCCGTATTAAAACTTACGTATTTCTAATTGTAAATTTTAATAACTAATTAATTTAAAAAATTGTTAATCAAAACTAAAAACATATTGACAAAAATAATATAAGCTCAAGTTATACGAATCGGCTTGTTTTGATAATTGGTTTATACTAATCGGACACACTGATTGTTAGATAAATTTATGTTTGTTGTTTAGTTTGTCGCTTATTGTAAAAATTGTTTTTATTTTCTTTCGCATTTTGATAATAATTTAGGGTGGATGTATTTTGTCCATGTTTCGAGTTGAATAAAAATTGAATTCATCCGTTGTAAGTAATCTTATTTTACAGATGTTGCTTTGCTTTATTTATTTATTATTTTTTTTTTTTTAAAAAGAGCACGATTATTTTCGACTTAAGCCTACGTATTTTATTCTTTACTTTTTAAATATTTTTGAGTTTTCGATTGTTTTTTTCTTTTCCTATTTAATTTTAGCTTTGTAGTTGCTATTAATTTCTATTTTAACAGTTGTTGCTTGTGTTTAATATACGTATTCACGAGACTTGATGGCGCAAAGGTTTATAAGTTCTAGTCCATCCAGATTTCCAGGGACGCCTGTAAGGCAATATGGCAATCAACCGTATACGGTAAGTTGCTTAAATCAAGCAAATTAGTGCATGAATTTTTTACGTTGTATAATTTAGGCGCGAATAAATATGTAATTCGCAAAAAAGCTTTTAGTATTACTTGACTTTTGAAATAATACTACCGCGTACATAAATATAAGGAAGCGTGAATTATAATAGCGGTTGTGTTGGTTCTTTTTCTCACATTTAAGTTTCGAACATCGCACAGATTTGATTTTACTGTTTCGTAATGTTAATTTAACGCTGGTAATAACGACGGTGTTTATGTTTCTATGTTTTTCTAATTGACAGAATCATCAAAGACCCAATATTTATTCGCAAGGAGCGTTAGTAGGGAATGGGAGTAATATGATGCCGCGTGGTCCACAGTCTGCGCCGTACAATCCGGTGAGGCATTCAGTTAATAATCAAGGCGCGTCGAACAAAAGATCCAGTTCGGAAAATAGATCCCCTATTCCGTTGTCGCAGAGCAACAAAAAGTTTGTCGTTTGCCTTAAATTTATATACATTTATTATTAATAGTATGCATATTGAAGTGTGTTCGTTACGTATGTTGAAAATATTATTTTTAATCAGCCTGTTTTTTAATAGTGATTATCAGCACGTCAGTTCTGCCATGTGTAGCACGAAGAAGAAAAAGAAATTAGCCGATAAAATATTGCCACAAAAAGTTCGCGATTTAGTTCCGGAATCCCAGGCTTACATGGACCTATTGGCTTTTGAACGAAAATTAGACACAACTATTATGAGAAAAAGGCTCGATATTCAGGTAACGCATAATCGTACTGTATTTAAATGACAATGTAGATATATAAAACGCCCATTTTGTCCTTATCGTCGTTTTCTTTTCATTTCTTTTCTGCAAGTTGCGTTTTAATCAACGGTTTACTCTTAATGTTCAGGAAGCATTAAAACGGCCTATGAAACAGAAACGTAAATTGCGTATATTTATTTCCAATACGTTTTATCCGGCTAAAGAACCTGGTGAAGGACCAGGCGCAGAAGAGGGAACAGTTTCATCCTGGGAGCTACGAGTGGAAGGACGTTTATTAGAAGATACAAAGAACGATCCAAATAAGGTAAATGTGAATTTCAAGTAGACCATATTAAAGTGTAAACGCGTTTTTGTAGCTAGCAATTTTGTTTTATTGTGATTTTTGATGCAGGTTAAAAGAAAATTTTCGTCCTTTTTTAAATCGCTTGTTATTGAATTGGATAAAGATCTGTACGGTCCTGATAATCACTTGGTGGAGTGGCATAGAACACCCACCACCCAAGAAACAGACGGATTTCAGGTAAACGAAAATTTTATTTCCATGTTTGTGTTATATTTTTGAAACTGATAAGTGTACATTTTTATTCAAATTCTTATAAAGGAAAATTTTTAGAATTACGCTTAAACATTAAGAAAAGCGAAAAGATGGACAACAAGTACTAACTTCAAAACAATAATCTCAATTCTTCCTTCGGTTATTAAAATAATTTATTTATATGCTGCGTGATATTAAATACTATAACAAGGTCCTGTAACATAGTGCAGCTGTTGATAATTTTATAATATTTAAAGTAGACAAATTACTCTAACGTAAATGAGGAAATGTAGTCCGAAAACGAGAGCTGTAAACGTATAAAATTTAACGAAAAATCTATTCATCGCAGGCGTTTCTTATCACATTTATATAAATCTTCTTTTAAATTTGTGTATACGTATATATATATATATATATATATATATATATATATATATACTAGCTGTTGCCCGCGGCTTCCTCTGCATATTATACTTGTTTAAATCTTTAATCACCGTGTATTTTGTTCACTTTTTATTCAGTTTTCCTTTCTAGTGGTATGTTGCTAACATAATTAAAACAAGCCCTCCAGCATATCGCAATAGTTGGCGGAAATTTAAAATTTGCATGTATCAAAACTCCTGTTGCAAGATCCTTTAGTAATTACATTTCCAAAATATTAGAATAAAATCTATTTTTTAAGAACTACTAATACGCAGCGCAATTGCTAAATCGCGTAACCAGATGCTTTTAAAAAAATTAATAGATATTATTTGTGTAATACAACATTTTTAAGTAATTAATATTTCCGGTTATCTGGTATTTCAGTATTACCTATACATTATATAGTTGTTTTCCACGGTTTGATCTGTAAATTTTTAAACCTGTTTGCCGAAATCATTATTAAAACTCAGTATCATTTCTGAAGGTCCTTTACCTTTGATCGCTACAATTATCTATTTTAATTTATTTTTCATTGTTTTATTTTCTTTATACTGTTCATTTATTCTATAATCTAGTGACGGCACAAAAAAAAAATCACATTTGCTGCTTTTTTGTCACTCCTCCGGCATTTGCTTCGACTATTGCTCCTTCGACAATTATTCCGACTACTGCAGCATCGAAACCACGACTATTCTCAATAATAGTTAACTCATTCGTTTTGATGTAAAGATTAAAAGAAAGGAATTAACTATGAAAAATTGTTTTTAAATTATTGTATCGTTTTTTATCGATTTTTCTGTACTTCATTTCGTACATAAATCAGTTGTTATACTTTTGATATTGCAGTACCACGATGCCTTGTATACGGTAAAGTAAAATGAATCCTATGCAAATAAAAAAGACGTGGAAAGTTGAAAAGTTAAAGTTTCTAGTGTGTAATATGCCTCGCACCATTTACTTCAAAGCAGCTTGAGTTTAGAGTGAGACGAGTTTCGAGTCCGTGACTAATTTTGTACCGCACAACTTTTATGTTAAGCTAATATTATGTAAAATTTTTTTGTTGATTGTCTGGTGTAATGTTTTCATTATTCTCAACAACTATTATAAACTGAAATATTTGAAATTCTTAGACCTATTTTTGAAATTTCGGTAGGCAAATGTGGACTTAGCGTTGCATATACGCGTTAATTTAAAATTTTCTTTATCAATCACGATCTGTTCAAATTATTCTGCAGAAAAATATTAATACGTTGAAATTTATTATAATAGTTCGTTTTTTTTCGAACGATGTACTTCTGTAATAATGAATATACATAACTTTTACGCATAAATTATTTAGGTAAAACGACCTGGAGATCGTAACGTTCGTTGCACGATATTGTTATTGCTAGATTATCAACCGTTACAGTTTAAGTTGGACCCCAGACTAGCTCGACTGCTTGGTGTTCATACTCAGACCAGACCGGTTATTATCAGCGCTCTTTGGCAGTACATTAAAACTCACAAGTTACAAGTTAGTTTTATAAATATTTTTCGTACGAATTAAGAAGTGTTATTCATTCTTGTTTTTTAATTCTTTTGCTAGCGAAACTGGTAAAATTAAAAAAAATTAATATGAACTAATTTTTATTTATTTGTAGGATTCTCAAGAACGAGAATACATAAATTGTGACAAATATTTAGAGCAGATATTTACGTGCCCTCGCATGAAGTTTGCCGAAATACCGCAAAGATTAAATCCTTTACTGCATCCTCCTGACCCGATTGTCATTAATCATGTTATCAGGTATCGTGTCTTACTTGTGTCTTATCTCGTAGGTACTGAATCATTTTTTTAAACATATCCCCCTGTTTTTTGAAAATATTATTTTACAACAGAATAATTTCAAAAGTAACTGGCAATTACGACAGTTTTCTTGCATACAATTATACAGCGTATTATAACTTAATTTATTTACAAAAAATCTGATGTGGGCAATTCTTTGTAAAACTATTAAATATTAAAATGAGTGAGTAGTAAATAAATGTGGTAACAATCCTAAATCCAAAATTTTGACTTTCTACGGCTACCCGTTTTTGAGTTATGAGGAAAATTCCACGAAACCCTCCCCAAGAGAAGTGCCCCTTTAGCCCAATCGATTATTTCCAAAATCGGAGGTATACAATTAGATTTTATAACAATACTGATACGAAATACCGGTCTTTGAGTTATCAGAAAAATTTCACAAAACCTTTTAAGAGAAGTGTCCCTTAACCGATTGCAACCAAAACAGAAGGTGTACAACGAGATGTTAAAAAGAGTCATAAATTTAAAATTTCAACTTTTTGCGACTAGCCGTTTTTGAACTGTGCGTGATACATACTTTACATACATACCTATATACGTACATCACGAAAAACGACTTAAAATGATTCCAGGTGTGGTCAAATTTCCGTTGAAATGTGAGATTTAAAATACTTCGCAAATACGGTACTTCTTCTTATCTGTATAAGGGGAAGTAGTCAGGGATGACCAAAATCGATAGATCCGTTCAAATACGGCATTAAAAATATCCGATAATAAATTTTATTAAAGATTGTAATATTCCTAAGGTATAATCGAAAAGTTAATTAAAGTGATGACAACTATAAAAATTGTCCTTTTATTTGATACGAGAAATAGAACTTATTCATTCGAGATTAAATTTTACAACTTCGGTATATTAGCGAAAAAATTTAAAACTCGTTTCATTCGTTTATTGCTTTAGCGTTGAAGGTGTGGAACAGAAACAGACAGCATGTTACGATATCGATGTAGAAGTGGACGATACGTTAAAAACGCAAATGAACAATTTCTTGTTATCGACAGCAAGTCAGCTGGAAATACAGGTATTTTTGTCCGTACTTTACAAAACAAAAACAAATGCCTCGCATCGTGAGCATTAAAGCTAACGTGCTCGTTTGGTCGAGCTTAATTTTAATGGATTTGTTTTTTCCTTTATAGAATTTAGATCACAAAATTCACGAAACTGTCGAAACAATTAACCAGTTAAAAATACATCGAGAATTTTTCCTCAGCTTCGCCAAGGATCCGCAGCAATTCATCAATAAATGGATTATCTCTCAAAGCAGAGATCTTAAGGTAAGCATTTTTCATTTGAGAATTTACATTTTAACAAAAAACACATCTTTATATTCACCGTAAATCAATAAGTACAATAAAGAGAACAATCTTTTGAATAAAACAAAGGCATTTAAATGTAAATTCGTTTTTCTTTAATTGCCCGTGAGCTATTAATCAAGTATCGCTTTAAAAAAAAAAAAAAAAAAAAGTGCGAAGAATAATGTTAAATTTTACGATAGCTTCCACTTTTCGAAGGGTACAAAGTACAAAACACCGATTGTTTCATTACTTGTCTGGTTCATAGTGCTGTTTTATTAAAAAAAACCGTTGGCCACAAAAAATCTTTTAATCGCTCTAAATTTTTCCAACGTGGTGGTTAGCCTTGAATGGTCTCAAAGAAACATAAAAGGCAATAATACCTTGAGTTCACGACTATGGACTTTCTTCGATTATAGATGACGTTTTAAGAAAATTTTTACGATTTTTTAAAACTTCACGTGCAAAAATTTTGCTGCTAACAAAGTCTGCTGCGGAGAAATTGTGTTTTTTACGATTCGATGGGAGGAAATTTAGTTGAAAAGCGCCAATTTCGAAATTTTTGACAAGTGAGCAAAAAACACACTACACAAACTAGCTTCGAAGGAAATTTCAATGTAAATGTATGAATAAGAGTTATGTAATTTTATTGATTTTAAATTTTTACTTAATGATTCAAATGGTGAAACATACAAAGAATTTTTAGGAAGTTATTGCGCTTGACAATTGTTTATTATGTAGCTGTACAATTTTATAACACCATGTGATTCCGGTACAAATTGTAAAAAACATCGAAATTACTAAGCCGGAAGATAATGAGTCAGAAATGCTGACTTAACTTTCAGTATTTGCGAGCGTATGAAATAAATTGTATGTACTGAAGAAGTACGTACATGGAGTAAAGAAACTAATGAGATAGCTATAGTAGCGGATACGTTACGAAGCAATTTCTCGACGCGGTTAATTAAAACACTGACATTGAAAAGCTTACATTGTCTGTTTAAGTAAATGGTAATTTAATTATTTCTTTTTTACCGTACTTGATGAAAATAATTTAATTACATTAGAGGAAATGTGTTCTTTTTATCCAAAACGGATATTTGAAATTTTTTAATTAAGCTTCTCTATAGCCCATTACAAACACGAGAGAAAAGATAATTTTATCGTTTCGCTTAATGCATCATTGATTTTCTACATATAATGTAAGCTGTTTTGTTTCTTACAACTGTGAGTATTTTCGATTATTTCGTACCAAGTGATTGCGGAATTTTTAATACCGCATTCAAAAAAAAAAAATTTTTGATATTTTTGTACATAGCGCATGCAATAACTTCTGTTGATAGGATTAGCTGTAAAGTGTGTCTTCAGAAAAGAGCTTACTTACTAGTAGTTTTGCTTTATTCGGTTTTCAACAACAGCAATCTGCAATTTTCGAGAGAAGGGGGAACATGAAAATGTTAGATTTTAGTTTAATTTATTACATTTCACCTATTAAAATCACTATTACAAACATGTACGTTTGTTTAAAAAAACACTCCTCATTTAAACTATGCGCCAGTTAAATATAGGTGATAATGGACGCTTTTTCGATTTTTACATTGACCATTAATTTTCTCGAATCGGTTATCTGAGTTTTGACTGGGGTCAATTAAAAAAGTAATTTTCACATCAAAATTCAGCCCATCTCTAATTATGAGTAATAATGATGGCAATATCTATATTCAAATAACGTACTGAAATATTTGTTTCATTGTTTTAAAAACTATTACATTTGTTTCGTAATTGAAAGAGAATTTGATAACCTAAAAATCGTAAAAAAAAAAAGGAGAGAGAAGAAGAAGAAGAAAAATTATGATTTTTAAATTTAAATTAAACTTGATGTTTGCCCAGAAACCGAGTGCATCATATTAAATCCACTTCTGTGTGTTGAACAGTAGGCATCTTTTTGAATAAATTTACTAAATGTAAATAATTGCCAATTAAAAAGTAAACGTAACTGAGAAGAAACAAATTTGTTATTTAGAATCGCTGAAAAGTTAGATAAACACAGTGATGAACTACATTCAGAATTAGCAAAATGCAAATACATTTTAAAGTATTTTGAAATAATAAAAAATCTATAATTCCGAACTATTTAAAATTAAAAAATTAACCCAGAAAACTCTCAGAAAAAATTAAACTTCCCAAGCTGTCATTAAAAGCAGAAGGTAATATATGTTTACTTGTTCCTATTTCAATAGACGATGACCGATGTAACCGGCAATCCGGAAGAAGAACGCCGTGCTGAATTTTATTCACAGCAAATGTTCCAGGAAGGTGTATATCGTTACTTTTACAGTAAGGTTCAACAAAAACGCTTAGAGTTGGAGCAAGCTCTAAGTATCCGTACATAATTATTTTACAAAATTATTAATTAAGCTAGTGACACCAGTTTATTTTTATCGAATTTATAGTAAATGAAACGCATTATTTTTGTTTTTTTTTTCTTCTTCTTTTTTGCAGAATAATTTAAAACTTTTATACGTATTTAATTTTCTTTAAATTAAATAAATTTCTGTTCTTTTACTTGCTGTTAACTCTCTGTATGGCATCCATAATTTCATGCTCTATTCTCATTTTAATTCATAAACTGAACTATTCAATTAACAGTGAACACTGATAAATTTCCGTACTTGTTATTGATGGCCGAAAATTTATCGTTTTATAATACGTAGATACTATCGTCCTTAATTAACGTTTAATTTAAAATTAATAAGAAGTAATTTGTTTATGGCGAGTGATCGGCATTATTAAACAGTAATATAAAATAAATTAAATTAAATTAAAGAAAGTTTTTATTAAATCGGAAAAACAGACAAGTATCGTTCATCACAACTACAATTATAAGTGACTACTGTTCACGACAGTCGTGAGTAGTTCCAAATTTGAAAAAGATTCAGGCACTGAATGAAATCATTGTTTGAAAATTATTAAAAAAGTAGATGGACTCGAGTAAAAACCAAAAAAAGACAAAAAAGAAAAAAAAAAGTACAGAGCAGTTGACTTTTTTTAAAAAAATGACTTGTTTGTATTTTATTTTTTATTGTTTATTTATTTATTTTTGTTAAAAACCTAAAACAACATTTATTTGTGATCTTGTATAATTCTAGTTCATTTATTATATTAATAGGCTTAAAATTATTACTTCTTTTTTTTTTTGAGATCTCCAGAAACAGTAGGAAGAAAAATTTGCGATAAAACTGTAAGAGATAATCAATAGTAGTAGCCTAAAGCAGGGGTTGCGACCGCACGTGTATTCATGAAGTTTTTTCATCAAATTTTTTAACAATTTTTATTAAATTCTGAATAATTATTTCACTGCATAATGGGAAATAGCAACTTTGGCTATAAAATAACGAGATTGGGACAAAAAATGTTATTTATTTATAGAAATACTTTATCTTAATATTATTCTCTTCTTTGCTATATATAGTCTTTGTTTAATTTTCATGTTAAGCTTTTCAACAAATCCGCTAGTATTTTCTTCGCAACATCTATAGACACTCAAGATATGTTCCTTTCGGTATACTTTACAGTTTTAAAGAAAAACCGCTTAACGTTTAATAATAGGAATTCGGCATGGTTTCGATAAAGATGTAATTATAAATATTTACCGTTAAAACCCTCCGAATGCTGCGGAAAATAATGTAGTTTGGAACATTTAAGATTTATACACCAGGTAAACCAAGTATAGCTTAAGGAGTCTAGTTAAAAGTATGTAAAAGTTATAGACATCATGGTAACAAATACAGCCAAATATTGCTCACAGAAGCTTGGATAAAACTGTGTAGGTCTTACATTGCCGTAACGATTGTAGTAAAATGCTGTTTACATTATAGTGAAAGCTGGAATATCTTTGTAAAGGATTATTTTTAGTATTGTAATTAAATGATAGGAAGGACATCGTGTCGCTATTTTCTCCTTTTTAGTTTATTTTCGAATTATTCGGAAAAATGTTAATATACGATTTATGTCTGAATTCGAGTTTAATATTAATTTCTTTAAAAACCTCTGCTATTACTCGACATGTGCTGTCCTAACAAATGAAATGTCTGAATATGGTGAACAGTTAAATTTTGGAAACATATTTTTGATGCTGATCTGATTACTTGAAGAATGTTGTACTGAGCCGAACAGAATTGCTTTTACTTGTGTTTTTAAATCCGTACCTCTCTATCGGTGCTATGGCTATCAAGTAGACAGATTTTTTTCAATATTCCAAGTTTAATGTAGACTTTTTACCTGTTAGAATAGAGAGGATAGTTTAACGTGTGCGAAAAATTTAATGTGCATTTCATCGACATGATTCTAATTACTGTTTGAAGCTGCGTAGGTTACTAAGACAGTTCGATTTATAAAACTGATCGGAGCAGACTCCACCGCCGAACTGAAGCCGTAATTTTTTCTCCCTCAAAACATAGTGCTACCGGGTTCAGACAACAAAGATCTGATTTTGTAAATGAGAGGGGAATACATTTTTTTGATTGCTGAAATGTTGCACTCGAAATCCAAACTGACGAGTCGATATAGCGCTATTATATCTCTCTTGGTATCGAGCGCATTTTCTTTAGAATTGATTTTTCCTGAATTTTTGATAATGAATTTAATAAACTGGCGCTAAGGCAGTAACGAAATTTGGGGTTTGTTGCGTTTCAAGACCGGTTAGCAGCGCTGATTTTTTTCGTAATTTTGAAAAATAACCTATCCGCGAAATCGCGTTAAATATTCTTTTTTCCGGTAAATGAGATAAAATTTCGCTAGTTATCTCATCCAACCGTGACGCACTTTTCTGGACATTTGTGTATACTTCGTTTGACGTAAATGGTTTAGTAGAGGGAAATTAAATATTAACGGTTGCTTTGGAGAATATATAGGATAGTGAAAATAGCTTTCAACTATGAGAGACGGAATAGGGCCGAAAGTAATTTTCTACGAATTGATAAGCAATAATTTATGCGAATGTGATGAAGTGGAAACGTTGGAACATATTATATGCGACAGTGCGAAATTGTGATAGCAACCGAATAGAATTTATTAAAAATATAATTAAAACATTATGTATACTTTCACTATTTTAAATAATGAATCCAGATGGAGGATCAACTTTTAACTTAATTAAATTTAATATTATAAAAGGTGTAATTTTTTAATATATTAAAAAAAAAATAAAAATGGGGAAACTGATCAATATTACTTTATTTTTTGTGAATCTTTCGTAACCTTTGAAAATGTCACCATTACCATTCTCGAAAGCGAATTTTTCGTCGATATATAGTGCTGCAGGAAAAAAATTATTTATTTTCAAATTTCCGAAGTTCTTCGAAGGTTGAATTTGAAGTTGTACTATCAACGATATTTTTAGGCCGGCTCATACATACGAAAACATACCTGTTCTTATTGTCTTTTGGCTCAAAACTGTAGAAAATGTAAATAAAATCAATTGTTTATCAAAACTGCTTATTCTTTATGATAAATGTTAACTTTTTTTTACATATATTGAATTTTCCGTTTAATGCATTATCGAGTTACGAATTTCTGAGTAATTTTTTAGTTACATCTGTTCCTTTTAGATTTTCTACGCCCAGAACAATCGGTTATCCCAAATTTATGCATTTTCTGAAAGAGGGTTTTAACTACAATTTGTGCGCGCAATTTCCAAACCATTACTGAATTTTATTCGAATATTTTGTGTTTTTGAACTGTTTTATTAGCAGTGCACGCATTATACAAATGTAATACTTATACTCAAAAATTCCGAACTAAATACTGCCGCGTGATTTATTTCATTGTATTCAATTCGCGATTCCTGCGAATGCCGAAAATGGCTAAAAGACCGGCGGTTTTTAAGCTAAATGGATTATCCGATATTAATTTTAGTTGTAAAAATAAAATTCGGAATTTGTTTAAAACAGTGTAACCGTCATTTATTCTTATAAAATCAAATTATACGTGTTATATATTTACAATTTTTTTTTTTTTTTTCTACTCAAATTTCTCCATCACGTTCACTCGCTTCCTCGAAATATGCTTTAATTAATCGCGAAAACCGGACCAGAATACTTTAGGGTAATTGCATCTGTAGTAGGTGACAACACTTGTGGTTTAATAATAGTAAAACAATTTTTTGCTAATTCATCTCTAGAAATATAATTTTTTTTCGTCTTTTTCTTAGCTTAAGGATTTATTTAACGAAATTCGCTTTGCAAATATTGATAATTTGCGGATGAATTCCTTTCAGATATTTTTGTATTGAGCAATGAATGAATGGCTTCAAACGCGATCATTTTTATACTTGTAGTTTTGTAGATATACAGCGTGATACGAGTCTGCTGACGAACATGTTTACGGCTATCGACTAGCGCAATTTTATCTGAGAAATTTCGTAGTATTCGACATAAATATGCGCTGCGCAAACGACAAAGATATTATACAATGAGGAGGAAGTTTCCTAGCGTTGTAACAAAAATACATTTTGTTCGTGTACTGGAAGAAAAGAAGCGTGACACGAAAAGTTTTGAAAGATAGGGGTTGCATTTGGGACCAACGTATAAAAAATGAAATTATCGTATGACAAATACTATTTTCAGCTGATTTATAATTCATGATATATTAATTAAAATACATCGGCGAGTAAATAGATTACAACTGCGTTAGTACACAGTTGCTCATCATAGTTTTATCGAAGTCTAAGGCGTGTACCGAAGTCATTGTCATTCGAGTAACAATTTTTTTTCTTTCTTCTTTAATCGAGACGTATTTTCGCCTATAATTATATTATTAATCCAATAGTTTAATAAAACTTCAAATTTTACAATAATAAAAGATACCTCGAAGATAATTTATAAAGAAAGTATTTACACTCTGATACTTTAACGAATGCGTAGAAATGAGAAAATTGTAAGACACACACGCGAGAAAAAGTAAGGAAAAATAAAAATAATGAGTGTAACAATGAATGTAAATCAGAATTCGAAGTTAAATTAAAATACTTTAAAAGATTTAACAAAAAAAAAAAAGAAGTTCAAAATGAATTAAATTTTTCTGTGTAGAATCGAAATTTTTAAATAATCAGAAAACAAAAGAGAATAGATAAAAAAATCGCGGAAGCTTGTAAGAAAATGCGGAATTTTCAAAGGGACGTTGATGAAATAGTGCGAAAATTTAAGAAAAGGTAAAGAAATCGGAACGATAAAAGGGAAGAGAAGAAAACGGTGGTGTAAGAAGAATCGTTGAAATAAAAATAAACCGGCAAAGTGGTGGAAAATAATCTCGAGAACGAGTCTAAATGTTATAATCGCCGTATAAATAAATAAATCGGAATTAAGAAGACTGCAATTATTTACCGGATTTACCGGATTTTAGTCCTCCGTTCCGTTGTTGTTTCTATTACTCGTCTACGTTTTAATCACCATCTTTCCGTTACTGTCGCTCCTTAGTTTCTCCTCCAGATTGCTCTCTCTATCCGAACGAATCATCAACGGTTTGCGACGCTGATCACGTTCTCTTTGAATATGTATCCCTTCTCTATCTGAACGTTGTGTTCTATATTTTCATCTGCTGAAGCTTGGGCTTCATACATCCTGTCCTTTCCTTCTCCTTCCATTATTTCAACTTTTAGTTTCTTTATATTGTCTATAAAAAAAAGTTTAATTGACGACTCTTTTCCTTCTCCTTATTTCTGGGTAAAGGTCCCCTTGGTTGACCCGCTAAAAAAAAAAAAAAAAAAAACGATGACTGAAAGAATATGGAATTTTATGAAAGGAATGGATGGGGCGCGTGCCTCAAACAAATTTTTGCGTCATTGTAAATGAAGAAAAATAAGCTCTCAAGAACTCTTAGAATCGAAGAAACGTAACTTAAATTAAGTAAGGGATTCAAAAATCGAAATTTTTTTGTGTACTAGATATTTCTTTGAAACTGCGAAGAAAAAGTAAAAGTAGGTTAGATAGTAATTAAAAAATTCCGGCAACAAAATAAATAAAAATAAGAAAAATGTTCTGCAAATGAAATTGTAGAAATATGTAATAGACTTTTTCACAGTGTAGCCGGTTAAAAGTAGATAATATAGGACATTAAACATATTAAAAAATTTTTATCTATCATTTGTGGAAATGTGGCAGTTATCTTACAATTGAGTATTGCAAAAAAAAAAAAAAAAAAACGGTTTTATTTTTAGTAAATTTAATTGTTCTATTTTCTGCAATGACCTTTCCATTCTTGCATTCTCCTCTCTCAATATAGTTCTCCTTTGTTGGCCTTGTTTATCTCCTCAATTTCTAATCTTTTCCTTATATAATGTACAATTCTTTGCGTTGGGTAAATTCCACTGTTGACGTGCCCCCCCCCCCAAAAAAAAAAAAGACCTAAATTGTAGTGGTTACGATATAGTTTAGTATTTGAATAAAAGAAAATATAAAATTAGGCAAGTGTGTATACAAAACTAATCGAAGTTTAATATTTTGGCTTTTGCTTTTTTTCAATAAGTCGTTATAAGTTTTGATTTACGATGTAGCGCGAAATTTGCAAAGTTTTAAAATATTAAAGCTCTGGAATCTTTATCCTTTACGGGAAAAATTACAAAGCCATCTCGTTCAATCAAAGAAACGTAAAATATCGTTTCTTGGGTGTAGAGTAACCTTTAAAAAAAAAGACTAGTGTAACAAATTTTTAAAATAATGACAAAATTGCCCTAGTACTACAGGGAAGACTGATCGTCTCACAACGCTGGAAGTTGCAACACATTATTTTAAATAAATACTCATTCACTAAAACGAGAAACCGGTAAAGAGATACTCTGATCATGTAGTAATCTACATACGACCATGACATCATTGTTTTCATTTTATATCCGCATCTGTAAAATAGGTAAAGAAGAAAATAAGTAATAGAAAATAAAGAGTTTATCGCAGTGTAACGTAACGTTGATAAACGAATTGAATAGTTGCCGACAAGTCGCTCACGTTTCAATATCACCCGTCGCTGATGACGACCAGACTAACTCTGATTAAATAATTAGTATTAATTAACGGAATGTAATTCGTGAAACAACAATAATACTTCGTACTATTTTAGATGAGTAAATTTATTCGAATATACGATATTTCGATATAATCATAAGATAAAAGTACAGTGACGTATGTGTATCGGAATATATCGTGTAAGACAATTATTATTACTCGTATATATGTATCTGGAAAACGATTCTCAAAGAAAATCGTTTAATTCTGTCACAAATTAATTAATAAAGTTCAGTAACAGTTCTAAATCAAAGACCACACTCACCTATGTGGGCCAAGGCCATCAGAGTAGGATAGCACGAAAAAAAAAAAAAAAAAAACACGGCACAGTTTAGCAGTTTTGTACAGCAGTTAAAGGTGAGAGTACGCTAAAATTTTCTTGTGTTCGTAACCAAAAAGATGACGAAATATTTTAATTTGATCATTGATTGAAATTGATACTGAACTAAAAGCGTTGTTAGAACTATATCAGAAGTCACATAATATGTAAAGCTAAATGTTTATCAGTTTTTTCCATTTGGTCGTTTTTTAAATTACGAATAACGAACTGTCGCGGTTTCCATCACACAAAGCAATATGCAATAAAAATCCGAAAATAAAAAAAACAAAAAAACTGCTACAACGAAAGAGCGCCACATTTTCCGCATTCACAGACTTTGGTAAAGTTCTTTTTGGTCCTACTCTGCGTTTCAACTTGCATTCACAAAAACTAAGCAGTTTTAACAACGCTGTCCAATGTATGTCCGGACTAAGTGTCGTACTGAACTCAAAAAAGTGTTAACATCAAAGTATATTTAACATTGTATTGAACTTATAATAGTTAATGGCTTTGTAATCATGCAAATAGTACTCAAGAAGTATCCAGGAGATTCATACGGGAAATACGCACTTTACCTTCACGTTTGATACAAATCAGAGTTTGTGGCGCTACCTTTTCTATTAAATAAGCGACGAAAATAATCCGTAATAAAAGTAATTTGGTTCGCTGTTAGTGCTGCACACCAATTGGACGAAGCTTTATCGGGAGGTTAGCTGTGTGTGTGTGAGCGTTCCGTGTGAAGATATCGCCGTAGGACCGAGTTCACTGCTTAAAGGGAATACATGCAGTACATCTTAGGCATACGAGTATAAAGGCGCAAGTAGCTGAAAGTTCGGTTTACCGCAATTAACGATCGGAATAACGTCGATAATGTACAGTGAGCGGATGAGAGTTGATTGAAAGTACGTCAGTTTTGTGGCGCGGAGATCAGATTTAGTTTTTAACCGTCTGCATAAATCGGCGTACATAGCATTGCCAATTGTGTAACACGCGACTCCATTTTCATATGAAGTACGAATTTCGTTATATATTACTTTCTCTTTCGTCGTTAATAAATTTTCGAGATAAATATACATCTATTGTTGTCCGATTAAATCGTTGAATGTTTAAAAAGAGAAAAAAATCATTTTTGCGGAATTTCTAATGATGTTTATTCGAGTGATTCGTGATCTTGAAGAAATATAAATTTATTCGATTTAAAAAAAAATAGTTGAGCTAACCAATTAGCTCTGACGTTCGAACATTTTAATATAATTATAATCGTAACGATAGCGAGCGGAAAAGGAACCTTCGGTCAAACTGCATTAAAAGTCGCTGTAAAATTCGTACAAGAATTTCGCCGCAATTTCGTATCAAATGGTGCTCGCACCGGAGGCAACAACGAATTACTGAAATAAGTTCTATGGCCAGTCCGGGGAACTATTAGTTTGTATTAATGTAAATATATGCGGCCTTATTATCATTACATGTATATATCTGCTGATATATAAATATATATATATATATATATATATATATATATATATATTAGTAAATGTGTGTAATTAATTACCTTTAATGAACCATTTCATATTATGACTTATTAGTTTAACCCTAGCATCTTGTGTGTTTGGTTTTTGTCGATCGAGTTACTCGTGTGGTTTCATTTTAATTTTAATTATACAGCAGTATTATTTATATTTAAAAATATCATTTTATTTTCTTTTCATTTTTATTGATGGTATTCCTAATGTGCGAAGTTAAGTATTCAAACTTAATGAACTGTCCAGAGAACTTTCGAAAATGTATGAAGCCTTTTCTTTTATGACTGATACGGTGATTAAATTATATTCGAAGTATCTTTTTATTTGCAAAGAGTAGAAATTATTTACGATTGAACGTGTTGGTTAAAGGTAATGAATATAAGCAGAAGAAGTAGCGAGAAGTTATTTTATGGTTTATTTTTTTTTTGTTTGTATTTCGAAGTTCCTTTTAAAAATATTACGTATATACGACGTGTAAAGTTATCGCGAAAATAATAAAACATGCTACATTTAAACGGTATATCGGTTTTTAAAAATTAAATATAAAACAAAATTTTATTTAAGAATTGATTGCCTGTATATTGAGTAAGCAATAATATGTATTACTGTATAATGTATTTCATTTGGAATAAAAAATCGTACACGTGTACGAAAAGTGGGAAGCACATATAGATAGGAGAGAAATTTTGAAGGATTCTTTATCGTGTCAGTTATATTTGGGATTGGACTGCATTTTTACGTGTACGGAATAATGAAGAACTGTGTGATTAACTCGGTATATTGACCATTCGGTTTTAACTTAATAGGCTGACAATAAAACTGGTCGAAAGGGGGTTTCTTTTAAATTATTTTAAGAATATATTTTGATACTAATATAAAGCTCTCATATTGCCATAATTTAAAAGTTACCAATTAAATATTTACTAAACTACTTATAACAAACTTATCCGGTCAAAAGAAGTAAAAAAAAAAAAAAGAGAAAAAAAAGAAAAAGGTATACATATTTGACGGGGAACGAAACTGTTCCGCATTAAGCTTTAAAAATAGACTAACAAAATGAGTACTAGATGCAGTGGTAAAGAATATTGGTTTGCGCTAGATGTCGATGCAGACAACTGTATCGGTTTACCGATGTACGGTTCGATATTAGTCTGATTGTAGTTTTCAAAGTACCAGTTAAAGGAACTGTTCTCTGTATATTTCGTCGCCGCCTTGTTGAAAGTACTGCTAACGATACTGGCTGAGGACATTTCCGATGTACTAATGTAGCTTATTTCGGTCGTGGAAGATTGAAACGAGCTTTTGGCCAGTCGAAGGTGTGAACTTTGAATATCATCTTCCGAATGGGGAGACGGACCGGATACTAACTGGATTTTCGCTTGATTGGTACGACCGGTAGATGACAACGAAGGAGAAGCAGCTAACAGCTGACCACCAGGCGCCAGAAATCCGGACAAAGGCGAAGGATTAAATTTATTCCCGCTACGATCGTCGGATTTCGCATAATTTTTCATCGTAACATACGGATCTTCAACCTGCCTGTTTGAACCTAAAAAGCAATTTGTGGGAAAATATTTAATAACTCCCGAAATATTTTGAATTACGTTTTATATTCTCATTATAGCGATAAGTGAACGCTTGTTTTTGTCACACCAGATTGTAATCCCAAAAAATTTGTAGCTCAAATATGTCTCAAAGTTCGGCTCAAGTGAGAACAATAAAGGTTTACTTATACACGCTGTAGAGAGCAACCGAAAAATTGTATCCATTTTTTCTTTTTTTTTTTTTTTTAAATAATGGACCGGTTATGCATAAAAGCTGTAATACACACACACACACACACACACACACACACACACACATATATATATATATATATATATATATATATATATATATAAAAACTCAGCAATTCTCGAAAGGGCTGTGCCCCTTAACCTCTCTTGCTTACATTTCTGTCTCTTTCTCTTCTATATTGTGTATAAAATTATCAAAATTTACAACGCAATTCTTAGGCTGGCCCCATTCGATTTTATAACGAAAAAATGTCCCAATTTTATATGAAATAAAAAAAAAATACAACCAATAATTTATACCATAAATTTTATTAAACTTCCGAAACAACTTAACATATTACATCACATATAAATAATACCTTTTTTTGCGTTTCCATGGTATTATTAAATTAACAATAATATAGTATCTTAATGTGCTTCTTTATATGGTGGGACTTCTTATTCATTAACCTAAATATAGTAATAAGAAGTGTATTCATTATGTTTCCAAAAACGAAAACCGCCACCGAGAACGCAAACGTGAATTGCGGAAACGAAAACGGGTCGACGAACTGTGCAATAGAGAAGAATTTGCCACATTTATACGTGATGCGCCTTTTGGTTCGAAAACGACCGATGTAGAAAAGTTTGAAAAGCGGTTGATAGCATTTTAAGTCAATTGTCTCTGTTATACTAATAAAAAATAATAAGAAAAAAAAATAATCCAAGGGGACCACATTTTTTGTCGAATACTTAATTTATTTACACCGATTTTCATCATTACACTTACATGGTACCTTAGTTGAATAGTGTACTCTTTCTAATGAGCAAAAAATCAGTAAAATCGGCCTACATAAATACGAAGGGAGTTATACGCGAACAAACATAAAAAAAAAAAAAGAACATGCGCGACGAACGTGTATAACTTTCATTTCTTTCGAAGTCAGTAAAAATTAAAATATAACAAACATTACATAAAATGGGACATTTTTTCCAGTGCGGGGCCGGCCTAAGAATTACGTTGTAATTAATACACAAGGAAACGAATTGGACAACCGTCGAAGTTTGTAGTGACGAATGTTGTGTGTGTGTTGAAGAGCTTCGGCTCTGGCTACGACGAGAATTTTTGTTAACTCGGCGGTTTTGAACGGTTGAAACTAGCATGTCTGAGTGTATATGTATTGATACGTCGCCGAAGGCTTTTGCATCGTTGCCTCAGGTGTGTAGCGGCCAATCTGCTGGTACATGCATGTGCCTGGGTGAGATTTCGCACGGGGGACCGTTGCGTTAAGTGATGCCTTATGTCGTGCAAATAGGTTAGTCTAGTCTGACGTTTGCAACTACACCGTGTATGTCGTTTGAGAGCATTTTCGCGTTCGATCATTTTTACAAAAAGCGTGTTTCGAAAATAATCTTTTATTTTATATTATTTCTAGTATCGAAGAATTGATTTTATCGGCCGCAAATTAACATCGTATTTAAAGTAAAGTTTTCGTTGAGTATTTATTTTTTTGTGTTTTTGGTTATAAAAAAAGAAACCCTAATGCGGTGCCGTGAGGGGCAGAGGTTAGTAAGAATTTCGCCGCGTTTCGATGATACGGTAATAGAAATTTAATATTATTTCTATTCTTCCGTATACCGACCTCGGTTATCGTCTATTCGTCTTTCGGGAAAGAAAACTCCTATTTCCTCCGTCGCCTTCTATCGTTTTCCTCGATTTGATATAAAGAAATGGACAGTCGAAATTATTAATCGGCGTCCCTGTTATTGTTACATAACGAGTAGAAAGAGAGAGACAAGTTTTTCTAATTCTAGTAAATTTTTTATAATCACCTTTATTTTTCGGCAGACCATTCAGATTACCGGGTCGATGCTCCTTGGAAAAATACGATTTGTTCCCGGTATTATTAATTTCGAATAGTAGCGGATCTTTTTCGGTGGTTCGCCGATTAACAACGTTTTCCACATCGGCCACTAGTAACTTTTTAGTTACCGGCACAGCTTCGTTCGTTGAAGATTCGAATAGAGAATCTCTTGGTACGGTCGCTGACGACGAAGTGGCTACGTTATTTTGCAGAGCGGTATTGAAATCGTTCAGCAACTGTTCCATGTTAACGGTCTCGTTGCGTGGTACCGACAAAGCTACTTTGGATACGATAGCGTGGCCCGGAATGGAATTACTACCGATTGGTCTGTACCAGCTACGGTTTACGTAAGGATTTTGAAATTCCTCGCGAGCAGGAGAAATAACAGGCGATGATTCATTAACGACAATCGGTGAAAACCCGCCGATTCCGGGCAACATCGGAACGAAGCCGTCTACCATTTCCGGCATTGACGGACCGTTCGCGGTGCGCATCGTAGCGTGCTCGATGTCGCTTGCTTCCGATCGAGACTTGCCGCTCTTGTCTTTATATTTACCGTTACTCCAAAAGTTATTTAAATTCAACTGCGGGATGGGCACACCGAAAAAGGTAAATCCGGATTCGTTCGAATTAGGTGTTGTTTTCGGAGGCGTGACGGATGTTTGCGGCGTCGTGCTAGGAACGATCGAATCTTTCATCGTTGTGTTTCCGCGCGGTCGCATTCCAGCATATATGGTGGGTGTATCTCCAGGGATATAGTGGGACAGCACTTCCGGCGGGATTGTGCCCTGGTGCGCGTTCGCGCTAATTTTCGGCGAAGTCGTTTCGTTATATTCGACGTATTTAGGATCGAAATAATCCGATTCTTCCGGCAAAGGCAAGATGTGCGGTTTACCAACCGGCTTTTCATTGGTGCGGTTAGTAGCGGCGATCACGTGCTTATTCGGTTTAAATGTAATCGACGGATTAGGCGTGGGTTTCGTTGGCTGAAGCGTAGACGAAGGAAGAGGACTCATCGAACCTGTATAACACGTTACAAATCACCATCATTTTTTGAATTTTAATCATTACCTTTCACGGAGAAAATTTTTTTTCTTAAATAAAACAACCGTAGATTACATTTAAAAGTTTCGTACTAAAATATAATTGAACGTAGGGAGTTGCTGAAATGATTTCATTTCTATATTTATAAATCACAAATGGCACGGGATGCATATTTCATCGTATTTAAATCATAAAACAGAAACTTAAAGTTGGCCCTGTTTTATATTCGTGTAAATTATATGGAATAGAGTAGAGCTGCTCGTATTCGATGTTTTAGAAAATTAGTTAAAAATCTACAATTGCCGTGAACGTTTAAACACAATATATCGTAACTCCGATGATTATACACGGGGGGTTTAGAGGTGTTGGCGGTAAAATTAAGAATTGAATATCTGAACAATACTGAAAGAATAAAGCAAAAAATTTATTCTTAACAGCGAAATCGTGCCAGAACATTACACTCACTACTAAGCCGTCATTTACCACTGAATTCGAATCTAAAAAGACAAATATATTTAACTTTTATCGTATCGATATGGCGCTGCAGAACTGAGCTTTTTGGTAGTGCTAACAAATAAAACCTTCAGCTGATATACCATTGACAGCAGCTTCAAAGTATGTATCTAACGAGACGTTACATAACGATCTAAGGATATACCGCTTGCCAAAGAAATCCATTAAAAATCAGTATTCAAAATTTTTTGAGTAAATTACAACGCCATCGCAATCCAAACATCTGAATAATGTACAGAATTATTCTAACGAAAAATCCAGCCAAAAGGCTAAAAAGAAAGTTGTGCCGAGATGCTATCCAAACTACCTAACCTTCTTAATAGACGCAATGTGTAAAAAAGAAAATTTTCTGATAACCATTCTGTAATCATTGCATATACAAATCTCTCAATGAACAGGTGGCACTTTAGCTGTTTAAATTGGAGTGATATGAATACATGCCGGCACAGTGTAAAAAAAAACCAAATGTAAAAATGGATAAACAAGTAGATTTTAAAGTTTCAATTGGTTGTTTTATTTTTAAAAAGACTTTTAAGCGAATAAATATCTTTTAAAACACAGTTGTTTCTGAAAATTTTTTATTATGAGTAATCACTATGAAAGCTTTAAACATTTAACTTTTTATCCTTTTTTTCTCCGTTTTGCATAAGCCATCTACCGTAATGTAAATGGTTAGGCAGTGGTATTTCGTTCAGGTACGACTTAATACTGCTTCCGCATATTGAAACTTCTAAAAATGTCACTTGCGTATTTTAATGCCTACGCAGTTGGCGCATCAAAAAAAGAAACTATGCTGAACACCACTGATTACATTTGTAAACCGAAGAAGGTCCATTTCACACGAAATCAATTAAAGTAGAAACGTATTCGATTGAGTCGATGAACGTTTATGTGTTTATCAAAATTTTATTTCGTACTCATCAGTTACGTTCAGCCGGATGGAAAGACTGCAACGTGTTGAAATTTTCATTAGCCAAAGCAAAGTCATTATTAATGTTTATATAAAATTAATCGAATTTTTAAGATTGTTGTTTACTTTTTCAATGAGAAATTGTGTAGTTGTGTTTATATATACATATACATATATATATATATATACATATATATATACATATATACATATATACATATATATATATATATATATATATATATATATATATATATATATATATATGTATGTATATGTATATGTATGTATGTATTTTTAAATTTTGGCGTATTCAAAAGAAGAATAATGATATAGATTAATATCCGTAATGGAAAATTATAATGCATTGTATGACACTCGAAATGGGAAACTTAGAAATAAGGATCGCGTAAGATAATTACGAAAAACGAAAAATCAAATTGACTGACTATTGCGAAATCGATTGACCGATAAAAGATTAATCCAACTTGATAGAATGTGACTGAATTTGTATGAGAAAAGAGTCTAACTGTTGTATTTAAATACAGAGTAAGAAATATCGGGTTTGGAAAAATTTTTTCATTTGTCTCAGTAGTTTTGCTGACTTCAGTTAAGTTCGTGAAAATTATAGAAAAATCTGTCATCTTGCCTGCTAAAATTATAAACTATCTATAATAGTATAATTTACCATATTTTTAATTTAATTTATTTCAATAGTTTGCGCTGTAAAATATTTCGAATAATGTTATAAATATGTTGGCAACCCGTAGACTTTTTGTCACCCTACCAAATTACTTAGAAAAACGAAATAAATTTAAAAAAAAAAATAAAGATTTAACGTTTTCGCTCTAAAAATTGTACTAAAAATGCACTATAAAAAGTAATAAATAATTTTTAGAAAAAAATCAATATATTTTTGAGTAATATAAAGGAGATATTACGACAATTCGTAAACATTAACTTTCTGTAATCGGCACGCAAATTACAATAATTAGAAACCATATTGAACGGGTAAAGCAACACACAATCGCTCGTTTTCTATAAAAGCCAACTATCAAAAACATTAAACAAATGTTTAATGCGTTTTTTTACTTTTTTTATTGCAGTTTGTAAATTTGATGCTGACTTCGAAAAATTAATGTGTTTATAAGAATTGATGCTTATTTACATTGCTGTAAAATATATTGTTTTTTATCTAAAAATCGTTTTTTACTTTTTAGTGCATTTTTAGTAAATTTTTAAAATAAATCTTCGAGTATAGATACTTCTTTTTTTTTTAATATTTTAATTCGCTATTTTTGATGTAAATATTTTTGACTGATAAATTCAGGGATAGATTAACCTAATGTGATGCTACTTTCGGTACCCTATAAAGAGCTCACAATCAGTTTGGCTGAAGAATGCAATGTTCAAATTTGTTTTTGGTTAATTTTTGTCTGGTTATATTAAGCAAAAAAAAAAAAAAAAGTAGCTACATTTCTAAGGAAACTTATTGTTTTAAAATTATTTCATAACTATTCAATCAGTACTCATATGAGACCATTACCGACTGGTAAAATTTCTAATAAACAGATGAGTTCTCAAAATTTATACGCAATAACGTAAAAACATATTTCCGTCAGAGACGAAGGGAGCGGTTTCAGTTTTTTTTTTATCCGAATCTATATTTATCCGTGATAATTAACATTGATAATACTTTAATCTTTTGTCTGGCCAAAAATTAACTTTTTTCCAAATTTGATTTCGATCGTAAATTAATAATATTTCAAGTGCCGATTCTGACTGTTATATTTCTAAGCACTTCTCTTAACAAACCCCATTTTTTTCACACTTTCCGATGACTGTGTTGCGTGCTTTAGTTCATCGGTACTCAACAGTGTACTTGTACGGTACGACCACTAATTTTGGAACGAACAAAGGACCCCCCTTAAAATCGGTCTAAATAATGAAAAGTTATGCGCGAAAAAATAAATAAAATAAAAACCCACGCGACGAACGTATAAACCTCCCCTTGTTTTTGAAGTGGATAAAATGTTTGTGTTGCACAATCCTTTTAGTTCACATCCGTGAGATATGATCATTACCACTACTACACTGTAATCGAAAAGTCACGAAACACAAAATGCACAGTAAGATTAGAATTTATATTTATTGGAAAAGCTCGATATACACGCATTAAAAATATTTAAAATAAGCATGAAAAACGCATCTTTTAATACCCAAAACTTTCAGAACACATATATGAAATAAAGTCAAAATTATTTCTATTTTCTATAATGCAACAAATACAAGACGAGGACAGTTCACGTCTTGTATTTCTGGATTTTTAAACCGACACATTAACGAGTAGGCCGATTTTTCTTCTTTAAATAAATTATCATTTGAAAATCCGAATTGGAAAACTTTTTCTAAATTTTCTATGCAAAATTTTGCGTCAATTAAGTGGCTTTAAATATCTGAAAAAGAAGTAATTTATAGTAAGTTTCACCTGTACCTGACAAGTTCCATCCAGGATTATTAAAAACCACGGAAGTTAACTCCGATTAATAAATAGATTATGTACCCTTTTTTTGGTTTTTTTTTTTTTTTTGCAATATGACCTTTGTGCACTTCACATATATTCGTATACTTTCGAATTTTTTTATAAAACTCGAAATACTTATTGAACTTTTTATTCAACGGCGCACTTTTCATTTACACTCCTTATAAGAGCAGTAGATTCTTCCGAAAAAATTGAAAAATAAAAGTTTGATAATCAAAATTTCCTTTTAAAAGTAATTGGTAAATTTGAAGTCTGCCTAAAAGACCAATTTTGTCTTTGCAAGAGGAAAAATTAACGATAGGTGACCGAAAGGTGTTTCATATTATTTTTTGTTTCTTTCCGATTATAATAGTGACTCTACGCGTAAACCTAAAAATTTTATAAAAGTAAATTACACATTAGAAAATCATCTACATAACTCCAATACGGAATCGGAATTTTCTATCTGCTGAATGTCTCCATGTTCGCGGTAATTTTAAGAAACTTAATTCCCGCGAACAGCCAGCAACTATAATTTTTACAGTCGTTTTTTTTTTCTTTTTCTCGGACACGCGTATTATTATTATTATTATTATTATTATTATTATTTGCATATAATTTTTAAATTTCTAAAAGCATTTACTTTTACTGAGTTTACTTTCACAACCCGGTACAATTTCAGTTACGGACTCTTCGCAATTTATCCTCGAAATTATGTGATCCTTGAGCAATATCCCATCGGAACATCGAGGGCCAGGAAAATTTGTGTCTTCGTTTTGCAACCACTCGTGCAACCATAACATGTTGCATGAACATCGAATTGGGTTACCTACGTAATGTAACAAATGCAAAATAGCGCGCGATTATAATTTTCAGAATTACATTTTACCTACTTATATAAAATCGTAAAGAACGGTTGTTATACGAACAGAATAGGGATTTTAATCTGTGACCGCGCTTCCTGTTTCTTGCGTTTACTAGAGCATAATGTGAAAGACGCGAATAGTTAACGGCCGGTTATCGATTTAGGAGGTTACCAATTTTAAGATACGAGGTTGAAACGTTTAAATTAGTGATGTAAAAAACTGTCTGCCGATCGTTCATCGATCACTTACTGATTTAATTTTTGTTTGCTTTAATCGTTGTCCTAATATAAATAGTTCGCATCTTTTGTTCGACGGCACGTTTCACGCTGCCTTTTAAATCGTTTCAAATTAATATTTCTCTTCGGGATTTATGTATTCAAACTTTGACGTTAACCTTAGGGATGAATCAATATTAACCAGGCCAAAAACAGAAAAAGCGCCGTGAATCGGATAACTTAATTCGGGGTCGATCATTCAAAACATTAACACGGACTGTCGTCGCGATAGCCTAGTTGCTAGAGCGCTTGACTTCCGTTAAGGGGGTCACGGGTTCGATCCCGGGCGACGACAAAACTTATTACAAAGAATTAAATTAAATACTCGCTAATAAACACGTGGAAGGCAATGGAAAACCGCCACTTATATCATCATATGCGCGCTAGTTAGTGCACAGCAGACATACACGGGACTACACTTGTATATCGATAAATCAAACGATTACTAATCAGTTCCGAATGTAGTCTTGCGTGTGTACACATTCGTACTGCATATAACAATTGCCTAGTTCACTATACCTATATCTGTACAGCTGAGATGTACGAATAGGTAGTCGCCGACGATCAGTCGCACCGACAAGGCTAAAGAAAGATGATGTGAGTTATAGGAAAAATAAAATTTGTAATTTGCTCAGGAATTAAGTATGGCGCTATAAAGAAGATGCGCAGTCTAAGTGTATAAATTAAACCAAAAAATAAATAAATAATCGAATAAATGACGATAAATTTAATATTTTTTAATCGAATTATTCAGAATTTTTTACCAGGGATAAATTCGCATTTATACCCGAACCTATTTTTAATCTAATTTCACGGAGAGATAATTTTATTTATCATTTTAACAATTACGCTCCTCCTCTGGGAAAGTTTTGCAAAAAATAATAAAACGGTTGCTACGCAGTGACGCAGCAATTTCCACAAAATAAGAACAATTCAAATTATGAAAATCATAATCACCACTTAAAATTCACACCGTATACACCCCTTTTTATTATGTACCTGTCAGCTTCTTCTTATTCCAATGTGAATGCGGTTGTTAGCCTGTAACAGTTAACATTATCATCGGGCCTATTTTAAATTTCTTTCAAGACTTCGTCCGAAGTCAAATTGACTCCCTGCGGTATGTACTTAAACCGAAGTCAAATTGACTAGTAGAAAATCCGGAAGTAGGTAAAGAAGTGAGGCCAAAGATAATCGTATTGACCACCTTCAGCTAGGTTTAGTATTATTAACCTTAGTATATTGTGAAAATTGCACAATTCTAGATTTCTTTTATCCCGCGTAATTTTCATTTTCATTACGTTTTATATCGATTAATTAAAATTTTATTAACGTTGAAGTGTGGCAATCTTTCGAAGACTGTTCTTTTTAATTTCATAAAAAATGATATTGCGATACTACCAGATTTTTAAGGCAGTGATGATCAAAAAACTGATGTAGCTTCGTTTTAGCTGGTTATAAAAGCTAATGTTATAAATTCTTTCTTCCAAGCTGTGATGAAAATATTTAAATTATATAATTATGTCGCTCTTCTAGGTTTCACAATTCTATGCTACGCAAAATTTTGCGAATTAACTTTATAAATCTCTGCCTTCATACCTCTATATAATATAACTTTAGTCGATATTTTAGTAATAGTAGCAACGTTTTGATCGTGGCGATTTTGAAACGTTAAAGTTTAATAATAAACTTGACACGATGTTCAATATAATTCGGTTATAAAAACGAAAACGATAAAAAACATCGCAAATTACACTTATCGTAATTTTTACAACATAAAAAATGTAAATTAAACGTGACGGATAAATTACGACATAAAAACTACATCAAACTAGCTACTTTGCACCACAGTTACCTTCTATATCGAGATACATGAAGGACGATCGTAATTTCCTGAACGTACTTTCGGATAACGAAGTCATTTTATTGTCCCTCAAACTCAGCACTCGTAAACGGGACATACTTTCGAACGGTGATCCTTCGATGTCGCACAATCTATTATTGTCTGCCTGTTGATTAAATATATAAATGTCGAAAAATTTAGTCTCATAAAAAAAAATTCAATACAGAATAGCACCGTATACGCATGTAATTCGCGTGATTCGCGCAACCACCTACCTTCAGCATAACCAGGAAATTCATGTCATTCATAAAGCCATCGGCTGGGATTTCAGCGATCCGGTTGTGGCTTATATCGAGCGCTTCTAAACTTCTGATTTTTCGGAAGCCGCATTTGTTGATGTCGCTTATAAAGTTATGACTTACGTTAAGCATAAGCAAACTGTGGCAGCCGGTGAAAGCCTCGTTAGCTAAACCGGTTATCTGATTGGTGTGCAGTTCGACAAGACGTAACGAAGGTAAATTGTTAAAGGCCGAAGTTGGAATGGTCGAAAGTTTATTTCCGGATAGATTAATCGTTGCCAAGTTGGGCAGCGCCTTTATCGCATTCGGTGTTATTCTTTCGATTTCGTTATTTTCCAAGTGTAAATCGGTCAAACTCAACGATTTATCGAAAATACCTTCGGAAATCAACTGCAGTTTGTTATCGTTTAATTTCAGCTCTTCCAAAGAAGACATCGTCGACAATGCATTAGACGGTAACGATTTAATTTGATTACCGCTCAAATCGAGAATACGGATCGATCTCATTCCCGTTATTACCGTCGGAAATTCGGTCAATGAATTATATGATAGATTCAGCTCTTCGATTTTTCTGATTAACAAAATAATAAATTGATACTATATTTGGAAGTTTTCAAATTCGAAAATCCCTTAAAAAATATTATTAGAGGTAATCGGAGTTACAGAAAATCGTTCCCGGCTTCTTAATATAATCGTCGGTGAATTACAACTCTAACGTATTTCACGTCGATTTTAAGTGATCCGTAAAAACAATAAAAATCACACAATGAGTACTAAAAATATGCTGAAAATAACGAGTATTACATCGAACGGATGCAGGAAAGAACGTATCGAGAGTCTGTTTCTGATTCAGATTACATATTTTGCCTTTACTAATATTTCTTCCGATTTCTTTTCTAGATAAAATTACTACTTCCCGAGAATCTAGTAATGCATACCGAAGTTATTTTTACCAAAATGTATTCGTACCTATTAGTCACCTATCATTTATCTATATGCGTATAAAATATGTATTACTTTTAACTCGCTGAAATCTTTTAGATTAGAATTAAACATTTACGTTTATTTTTACTAATATTCTTTAGTTTTCCTTTTCAAATGAAGATTAATTGGATCCCGTTCAGATTCCAAACATTTTAAATTTATTTTTATCAATTTATTTTTTGTTTTCTAGCTGAAGATGGGGCATTTCCTCGAAAAAAATATGTGCTTAGAATACACTCATCTGTATTTATTTAAAATGTCTGTTACGGTGCTCATAATTTCCGTTACTCTATAAAAAGAGAATGAAAACGTTTTCAATTGTAATGATAACGAACGGTACAACTTTACCGACACACTATACATATATAGGTGGATAGAAACAAAGTTCGTGGCGCGCTCGGTAAGTATCGTTTGATTATGAAAAAGTAACCGACGGGTATTTTTAAAAAAATTTTATTCTTCAAGAAAGAAAAAAAAACCAACTTGCAACTCATTTTTATACTTGATTTTCCTGAACACGAAGATATTTATCGTGCGCAATACGGCTAGCGTTTCTCGCATCCTCCGTGTAAAATGATACATTTGAAATCAGTACGATTCGTTCCTATTATCACTGAAGCGGTGAAAAGAGGAACAGAATCTGTAGACTATAAATTGATGTTTAGACTCGTAGCAAAAGGAAAGATCTAAAGTGCCAATAGCACATAGGATATTTATAACCAATAGGATGTAATGTAGAATTTCAATTTGCTGGACTAATGGAAACCGGTTAATAAAAAATATCCAGTAAATAAATGTAACAGTATAATTGCAATAATGTATGTAATTCGATATAACCAAACTCGATAACGTATCACATACTGCTATTGCAGGCAAATACCTGTAATAAAGTTTTATACAAAAACATTAAGGAATTCAAAATAAAAACACGTAAATATACCGATTAATTTTATCGGAGATTATAGGTTAAAAATTAGTCATGTAACATCTTTCGTTTCGCAGAAGTCATTTTAATCACGCATATAGTGTACAAATACAAAAAGAAGAAATACCTGTTCGACGAAAAATTCGCATGAAAAGGTTCCAGCAAACGATTTTTACTGAGATCTAATTTCCTCAATTCGCTATTTTGTGACAAAAGTTCAGCGCCGATCATTTCAAGTCTGTTATCGCTTAAGTTCAATTCAGTCTGCAGAGCAACAAAATAATAATCACTCGGAAAATATCAAAATTAATTAAAGTGCTATAATTAATAAAAAGTTGGATGGTTACAGTAGAAAAAAATTACAATTTCAAGTTTCACAACAGCTTTTACGTTAATATCGCTTTTGTTTTTAAAACCAAAATAATATAGAAAAAAAAAAAAAAAAAAAAAAAAAAAAATTTATTCGAATAGATCAACGAATTTTAAACAGTAACTAATACACTTTATTACATTCTCAAATAGGGATACTGGAAATTATATTCATACCAAATGTTTCATTTGCTTGAACGAATCTTTACTGATTATAATTAATTTATTATTTGACAAGTTCAACGTCCTCAGCTGAGACAATCCGGCTAGAGTTGGCTGATCAACCTTTTGCAACATATTTCCATTTAAATAAAGTGTTCGTAAAGTACATAAGGAGTTGAAACTTTCTGGTAGAATGTGATGTATTCTATTACCTACAGAAAAGGAAAATGAACAATCAAACCCAAATCATATATATACATATATATATATATATATATATTATTACTAGCATGGAAGCCATAAATTCGTTTTGGTTAGCGTGAGTACTGAAAAAACCCGTTTACCGAGTTCATACTATGATATTAATATACAACAAAAACAGCAAAAAATTTAAAAAAGAATAAAAATACAAAAAAAAAAAAAAAAAAAGGAAAAAGCGGTGAAATTTTAAAAATTATGCAAAATCAACGAAACGAAACTGAATGTCTTATACGCAATTAATGACACAATCGGCAATATGCGCACTATGTTAATCAGAAATAATTCGAATTGCTAAATATAATTTTACAACGAGTTACACGCATGTTATTTCGGTTAAGCCGAAAAAAAACTAATTTAGTCCTGCTAGCTATAAATAGTAATATTAATAATTAAATGCGTGAAAATATTGCTTTTTCTCGATGATTATTACTAAAATATATTTCTTATGTTACGCAATCGGCGTACATAAAATATAACAGATAAATAAAAACGGTGAGGTTTCACAGTTACTGGATGTTATAATTTGTCACCCGAACTTTTACATTCGTAATTATTCGAAATAGGGGAAAGTGGGGCAAAATCGGGACCCTAAGCTATTATCGTGTCTAGAAAAGCTCCTACTATATAGAATTCGATAGAAATTACTTTGTGGGTTAATATATTTATACCTAAACTGAAATAGAATCATTTACTTAGGCAAACTCTATTAGATGTGCAGAGAGAGCGTTTACTAAAAAAAATACATTTTCCCGGTTTTGGCCCACTAGGTGGGGCACAACCGGGTATGCTTTTTAGTGATGCCCGATTTTGCCCCATTTATTCCAAACAAAAATAAAACAACAAAAAATATATAAAAACCGAATCAATTATTGACAAAAATCACACACAAAAGTGTCATCTTTTTCATTAGAATTACTGCAAGCCTCGTGTGTCCAACATAAGCAGTTGACACACCTTATCCAGCCTTCGTTTTCGAAGCGAGAATATAGCTCGTTACAAAAAATACAAGCTTCGTCGTGCTCGTGATCTTCTTTTGACGAAGAATCACTGACCGGATCTGCGACCCGCTGATTTTTAGATTTTTTCTGCTTTGATTTAGTTTGGGAAACTTCATTTCCCTTACGTTTTCTTGGAGCTCTTTTATTTGGAGACAAGGAAAGTTTCTTTTCGCCTTGATTCTTTGAAGTCTGGACCATCTCCAATTCTAGTTTGTACGGCGAGGAAGTCAATATCGCAGTCTTTCCTCTTCTGTTAATACTTTTTGTTTCTTTTTCTCCAAACAGTTCTTTTTGAACGGCTTTATTTCTTTCGGAGAAACGGCAAATGAAGTGGAAGGTACAGCTCCATCAATTACAAATATGGACGGTTGGGCTCTATTTTCGGTAGATGGGGATAATCGGAGTTCCTCGGCTGTGGTTGCAGATCGTCGGACAGTTTTTCTCGACGAGGTTATTTGGATTTCTTCATCTGTGGGTGCAAATTGTTGTATTACATCCTCTTTCGTAGAGCTTGGCTGGAGTCCATCATCTGTAGGTGTAGATTGTTGGACTACATCGTCTCTTGAGGAGTTTGGTAGGATTCCATCGCCTGTGGCTGTAGACTGTTGAGCTGCGCAACTTCTACCGACAAGCCTGGGTGGATCGTCCTTGAAATTCTAAGTCTAACAGAAATGATGGTGATGGGTGGCATCCCTCTGTACATCTACATCCTGAAGTCGTCTCTCAGTGGTTTCTGAAGGAGCATATTTGTGATCTGGGAATATATATATATATATACACCCTGTCAAGAAAGTATCGGGAATTGTTAAATAAAACGAACAATTTTTAATTTTCATCCAAATTTATTTTGTCACCTTGAAAATAACATCCATTCGAAGCGATGCACATATGCCAACGCTTTTTCCACTCGGCAAAGCACTTCTGATAGGCGGTTTCCGGGATGGCCTTTAGCTCTCGCGTCGCATTCGTCTTGATGTCATCAATCGATTCGAAGCGCATTCCCCGTAGCGGAAATTTGAGTTTTGAGAATAGGAAGAAGTCGCAGGGTGCTAAATCTGGTGAATACGGCGGTTGTTCGATGATATTTACCGAGTGTTTGGCCAAAAACTCATTCACAATTATGGCTTTGTGAGACGGCGCATTATCGTGATGGAGAATCCAAGAATTGTCGACCTACAAATCGTTACGTTTACGACGGATAGCCTCTCTCAAACGTCTCAAAACACTTAAGTAAAACTCTTTGGTGACTGTCTGTCCGGCTGGCACATATTCATAGTGTACCACGCCTCGAATATCGAAGAAAACAATCAACATGATCTTCACTTTCGATCGGCTTTGGCGAGGTTTTTTCGGCTTTGGCGCGCCATTCGGACGATTGCTGGTTCGTAAGCGTGTCGTACTCGTACACCCATGTCTCGTCACCAGTAATTATCTTTTCCAAGAAGGTAGGATCCAAATTGGCTCGATCCAGCATGTCTGCAGCTACCTGTTCTCGGTACTTTTTTTGAAAGAAATTCAGGTCTTTCGGAACAAGCCGAGCCGCAACGCGTTGCATACCCAATTTTTCGTGCACAATCGTACGTACGCTCTCGTGTGACATGCCCAATCCATGAGCCATCTCTCTCAAGCTCACATGACAATTTTCAGCAACGATTTCCTTGATTTTATCGACGTTATCATCGGTCACACTCGTTGAAGGCCGTCCAGAGCGAGGCATGTCTTCGACCGTCTCCCGACCATCCTTGAACGCTCTGTACCACTCGTAAACCCGCGTTTTTGATAAAGCAGATTCACCAAAAGCCTTCTGTAACATTTTCAGTGTATCGGCACAAGAAATTTCGTTCGAAACACAGAATTTAACACAAGTACGTTGTTCAATATTTTCACTCATTGTAAAACTTCGACAAAACACTTCAAGGTCGACTGATTTTAACAGCTGCTGTAAACACACTGGTTGACAGATCGCGCTAAAAATAGGCATCATAATACAAACCAGTTGTACCAACCTGGAAAAAAAAAATTATCTGCCTAGCTATTACCCGGGAGATTTAAATTGACAATTCCCGATACTTTCTTGACAGGGTGTATATATATATATATATATATCGATTGAAAGGGCAAATTCCTGTTTTCTCAAAACCTCGAATAGCCGTTTGCATTACCGCTGCTCGTTGAAATGCCGTTCCAAATAATTTCGCAATTTGGAATATCGTGACAGATCGTCCGGGATGGTTAATTAGCCACTTACGAACTTCTTGTTTATAATATGTCGACAGAGGTGCTATCAACGACACATCCAGCGGCTGCATCTCATGTGTACAATGTGCGGGGAAACAGAGTAAAATCACATTGGCCTCTCTTGCCAGCTTAACAAGTTTAAGGCTTTTGGTATGTGAAGCATGGTCGTCAAGTAATAAAAGTACTGGTTTATCAGGCTTTGGGTTAGCAAACTCAATAAACCTTTTGAACCATGTAAGAAATGACTCTTTTTGAATCCAGCCACTGTCATGGTAAATGGCAAATGAGCCGGGAGGGGCGTCGTCCATCAAAAGAGGGGTTTCTCGTTTTCTGGGAAAGGTAAACATCGGTGGCATGAAATTTCCCGCAGCGCTCATGCATGTTTCAACCGTCACAAGAGTTCCTCTTTCAGCTGACGATAATGTTCCTACTTGTTTTTTTCCTCTTAGCGCCAAAACTTTTGATGGTTTTGTGGGCACTGTTGTGATGCCGGTTTCATCAACGTTATAAATATCTGTAGCAGATATTTGATATGCAGTCAAAATAGATTTCAATAAGTCAAAAAATTGTTGGACAACATGGCAGTTGAATCCTTTTGCTCGTGCAAGTGAAGTTTTTTCCGGATTTCTCAACGAAATGTTCTTGTGCCTCTGAAGAAATCCATACAACCAATCTTTACCAGCCATTTTTTTGTCTTGATTAAAATTGTTGGGGATGTTGTTCCGTTGAGCTAACTCGTAAGCAAATTCACGAAAATCTTTCACGGTAAAACCAAAAAGTCTCTCTTCTAGATGTAATATATGATTCAAAAGTTCTTTTTCCCGCGCCTCAGAAAAAACGGTCTGGTAACGACCTAATCTTTTGGTTGCAGCTGCTGAAGGTGAAAGATTTTGCAATCGAGCCTTTTTGACTCTATCCTCAAGAGTACTTTGAGGTACATTATACGCCGAAGCTGCTCTCTTGTATCCCATATTATTGGACGGCACTTCATTAATGGCTCCCGTCACGCTCTCCTCTGACCAAGATTGCCTGTTGGTCTTCCTTTTGTAATTCCTCATTTTGTCAACTGCAAAAACAAAACTTAAATCAATTTAACAATATAAATCTTCGATTGCAGGTATAAAGCATCTGCTATGTGATAACCTTATGTATGGAAAAGACAGCGTTGAGAAGCAGAGTGATCGCCGCGATTATTATACATAATAATTTTACGACGGTTGACAACGAAGACGGCCATTTTGCCTAATAAAAAATGTTATAAAAAATACATCACGCCACTGATTTTTTCAAAATGTTTTTAAATTTACGTAGGTCGACGGGTACCTTGCTTCCGAATTCTCGGGTTCTTATAAAAAACGTTCTCATGGCTTGACTAGCTCAGTCCGCACCAACGACAAACACAACGCCAAATTAAACTATCCACTCTTAACAGTAACGCACACCACGATCTAGATAGCCAGTCCGGCGCCGTGCACAGCCGAATTTCTCACGAATTTGTCGATTTAGCGTTCTTGTGAGGAAGCCTGAGAAATTGTCAAAAAAACGGAAAAGTGGAATTTAGAAAATCATCATTATCATGTTTTAATTCAGACAGTGTAAGAAATATAACGTCATGGCGGCCGAATCCGTCTCAGTATATATAATTTTTCTTTTGATTAATATTATAACTTTAAAAAATAATAAGGGGTAAAACCGGATACTACCCGCTACTGCCACACATCTTGGTACCCGATTTTACCCCGAGCAGGACCATAATCAAACGAAATGGTGTTACTCGATGATGACTCAACATAAACAATTGAATAAACCTTAGAAATGTTCTTTATACTATGCATAATCAATGAAATACTCACCACTATATGTTGTGCAAAGTCAAATGTGATTCACTGTACTTACGAGTAAAATCAATAAAAAAATCGATAATATTTCACTAATTTTTAATAAATATCATTCCAAGACACAAAAACACACGACGCGCGCAGTAAACCTGTTACAGACTATCATTGCGTTAGGAGCTACGTAATTCACTATAAAATCCATTGATGTCGCCTGTAGTTATGGAAATTTTGAGGTACCCGGTTTGACCCGCCTACCCGGTTTTATACAACTTTCCCCTATATAGTAATTTGATCGCGTTAAACATTTATAAATTAAATTAAACTTGTTATTCATTTTATTCGCAAAATAATATGTATAATATCGTATTTAAAAAATGTTTTTCAACTGTCCGATCGGTTTCGACTGTTCTAAGACATAACCGTCGAACGCATTTCATTAAAATTCAGCGTAGGCGGCCTTCGATTTTTCAAAAAAAAAAGCTGATCGGCAAGGAAGGATGGTTTATCAGAATAGAGCATGAAAAAACCAAATGATATCATAATATTCACTCTCACATAGAGGGTACACGAAAAACTGATAATAATTTCGAAACGAATTCAGCAGATTCGGATTTTGTTTCAATTTTCGACGCAGTTGATTGTTCGCAATCACTACCATTATTGTAAGCACTTTTTGCCGTTTCGATAAATTAATTGCCTCTTCAGACCGGCACTTTCGAAGACGTATACTGTGCCGCACGTGATTTATGTTGCCGGCAAACTGAAGTCTATACGCGAAACGAGAATATTTGTACGCGATCGCAGTAAAAAAAGTACGAATTACATCAAAGAGCGAGCAAATGCAAAATAATCGTTAATCGATCAACCGATATTTGGTGGTTTCATTGTATTCACGTCTATTTTGGTACTCGAAACTACCGTGTTCGAACTTATCTACACGTCTTGTATCGAAGCAACGCATGTTTTACTCGTTAATATACGTTTAAATTACCTGAGAGATCTAATAGTTTTAGTGACGGTAACTGTAGATCAGTAAATGCTGATGACGCTATCATGGGTATTTGGTTATGCGACATATACAAATATTCGATACTTTTTGGTAATCCAGAAACCATCTATAACAAGAGAGACCGGATTAAACATATACACTGAAATTAGATTAAAAATTAATAGTACTTATACTTACTTATTATTAGCTTGGTAAAAAATTCAAAAAAAAACAAATAATGGCTTAAATTTCAGCCGCTGAGGTTGAATTTGAATGCTGTACGATCCATATTGTTTTTATAATATCGTATCTTTTTTTTTTTTCAAAAAAAGCGTAAAACTGCATTTAAAAACGTCAAAAAAAAATGACGCTCACATAGTAACTGACTTTTAAATAGAATTTACGTAATTCAGTTAATATATATATATATATATATATATGTATATATACTAGCTGACCCAGCCACGCGTTGCTGTGGCTTAGTAGTTATAATAGATTAAATTAATTTTTTACTTATTATTTTGATGCAACCAAATTAATTTTTACTAATAACCCCGAAATTATTTAGCCGATTTTGAATCATATGTAGAGAATGAAATTATCCAACTAATATACACTTATTGAATTTACATTTTATTTATCTAATCTTTAACTTTAATCTGTAATCAATGACTTATTTACACAATATACTAAATAAATTAGTTACATGAAAATTAAATGTTATAAATGAGGCAGACAACATTGGTTTCGAACTATTAGTTATATTATTTTATAAATTTGAAAATTATCTAAGCACTAATTTGTGCATAATGTTCTTGGTCAACCTGTCTTTTGCTAATACGAATAGACTTGATGGTGTTCCCACACGTGAGCAGCAGGCAACATGCGTTTATTCTTGCAATTTCTTCTTCCGATTCAGTAGCTCTCATAACACGCATACGCCGTGCATTTCTGCTACGCGCATTGTTGAGGTTCGATTGTCTCTCCGCGGCATTATCTTATACTGAAATATAAAGCAACTTAGATGCCCAACAATGTCAGAGAGTTGTATCACTGCCACACTATTGTTGTCGGAATATTTAAATAATTTTTTTTTTTTTTTTTATCATGGCAGGACGTTTATTAAATACACTGAAATATAAATAAATTAAATGCCGCACAATATCGCACAATGCATTTTTTTTTTTTCATAAACAACAACTCCGTCGTAATAACACCGAACTTTTTTGTAAACGACAGAGCGAAAAAACGTTTATTTAATCATTCATCGATAAAAACGCCATGCGCCAGCGATAAACATGGTTGCATTTCGATTAACATCGCACGATACACAAAAGTCGCCAAGAAAAGTAGAGTTGGTGCTCAAAAAATAATAAAATTGTCAAAATTTGTTTTATTTAATATAACAAATATTTATGTAAATAATTAATGCAAAAAGTAATAGCCAACAATTAAATTTGTTTTTTTTTTAATTGATTGATTAAATTATTTAATATAACAAATATTTATGTAAATAATTAAAACAAAAAGTATCCTATCTGTTAAGTTGGACCAAATTGCATGTACTTTCAACATTTTATAAAAATCGCTGAAGTAAATTCCGAGTTTATTCTGCACAAACATAAAGACACGGGATTTTTATATGTACATAGATATATATATATATATATATATATACATATATAGACAAATTGTGTTTCGCTGTTAGTAAAGTAAAACACAAACGTCATATGAATTATTTTCATAAAATGTTAAAAGATAAAATTTAAAAAAAACATATATAGCTTAACAGTTAAGGTACTTGGATGCGAAACTGGAGGTCACGGATTCGATTTCTGTCCGTTTGAAGTTGTTGCTCCCAGATTTACTAGACTTGAAATGATTAGGTACTACCAAAGGTATATGGAAAAGTAAAGACGGCCGAGAAAAAGGTAATGGCTCCTACACTTTTGGTAATATTGTGAATCTCATCTCCATAGTTCCAGACACTGTGTAAATAGTGTATGGGATATATGTATAAACAATTTAAAAAAATTACCTGTGAAAAATTATTATGACTTATATCCAAGTCGAATAATTTTTGCAAATGAGAAAAAGTCGATGGCACTAATACATCAACGGCATTGTGAGACAGGTTAACGTGTTCCAAATTCGGAGTGATCACAAATGTCATCGGATCTACCGTTCTTAATGAATTCCAACTAACATCTAATCTTCTTAACGAAGGTAAGCCGCTCGTTATCATTTGATCCAAATGATCAAATTTATTACGCGATATATCGAGTCCCTAAAAATAAATAAGAATAATTTTATGGAATGATAATAATAATATCCTTAAATAGTTTCGTTAATGATTTTTAGCCTCTTTTTTGTTCATAACAGATGTTAATTTTATAACACAATCAACACAAAGTAATGCGTGGAAATTAGAGTCTCAAAACGTGTACTTCACACCGTGTTGCAAAATAAAAAATAAATTTAATCAAGCCTTTATATGCAAACGAGAATAGCACATGGAAAAAATCAGATTCAACCATGTCGAAACGGAAGTTTTTTTTAAAAGCAACGTTGCACCGGTAAATTCCGGAAATATACATGTGCGGCTTTTAAAAGGTGCATCTAAAAAGTGAGTTAACGAGATTCTACGCGTCAGAATACCCCAGCGCCGGAATGATTGTACGAAACAAGCTGATAATTCGGTCAACTAACAATAAGAGACAAGTATAAACAACGATTTCGAAAGTGGTGTAAATAATTTGAAGACAGCAAGTACAAAACGAACTATACGCCGGATGAAAAATTTAAGCAAAGTCGTCGAATAAAAATTAGTGACCGCGTGTTGGTTTTCTTCACCGCAGTGCTCGATATGATCAACAATGTTTACCAGTACCGAGTGTTAAGCGATTACGAACAGCCGAAAATGCCATTGCCAGACCACCCCCTTGCAAAAAGACTGTCATCCTAGTTCAGATTTCTAACGCGGTAACATTTGATCGAACTCTTGTGTACCTGTAATGAGACGCGATCAGCCAGAGTAGATAACAAAATCGAATCGAAGCAACGCAAGCATGTTAGCCGGGAATTACGCCAAATTAGCTGCAGACATAGGCACGGAAGTTTTTTATTGAACAGATAGTGGTAAGTTAATTTTTCTAGACAATAATAAAGGCGAAGATTATGTGAAAAGCTTTTAATAAAATGATTACCCTGGCCTTTTTTTGATCGTTTTCGGTGTGTGACAGTCTTGTTAACTTGCTTTCTGAACGTCTCTCGTATAAATTTATTTAGTTGTAGATTTCGTTTTAAGCGGTTAATTAAAGATTTCTTAAGATGTCGATTATATTTCTTTTTTTTCTGATTTCTAAATATGTGAAAAAGTCACAAATAATTACAAGCCGATAAGTATTCGCGGCTTCCGTACTTTTAATAGATCATCATTTATTTTCGCCGTGTAGACTAAAAACTTTCAGTGCTGTTGTCCCACCCTTTTTTTTAAACATTTTAGGAACACATTTTTTTCCAAATACCATTTCCGAAGCTCACTCAAGTTATAACGAACCCGCTTCTCCACCATTAACGCCTATTTTCAGTCGTCCTAGAAAGCAATAAAAATATAAAGATTAGCTAAAATTCCGCATAAGCTAAATTTGGTTCAATCGTTTTCTGACGATTTTGTCGTTAACAGCGAACAATCAAACAAAACAGACAGGCGATTAAATGAAGCACTGAATAATAGTCCAGCTCATTGGTGTAATCGGTGTGCGATACCTTACTATCGATACCACACATTCTGAAAGAATGTCGGAGTTATGCCACACACCATAGCGGCCTTCCAGCCTCGTTACAAGAGAAGCTAAACAGTTAGAATACATACAATCCATTACAATTCCTCGGATCCAGTAATGTCATAAATAAATTATAATTAGCTATAGAGATATTTATACACGTAAATATAACTAATAAAAATATATGGTTTATTTAAGTCACCAAAAAAAACGAAAAAAAACAAAACATGAAGCGCATTGCGTGTTAGTATATAATATTGAAATAAATGGATACCAGAAAACTATACACGAAATCCTAAAAACGGACAGACACTGTAACTTTATTTATACACATACGGATTGTAGTTTTATTATCGACGATGGTATTTTAAAAATTACTTGTTACGATTTTATTATGTTGCTTTTGTAGAATCACCGCTCACATTTCGGATACTGCATACTCCAGTTTCTAATTTCAAAAAGATGCTTCAAGTAAAGAATAGGGAGGTTCATCCTGTCCGAGATGGTTTCATCTGAATACGAACGTGAGACAGTGGACTCATATTTCTATCTTCGCTATGGTGTGTGACATAACTCCGGCATTCTTTCAGAATGTGTGGTATCGATAGTAAGGTATCGCACACCGATTACACCAATGAGCTGGACTATTATTCAGTGCTTCATTTAATCGCCTGTCTGTTTTGTTTGATTGTTCGCTGTTAACGACAAAATCGTCAGAAAACGATTGAACCAAATTTAGCTTATGCGGAATTTTAGCTAATCTTTATATTTTTATTGCTTTCTGGGACGACTGAAAATAGGCGTTAATGGTGGAGAAGCGGGTTCGTTATAACTTGAGTGAGCTTCGGAAATGGTATTTGGAAAACTTTTTTTAAAATGTGTTCCTAAAATGTTTAAAAAAAAGGGTGGGACAACAGCACTGAAAGTTTTTAGTCTACACGGCGAAAATAAATGATGATCTATTAAAAGTACGGAAGCCGCGAATACTTATCGGCTCGTAATTATTTGTGACTTTTTTTTTACGTTTTTTTTTTTTTTTTTTTTTTTTTTTAATTGCCTTAAACACTCTTTAAAGCAGAGTTTTCCAACCTTTTTTTCGTCGAGTCTCCCCGAATTATAAATAACATTTTTATGTCCCCCTTAATTTTTTCATTAAAAAAAAAAAAAACGCACATTGGTTAAACGGCACTTGTTTATTTGAATTTTAAGTTGTAGAAAATAAACTTTAACCAAATTTAAAACGTTTTTTATCGAAATAATTTATTATAATTAAAGTACTAATGAGATACTTAAGCTTGCATGTTCTGCACCAGTTGGTTGATTCTGGATTCAGCTTCTACCGGAGCTATTGTCAGGTCGATATCGACGGCAAGACGATTTCGCTGCTTAGTTTCAATTAAAACCAGAGCTGAAAACCCTATCTCACATAAGTAAGTCGAAGAAAAAGGAACAAATATTTTCAAAGCAAGAGAGCCAACTTTGGAAGTAACAAGGAATCGTTTGATCCAAAATTTCTCCAATGTCAAGAGATGGAAGTCATCTTTCGTTGTCGAATAGGCCTTCATTTCTCGAAATTCTTTCTGAACTTGTTCTGGTAATTATAAGACATCAACAACAAATGGGTTTCTGGTCATGTGACATATTGGTGACTCTGAATTAATGTCTCGATAGTATCGGTGAAATTAGTTTTCCAGCGCTTGCAAATGAGTTTGTATTTCAACTTGGAAATCTACGTCCAGTTTTTTATTTTTAATTGCTTCGAATAGTCGAGAAAAAGATATTATTACATTTTCAGCAGACACCTTTTGATTCCAAAGTTGAAGCTTTGATATGAGCCCTTGAATATGATCATAGCTACTTATTATAGTGCCGTTTCTACCTTGAAGCTTCAAGTTTAGCTGATTGAAGGCATCAAATATATCAGTTAAATAGGTCAACCTCCATTGAAATTGTTCATTGTTGAACATTTGCAAAAAATCTTTTTTTTTTCTTTGAACTCAAGAAAGAGAATGACCTCCTCTTTCAATTCATAAAGGCGAGTCAACATCCTTAGACAACCAGCGTACTTCTGTGTGGAATAGAAGGACTCTGTGATCAAAATCAAAATCATCGCAAAGTAAACTAAATAATCGACTGTTCAAAGCGCTGCTCTTGATGTAGTTTACGATCTTTATAGCGAAGTCCAAAGTCTGACGTAATTTCTGTGGCAATATTTTGGAAACCAAAGCTTGTCGATGAATAAAACAATTAGTACACTCTATCGCGGGGTTCTTTTCCTTGAGCTTTTGAGCTAAACTTGATCGTACACCTATCATTGCAGGAGAGCTCACTGTGCAGAATCCAATGAGTTTATTCCAATCCAAATCATTTTTTTTCAATGAAATCAGATATTGAATTAAATATATCTTCGGATGTAGTGCCTGTTGTCAAAGATTGGAAGTAAAAAATCTCATCTTCAATGTGATCTTCACTGACCTAACGAACATAAACTATTAACTGTGCACAATTAACGATGTCGGTGGATTCATCGCAACTAATGAAAAAAATGGCGATAATTTTACTTTGTTGATTATTTGTGAAAATTTTCAGATGCCTGAAAGGTCATTTTAGAAGGTATGTCACATTATTTATTGAACACCCCTCGTCCGATGTTTAATTTATGCGTTAAAATAATTTTTCTTTCGCGCCTCCCTTGACATCTCTCTATGCCCCCCTGGTTGGGAACTCCTGCTCTAAAGTATTCGAGAGTTATGTAAAAAGTTGATTATGAGGGGGGAGAACTTGTAAATGGGACAAAAAGTTGTTTTTTCGAACGTAGTCGTGAAGCGAAATTAACGGTTTTTCGAGTGTGTGGGGAAGCATGCGTTTGAGGTCTTTATTCTTCTTTATATGAATTATATCGATACTTCTCAACTTCCAGCTTTCAATTTCGATTAATATCTATGCCTTTTCTAGCCCGATTTTGAGGCTGAGAAATTAGCTGTTTGTAGAAAGTTCGTTACAACGTACAACAGTTAGTGTTTGGCTTCTTCGCGTGTATATCGGTGTTCCAGTAAAATTGTTGGTGTTGAGACGGTATCAAAACTAAATTCCGCAATGCATGTTCATTTTGGAAATGAAAAGAAGACACTGCTGAATTCGAAACGTGGAAAGAAACGCACGAGGAACAATGCGATGCCAACCATGAAGGCTCGGCCGGAAAAATGAAAGTAGTTGCCGCGACTGACATGTTTGGTCGAGCACAAGACATCAATGCCATTAAGTACAATTACTATGTGGCAGATGGGGACAGAAAAACATTTAAATCTATAGCGGAAAATAATCCGGACATACATAAGAAAGAAATAGATCACACCCAAATAAGATTGGGTATTCGTTTGAGGAATTTGGTGAAGAAAACAAAAGGACCGAGTGGCAGAGGCAAATTTACTGGTAAATTAATTGTTCAGCTGCCGATTTATTATGGTCTCGCCATTAGACGTCACAGTAACTTCATCAAAAAGATATGAAAAATGCTATTTCGGCAACTTTGTACCACAAAATATCGACCGACAAGAAGCCACAACATCATTTGTGCCCTAAAGGACCGACATCGTGGTGCTCTTAGCAAGCAGAGAAGGCAACTCTGGTGAAGACATGGCTAATTTTAAGCATAAACCTGTCATGACAATCATAGTATTCGAAGCCGTGAAACCAATTTATGAACAGTTAAGCAGCGACAGTCTCCTACTCGTTGTTTAGGCGGATTCACACGGAACTCCGATGAAAGCTTGAATTCGCTTGCGTGATCTACGGCGGCAAAAATACACCTCCAGTGGCAAATCTGTTCTCGATACAACTGTTTATATTGCTGATTTATACTTCAACGATGGTTACAACGGATAAATGCTAGTTATGAATATCTATTGGACTTAAAAATCGGATTAAATTGTTTCAATTTCTGTACCGAAGCCGATGCGACGCGCATTTACCTTTCCGAGCGATCGCTCACCGAAAGGGCTAAAACGGGCACATAGGGACATAATTTCGACACGGAAAGATGAGGAGGAGGAAAACCTCAAATTAGAAGGCCAATTAAATGGAGCAGGCATAGCAGATTAGAGGTAATACGAAAATTCCAACAAAATTACAATACTCAAAACTTTAAACAGCAATATCTAGAAACTGTGTTTTTCAAGTAGTTCCCTCAATTTTGATCCGATTGACTTAAAATGTTGACTGCAACTTTAAAATAAGAGTTTCTAACGAACATCGTAGGATTTTTTTGATAAATTGATACTTACCGATTTTATAAGCGATTTTCGACCGATTTTTTCGAAAAAGAAAAAAAAAACTTCAAATCACCGCCATTCTTTTTCAAAATCATTTTTTCTAAAAAATCCTACGATGCTCACTTCATTTCAAGCTATATTTTAAGAAACTTTTTGGTTTTTTGTTTCAAATTAAAAATTGTGACCTGTAGCGGTACGCCGTACGAACCGACCGAATTTTTTCGTTTTTTTTTTTTGTACGCGCTGCTGTGCCACCATTTTGTATTATACAAATTAAAATGAAACATGTTTTTTTGTAGTTAAAAACTACTCTACTTTCATGTGCACAAAACCTCATATTTCTATCTCTTTTCAATCGTTCGTGGTAACTCTCGGAAAATCACCCGAAATTTTATGAGCCTAAAGTGATATTACCCCTTAAATTAAACATTTATTGAACCGATTCGGCTCTATCGCGAAATACAGCAATACGTACTACAGATTTAACACTGAAAAGGTGTTCAGGTGATAGTTTACACGTCAGAAACATTAGGCCAGACAAAACAGCGCTTATCGCCGGTATCGGCAAATGCAATGCGAAATTAAAACAAATACATAATTAACTAACTATGTAGGGAGACAACAACGGAGGTTGTCGGTCTTAAATAGGGAAAAAATCGACTTCCGAAACGCTACGGTTATATCAAACGACGCATGCACGAACGAAAGCGTGTAATAATTACCTTAAGAGCCGGTAAATTCCAAAACGGAACTCGTACGTAATTGGAAATGGAATTATTTTGTAACTTTAATTCTCTCAGCGAAGGAAGTCCGATAAAAGCTTCTTTATCAATCCGCTGTATCGCGTTGTGTTCTAAATGCAGAATTTCCAGGTGCATGTGACCTTGAACGGTACCGAAACTTATGTCCGGCAACTGGTTACCGGATAAGTCTAGAAGTCGTAATCGCGGTAACATGTCCAACAACAGGCGAATGAGGCGCGAATGTTCCAGCCGGTTATTGGCCAGTCGGATCTCTTCCAGGTTACTCTCCATCGGCGGCAGAAAACTGTCCGGATGTATCGTTCTTATCTGATTGTCGGCCAGGTCGAGCGAGCGCAACGAGGGTAATCTATGAAAGGCCGCCCGATATATGTAGGTAATTTTGTTGCGCGACAAATCTAGATTACGAACGGACGGCATATCAACGAAACTGGCGTCTTCCAGTTTTTCGATCAAATTCCCGTCTATGCGAACAGTAGCCAAGTTGGGCATATCTCGTATGGCCATACCGACCAGGCGAGCGTTTTTGAATTTATTGCCGGTCAGAAAGAGTTCCGTTAACAGCGGCAACCTGGTTAGTGCCCGGGCATGTATGGAGGAGAGTCCGCTCTGAGTAAAATTTAAGATGGACAGTTTCGGTAAATCGTGCAGAAATTCCGATTCCAATTGGCGCAGCTTGGAGGCCGAAGTTATGTGTAACTGTTCGAGAAATGGCAGCCCTTGAAAATTATCGACTAGAATTTCACTCATAAGAGGAGCTTCAATCTGAACGTACCTTAACCTCGGTAAACCGAATATGGCCGGCATCTTTGTAACGGAACCTAGGCTTAAGGTCAACGCTTCCAATTTCGGTAACGTGAATAGACTGTCGTCCGGAAAATTTCGTAGATCCGGTTCGACCATATAAATCTCTTGAAGCACCGGTTCCAGTCCGGCCAGCCAGTTTAGTGCGATCTGTTGCAAGCCGTTATTTCGTAACATCAGTCTGGACACCTTGACGGACGAAAATATCTGACCCGGTAACGATGGTAACAGATTGTTCTCGATGATCAGTTCATCGATTACTTCGTGTACATGACGGCCTAACATTTTAATCGATTCGGCGAGCTTGCTTAAATCGCTGTGACTACACCTGGACGAAATAATTAAATAACGTAATGTGCTATTGTTTTTTGTTTTTTTTTACCTAAACATTATTATTACATTTTTCACTTGTATTTAGTAGCAGTTACGATTTCTCTGTAGAGGCATTCATTGACCCGCGGGGATAATCACCGAGACATTTAAAATATGTTGTCATTTTAAATCAAAGAAATTAAATATTATTCGAAAATATTTGAATACTAAAGAATACCTTACCAAAATATTAATTTAAAAAAGATTTAAAAACAGAAATGAATTTGTGCAATACGTAGTAACAGTAACTCGTCAATATTCAAATCCTATATATGTAGCTCTTACAGAAATATTTTTTTTCTTTTTGTGCGGGACGAGTGGGATAGCACATGCGTAAAATAATTTGAAGCAAATAGCATTACTGTTCATAGACTCGCTTAATAATAACAGGCAATGTCTCTTCTACATAATATGCCATGACTAATTACACACATTTATACTATATAATGTTAACATTTATTCCTATGAATCTTATTATTTTTATGATATCCGGTTATTGTGATTATTCATTGCTTAATATATGTCCCCCAGATGAATTAAATATCAAATTGCTTTTTAAAGATTAATTTAAAATTTAGTAGTACGAAGGATTTTAGAATTAAAATTTTATGATTTATTAACGTTCGAAGAATGTCTTGATTTTAAAAATATCGGGCTTCCGAAGCTCCTGCAGTGACAATTGTACAAACGTCGATGAATGAAAAAAATTGTTTTTCGAAATTCTATGTATGATGTAGCTCTCTAATCTACGGTTACGTGTTGGGAGCGACCATGTTCAGAGCTACCATATTTAAAGCCGACATCTAAAAGGGACAGGAAAGGTAATTTCCCGGAAATCTCTGATATATCATACTATTACAATGAACTACGATCATATTCTGTAACGGTTCTCTTATAAGTTATGCGTAATTTCTACTATTCGTTATTATTTACTTTAGATATTTCTATATTAACACATTAACATGTAACGGTATACAATATTATTATAAAAACGTAATTTAATAATGCAAAAACGTATATAATTTTTGTTCATGTAAAATTATAATAGATGAAAATGGAAACGTACTCACATCCAGTTTAATTTTTCTAACAAAACGCACTGTTGTGTAAATGCTCGATATAGTTTTAGTTAAAAATAAAATATTAATGATTAAACATGAGTACGCTTCTAGTCATGCATTATCATTCCTAGCAGTTTTTACAAAATAACTTGGCCGCTCTAGTTCGCATATATGTAATAATAGTAATAAAAATATCTGCGGGTCGTTTTGAACACGGGCTCGTCCAAGTCGAATATAATAACAATTAATAATAATAATAAAAAAAAAAAAAATCCGATGGTCGCTATGAACACCATTATTGGTGGATCGCTGTAAACACAACACCCTAATTTACGATTGCAAAAGTGAACGACGCTTTTTAACCTTTTAAAAAACGATTAAGATCTTCTTAAGAAATTTAATGAGACAATATCAGCCATGCGCTTACGCTGTCTGTCCATTAAAAAATCATTCGTACGAAAGATTTCAATGAAAAGTTGATCAACCATTTCGCATTGCAGAAGAACAGAAAAATACAAATTACTTTAAAATAAATCGGGCGCAATACTTATTGGTTATGCTCTTAACGAAATAACATACGAGTAATGTTAGTTTACGCTTATTCATAATTATGTGCTCAGCTACAGACGGTATATGCCCATGTCTAATTGCGGCTACATGTTCACTGGAGCGTTACGAAAGGTTCAGCACGTTCGTCCGATGTATATTTCATTACACGGGCTACATTTTATTTTATCCGTTATTTTAATCCAAATTTCACTTTTTTAATTCACGTAGGAGAAAAGGGGGAGCCCCGGCCATAGCAAATAATCGTACTTCGCGCGATGTGACCTTGAAGTTCGTGCGATCTCTGTGTACGTTTACGAGTCATTCTACAAATGCCGACAGTTGAAGTGTCAATTGACCGTTGCGTTCGGACGTGATTGAGTGCATTTTGTTTTTGGCGAACTGGGACCGCGTGACATCAATTATTTCGGAAACCATATTTATTGGATAAACGTTTGAAATTTGATTATTTTATGTTGTTTACATATTACAATACTATTCTATTTTGTATATTTCAGTTTATATAAAGGTGTAATAATCAATAATCTACTTTTTAAACAGAATCATTTTTTTTTTTGACGAAATTTAAGTCGGGTACCCCCGGCCACATGTGCTGATGTTTATTATTCTTTATGTGTTTAACGTCACGGTCAAAAATCATTTGTTGCAGTGTTACAATGTCTAAGTTTAAAAATAGAACTACAAATCGCGCAAATCGGAGTGAAAAAATGACGAAAGAAATAATTCGAGCCATCCTTGACAATAAATGTTCTGAGAGAGCTGCCGCAGACCGATACGAAGTTCACTTCTCTGCAGAATCGTATCGTAAAACAAAGTCATCAGATTACTCTCAAGCCAAAATTAAGACGTTTTCAACGGACATTTAAACCTGAGTTTGAAAGACAACTTTGTGAACATGTTGCAAATCTAGATAACCGTCTCATGCTTTTAACAAGAAGTGAATTTTTGCGCCTTACCATTGATTTAGCGGGAAAAATTGTAATTTCTCACAGGTTTAACAAAGACAAGCAAATGGTTGAAAACGAACTTTTTAGGTTCTGCGTTAACTGATATACCGACTGAAGATAGATCTAGTCAGTCAACAATCCAGGCTCCTAGTCCTGCAGCACCTGAAAATGCACCAGAGCCGTCAAAGCTATCTATCTGTGTCATCAGCTGCCTTACGACTTCACGAAGCAATATACCAATCACGAACGTTGAACCAACAGCTAGCATTCCAACTGTGTCGTTAGCAACCTTACAAGAGACAATGCCAAGTGCAAGTGTTGATGTTGGGAACATTAATTATGTGCTTAAGGTTTTATCACCTCTTCTAGATACACCAAAGAAACTGCTGACTGCTAGGAAAAGAAGAACAGAAAAAAGCGAGATTTTGACATCTTCGCCTTATAAAAAGGAATTAATGGAGAAGGCCAAAGAAGACCGTACAGCTGTGGTAAAGGTCAAGAGAAACATGAAAATGCAGCTGAAAACGAAGAAATTTGCATCTGAGCCATATTTGCAACATCAAAAGACGGAATGCATCATTTGTGGTGAAACATTCGATGAGGATTGGATCCAATGCAAAATATGTCAAGGCTCACGAAGCATGCGGTAGATATAAATCCATCCGATTTGTACTACAACTGTGATGGATGTGTTGCCGAAAAATCGATTTGGTCACAAAATACGTAGGTGGCCGGAGCTACCGCGATCTTAAAAAGATCGCCAATATTTGATTAGTATTTCAAGTGGCTTTAATTAGAATTTGATAATACTTTTTTGTTCGAGTTTTCAATATTTATTGTAAATAAATATAATGTTGATTATCTCTTTTTGTAGTTTTCTTTGTATTTCTTTCAAATAAATATAGTCATAATATCAAGAACAAAATATTGGCCGGGGCTACCCCCTTTCCCCTATTCGTATCTTTTTTTTTTTTTTAATAAGCGTTATTTTTAAAAATTCACCAAGTAAAACAACTAGAAATCCGAAAGTTTAGAGAACCCCTATTTCCCTTAATGTATATTATATATTGATACGAACCGGATAAGTTCATCAAAATTCTGAATTATTCTATTTTATTACGAAAAAAAGTGTCGGGTCATTTGGCGCTATCTTTGGTTTATTAAGAGGAAATTCGACGTACACATGCCGAATGTCGAGCGAATTTTATAGTTCTAGTACGTAAAATGTTGAATGGTGGTGGTAAATATCTTATCACAATCGAGATGTTGCGATTGAACTGCCGTCGGGTAAAAACTGTGATAATCCTGGATACTCGGAGACAATGAATGATAGGCTGAGTAGTGTGTACTCTGTTCGCGTACTGAAATAATTACACACTCAACTAACGAAATAAGCGAGAAAGAAACTAATGTTTCTATTCCCGATAGAAAACCAGACGTAATATTTATTCCTCATCCGAGCAGTAATTTTGACAAATATTTCGAATTAATTATTAATTTCTCACGCGTTTCAGTAGTTTAGTCATTAAACTGACCGCCACAAATGTCAGTCATTGGTCTCCATTCAGCCGAATCAGTTATCGCCATACATTTAAAAGTCTGATATTTGCAGTCGTCGCGCCACTAAAATTTTATGTATCCAGACTGGAATATTTCTTTTGCATTTCAATTTTCATAAAATTGATTTTTTTTTTTTGTAAATTTCCACGTGTCACGCACTCTAAAAATGCGTGACAAATAACAACAATTGATCGTCATATACGGGTCTGTAGTCGTTCTGCTGCGCTAAAAGTTTGTCATCGTTGTCTTTTATTTTTTTCCTCTTTAATATTTTAGTAAGCAAAAGTAAAAACCCTAAATATTTCCTCGAATGACAATCAATCTGAGGCAGAAACAACATTCACTTCCCGTGGCAGCCGAAATAAAAATAGAACTCAACTATCCGTTTTAACTGGCAGGGACGAAAACTAGAACTTGTTAAGCATCCCCGGAGCAGGAACAAAACAAATTAAGAACAAAAAAATAAACTCTCAAAACAGCCAGAATTAGTTACCGTATATGTGTATATGCATATGGAAATAAAAATATAGATCAGTCGGCGGTAACACAAATTTTGGAAATATTGGAAGATTTACTCCTAACATTGAATATGAAAATTTAGTCGATAGTTAATTTGATAACTGTGAACCACCTTTTCGTACCATCTAGGCAGTGAATAAAGGTTACAATCGATATACAACACCTTTCATTTATCAATTTTTTTTAATCAAAAGGATAAAATATTTATTAAAGGAACGTGAAAATTTATCATTCGTAATTGAAATTATTACCGGTTTACAGATATTAAAGGTATTTTTAAAAGAATTTAAACGATTGGCTTTCTACGCACTCTTCGGGAACATTGCGAATACATTATGTTTAATCATTTCAGATAAATGTGAATAAATTAAAAGAGTACATATCCTTTATTTTTATTTTATACGATTATAATAGTTATCGGACAAAAATTATTGAAAGACTGATTGAAGTGTAGCATGCGGTTCTTAGCTGGTAGCGGAGCATTATCATTATCGCTATCAGAATTTTCAATTTTACTAACAAACATTTTGTTTCAATCCCAGTACTTTGACTTCGTTTAAATCGCGATCAAATCTTTTCGTGGTTCCTACCACCAGCTGGAAGTGTATCCAAATAACACACTCGATCTGTCCGGTGCTCTAACGTATTCACCAATAATCTTAGGTTAAATGCTTTCGGCTTTCTCATTATCACTATCCGAAGCATTACCAAAAGATGATGTCTTACCATCACCATTACTCATGTCAGAATGATCTCTTGAGAAACTTTACTTCTTTGCTCCTGTTCGTTGCATTTTATTGTCATTATCACTGTCCGATTCATTATCGAACAGCGAATAAATCGTACGATTTTCTGGACCAATCTTAATACTGCACAAAGAATTATTTTCTGTTATAATTAATACTGAAATTTTTTGTTTCGGTATCGAACCCTATAACTTTTTCTCTTTTCAATCTTATGAACTTTCTTTCTTTCGTTACCAACCGTTTTATTAGTTTTTAATAGTAACTAGTATTGAAATTTTTTGGATAATTTTTTTTCAGCTATATTAATCGAATTTTACTTTTGAGTTCCTTTCCTTGCAAACCTTCCGCTTAAAAAAAAATTGAATACAAATTTTTAAAAAAAAAAACAAAAATTCTTAAATTTTGGAAATGTAAATAATGTAGAATGGATGAAATAAAAAAAAATAATCGCTGTTTTGAAAGTTTAAAAGATAACGAAGGGTTCCCGATCACAGCGATTTTCTAAGCAATAAAACATATAATATACATTAAAGACGGCCGCGCGCAAATTTTTATATTATTCATTTATGTTTATTTTATAATCGTTGTGTATGATAATTAATTGTTTTGTCTTGTGTATGCGGTGCGAGTAGAATGTGATTGTGTGTGTGTGTGTCTTAGTTTAAAGGGCCTTCACCGAAGTCTAGTCGGTATTTACAAAAATTCTAGATTAGTCATACGTCAATTATTGTAATCGAATTTAAATACAATTTATATACATTGTACACTTATTTCCATTGATGATTTCGAGTAGATACAGCTAATATTATTAAAGAAAACACAACGACCAAGTAACAAAATCAAAAGAATTACTGTTGCTCCCGTCTACCGATAAGGTAGCTAGGGAACATAACAACATATATATATATACATTATAACAGTCCTACTAGGCGTGAGCCCAACCAGACCTCTACAAATAAGTTGTCTACATTCGAATAACTAATTTATTACGTTCACAGCCAAGTGGGATAGCTAATTACGCGATAAATAATTTAATCCTAAATAAATTCTAAATTTAAGGGGAAATTTTAAAAATATAGTGAAATAATTTTTGCTAGTTTCGCAGCGAACACCCACATAAACACATGTTATCCGTATTCGGAGTATTTTGTCATTTCTCTTTGCTATGATCTGAGCTTATATGGGCTGGTAAATTTTCGAGTTTTCTTTCCATCCAATTAAGAGAAACGTTTAAATTCCTGTATTTCCGTATGAGCCGCAGTAGCGTTTGATAAATTTATGAATCTATTCGGAATCGGCATTTAGTATATTCGAATCAATTTTGTCGGTTAAGAATATTTTTTCCAACAGAGTTGATTAGCAAAGGGAAAAAAATAGAGGGGCAAAAAAGAAGGATATAATTAGTATTTATCGGACGTGTCAATTAAAACCGTTATTACTGTTGATTTATTATATTAATTGAGCTTTAATAAATTACATTTAAAATTAATTGCACAGTTTTAACAGAACGCTATCTGCAACTATTGCCGCAATTCAATATGAAAAACAACTACGAAAATCGCTACCAATAATTAACAGATAGCGCTGCATGTCGTAACTGAAAATGCGTTGTTACCGACCATATTTGCAGCTGTCCAGTTTGTTGACTACATTTGCATGGCTGTATTTGTGAATCGGCCGGACATGAATTAATCGCATTAGCATAATAATTACTGGCGATCAGATGGAAAGCCGCGGTAATGAACAATGCCTTGAATATGGCTGGAAGCCGACGTATGCTTGGCATCGCATCATGCCATTAGCCAACCCTGACGACATAAAAAGTCAGACACGATTAATATCATTGTACATTCATAGATTAAAATTAAAGAGAAATTAACTGGAAGAACAAAATCTATAACAGATTTCAAATTCGTGACACTAATTAATAACTGAAAAAGTAACGTTCCGCGAATTTTTTCCTAACGCAGGACGAAAATAAGACGTAATAATTTTATCACAAACTGGTAGTACACAAAGAAATATGTAAAAAACACAACAAATGAGAAAAAAAATTACTTCACTTAATTTTTCTTCGTTGATTTCTAAATAATGCAAATGGTATATATGGGTATATAATATAGGAACTAATGGAAATGCGTAAAAGTTGAAATTATTATGAAATTATTAAAAGTGCAGTAAATATTTAATATTCAGCTGGCAATTCAATGTGACTGTTTCAATGGAATTTTTAATTTGGTGGAGGAGGGGTGATTAACTTTTTAAAAACGCTACTACACAATAAAAATTTACCTAATTTGCTATACAGACTAGCACTTACAGAACGCGTGATCGATATAAAATTTAAACTTTAAAACCTATACGCGAAACTAATTTATTTTTAATTCTTTCCCAGTTTCAGTTAAAACGTTTTCATTTTATTTTTAAGAATTTTTAACGTGTATCTCTTATGGCGCGAGTCATTCCGAAAATTTGTCCGCTAAAATCACGTTACACAAAATGGTGACCCCCCCCCCCCCCCCATCCAACACATCCAATACATCCAACACATACATACATATTGTTACGGTTTCGTTTTCTTTTCAATTAAAGTTTAAACTAGTTCGGGCGCCATTGAAGAAAAAAATTCTTCAAAATTTAAAAAAAAAAACAAAACACGATAACAAAAGAAGAAAGGAAAGCCTTTCTTGCCACCGCGGAGCGGTCTACGGTAATTCTTGCTCATACGCCTACCACGCGAACGCCGATCTCGAGGGTTGGACTTAAAAAACCAAACCGGAAAAACAAAAACGTAATTAAATAAAATAATAAAAAAAATAAAATATTTCCTGGATCGCGGTTATTGCACTCGACTAGTTAATGATATTCTTCTAAATGCAACTTGCGACAAAACGATTACCGATCGATCACAACGTTGATCGGACGGCGAGGAAAAAAAGGAGAAGCCCCCGGCTTCGAAAAACGCGTGTATTTATATGCAATAATTGGCGCAACCGAGCAATTTTGTCTATGCATCGCTTCTAATGCGAAATTTCCCATCACGAATTGTCAGCGAATCACAGCAAGTTTACACGTACAACTTCTAATCGTAATTCATCTGTCAGTTTATTTCGCTATTTTATGTATCCATGGAATTGTTTAAAATACTTCTGTGAAAATAAAGTATAACGTGCACAGAGTTCGGTCAAGTGGAGTGGCCATATGAAGAAATATGGCACATTTAGACGTTCTGTAATCTGTTAAACACGATATGTTAAAATTATATCATTCGGAAATACGGGTCAAAGGGATAGCGACGACACACGACAGCATCGGCAACATCTGCCTCGTGCAGACATACATGGAAGACGCGCCCTGCTGGTATCAGTCTACATCTTGCCAAACACTTCCTTCGAACGCATTCAAGAATTCTTCCTCCTGAACCTCCTATCTTGTACAGTGCAAAATTAAAAGAATTTGGTTACCACGATACTCCATAGTTTTCAGTGGTGATCTTAATTTTGATTTACGATGGTTGCACAATCCCGCATTCATCTAAGGTATATACACAGAACTCGGACTCGAATTGAATAACGATCCAAACATTTCCACATCACGTAACAATTCAACGTGCATCGATGCTGTTTTTTCAAGACACGCTGACGCACTCAAAACATACAATTACATTTTACTTTAGCATCGCCCTTTCCTTTCGATAACGACCCATTTCTCTGATGTCAACCTTCAAACAGTGTAAATTTTATAAATTATGTAAATGTTGTAAATACCGTCAACGACGTAAATGTAAATACACCGCGATCTCTGAGGAATCACTTTATATATAATAAAATATAACAATCCAAAAATTTGCAATTTTTTAAATATGAAAAAAAATTTCAAACGAATATCGACATTACTCAATCATGATTAACGAAAAAAAGACAACCAACCGACAGATCAGCGAAATCAATCAATATATAGACATTCCTATGTCGAGCGTACGAGCGAAGTAAAGTTGGAGCAGCCATAAGACATACTCATGTATTAATGTATCTGCGCGAAGCATAAATAATCCTAATGTGTTTTCTTTTTTACATAACATGTGCCATATACACAAACAACAATATCGAGTACTATATCCATTTATTTAATTTTGTACTATTTAAGAATAGCAAAAGTTAATATATATATATATATGTATAGGACAAATAAAAAAGAAACAGATGTTTTTTGGGAAGAATTAGAAGAAGTCCTGATAAACATTCCCAAGAAACGTACAACTATATTACTGGGAGATTTTAACGCACAGCTAGGCATAGCAAAGAAGTAGAGATATTGTTGGAAGATATCCAGCCCATCTAAGGACTAACAAAAATGAAAAAAGACAAATAGATCTGTGTAAACAGCGAAACTGATCATGAAATCCACGGCGTTTAAACACCTGCCGAAGAGAGGGTACGGCAGAGACCTCCACGAAGTGCAGAACGTTTTTTTAGCGATAACCGCTGTGTAAATGCACTGGTGCCCCTGGAAACGATTTCATTGATTTATCATTGATTTTGGCTAACTCTGCCACTAAAATTGCGCGCAAGAAGAAAAATAAAATAATTTTGTATTTTTAATCTATATTATTTAACTTCGATAAGCGCGTAATTAATACGATAATAAAAAAAAACCTGCCGAGGAAATAAAAAACACGGACGTCTCCAAATTCCAAATTAGGCGAATTTCAAATAGACCATGTGGCAGTGTCAAAAGTATCCACAAAGGAGGTAAAAAATGTAAAGGTAATAAGAAATGCTAAACTGGACTCAGATCATTACCTTTCTAAAATTAAAATTAATTTTTAACCAAGAAATACAAGGAAACAGACTAATACAAAAATAAACAAGTATGACACGATGAAATTTAAAAAAGTATCTGAATTTAAAGATAAATTAGAGACTAAAAATCCGGAGAATTGGGAACAACTAAAAGAGGCATTAGTGCAAACGGCTAAAGAAACACTTAGCTTAACAAAAGTAAGAAAACATTCGTGGTAGAACTACGAATGTGAAGAATCCGCTGGAAAAAGACAACAGGCGCGGGAAAAGTGAAATGCAGATAAAAATGTAAAAAATAGAACATATTTTATAGAAACGAGGAAAGAAACAGGAAAGATTATTAGGAAGGTGAAAAGAAAATATCACGGTGATCAGCTAAGCACAATCGAGCAAGACTTCCAGAAGAACAACACAAGAGATTTCTGTAAAACATTCAAACAAAGTATGAATAAATTTATGTATATACCTATGCCTTATGCTCAAAGACAGAAATCAAAAGATGGTTTTTCGTAACAAAGAAAATTGTGAAATATTGGCAGAGTATTATGAAAGGCTACTAAACTGCGAAAGACCAACACTAACCTTCACCTGCGAAGAAGGACATAGGAATGACGAATCTGTGTCTCCGGGTAAAGGAGAAATTGCTAATATAATTAAATCTTTGAAGAATAATAAGGCCCCAGGGGAAGATACAATAATAGCAGAGTTATGAAAAAAATCGTGTGATAAATTCCAAAACAAATTGGTTGAAATAATCAAAAATATTTGGAAAACAGAAACAATCCCTCAGGACTGGACGATAGCATTGATACACCCATTACATAAGAAAGGAAAACAGACAGATGTGGACAATTACACAAGTACCTCGCTATTACCAGTTACCTATAAAATACTGTCTAAGGCAATTCAAACTAGAGCAGAAGAATAGCTGGACTCGCAAACTGGCGAATATCAATATGGATTCAGGAAACATGGATCTTGCGTGAAACAAGTTTGTTTTCAACCTCAAGTTAATAATGCTGTATCTGAAGAAAAGATCCAAAAAATATGTAATAACGTTTGTCGACTTTAAGAAAGCGTACGATTCCGTAGATAGAACAGTGTTGTTTAATGTCCTTAAAGAATTTAGTCTGAATAAAAAAAAAACACAAGCTTAATAAGAAAAACGTTAACAAACACATATGCTAAAGTTAAATTTAGAGGCGAAATATCCAGACAGTTTGAAATATATAAAAGCAGGAGTTAGACAGGGGGATGATCTGTCGCCTTTACTTTTTAATTGCATGCTTTGAAAAGTTATAAGAGAATGGAGAAAAGCTGTGAATGAACAAAATATCACTAGGAAAATTAAAGTAGGATACAAGAAGGATAATTTATTAATAGATTGCTCAGCATTTGCAGATGATCTGGCAATAATAGCGGAATCTATGGAGACAGCAAAACGGCAGATAGAACTATTAAAGGAGCAAGCGGATAGAGCTGGGCTGCGAATTTCCTTCGAAAAAACGAAATTTATGAAACATATTACAACCGCTCTTGGCAGAATAAAAACTGATGTGGGTCAAATGAACCTGGGAGAAGTAATCGAGCAGAGTGCGTCAGAAAAGGAAGCAATCAAATATAGGACCGATTGAATGAAAGCGGCGTTTTATTTAACAAAAAAAATATATAATAAGAAATATCTATCAAGAAATGCCAAACTGTATAAAACTGTGATCAGACCAGAAGCATTATACGCAGCGGAAGGCCTAACAGTGAACAGAAAAGGATTAAATGAACAACTTAAAGTCGCAGAAAGAAAGATCATAAGAAGAATACTGGGACCAGTGAAACAAGGTGGAAAATATCTAAAAAGGAATAACCAGAAAATATACCAATATATGGAAAGCATTCCGGAAAAGAAGAATTCGATTCCATGATCATATGCAAAGGATGAAGCCGAGCAGGCTCACCAGAAGTTTATTCAATTACGTGCGAAAACTAAAAATAAACGGCACGTGGTACACAGAGACCAAAAAAGACCTGGAGGAACTGAAGATTACGCCTGAAAGGATTCGCGGAGAAACAGAAAGGAAGAACTGGCATTTTGTGGATCGAAGAAAGAAAAAAAAGACACAGTGAAAGAATGAAAGCAGTGTGGAAAGAGAGAAAGAGAATGACAGGACCAGTTGACAACGTAATCCATCAATGGCTAATTCGAAATAATTATATATATATATATATATATATATATATATATATATATATATATATATATATATAGTGTTTAACTTTAAAAGTGAAAATCTTTTATAGAAAATTCTTCATAGAATATGAAAACGGAAAAATACGAACTACATCGAGTTTTTTTAAGTAATTCAATATTAAGAACCCCGTTCTCTAAGTTCCAATTAAAAATTGTACACTTTATTAGTAAAATATTTAGCCCACGTCGCTTACTCACTAATTACATCGGGCATGTTTCTCAAAATTTTCTATTAGTACCATTTTATTAATCATTATAATGGACGCTTATTAAAATTAATAAAATTACGCTTTAAAAATCAACGTGTTCATCATTAATCTAAATTTCATCGAGAATCTAACGGGAAAATATTCTCATCAGTTACTTCTAAAGGATGATTCACTCATTAGTACTTACAATTTCGTGCAAATCCAGTTTAAGTTTGTTTCGAACAAGGGTTAAACTAAAGATCGTATTTTTAACATCAAAAATGTCTTTGTTATGAAGTATGTGGCAAAAAACATTACCATGAAGTGTAACGGAAAAGAAGAATAACGACCGACGATTAAGACAAATCACTGCTAAAGCGCATACCAATAATAATTATGCCGTAACAAATGCAAATATTTACGATTTTTCCCGTTTTCTCACTACAAATTGAGCCATTGTAACGACCTCGACACGTTCATTTCTCTTCGCTAATCGAACTGATGTCATTTCCGCGTCATACAGAAAACCGTAACTTCGGAAACATGCGTTCGAAATGCTCATTTAAAATAATTAAGAAAGCGAACTGACCTCCACTTACTCTTGCGCATGTTCGCTAAACCTTAGATGCAGACGTTCCTAGAGTTAAAAGAAGGAAATGAAAATAAATTCCGTAAATGCGAATGTTCAGGCCGCAATGTTTTATTCTTCATCGTTGAAAAAAAAATATTCAAGTTCGTCGGACAAAGCTGCCAGTTCGGAAATACGATCTTTATGACAATGATTGACCGCACTTTTTGAGATTCGCAATGCATGTTCTCACATTCTACCGAGAAATCACCAATAAACGTTTGGTATACATCGTTTAATTTGGTTCTTCTTTCAGCGGACGTTTTTTTTCACACATATATGTACTACGTATTTTAAAGTTGTCTCTGTTGCGTTGCAACATAGATTTCTCAACATGTTGAATAATTCTAAATGTTTAGGTCCCTCATTTTTATTTAAATATTTAACAATAAAGTTATAATAATATAATAAAATAGCCAGAAAAAATTAATAAAATTCCTTTAAAAAAAGAAAAATACCAACTTCAACATTTACTTTAAAAGTCTAATAAAAATTAACTAGAAAGTAAAAGATAATCTTGTGATAAAAGATAATTTACAGTAAAATACACCTTAAGAATGCTTGGTTATTTCTAATAACTTTTTGGGATCGGAATAAAATTCAAACTATAACAGTAATTAGAAACCGTAATAAATGTGTATAACAACACACTCATTTTCTATAAGACAAGTATTCGAAATTACCGTTGAATTTAAATTCAGTACCGACTCCAATAAGTATTAATCTTATTTAAGAATTATCATATATGTCCTCCTTTTAAGTATATTATTATGAAATATGTATTTTATCCCCTATAATTATTTCTTACTTTATAGTGCAAGTTTACTGAATTTTTAGAATAAATCTTCTCAAGTATCGGTATTTTTTTTTTTCGACAATTTTATTTCTTACTTTTTAATGTAACTATTTTTGAGTGAAAATATGGATAGACTAGCCTAAATTTTAAGGCTACTTTCGATACTCTATAAAGAGCTACTGATTCGGAAGTAATGTTCAAACGTGATATTTCCGTCGCTTTACAGTGAGTTTCGAATTCGATATGTTTATTCAAATCTACATTTCCACGTGGGGTACGTAACGTTAATAATACTCTGGGTTATTCGCGTTCATCGCCCCCGTAATCTGAAAATTTTAGGGGCTCCTATTTTCCTTGCATTCTGATGGAAATTTGTTGGCAAATTTTTGTCTAATTATATTAAGTAAAAAAAAGTACATCTTTAGGGAGACTCCTTTTTTTGGGGTTATTCTATGACTACTAATTAAGTACTTACCGATACTGATAGGCGTTCATACGGGACCATCATTAATCGGTGCACTTTTAAATAAACAGAGAATCATTCTCATCACAGTATACATGGTCCAAAATTATGCGCAGTTATAAATAATTTTAAATTTTCTTGGCTTTTTGACCTACCATATGTCTTTTATTTCCGGTAAAGATCACGCGTCACGGTTTTTCCGTTAACAATTCGAATAGTGTTACTCTATTCGATAAGTTAACAAAAATAAAAATTGTAACGTGATCGTTATTGAAAACAATTGACGTGGGGTTCATAGTAGATGTGTTAAGACGTAATATTTCAATCAATGAAATGAGCTTGCAAATGACGCTAAGGGGGCTTCAAATTCGTTTTCCTTACACGAATCTTCATATTTCTATACGGTAAGCAACATTTAATGCTCGTATTTTAGATCACTCTGCCGTTCATTGTCCCTTCAAATTTTAGGTGTTCGTATTTTTCCTATACTTTTATGACGAAAATACGTAGATTAAAAAAACGTCAGCGCTCTAGCTGCTTATAGAACAGGCTGCGTTTTTTAAAAAATCTTTCAACTAATTTTTGTCTGGCTATATTGGAAATCCATTTTCTTTCCAGTTAATAAATAAGTAACACTGATAATATTTTAAATGAATTGCATTTGTTGTATTAAGATCCCCTTTTTTCACGTTATTCGATAACTACTCAGTAAATTATCATCAATACTTACTCATCAGTAATCATATTGGACTCTACACCACTGACCGATACACCTTTGAATAAACAAGAATCATTAAAAAAACAACTGTATTAGAAAAAGCATCAGCATTATTATCACTCAGTGTCTTAGCAGAAATTACAGGCGGATTATATAATAAGGGGGAAAAAAAAAAAACAAAAAAAAACGCGCCAACGTCTTCGTAAATGCAATTCAGCATAAATAATGAAATATTTTCTCATTCTACAGCTGACGCTAATAGCAGAACTAACTGTTTATTGTATTAATTCCGGAAGCGAAATCGTAATTTACCGAAAAAGAAGGAAATATTCAACTAAGTGGAACCTATTTTAAATGACATCCGAATTTTATTGGATATATTAATTCACCATTTATAATTCGTACTTATAAATTAGTATAGCCAAACTACAATTTTCTTTATTTGGAAAAAACAGACTTCATCACTACAAATATACTCGATAACAAAATTATAAAATTAGCTGAATAATAACTAGAAATAGGTGTGAAAAAAAAACAAAACAATTATGTTCGCGGTCATGTATATTATCGAGTTAATTATACGGTAATTGTAATATACGCAGATACGTCGAAGCGTAAAACATTACAGAAATTTCTGTAAAATTTTGTTAACTTTTTAAACTGACCAAATTATACGGAATAGAGTTTCTCAAATTCATTAGCTAATTTTTGAAATAAACTAAGAAAAAATTAACAGTACTCTCTGTAATTAATTAAAAATAACACCAAGTGTGAAAACACGTTAAGACAGTGTTTCTCAAACATTTCTGCTACATTTTTACATTACATCTTTAAAAAACATATTTCCTAAATAGCAAGCACACAAAGAAACACTGTTTACCAAAATTTATTTCTATGTCATATCCATTAATATTATCAATAATTTTGTGCAAAAAATACAGTTCATCATTAACGATTTAATTTTTCCGCATATATAGCATACATATACATACATACATACATATACATGTATATATATATATTAATTACAACGTAAATCTTAGGCCGGCCCCATTGGAAAAAACGTACCAAAAAAATGTCCCAATTTTATGTAATGTTTGTTATATTTTAATTTTTACCGACTTCCAAAAAGAAGTAGGTTATACGCCCGTCGCGCATGTTTTTTTTATATATATATTTGTTCGCGCATAAATTATATTCATGTAGACCGATTTAAAATTACGTTATAAATTTTGATCATTTTATACAAAGTATAGAAGAGAAAGAGACAGAGAAATGTAAGCAAAAGGGGTAAGAGGCACAGCCCCTTGCGAGGCCAAAATGGCCGAGTTTATATATATATTAATTACAATATAATTCTTAGACCGGCCCCAATTTGAAAAAAAAAACCTAAAAAATGTCCCAATTTTATGTAACATTTGTTATATTTTAATTTTTACTGACTTCCAAAAACGTGTATGTTTTTTTTTTTTTATATAATTCATATTTATATAGACCGATTTTACTGGTTCTTTGTCAGCAGTTAACGTTTGTGTTTGGCGGTGGTTTTCGTTTTTGGAAACATAATGAGTACACTTTTTATTACTGTGCAGGTTGATGAATAAGAAGTCTTACCGTAAGGAGAAGCATGTAAAGACTATATTGCTAATATAATAATACCATCGAAACGCAAAAAAAGTATTATTTATATGTGTTTTGGATGTTAAGTTGTTTCGGTAGTTTAATAAAATTTATTTATTTTTTATTATATAAAATTGGGACATTTTTTCGTTATAAAATCTAATGAGGGCTGGCCTAAGAATTACGTTGTAAATTTTGATAATTTTATATAAAGTATAGAAGAGAAAGAGACAAAAATAAGCAAGAGGGGTCAAGAGGCACAGCTCCTTGTGAGGCCAAAACAGCCCAGTTATATATATATATATATATAAATAATCACACAACACAAATTTTACATAATTTTATTCATTTCTCTTGAATATTTTTAAATACGAAATCATAATATAACTACCAATTCAACAATTATGCCACTAGAGAATGGCATTCCACAAGGCTCTGCCCTAAGTGCAATCTTGTTTATATTCTTTATAAATGATGTAGCGAATTGCATCACGCCTTCCGTTACTGCCTGGCTTTATATCGACAATTTGAACATTTCTTTATCTTTCAGCCTTCCTTCCAATGCCCAAAATATTCTCCAAAAAAACAATAAATAAATTACAATCCTGGTCAAATACCAATGTTCTAGTGTTCTCTCCTTCCAAAACAATATATATTGAATTCCACAGAAGACGTGCTGTCTCACCTGATTTTTCTCTCACATTAAATAATAATCCTATACCGTTCCAATCTACATTAAAATTCTTGGGACTATTGTTCGATTGCAGGTTATCCTGACATTCATACATATCAGGTTTAAAGAAAAAGTGTTTAAAATCGCTCGGCATCATTTAATATTTATCAAATCCCAAATATAATATCCACCCCAAGCTTCTTCTCTCAATATATAAATCCATCGTCTTATCTAAAATCATGTGCGGGTGCCCAGCCTACTCCGAAGCATGTCATTCCTTAATAAATTCAGTAGACATAATCCATAATTTTGCCCTTCGTTCGATACTAGGAGCTCATCGAACCACTCCTGCATCCAGCATGTGCAATTTGTTGGGATGCCTGTCGTTGTCATACCATAGAAACTACCATAGACGATGCAATATTCTTCTGTCCTTTAATTCCTCACGCACACCAAGTTTCTCAAATGATCCTGTGCCCGAAGTCCTCGACATATTAGATTTAAACAACATAAACCCAATAAACCCTCTGCACCAAAACTTCACATTAATCTCCCCATGGTAGCCTCCAATAATAAAAACAGATGTATCATTTAAAAATAAACTGATAGCAGAGAATATGTATTTTATAGTGATTTAGGAATATATCTGGTAATGCATGTTTCTCACTAATTCAAATGATAGTGTTTAGCAAATGATATCTGAAAAACATCGACGGCCTGGTAAAAACCCTCGCTCGCTACCGCTGAAAATATTTTTTTGGGCGCGTCAACTGCGCACATAATTCAGCGCAAGTAAAATTTTTGAAAGTATCAATGTGCAACAGTGGGAATCGAACCCAGTTCTACCTGAAAAAACACCACTGCTTAACCAACTAGGCCACGGTAGCTAGCTCCCCCTGAAAATATCCCGCCGAAAAGAGGGTAACCCTTATTTATCATTTGTTGTTTGTTTGCTATTTAGGAAATGTACGTTTTTAAAAACGATATTTCTACCAAACAGGCATGAATAAAAGTACCACTTTTACATTGAAATTCTTCAAAACAGTGGGCAAAGAATTATAAACTAAATTTTATTTTTGAACTTCTTTAATCAAACTCGTTTTCTTATCGACATTAACGATAAGCCATTAGTAATATGTAAATGAACAATGTAATACCGGCGTTGTTAATGAAGAATAAACTAATGAACGTAATTAAATTCGTAGTTGTATTTTAAATCGACGAAATATTACACATTAAAGTAGAAAATAAAAAAAAAATTTCATCGAAATATTTTTTTTGAAAAAAGACACACGTTTTTCATTTGCTCAGAGTAGACAGCAGTAACATTGTTGTGTTATGTTTAGTATCTTGATCTGCAATTTTTCCCCATAGACCTGTACCAGACCACGGATCAACAAAAATACCATACTCTTTTTTTTACTTTTTTTTTTTTTTTTCTTTTTTTTGAGGGTGGTTTGGCCAACCAAGGGCAGCTACCCAGGACAAATGGAGTAGATTAAAGATTAAATTTTAATCCGGTCAGAGATCGATGACAGAAAAGAGAGACGAGAATAGGAACCACATTGGATGACGACAAAGCTAATATATAGGAAGCACTATATGGAGTAGTAGGAAAATTCAGCTTTAATAATTAAACGTACAGGATTTTACGTTCGGAGGAAAGACCGGAACATTCAAATAGCTCGTGGTCAAGATCACAAACGAAAGAACAGTGGCCAGAGTGCAAAGGACAATAAGGAGACCTGGCCAAATGTCGATCTCAATTTTCGGTAAAAAATCCGTTTTTTATGACGACCCAGTTCAGCGAAAAAGCGGCTGATAATTTTTTGGATCCTGAAAGGATTGCAGTTAAATTTTCATAGATATATACATGTCACTTTTTTTCCCAACCAAAGAATAAAGGTTTCAATCCAAATCATATAATTTTAGTGGAAACTTATTTATCAACGGACACTTTAGACACAATTTAAAAGTCGTGTTTCCTACTCAACGTACACATCACGGCAGTTCGATGCAAAGGTATAACGAGCTACTGTTGAATATCAATCAGTTTCATTACTTTTATTCGAATCCGAAGTCAGCGCGATATAAAGGTCACCTGACCTGGAATATTTTATAAAAAACAGAGCGTAAATGAAATAAGATTTATACTATACATAATATAAAATCAATACAAAATTACAAGCCTTATAAAAATTAATATGTGTCCTTCTTCGTACTAATTACTTAAACTTAAAAATTCTTAGGCCTTCTATTTTTTTAATTGATTTGTGAACGTAATAATAATAATAATAATAATAATAATAATAATAATAATAATAATAATCATAATAATAATAATAGATGACCGATATTTTCATGTGCATATCTTTAGACTGCGATCGTGAAAAGCTGCCTTCAATAAAATACATCGAGTGAAAAAATGCTTAATTTCGCGGCGTGTTTCATAAAAGTCAAGCTCTATACTCGGGCTGTATTCAGAAATTCTATACTTGCTTCAACATAATATGTTAACACTAGGCAACCGTTGGCCACTCAAACTCGAATGCACATACAATACGCGGAATTCAAATTTTATTAAGTTGAAACTGTATAATTTGCAAATTCCTAAACGGATATTTTGTCGTTCAAGGAAAACAAATGCATACAAATTTTTGTCCGTTGTAACATATGGTACGGAAGTTTAGTAAAAAAAAATGTTTTACTTCAAATGTGAACTCTATATCTTTCTGTTTTGAAAGGTATTTTATGTTTTAATTGTGATTGGTAAATGAAGTTATAAACAGCGTGCGAAAACAACATAATAGAAAACTATTACTCGTAAATTATAAATAACGTCGACTTCGTGATCTTAGTTGATAAAATTAGTCAATTGTCTCTTTCAGATATTAAGCGCAGTGTACATTCCGCTCCAAGAGTCGAGCAACTTCTTTATTCGAACATTTTCATTTAAATATTGACTCGATTGTCTCCCAGTGTGTATCTGTACGGATTATAAAAAGTGTTCAATAACTAATTCATCAAACAAAGGTTCACAAAGAGTAAATAGAACAATGACTTACTCCCTAATAGAAGCGCTAAAATTCTTCGCCAAAGTTCGGGATACAACACGGAAATTTTATATTGCGATAGAGTTGGCGAAATAAGTAAATCGCATCGGAAAATGAAAGCGGGAAAAATATCTAATCGAGAGATACTAGAAGGAAAACTGAATCGGTTACAAGGTCATTTTCAGCGGAAAAAATCTCGAAATTTATCTTACAATTAAATCTTTATTGTTCTCGGACAGCTGCAACAGTAATTATTCGTTTCCACATACTGAATTGAATTAAATATCGCAAGCGACGATGAGGGCAGATTCGTATCGGCAGAGTATTGCGCAAAGTCAGAAGAACGGCGTTTGAACGGGTTGCTCATTGGCAAAGTAAAAAACAGGAAACCGGTTGACGATTTCTAATATTATCGTCTGCTATGCACAAGATGATGCAGTGGCCGTCAATCAAAATGAAGCTGCCCCCTGCTTGATGAAAAATCAGCTGCCGACGATGGCGAAGTGAGAACTGCCTGTTGGTCCGTGTTCGTTCTACTATCGAATTATCCATTTCAGCTACGTCCTTCTCTGTTTACTTACAAGTACAATAGAACTGTTACATTTTCAAATATCAACCGGAACTACGCCTCAAATTTACCATCTCGCCGCTTCTTCTGACAATCTCACTTTCTCTGAACAGCATTCAGAATAATCGCTATAATCAACCTATTATGTGAGAAGTCGGTAGGATAAAAATTAAACAACGAACAATTTTAATTTATAGCAGCACGCGCAGCCACACTTGCCACTGCATTAGATCCTGAAATTTGTCAAGTGGCACTGTAGTTCTCATAAATCCATTATCTTTCTTTCTTGCGCCATTTTTGCATTACCGTTTAGGCAAATCTAACTGAAAAATAATAAACTGATTAATTTAAAAAAAAAAGCAACAAAAAACCATGTTGTTGTAAGCCGTTTTTTATGTCGAAAAACTTCTGTCCGCTGCTAGTATGTGTAGTTGTCTGAGATCAAATATATGTGTATATATTACTGCGACATTCTTCCGAGGCTACTACCGTAATTCTTGCTAGATTTTCCAAATTATCGCATTTCAGTTTGCAAACCAATTGACCCCGTATGAATGTGCCAAAAAGGTGACGTAAACAATTGTTATAGAAGAATTTCATAAACTAGTCCTGATTTTACATTGTCTCTTTATACATCTCAGTACTGAAATGTAACGGTCATTGTTCTTCGACAAAAAAACTATCAGGAACAATATATATACAAAAAAAAAAAGTAATTCTATCAATATTTAACGAATACCGACAACATGCAAAATGTTTGTCCGACACAGAATGTGTCTAACCATAATCTTGAACAACAGCCGGTAACTCTAATGTCGGTAAAGATTTCGTGATCAGAAACCAGATAGGCTATAAAATGATCAAAAATCGATTTAGAACTGCTGCAAGAGCTGTAAAAATATATATCGCAGAGAATTTGGAAATTCTTCGGTTTCATATAGTAAAGAATGCTCCAGTGAGGAAAATACCAGTATTGGGTGGAATGATGGCGGGACTTTTAAAAGTGATCTGGACATAAACGGTATAAAATTGTTGACGACATTATACAATAAAACGCACACTAGCGGAGTAATAACGGAAGAATAACTTAAATAAAAATTTACATCGATCTCTAAGAAGAAAAAAAAAACTGAACAAAACTAATAATTCAAAGGAGAATAAGTAAGATCAGATAATCGACGAAAAACAATTTGAATATCGATCAGGCATCGGAACCAGGGAGGCCCTTTACCACTCAAAGCTTCCATTTCAAAAATGCTGTAAATTTCGAAAAGAAATTATGTTTTCTCGATTTCGATAAAGCACTCGGTAGAGTACAACGTAATTAATCTAAACAGTAAAAGGGATCATCGGCTTAGATGATCGAGCTATTCGACCGCTAATCAATCTCTATTGCAAACAAGCAGCTTCTATGCCACGAGACAATGATAACGGCTGGTTCTAGTGGATGGTTGAAATATAAAAAGAGTGTCTTGGTTCTCGGATAAATGAAGGTGTACACCAGTCAGATGAGCAAATAAGAATACATATTGCGCTGGCAAAAAGATACGGTAATCGGAATAAAACACTAGCATCGAAAAAATTATAAGAACTCTGAGACGGAACATTTGGCCAAGACTGTTTTCTCAGGCTGCAAAACAGGACACTTTGAAAGCGGCGATGGTGAATAAAATCCAAACGTTTGAAATGTAGTATTCCGACGAATGTTAAAAATTTCACGGACTGAAAAAGCACAGAACACACTTAAGTTCCAAAACGCATAGGGAAGCAGCGTGAACTACCGAACACATAAAGAAAGCGAACGTAATAATTAGGTGTTACATATTGCGCAGATCTAAATATGGATTTTTTAAATTTGCCTAAGGTCGAATGGAGTGAAGAAGACGAATAGGAGGAAAAGCTCTGTAGTGGTTTTTCAATATAAGAAAATGGACCAATATGAAATCCGAGCTTTAAAGATCGAGAGAAGTGAAGCCGTGTTATATGACAGTCGTCTGAAATAATTCCTTGTGATAGGATGCACTCGAAGAAGAAGATATACGACACACTGAGCAGTTTTAATTGGAGCATTTATTGAAACGACAAACCAATCGACATGTTTTGAATGATTCGGTGGACATTTTTTTAAATTGTACCTCGATTTACTTCGCCGGAAAATCAGTCTCTGCATTTCCAGATTTTTACGTTTTTCGGTACCTTTTACTATCGAAAGTAACTGGAGAACGTTGATCCTGACAAAAATTAATCACGTAAATTAATTATGGAATATAAGACAAAGCGACTACTTTAACTGAATAACGAGAAAAAAAGAGTGTCCAAAAAAACAATTTAATTCCTTCGAATAACGGGAAAATTACATAAAAATATTGACTTTTTTTGATTCGTTTCAGTTTAAAAAAAAAATCTCACCAGTGCATAATCAAACAGCATATATATATATATATATATATATTAATTACAACGTAATTCTCAGGCCACCCCCATTAGAAAAAATGTCCCAATTTTATGTAACGTTTGTTATATATTAACGCTTCAAACTTTTCTACATCTATCGTTTTCGAACCAAAAAAACGTATCACGTATGAATGCGGCAAATTCTTCGCTATTGCACAGATATATATATTAATTACAACGTAATTCTTAGGCCGGCCCCCATTAAATTTTGTAATCAAAAAGATGTCACAATTTTATGTAACAAAAAAGGAGGTTATACGTTCGTCGCGTATGTTTTTTTTTTTTTTTATATTTGTTCACGAATATGGATCGATTTATAATTACGTTGTAAATTGTGGTAATTTTATACAAAGTATAGAAAAGAAAGAGATAGAAATATAAGCAAGAGAGGTCAAGGGACACAGCCCCTTGCGAGGCCAAAATGGCCGAGTTTATATATATATATATATACACATTTATTTATGTTTAGGTAATACAAAATTTCTACAAAAAATTGTTCAATTTATGTAGTTGATTGTATTAGTTATTACCAATTATTTTTTTTTTATTATCAATAACGAAAATAATTCCAATGAATGTCACCGAATACGATCAATAATAAATTCCTAAACGATTTTCCCCATCTTTCCTTCGTAAAAAGTAGACTATCGCACTGAAATTAATTAAACACCCTCCCAAAAAAAATTTACAACTCTCTGTTAGTTATAAAATATAAATTAGTAGTGCCGTTAGCGATGCTTAACATCACACAAACGCTGGTGGGTACCCAACGAAATCATCACTGAGCATGTTTCATTACATTACGCTTGCCGCGGATTGTTTACTTCTAGTCATATTTCACGTTACAAGTATAATTGAACTTGATCGATTTTTATTTATTTCTTTTTGTTTTCTTTTACAGTTGATTTTTATTTTATAAAATGTCATTTAAAGAAAATCATCCTTTTTTTTTTTTGAGAAATTCAGTAAATTGTATCATCGTTGAACATTTCGAGAACGCTAGCAAGAAATTTATAATATTTTCCGTGGTAAAAAAAAACGCCAGATCAGGGTATAGGATACAAGCGAGCTCATTAAAATTTATCAAGACATCATCAATGTTTTCTTTACGTAACATAAATGTGTTTAAGAACAACATTTACTTTTTTATAATTATTAAATGTTAAACTCACCGCATAACTTTTACGTCTTGAAAAAATAAATGCGATTGTTCTTTTTATTTTCGTAAGATCAAAGAACTCCCTGTGTCTACCGCTATCATATTCTAGCATTATTCCTTCATGCCTCTCTATTCTGGAAGACGGCGTTTTACTCCGCCGAAAATCCTTATTCTAGCTCACATCGCTTTGCATCTGAATTCTTTTCCATCGTATATAATTTCTTAAAATAATCTTCCCTGTTTTACCATTAGTTTTGCAGATCTTTCCAATTCTCTCAACGTATAATCGCTTCTCGATACAACAGTTATGCAGGAATTACATAGTTTTGTTCAAATTCCTATTTACTTCTCACAAGATCATTTTTACGCATGGTTCGAAGGAGTCAAATGGAGTTTAAACCTCTTTCAATCGTCCGGACATAAATTTCTCTGAGTCTTTTCATCTCCTTTCTTTCTGTACTACCTTTACCACCGAACTAATGGTCACTTTGCGTTCCATAATTCACATTTGCTCCCATCGATCTTCTTCCCAATGACTCTGAGTGTCTTTTAAAGCTCTTTCCTCACAGTTTCCTCTCACTCCTCTGACTTTTTTATTTTTCTTATTCGCTCTCTCATTCGCAGCCTTCTCTTACTATATAGGAATTTACCCTCCTTCTCACGTTTTCGTTTTCTTTTAAATTCTCCACCCTAACGGCGAAGCCGTCTACGGTCCATATCTTCTTTAAATGACCATCCCTTTTAGAAATAAAAGTACAAAATACTCGTAGTTTTAAGATGTAACGTTGTAATGATACATAAATATATACATGTTAAGTAATGTAAAATGCATCAAGATAATTTGCTGACAAGTGTCTTAGCATGACGAAAGGAAGCATTGTAATTAATCAGAAATACGCATTCGGTAAAATTGGTTTTCTGCGATGACTATTTTTGGAAAAACATTTTTCAGCGGATATCTCGGAAGTTCGTATTTCGCAAAACATCAAATTCGGTATACTGATAATTGTAAACAAATATTTAGCCTCATTTTTAGGAAGTTACAACTCCGAAGAAGTTTTGATGGCCGTATATAAATGTTTTTATTTCGTACATTGTTTTGCAACGTTGACCGCAGCATATTCCTCACCTAATGAGTTTGTATCACTACGATTTCATCCACATCGCGAATTCTTCGTATTGTATGACATGAAAAGAAATCGAACTACGTGTAATTTTGTCGGAGTCTGAAAGAGTCTTTGCAAAGAAAAAGAAATAACATTTAAAATTTTTCCCGTTTTCTTTTTTTTTCTTTTTTTTTTCTTTTTTTTTTCTTTTTTTTTCTTTTTTTTTTTCTTTTTTTTTTTTTATGTGTGTGTGTAACGCGTGCATCAAAAAAGTATTCTCGTAGAATGAGACACACTAGTGTGGCCATCTTGCCGCTGTGTTTTGGAGATAACTTCGCCATAGTTTTCCCTACATCTTTTTACGGTTTATTTCTAAGCTTAGCTAAGCCTGCTCTTATAAGTGGTTTATACCGAAAAATCCTCCGTAGCACGCACGGAATTGCGCAGCCTAATTATAAAACAACTCATTAATGTCGGTATATATTTCCAGCATCTTTATACAGTCAGCACCTATACATCACTCTGTTGCATGTGGACGAAATAGACCACTCTCAGGTTAGACCCTACTTTCCTCGAATTTTTCAATCTTACTCTTGAAGAAACTTCATACCGTTGCTTAGCTAGGTTGCGGGTCTCCGCGAGGAATAGGAAAACATTGACTTTCTAAGCCCAGCGTACACTCACTTTGCTCTTATTACTGTTAGACATCGTTCATTTAAAATACCCCCTTGGCCTGAAGTCGCGCCGTTTATGACACATCGGTCCCTACAGACGGCGTAGTTTAACTGCTACTTTTCTGGAATGAATCTGTTAAGGGAGAAGAATCGATGATGGAACCTAATTTGCCATGTCACAACGCTATCTCACGATTACTCGCAACTCAAAGCTGAACCCGCACACTTACGACTTTCACCGCTTCGAACGAGAAATCTAGTACACATCAGTCATTAAGAAAATATTTCAAAAAAACAATTAACGAAACATAAAGAATACCCATGAACGTAAAAAACACGTCGTTAATTTATGGATAACAATTTGGTAAATTTTGAACATTCTGCCAAAAATTCTTAAAAATGCGTTTAATGAGCAATTCTTATTTGCGCTTTTAATAACTCTACAAAATCGGTAAGGATGAAGTAAAAGCCGAATCGAAAAAACTAATTTAAAATTTTTTTAAAAGGTACAAAAAGAAACACGTGACACAATTACTAAACGATCAGCCTAATAAGGCGCTTACTTAAAGCCTACTGCGAATAATAGTATGTATTCGAGAATACGTTGCGTATATGAACGCGATCTGGACGAGTGTTGGTTTGACCTCTCAGACAAGTATATGGTACCAAAAAACTGGCAGCGATAAATATTCCGTTACAAAAATGTCGTTCCCCAGTCACCCCAAGCTTTTGGAGACCCAATCTGCAACTCCTTGAATGATTTATCTCCGTGAACTAACAGCACAGCTTTATTTGACTATTTACTGCTACGTTAAAAAGGATCCAAGTTTGCAATTGCTCATAAGCTATTATCATTTAGAGGAGAAACATAGTTTACTATTCGAAAAGCTCAGCAGGGTGTGCTTTGGTATGCAAAAATACAATCATATCTAGGTTTCCTTTACCATCCTCTTTCTCGGCATTGTCTTCAGAATTGTACGGTATATTCTTAGCTTCGGTGTATGCGTCAGATGTGCACTAGACAAACATAACTATTGTAACTAACTCCATGCTCGCGGTGAAAAATATAGACGACAAAAAACGCAACCACATAATAGCGTCCATCTATGAGGTTCTTGCAAAAAATTGATCTTTCATTCCGTTACTTATCTGGATACCGGGACACTCGGACATTTTGGGACACAACTGCTGACAGAGCAGCAAAGGAAGCAGCACTGGTGAGACCTGCGACCCCACTATCAGACGTTAAATATCTAATCGAAAATCTTTTCTAGATTCTATGGCAAGACAAACGGACTAACTGCAAACCATCACTCCTTCGCCTCATTAAAGACGTCTATCCATAGAATCACTTTCCCTCGCTTCGTAAGAACCAGACCGCTCTGTGACGGCTTCGCATCGGGCACACGAGATATTCACATAGCCTCATTTTGTCTGGACTCTCCGCTTCGCTATGCTCCTCATGTAACGTCCTTATCTCTGTTACTCATTTTCTCGTCCTATGTCCATTAATCCGAAGCCTGCGGCGCAAGCACAAACTGCCCCCTAACCTTAAATCTCAACTACAAGATGATCCCATAACTACCATATCTCTTCTATCCTTTCTTAAAGAGTTCGGACTAATTAAAAAAATATAATGCCCAACTTTTCGCACTTCTAGCCAAAGGATCCTGTACGTGGTGCGGTAAATAAAACGAAACAAAAAAAAAGCCGTGACCGACAAAAGAGGTATTTATTTGTTTCCTCGACTACAAAAAAACGTTCAACCGAGTACAATCATTTAATACGAATACTAAAAAAAGAAAGGGATTAATAAAGACGATCAGAGAATCGTACAAAAATTATATTTCGAACAAAATGCCGATTAAAGGAAATCAGAATGTTTTTCTATACGATGCGGAGCCACACAGGGATGTACATTGCCGCGTTTACTCTTTAATATACTATCCGATGAAGTATTTCAAAAGGCCTTATGAAAGTTAAAGATAGGAATAAAGATCAATGGAAGACAAATAATTCCTACTAGCGACATCTCAGGAAGACCTACAGGAATTAGTTGATAAAATCAATGAAAACGAAAAGAAGTACGGCAAAAAAATAATGCCAAGTTCATGGGGTAGTAAGTAGAAAGACATCAAAATTCTGAAATAAAAACTAATGATAAAAATGTTAAACGAGTAAGAGAATTCAAATATCTAGATGTTATATTACGGAAAATCTGAATCTAAATGAAGAGAAGTCATGAGAAGATGTACTCAAGCGAGACAAGACTTCAAAAAGATGAAAAACTTACTCACAGACAGATCTTTAAAGTTAAAAATCAGAAAAGATTTCATAAAATAATAACTCCGTCCTGTCCGTACAAAGCGGAGACACTGAAATATTGCGAGTCCTGTGAAATGTGACTGCATAGGCGAAGCATGAAGATAGCATAGAGACAAAACACGAGATAGTGCTAAAGAAAGCCAATACGGAAAGGATCGATATAAGGAAAATACCAAAAGCAAGCTATTTCGGGCATATTATTAGAGGAAGGAGGAATGAGCTATTAAGAACGATTATTTGAGGGAAACTTGATAGAAAAAGAGGCAGAAAAAGAAGGAAAACATTGTGAACGGAAAGCATACGTCAATAGACGGGGAGACAGAAACACGCAGCTTATACTGGAGGATTTTATTCACGATTCATTACATCTATTTCTATGTCAGATTAAACAGTCTGGTTAGGTTATTTTGATTCTTTGACCTATTATAAAATCTTTAAGAATAGGTAATAAGTTGACAAATGTTCTTTTTTTCCTGAATTTAAATTCATCTGCTTAACTGCCTCCATACAATTTACTTAGATAAATGTAGCAAACATGAAGTGTGAACATCACAGCGATCCGAATTTTTTCCCGTTTCTTCTTTGGCTGCTTTGATTGTTTTCAATAGTTTGTCGGTTAATTTTGATTTCTTGGATTTAGAAATATGTTTTTCTACATTTTTTCGCATAAAGCTGTTTCGATAAATGAAGAAATAGAAGAAGAAGCGCTTGTTTATCGAAGGAACTATAGAATTACCGTTACTTATATAGACTGGAAATCCATCGGTAATTCATTGTTAGGTTCATCTATTAAAAAAGTAGAAGATTAATGTTATCTGCAAACGGAAGACTATTATTAGCCATTAATAAATCTGAACATTGGGCTGCCGGATGACCTAGCATATTGAGCCATCTTCAGCTAAGGTAATGTTGCCATGCGTAGTAACTAAGAATTCAGGAATAAGCGTGACTAAATGTGGAGCAACGTAAAATTGTTTTATTTGTTTTACTTTTTTTTGGTTGGAACACGGGCCAGAGTAGAAGCTCGCAGTGTGATAATGAGCCACGAAAGCGCTACATTAGGTTTTTTGAGTTCGTTTTCAATCGCTGTGATTCGGATGTCGGAGCAAATGTGAGAAATGATAATACGTTTTTCTGGATTAACCAAGCGACGAATATTGATCATTTGGTTGTTAACAGTTAAAACTCGGTTTTGATCGATAACGTTGTCCACTATTTGTTTAAAAGAGTAAAAAGGATACAAAATCTTTCATGACATATGGGTAGCCTACTTTAATATCTTACGAGTTAACAAATCCTATTCGAGTTGTCTAATAGCATCAATAATAGGGATCGCAATTGCATTTGTTTTATCTAGAATCGGTTCTTTATTGGCAATCGTTGCGTAGGACGCAACGGGTGGTATTTGCCGATTTGTTTAATTTTGTAATACAGCTGGATCTGTAAACGAGGTTCGAGTTTTAGGTTTAATAGAAGCACGTGGCATCTGGCTCGTTAAATAAATTAGGAGAAGCAGCATTAGTAAATGAGAATGGTTTGTCTGTTAGCGGCTTAATGGCCGTTTTATCGCTTGAAAATTTGCAAGCGTCAAATTTGGAATCTTTTTTCGGTTTCGACGACAGTGTAAATAAAGATCGCCCATTGTTATTCTTAACGATATAAAATAATAATGGTTAGGCTGAAGTTATTAACTGATAGATAAGGCAAGCGAAGATAATATAAAACGATCTCCCTAATGCTTTTCTTGTTATCAGATGATCGACAACGAAACTAACGCAAATGTACAATATAACTTTGCAAATGCACAATATAACTTTGCAAAAAAACACAATTAACAAACCTAGCAAACGACGGGCATATGCACGTGTCGTCGCAAGATCATGCATAAAGAAATGTTGGTAAGATTTTACTTTTATCAATTAGTACAGGCGCCGATTTTCGCTGTGTGGAAAAACATTTATCTGATCAATGGAAAAAGTTACATATCAAGTAACACCATTCTTGATTATCTCGTTAATGACATCAGCGGGATAGCCGATTTGTTAACTTCCTATGTTCCTGTCGTGTCCTCTAATTACTGTGAAAAATTTATCATTTTAAAAAAAAAAACGACAGAAGGCACTCCAATTTCCTTTAATTTTTGTAACGAAGAAAATTGTCCCACACCGCTACTGCATTCAATACTATATCCGCAACTCTTCAGTAGGAACAACGTTCATCCTATCACGTTCAAACGTCTACACTTCCATCAGCCAAAATATATTTACGAAATATCCTGAATAGGTTGTGAAATGAGGATATATTTCTTGCAAGATAGAAGATAGCCGTAGTAATCCCAGTATTAAAAAAAAAAGAAAAAAAAAAGGAACCGAAGTAACTAAGCTACTATCCTATTGCTCTAACAAGTATTCTTGGTAAACTACTAGAAAAAATCTTTAAAAAAAGCTTAATCTAGACCTTTGAAATGAACAACACATTTACCGTACATCAGTATCAATTCAGGACGCCATAAAATCCCAATTTAACGCTCAAAAGACATTTACTAACTGACACGTTTACATGCTGTTTTCTTCGGCTTGCAAAAAGCCTATACGACACCAATGAGAGTAGGGAGGTAAGTTCCGTTTTACTTGGGATCCGCCTTTACTTTTCCAGATTTCTCTGATGACGAATTCTATTTCAGATTAGGTATAAACCTGGGAGCGATAATATTTTACGTCCAGTCCGTATTCTGAAAAGACGGAAATAACTGTATTTGTAATATTTTTTATTTCACAATATTTTATATGATATAAAATGATTACTCTTTCTTTTATTTTCTCTTCTTCACAATCGACATATCTAATTAGAATGGCTAACTGTTCCACTCTGGAAAAATCCAATCTTTTGTTTCATCGGGTGTTATTAAATAAAAGACAGATTCTTTTACATTTTGAATAATATTTCTTATAACTCCAAAAGCAAAAGCACAGACACCGAATCATATTAATATTCTAGGGAGCTGTAATGAGCATAGCAACGGCCTATTCTTTTCAAATTTAGAGCTCTTCATACGTTTCGCATTTTTTCAGAACGTGCTCTTACTTCAATCATCGATTTCTCCTCTCAAGTCTTCTTATTTTTATTTACCCTTTGACCTTTTATCGTCTCTTTCTCGTGTTAATTGCTTTTGCTATCTTGGTATTTTCCTTGGCAGTCGTCTATTTTTCTTCAAACAAATCAAATTCTTTTTTCTCTTTCGAATAAAAGACTAAACTTGCTGAAGGTCCTGTCGCCAACTAAATTAGATGATGGTTATATTATTATTTCTCTATATAAATCCATCATCCTTTCCGAATTTAACTATTGGTCTTTTATTCATGCCTACATCAGCCCCGACTCGCTAAATTAGATACAATCCAAAATTCTTGACTTCGACTCAGTCTCGGTTCTCTTAAATCTTCAACTCCAGCAGTTCTTACTGAATCTAATACGCCACACATGTCTATTTGCAGCTCTTGTTTGGGCTACTGCTTTCTTGCTAAACACCTTCCACGCATATCCTCTAATCTCATTCATTAATACCTTTTGATTTTCAGAAATTGGCACCTCGTTTATAGGAGAATCCTTATCTTATCTCTTATTTCTCTCCATTTTAGTTAATTTTAGCCTTATACGATACTTTTTAATAGTCCTCCCTATTTTTTCTTCAACTTGCCAATCTCCGAGGGTATTTATTCCGCCCTCCCTTTCAAAATCTCTCCTCCAAAGACGTAATTAAACAGGAATTCTACAGCACTATCAATTCTTTCTTTCCCTATCATGTAACAATTTTCAATGATGGTTAAAGGGGGCCTACTAGTAATAGTCCTCCTTTTATTCTTCCAGATTTTAATCTTTCTGAATCCACCTTTCTTCTTTATATTGTATCTACGTTTCGTTATCTTCAGTTTCTCTAATTGTTTTTCTTTCAGTTTTTTGAATATTTCTGACTCTATGAATTCTCTTCAGAGCATTTGTTCACCCCTTTCTAATCATTCCTGTGACTTTATTATTCCTCGCATACGTTTTTTTTTTTTTTTAATTGCCGAGATTATTGCGCACGCATACGTTTTTTAATTCGTATTCTTTCTTCTCTCCATGCAATTCATATGGATTTTGGCCATTCCGTCATCTTCAGTAATGAGGTAGTTGATTTTTTTGGGTTGCTGCTTCTTCTTCCTTCTTCTCTAAAAAAATCCCACTATCTGACCTCCTACCGCCTTATAACAATTTCCCTTTCAGACTTTGGTCAAACATACGTATGCTTTCTTCTTTTCTAATAATCGCTCTTTTTACTTGTCAGCTCGACCCAGTCGTCCCTTCAATCCACGATTCCTTATGTTCCCTTCTCTTCTTATCTCTATTGTTCACCTGCGTTTTAATGATTTTCTACTGGCCACATCCCGTTTTTGCTTCTTATTGACTTTTTCTTCATACTGTCCTCTCCATTCGAATGGTGCATCTGTTTGCGATACTGATCATGTGTTAACTTTATTTAACTGATCCTTCTCTTTCCTTTCGTTTCTGGGCGAAAATCCTTTGTTGATATGCCCAAAGGGGGGTTAAAAAAAAAAATAAAAAAAATACTCATTTTTGTACCCGTTATTTCCTGTCTTTTTCTTCCCTGCACATTATTCCTGCTATTTGTTCCTTTCTATTAACTATATAAAATCGTCTCATTATACATGTGTATAAACTTTTCTTTTCATTTCTAACGGTTTCTAGGTAAAGGTCTTTGACTGACGAGCTCGGAAAAATCACCCCCCCCCCAATTGATGACTGTCACTTTAGCAGTCTTCCTCGATAAAAAAAAAAATTGTAACGTCATTCATTAAATAAAATGCTTTTTTACAAAAAATAAATACCGACTTCAAGGTTTATTATAAAAATTTAAAAATGCACTAAAAAGTAAAAAATAATTACTCCCGATAAGAAAATATATATATCAGAGTGATATAACACTTAAGTGGTGATATCGTAATTCTTATACAACATTAATTTTTTGGAGTTGGCATCAAATTCATATTAAAAGAATAATTAAAAACTGCATTAAATGTTGATTAAATTGTTCCTAACATGAATTTAATTCCAACTCCAAAAAGTTAATATTGTATAAGAATTACGATATCACCACTTAAGTGTTATATCACTCTGATATACATATTTTATCGGGAGTTATTATTTTTTACTTTTTAGTGCATTTTTAAATTTTTATAATAAACCTTGAAGTCGGTATTTAGTTTTTTTGTAAAAAAGCATTTTATTTTTTACTTTTTAGTGCATTTTTATTCAATTAAATTAAAACATTTATTTCCATGGTAAAAACACCAAAAGCTACATTTCCATGGTAATTTGGCAAATTTATAGTATTTTAAGTCAAAAATCTAATCCGACGGTGAAAACAATCATGAATGAAAAGCATCCAAAAAGCTTCAATCTCCCGCATTATTAAGGATAACTCAAAAACTACCGGTCGGACCTTGATCAAATTTAAATGGGACCACATGACAAACACCACCTTTCAAATAAAAGAAGAATCATCAAAATCGGTTCATCTAGAAAAAAGTTCTGTGGTAACACACATAAAAAAAAAAAAAAAAAAATACAGTCGAATTGAATACCTCCTTCTTTTTTGAAGTCGGTTAAAAAATAATATGAGCGGAACGTAAAATCATTAAAAATATAAATATTTCTTTTTATAGTATTGGAATTCATTTCCGGCTGAGATCGGAAAAAAAAAAGAAACCGAGTGAAGCACTAATTAGATAATGAATATGAAATTAACAAAAAAATACATTTTTTTATAATTTTAAATTAATTTTAGATATTTAAAATGAAATGGAAAATCTTTTCTTCATTGCCTATTCTTAAGGAGGGGGATTTTACACACATAAATCTGGAATTATGTTGATTCACTTTTCTTCAGACTATTGATCCCTTCTAAAATATGAGATTGGGACTGCCTTCGTTACACCGTGAGAAGAAAAAAAACAACAGCTCTCCTTAAATCCCAGAAGTTTTAATTTATGATAGTTGCTATTCGTTTTTTTAAAATTTAATTCAATAATTATTACCTTCTTCCCAGTGTATAAACAGAATACAGCACAGTTATTTAGACGGGCCCATAGAATGGGGGGCTGGAGTAGGCAATGTTCCTCCTAGCTAAATACATCGTCCATCCTGATGATTTTAGGAACTACACAATTAATAATTACTGTGTAGGAGTAATTAATAAATTTTCGATTCAACTAAAATATTATTTAATAACTAATCCGAATAGAACGGAGTATAAAAAATATGTATATTTAGCGCATAATAAAATAGCATTTTCTGGTGTTCACAGTTTTTTATCAGTAATTTAATAAAAGAAGGACAATACATTTACAACAATATCGAATAAAATGGTACGATACGAATTTCAAAAAATGAAAAAAAACGAAACAGTTTTTTAAATGTTTTGCACATTTAACCCCAGAAAATTTTGTTCTCTATTTGATACATGCAAATTATATCACTTTTTTTTTTTTTTTTTTTTTTTTTTGTATATATAAAAACCTAATTATTACTAATTTTTTTAAATTCAATTTGCCTTTCCACAAAAGTGCGCGTTAATTATACATGTAACTTAGCTAAAACCAGCGTTAATTTCTAACCGAGCTATTTGTCGGACCGTTTATATTTCGAGCGTACAGACATTAGAATAGGTCACCGATGATTTCAGCGAACTTCGTGTTTTGGATACGTCGCAAAAATACATTAATTGGTAAAAATATCAGTAGTTTAAAACATGTTTTATTTCGTTTCTCTAATGTTCTTAGAAAATGCATACCAAGGCTCTCAAAGAAACCCTTTCTTCCGATATACTATAAACATATATCACAGTGCATGAAACACGCACACTTAAAACTGGTTTTTCCTAGTCTGGTTGCGCGACAGTTGTTTCGTGTCGATAAAAAGGATATTCTAATTGCTCCTTTTTTTTTCTTTTTATTCTTTAAATTAACCGTTATTATGGTTTTCGAGTCACAACGATATTATCTTTCTCGAAACTATGCTAACGGATTGTTACGTCTAAAATATTCATGTCACATTCATGTAACATCACGCACTCTGAACAACGATCCAAATGATAACGACGTGAATCGAATAGCTAATTAAATTTAAAAAAGATGCTTCATTAAGGAAAAGCGAAAAGGAATTTAAGAAATTAAGAAAGTAACGACGGCAAACGAAGGGAAAATAAAACAATTTTTGTTGAAATTTATAACCCCGAATCAATGAAGGTAAAATTAATATTTTCAAGATGCTCGCTCTGCCATCAAGTTAAATCTCGTGTAATTTTTCACATTCTCTTAAATTATTCGGCAGCCACCAACCCCTCTGTTCATTATGATAGCCTCCTTTTATTAAAAAAAAAAAAAAAAAGAAAAAAAAGAACCAGGTTTCTTTAGCAAATCTAAAGTTATAGACTGTAAGATTAAAATAATTTATATCCCGCTGCTCACTGACGTACTGCGCGCTCTCCCTGTAGTATAGATTACGTAGCAATGTGCAATGGGCTATCTTTTTTTTAGAAGTCTCACACCATGAAAAAGAAACAACATCTCAAAAAATTTTCAGGCATCTTATACAGAGAGTTCCTTCTGCCACACGAGCTAATTGATCAGAACACAAATCGTGTCTTATTTGTAAAAAGAAAATTCTGATAATCGCAATAAATTCGGATTGTATTTAAATACATTTATTAATTTTGTAAGATAAAAAAAAAAAAAATAACAACTAAACTTAATTATAAAATTTTCCTCTACAGGGTGAATTAAAAAGAATTTTTGGCTATAGAAAACACATCACTGCTTCATTAACTTTTTAAATTCATTTAAGAATAATTTTTAAAGAATTTTAAGCATAAAATTTATAATAAAAATATTAACACTACATTAATATATATATATATATATATATATATGTATATAAGCAGTTTCTTGTGTACACGAAACTATGCCAGTAATGAGAACCAGACTTTCTAAATTTTTATATATAAATATGTTGTATATAGCATAAGGATTACTTATGCATTGTTGTATAAAAGATAAGAAACACATTTGCGATAACGAATAAAAAAAATACAAAGAAACGACTCAAATCATATAATAAAATTTAAGAAATGAAAAATATAAGAAATACAAATGATATAAGCAACTATAATGACTAAATATTGTTTCGCGAATCCATATTTTTAATAATAATGAAGAAATCAGGCTAAATAAAGCGCATGAAAATTACGAGTGATATAATTGATAATGGTTTATTAAACTTTTGTGACTGAGAGGAAAAATTAATAAACTTCCGGAAGAATTCAAATTCCTACAGAATTTGATTAAATGATGTAAAATGTGGTTCTATTCGTGAATGGTATGCAATTTTAGTTTGTTCTGATCACGCACTTTGTATGGTTCACTTTTTAGCTGATGATGGGCTATGCCTGAAAACGTTTCTAAGTAGTATACAAAATATCGTTTATATGTTTAAATTTGTTATATTTGTATTTGTTCCAATTTAATATGTTTTTTATATGTAACAAACAATATGTTAAATGATTCTATATTAAATATTTTCTATTTCTCGGTCTCTGAATTCTACATAATACATTTTTAATCTACAATAAACTGTTCATCACAATAATGCATAAAAAATATTATACTTCTCCTTTATTTCCATCGGCATATACTGCAGAGTGTGGCTCTCCGTATAATGTAAATATTTTATTATAATTAAGTGAACAATTAATATTATCCTTAGTCTATTTGGTTTCCATAGTAGATAGTCGTAATTCCACGCCCTCATGCCCGGAATAAACATAATTCTAATAAAACTATTATATAACATCGAACAATAAACAATAGTGTCTGTTCATCACGATATCCTGATGATAGGATACGTGTCGAAATTATGTCCTCTTAGTTGCCAGTGTAACGGTGTTAAATGTATTATTTAAATAATCACCAGTCTATCCAAGAAACAATGCAAACAATTGTGCACACAGAGTAGTGCACACCAAGTTATTAAAAGCTACAATCATATAACATTATCAGTCATTTGTAATTATAAAGTGCATGCCGCTAATAAATGAATACACACAACGCAGCAAGCGAAGCGTTCTTTCAACAGTCAAAGATAAAAATAATTAAATTTATAAACTATATTTATAAATATATATATATATATAGATAAGTATATTTTCGAAGAAAAAAAAAATAAAGATTTATGTAATAAAATAATAAATAACAAACATTATAATAACCATTTGTTGTCTACTTTTTTCGGTAACAACCGCGTCACAATTTATTTTCGTTACGTTAAATGGGCTCAAGCCTAGCACCGATTTTCGCGAATATTTTTGTGGAGGATTTAGAAAAGAAAATTGTTAAAAAATGGTTACCTAACTTGTGGGTGCGATATGTGGATGACACGTTTGTAGTCTGGCAGTGTGGAAAAGATAAAATTCAAACAACTTTCATCGGAATATTAAATTTACTGTGGAAGAGGAAAAGCAGGGCACTTAACATTTTTAGATGTGTTGGTGGAAATAAGTTTAATGGGAGGTGTAAAAGCTTCAGTGTTTCGTAAACCGACCCATACTGATAAGTATTTGCACAACGAGTCGCATCATTGTCCGAGTTAAAAATATGGGGTTTTTAAAACTTCGATAAGGAGGGCAGAAAAAGGTTTGCGATCGGGAAAATATTGAGAAAAAGATAAGAAATATCAAAAAACACGATGGTAAAAAATGAGTATAAGAAATTTGAAGCGATTAAATTAATAAATAAATTTCGGAAAGTGAGGATAAGAAATAAAGAAGCAGGAAGGAGTAGTTTATTACGAATATTACTTTGCCGTATATTAAAAATGTTACGGATAGAATTGGTCATATTTTAAAAAATAATAAAATTCGCCCGGTATTTAGAATTGACCGGAAAATAAGAATTTTTTTAAGAAATAATAAAGACAACCTACCTTCGTAACTGCAAGCAGGTTTGTGTACAGAGTTCCGTGTTCAAGTGGTTTAAGTTACGCGGGACAAACTAGAATAAAGAGCATGAAGCAGATTGTCGACAAAAAAGGATTTGAAAAATCCGAGAACGAACGAAACACGAGGAAATACTAGCGAAAGTCGAAAACGCAAGTAAACGTTAAGTTAGAGAGGCTATTGAAATCGAGAAAAATATAAAAATTTTAATAGAATTGATGACAGTGTAAAAATCGATTTAAATTGGAAGACTATTATCGGTCAAATAAAAAATGGTAGTGCAATTAGCCAATCAGAAGATCAACTGTATCTATTTGAGGGTTGGGTTTTCCTCCTGTGATTGATTCGTTGTGTGTCTGGTTCTGATGATGAATAGAGCACTGCTATTCGAAACGTTAACGAAAACAAATTGTGACATAGTTTTACCGAAAAAAGTAGACAAATGGTTAACAACAATAGCCACGAAAATTTTAAATCTTTTTTAAACATTATGATACTTCAAAATTGAACATAAACTAATATACAACGTCCTCTTCGGAGTTAATTTCGTATCTTTAAAAATAAATTAATAAAGATAAATTTAATATTAAATGTTTCGGATCTGCAGGAAATTTAAATAACTTATTTTCATTCAGAAAAAAAAAAATCAAAGAATATTATTGAAAGTGAACCTAAATGTTTAATTTTTAATTTGAAAAAATAAAATTGAAATATACATATACACGAAAATGATTAATACTAAAGAATTAGTATGATTAGAAACAAAGTATTTATTGAATTTTCCGGAAATGATAAATTGACCTATTTTTTAATGAAAAAGAAAATTAAAGAAAATCCAGCAAAAGTAAATGTATCAAAATCTGAAGCAGACCTAATTCACTACGAAAACATTTTCGTATATTAATTTATGTTCAATTTAAGTTTTTCTTCGTAGCGTTTATAATTTTATAATTTTATTAACTAATTAACAAATGGAATATGTACTACACTTAAAAATTTAAATATTCCTAATAATTTAATTAAAAATATGCATAATAATAATAATAATAATTATTATTATTCCCTACGATTACTATTTAATGCAGAAAACAACAATCACTTTCCCTTGTTGTTACTTCAGTTGAAACCAAGCAAATACACATACATTGTGAAACAGCAACGCTGAAAGTGTAACACACAAGGACGGAAAAGAAATTCTCGAAACCAATTAAAATAATAACTTGAACTGTTTCTTCTCACTTGCTAATTTTTCAAGTGAAAGTTATTAATTTTGTAATAAAGTTACAGGATAACTGAAATTGACGCAAGAAAAATGAAAACAAAAAAAATACAGTGTAAACATTGTTCATTGTAATCATTGCCTGCAATAACTAATAACCGTAGAAAAATTTTCTGCCGGCTCTTTTTCATTCGTGCAAGTTTCGAATAATTTAACGATATCAAGGAAATTAATAGTAATGCCCGACCTTGTTGCATTTCTGCATATTTGTTTTATTATTTTAAGATACGGTTGCATTTTCTGGTGCATTATTTATAATGCATCGATTTTTATTATCATCTTTTTCATTATTTACATCTGTTGTCGTTTTAAAGTTGTAAATGTTATAGTTTAGCACTTGGATTCATTTAATAAACTCTATTTTTTCCCTCTTTTAATATAACCGTTGTTTTTGTTGTTGTTTTTTTTTTTCGTTTTTAAATTTCTGATTTATAAATAGATCCCAATGAAAAACTGTCAAAAGTTAGACATAGTAACGCAGTATAAACATTTTTGGACAGTAATGATGGACCAACGCTTAAGATGGGACATACATATGGAATACATTGCAAAGAAAATCGGAGCAGTTTTACCAGATTTATATACATTAAAGAAATATGCAACAAATGAAACATTAAAAGTAGTTTATTATGCGCTAGTAAAGTCGAGGATCAGATATGGAATTCAGGCATAATGATGAGGAAAGATATACTCGGGGAAAATAAATAAAGTGCAAATTAAATGCTCGAAATTAATAGCAAATCCTTAAAGGGACAAACTGAAAGTGGAATCATTAAAAAAGAAGACGTAATGAGCATAAGAGGAATGTACTTATTACTGAAGATATGGGAGTACATATCAGCAGAAAAGAAAATTGAATTGGAGGAAAGATTAAACACAGAATACGAGTTGAGGGAAAAACTTTCGTACCAATTGCCGTTAGCAAGAACAAAGATGGGGGAGTAAACGGATAAATATATTATAACTCAGATGTTGAATAAAATACCCAAAGAAATAATAGAGAAGGAAAAAATAGGGGAAAGAAAAAGGAAAATAAAGGAATGGCTTCAGGAAGAAGAAAATATAAAAAAATAAAATAAACATAAAATAAAATGACAAGGCGCAACAAAAAAGGTGGGAAAAAAACTTTGAATATAGAAGATAGAAATAGATTGTTAGTTATTGATAAGTTAAAAGTAGAAAAAAGAAAAAAAAAAAAAAAAAAAAAGTAGGATTAAGACTAGTAGGTAAATATTACACAATTATGTATATGTATAAGTTAATTTAAGATGGTAAAGTGTTCAATAGGATAATTCGTCGACAAGCGTTTTAGCTTGATGAAAGTTTTGTATGTAAAAAATAATAAATACATATTTTTCAAAAAAAAAAAAAGAAAAGTATCAAAGATTATTTTATTGGTTAGATACTCTGGCGTATTTTCTTTGATTAGATTATTAGTGTTGTAATTAAAAGGATATACCTACTAGTTTATAACTCACAAGTTGGAGATTAGTTGACAACCAATTTTTTGTCGTATTTTTTAGTTTTTTTTTTTTTTCATCTATATTAAAAATGTTATAACTGAAAATTTTTGAAAAAACCGTTATTACAGGAGATTTCAGTGTGATAATCGAAGCTGCAAGCGAATGAGGGCATCTGTAAGAGAAGATTTCACTGAAATAATTACAATATACATATATTTGTCATTAAAGATAAAATTAGATTCTCTGAAGTGAAAGAAGAAAAAAATATATATATCTGTGTATGTATACGCATATAAAGCGTTCGGGGACATTATTATACTTATTAGCTAGAAGCTAAACGAAGATGCAGATAATTTTGGAACGTTGTTTGTTAATTCTGTTCGATTTATCAGCCAGACTGAAATATATAGTTATCGGCATAATATATTGCCATGTAAATTATAGAAATATTTTTTCAGGCTCTATTTAAAATTACAAACACAACTGTCGTTAAACGGTGAATATTTATATTTTGTTGTATCAGTCATACCTATCAATATATATATATATATATATATATATATATATATATATATATATATATATATATATTATGTAAACGGCAATAAATTAATTTAGTTCGATAAAACTAATCTATATTGCGCGACAAAAGTCTTGCCGCACTGAGTTTGAGTAAAAAACAGAAAAATACAGCAGAAACGTTCCAAAAAGTTCTAAAAATGTATCTAATAGCTGAAAATGTATTCAATATACTGAAAATGTAGGAAAAATGTTATACTAGCACGGCCCTAGCGGTACGAGAAACAAAACGTAAATTGTGTAAAATAATGAGAGTAATTAATTATAGAGAACACATTTTACAACACGAAAAAAAATTATAAATAAGTCATAGAACAATAAAAACCGTTTGATTTATCATCTCGTATTGCCGGCTCATGCTTCAATCGCCGCAGCGCATCGTGCTGGCATCGATTCAATAAAAGTGCGAATGTTGCAAAATGGAATCCTACTCCTCTAAAAGGGCATTATTACCCAGCTGCAACAATGAATTTGTTGGTGGAGTGCAACTTCGAATACATCGTCTGAGGATATTCCGCAAGTGCTTTATCGGATTGAGGTCTGGACTGCATGTTGGCTAATCTCCATTGTAGAAATTCCAACTTGTTGCAAAAATGTTTTTGTAGCTTTAGCACCGTAAGAGCGGGCGTTGCCCTACTGTAGGAGGAATTCTCGACCCACAACAAATGGTGCAAATGGCACAACATGGGTCAGGAGAATGTCAGTAATGTAAAAATGGGTGTTTACCGGTGGTCGTTGATAAATGTGGAGTTTTGGCATCATACTGAATTCCGTCCCGTGCCGTTTTAGAGCCCCCGAAAAATTTAGCTCGTCAGGCGAAATTTTGTTGACTATATCGTTCTCTTTCGCGTCGCTATACTCTCTGACGTCCATCTGGTGCTTGCAAAGTAAAACGTGACTTGTCAGTAAACAATACACGGCTCCGGTCATTCACACTCCAATGCGCATGATTACGAGCAAAATTTAAACGAGCAACCTTATGTTGTGTGGCTAATACCGCACCTGTTTCCGACTTCGAACTATACAAACTATGCTGTCGTAATCGTCGCTGCACTGTAAGAGTTGAAATTGGTGTGTTCCGAGCCCTTGTGGGTCGAGAATTCCTCCTACAGCAGGATACGCCCGCCCTCACAGTGCTAAAGCTACAAAAACATTTTCGCAGCGAGTTGGAATTCCTACAATGGAGATTGGCCAGCATGCAGTTCGGACCTCAATCCGATAGAGCACTTGTGGGATATCCTCAGACGACGTATTCGCAGTCGTACTCTACCGCCCAAATTCATTGTTGCAGCTGGGTAATGCCCTTTTAGAGAAGTGAGATTCAATTTCGCAGCATTCGCACTTTTATTAAATCGATGCCAGTACGGTGCGCTGCGGTGATTGAAGCACGAGGCGTCAATACGAGATGATAAATCAAACGGTTTTTATGGGGTGACGACTGTAGATGATGATGATGATTTATTTATAATTTTTTTTTCGTGTTGTAAAATGTGTTCTCTATAATTAATTATCTTCATTATTTTACACAATTCACGTTTTATTTGTCGTACCGCTTGGGCCGTGCTGGTATAACATTTTTCCTACATTTTCAGTATATTGAATACATTTTCAGCTAATAGGTACATTTTTTTAGAACTTTTTGGAACGTTTCTGCTGCATTTTTCTGTCTTTTACTCAAACTTAGTGCGGCAAGACTTTTCGTCACGCAGTATATAGATTTCAAGTAATACTTTTATACCAATCTTTAGATGGTTTTCCAGCTGAAATGGTAGGAATTTTTTCAAGATGTTACATTTTACACAAGGGGATTAAAAATACGAAATTAACCAGACGACGTTTTCGGTTTTTTCAGTTCTTTACGTTCTTTCAGAACGAAAATTGTCTTTCGACATTCTGCAGTGGACATCGAATTTTAACGATTTTCTTCACCTATTGAAATGACGCTTTAACTGAAAAAGTTCCAGAAATTCAGCTTCAACTTTTGAATTAAAATAACTGAAAAACTATAGTCGCTAAAAATGTATACATATATATATATATAGTGTGTGTGTGTGTGTGTGTGAAAAGATAATGTTGAAAATTGAATCATTTTAAGACGGCATGATGCATTTATCAAAAAAATCAATTAAGGAATTCACGAGAAACTTCGATTGCTCTTGCTCGCACATTTAGTAAGGGCTTCGGCTCAGTTTAATTGCTATTTTTCATTTTATATTAATGCACGAAATAAAACTCGCTACGGTAAAGAAATATACCGTTTCCGCGATGAAATATTACATACACTTTATATTAAAATTTCTATTCGAAGTATTCGCTAACGAACAGAGCTCTTTGATGTTCTCATTAATCGGACAGTCGGATAAATAATTAGCGACGACACGCATGGCGACGAACAGAGAATAGAGAAAGACGTTCACAGAAGACAGACGCGAAAATAGACGATTAAAGAGCACAAACGACAAAAAAATCAAGAGTGTAATTGAGTAAGGAAAGAAAATAGGACTGAAACGACCGCGGTACAAAAGAGACAAAAAGCGTCTCACGCATAAGAGTGAAGAAGAATCCTCATGCGAAAGAATAAAAACGTACGAATTTCTGTGGCCCGTAAGAAAAGACTGAAGTAATTGCAAAGAGTTAAATTTCCCTCTTTACAAACGTAAAATGTGCAAACTGTTCGCACAGGCGTAGCTATAGATTATTAAATGAATTGCAGAATTATATAGCGTTTATAAAATTACACCATGATATACTGTTTACTGTGTTCTGTTTCCAGACAACTTAAATCATCTACGGACCATCGCCAGATCTCCTTCCTTTCCATATACAAAAGCTACCAATTCTTCGAATAGACTTACTTCAGTCTCTTCCTTCTCATTCTGTTTCACAATCATTCCCACAATTTATACCCTTCTCCGTCATCTTAATAGTAACTCTGATTTTTCCGCAAATGAAATTTCCGATACAGATTCTTCTATGCGTAATCAAAGTAATATTGATTTGTTACCGTTGTCAGTAGATAATGCCGAGTTAGTGGCCGAAATAAATAATGCGCGAAATTAAACCGATGTCTTAATAAATCGAATAACCAAACGAACCAACTATTTAAACTCCTGGACACCCTCGACGCGCGTATGATCGCAAAAAAAAAATACGAATACGAAGAAACAAAAAAACGAAATAACGAGATGCCGAACAAATATTACTAATACACAAATAAACGCAATTCTGTTCAACGGATATCCACTGCGCAACTAGTTTTAGCGAGCTCTCGAATAAATATAATAACGTCGGACCACTAAATTTAATTCTAATACGAATTTAAACGAACGTTAACACAATTTAATGTCATAAAAAAAAAGGGAAAATCTATTAACACGTGTTTTACACATCTACGCGACGAAAACACGCACAAAGCCTGTCGCTAGAATTTCACACACGTACCATTCACAACTACCTGTTGCAGACTCGCTAACTAAAAAAACAAAGCCATGCCGTCTAAACAAAAGCCGACGACGCCATTCCTTAGAAAATGGCCATTCATTTATAGGTGCGCTGGTGCATGAACGAATTTAATTTATAAAATAAAATGTTAAATCTATTTATATATATATATATATATATAAAAAAATAAAGACATAAAATAATTCCGATGTTCCCGAGATAAATAACGTGTGATTATTTACAGCCAAAAAAAAAAAAAAAAAAAAAAAAGGATAAACGTAAAGTAAGAAAAGGATACAAAGAAAATAACACCGGTGAAGTTAAATTAAAATCGCAAGCTAAATCAGAACAACCGACAGGAAGTTCTTAGAAAAGTCTATGGGGAAGAAATAAATGTGGATAGTACATACAACTAAGAAAATAACGGATATAGAGAATGAAAAAAATTTTACCGACAATAGTTACATTCCGATTTACTGACCAATATATTCGCTCTAATCTATCTCTGCTTCTACATAAAGAAAATATTGTTATCTGCAATCCTATTGAAATAAACTCCTATATTCACCTTCTCCTTAAAGTAAGTAAAGTCGCTAATGATGATCAACAAACCTCCGCGGAGTCTCCCCTTCAAATGGACTCTTCAGCCATTCAACTGCTCCGTTAATAAACATTTATTCCTTTTTCCTTTCTTAGGAAATATTTAAATTCCGAAAAATCAAAAATTTTGCTGATAATTTATCTCTGTTCTGCTATCTCTATTTTCTCCTTTATTAGTACTTTGCAAATATTAATTACACTTAACTCGGTCATTTATATATTTTACTATGATAGTGAACACAAGGATAACTCTTTTAACTTTTTCCTTTTTTATAATTTCCTTAAGTGTAAACGCGTTATTTCCTTTATTTTTGATTGTCTCTTCCGCACACTATCCTTCAATGAGATAATACGCGGCAAACAGCGGCAGTTCTTAACTGATTCTGCCTATCCCCTCTCTATACTTCCTTTAGTTAGGCTAACTGGTAGTAGAGCGTTTCCTCTGCTATATTTTTTCGTATCAATGGCCGCAGAAGTCTCTTTTTTATTATTTACAATTTGTCGCTACCATTATTTCCCTTCTGAAATTTTCTCAATACAAATATAATCGGTCTATTTGCATTTTTTCTTATTATATATTCCTTCCATTTCTTTTTTATGTTTGTTTGGAAGGAACTGGTGGATTTTTGTTTCTTTAATTACTTTATTACAGCTCTGCTTCCTTATTACATGGCATATTTCTCAAGTAATTGAATACAATGGTCTTGAATCTTAAGATGCTGTTGTTGAACTACTTCAGCTTAAGAGCTAATAAAAATACATTACAACACTTACTGCACCACTAGCAAATTAGAGTCGTTCTTCCTTCAAAGACTTTGCGTAAGCATTCTGTGGATATCACTATCGAAGGTTTCAGCATAGTTAGGTCAGACTAAATTGAAGATCAATCTTAATGAGAAATTGTATTCCTTTTTTTTTCCACGATGTTACTCTTTCTCTCGCATCTAATCCAACTGGTCCTAACTTTATTCGCGTCTTATTTTCCACCACATTTGCTCACTCCTTACATCTTGTTTCTGTTTACATTCCTCCTAATTATAATCTTCATAGTCTCTCCTATTATCGTCCTTTTTTACCTCCCCACATCCTTTTATATTTTCGAAAGAGACTGGAATGCCCACTCTCCTCTCTGGAGGTGCTCCTTCTCTCGTAATTCTAATGGCTTGATCCTTGAGGATATAATTATTGATTATAACGTTATATTCCTAAATGATCAGTCTCCCATTTATTTTAGGAGTACTACATCGATCTATCACTTGTCGCACACCGTTGCTCTTAATTCGTCTTGGGAAACGTCGGATATCATGATTTTTACTTTTATTTTCTAATAATTTTCCTTTTCCATTTCCCCATAAGCCCCTGCTTGATACTGGAATCTTAAAAATCAATTGGTTCAAATTTCGTTATTTTTTTTATCGTTTTCAACAGAAAATTTAAAAATGTTCAAAATTTTAACCTTTGTTTAAGGGTACTTTTTAAGAAATTAAAACCACAGTTTTTCGGGGCAAAATTTTAAACGTAATTTAAAATTGTTTTTATTACGTGGTTGTGAAAATAATAATCAAATCAAATCAAATCAAATCAAATATTTTTATTATAAAATTCCCCGCATGCGCAAAAAAGCTCGAGCAGTGGAGTACAATAGATGCACGCGAGAAGAGAATATTATAAAAATAAAGTTTTACATAAACTTTTAAACTTAAAATTACAGAATTCTTTGGTGCATCTAAATCAAGCACGTTATCAAATAAAAAGAAACAAATTGCATATAAACAAATGAAAATAACTTTAAAAGAAACTGTAAATAAGTATGCACAGCCACATATCATTCATTGAATCCTTACATTTTACATTTTATACACACATTCAGCCACAATAATATCCCATCATCATACTAAAAGTCGCGAAAGTATTTTAAGCACACACACACACACACACATCCACACATACTGCAACAAACGCATGACATGGACCAAAGAAATTAATAATCACGTCATTTGGTGCTACTATTACATTACGAAAATAAAAAGATATCCGTTAAATCGAACAAAACTTCTAAAAATGTTTCAAGAAAAATACCGAGAATATTCAAATGTCACCCCGAACAAAGATTGGAAGATTAAAAAAGAGTTCTGGAAAGAGAAACAATAAAAGAAAAAATATCAGAGCAGTTAACTAAGCTAAAAGAAAAATATGTACAATAAAATATAAAAGCAAATAATAAACCAACAAGCGAAATGAAATCAGCAGATAAACCAACAGATCAAAGAACAATAAAATCAGTAGAAGAGATTAATGGCATAGAAGGAAAGTTACAAGAAACTTTAGAAACCTATATAATAAAATGTAATGGAACAAATCCTACTAGAAGAAAGAGGCTCCAAAAATTGCATGACCATAGACGAAATACAAACACTAGTCCACTGTTCTGCTTCTACAATACTCTATTGTAATCAACGGATACCACAAAAGGAAACGTCAAAAGAACACACAGAAAACCAAAGTGACAAATCAGGATTGAAAATGAAATATAAACATTACGGAGAAGTGTCGGAAGGTCAACGCAATACAGAATGGGAAACAGGCCGAAAAGTGTAACTAAAACAGTTAAAGCATTGAAATCCCCTAATGAATCATATACAGAAACTGCGGATAATTTAAAGCAAAAATTAAGCGTGCAATCTGCACGACTAAGAAGATACAAAATATCACAAAAGAGGAAAATACAGAATGTTTGAAAATAATGAAAAAAAGTTCTATCAATCGCTGTCCAAGAAAGCAGAAACAAATAAGCAGCCACCAACCAAAGCTCAAATGACTGAATTCTGCCAAAAGCTATGTTCCACCCCAGTACAAAATGAAGAAGATACAGTCTGGCTAAAAAAAGAAGAAGAAAGGTACAAGAGCTTCTCTATTCAAACGAATATAACCATCTACGAAAGTGAGCTAGCGGAAATCATTAAAAATACACACAGTTGAAAAGCACCTGGAACGGATCACATTCACAATTTTTGGAAACACCCAAAAATATGAAACATTCATCAAACCAAAAAATAAATAACCCAGCTAATTTCAGACCAATTATACGTCTTCTCAGACCTTATATAAGATAATAACCGCATCCATAGCAAAGAAAATTGAAATCACAAAAACCACCAATATCCAAACAAAAATAATTAGTAGTATAAAACGTGGAATATTTCTAGATTACTACCTCGGTCCTTTGTAGTTCTATCTCAGTATAAACCCTTTATCAAATATATTAAATGATTCGAAGTATGGAATTAACATAAAGCACAAAAACAACAACTACAAAATAAACCACCTGATGTATATGGATGACATTAAATTATACACCACCTCCTCAACTGAAATGAATTCATTACTAAATATAGTGGAAACCACAAGCAATGGAATAGAAAAATGCGAAAACCTACGTATATGGAAAGAACATAATTGCTCTAACCACCAAGGAATATAAAAAAAACTCAATGAAAAAATATTAGATAGCCCCTAAACATGCCAGAAACATAAAAATATCTTGGTTTTTAACAAAATACTATACACTAAATCATACTAAAATTAAAAAAGAATTAAAAGAAAAATTTAAAAAAAGATTACAAGCAGTAACCGAAACATACCTAAGTTCCAGAAATAGATTTAAGGCTATGAATACATTCGCAATTCCAGTCCTATCATATTCATTCAGAATAATTAGGTGGACTCTAACCGATTTAGAAGAAACTAATAGATTGATACGAACAATGTTTAACACCCAAATTCATGTATGGAACGAATAAATTTACCGAGAAAAGAAAGAGGCAGAGGTGTCTAATAGGCGTTGTAGCATTTCATTAGAGCCAAATAAGAAGTCTTAAAAAATACTTTCACTCTAAAGAACACCCACTAGACAAAACAATAGTCGAAGCAGATAGAAATCTAACACCACTCAACCTCGCGAATAAAGAAGAAAAAATAAACAGCATTAACACAATAGAGGAAAAGAGAGAAAAATGGATCGGTAAAGCAATACACGGCAAACATACAAACATCATGAATACCAAAAGAATCAGAAAAGATTTAACGTACACCGGGTTAAAAAAAGGAGAATTGTACCCGGGACGGATGGCTTTGTATTCGTCATACCGGATGATCAAGTAATATCGACAAAAAACTACCAAAAATATATAATTAAAGATAAAATTATCCAAAACGATCAGTGTAGAAAAGGTCACCCCAAACAAAGGAAACCATAGAGCATATAACAGGAGGCTGTTGTCTGCTAGCAGCAACAGAGTATACAGAAAGACATAATAATGTAACAAAAATAATTCATCAAGCAATATCAAAAAAACACAATTTAATAGCCGATAATCAGCCATATTATAAATATACATCCAAAAAGAGTCTTAGAAATATCGGGATACAGCGATATTAACGGATCATACAGTTAAATAGACCAGATATAATATTAATCAACAAGCAAATAAGAAATACACATACTTAATAGATATCGCGGTAGCTAATGATAACAACGTAGAGAAGAAATATAATGAAAAAATTGAGAAATATACACCATTAGCAACAGAAATTAAGCAGATCTGGAAACAACAAAAAGTTATAGTAGTACCATTAATACTATCAGTTACAGGAATAACTAGGAGCTACTTCATAGAAGGATTAAACACTCTTCAGATTTCAAAATACACACACACGCACACACAAAAGCACAAAAGGCGGTTATTCTGAATAACATGTAACGTAGTTCGAAAATTCCTAAACCAATAAAACAGAAAAAATAACAAGAAAATATAGATCAGAATAATAAAATTAAGCAGCAGTGACTTGATTATTATCACAAACTGTAATAAATACCGGAAAAAGATCATTCCGAGAATAAAATGAAATAATAATAGTAATAATAATATTAGCAATAAAATTAAATTCATTTTTATCGGTTCTATTTTGTAATAAATTTGGGTATAACTTCAAAAAGTAATATTGTGCAGATTAAGTATATGGGTTTTGTTCATTTTTAAAATTAATCGCCCGAAGAAATCTCACACGTACCGTTAAAAATAAATAAATATGAAATCGGTAATAAGCGTAACTGAGAGCAAAATGTAATAAAATGAATAAAGTTCAAATCCCAAAAGTGTTACTATACGGAAAAAATGTCAAAAGGATAATAGGTCTAGCGTTACTTTTAAAAAATTCGCTTATTACAGGAAAAAGTGTATACTTCGAATAACTTACGAAACTAATCGGAATATATTAAAAACGGCCCGCGAAGAAAAAGCACAGACCAGAATCGTGCGAATCTAGAACACGATAATATTTCTTAGACGGGCTTCGCTGAAGCGTGCAAAGTTTATTTTATTCTGTTTCGATGATGAACAGCGAAATTGTAGAAAAAATACAACGAACAACGTGCAACCTACCATTACATGTTATCGCTTCACATGCCCTACTTTTTTCGTGTTCACTGCATATGCGCGTAATCACCCACAGTGACGCGGAATTTAATTTGAAATGCACAAATTTGCCGCCTTTAAAAATGTCAAAAAGTACATTTATAGACGATTAAGCGCATCCTAAAAGGCCACTATGGCCAGAAACTAACCGCACTGACGCAAACACGCTACACACTTATTTACGGCCGCACTCGAATTGCGCGCCGTTGTTTACCTGGGCCGACGGTTAAAAAAAAGGCCAGGAATCTAAACACTCGAATTGCGCACCGGAATATATGTAGAAAAACGAACGGAAACTGCACTCGGGGACCATGATGTTTGTAGTACACAGTGGTTGCAAAACTGATGGCGCTTCACTGTACTGCATTTTTAATGTGCAAGGGCTTTCAAAATTTTACCTATCGTATTTTTAAAATGAATTTTTCTAATCTGCCAACGAAAAATACTACACCTATTTATGTATTAAAAATATTTCCTGTGTAACGGTTTATTAAAAAATATTTGAAGATGCGCCAGGTTAATTTTAAAAATATATACTAATTGTTTAAACTCCCTATTTACATTTTTCGTTTATGAAACAAATATTATACACTACTTTTGATAAATAACTGTGATACATGTTTATGTTCTCATTTATAATGATTAAAAATTCATTCTGGCTTTTGCAATTTGCCAGTTAGCTCAACATTCACTGTAATTTAACATACTCCTAATTGTCTATTTAGGTACATTTATGACCTTTTATCTTTCTAGTTTCAAAAGAATTATATCTGTAATTAAACACGTCCTCTTGTTACAGCGACAGTTAAAATTTTTCTTTATTTACAAGTTATTATTTTTAATAAAATATTTCGCTTTCGTGTATTTTAATGTTAACTCCGTGCTACTTTTAATGTTAAGCAATTATCAATGTTGACAATTTTATTACAGAGATGAATATGTCTGGGACAATTCTACAAAGCCGCTGTAATATAACAATTCTAAAACATCTCTTTATTTTTTTAAATTAGAAATGGAGCAGTAATTTAAACAGTCGAATTACTCCTCTATGATGTACCATTGCAAGCCGGATAATTTTTGATGTTTTTTCTTTAAGGAAAAATTATGACGGTTACAACACGTTTAAATGTGAAGTTGTGTACAAAAATTGTATTAAAACGCTCTTTCAGAAAATGCATAACGTTCGGACTGCTAAAATTATCTTCTAACTCTTGAACGTTAAAAATCGCGCAAAAAGTTAAAAATATACAATATGAGGAATTTAAAATTACCTAAAAATCATTTCAAAATGTACAACTCGCCAACCGATATTATTATTCTTGAAATTTAAAATATGCAACAAACTTTGCATCGCATGAAATAACCATTTGCAATAATCGTTTAATAATAATTTAAACCCCATTTGGATCTAAAAACGGTAAACGAATGTAGTTTTCGTAAATATATAAATAGTGATAGTTTGGAAAAAAAATATAGCGATATTTTAGCTTCAAATTTAAATTACCGTTGGGTGCTGGAAACTTAAAAGTTCAAAAAAATATTTTTTTTACACGGACGTGTTGTGTATTAATGGAAAACACACGAGCTTCATGAAACATAATGTGCGCTGAAAATCCTACATATTCAGTTAGAAATTATTGTAATTTACATATTATTTTATATAATATTCGTGCAAAAAATCATTCTACTTTATGCAGCATTCCTTAAATGAGTACGTTCCTAAATTGTTAAAAATATTTACAATAAGAACCGTACTGCTAACGGGATGATGATAGACTATTTTTCGCAAACCCTTAAGGAGGTTTTGTTACTAAGCAACTGAAATGTAGTTCCAACGTTCCATCGAGATATGATAAGACATTTTAGAAATCACTGAAAGAACGAATTTTACTCATTTTATTCCTTCATCGATTTTATAAAATCCTGAGTATTTTTTTTAAAGGCAGTGCGCAATTCGAGTTCTCAACGGGCGGGCTATTTCGAGTCTGGTGCGCAAGCAATTCGAGTGTTCCCTTATTTGCTCCACGACGGTTTTATTAGGAACTTCTTGATCGCGTTCTTTTCCTCTCACTCCTTTAAACATGGTTTATTTCACAGCGACCGCGAATTCGGTGCGAACGCGTAATTATCGGCCATGTGTGTTTTTCATTTCATTACTTTTTACGTACGGTATGCATGAGGCACCGTGTCGAAGTACTTGAGAAGACTGAAAAATACAAAAACTACTACCTTTCTACGCGGCGCTCGGCTATTGTTTCCTTAATCAGACTGAGACTTGGTCATTCCCTCCTTCTCTTTTCTCGTTTTTCTTTTTCTCTTTCACCTTCTCTCTTTACCCTCTCCACTCTACTGATCCTCTTCCTTTATATGCGACCCTAACCATACCCTTTTTGAATTCCCTGCTCTTTTTCCTGGGTGCTCTCATCTATACGCCGAACTCTTGGCGTTGGATCTTCCTACCCCTTTCAATACTTCCTTTATCCTTTCCTTCCCATCTCTAGCCGTTATACCCCCCCCCCTTTTTTTCCCTTTATACTTTCTATCACCGATCGCCTCAGAATCTGAGTAGGTGATCTAAGTCCATGTAGTTGGGTCAGTGTTGACACCGAGCCCATTAATAATAAAAAAAAAAAAAAATACGGTTTTTTACCTGGTTTCGTTATCCGCTAATTATATAGTAAAAAAACTGAAACAACGAGAATAGAGAAAAAGTTATCTTTCTTTCTTTTTCTGCGTTAAATCTTTGTAGCTGCTTTTGCATTAACCTCCATTTTTTGTTTCTTTTCTTTCCGCTCCCGTCCATTCAGTATCAGTCTCCCCTCAGTTTCTCACATCTCTTTTCCCATCTGCTATTTCTTTTATTAGCACTGTGAGAGCTGTATCGCGTTTCTATTGAAAAAAATTTGTCTACAAGTTTTTCCCTTCTTTTTTCTACAGCTTTTATCGGGTTTCCTATCTTTACTGATTTTTTCTAATACTTGCCCATATTTGCCCTTTCCTCTCTGATCAGTAAACATTTCCATCCCGCATAAATTTCCGAGCTTTCTGAAGTTTTACTCGCGTCTCTAGTACAGAGGACCCCGTTTGTTTGAACGTTGTCCACTAGCCGCGATGGACCAGCCGTAAGGCCCGCGTTGCCCGTAAATGTGTAATGTGTTTTCTGAAAATCGATTACTGTACATTGAAATGTAACTATTGCAGCGAGAAATCGTTGAAATAGTCGCAAGAGGCAACCGAGGAAAAATAATTCCCCGCTCGGATCGCTAGCCGAGCGAGTTTTTTAAAACACACTTCAAGTATTTCTCATTTAATAGTTGTCTTTTATATAACATTTATTTGCCATTTTCAATTTATACGTACATTTTTTTTATTTGTAATTTGTATATAAATATTTGTCCGTCTTTTTATTTAATTTCTATGTAATGAAAAAATTAATTGAAATGGTTAGGAAATATGAATTTTTATACAATATAATGTAAATATGAAAAATGATATTTGGTCTATAATTATACTAAAACGTGAAATAAAAGATGATCAGTTTTTTTCGTCTGTATTTAAACTTTACGTGCAGTTATAAAATCTGTTGTTTTGAATTTTATTATTATATAGAAAAAATGAAATATGACTTAATTTTTATTAGTTTTATATTTTATTTATGTGAAGAAAATTTTAAAACTTCACAAAAGTGTCCATTAAAATTTAATAATCTAAAGCGATTAAATTAAAAGAATAATTATATTGTAGTGTTTTAATTCGGATATTAAGTCAATCAGTTTACAATTAATTACAAAATCCAGCGGAGCAAGTTCAGCATTACTTATAAATGTAATAACAATTAATTTTTCTTGTTTCAATATTTGTAACATTTGTACAGAGTATAATTTTTAGTATATATATATATATATTAATACCCTAAGTATTTAAGTTGTTCCCCCGATTAAATAAGTAGCACTTTATTACAAAATAAACTTCGTTAACACAGAAACCTATATTAAAGTGATAACAAACGATTAAAGATAAAAGTAAAGACTGAATAAAAATTCGATAATTTAATCGTAAAACTATTATTTCCTCGCTCAACGAACTCGCTGCAATGAGCAGTCGAAAAAAACACATTTCATATTTCACATTCCCCGCTGCAATGGGCAACAGGCCTAACTGGTAGGCCGGTCGAGTAGACATCCGCCGAAGACGAACATCTCGAAAACCTTCTTAGACTATTTGCCAATTTTCTTTTATCTCTGCCGTGCGAATGTGTGTAGCTCTTATGTGTGTTCGTATTTTTTTGTTTTTAATCTGTAAAACAGCAACGTGGAAGTCAGAAATTGGTCATATAAAATATCTTTTAATATGCACATTCATTATTTCAACAGTTTCTTGCGATTTTTATCGCCCTCGGTAATTTTTGAGATGTTCGTCTTCCGCGGACGTGCACTCGATCCGGCCGGCCAGTTCATTCTACGGTCAGTGTACCATGGCCAATCGATCACGCTCCAACGATACCAAACTCTACAATATAGTAGTACACATTTTTTTACTAAATTCTCATTTGTTTATTAAGTTTATAATTCACACTTTTTTTTTGTGATTTATGTGCACGGTTTTTAATCCGCATTAACTTTACTGTTAAATTTATCAACTCGAATTTAACGCATTTTTAATACTTTTATCTCGCCATTGCGAACAGCTCAATGCACGCCCCTACAATGCCATTCTCGAATAAAAGATGCATCGAACGTTTTATGTTAAATGAAGCTCGGTATACAATCGACTATCTACAAACAACCGCATACATCGCTCTGTGCGAACCACGGTAATAACATTAGGATGTAAATGCAACGGCTAAAAAAAGCCTTTAATGAAAAGAAAAATTTTAACCAGTGATTACAAAATCTGGCACAGGTAGTAGAAACGTAATTGATGCGAGAAAGAGGAAAGAGAGAAAGAAATTATGTATCTTGTCGAGTCGATTATTTTCATTGAAACCGAACCAATAATAGGGTAAAAATTTCGTGTTTTAAAAGAATAATTTTCAAAAATTTTCCTGGACCTCCACTGGACTTGAGGGTACTCTAAAAGCCGTCCCCCTCAGAACAGTGTGCCTTTCTAAAGTTCATTTCTTAAACTAGACCACATGCGTGGGTAACGTCTAAAACTTTGGTCCTCGTGTTAATTTAAATGTATACATATATTTAATATATTTTTGAGACATTTCGGACGGATTGCACCGACCGACGTCAGAAAATTTATACCCTTTTTCCTCTCTCCTCTTCGTCACTAACTCTCGTTACATCTTGTTCTTGTCGTAAAAAATCTCCCCCATGTTTCCTCCTTGTTGCAGACAACTTTTTAACCTTTGTTTTTTTAATTTCCCCATTTTATTCTCTTCCATTATTTCTTTCGGGTTTCTGTTTAGTACCTTCGAAAGAATGCGAATTTATTAGATTTTGTCACCCTAATTTCGTCTTTAGTGTTGGTTTGATATATTTAAGATTTTTCCGGGAAAAATACTGCATTTCACTTTTTACCTCCGGCTTCGTCGTCATTTTTCTTCTGTAATATGTTGTCATATTTTTAGCAAAAACGTTTTATACACATCTAATCCATTTTCTTCTTTTAGTATTTCATGTTTGTCAAATACTCCATCGTCGCGATAGCCTACTTGTCAGAGCAGTCAACTTCCATTACGGAAGTCTTGAGTTCGATCCCAGGCAACGACAAATGTTAAAAAATAAATAATTCAACTAATCACTAATAGAATAATATGGAAAACGACGGCAAACATGCATATTTCCATATGCGCGCGCGCGCTAGTTAGTGCATAGTAGGCAGTTGGACTGCATTTGTATCGCGATAAATTAAACGATTACTAATCAGTTCCGAATGTGTAGTCTCTTGCGTCTACACTAGCGTTGCATATAACAATTGCCTAATAAACTACACTTACATCTGCATAGCTAGAATCGAAAAGGTAGTTGCCGACGCTCAGGAATTAAGTATGACACTATGATGACATGCTACATGCTTTGTTATTTTATTTTAAGCATTTCGTAGACGACCGATCTAATATGTGTGTCTTCTTTGCCACACTTCCCATACTTTTTGAATAAGCAAAATACGTATTTTTACTGTATCTTTAATTACATATCTTTTCATTGCATTATATATATATATATATATATATACAAACGGAATCATCTCGCATGGTGGCCACTCAAATATAATTTTTAAATTCCTTGTTTATTCCAAGTCCTCCCCATTTCCTAATTACTAGTACAAAAAGAAGAATGGAATTGTTTTGTTACTATTAATAATATTTAACTAATGTAGCATATTTCTCATATGACTAAAACAGAACTTCGCAATTTATTCTTAAGTGAGAAGTACGGTAAAAAAATGCATTCATTATTTTCTTCAAATATTTTTTTCTTATTAAAAAAAATATCGTGTTTGGCGTTTTTTACTTCTTTTTTCCCGGTTTCCCGGTTGGATGACCAATTCTGTCTCGGTTCTTTACTCTATGCGGTTGTTCCAGCGTAAGTGATGAAAAAATAAGTTGCAAGAAATTCAAAATTTCCGCAAGTAATGATAAAAGTGAAATCCATAGACGCGACACAGCGTTCGTTTTACTCAAAATTTCTGCAAAAATCTCTTTATCGATTTAATGAAATATTAATTGTTTCCGCTTCGACGAGCCAGTTGTTATTTACTAAATTTAGTAATAAGATGGAAGGCGGGACAAAGCTTAAGGAGCATCGGTGCTTTAATGTGACGTATTAACGTCGTGCGAAAAAAAAAAAAATTATAACGACAGGTATGCGCATATTAGTATTATTAAATGTTGCGTTTAAGCTGATGCTTTAAACTTTAAAATCAATAATCAGTGAAATTATCGATGAAAGAGTCCATCACCAATTGGTTAGCAGGCGAAATAGGGTGACTATTTAACCCTGGAAAAAATTACAGACCTTATTTATTTCGAATAAACGGACGATAGAATGTAACTTTAATCTGAAACACGTTCGCAGACGGAAACAATGCGTGTACTTTAAAATCGCATAAAAAAGGTAAAGTAGCTTTTATTTTTTGTTTTAATTTACGGAATTAATAAAACATTAACACGATAAAACGAAAATGGCAAATGATAGAAACCAAAAAAATGGAATTTGCAAATAAAAAAATTCTACCTACTTTGAAATTTTTTCTCTCTGATCTCACTTTAAATTTTCACTAAAATATACATTACAAAAACGTAAATGAATACATCTCGGTTCCCTTTAATAAACTCTTGCCTTTCTTCGCATAATTTCTCACCGTATTAATAGCAAAATTTCTTATACGAACCGACGTAAACGCACAGACTAAAGACTACAATATATTTATATATGTTTTTTTTAAATGTTATTTTGAACAATATAAGATAAATAAAGGACGTACCGAAGTTGGCTAAGGAAATTTGACAAATAATTCCATCGTTACACTATGAATAATTATACTGAGAAAGAAAAAAAAAAAAAGAAAAAAAAAATGGAATAATGAATAAAAATGTTCAGTTAATAACTCTATATGTGAATTAAAAATAAACACACAGCTTTCAAACTCAACACACCAGCCAACACTATCGCAAACTCCGTAGCAGAATAGTAAAATCTTGTGAGAGGTCTTCATTCGCTTTTATATAGCACTATAATCGGTTGAGCGTTTCGCAGAGGAGGAAATACAGAAAGCGTTGCCGGTAGTCAACGGAGCAGAACCCAAAGTAAAACTAAATAACTAAAACATAACACACATAATACGGTGTGTAATTTATCTAAGTAGATAGTAGCAGACACATGCTTCAAAACTGCGTATAGTTCAGTATTGAATTTACTGCGGCCGTAAGCTAAATGAACTGTAGAGCAAACAGATTCTACGGGGAGTAATATTAATCCCAATGAGACAACATAATCAATGTCCACTCTGCAGAGACTAAATGAACTGTAGAGTTTCCTCGTTTCTTAATTCACCTGTACGGCAGCGTTCTAATTGGCGTTATCTTTTAATTAACGATTAAGAAATATCTACTGTTAAAAATCTCCAAGCTATACTAGCACCGGTAAGTATCCGCAGACAATGGAACAACCGGCAAAGTATTTACACAAATGACTCTATAACAACCGGTGACAGATTTAGATCATGTTTACATAAACTCGCGCTATATTCTAATTGCTCCGTCTTTTTCCAGCGTCGCATGTTTCATAACGAGGACAATAGACACTCGTGTTACAATTAAATGTGAAAGTATTAATTAAACAACGAATAACAGATTAACCAAACTTATTTCGGTCAGTCTAAAAAAAGTAATTAAATAATCGATACATTTTTCAAGCGCTCCGAAAAAATACTTATTTACGATAAAAGATCACATTTTAAAGGGTTTTTGCAATACAATCGCGACGTGAAAAAACGGAAATTTTTTTTTTTTTTTCTTTTTAAATTCAACATTTTTCGTCGTATTTTTAACGCGTTTCATTTTGTGAATATTTCATACGAAACACCAATTTTACTGATTTGAATTCTGCTCATTAAAAACAGAAAGGTCAGATTTTCCCTCTCCCTCTCATCGATCGTAAATTACGAAGAAAACATAAATATACATTTATTCCGTCTGCGACATCGGAGAGACATAATATTGTGCACAAAAAAAAAAACGTAAAATCAAAAGAAACGTAAAATTTACAGTTAAAAAAATAATGAACAGGAACTTCTTTTGAACTAGACTAAAAATATCACATAAAAATATCTGGACGCACTAGAAATTTCTAGTTTCCGCCATGATCAAATAGGTGTAAAATCGTAGAAGAACTAGTTAAAACTAATTTTTTGTACTACGTCCTTAGCTGTATATATTTCTGCAATCGATTTTATACATTTATATTACGAGTTTACGAATAATATATTTAACTCTGGCCATTCTTCGGTGAGTCGCTTTAGCAATTCTTTTTTTCAAAATTACGGGCGTAACACCAGCTCTACGATTGCGTTTTCAACGCAAGATTTAAATCAAATGACCGGACTGACAAATGTAATATTACATAACAGTCCTTCGATAATTTGAGTTTATCATAATAGAGCATAAAGTTATATCTAAAATGCCTACTTTTTCGACTACGAGAGCAAAAAAACGATCGTAAAATCTACAAGCACGTCTCAGAAGCCATTTTGTAAGCAGTATCCGACTTCATAAAACAGTTCGGTACTACGAGATTATCGCCGTCATATTTCATAAACGACCCATTTACTTAACCGTAGCGTATTTCCTGCGGATTAATACCGGTTTGAATCTTTCACTTTTACTTTTTTTATATATGTAGTAAACTTTGTATTTCCGCTAAAGATTTATTTCATCTCAGTGATAAAACAAACCTTAAATACACACTTCACAACAGCAAACCACAATACTTGTACCAAGGGTTTAATATTTGAATGTAAATAATCAAAGGCGCACTCAGGATTTTTTTTTGGTCGGGGCTAGAATTTAGAAGATGGGTTAGTGAGTGGTAACTTGATAACTCGATTAAGTACCTATCTATTTCCGTGGTCTGTAAATTAAAATAAAAAAAAAAATACAAAACAGCAAAACTAACGAATTTTATTTTAAAAAAAAAATAATAATAATAATAATAATAACAAAAACGTAACATTATGTTTGTAATAAGCACAAATTAAATAAGTATAGAATTTAATTTTTTAAAAATTAGGTAAAGGTATATAACATTAAGCATAAAGTGTAAATATGTATATGTTTTTTAACAAAAAATCGAAGTAAAACAAAACATTACAAAACGAAATTATGTTTTCGAGCGGATTTTTTATAAAGATACCTCTAATACCTCATCGGCAATTATACTTATTTCACGGTGTATATTCCAGAGCGCAAACTAGTGTTAATGTTGAGTGTAAAATGTCAGATCCTGTTGGGTCCGCTGGATACTTATCTGGGATGCAGTTCCGGATCCGTATCCGAAGAAATTACGAACTTCCCATCACTACTACATACAGCCCAACGAAGCAACGTAAAACAAAATTCATTTACACATTTCTACATCGAATTCATTTATTTTCTCTGTACCATCCCGCATTACGCTACAAAATTAATTTTGGAAAAAATTTCGGAGATTTTTTGGGGGGAGCAATGGCCCCGTGGCACCCCCCTTGAGTGCGCCAATGTAAATAATACTCTTCCGGTAGCAACTGTTAAAACTCATGTTGTTGCAGAATTCTTTAATTTCTACATCATTTTAATATATTTCTTTTTCTCTTTGTTTTTTGGACATTACTAAACACACTGCATAATTACTAAATTGTGTATTAAAAAACATTTAAAACAAAATAAAAGATATTACATATATTAGAACATTTTTTCCTACTTAATACTTGCGAATATGCAATAATTCAATACTACATCTACGTTATAAAGCTTGCTTCCCTTGAGTTCCTCTTTTTTGCTGAAATACTTGTTAGAGTCAACTGAGCTTAAATTGCCGAAAATTAAATTATCAATAATCCGTTTTTATCTTCCTTTTGGCTTTAAAGGTGAATAATGTTTATTCTTTTTTCGACAGGATTTTAATTCATTTATGTAAAAGTTCTCATTCTCTCTAAATAACATATTTATCGCCGTCCAACAAACAACCGTCTCCACATTCAACTGAAGGTTCTCAATATTTCTATAATCTGTTTCTGTCATTCTCACACTATAAAATCAATAACTCAAATAAAAAACGCCAAAAAAAAAAACAAAACAAAAAGCAAACTAACAACTAGGAAAAAATCATGGTTTCCCAATTTTTCCCAATTTTCTTCAACCGGTTCTGTACGTTTTAAGACATTAAATAAACAAACGTTTGCGAAAAAAACTGCACACTTTATGTTATTTTACTTGCTTTCAAGTATCGGAATCCGTGTTTAACTGAACGCCCTTCTTTTGCACTGCAGGTCCGTTTTTTCTCGGCGAACGTCACACATATGTATATACACAGATACAGGTGGATATATAGGTAGATGGTGAAAATTCTGAAATAAATAACAGATGGTTGACAAGAAGTTGCGAATTAATGATTTTTACGAAAATTGAAATGCAAACGCACTCTTAATATTTCCGTAAAATATCGTGACAATAATATTAAAAATGGCGGCAAATAAAATCGAAAAACAGTAAAATTTCGTCGCATGCAAAACTGTTTCGATCGCTTTAAATTATTCCCCTGAAACCGTTATATTTGGCAAATATGTAAAAGAGATACGTGTGTGCCCTTCTCAACTAAATTACAATATTTCAGATGTAAAGAGTTACACTTTGATGATATTCTAAGCAAACCAAACTGATCATTTAATAGAAATTTTTCAAGATAAAATCGTAACCAATCTCTTTCTGGACCTTAAATACTCTACCGTAGTAAATTTGATCAAAAATTATGAATTAAATCAATCGATATATTAATGAGTTTCCCAAAAAGTTAAAAACATAGCAATAATACTGATTTAAACTGAAATATTCCCGCGTTACAACCAAATTCAAAATTAATAAGCCCGAAACATTATTAGAAATTATCATCTCTATAAAACAACGACAACCCGTGTATTATAATGGGCATATTTAAAATCATTGCGTAAATTGTAAAAAAATATTTAATCCCAAAACGGAGATATTATAATTTTATCCATTTTCAATTTGCTACTTACCATGGTGTAAATAAATGTACCTGCTGTATTTTTATCGATTTTAAAACAAAGAAATTATAATTCGCAGCGATTTTTTTTTTTTTTTTTTTTTTTTTTTTGATGTTCTTGTATGCCATAACACCACGTCGACCGATATCAATAATTCTTTGCTTATTCAAAAGTGTATACCAGTCAGTGACTGATGATTATTGTTGATTATTTAATGAGCAGTCATCGAATGACGCGAAAAAAAAAAGAGTCTCTTTAGAAAAATTGTTAATATACACAATTTACTTAAAATATTATCAGTAGCCAGATAAAAATTAGTCGAGAAATTTTTTTAAAAAAACGTTCACAGGCCGTTTTATAGCAGCTAGAGTGCCATTTTTTTTTTTTTTTTAATCGGCATATTTTGCCATCAAATTATTTAGAAAAAATATGAACTCCTAAAATTTTAAAATTTAAGAGCCAAAATTATGAAATTAAAGTGACGACAAACGTTAGAGAGACAAGTATTAATAAAGTTACGTACTATAAGAAAATGTGTATCTTCGAGTAAAGAAAACGAATCTGAAACCACCCATAGCGACGTCTACAAACTCATCACTGACTAAAATATTATGTCTTAAAATAACTGCGAATAACTTTTGACCGTGTGGACTCTGACTGAATCATTCTCTTTTTGATCAAAAGTGCACCAGTCAGTGATATCGGTAAGTACTTAATTAGTAGTCGTAAAATAACGTTGAAAAAAGAATCTCGCCTAAAGATACGCTTTCTTTACTTAGCGTAATCATACAAAAATTTTCCATCAGAATATACGGAAAATATGAATCACGCATAAACGGTTGATATGGACATGGAAGGAAACACAGAAAAACACCCAAATAACAAAAAGAATTGCTCGCACTATAAGTTACGTAAAAATTAACAAAAAGAGAAAAAATATAAAAAAATAAAACTGTTAAGTTAATCCTGTATTTTTATTTGAGACATGCTCAGTTTTTAGACTTTTTTGAAAGGGTATAGCGTGTCTTTAATTTTTTATAATAGTTACATAACCGCAAATTACAATCTAAAAAAAAACAAAACAAACAAATATAATTTTTTTTTCTTCTGTTCCCTTCTCCAACTTGTTTTATGTGTGCTGTGTGTAACCACCACAGCATGTATACGGAGGTAACTTATATATGATAGGTCAAATCACTCATTCTAACGAAGGCTGTATCCTTGCGACGTTAGTTGTAGCATTTGCCGGGCAGTCCTGTATGTTACTCGACAGGCCGCGTTGCGTCCGGAACGTGACGAACTTTGGGCAAGTGAAAAGTATCTGTGGAACTGTAACCAGCCTGGCAGTCGGAGCCGGAGATTTGCTAATTATATGTCTGTGAGAGACAATAACGTGGCCGATTCAAAGTCGGTTAAGAATCTTAAAATCGTGCTGAGATTTTCCCTCCGGTGACCACACCATAAAAAAACCATTAAGGAATAATTTTTTTTTCCTGGGAATTATTTTATCTTATTATTTTTAAAAAAATGTTTCCATAGAATTTTTCAGGAGATCGGCGTTTTATTTATAAATAAAAAAAATGAACAGAACCTTTTTTTTTTCAATATAGCAAACCTGTTAGATTTATTACAGAGAAGTAAAGAAATATTTAATAGAAATCATTTTTTTTATTATTTGATAATTTTACATCCCCCAATCATTATGTATTGTCTAAAAAAGTAAATGCATGAAGAAACGAAAAGTAATTAGGGCGACATAAGCGTGACAAAGCACTATAGAAAAATACAACGTGACACAGAAATATACGCAACAATCATTTTCGGTCTATACAGCACGTGTATAAAGCAGTAATCTGTAGTATTCATTTTAAAGCCGATATAAAAATGAAAAGATAGTATATGTTTCTATGCCTTGAAATTTGGATTCAGACAGTTTCTTTTAACGAAAAATAAAACCTTTTTTCCCCTAAATCGATAAAATAGAAAACGATAATTTATTATCAATGTATTTTTTAAAATTATTTTAGTATCAAAATACTGCTATTAATTAGGATTCCGTATACATATAATGTACATAGAATCCTTATAAGATGGTACACAAATGACAAATATATCAAATAAAAATCAATAATTCACGAACGGCTTGACTTATAAACTTCAAATTTGGAACATAAATTACAATTAAAATTATCTTTAAAACGATCTATAACTTAAAGATGACCGATTACCTTGGGCGGCAAAAAACCCAAAAAACCGTCAAGAATATATAATATGGTACATAAAACGACCCCAAAAATCACTTAAAAAATCATAACTCGTCACCCGATAAACCTATAACGCTGAAATTCAAAATATAAACTAAAATGCAGGAGTGCTTTCATAAAATCAAAAAAATACGGTACAAAAGTTATGTAAAGTTGCCCAAAAGTTCAAAAAATGACGTGCCCCCCCTAGCACCGCGAGTATTGTAGTTAAAAATTTTGAACGCGGCTAAAAATACGCGCATCCCGATATATTTCTCTAGTTTGAAACATCCGGATTTTCAACTTTAAAATTGGACCCTCGAAGCGACGAAAGCTCGAAATTTTGTAAAAAAATATTTTTTTTTACAGGCATGCGATATATCGATGGAAAGATCGTTATTTGTCGGGAACGAAACCGTATTTCATTTCCTTAACGAAACCTTCAAAGTTGCCGTAAAGTTAAAAAAAGCGCGAAAAATGACGTGTCCCCCCCCCCCCATAGCGCCGCGAATATTACCGACACAAATTTTGAACACGGTTAAAAATATGCGCTTCCACGTATATTTCTCTAGTTTGGAACATCCGAGTTTCCAGATTTAAAATTGGACCCTCGGGGCCCCGAAAGCTCAAAATTTTGAAAAAAAATAATTTTTTCTCCAGGTTTTGATATATCATTAGAAAGATCGCTATTTGTCGGGAACGAAACCGTATTTCATTTTCTTAACGAAACTTTCAAAGTTCCGAAAAGTCCAAAAAAACAAACGTGTCTTTCCCCTAGCTCCACGAATATTACAGCTGAAAATTTTGAACGCGGCTAAAAACGTGCGCATCCCCTTATATTTCTCTAGTTTATAACATCCGGATTTCCAGTTTTAAAATTGGACTCTTAAAGCGTCGAAAGTTCGAAATTTTGAAGAAAAAATTTTTTTTTTCTAAAGCATGTTATATACCGTTGGAAGGATCGCTATCTGTCGGGAAAGAAACCGTATTTCATTTTCTTAACGAAACTTTCAAAGTTTGCCGAAAAGTTCGAAAAAGCGCCAGAATTGATTTGTGACGCGAGTATTATAGCTAAAAATTTTGAGGAAAGTAGAAAATATGGGCATCCATGTATATTTCTCTGGTTTGGAACATTTAAGTTTCCAACTTTAAAATTAGTGGTTTGGGGGTCTGGAAGTTCGAAATTTTGTAAAAAAAAAAAAATTTTCAAGTGTATCATTATCGGAAAGAGCGCTATTTTTCGGGAACGAACCCGTATTTCATTTTCTTAACGAAACTGGTTGAAATTTACTAAAAGTTAATAAAATTCTGAAAAATGACGTGTGGCCCCGCTTGTAATTTATGTATTTTAGTTCAAGATTTTGAATAAGGTTAAAAAAATGTGCGCCCCTGTTTATTTATTTACTTTGGAACATCTAGGTTTCCATCTTAAAATTCGGAACCTTAAGCGCCGAAAGCTCGAAAGTTTCAAAATTAATATTTTTTTTAACGAAACCATAAGTTATTTTCTTAACGAAACTTTCAAGCCTTGATGTTCCAAACTTGAGAAATATATGTCGAAGCGCATATGTTTAACCGTGTTCAAAATTTTTAGCTGTAATATTCACGGCGCTAGAGGAGAGGAACTGTTTGAATTTTTTGGCAACTTTCAAAGTTTCTAAATACGGTTCGGAATTATGTTTGGAGACTCGCGTGGAACTGGCGTACGAATTTCGACTGTTGCTGGTTAAATATCGGATGGTAACATTATCTGTCGAAAGTTAATATCCGCACGAACGGCTAATATTATTTCCCCATGCGCACGACTAGCAAGCACCGGATTTGATTCGAGAACTTTATAGTTTTTTAGTTTTAAATGTTGGTTTTGTTTTAAGTGGGTTTCTTGAATGCACGAAATAAACTGGTTTGTTAATCGGTGTTATTTTTCTTTTGGCTTTATCGGAATACGAGACTGCAGCGGTTTTTAGAATTTGGTTCGAATTGTTATAATTTGCGTTAGTAGTGTTAGTACGAGGGCTAAGAAACGGAACGCGATCGCAGGTTTCGGTTTAGTTATTTTCATTACGGCTTGTGCTAGTGTTGTTATGAATTTTAATGAAAGGAACGGACTCCCCGCATCATTGTTTGGGTGGTACGTCCGCCTGATGAAAAACAGATGCGAATAGAGTATTTCGATTTGTTAAACAATTTAACGCACTATGCTAGTAAATAAATTTAAAAAAAAAAAATTTAATAATGGTCTAACGTATTGAGAGAGTCGAAAGAAAAAACCGAATTGTTAAAAAATCATCTCAGTAGAACGACAGTCTTTGTCACATCGTGGAACTATATCGACCTTTTTTAGTAAAGTAGCCAGTTCGTCTTGCAACCGAAAGAAGTTTAATAACAAAGTAACCAAATCGCCTCGAAATTCGTTTTTCAAATTAGTGACATTTACAAAATTCGTAAACTATAATTTCGATTACCGTGTCTCCCCTCCCATTCGTTGAGAATCCAGGACACAATCACTAACGTACACTAACCTGCCAGCAGGGAGCACCAACATTCTAGCAGCCGCAGCAGAGTGATACGTAGCATCAATATTATTTCTAATTAATCATTTTTGCGTGTTTTCGTTTATATATTTATTAAATGTCTTTAACGGTCGGCTATTCAAGAAAGATAGGTGTAGGGATTAACAAAATTACACATTTTAAAAAATCATAAAACCTTAATATTAGTATTATTAAATCTAAACCAATAATTTAAAAAAATAAATAAAAATTGAATAAATAAAAAAAGAATTTAATTAATTTTTCTTCATAACCGTTACATTGCACTTCAAATTAGTCTAAGTCTTCAATTCAAATTAGTATTTTGCTTTACTGTTTTAAATTATTATTAGAAATGATCTCTGAAATTTATTAAGATGTTAAATTAAAATAGTTAAATAAAAATAGAAGTTTATTCAAACAAATTTTCTTACATCCTAAATAATTATAGTTATTGATTAACTTTCATACGGAATCCTCAGCGCACGAAACCTCATGCTTGACTGAACTTGTTTTTAATTTAACATGATTCTACGACGCTCAGTAATTGTCTTCTTTTAATTCTAATAGGTCGTTTTCTTTTTAAACTGAAAATAAATATATTCTATCTATTTGAAAATCTTTTAATTTAGTAACATATTTTTTACATTTCCTTTTTATTTACACAAATAATTTCAATCGCAAAATATTTACGTTAGTTTTTATTTTGAATAGTCTTACATTTGTTCAAAAAAATTGTAACTTTCAATTTAACGTTAACCGCGGGTTGAATTTCAATTTTCATTATAAAAAGTAACAAGGTAAAAAGAAATGTTAACATAAATTTATTTCTACAACATTTAGTAGCAATGTGTTCTGTTACTTAACGACAAACGAATGCAAAAACAGTTTTAATTATTGTACCAAACCACCTCAGTGAATAAAATTTTGTTAAATTTCATTCGAAAATATCGGTAACTACATTAAAAGTAACCATTCGTTAATATAGTGAAGATTATTTATCAGTATCATAAAAAATGCACTTTTCTTTTTATTTTATCTTTAGACGTTACAATTTAAGGACACTCCGTAAAATAAAAAATTTAAAAATACTGATCTAAAAGAAGCAAGATCAAAATTTTGAACCTGTCCATATTGTTTTTATTGGTTGGTTCAACTAAAGCATTAATATAATAACAAAAACCAACTTTAATAATAAACAAACATAAGGGTAAAAATAATTTATTGTTATAAATTATTTTTACCCTTATATTTGTTTGTTATTAAAGTTGGTTTTTGTTATTATACAGTTTATAACAAACAGGCATGTATTCACCTACATTTAAAGCATTAATAGAACTTTTTCCAAAAAAGAGAAACTAATCCTTTTCTCTCGTGTCGTTTCTGGGCGAAGATCCGTTGCTGACATTCCCAAATAGGCGCGGGGGGAGGGGAGATGAAGTATCGCACATATATTCACAATTTTACTCGTATTCTTTCTGCTACACGTGTTTCGTATCAGAAAGCGGAAAATATTAGATTGTTAGGTAGCGTCATGATTAAGTGTACACTTCATCATTCCGTTAAAGCACAAATAAATTCTTATTCTGTTTAGTTTTTATCTTAGTGCTGTTCTGTTTGCCTTTTCCGTTATTTTACATTATTGAAGTATTCTTTCATTGCTACTGATTATTACATTTAGTTTATACTTATTATAAAAAAAATCTAATACATATTTAATAGTTTGTTAAAATTTTTATTCCGAGCAATTTATTTATATAAAAATGTTATATTAAAAAGTTTAATTTTAAGTGTTCTTCCGTGAAATATTTGAACGCAATACTTCATACTAAACAAAAGAAGTTTAAAAGTACATTAAAGAAATTTATTATCGAAAATACAAGGAATTATCTTATGGTAAAATATAATATACAATTGCAAGGCTATAAAAGACACAATATTTACATACCAAACCCTTAAACGACTAAATGGTTTTCCCTTTACGAAAATATGAAGATGAAGGTAAATAGGAATGATAACGGCACAATTTTTGCAAAACTAACAGTTGAAATACGTTTTACAGGGGAAAAAAATATATATACCACAAAACGACTTCGATTAGCACCATCAATTTTTCAAAAAACAATGAAATTTGCGAAAAAATAGAATGCAAGGAACGAAAAGCGTAAAATGTCAATTTTTTGAGTTAAAAACACTGTCCACGAAAACTGAAAAATTCTTAACCGTTTTTCCTTCTTTTTTTTTTACGTAATCAAAAGGATAAAATAAAATAAAACAAAATAAAAATATCGCGAGTGTGGGTGTGAATGAAGCACGAGACACGACTAGTAAGATCTGAAAAAATGGAACCATAATTTTCATAAAGACTAAATAATCTTTTTAGCACTTTTTGTTCTTTCTGTTCGATGATTTCTATTAAGCGGCTACCAATAAAGCCCGACTACTTTGCTATGACCTTTTTGAGAAAGGGGAACAACTAACCATACATTTCGAACGTGAAGTAAACCGTAAATTTCTGTTATGAACAACTAAAGTAGGAAAGGCCTTTTCTCTTTCCGCATTTTTTTTATTTTAAAACGTTAAAATAAACTATCGCACCTTATAACTGAACTTCAGAAGCATTGATTAAAATAATTAAATCTTTCAAGGTTAATTAATGAACATTATCTGTTGTATAATTTTTGCCTAGCTTACTTTACTTTTTTTTTTGTTACACGTTTAAACCTACGTTCTTCCCAAAGATTAACGCCTTGTTCTATTCTTTACACTAAATTTCATGGTTCCTTTTATTTTGTTCTCGTTTTCATTTTAGCGTCATCCTCAAACTCAAATCTAACAACGGAACTGCTGAATTATACGAAAATGTAATTTCAAGTATTTACCTTTATACATCCTTCGGTAAATCCTCATCATTTTCAACTCGTTCTTTTGTTACCTCAATCTCTTTATCAATAACCGTCTCTTCTTTCATAAATAAATTAAATAAAAAAAATTCGCCTTGAAAAAATGGAGTCTGCTTCAAACTTTTTCACTGCCGGGACGAAAACTATTCGGTTCTCTTTATCTTATATACATAATTTTTTTTTTTGATCAAAATTAAATTATTCTTTTTTTACGATTATGTCGACACCTTTTAGAAATCAACATGACCTTTCTGTTCTTCCGCAGAACTCACAAACTATCGCTTTTTAATTAACTTTCTATTTCCTTATCAAATTTTACTAACCCTCTATACTCAAAAAATCTCATTCTTTTTCATATCACCCTAAACTTTAATCAGTTTTTTCACATTCTACCCTCAAAACTCCCTATTTTATCCTCAATTAAACCGTTTTCTTTTTCATCCTCTTAACTAACTTTTCTCTGTCTCTCCCTCTCCCTTTCTAACTCCACTGTTCATAATGAATACAACTTTTCATTCTGCATTCATTATTTTCTTCTATACCTCTTATACACGGGTTCTCAGATACTCCGAAATAGTTAGCGCTGTCTTCACTATGTTACCTCTTAATTTTTTAGAATCTTTCAAACCCTTTTTTTTCTACTCGATTTTCATAGCAAAATCCACAATTTTCTATGTTTTCCTCTATATTTCTTCTTCTAATGGTGTCAATAAATTTCTATTAATTTTTAAGACTATTAATTATTTTATAAAACATTTATTCAAAATGGCCACTCAAATATAATTTTTAATCACCCGATTTATTTTCGGTCCGAAATTTCCAAATTTTCCGATCAGTAGAATTATACAAAAGCTTACACAAATTTTGTTCCGCGAAGGCAATAGCACAATGGCGAGCCGAAGCGAAAGCAAATAACATATTAGCAAGTGCAAAAAAAATACAAATTAAACTTTTCGGTTGTTTGAAGCTGTTTTATTTAAATTTTAAACATCGTACCGTTAAATTCGTCGATAACTCAAACAATATATGCTGAATTTTATTGCCACAAAAGTTAATAATGGAGTTTACAACAAGCTAATCACATCACTTCCCCGTTTAAATAGTTTTAAATTATATAGGATTATACAAAGGAACCTAACAATTATATTATTGAAATTTGACCAACTTACCGAACTTCAATAAAAAAAACCAATATAGCATTAAAAAGTAGAAGAGTGAAAGTTAATAACGCTTTATTTTTTAAACGCGATATTTGATAAATGATGCAACACAATTTTCCAGCCTTTTCACAAAATTCTTTCGACACTTCCTGCAACATTTCTCTGGAAATTTCGGCGATTGCATAGTGAATATTAATTTTCGACTCGTCCAAAGTCCTTGGTTTGTTCATATAAACCTTTGATTTCAAATAGCCTCAAAGATACCAAGTCACAGCTCGATAAATCCGGCAATCTCGGTGGCCAAATAAAAGCGGTGTTTCTAGAGATGATTCGGGTACCGAAGTTTTTTAGCAACAACGCCAAGGTTTCTCGAGCCGTATGACAAGTTGCATCATCTTGCTGAAACCAAGTGCGGCTGAGACGATGTCTGCGCTTCAATTCCGGTATAAAAAACATCCGCAGCATACCCGTGTAGCGCTGTGTTCACCATACGGCCGAAGAACTCTTCATGAGAGCAGTTTGAACTGGCTCGATGTTTTCAGGCGTACGGACGGTCCGGGCATAAGGTAGCGGATGTTTCGGATTTAACTCGAAATAGTTTTAATGTACGACCGATACTCAAAATACGTCTTAAAAACAAACACACGGTGTTGCGCGTTCCATGAATCCATGTCGGACAACTGCTGGAGAAAAATAAACTTTCACTCATCTACTTTTTGTTGCTGCGTTGCGTTTCTCCCTTCCACCACTAACTGCAATGTTACCACCAAGCGAAACTTGTCAGGTTCCTTCGCGTAACCCTATATAAATTATCTGAAATTTAACATTTACATTTGTATTCATAAGAGTTACTTCGGGAGTTTACGAAGCTTAAGCTTTTCCAAGTTTTCCTGAAAATAAATTTAAATGCATAATGCAAAAATTTTTTGTGTCATATTAAAATTTAAACTGCTCTGTTCTTGAAATGTCTAAATCAAAATTTATTCAAGTTTGTTGTGTATGTTCTATATTTGTAATAAACAAGCAATGGTTAATAGAAACGAACAGTCATTTGTTTCATGTTAAAAAAAAAAAACAATTTTAAAAGGGACCCTCAGATCCGTATCCAACATTTCTCATAGGCCGATTCGCGTGTTATGCATGACTTCAAAATATATTATTATTATTTACACCGGTACATAAAACTCTTTCCTTTTTCTTTATTACACTACAGTGAGATCAATTATTATAAGTTATTTATTTTCAAATACTTATATGAACAAAATTATTCCTTTCAGGTATAAACATTCTCAAAAAGTATAAAAAATACAATATGAAGCTTACGAATAATAATACATTTAAAAACAGGTACGGTAATAAATAGGTATTACGGAAAGTTAGCGAATAGAACAGTTAACACTTTACAAAAATAAAATAAAATAAAATAATACAGTAATGAAACATATTAAATCGGATAATTTTTAAAAAAGAACAAAATAAAGTAAATATTTAAAATGAACAAAAATTGTAAAATAACGAACATAACTTACATTACTTATATGTGACTATAGTGTCAGAATTGTTTACACCTATGCTCTAAGTTGTATTGGGCAAACTAGGGCACCATACACCACCGACACAAACACATATAAATCCCTATGACAGCCGAACATGAGGGGAAAAAAACAAGCGAAACAGAAACTAAGTTTAATAGTACTAAAATGATGGCTAGGTTTTTTGGATTTTTCTTGATGATAAAAACGTATTAAACATTACCCCATAATTATGAAGAAAAGCACCCTCAATGACTACACTATTTTCCACTCATCTGACATCACAAATGCATCCCAAAAACGGATATGCAGATGCATTTTTTGTCTTTGTAAAACTTTATTTAACGATACAAACAACGTTTCATTCGATTTTTTAAATGATTTTCAAAATAAAGAGATAAACCAAATACTAGCCGTATATCCTACTTTCTTTTTTTTTTTTTTTTGTAACTGAAGTTTTCATGCAATTTCACTGTCCGAAAATTGAATATTAAAATTATCCAGAATATCAAAAAAATTTCTGATTTTGTTATAGGCTCCGCAAGAAAGTAACGTTTCGTTACAGTTTTTGGTTTTACCTTTACCTTTTGACTCTACATGACTGAATCAAGTCATAATCAGAATTAAAAGCAAGCATTGATAGTGTTTCAATGAAACGGCTACTTGTTGAAGAACTCGACAGAGCGTTACTTTCAAAGGTGTTTTTAAAAAAATTCCCTAATGAACTTTTTTCTATTCTCTTCATTCAAAGTTTGTTTAGTTGACTTAATATGACTTTTAAGCACAGACTTTCCTAAGCTCTTAATGTTAATTGTTGTTTTACATCATGTACGAATAGCTGAAGTTTTACTAATCAGATATTCTTTCTCCAAGGAAATTTAAAAATGTAAAATGATTGAAAAGTAGTAACACTTAGTTTAGAATGTGACATCGCGACCTACAATTCACCTCAAATTCACGATTTATAAAGCTAAACTAAGATTACAATCTCATTTTTACCCATACGTGATGCGGCTGCACCGTTTTTTTTCCTCATTATTGTGTGCCATTTGCAAAGCTAAACTTTTATCTATAAGCTGTTTCAACTACACTTCTATCGCAACATTCATATTTATATTACATAATTTTAAATTGTTATATTATCATCATCATCATCATCATCATGGGGACATGTCCATTACCGAACGTTGGCTAACATGCTGGCATTCCGTCTATCTAGAACCGTTTGGAACAAATTGATAACTCGCAAATTAAACTAATCCGACAACTTCTGTAACCAGGTTGTCTTTCTTCTTTCCCGTGGACTCTTCCCTGTATTAACACATGTAGCAGGCTATATTGTTTTGGGTGTCGCATTATATGGGTAAAATATTTCAGTTTACGACACTTCATTTCTCTTACCATTTCTTTGCCTTTGCTCACACGTTGTAGGACTTTCGAACTACGCATTTTATCTGTTCACTTTATGCGAAGTATTCTACGATACAGCCACACCTCCAAGGCACCCAGTTTTCTGTTCTTTTTGTAATTACCCAGCTTTCAGGGCCATACAGTAATACTGAGAATATTATATAGCATTTAAATTGCTATATACAGAAATTAATAAAAAATATCTAACCAAAACTCTATTGCTTCGAAATTGTAATTTAGCCATACTTGCAAATAATTTTAAGTTGTAAAATTATATAAAATAATTTTATGGTAAGTTTGTAATTTTCAGCTTTAGATTAAATTTAATCACTTACCAATTATTCACATTTCTTTAACAATTTAAAAAAAATGTGAAATGAATTAAATACACATTTTTTTCTAAAAAAACACTGCAAAAAAATAAATCTTTTACTGATTCCTTTTAATAAACACGAAAAAAAAAAAAAATACAATAAATTTAGAAGCAATTTTTATTACAGCACAATGCATGTAATTAGTAACGATGCTTACGTTCAAAACTAGGAGAAGCATCGAATAAAATAAATCATAAAATCTCTTTTATGTATATAGCCAAAACAGGATAGAATTCGATGAATTAAAATCAACGAGTAATAAAATAATTAAAATAGGAAACAAACCTTATTTTTTTTTAAAGACAAGGCAATAGAATATTTTTTTTTTACATTACGCATAAATCAGTTCAAAAATACCAAATAAAAAATTTATTTTTTATATTATCGATTAAACCGAAATTAGGTATTGACCTACATTCTTATGTTAATTTTCTTATTTCCAGGCTTAAACAAGCTACTAACTTTTTATTATCAAGTTAAGCAATTAAGTAAAAATAAAAAAGCGATCACAAGGATGACTTGAGCCCTATACATATACGTTAGTTCGTAATATCCGACAATTAATTATGCTGGTTATTAGACTTCAATTAAAAAGTACTTATAAAAATATTTTTGTTCTTTTATTTCGATGGATAAACCCGAATGAATATGAAATTAAAAAACAACGATTTTTTACTTTTTTAATATTCAAAGTCTCGTATTTGACGTGTAAGGCGGATATTTTTAGAGAATGAAGAAATGAATATGGTGAAATGATCAGTAACTGATAACACAGCACGAAGTGATTTAGGATTTTAAAAGGGAAGCTCTAACCACGATGCAGATCCTTATAACAATTTAAATAACTAAACAAGCTATATAATTGTTTTTTTTTTTTACAAATGCCTCTATTGACTACTTAATATTTTAAATTTCTATCCTCCTAAAAGTAATTGATGTTTTCCAATTTTATATAGCAATTTTCAACATTATGTGACGAACATTCATTGAAAAAAAATTATATCTGAAAAAATTTAAAGACTAATTTTCCATTATATAATCGTTTTACAAAATTTTCAGTTTTATAGTGTGTTTATGTGACAATTTAAAATAAAAAATTCAAGCAAAACATTAACTCCAAAAGATGATTATATTTGACATTTTACAATTGTTTTGAAAAAAAAAATATATTCAAAAATTAAACTTTATATTTTAATCAGTTTTCTTAAAATTTAATGATCTAATAAAATACAATTTTTAAAATACTCTACATTACAACATTATCAGGCAACGATCAGTCCCAGCAGCTAAAATTGATTTATAATTTGTTCTTTATGTTTTAACAATAAGTTAAGTTAATACTGAAATAATTTTAAAAGTTTGAAAATTAAAATGGGCGCAAAAATGAATTGCTACTTTCTTTATACATTTGGAATACGACTTTTTCATAAACTTATCTAAAAAAGTGAATTTTACACGCTAAAAATAATATTTAAAATAAATAAGAATAACAACCTTGGGTGCAGATGTTAAATTTTCGTTATCTGTAAAATCGTTCAAATTTTATAAACGGAAAAAGTATGAAAAAATTGTTTAAAATTGGTAATAATATACAACTAAAATTAATAAACAAATATAAAATAAAAATAGAACTGACACAATCATTAGCTAGAAACAAAATACTATTTGCTTGTACTATGAAAAAAAAAAAAAAAAAAAAAAAATATACGATACTTTTATTACACTAAGCAGTGTAAAGTTAGAAACTGTTTCCTACAGTAGTACAAATGCATCTGCGAGGTATGGAGAATTTTGTGCACTGTTGCAAAATATCTTAGGTATAACTAAATTTGTTTCTTCTTAACACTCACCACTGATGTATTGGCAATAATCGGTTATAGCGGCATACCGGTTGCAAAAATTAATACTGCCAGAACCGGCAGAATTTCATAAAACTATACATTAACCTCTATTGATTATAATGACAAATCGGTTATTACGGCCAAATTTTTGATACGCAGCACAAAATTTAACTTCAAAAGGTTTTTACGGATAAATTTAACAAACAAACAAAACAAAACGAGGAAAAAAAAGATAGGAAAAAAGAAAAATGAAAAAAAAACATGTACAGAACGATGCAGTTATTATTTTCTTTGTTCTACTTACATTGATAATTACCATCTTAAATGCTTATTTTAAACTTAACGAAACTTATAAAAAATATTGGAAACAAGCTATACTATTCATCTCATTGTAATAAAAAATCGGAATTACAAATTTCTCTAAAAATAAAACATAAAACTACCGATTTATAGTAATTTTTTTCTTTTTATACTTATTTTATATTGAGTGGGGTTTGATTTTTTCATGATTTTACTTTCTCATGTATAAAAAAAAAAAAATCTGGTATTTGTGCTTTAGAATTTATTAAAAAATATGTGTAGCTATGACTATAAATAAATGATTATTTATTTAATCAGTAAAAAGTTATTCTGTAAAATATTTTACCGAGGTTTTATAACAGAACAACTTTATTATAACAATAAATCTTAGGCATTAAAAAATCAAAGTACTTTACGTATCGGAAAGCCGGTTATAATGACCAAATTATTTACCCCCTTCAAAATGATTATAACCGATTTCCACCGTAATTATTATTATTTATAAAAACAGACCGGTTATTATAAAGAAGTAGTTTAATGGAAAAACTGAAGGAAAACTGTATGAAAATGTAATTTTTTGATCATCATTGTAAATATTTGATCATTACGTGAAACGTATTAAAAAAAACTTTCATATATTGCTTCAAATGATTTTCCCTTATTGAAAATATTTTGGATTTTTAACCTCTTTTTTCGGTTTCAGGACAAAATTCCGGGCTTATTTCTGCGTTTTCCGGTTACGTGGTCATTCTGTTATTCGAACCCTTGTCTTTAAACTGCCCATCTCCCACTCTATATAAATTAACTTTCTTCGAATTCCCAGTTATGCCACTGTTGAAAGAATAATAATCAGGCTTTTCAATATTCTTTTTAAGTATTAACATTCCGAAAATTTACATTTTAGGTTGTGATACAATATCTCTACCCTTTCTTATTTTATCATGTTCATTTCTTTTATCTATTTGTTCAGCCGAATATGGCTCCTTGCCCATAGTAAGCAATTTTCCATATCCTTACCGTTTTGTTAATTATTCTGTGTGCTTTATTCATTTTGATCGCAGTCTGTTTGGGACATCTAATTTCCATTTCACTTTAACTTCACCATCAATGTACTCATTTCATTCGGATGATTCAGATTTGACTTGCAAATATTTTTCTTCAGAAATTCGCACTTTCCACTGAATAATTTCAATTTTATTTTCAATCTTTCACTTTAGTTTAATAAGACCTTCTTTATTTTTTCATTTTTTCCCTGTCTATCAATCTCTTCAATCATTTCTTCAATTCCTGATCACATTATTTTCTCTACTTCCTTTTTTCGTTACTATGGTACTGCTTGAAGTAATCCACTGATATTCCTTCCAAAAAAAAATAAGGCCATTAAGTTTAAATTTTAAAATGACTGAATGTCTAAAAAATTAACTTTAAGAGAGGCAATAATTTTTGTTCTTTACAATACTTTCCACGTGGATATTCCAACAGAAAAATTATACATGCAGTATTTTTGATCATGTGTATTACATAGCATTTTATAACACACTTTTTACATTTCAAGTACACAAGCACATTCTAAAGGAATTTAAAACAACCGTTTATAATGTAATAGAAAATTCTTAAACATGAAAATCTAATTTCATTATGTATATTTATTTTAAATTCAACACAATACGACAGATTCCCACTTTACATTTTTAGTACATTCAATTATTTATAAACATCCTTGCGAAAATAACTACAAAATTATTTCCTTAGTTTCACATTAATACAGCAAAATAACAGTGAAATTTTTAATCGTTGTATTTACTTAATACTAGTACAAATAGTTAATATTAAAAAAGTAAAATAAATTTTAAAAATGTTTACTCAATATAATCTAAAATAATTACTTTTGTTAAAAATATGTCATGGAATATTGTCCCAGTCCATTCCTTCTAACAACGTATCATCCATCGGGTCATTGCTTAATTTATTTGAGGGCGTAGTTTCTTGATTTAAATCAGTACTTGATTCTAAAACAAATTTTTAAAAAATATATTTATACATGTAAAAACTGGTCATTAAAAATATTTATATACATTCATTAAAAATACATACGTATTTATTTTAAAAATATACAAGTGAAAAATAATTATATACCATTCTTAAACATAATATATAAAATGTGATAAACTAAAAGAAATTTAAAAGGAAGGTAAAATATTATATTTTAAGAAACGTATATTTTCTAAAAAAAAATATGCTACTAAAACGACTAATCAAACTGAAAATTAATATTACACAATCATCTACATGGTAGCCACTCAAATATAATTTTTTAAATTCCCGGTCAGAATCCTCTTGATTTCCTGGTTACTAGAATTATACAAGAGCTTCTACGAACGTTCTTCCGCTTGTATAACAACAAACCCAACAAATTGAAGCGAAGGCAAATAATTATATCATTAGAAACAAAAAAAATGTAAATTAAATTTTTTATTTTTTAAAGTGTTTTATTCACATCTTAAATACTTTACCGTTACAGTGACTATTAAAGTTTTGACTTATGAAATTTATTTGACGTCCAATAGATACATCTGTAACCATAGGCGCTGAATTTAAGGGGTTTACGAATCTCAAGCGCCTCCAAAAGTTTTACTGAAGGGGTTTAACCCTCTTAATAAATTTAAATGTGCAATAAAAAAAAAAAAATTATGCGGTTCGTTAAAATGTTAACTAAATGCACTGGCAATAAATATAAACATCATTTATCATGAAAATGGACCTGTAATTGCAGAAAATGTCTAATCGAAAAATTAGAGGCAAATTGCGAAAGAATGAAATTCTTTTGCTACTACTGATGTTTGACCGTCGCAGCAGCATAGCCGCCCTGATCTATTTTATCATTAAACGAAGACACTGTTTTTTTTTAAACAAATATTTACTAAGCCTTGTATGTAAAAGCCTGACATTTTCTTCTTTGAAAAAATTAAATTATATTTATTCATTTGTTTAATAAATTCCATTGCACAAGCAAAAAAATTGCTTCCGATGGAAGTAACTTCAAAAAATAAAAGATAATTCTATTTAACCGAATGAAATCACAGACCTTGTTTCTAAAAAAAAATAACGTCTTTGCATTTTTTCGAACGAACTTTTTTTCTCTGGCAGATTTGGCTGCAAACATGCTTAAAAAAGGTGATTTCTCTAAAAATTTTACAAAGTTTGTCATACTGAAACTTTTTGGTTACAGTATGATTAAATTTGCGCTTTATATTAATTCGGAGTTATAAGAAATTTTATAAACTTGCAAGAATACATTTATAACATGTTTACAAAGCTTTGTTACAACACCTATAGGACGATAGTCTAAGATTATTATTAATTATAGCCATTTTAATTATTATATATAGAAATAATGAAAACACGAAGTAATACGTAAATTTTCATTCGAACACATTACTTTCTTACATAAACAAGGCATATAATAAAATAGGTTTCTTTCAAAATTGAACGGTTTTTTTAAAAATTTATAAACACGTATACTTCAAAAAAATTTAAAATTACATAGTAAAATGTTTTAATAATTCTTCGTGAATTATATATGGAATCCGTAATTCATTGAATTTTCACCGCACCTTTTGTTTTGAATACTCACCTACTTTAAACTTATAGAAAACTAGCTGTAATATTCGAGCGTTGCTTTGATAAGATCTATAATTTTAATTATATATTTTTTTTATCAAAATATAATTTTTCGTTTTTCAAATTTAGTACAAAACTATTTTTCATATTCATATAGCCCTTTACGAATCGATTTAGAAATGTTCTGAATAAATTTTCAGTTTAGAGAAAAAAATATATATATAACAGTCTGAATACAACAATCTCATTATTGCTAAATGCTTTTAAAATATCAAACCACTTTTCATTTTTTTGATTTTTAAATAGAAACTTAGTACTTTTTATTGATTATCTTATAAACAAATTACTTACAGATCTTCAAGAAATACATTTGTAGAAATTCCATCAAAATCAGTCATTTGTTTAAAAGTCAAGTTCGTATCTACATAATATACGACCGATTACAATGTCAAATATTAATAGATTTTTTTTTAAATAACAGTGAACACTAATATATCACAGTTTTTACCATTTGTATCTTTTAAAGATATTCCGCATACTAAAAAGAATATTCACAGAGTAAACCTCTTTCTATCTTCTTTTCGATATTAATTTTTAAATTCAATAAAATTATCTAGGTAGTAACAATGATTTAGATTGTAGGCTGATTACATAATTGTTTCTTTGCACCTTTCTAATTCTTAGACTTTCTCTAAAGTACAGGTTCATCAGTTTACGCTAAAAATTATTAATAGAGTATATATTAAAAAGATCGACTTGACCGACCTCGATTAAGCTCAAAAATGTGTTACTAAGTTATTATTAATAGTTGATGAACTTGTAATTAACTTAAAAGTGTTTAACTGTGATAAGCATCTTATCCCATCCTGAAAGGAAGAATCTAAAAATTGCCTAGCCAAAAATTCAAGAAAAAAAAAATTTTATACAAAAATTTAATCTTATAAAATCTACCAAAAAAATAACTTTCTTATTTAATACGCAATCACTTTATTAACTTAATTATTGATTACGTATCACTAAAATTTGAAAGGTTTTTTTTTTTTTTATGTTAATCTTTACGTCCCTAATCATTCCCTAAAAACTGCACTCTGTAACATACCCCGAAACGAAGAAATCCATTAGAGTAAAATATGCCAAGAATGAAATAGCCAATCGAGTTTACCCGCTGATCAATCCGTTTCTGAAATGCCTGTTTGAGCATATCACAAGCAGATAGTGTGAAATGCGGAAGCGCAATATCCTTTTATTAGGAAAAAATTGAATTTTCAGACAATTGTGGTATTCTGCAGTTTAAGCGATAGTTTCTTTTAAGATAGTAGTAAAGGCTTCGCCAAAATAACCGTACAAACAATAAACCAGTTTTCGCGGTTTTCATTACTAAAATTAAAATTTTCGGTAGAAATCGCGTTACTATTAAAAATACTATTTAATGTTTCGAAAGCGTGTATACACGGTCTATAATCAGAAACTAAACTAAAATTAACTCGGTTATTTTGAACGACTTCGACTTCGTAAATTATATATTTTTTTCCTTTTCACCCAAACTGGAATTGGAGGAATACTAACATTAGGTTCAATTTCAATTACTCGTGGATTCTCCGTACCAAGTGCGCCACTGATTTATTAAACTGATAAATTCACGTGAGGTGTCTGACATCTCTTGTAGTTTTTTGTTTTTTTTTGCTTTTATGGTCCATTATGCTCCTTTTTAATAAACTAATAACAAGTATCCAAGACGAACTCAGCTGCAAACCTTCCTATCTATTGAAATTATTATCATGATTTCAATACCTTCCCTCACTCGTCTACTTTTTTAAATGTAATTAATAACATAAAAAATTCACGAGTAATGGAAGTTGAAAAATGATAGTATTCCTTCCAATACTAGTCTGGGGGAAAAGGGAAAAAAATATAATTTACAAAGTCGAAGTCAGCCTATTGGTTTTAGTTTAGTTTCTGTTGATGGACCGCGTATACACATTCAAAACGATAGTGTTTTTAATATTGACGTGTTTTCTACTGAGAATTTTAATTTTAATTTTAATAACCGTATTATCAAAAAATTAAGGCACTGCAATACCACCTACAAATGCCAGCCCATACATTAATTCTAAGGATATTAAGCTCTTCTTGCATAACTCATGAAAATTATTGTCACTCCAGTGAATGTAATTTTATGTGTTTATGAGACTATTTTATTTGAACATGGCTTGTCCGTCTACAAGAGATGCGTTTTAAAAATTGGTTATCAACTGCGTAACAAATAGCATTCAGCGAATTTTAACCGACAATCGAAATCATCTCCACGAAAAGTTTGCAATAGGTGCAAGCGATAAGCCAAGATTGATTACACAGAGCTTCGGGATATTTCAATGTTATTTACCGCATCCAGATTAATTTAAATGGATTTTAGACGATGGTTTAGCAACGAAATTCACATTTTTCATGCTTAATACCATTCGAGGCCGGTATGATCTAGGTTTATTAGCAATACTTCTTGTTTGTTCAAATCATTTTTGCATATCGAGACCGAAATTCAATATTAGGAAACGATTTTTTCCACGCATTTATAAAAGGTTTGAAACTTTTACCTATTTCCTACCAAGTCTGTCAACTAAAAATCGGTTGTTCCGACGCCAATCTTCAATTTGTGGGGAATTATAGGTTTATTACACAATACGTAAGTAACACACATCAAGAGTATAAAGAGGGAAATACAAAAATTGTCTTGCTGTGAACCTTTCTGTTAATTAATATGGATAATTCTTTAATACGTATAATGAGAATAATTTTCTTTTATATACAGATTCGATTTTAAAGATTTATTATGACTGTACCCAAATATTTACGTTATTCCTATTGAAGAGGATTTTATTTTTCTATATTTATTCATTCTTGACATGGAATGGGCACATTCATCAGAGTTCATCACGGTTAGCGTATAAATTTTCAACCATTCATATATTTTTTTGTAATATCATTGCTTTTGTTTTGTCTACATTTTTAGGATGTTATCGCGCGCCTCTTTCCTTATGATTATTGAAATATCCTAAATCACCCCAAAAAACAAAATTAGAAATTTTATTATATATATTATATTTCCAAGTAGGGAGAATCCAAATCAAAACTTATTGAATAAACGTGCGTGTACTAATGTAGATGTATACTATACATTAGTACATATGTCAGCTTTTGATAGAATGTTACAACCAGTTTTCGCTAAAACATACGATTATATTTACTTCTAATTCATGTCATTCCATACTGTTGTTGCGGAATCGTGGCTTTCATATTTTGAGCAATTTAATTTAAGACTTTTTAAGGGAATTTAAGAAAATGTCAAATATCCGGCACTCCTTAAATTAATTAATGCAATTAATATATAATTTCCAACGGGGAAATTATTGGTGCACTTACTACTCACAAAATATTGCTATAATTTGTATTCCTATTACTTGTCTATTTCATATTTTTATGTGTTGTCAGTCGATGTTGTCTGGCAAAAGAAAACAACTCATACTTTCACACAAATCATTTGTGCTACACATAATAAATGAAACAAGAACTAAATTAATACCGTTAAATTTAACCTATACTTCAATATGTTAACAAATAAAACCAACTTATATTGTACGACGATGGTAAGAGATCTCCTTCCTTTTCAGACAGAATTTTTTGACTCTCTTCGAAATACTGATTCGGATGATTTATGCTAAAAATAGCTGAAACGCCGTGTTGAATTTCAAAGTATTTCGCGCAAGCCAACTGAAAATGCCGCTGGTCCACAAAGTGCAATATTTCGTGAATCGCTACAAAATCATACATTTAAAAATTAATTACGATCAAAAATATTTTTTGCGCATGCATGGATTTCCGAACGCACATGTACCATTATTTGACTACCTACCTTGTTGAGGAATTCGAGAGGCTAACAGACTCTGTCTTAAACTATTTGCATCGTAATGTCTAAACGGACATCCATGTTGCTCCCCTGGAGCCGCACCACTAGATATAATTTTCGAACAACTATATGGAGTATAATTAGTTCGTTTCCCTTCCTTTCCGTAATTATGCCTTAAATTATAAGCATACGACTTATCAAACTGTAATAAAAAAATTATACATTATTAGTCTATACATATTCCATTAACCAAATTTATTGTCAACAAAATTATATTTAGTGAAAAATATATGTTTCCAAAAAAATTGAATGTAGCATACTAAAAGAATTTCAACTGAAAATGGTCTGTTGTAGTTTAATTTTAAAAAAAATAAAAATAAACTTTAATGTAATAAAAAAAAATGAATAGCCTTTAATCTGGAAATATATTTATTCATAAAATTGCGTTAAGAACATTAAAACATGTTTTTTTTAAACGATTTTTTCTAAATTAGACAAATATCACGTATAAACTATTTTTATCAGCGACTTCAATCGAAAAAAACAGCTGGATAAATTTAAAAATATAACGCGCGAACATAAAAAATTTGAATTAAGCTGTCTAGTTTTCCTTAACATGTCATTAATATAAATCATTCTTTAGCATCACCATTAATAAGAAAAAATAAAAAAAAAGTTTAAACGTAATAAAATAGTAATTAATGTACTCAGAAGTCACGTATACTGTTAATCTCCTAGACGGCCTAAAATAACTCGATATTAAAGAAATCTAAGAAAACAAAGGTACCCCCCAAAAAAGTAGCTGACTTAATATTCCCGCAAGATCCATCAGGTTTATTATACTACGAACCTTAACCTTACAATCCTTGACATCCCGTCAATAGCCCAGAGAATAATCTCAGAAATCGAAAAATGTTAAATTTCTAACAGTAACTCCAAGTCGCTAAGTCAGAATATACATATATTGCTTCAAATTATCAATAATCGTTCACAACAGTTCTACTTTTACAAAGTGTCGGACTCATTTTTCATGTCTTATAAGAGAGTAGTCAAAAACATTGAATCTATAATAAAACTATATACGAAAAGTTTAAACTTTACAATTTATTGCGCATCTGAAACTGAATATGTGTGTTTAAAAGTTTACTTACGTATTGTAATTGTTCTTAACATTTGAAGCAGAAAAGAAATAATACGGAAAAATGTAACGGGAGGACATGGATTAAACGAATTAAATATATAAAACGGATTAACGAATGTGAATTATTGAAAACAAATAACAGTTCTGCAATTCCGTTGAAATAAATGCCATTAAAGTAAAAATAAGATATGCTTAACATAGCGCCAAAGATTGTGAAATTAAGGTTTATAGCGCATTAAGGCCAACAACATTAATCCAAGCCGTTATCCTATGTCCGAAATATATAAATCGGCGGAGTATGTTAATAAAACAATAAGGATAAACTTAAGGTATGATGTGTTTATGTTTCAAGTATCAGCATGAGTGCTTCATTTTTAGTTTTCTACAATTTCACCTTCTTAAGTCTGCTCTCTGTATTTCATGCTGGGCCTAAAGTAATTGTTTTACTGATTCTTCAATCAGTCTTTATATCTAATGTTTCGTAGAACTTAAGAGACAGAAAGTTGGAATAGGAAAAACCCAAGCCTTAAACAAGCAACTAGTAAAAAATAAGAAGCAGATTGCCGACGCAAAGAAGTTAAAAAATCCGCGGTAGCCGAACATACAATACAAACACAACACGAAGTAAAATTTCACGAAACTCAAATATTAACTTGAAAGCACAAGTAAACAGTTTTAATTGGAGGAATGACTGAAATTGAAAAATATAAAAATTTTAACAGAGATAACGGTTTAAAAATTGATTCGGTTGATGATTTCAATACTGTTTTTGAATTAAATGTGTGAATAAAGAATATGGTAAATAATAGTAAATTGTGCCTATATTTTTAAATGCGCATTTGTTAAACAGTTAATAAGGAAAGGCGAATACATTACTTATTTAAAAAATACCTATCAAAATGAATATTTCAGACGCCATAAAAATTTTAATATGATAAATACCACGCCCATAAGGAAATACATTTACAAAGATTCCAATATACTTCATGATACATAAAAAAAAGAAATAAATTTTATACGATCTATTTTGTAACAATTATTTAAAATAATATTACATAAAAAATATGTTGTACGATAGAAGGGACCATATATCAGTCGAACTAAAATTACGCATCCTATATCTATTAATTATACATATGCGTGCGCGATAAAGCAATACATAGACCACTCTAAAATGTAAAATGAGTGCAATGTATTATATGTCTGCACCATCAAGCACAAGGTTTCCAACCTTTTTTACATTTCGTATCTCTGAAAAGTTATTGAACTCTCGCACCTCATACGAAAAAAAAAATCGTGTATTTGAGAGTAAGAAAAAAAAAAAAGAACAAGGAGTTATAAAATGAAAAGAATATGTAAAATAATATTTACTATATTTATGACAAAAATATTTCTAATAGCTTTTTATTTTCATTAAGTTAATTTGTCGAAGCGTGGATTTTTTCACTAATTGCGAACCAAAAAACTGCTTGTACGTTTAACCATTTTTACATTTTGTTTTTTCATGAATAAATATGAAATAAATACAGATTTACACAAGTAAGAAGTAACAAATGAAGTAAAGAATGCAGTGTCCTTTTTATTAATTTTCGACTAGAAATTTAAAAACAAACATCGAAAATTTTTCGTGGTTTTTCATCTAAAATGGTAATTTAAAATTCGATTTGTTTGCATATCAATTCTTATTGTCATCTAGCATCTAAATTATATAAAAATAGATTAATTATCCATTCTACTGATATTAACTATTTAGAAATGAAACAACTATCAAACGACCTTGACAACATTTCTAAATGTCCCATAATTTCTTTGTGAACAGTAAGAATTACAGTTCTAATGTTATTAATAATTGCATTCAAAAATTCGAAAAATTCCTCTTTTTAATTCCCACAACGCCAAAGATATAACTTTTCTTTGAAAGTATTTAACTTAATAATTTTTCTCGCAATCTTCCAAACCTATAACATCGCGTACATATGAATGGTGTTATTATTTAAATATTATAAGACTTAGTAATCACATGGTTTGAAAAACTGGGGGAAGAGGCTGTAATGTTAACTGCACGTCCCATCAGTAAACTACTATGATAGTTGTTTTAACGTACAAAATATAAATTTTTAAATTAATATTACTATATGCATTACCAGTATCGATTAAATTAATTATAAAACAGTAATTATTAAGATTTCAAAAAAATTTCACTTTAATTTAATTTTTTCCACGCAGCAAATACGATAAAACTTACCTTATCAGAGTCGATCTTTTTAGTAAATTCTGATTTCCAAAATGTCAATGCATCTTCCAATGAAAGACCAATTCCTTTTAAAAATAAAGAATATTGTTGTCTCCCAAAATGTTTCAAATGATGATCCTTACGTAATGTTTCATGAAGTTGTTTCATACACAGAGGAAAGGATTTTGCAGCTAACTAAATACCAAATGAACACTGAATTACAATCATTACAACCTCCAATTGTATGAATATATGTTATAATACAAAAACATTTAATAAATTTAAAATTTACAGATACTATAAATAAAAATGAAATGTTCTACTACGTATGCAATACCGAATTTTACTTATTCAAATAAAATGGAAATTCCGCATCATATATACAACCCATCTTAATCTGAATAAAAATTATAATAGAAAAATTAAGGGAATATATTATATAAACATAAATAACATACCTTATCAATATTCTGTAAAGCAACGTGTTTATCACCCGTATTGACATAACTTTTACCTACATAGCTGTGATGTAAATTGTTTATTAACTTGCGAATACGTTCATCTTCATTTATAATTGGAAGTCTCGAAGCCATTATCTAAGAGAAAGAATATGTATATATCTATTAAAGTTTGAAAATAAAAATATAAAAATTCATACCAGGTTGTCCCAGTTCACTTCAGTTTGTTGTAAGTGAAATCTGTAAGTTTGAAGCGAACCTCACTTAACAAAACATAAACTGCAAAAAATATAAACACTAATTTGTGCGAAAAAGTTTATTTAAAACAAGTACAATTTTAACTTCAATTGCAAAGAAAAAAGTTATTACACAAGTTTTACGTATGCCATGTATATCAAACTTAAAAGTTCAAATAGACCAAATACATATATCTTAAAACTACAATGATCCCAATAAAAAAAATCAGTTTTTATTGGTTTATTCTCTAGTTAATTTGTTAAAAAAATGTTCTTTAATTTCAAAAAGTAGCATTTTTTTCTGATAATAGTTTTCTTATTTCAATTGAAATTATATTTGTACTGATCATTTTTAAAACCATATCAAGTTAAGTGCCTATAAATCTGGATAAAACCAGGGATCAGTTTCTCTTCAATATTGTAAATAATTACTCACAATAAAATGCTGGCACTAATAAAATAATTTTACAAAATATAAGAGAAAAATATTTATATGAACCAATGTTTTGAGAAAATTTGTATACGTTTAAACCCCCTTCTACATTGCTTTGTGGATACGGCAAAGTTTGAAGATCAAATTTTTTGTTTATTTTTTAATATCTAATAAGCATAAACCTAAAGATACAAAGACAAAAATATTTTCTTAAAAATCTTATTACACAATATTATAATTTTTGTATAAAAATAAAGAACATTTTCCATTTTAGACTGCTGCCTTTTATTTATACAAAATGATTCTCATTTCTCTTTTATTTGGGACCAACTTTAAATCGAATTATAAAATACTATTCAAAAATAGACTTTTCATTCATTTTTTAAAATAAATATTGTTGTTTAAAGTAGCTGAACCGTTAACATTAAATATATACTTCGTACCAACGGTGATTATCAAATTGACTTGAAAACGATTTCTAATTGATTATAACCGCCTTGAGATAATTTATTATTTACCTAAAATATAAATTTTTCTTTAATAATAAAATGTTTTGACTTTTTTTTTCTCATCTTAGAAAAAATTAAAAATAACTTTAAAACCATATCACCGACAGAGCGTGGGAGATTGCGAAATAAAGTTTCATAATGAACTTAGCCCAGCGGTGAAAAATAGAATGGAGGGAAATCAACAATACAATAAGGAAAGTGGTGAAATAAGGGACATCAAAGGAAATGATAGTATGGAACGAAAAATAACGGAAAACGTATTTATCAAAAAGAAGGAATGTAGACTAGTAATGGAAATGTATTTAAAAGGTAATAAAAATAATATCAAAAAAAGAACTGAGATATTACAAAAAGAAAAATAAAGTACGAAAGATGAAAAAATAAATTAAAAATTACTTTCAAAAGAAAATGAAAAGCATACAAAATAAATGAAAATGCGTTAAAAATTAAATATTGGATTTAGAAAAGGAACTGAAAAAAAATAAAATGATAGAAGTAAGGGAATGATTCAATATGGATAAAATAAAATAGAAAAGAAAAGAAACAATTTGTAAACAAAATTATCTTTCCAAGAATATGAAGTAATCCGATAGCTTTATTTTATCTAAAGTAAAATAAGCAGCATGTGAATGAAGATAAAAAAAAAAATAGCACTAAATGCTGGAGATTAGTTTTAAAATATACAAAAAAAATCTATTTATAATATAAACAGAATGAGTTAGAAGCCATTTCAGAATTTTTAAATACACCTGTACAACTTTCATTCCCTCATATAAATATATAAATAAAAAAAAATCAACCATCAATATATATTACTTGAATATAATAATTTAGAGGTTTAAAAATCTTAATAACCTGGTGAGGGGGGGGGGGGGGGGATTGTTAAATGACTATAGTTGTACTTAAAATATTTCCCAAATAGTTGCAACTAGGATTGAAAACACATTTAACCAAATATACTTTAAATATTTTAACTTATTACGCAGTTGCAAAGAAAGAATGACCACATATGGAATTTCATTACAGGGTAATTAACGGAAAAGATTAGTCACTTCGATAACCGAATTTTCCTTCGATAGAATTTTTCTAGAGAAACACTAAAGATCGTGGTTTTGAAATTAAATTACTATCGCATCAGAATTAAAAATGACATTTAAAATACCTTCAAAAAATTGGAACTTCAAATCGGTTTGTTAAAAAAAATTATAAAAATAGTTCGAATTGAAATCTCTCCATTTTAATGTTATATACACATTAAATTCCTTAAAAATCCTAGTTTTTTATATACCATATTTATTATATTTACTTTAAATATATATATATATTGTGAACTTTAGAACCAGCCTATAAATTTGTTTTTAATAATGATTCAATGACTTTTTTACTATAGAAATTAACATAACTCAAGAAAAAAAGTTTTGTATTTTAATGCCCCTTTTAAAAAATACATTTGAATGCTTTAAATTTCTCAATATTTACAACATCTAATTTAAAATTTAAAATTAAAAGAAAAAAGAAACACCTATATATTTTTAATTTTCAACAGCATATGCAACAAAAATATTTTATTTTCCTTATCAGTATGTTTAAATACAAATTCATTCTTTAATTTTTCTGACCATTTCGTGGTTTTCCATAATTTTTTAATCGCTTTACAGAATGATCGTTTTTTTTTTAATTTTTAAAAAATGTTAAAATATTCGTTACATAAAACAAAACTTAAAAACCACACATTCATCAATTTATGAGTAATTTTCAATAATTTAATACGACAGAATTCCTTAATTACCATCAATAACTTACATAAATCAATAGCCTAAATAACAGCGATAACACATGTATTCATCGTAAATAATAATAGTTACCGATAACATATGCGACAAATCAGAACGAAATTTCGTTCCTATGATAGATCCTAGTTCGGCAGATGTAATGTATGCTAAACCATTGTTAACGTATACTCGTCTGTAACGTACTAAATCTGGAACACCAGTCCAGTCCACTTTATAATATTCGTTAATATTTGGCTTTATCATTCCATACGTTACTACTTCTAATTTTTCGAGCTCTTCTTCAGGAACCTGTAATTTTCATATTTTTAACTGAACTGGAAATTTTCTCTACTTTCTAATAATTCATTATTTCATCCATGTTGAAATTTATTTATTTGTGGAATATTCTTATTAAAGCAGGTAATTGATCATGACTTAATGCATTAAAAATAGTACGTTATCTATAATTTAGTTCACATTTCATCACAAAATAATGTAATAAATCTATTAATATAAACCTGATTATAATCCAAATTATTTATTTTAAGAAATTCTAACTTTGCATGAGCCGTTAAATATGACCATCTCATTTTAAACAATTCCAATTCGCGTGCCACAAACCATCGTCTATATTCTTCACTTTGACAGTACGCAAAACGTAAGATATAATGAGATAAACAATCTCTTCTTCGGGCTTCATAATCAGATTTTTGCTGACCACAACCTGGTGCCGTTAACTTAGAACAAAAACATATCAGATTATATAAAAAATCATAGTAACAAAACCATATTAAAAATAATGTAAATAAAAATTCTCACCAACTTTTGATAAACTTTCAATCCTTGCTTTTTTAGTTCCTCAACTACCAAATTTTTCCACTCTTCATAATTAGTAGTATTTCCTCGTAAGGTAATTTGTTCCAATATTCGTAAAACTAAACACACAATTAAAATGTCACAAATTTACGGCATGAATTTTAAATACTTCAATATTTAAAAGAGTACAATGTTTAATGAAAATAAAACATTTTTTTTCATTTTATTGAAATTTATCTACCTTTTAAACGTTCTACGGCGAGCTCTTCAAATTCTTGCAATGACATACGGTAATCGGGATTTTCATTATACAACTGCAAATCATGAGGAAACTTATCCGATAATTCATCTTTTATCTGTATTCTCGCTCGTTTAAATTCCATAATTAAAGCAATATCAAACTTTAACTAATATAAAACTCAATAAAACCACCACTCCGAAACAGCACTAAATTCGCGCCATAATATTCATCAGTGTTTAAAGCAACAAATGATAAACAGACGTACCCGGAAATCAGTCTTACCATTTTTAAGCGTACGATAATTATGATATAGGTAAATCTGAAATAAAATATAAAACTACATATCGAAATTTAAGAAATAACTTTTCCCCCCCTAAAATGGAGGATAGTTTTGATCTGCGCTCCATATAACAGTTAGATTTACAAATAACGTACACGATATAAATATAAGTAATGTACAAAATCCATCCCAATACGCAATTACAAGATATTTTGGGAATGTACAATCGAGATAAAACTTCTGATGTTTTTATTTATCTCAACTTTATTTGAATATGTCAAAAATCGACATTATGTAGAATAAGTTAATTTATCAATGATGAGACTGAATTAATTGTTTTCAAACAAGGATATATTAACAGTAATATAATTTGAAAATATTTATTATAAGTGCTGTTTCATTTTTGTATATTAATTACTCTGTCAAAAAGCAAAAACTTTTATATTTACTATTTATAACATTCAATTTAACGGAAATATCAATGTTTGATATATTTGAAGAAAAGTTAAAATTATTAAAAGATTTTATGAATCAAAAAAAAAAGAAAAGAGACTGAGTATAATTTAAAATAACTGTTTTTGTTTGCAATTTAAAATTTGATTTAAAAAAATTAAGCGATTTTAGTTACTGTGAAAACTATTAATTCTCATGTGAAATGAAAATTTCGTTATAATTTGAATTAAGACATATTCGTAATAATATTACTTTATCAAGTGATCCAAAGCATAGTCTTAGGGGGCTTACCTAAAAATTTTTAAATATTCTGAAAGTAAATAATGTTTTTTTTTTTTGCCGTTGTTCCATTTTCATTAACGATTATTTTGTTCAATTAATATATTTATACTGCATAACTAGGGCCGGCTTTTGATATTTTGCACGCTCAAGTACCATATGGGGAAAATAGAAATTTTGTCTGAATATTGTGTAGCAACAATGATATACTTAGTTATGAATGAAAATAGAATCTTGTTCAATATCTGATCGCGTGTAATAATAAATATAACATTATTGTAGCTACGGGAAGTAGGCCTATAGCCAAGAAGGGGTGATATGGTGATTCAAATATCCCAGAAACTTTTAAAATACATTAGAAAATAATCATAAATAAAATAAAATATTACGATAAATCTAATTCATTTTCATGCTTTTTATTTCATCATTTTTTCTTTTTAAACAAGAAGAAAAATGTAATAGAAATAAATACTAATAGAGAACATATTTCATTTAACTCATTTTCACTCTTTAATCTTTCTTAACAGTTTGAAGAGCCTGGGTGGAGTTGCGGCTTCATTGTTGTAGTCTTAGTTCAGCCATTCTTAGTCCTTTGAGCTTCACTCTTTTTGTTCTATCTTTACTGCTAAATCTATTGCCATCTTACAAGCCATTATTTATATTTCCTCTTCTGCGCAAGTCCTTCCAAATTCCTTATTTCTGATTCTTTAAGTGATCTTCTAGCGCTATCTCCACCTTCCCTCTCTCCTTCCATTGATGCTACCATCCTTTCTATTCGTTCTCTTCTCCATGATCTATTCTCTTCAACGTCTACCCAGATTGGCTTTCTTTGGATTCCCAGACATTCAGGCATTAATGGAAACGTACCCGTTAACCTCTTTGCCAGATCTGTACCTTCCAGTGGAAGTTTTATTAGCAGGATTCCAGCACACAATATTCTTTTTCCAACTAAATCTTGTCATCTTAAGCTTTGGCGCCCTGTCTAAGTTTCGTTTTTCACTAACCGTAATTCCTTTTTTCTGTTGCTTAATCTTGTTCCTTCTTCTAGTCCTTGGTTCTATTACTTCCCTGATTTGCGCTGGCCCATTATTACTAAATTAGCTTGTCTTTGTTTCTCGCACAGTCTCCTTCCTTCTTCTCTAAATCGCTTTTCCTTGGCTGCATCTTTCTTTTGTCCATCGGATCCTGAAGATTATGTTTATGACGCAGATCACGTGTTCCTTAAGTGTTCTGGTTTATCCTGCGGGCATGAGTTACTTTATTCTCAACTTTTAAAGCACGGTCTTCCTCCTCCTTTCAATGCCTCCTATGTTCTTTATCTGCCTATTCTCTCGGTTGTTATTGTTCTAGATGTGTTCCTTGGTTCCATTGCCAATAAAATAAAAATATAGCTTCTATCCTGTTTCATCCGTCTCTTCCACTTTGGTTAGTCAATGCTCTCTGTTAGTAAACCTAAGAAATAAAAAATTGATTTTTGCTGTTTAAGATATTTTGAGATTTTTATTTTTTAGTTCGAAAAATTTAAAGCATACAATACGGATTATTAAATTATTCTAGTGACAAAGAAATCATTTATTGTTAATCATTGTGTATAAATGAAAAGAAAAACGCAAGAGAGAAAAAGGTTGTTAAAGAAGCAGCAAGACGCTATGGTTCAAAATTCGATCTATCATATGTAATTATTACTGCAAGTATAATAAACTTTAACAGTTTTTATTTTATTTTTATGTGCAATTATTGATTTTTATTTTTGAACGAATGAAGAATTTAAATAAATCATTGTAGAAAATCAGTCTTCATCTTTCAAAATGGCATTCACATATTTAAGCAGTATTACATTCTCTCCAGAAGTGTCGCAGTAACAGTGGTTATTTTAAAACTTTTTGAAATGTATATGCGATGCAGAAAAGTATAAATAATTGTCGTAGTCCTTGCGTCAAAAATAAGGAAAATACCTGAACGTTTTAATGGTAATCCATCGCATCAGAATTATAAAATAACGGAAAAATATTATGTGCAAGAATTTCTGAAAATAGTGGATATTACAATTCAGCAACGATGGCGGAAATTAGTATTATAGAAGGAAAATTTCCACTTTACGATTTCCTCTACTCATTTTCAACTTGAGACAAATTAACGCAAGCCTAGTAACCGTTTGATCACTGATATATTTTGTTCCTTTTTTAATGTCAGAGGTACATATCCCCAATATCTCCCTTATAGATCCGCCGCTACCATAATAATATTAGTGATATATAAATTTAAGTTGGAAACTACATTATTCTTGAATAAACTTAAAAATTTTGTAATTAAAAATGATAAATCTGATGAATATATATGTGTGTAAAATAGCTGCATTTTACAATAAAAACAATTTTGATCGTGATCAGCTAATCTTATATTATGTTACGTGGTATTATGAACAATAAGTAAAATTCGTTTTATAATGTATTATTCCTGAGAAAAAAAAATTTAAACTAAAAATTTCTAAAACGTATTGTTTTTTTTGACACTGGTTTTTATTGATTTTTCGTGAGCTTAATTTGTTTAATAAGAGGAGGATAGTATACGCTACCGGGTAATATAATCAACTTAAATTTCTTTCTTTGGTAGCACACCACTCAGGAAAATGGAACCCTATTCATAACAATAAACAACTAAGCAAGTGAATAGAACAAATTTATTAGTGCCTAATAGCGGAAGTTATTCTATTTTTATTCTTAAAAAATTAGCTTATGAAGTTTTATGTAAGGCATATGAACCCGTACCAGAAGCAATACCTAGCTGCGTCGTGGAAATGATAAATGATTTGCATAAATTGTAAATGAGAAAATTTAGTAACTATACATTTACTTTAAAGGTATATTAAAATTAACACATTACATAAACAAATCATTTTAAAAAAAAACTTTGGATGCTGAATCATCTGAAAAACAATTAAATGTATACTGTTATCGATTAGAACTTAAAATTCGCATAAAACATTGTATTGTTACTGCAATATAGTAATAAAATTATAAACACTAAAACCACGGACGTATATGTAGCTTTACAGGAGAGGGGGGGGGTCAAATCTAAAATTTTTATAATTTTTTTTTAAGCAAAATAAAATAGTAGGTCGTTCTACGTTATTATATTATATTATTATTTATTATATTAAATAATGTCTTATTTCATTCTTTGCTTATATTTTTATACTTTTTTTTCCCTTACCATGAGCCGTGTGTAACTGCATAGGTTATTACGACATACGGCAATTACTAAAGTTTAAATGACTGGAGTGATCTGATTTGTTTTGGTTGTGGGAGACGAAGTCCTGTGTCTCTAGCATTTTTCTGGTGTTTAGTTTATTGGTTGTTGGAAGTCGTCTTCTAATGTGTTCATCTCCTGGTGCCAACGTGCCTAATTTTTTGATAATTCGCGAATAGCGGTTTTCAATCTTCTATAATAATATATTAAGAATGTAATTTAAAATTTAGAATTGAGTCGTTTACGTCTTATTGCCAATTTATTTACAATTTCTTTAGAATCTAGTTTTACCGCCGGGTCAAAGTGAATGCTCATAAGGGTAAGACCTATGTTTTTTCGTCACCCATTCGATTCCTAATATAGGTTCTTAATTGGAGAAACATCTTCTGTGTAGATAAATTTAAGAAAATCCTCCCGGATAACTGATTTTTCAAAGCATCCAGTCTACATATAATAAACATAACGCTAGTTGTTCTCGCCGGAATATGTCTTGAGTTTCGTCTGCCAATACCGTAAAAAAAAAACTAGCTTCATTGATCATTTTAAGTACATGCGCTTGAATAGCATTACCGCATAGTTCGATCGCTTCATTCTAAATTCCTGATAAAGTATACCTAGCTTTACTATGTATGCTTTGTGTAAGTAAATGACCCGTAAGTGCTTCATCACCAGATCGAGCACGAAAATTGCCGTCATTATGAGCAGGTTCGTTTACACCAACTCCATAATCATGTCTTTCTCTTGGGACCATTTCCTGTCTTCTGCACAAAAGAACTGTTTCTACAAAAGCTTTTAATCTCTCGCGGTTGTCTGCAGCAATTTTATGATCTTCCAGGTTCATGGAATCCTCAACATCATTAAATTTGCCTTCCTCGAACTTTACAGAGTTTGCTGCTTGCTCTAAAGCGAATTTGTGGTATTTTGTATTTGCGCGATGATTGAAGTTCTCTAAAGCGTTTTTGCAGTTCTTATTAACTAGGGCTCCAAGATCTTGATAATTATGTCCGCGTTGCATTGTTCCAAGTAGAATACATAGTTCGCGAAGTGCTCCTTACATGAAGTTTCAATACGTAAGTGCTTCACAGTCCAACGACGTTGAAAAGAAAAATTCCTCTTACCAGTGACTGCAAACTTGAAAATATCCGGTAGGTTCCAAGGCTCTTTTAAAGCTTTCAGCTTTTCCTCATCATTATTCAAAGGACTAAAGGCAATATAATATTGACAAATAAGCTTGGATATTATTTCCTACTCAAGTAACCTAAATAAAGACGTAAAAAATTTGAACTATTTTAAATCCAGTCCAAAGCGACAATGCGAAGGCATACACTACGATAGTATATTCGGTTAATGTTTGGACTTTTGCGTGAGCTTGGGGGGGGGGGGGGTCAAACTCCCAAAACACCCCTTTGTATACGTCGGTGACTAAAACACTTTGTTATAATGCTTGCAATTTTATTATTTTATTAAACGGTAACAAAACGGATCAAGCAAAGGCTACAACGTGCAGTAAACAGATCGACTACTATCTGAAAAAAAATACCGCACTCGCTCCCCCGCCTGCTTTTAACGAGATTTACTCAACTTTTCTCAACTCAATGCTTCTCACGTAGCTTTCATACAAGGCATAGTTGCAGCGAACTTATACCATCGGCTCTGCTGACGGTTACTGCAACCAATACTAACTCAGTCTCTACCCCGACATATTCGTTCGTCGGAATGTGCACGGGCATTTCGGTTTTAGATGAGTAAGTATCCTTGAAATGTTCAGCCAGCGACAATGACAACTAGAACGTTGTTTGAAAGATCGTGAATTAAATGACTTCTATCGAAAAACATTTTGTAGTTCGAACATTGCTGAATGATAGTGCTATAAATACTGAATCTGCATCAATATGTTTTCTATATGGTCCATTTTAATATCGATCAATCTTCGCCGGGATCTTTATTTTTCTTCACATAAATAAATTCTTTAGCAATTCATCATACGTGATAGAAGGTTCTTTCCATAATGCCGAAGAAGTCAAAGAAACCAATTATTAGACTGCGTCGTACAAACTGATTTTCTCTAGTCTTCAGTTGTCTTGAATGTTTTTTTTGAGGGACTGCAATCATCTTTGATAATTTTTTTCTTAAATTCATGTAAAACAGGTCAGATTTCTTGTATAAATTATATATATCGTGTCTTACTGCTTAGTTTCTATTTCCTCACATTTTAAAAGTAAGTATTTATTTGTTAACGGTATAACTTTTTTCGATGCGCTAATTTAGGTTATACTTCAATACGCAGTTTGCAAATCAACGTAGCTCAAGTTTAATTGTTTTTCAATGAACCAGTATTTCAATTTTTTCGCTTTTCTACTTATTTCAGTTGTGTTATAAGAACTTTTGATCAAACTTTTAAGCGTGGCCGGTGAAAACATGGTTTGCATATACTGCTCTTTGTTATATGGACTTCATTTGAAGTTGCTTGAGAAGCTGCATTATTCATACACTCTTTAATATCCTATTACAACCATTTTCTGGGACTGTAATTTCAACCTTAATTCTATTATTAACAATCTATGATGTAATCCACATTCAGTGTCCGGGAACTTCTGATGTCAAAATTACCGAAAAATGCCTCTTGTTACTTTCAAATAATTTTATACGAAACGATATATCTTTGGACCTCTTGCGCATAATCTTTGCTTTTTTATTTTTCCCCTCAATTTTTTATGTATTATTTTTAATTATTATTTCCATTTATTTTTTATAACTAGGCGCTCGTCTCGGAATCCCCTGCTCGTTCGAGCCCTCATAAAGAAAACAAAAACTAATACTCAGTACTTCTGTATTTTTCATTTAAGAAGTAGGATTTTGTAAATATCGCTATTAAATTTAACAGTCAGACAGAACCGTATGTTCATTAGCCGTTTCGCTTGTTTTTCTCTTCTGAACAATATTATAAAGATTAAAAAAAAGTTCGCGTGTCGTAATATAGTTCTGCACATCGGAATTCAAAATATTTAATAAGTTTCATTAAATTCAATGTTTTTGTAATTAAAATAAAAATTACTTGCAACCAACTTTTTATAAAAAATAATCGGTATTTGAGATAAAAAATTTAAAAAAATTTTTACACCTTACAGTTGACCGTAATTACTTCATTAAATTCCGTTCACAGGATTATTCAAAAAGATGCAAATTTGATATTTGTTTTCATAGTACCAAAATTTGATTGGAAAGTCCCAATTGAAAAAAAAGTACTTTGTTGTTTTTGATAACTGAAAAAGCTATTTAAACTTGTATGGAAAAAGTTTTACCACCATATAGATCATCAAAAAATTAGTGCCGTTTTGTTTTTTCTAAATTTTTTCGTTTTATAATTTAATTTTTTATTGTTGGCCTCTATCAACCTGTACATTCGAAGAAAATATTATTTTCTGCAAAATTGAACGGTTTCAAAGATTTCGAAATTATTTTTAAAAAATTTAGTTTAAAAAGCTGACTTTTAAATTCCAATGTTTTTTATATTACAGAAACAACGGGTTAGTGAATAGAGAGGGAGAACTTTTACATATATATATAATACATAGTTTACCAGTATTAATTTTACTTGTTTAAAAACCGTAATACATATATAACTTTCTTTCCACCTCAAAAATTGATGTTATAATCACTTTTTCACTAATGTAATATGTACATTAAATACAATAAAAAATTAAGAATTTAATTCCTTTTGTAAGCTACGCTACTTATAACAGATCGTCACCTTTCCAGCTATAAGCATTTAATTTAAAATATAGCATAAGGCGGAATTGTACCGTACTAAAAATACCATTTTTATTAATTTATTATTTTTAACTTTGTAGTTAAATATTTGCTCTGTTAATTGGCATTTCTTTTATTTGACCATTGTCTGGTTACTCTCGAGTTGATTAAAGGGCAATGTATTAATAAAGTTTCACTTTTGTATGAACAATGTATCACAAATAGATTTGTTTCTTTGTATAAATACAAGTTTTTATTGTTACTGCTTGTGTGTTCATTTTTTCCCGTACATATAAGAAAATGCAGAATCATTGGTCAAAAAATAAAAAACTTAAACTGTAAACTAAGAAAATCTATAAAATTACCATTAAATCACCAAAAACACTTTTAAACGTAGTATAATTAAAAATTAATAACAATTTTTATAATTTTATTATTAATTTATAATAATTTATATATTAAAAATAATACTTTCAATAAATCACTGATACAAATCAATAAAATCCTCGACATTTATTACAAAAAAAATATATTTATAGAAACGTTAACATAATTTATATACAACATAAATAACCTATGATATATATTAAAGATAATTAATTTTATAATTAAAGTGTAAAAAATATTTGATCACAATTAATTTATAAATTATCATTTGATCGATACTAAATACAAAAATAAAAATTAAAAATAAAATAATTTTTAATGTGATGTGACATAGTATTGGTAACATAATATCAATAACTAAATAATACAAACAGTATATCAATATATCTCAATGAAAATATTAAATTCACACGGTATGAAAAATAAATTAATATTAAATTTTATTAAATAGAGTATATACACACAACACACACATACATATATATATATATATATATATATATATATATATATATATATATATATACATAGAGAGAGAGAGAGAGAGAGAGAGAGAGAGAGAGAGAGAGAGAGAGAGAAAGAGGGCAAAAAAGAAAATTTCAGACAGACCAAACTGTAATTAGTACAGATGAAAACTTCGAACAAAAAATTTTATTAGTAGCGAAACAACGGATAGTATAGTCTTTCACATAAAGTTGAAGAAAAATAAATATTTGGTATCGATCACCAATATTATTTCGCTAAATAAATGTTTTATTCTTTTATTTCTCTCTTTATAGATTCTATAATTTTCTAAACAACTATTTCTCTTTAGTTTTATGTCCTTTAAATAATCTATAATTCATATGCTTTTACCTTTTAATAACTTTTCCTTTTTCATCATAAAAAATTAGTTTTGCATAAATTATGGACGTTTTTAGTAGAACTAGAGTAATTAAAAACACTTTTATTTTTTTTGACAGGAAAGACATAGGTCAACAAATACGTACTGAATGCAGTAGTAGAATGCTTTGATAAAATTTGGATTGTTCATAAACATTTTTAATTGTTTTCAGATTTGTATTCTCTCATCAAGCTTTTTCGGATCTGCATTTTGAATCTTTTGTACATTTCTTTGCTTAAATGTAAACGATTTTTAAAAAAAATAAGAAATATTATTATTTTTTTTAAAAACAAAAGTTGCAGAGTTTTCATTTTTGAATTTATTATTTATTTCCACAAATGAAATGTTTTAAATATATCCAAATTTATTTTCATATACAAAATTTTATTCATAAAAGTATAGTATAAACCGATTTTTTCTTTTTCTATGTGCTGAAACGAAGTTATTGAAATTGGTAATTTACGAGATGACTACTAGAATTAAAACCATTTCTGAAATCACAAACTGGAGTGTGTTAATGATTTTCTGTTTACTTTCATTATGCTAGCATAAGAAAATTATCGAATGATAATAGATGAAAATTGTTTATTTAAGATATTTCGAAACTATTCTAAAGTACATTTTAAATTGATAAAATGATACAGCATGTGTAAAGAATATACGAACAGCTCGACGCACGTTATAAGTTGTAGAAGACTCAAAAAAATAGAATAGTGTTATATTAGTGTGTAGATTAATTTGGAGATGAAAAAATACATCGCTACTTTGAAAAAAATGATTTTAAAGAATCTTATGGCGTTAATCAGACTTACCGACCATATTAGTATTATAAAAAATCAATTGCCTTGAATTTTCAAAATATGGCTTCTTAAATAGATGGTGTACAACAGTTAAAAATGTTAGAAATACCACGACTATGTGAATCCACAAAATTAATGTTTCTACATAAATATAGTAAGTCCAATTACACAAAAACAATAATGAATGAAATTTTATATAAAAAAAACCAAATGCCATAAAATTGGACATAGTAAGAATTACAAGGGGAAAACAATCTACAATAAAATTAATCATGGACGGAAAAATTAAGATAAAACGGAATGTTAAATTTGAGAAAAAATATTCTATTATACACAACAATTACATCCAAAATGTAAGTTTTTTAAAGTCAAAGAATAAAAATAAATACTAAAGCATTCGTGTTACCTAATTTTGAAAAATTTATTGATTATTTTTATTCACCCAGTAACGATGGCAAAATAATGCATTTTCGGTTTAGATGGTTTTTTATTGAACTCTGCTAACTACCTTAATTTCGACGAAAATCAATGAACTAATTACAACAAAATGCCATTGACCCTAATTTTTAACACACAATGTAAAAAAAAACACAAACGAAAACTAAAACAATTCAACTAAAAAACCATACATATATGTAACAATAAACCACGTAATAAATGGATAGTTACTGATATAATTATTTTTGAATAAACTCAAAAAAACGTTTTATACGATTGAAACATTTTATTTCATAAAATAAAAATATCGCTGCTAGCTTGTAATGTTATGGCAAAAAATAAATTAGAAACTGCCTGAATTAAAACAAAATAAAAATAAGAACAAATCCAGAAAAATTCCAAACGAACTGAACATTTAAAAGCAATACTAATTTATTGAAAAATATTTAGTCCCAAGTAGAACAAAGGTAATATTTGTTGAAGTATTTGAGAACAGCTAAAAACGATTTTTATATTGGGTTGCTTATAGAATATAGTGGACCACTGAAAGAAATATTTTTAAAATTTTTTTAATGAATGATGTAAAACAAAACTGAAGACCGAATTTTATCGGAGGAATGTGACATCATGTTTTGCCTACAACGTTCAATGAGTTTGCTACCTAAAGGCTATTTAAAAATTTGCATTTTGCTCAGAAAATGTCCCAAAGATAACTTTAAGGTTTTTCATAATAAATTTTTACTCGATTATTGAAAGTAATTGTAAGGACGATATGCTGCCACCAACGAATTCTTAATTTTAAACGGCAGCTGTAATCTTCACTTTTGCTCGGATAAACTAAAGCGATTATATAACTTTTTAGTCTAAACATCGTTTAAATTAGAGAATTTTATTTTAATATCAACATTTTCTTTTTTTTTATTTTTTCCCCCAAATGTTAGACTTAAATTAACAATTACTTCTCGCCACAAGAATATTAATTTATCGCATCTATTGTTTTCGGCTTTTATTAAATTATTCCGAACTTTTTTGTTTAAAACTTCGTTTTGAAGAAATTCTTTCTTTATTTCCAAGGTAAATGTATACATTCACATCATGTAGGTGATATCAGCATTTTTTGTTGATGAAGTGTCATAACTATTCATGAACAATTTTTACGAATGAATCTCTAAACTTAAACGGGAACTAATAGTTTTTTATTGTTATTGTAACACTGAAACACGAAAAGAAAATCCGTACAATGCATGAGTAGAGCTGAAATATATTTGAAAAATTATGCGAAGATGTTAAAATAATGATACAAATCGGAGTATTCTACTCAAAGCAAAATTTCTAACAACTAATATGTTTTTAAATAAAAACTTTCAAATTGATATATACATATACCAAAAAAAAAAAAAAAATCAAATAAACAAACATTGCTTTTTCAAACCAAATGAACACCTACTCCGAACATTAAGAAAATATCTTTGAGTGATTTTTGGAATCTAGTTATTTTTATTTTCCGCAAACACTCGTATTGAAATTTTCTTTTATGGCAAAATTTTAATGAAACGGAAAATTTTTTTGCAGAAAATAATATGACTATCAAAATTCGGAATTTTTATAAATTTAAAGTCCATCACCTTCCTGGGTTATTATGAATACGAATTTAAAATATTATTCATTACATTTTTCGTACAAGATGCTACGCTATACGTATCCAGAATAATTCAATATAAAGTTGATGTAGAGAATAATGAATTATTAACTGACACGCGATAAAAAATTCAAAGATGTAATAATGTCTTTAATCGATCGCACGAGGACGCAGCAGCTCGTTATTTTAAACTAACTTCATCAATATAATACTGGTCGAAACGTTCAGTTCTTAATGTCATTTTCATGTCTATTTCAGGGTTACAAACTTTGATGCATTATTATTAAAAATACTCAATCGATGTATAAATTGTAACGTTACATACCGTTAACCAGAAAATATTATTATTTATCGTAACTGTTAATGCGTAAAAAAAATAATATATATATCGCTTAGTAAACAAATTTTATTTATTGATTAATATTCCCTCTTTATACAAATTTTTATTTAGAGGTTGTCTTTCCTAGTATTAAAATAAAATTATACAAACATCACTTTCTACCATCATGCACCGCATATATTCATGCACAGTACAAACTGCAGAGAAGAAATGTCAATTGAACACCTTAAGATCTCAAAAAAAACGTTCTGTACATACTGATATTATTACTGATAAACACGCAAGAGATGCTCGAATGTTTGTACACCGTAAAATTTATATTAAATGACAAAGTTACATATACACACACATGTATATATATATATATATACACATAAATAAAATAAAATTATGAAAATCGGCAGTTTATAAAAACTACTAACAAATAAAACAAATACTACTGTGATACGCTGAAAGACGGTAGTACTATGTTGTTGGCAAAACCAGGATTACAATCAGAAGAATAAACCGATGATATTTCTTCCAACAACTCCGAAGCATTTAATATATGCTGCGTGCTGGCCATTATGTGCACATCATTATCCACTTCTTGTATCGCCCTTTCCAGTTCTTCCGTCTCCTTTATTCGTTTTTCATTTTCGTCTTCTGCAAAACATTTTATATTTATATATATATATACACACACACACACACACACATACACACGCATGTATTTCTTGGTTATATTTCGATGATAATTTTCTTAATCGTTAGGGTATAAAAAAATTCATTTATCACTTCAATAAAAATTACAAAAGCATAACAACTAGATTGAACGATGACAATACTTGCACTGTGTGGGGCATTTCGTATTAGTGTATCGTGGTAGGAGTGGACGCCTTTTAAAACAGACATGTGAATTTTTTCTTTACGTAAAATTACTATATAAGTTTAGAATTTTAGTATAGCTTTAACATTTTTTATGGAGATTTAATTTTCTTACCTTAGAACGTGTTCTTCACCGTTATTATGAAAGAAACAAGCAGTTTCTTTTAACCGAATTCACTAAAAACGAAACAAGAAATGAAACTCGTAAATCGCAAGTAAAAGGTTTTTATTACAAACCTATTTACCTTCATTATTTTTAAGCTTGATATCTGCCATCTAATCTATCGCTGTGAAGATATTGATATCTGCGTACAAGGAAGTGGCATAATATAACATCGCTGTAAGGCACAGTCGGCTTTCATAAAATAAATATTAATAAATTTCTCGTAATGCAACGTGTTAACATTAGGAGTTTATAAATTTATGGTATTTAACATACTTTATCATTCGCAACCTGTTTCGTGGCTGCTTTTTTTGTCTTTAACATTAACGATAATAATTCGAGGGAACTAGATCTTCATTTCAATAAATTTTATTTTATCTAATACACAAGTTTTTATTTTTGAAATACGAAATCAATAAAATTTTAAGAAAATTCGAGTAAAACAGCATTGTTACAGTATTTTTCCACGACCTGAAGTGTTTACTTGAATACAGTACACAGGTTTGATAGGCCGTTTTTTTCCTATCTGGAATTAATTAGACTAGTTATTGCACATTTGTTCTCAACAATATAATCGTTTATTAGTTGCAATTTTACTAGACAAACTTTTCATCCTTAACTCCTATCGATTTTTACGTGCACAAATATTATATTTTTTGAATTTGCTATTTCAAACATTTATAATAAGCAATTTTTCTATGTCTAATATCTCGTTATATACTAAATACTACATTAAAATCTTAGCATTCACAGCCTAGCATTCATTTTCTACAGAGAAAAAATATATTTCACCACGACGGTAAATTATCGTTAATTACACACTAGTAGTACGGGACCCGAGAGACTCAAATTTATTTGATAATTATCATTTACTTTATTTCATAAATCAGATAGTTTGCGTTAACGCGCGCAAAAAAAAAAAAAGGAAGGAAGAAAAAAAAAATCATTTTGTAAACATGAGAGTCAAAAATAATACTAACAGTTTTTTTTTTTTACATATCACAAGAACAAGATTTTGGTAACAGCATCTTCCAACTATTTCGTTTAGATGTAACAAAAGATACCCCACAAAACGACAATAACAAATTTAAAAGTTTACAGTCATCAGAGTACTGGCGCGGTAAAAAAGTAACTTTTTTCATTTTCTTATCTTTAAATTTAATTTGTGTTAGTTATACACGGAATTCGTTTTTGTATTATTTAATTTTTAATTTCAACGGTTGTTTTATTTTCAACCGATGAGAACTACAAGAATAAATGAACAAAAGGCTGGCGGTTTATATGTTATGCGTGTTATTAAAAATGGCATCTAGCAAAAGAAGCTAGTATACGAGTCGAGGCGTAGTCTTTCGTGGCGACACGTTCATTGGTGTGCAGTTGGCGACTGCAAAAATTTAGAAATATTATCAACGCCGTTTGGAACCATTACTCTCAAATACTGTTTCAAGGTTTTCGGATTTTTTTTGTCTGTGTTCGCAATGTTGCTTGGTAGTAGGTTGCTAAATATTCACGCAGCACCTGAATGCCGATTAATTGAACAGTTCGTCGCCATAAAGATTTTTCTATTGTTGTTCTAGCAGAACACACTCCGTTTCCTGCTTTTGAATTGACTAATATCCAGCTGGTAATTTATTAATTTGTCAATTTACCGATTTCAAATTATTTTCGAACCGTTGAGAGCTGTAACTGACAGCTAGGAAACCTCTTATTATCGCTAAGTTATTATTATTTTTATTGACTGCACACACAAAACGCAGCATTGTCCGACTCCGATAGACAGAAGTAAAATGTGTCCCACTCTGAGCTGTGCATTCCGGAAACTGAGCAAATGTAACTGGACGATAATCTGTAATTTGTCTTTGTTGTTACACATCTAATGAGTGTTTATTAATAATATTTTCATTTTTTCATAAAACATTAACCTACTGATTAGTAGTGATTGATTATTAATTTTTTACCCTTCTTGTCTCTGAAACTCGCGAGAACGACATACAATAATTAGTCTTATAGGAAATTAGCGTTCTTCCATCCCAGCTTGATTTTTATATAATCCATTGTATATACAGAAAGATTACTGGCATAACTTTTGCTTTAATAGTTTATTTATTTAAGTGAAAACAATACGAAGGCTAGAGTGCCGCGTGTAAAGAAGTATCATATTAGAATTCAAGCCTTTTAAAAAGGTTCAAAATTGTATAACAAACTACCTGAGCACATAAAAGTTCACCTAACAAACTGTAAGAAAAGGCGTAAATTTTTAATTTATTATATTAACAATGTTATTTAATTTTAATGTTTATTTGGTAAAAGTGCACAACAGAGCCTACAGTTCATATTAGTTGTTTAGTTCATATTCTTAATTACGATGTTATTATTGTTTAGTTCATATTCTTAATTACGATGTTATTATTGTTTAGTTCATATTCTTAATTACGATGTTATTATTGTTTAGTTCATATTCTTAATTACGATGTTATTATTGTTTAGTTCATATTCTTAATTACGATGTTATTATTGTTTAGTTTATTACTAACCCATCGGTAAATTTATTTGTGTAAAAAATTTATTTTATATTTTATTGAAAAATGGAAAAATATACAAATTAGTATTATTTTATATCTTATTAAAAAAATTAAAAAAATACAAATTTATAATTTTTCGGTTTTAAAGTACTTCAAATTTAATGTAAGTAATTTTTGTAATTAGTGGAATTCGGAAAAAATCTTAGTATATTATTACAAAATAAGGAAAAAAATTAATGCAAAAAATTAATAAAAATGTTGAACGCTTCACAATTTTACGTATCACCCTTGCGAAGGGGTCAAGCGAATCTGCATTTACCGTTTCAATTTTAGTATATGTGGTTTCAAAAAATTATTACAAAATAAGGAAAAAAATTAATAAGAATGTTGAACGCTTCACAATTTTACGTGTCACCCTTGTGTAGGGGTCAAGCGAATCTGCATTTACCGTTTCAATTTTAGTATATGTGGTTTCAAAAAATTATTACAAAATAAGGAAAAAAATTAATAAGAATGTTGAACGCTCCACAATTTTACGTGTCACCCTTGCGTAGGGGTCAAGCGAATCTGCGTTTACTGTTTCAATTTTAGTATATGTGTTTCCGAAAAATTTAAATTTTACATTAATTTTAAAATATAAATTTCAGCACTTCACAATTTCACACATCATCCTTGCGTAGGGGTCAAGCTAATCTTTTCTGTTCGTTACAATTGTACTATATGTGTTTCCGAAAAATTAAAATTTTACATTAATTTTAAAATATAAATTTCAGCAATTCACAATTTCACATGCTATTCTTATGTGGGTGTAAATTTAATCTATGTATCATTGCAAGTAGTATATTTCTGAAAACTAATTGTAAAAATCTGAATTCAACATTAGCATGAAATCACATTTTAAGAATAGTTAGTGTGATTATTTAATTTTACTTTTAATAAAGTTATTATAAATTTGACATTAAAATTATTTTACATTGAGTGGTAAATTTATTTTTTATTTTAAAATGTAAATTATTACTTCAAAAACATTTACAAAATTTTTAATAACAAAAGTGTTAATTTAATTTTAATTTTATATTTTAAAATTATATACCTAAGATCATTAAAATACTGTAAGTACATCTATGCAAACAATGTGATTTATTGCTCTATTTTTATTGTTTTGCGGTCATTTACATTACAATACCGGCATAACCTGTCGCGCCGGTTCTATTATTTCCTTCCGGTCAAGTGCATTTCCGTTTTTTTTCTTTTTTTTTCTAATTGTTTTTTATAACGTAATTCTTTTCTTTTTTTTTCTTTTTTTTAATAATGTCGGCCGAAATAGAATTATGCGACACGTCGTGCAAGCTGAAATATGTTCAACTGATGCGATATACGGAAGAAGAAATTATTCAATTCTATATTCGTCATCGTATTCTTCCATATTTCAGGTTAATTCAATTTTTGAGTTCTTTTCTCTTACATGTTCTTCTTACTTCAATTTTCTATATATATATATTTTTTTTTTTCGTTTTTAAACAAAGTACCGTTTGTTATATATCTCAGGTTTTGCCCGACGTGTCGTAATTTATTGATTCTCAATAAAAAATTACAATTTCGGTGCGGGCGATGGATCGACGGTGTTAAATGTCAGTACAAAAAATCGGGTAAAGTTGGGACGTGGCTTACTCGTTGTAAGGTATCTATATTAGATATGTGGCTGTTTGTCGTGATAGTTCTATTTATTCGTAATCCTCGTAAATATTATCTTGCTGAGTTGGGATTAAGTAATCATACAATTACCGACTGGACCTCCTTCTGCCGCGAAGTCATGGTACATTACTTCGATAAAAATTCGACTCCTTTAGGAGGTAGGGGTCGAATTGTTGAGATTGATGAAGCAAAATTCATCAAGTCGAAGTTTGTGTCTCCCTCCTCTTCGCGGCAAAAGGCTGGTTTATGGGTTTTTGGTGTTATAGACATTTCAACTCGTAATTTCTATTTATGCCTTGTTCCTGATCGAAGTTCTGAAACTCTACTTTCCATTATCCGCCGTGTAATCCGTCCCGGTTCCATTATCCATTCCGACGAGTGGAAGGGGTACGCACCTCTTTCCAGTGATCCTAATTACATCCACCGAACTGTCAACCATTCAGAGACATATGTTAATGTAGATACAGGGGTTCACACCAATAACATCGAACGATTATGGCGTGAAGCCCGAAGTAAAATTCCGAAATTTGGTAGAAGAAAAGAATTTTTCCATTACTATATTGCGGAATTTTACTTTTTACAACGAGTACCCCCTCTCCAGCGAATACATAAATTCTTTAACACCGTCGCAGAAATGTATCCAGCTTATTAAAGTACGTAATATAATTATTTATTTAATACGCTGTTTTCTTAAAAATTTCTGTATTTTGATTTTATTTTAACGTTATTTTGTTCACTTACGTTACATAATTTTTGTTCCCGCCAATTTAATTTTGTTCATTTTATTTTTAACGTTAATAAAAAATCGTACGTTATGTCTGCAATATACGGGGGTATTTTGGCGCCAATTTACTATAGGTCGGCCATTTGCATTTTAATAGAGTACAATCTGTTCCAGCAGTTTCTATCGTGCTTTCGTCTATTGTGTGTAGCGCAGTTTCCGGATTTTGTTGTTGCTTTTTTTTTATAATTTTTTATTTATTTCCGGTTTTTTCTGTTTTTATGTTTTTGTTTTTTTGTTTTTGCGGTTTTTTTTTTTTTATTTTTCGCAATTATGTCCGCCGATATTGAGTTATCCCACATTTTATCAACCGATTAGATTTACGAAAAAAGAAATTATTTTATATTCGCTATCGTATTCATTTGCATTTCAGCTAAATTTCATTTTTGCGAGTTTCTTAGTTACAAATTCTTTTTTCTTCTATTTATTACCGTTTAATTTTTTTTTTTTTTTTTCCGAAAAAATATAGTTTGTTAAATATGGAATTTTAATTCCCACATCGAATACCAAACTCCCGGCAAATACATCAATTTTTTAACACTGCCGTAGAAATATATCTGGTTTACCAAAGTATGTAAATTTACTATATTTATGTAATACGCTATTTTTTTAAAATAACTAATTATTTATTTTTATCTTATTTTAACATTATTCTCGAATTTTCTTTTCGTTACTTTACAATTTATCGCGCTAAGTTTAATATCTTCGTTTTTTTTTATGTCCGTTTTTTTTTCGCGCTAATTTCATTTTTGGTCGAAATTTTACCTCGTTCATTTTCGCTCTTACTCATAATTTGTGTTATAGTTCACATAATATGAATAAGACCAAAAATGAACGAACTGAAAATTTCGACCAAAAATGAACTGGAGACTCTGTTATGCACGCTTACCGTTTATTTTGGATTTATTTTATTTTTTTAATAACTAGGATCATATATAATTATATTTTCTCTGCGTATTTTATAGGTTTATTTTTATTGTTTAACCAGCAATGAAACATAACTGTGAAGAGATTTTTGTATTGTACATTTATTTTCTCTGTATGATCATGTATGTTTGTGGATGTGTATATTGAAGTTTAGATATAATATGTGTATATATGTGTAAATGTATGTTGGTACCTGTTTGAATGTTTGCGTGTATATTTTGAGTGGGTTGTGCGTAAGGAAACTTAGTGTGTTATTAGAATATGTTTGGGTATTTGCACAAATTTTAGAGGTAAATATATAGAGACGTGTGTGGTTTGTGTGTCCGCTTGGGAGTAAGTGAATGAATGAGTGACGGATAGTAAGAAGGCAGATATATATGGTTTACATGTATGGATGTTTTGTTTTATATTTGGTACTTGTTGATATTTAGTGTTAATTGTAATTTATCTGAATGAATAATTCGTTTTATTTCAGCTCTGAATAATTATTCTTATTTCTACTTTGTCTATTTTACATTATAGTTATTAAATTTTAATTTGTAGTCTCACGATACGTACTTTGTTGTATACGCATCTTACGTTTTGTTACATTTTTTTCGTACACGTATTTGTTATAGCCACAGTTCGCGCATGATTGCGCATTTGTGGGTCATTCTTTTGTAAAATATATAAATTTGATTTGATTTGATTTATTTACTAGGGCTTTGCTCACTGTTCGATTCGTTCAGCAATCCCCGCGCACCGACCGCTTCCCTCGCTCAGATCCCCGACACTATCGTTCATATAATAGAGAGAAATCTCGAATAGTGTCATAATTAAAGGAGAACTTATTTAAAATAACATAGAGAAATTTTGCTCTATATTCATGGTAAATGGAAATACATTTAAAATATAGACAGAAACAAATCAAAATTGGAAATTTGAAAGCACCGAATATCAGAAAATATTTATTAATAAATGATAACAATAAAAATCCAATCAATTATTTTAAACAAATCTTGTTATTTAACAGTAAATTCGTTATAGAAAAAAGTTCAAAAGTGTTCTATAACAGTAGTAACATGATTAATGATAATGTATGTACCCGCCAGAAAAAAAAAAAAGTTTAATTAAAACGCCGCTGAAAAATTTTATTTCTCCCGGTAACTAGCAAAACTATTATAGTAGTCAAATAGTGAGAAAATCAGCAGCGACGGAATTGTCAAATATTTTAATATATACACTATTCGTGTAAAATTCTACCGTAATATATTTTCAAAAAGTCAAGTTGTTTTTTCTTCTCTTTACCGCATAAAAACGTGTTGAAATTTTTCGCATAACGATTTTAATTTCAAATAGCGTAATTTTCCAAACTAATAGCCAGAGAAATAAGTGGTTGGATTTTTATTTTTTAAATTTATTAACAAATTATTTCTGAAATTCGATACTTCCAAATTCTCAATTTTATTTCTAGATATATTTGAAATGCATTTCTATTTGCCATGTAATACCTAATAAAAAAATTTTACTTTTTTTTAAATAGTTATTCCGCACCATTTAAATTATAATTTCTCTCTTTCACATAAATAATAGTCGAAGGTGCGAGGGCGGCTGAACGAACCAATCTGCAGGGGTCAAATTTTTCTCTTTACCGAAATTGTTAGAGGCATTTTAAGGTAGACATACAAATTTGTTCAATTAATATTTTAAATTTACTACGATAAAAAAGGAAGTAATTTTTAAAACTACAGATAATAATGTAAAACCGTTTCACCCATCTCATCACATATTAATTTTAGATTTCTTCTATGCAAAACGGTTAATACGAATAGCATAAATATAACTACCTGAAAATAAATCACTTATAGCATCAACTGGGATATTTTTCAAAGCAGATTTTATATCTTCATGATGTTCAAGTTCTTCACCGACTAAATCGAAAGCATCTAGTTGAGATTCATTAACAATTTCACCGGAAACTTCCACTTCTTCGATTATATCTGTTTTTAGACAAAGAAATTAATATTAAATGCGCTGTCATTTCTCCGCTTGGGTTTAAAAAAATAATAACATAGAAGAGTAGGTTTCCGTTTTAGCCTATCTGATGACTTTTACAATCAATTTAAATATACGATACATCCTTTATGTAAGAATACGTTTTTTAGAGCACCGTCTCCATTAAATTTAGGACAATGACCCGAACAGCTTATTATGAAAACGTTTTTCGATAAAACTTTAAAAAATGTTCAGCATTAGCTAGCTACCGATAATACAATATAAGATCAAAAAAAGCGTAAGACAATATTTAATACCGAGAAACCAAGACCAAGAAAAAAATTTATCAAATCTACTTTAACACTTCCATCTGGGTACATTTCTCCTCTTTTTATTAACCAATTCACGCAGTTAAAATAGTGAACAAGACAGCTAGCTAATACATTCTTATCGCATTAAATGCGTTGCACAGAAATTGTGAAAAGATCTACGTTTAAAAATTAGACACAAAATTGAGTTCCAAATCGGCTATAACAACGAATATAACTTTTATCAACTGCAGAATCAATAACACTTTCACGATCATCTTTTTTTTTATTATTATTAAATTATTCGTCTTCTATCTCGTGTAATGGTCGATACGGTTACGGGTTTTTACTTTTTAATACTAACAAGTTCAGTCAAGCATGAGGTTTCATGCGCTGAGGATTCCGTATGAAAGTTAACAATAACTATAATTATTTAGTATGTAAGAAAATTTGTTTGAATAAATTTCTATTTTTATTTTACTATTTTAATTTAATATCTTAATAAATTTCAAAGATCTTTTCTAATAATAATTTAAAACAGTAAAGCAAAATACTAATTTGAATCGAAGACTTAGATTAATTTGAAGTGCAATGTAACGGTTATGAAGAAAAATTAATTAAATCCTTTTTTTATTTATTTTTTTAAATTATTGGTTTAGATTTAATAATACTAATATTAAGGTTTTATGATTTTTTTAAATGTGTAATTTTGTTAATTCCTACACCTATCTTTCTTGAATAGCCGACCGTCAAAGATATTTAATAAATATATAAACGAAAACACGCAAAAAATATTAATTAGAAATAATATTGATGCTACGTATCACTCTGCTGCGGCTGCTAGAATGTTGGTGTTCCCTGCTGGCAGGTTGGTGTACGTTGGTGATTGCATCCTGGATTCTCGGCGAATGGGAGGGAGAGACACGGTAATCGAAATTATAGTTTACGAATTTTGTAAATGTCACTAATTGGAAAACCGAATTTCGAGGCAATTTGGTTACTTTGTTATTAAACTTTTTTCGGTTGCAAGACGAACTGGTTACTTTACCAAAAAAGGTCGATATAGTTCCGCGATGTGAAAAAGACTGTCGTTCTACTGTGATGATTTTTTAACAATTCGGTATTTTCTTTCGACTCTCTCCATATGTTAGACCATTATTAAATATTTTTTTTTTATTTATTTACTAACATAGGTCGTTAAATTGTTTAACAAATCGAAATACTATTCGCATCTGTTTTTCATCAGGCGGACGTACCACCTAAACAATGATGCGGTGAGTCCGTTCCTTTCATTACAGTTCATAACAACACTAACACACCTCGTAATGAAAATAACCAAACCAAAACCTGCGATCCTATTTCGTTTCTTATCCCTCGTACTAACACTACTAACGAAAATTATTTCAATCCGAACCAAATTCTAAAAACCGCTGCAATCTCGTATTCCGATAAAGCCAAAAGAAAAATAACACCGATTAACAAACCTGTTTATTTCGTGCATTCAAAAAACCCACTTAAAACAAAACCAACATTTAAAACTAAAAAACTATAAAGTTCTCGAATCAAATCCGGTGCTTGCTAGTTGTGCGCGTGGTGGAATAATATTATCCGTTTGTGCGGATATTAACTTTCAACAGATAATGTTACCATCCGACATTCAACCAGTAACAGTCGAAATTCGTAAGCCAGTTGCACGGGAGTCTCTAAACATAATTCCGAACCGTATTTAGAAACTTTTAAAGTTGCCAAAAACTTCAAACAGTTCATCCCCTCTAGCGCCGCGAGTATTACGGCTAAAAATTTTGAACAGGGTTAAACATATGCGCTTCGACATATATTTCTCAAGTTTGGAACATCAAGGTTTGAAAGTTTCGTTAAGGAAATAACTTATGGTTTCGTTCTCGACAAATAACGATCTTTCCATCGATCATGACCGGAAAAAAAATATTATTTTTGAAACTTTCGAGCTTTCGGCGCTTAAGGTTCTGAATTTTAAGATGGAAACCTAGATGTTCCAAAGTAAATAAATAAACAGGGACTCACATTTTTTTAACCTTGTTCAAAATCTTGAACCAATACATAAATTACAAGCGGGGCTACACGTCATTTTTCAGAATTTTATGAACTTTTAGTAAATTTCAAACAGTTTTGTTAAGAAAACGAAATACGGGTCCGTTCCCGAAAAATAGCGCTCTTTCCAATAATAATACACTTGAAAAAATTTTTTTTTTTACAAAATTTCGAGCTTTCAGAGCCCCAAGTCACTAATTTTAAAATTGGAAACTTAGATGTTCCAAACCAGAGAAATATACATGGATGCCCATATTTACTACTTTCCTCAAAATTTTTAGCTATAATACTCGCGTCACAAATCAATTCTCTCGATTTTTTGAACTTTTCAGCAAACTTTGAAAGTTCAATTAAGAAAATGAAATACGGTTTCTTTCCCGACAGATAGCGATCCTTCAAACGGTATATAACATGCGTCAGAAAAATAAAAAATTTTCTTTAAAATTTCGAACTTTCGGCGCCTTAAGGGTCCAATTTTAAAACTGAAAATCCAAATGTTATAAACTCGAGAAATATAAGGGGATCAGCACGTTTTTAGCCGCGTTCAAAATTTTCAGCTGTAATATTCGTGGAGCTAGTGGAGAGACACATAATTATTTTTTTTTTTTCAACTTTTCAGAACTTTGAAAATTTCTTTAAAAAAATGAAATACGGTTTCGTTCCCGACGAATAGCGATATTTCTAATGATATATCACAAACCTAAACAAAAAAAATTTTTTTTCAAAATTTTGAATTTTCGGTGCCCCACAGGTCTCAGTCTAAAGTTGGGGTCCGATTGTCTTAAATCAGAGAAATATACGTAGAGTCGCGTTTTTTCTACCATGTTCCAAATTTATAGCTGTAATACTCGCGTCGCAAGAAGGGGGCCGCTAATTGGAGCTGACGCTTTTTTGAACTTTACGTCAACTTTGAAAGTTTGGTTAAGAAAATGAAATTCGGTTTCGTTCCCGACTACTAGAGATCTTTCTAATGATATATCACAAGCCCAAGAAAAAAAATATTTTTTTCCAAAATCTCGAGCTTTCGGTGCCCCGAGGGTCCAATTTTGAAGCTGGAAACTCGGATGTTCCAAACTAGAGAAATATACGTGGAAGCGCATATTTTTAACCGTGTTCAAAATTTTTATCGGTAATATTCGCGGCGCTAGGGGGGGGGGACACGTCATTTTTCGCGCTTTTTTGAACTTTACGGCAACTTTGAATTTTTTGGTAAAGAAAATGATATAAGGTTTTGTTCCTGATAAATAGCGATCTTTCAAACGATATATTACATTACCGGGAAAAAAAATATTTTTTTACAAAATTTTGAGCTTTCGACACCCCGGAGTTTTATTTTTAAAGCTTGAGACCCGGACGCACCAAATTACAGAAATATACGTGGAAGTACATATTTTTAACCATGTTTTAAATTTTTAGCTATAATACTCGCAGCGCTAGGGGACGCGCAATTTTTTGAGCTTTTTTGAGCTTTATCTCATCTTTGAAAGTTTGGTTAAGAAAATGAAATTCGGTTTCGTTCCCGACTACTAGAGATCTTTCTAATGATATATCACAAGCCCAAGAAAAAAAATATTTTTTTCCAAAATCTCGAGCTTTCGGTGCCCCGAGGGTCCAATTTTGACGCTGGAAACTCGGATGTTCCAAACTAGAGAAATATACGTGGAAGCGCATATTTTTAACCGTGTTCAAAATTTTTATCGGTAATATTCGCGGCGCTAGGGGGGGGGGACACGTCATTTTTCGCGCTTTTTTGAACTTTACGGCAACTTTGAATTTTTTGGTAAAGAAAATGATATAAGGTTTTGTTCCTGATAAATAGCGATCTTTCAAACGATATATTACATTACCGGGAAAAAAAATATTTTTTTACAAAATTTTGAGCTTTCGACACCCCGGAGTTTTATTTTTAAAGCTTGAGACCCGGACGCACCAAATTACAGAAATATACGTGGAAGTACATATTTTTAACCATGTTTTAAATTTTTAGCTATAATACTCGCAGCGCTAGGGGACGCGCAATTTTTTGAGCTTTTTTGAGCTTTATCTCATCTTTGAAAGTTTGGTTAAGAAAATGAAATTCGGTTTCGTTCCCGACTACTAGAGATCTTTCTAATGGTATATCACAAGCCCAAGAAAAAAAATATTTTTTTCCAAAATCTCGAGCTTTCGGTGCCCCGAGGGTCCAATTTCGAAGCTGGAAACTCGGATGTTCCAAACTAGAGAAATATACGTGGAAGCGCATATTTTTAACAGTGTTCAAAATTTTTATCGGTAATATTCGCGGCGCTAGGGGGGGGGGACACGTCATTTTTCGCGATTTTTTGAACTTTACGGCAACTTTGAATTTTTTGGTAAAGAAAATGATATAAGGTTTTGTTCCTGATAAATAGCGATCTTTCAAACGATATATTACATTACCGGGAAAAAAAATATTTTTTTACAAAATTTTGAGCTTTCGACACCCCGGAGTTTTATTTTTAAAGCTTGAGACCCGGACGCACCAAATTACAGAAATATACGTGGAAGTACATATTTTTAACCATGTTTTAAATTTTTAGCTATAATACTCGCAGCGCTAGGGGACGCGCAATTTTTTGAGCTTTTTTGAGCTTTATCTCATCTTTGAAAGTTTGGTTAAGAAAATGAAATTCGGTTTCGTTCCCGACTACTAGAGATCTTTCTAATGGTATATCACAAGCCCAAGAAAAAAAATATTTTTTTCCAAAATCTCGAGCTTTCGGTGCCCCGAGGGTCCAATTTTGAAGCTGGAAACTCGGATGTTCCAAACTAGAGAAATATACGTGGAAGCGCATATTTTTAACCGTGTTCAAAATTTTTATCGGTAATATTCGCGGCGCTAGGGGGGGGGGACACGTCATTTTTCGCGCTTTTTTGAACTTTACGGCAACTTTGAATTTTTTGGTAAAGAAAATGATATAAGGTTTTGTTCCTGATAAATAGCGATCTTTCAAACGATATATTACATTACCGGGAAAAAAAATATTTTTTTACAAAATTTTGAGCTTTCGACACCCCGGAGTTTTATTTTTAAAGCTTGAGACCCGGACGCACCAAATTACAGAAATATACGTGGAAGTACATATTTTTAACCATGTTTTAAATTTTTAGCTATAATACTCGCAGCGCTAGGGGACGCGCAATTTTTTGAGCTTTTTTGAGCTTTATCTCATCTTTGAAAGTTTGGTTAAGAAAATGAAATTCGGTTTCGTTCCCGACTACTAGAGATCTTTCTAATGGTATATCACAAGCCCAAGAAAAAAAATATTTTTTTCCAAAATCTCGAGCTTTCGGTGCCCCGAGGGTCCAATTTCGAAGCTGGAAACTCGGATGTTCCAAACTAGAGAAATATACGTGGAAGCGCATATTTTTAACAGTGTTCAAAATTTTTATCGGTAATATTCGCGGCGCTAGGGGGGGGGGACACGTCATTTTTCGCGATTTTTTGAACTTTACGGCAACTTTGAATTTTTTGGTAAAGAAAATGATATAAGGTTTTGTTCCTGATAAATAGCGATCTTTCAAACGATATATTACATTACCGGGAAAAAAAATATTTTTTTACAAAATTTTGAGCTTTCGACACCCCGGAGTTTTATTTTTAAAGCTTGAGACCCGGACGCACCAAATTACAGAAATATACGTGGAAGTACATATTTTTAACCATGTTTTAAATTTTTAGCTATAATACTCGCAGCGCTAGGGGACGCGCAATTTTTTGAGCTTTTTTGAGCTTTATCTCATCTTTGAAAGTTTGGTTAAGAAAATGAAATTCGGTTTCGTTTCCGACTACTAGAGATCTTTCTAATGATATATCACAAGCCCAAGAAAAAAAATATTTTTTTCCAAAATCTCGAGCTTTCGGTGCCCCGAGGGTCCAATTTTGAAGCTGGAAACTCGGATGTTCCAAACTAGAGAAATATACGTGGAAGCGCATATTTTTAACCGTGTTCAAAATTTTTATCGGTAATATTCGCGGCGCTAGGGGGGGGGGGGGACACGTCATTTTTCGCGCTTTTTTGAACTTTACGGCAACTTTGAATTTTTTGGTAAAGAAAATGATATAAGGTTTTGTTCCTGATAAATAGCGATCTTTCAAACGATATATTACATTACCGGGAAAAAAAATATTTTTTTACAAAATTTTGAGCTTTCGACACCCCGGAGTTTTATTTTTAAAGCTTGAGACCCGGACGCACCAAATTACAGAAATATACGTGGAAGTACATATTTTTAACCATGTTTTAAATTTTTAGCTATAATACTCGCAGCGCTAGGGGACGCGCAATTTTTTGAGCTTTTTTGAGCTTTATCTCAACTTTGAAAGTTTGGTTAAGAAAATGAAATTCGGTTTCGTTCCCGACTACTAGAGATCTTTCTAATGGTATATCACAAGCCCAAGAAAAAAAATATTTTTTTCCAAAATCTCGAGCTTTCGGTGCCCCGAGGGTCCAATTTTGAAGCTGGAAACTCGGATGTTCCAAACTAGAGAAATATACGTGGAAGCGCATATTTTTAACCGTGTTCAAAATTTTTATCGGTAATATTCGCGGCGCTAGGGGGGGGGGACACGTCATTTTTCGCGCTTTTTTGAACTTTACGGCAACTTTGAAAGTTTCGTTAAGGAAATGAAATTCGGTTTCGTTCCCGACAAATAGCGATCTTTCCATCGATATATCGCATGCCTATAAAAAAAAATATTTTTTTACAAAATTTTGAGCTTTCGTCGCCCCGAGGGTCCAGTTTTAAAGTTGGAAATCCGGATGTTCCAAACTAGAGAAATATACGGGTATGTGCGTATTTTTAGCCCCATTCAAAATTTTTAACTACAATACTCGCGGCGCTAAGGGGGGGGGACACGTCATTTTTTGCTGTTTTTTGAACTTTTGGGCAACTTTGCATAACTTTTGTAACGTAATTTTTTGATTTTATGAAAGTACTCCTGCATTGTAGTTTATATTTTGAATTTCAGCGTTATAAGTTTATCTAGTGACGAGTTATGATTTTTTAAGTGATTTTTGAGGTCGTTTTATGTACCATATTATATATTCTTGACGGTTTTTTGGGTTTTTTGCCGCCCAGGGTAATCGGTCATCTTCAAGTTATAGATCGTTTTAAAGATAATTTTAATTGTAATTTATGTTCCAAATTTGAAGTTTATAAGTCAAGCCGTTCGTGAATTATTGATTTTTATTTGATATTTTTGTCATTTGTGTACCATCTTATAAGGATTCCGTACATTATATGTATACGGAATCCTAAAAATTAACTACGCGAAATGATTGCTACCATCTACACCGTTGTCATGTAACTTATGCATTTATAAACGTAACGTAACGGGTGTGTACATAAAGCGTAAAAACAGTTCCGTTTGCTGTTTTATTTACTTTTCGGGCACAGATATTATAATTCAAACCATATTTACTGCAATGCCCATTTCAATTTTGACCGTGTGTTTTTGTTGTTTCAAGTACGATTGTTTTCGATTTTTCTAAAAACGAATAGAAAAAATCGAGGTCGGTTTAGTCGACGTGTCGCTATAAGAGCTCATTTTTTATCCGATGTTACCATAAAAACTATATTTACCGTGTTATTCTCGAAACTGCAAAATGATATGCATAATTTTTCTATATTGTTAAACTAAACTTTTAAAATTAAAAATTGTACCTTCTATTTCCACGTATTGTGATAGATCGTTAGTATCATCCGCCGAAATGTTCGAATCTTGATGATTCACCGGTATAGAATTATAATCCGTATTTTCAATTGATGTGGTTGTATCGAGCCTTTGAATATTATTTACATTCTTCTCCGCTTTCTTGTGAATATTAATTGTATCATCATTATTACCGCCACTAAAATCGATTTCGCCAGTATGCATACCATTCGGATACCTATAATTGGCAGAACTGCCTGAAGTATTATTACTATCGTCGCTACGGCAATGGTTATTTAAATTACGTTGATTAACATCTTCCGTATTTTCATCAACATTGTGTCTTGACTGAAACGCTCCGCCGTTATTTGCGACAAACATAATATTCGGATGGTGGTTTTTCTCAGAAGAATCGGTAACTGTTTCATTTTTGAAACCGCTATTTATATTTGTATTATTTTCCAACAAAGCGGTACTACCATACGTAGAATTATCATTAATAATATTCGAATCAACTGATGCAATATATTTATTTATTTCATCGATAATACTGTTTTCGCAACAGACGTCTTTTCCCGGCTTTTCTTGTTCAGAGATTAAGTTTTTCAACGCTGCACAGTCATTCTCTAAAACTAGATCACTAATTTCCGGTAATTTATCGTGTTCCTCTGTCTGATAATCACTTCTTTTTGCTGTATTATTGTTGAAAATTTCTTTCGTATCTTTTTCCTCGGCCTCTTCAGCTTTCATCCCGATATTCCAGGAAACATTATTACGTAAACTATACAGTAAATCTGGAAGTGTCTGAAAATAATTACATTGTATATAAATGTTAAATGGAGTTGTATTAACACGTGCGAAAATTTTCCATATATTACTTAATGTTAAATTGCAATCAAAATTATTTCTTTAATAGGGTTAAACATACCAATTAATAAAGAATTTTATCAAACAATAGTAATAATAAAACTTTTTTTTTTTTCTTTTTGATATAATTTGAAGCATTTGGTCAGACTGTTCTGTTTCATGATTACATTTTCGCCTACTAAATATAATAAAAGGGAAAATTAAATATTTCAAAACAACATATTACAAATAAATAAATAAAAGAAAATTCTATCATATTTTAATAGAGATATACTTTAAAAAAATTGCAGATCACATTTTAATTATTCTATTTTTATTTATTAATTAAACGTTGCAACAGCCAGTATGGCCAATCGTAGTGTATATCTTAACGGTTAAAATTATGATTTTAGATAGATGTTTGTTTTATCGTTACAGAAATATGATCTAAACATATTTTTGTATCGAATTGCGCGCGTATGATACGCCTAGTGGAATGTTGCTGCCTTCTATGCGCCTGCTAAGATTATTTCTACTTTTAATCCCTTCTATTTGCACCGGTTAGGATGGAATTCAAGAGATCAACGTACTGTGATCGGAACAGGGTTCATAATTTGTTACAATATAATTTTCATTTTTTTTCCCTTCTTTTTATAGGATATTTTTTATTATTTTATTTTTTTTTAAATTCAAACGCGTAAATGCAACCAAACCAGTCTACAATATTTATTTACATTTTAATTTCGAGCTACCGCCTTTTAAGTTTAAAATTCGTTACTACCAATTCCTAATGCGGCTAGAGATTCATTTAAATACCGCTTTACACGTATTTTATTTCATAATAATTATTCAAATTTTCCGTTGTTTTTAAAATAATTTTTACTCATCTTAAATAATTTTCGGACAGAACTGTGTATAAAATGTATATTTACATTTGACGTTTCGGAAGGATTACACAGTTCAACTATAAATACAGCATTAAATAAAGGTGGTTAACATGAAAAGTCGAAATTACGAACAAAGGAAATAAACAAGAAGCCGAAAATACAAAACGAAAGACATAACAAAAAAACTGAATAAAACACTCGACAGAAATAAATAAAATAACGGCAACAATCAGGGTAAATAACACCATTAATGTTGCAATTTCGTTAAACGAATCCTTGGTTTCTAAGTTGCAGGAATACGAAAATCATATTCTCTATTAAAATTAGGAACTTTTTTCAGTTCCCACAGCTCTCCTAATTAGGGGTTACCTTCTTTCGGGCGCAGGCGAACTCAGACCTTTTTACAGACTACTTACGGTGATTTCCAGGTATCATCTATTAAACGTCATCATCTGTGTTAGCGAGAAACACGAGTTACCAAATATTGCTATCAGAAATTCCACCCAAAAAATACCGTTCTTCGTTAACGATTTAGTTTTTCCGCACGTATAGCATGTTATCGTCGGGATTGTGAAGTTAAGGTTCACAATAACGGCACTAATGAGAATAGGGGGGCCAGTTCCTTTCTCTCGGCCGCCTTTACTTTTCCAGATTTCTCACTAGGCTACCACGCTGCCTATGTTATATATACGTACATATATATAATCACCAAACACGTATTTTACGTGATTTTATAGGGTTATTCACTTTTTTAAAAATATTTTCTATTTTTTTGAAATAACGCCTTCAGCGTGAAATACAGATAAACAGACTTTTGCGATATAAATTTAAGAGTTCTGTTAGCAATAGTGATACGAAACGGACGAAGATGATTAATATTAATAAGTGGTCAAATGCATTATCGGTTCTTTTAATTTTTTTTTTGTTAATGTATACGGCCAGCCGTATTTAAAAAATTACAAACTATCAACTCTACGTCATTTAAAGTGTAATATAACTGGATTGAATTTGCTTCTAATACATATTAGTTATATTATCTTTCTTTTTCATTCGTATCTAGTAAGTTTATTTGAGGATACGTTCATTGAACCTTCTTCTGTTTTCTATGATTTTAATTATATATTTAATTCTTTGGCGAATCTACCTAGGTTTCAAAAAAATCTCGAAAAAGACAAAGGCGCAAAAATTTTTAAACACATAAATAATTACATTTATGTTAATACCGGGCGAGAAATATATACGGTATTACAAATTAAAAATTAAATATCTTTGTTTTGAATTTAGTATTATGTAAATGTAAATTATGGTAATCTTTAAATTAACACAATGTATAATCTTCTTCTCTATATAAATAGGCAAAGACAAAACTTTTCGGTACCTTTTTCTCCTCTGTTTATGAATCGATTTTCTTTTTTTTTTCCGTCTAGTAACTACTTCTTTAGTGTTATTAGTAAAAAAAAATTTGGAGACAGCTTTTTCTTTTATTTAAATAAAAAATTAATACAAAAAATGAAAAAATAAATCGCTGAAGCCAGTAAATCTGATCTTATTGAAATGTTTTTTTTTTTTTTTTTTTTTTTGGCCCGATTTTAGTTAACTATCAAGTTATTCTAATTTTTCTTAATATTCATCACTACTGGCTTTTTTACAGTGTACTAAACCTTAAGGTATCATTTAATATCAGTAAATGAGGGGTTTTAAATTGTGATTTACTGTTAAGAACTCTTAAATTTACATCGCAAAAGTCTGTTTATCTGTATTTCACGCTGAAATCGCTATTTCAAAAAAAAAATAGAAAATATTTAGAAAAAGTGAATAACTCAATAAAATCATATAAAATACGTGTTTTGTGATTATATATATATATATACCCATATATAACATGCTATACGCGCGGAAAAACTAAATCGTTAACGAAGAACGGTATTTTTTGGTGGAATTTCTGATAGCAGTATTTGGTAACTTGCGTTTCTCGCTAACATAGATGATAACATTTAACGGATGATACTTGAAAATCACCGTAGGTGGTCTGTAAAAAGGTCTGAGTTCGCCTGCGCCCGAAAGAGCGGTCCGCCCTAATTAGCCTCTTTGTCAATGTGATTTACCTCAGTCAAAGCTGTACTATATCGTGAAACGTAAACGCGCGCTTTACTTTATTCTGATGTTCAGTTAATGCTGATTTCACGTTTATGTGCATAATCAGCTATATGTTCCTTTACTCCAGTTTGGATAGTTTGACCGGCTCGTCTAATACAAGTCACAAAACAATGTGGGACCAGTTTTTGAGACTAGCAGAAAAATTGAAAATACATTACGGAGTGCCAAAGACATTATACCCCACCAATTACAAAATGCCGGTGTTTATAGAATACCGGTTGTTGTTTCTGTGAACTGAATCAAAATGGGGGAATGAGTCGAATCACCCAAACTAAAGTAAAGGAGCACATAGCTGATTGTGTACATAAACGTGAAATGAGCATTAGCATCAGACTAGAACAAAAAGAACACGATTGCATTCTGAGGATAATGCAGAGCTTCGGTTAAGGTAAATCACATTGAAAGCTAGTTAGGGGAGACATCGAAATTGAAAAATAGCCAAATTTTAATACAGAAGATAATCTACGCATTTGCGTAGCTTGCAAACCGGTGGTAAACACAATTTAACCAAATTGCGTGGATATTGTTGTTATTTTGTTTATCCCTATCGGCTAATTTATTCTGGCTTTTTATTGTCTTCCGTTTGTATTTTAAACTTGTTGATTATTTCTTCGATTGCAATTTCGGCTTTTTATATTAACTACCTTTTCAATAAAACCGTGTTTTTTCGGTAGTTTAGTTGTTTTCTGATGATGGTTGATATAAAATCGTTCCGAAATTTATGCACGCATTTGCGGCCGAAAATTATTCAAGATGAGTAACGGTTAGTTGAAAGTTTTAAACATTTAATAATAATTTTTGCGTTAAACATAAACGGAATAACAAAATTTGCATTATTAGGAGCGCTCTGTAATGTATTTTCAAATTGATTATGAATCAGATAGTAACGAAAAAGATAGCGAGTATATTATTTTCGACTGCCGACTAAAAATATTATTACAATGAAAAATGTGCTGTTTTTATTTAAAATGTTACAATTACCTTTGCTAGAATTCACAAAACATATATAAAAAAATGGTACTCTCGTTTTCATTACTCATTTAAATTAACTATCAAGTTATTCATCATATTATAAACAAAATTGCACACAACGCGTCCTTAAAAAACTATTTAAAATGATTTGAAATGAAGCACTTACATCGATATTTTTCGAGCTGTGCATTACGCAGACTGATTTTTCAGCGCTATTCGCTAAAGCCGGGCGATTACAAGTAACTCCCTTCTCATTACAAGCCGAACATTTTTTAAATAAAACTTGATTTTTACATTGTAAAATATGTACAATACAATAATCATTGTACGGCAGAGATATATTTACGCAATTATTAAAACGGCATTTCTTTTTTGTGAATGAACAATCTTGAATTCTGAAACGAAAAAATAAAAATAAATAAATAGCAATTAAAAGGAGTTGTTTTCACTTTTAATTTAATCTTTGGTTTACAACAGCAAAGCTACGAAATTACAATCTAGAATATTATTATAAAATATGATTGTAACAAGGAAAACGGCCGGTTTATAAACATTGTAGTAACTGTTACGGTGGGCAATTATTGCGACATTATTAAATACATTCGATATACCTTTATTTTTTTGTGCTTATTATCTTCTTGCCAGACGCGAAAGCTCCTTAATTTTCATTATTTTCACTTTTAGCTCTAATACATATAGATTTATAGAAACAAACGCGAGGATTAGGAGCAGCCGCTGGCAGAGAATTCCGCCATTGTGCTACACCGATTCAATTTGAACGGTATGTTTTATAATTAATAATGTCGAAATATTACTTATTTTTCAAATTAATCGTTACGCTACGTATATGGTATATTTTAATGCATTGAATGTTTTCGTCTTCACTATTTTACTAGTAGGAAGTATGCTATAAAGCCTAAACTAACTTCTACTTTAATGAAAACAGCCTTTCCACTTGTTCTTTTACCAAAGTTATTTTAAAACATTTTTTTTGTTTTCTTCTTTTATTCTCATCTCACCTTACTACTAACGAATTATCCTATAAATGTCACATCAAGTATAATATAGAGTTCAACTGCTGTGCGCAAATATTCTTTATCATCGATAGATTTTTGTAATATTCCGCTGTTGATCACTTTTATTTCAAATAACATTCCATATATTTTCGGACTTTCTCAAGTCTTGTTACTATGTATCTTCTGTTTATGCCGATTTAGCGACGAATGTACGTAAGAGACTGTATCTGAAAATCTGAATGTATCATTTATCGTTCGTGCAGCCTAAATGTATGTCACTACATATTAACCTGTGTGCATACGGTGGTAAATTTGGTGATTTTTCATTGTCTTCCACGCGATTATTTTAATTATTTTTTGTGATATGTTTTTAATTCCTTTCTTTTTCATTACTGGGGATCACAGTTTGATTGTTTTAGCCGTTCGATTATCGCGATGATTATAAAAAAAAAAAAAAAAAACAAAAAAAAAAACAGAACAACAATAATGAGACAATTACCCCTTAAAATTTTTCCGTTTTCTCATTTTAGATGACAGAATAGAAGACATTTCGCACGGATACAATTTCGCTGCATTTACGGCTGCCTTCACAAATTCATCCGAATTAGTAGGAAACAACTTCTTAGCACGTTTTACTTGACGTATTCGTTCATTCAATTCATTGCGTATAAAATTTAGTCTGGATCTTCGATCCAGATAATCGTATTTCGTCATTATTAGCTGCGGAAACCAATTTCTTTGAAATATTCTGGCTTCTTCTGATTCAAAATCGGTATCGTCCTCTTCAAAAACATCGTCAATATCTGCCAAACAATTCAAAAAAATGAATAAATCCCTTTTAATCTTTAATAATTAATCGTCAATCTAGTATTACTTTTTACTCATTAATCTGCTGAAAAAAGAAAAAAAAAAACAAATTACAAAAGTAAAAAAAAATAAATATTACAAAAACAATTCAATATGAGATTAATTTAAATTAGCGCCAAAACATGTTATTTTGAAATACATTTAATACGTAAGAAAATATTTATTTCAAGTTTCAATGTGGAATCCTTAGTTATTATTTATTTCACCACTTACTCTAAACTCGCTATAATGTTCTTGATCGTTTCTATCATTTCAGTGAAGAAAATTGCTAAAAACCGAAAAATTTCTACAACGCGCATTTCTTCAGTAAAATTTGTGTATCAAATTTGACGCATTTTTAAAACCCAGAACTTTACACATTTCATTTCCAAGCTTGTTTTAGTAACATTCCCACGTGTGTAGAACAAATGTAAATGACAGTTAGCTGGTTCAGCAAACGTGAAAAATCGGTGGTTTTTGTCGAGATCGATTTATTTATCAATAAGTTCGGTTTTGCTTTTTTAGCGTGAGGATTATGCGCCAGAATGTGTTTATTACCAAGCAACTGGAGTCCGATTAGTATCGTCGGTGCTGCTGGAGGTAATGAAATTTTTGCACAGTTGAACAAATTTAATATATTACGAAAGCTGCACTAATTTATATACGTAATTATCACAAAATTTTGTGTGCACTAGAACTGCAACCTATAAACGATTGTTTGAAGGTTTTTTTTTATTTATTTAATTTTTTAAATCAAAACCTATTCTCTTCGAGCATCGAACTAAGTATACTCTATGTTAAAACGCACAGATTGACATTATATTTAACTTCATGACATTAATTTTTACAAAATAACTCAATTATTTTTTTCCACATTTTCGTAATTGCCTAAAATTTAATGCTCATGATTTTGCTACAAACATATCGGATGACATAAACCGAAATTAGGCATAACCATTCATTCACTGTAACTTGCCATCTAGGGTATTCATACGCCACACGCATATATTTCTTAAGTTTTTTTTTTTTTTTTTTTTTTTAAATTCTTTGCACTCACAAATATTTACATATAAAATTTTTAATTTCGATTTCTCAGTTGATCACAATAATTTCTACCTTTGGGAAGCTAACAATGTATTAGTATTGGGGTAAAGGTAACTAAAAAGTAACGAAATTTGAACCACTTCAATTGTATTATTCTTTTCATTAAAAATTAAACATTATTTTCACGCTTATTAATCGAAAAAACTAACTTCAACTTAATTAAAAAGTCACACATTGACGGATTTGTTTTTATGCGTACCAAAATCACTACCTACGGTGCGGGCTAATAAAAATTATTTTAATTGCCAAATTTAATCTAAACACTTTAATATGTCTAAATAAAAAATATAGCAGGAGGTTCTTGAATCTTTACATATGTAGAACCAGGCATTTAATTTTCATTCATATAAAAAGGTTAATGAAAAACTAAAGAGGACAAAAATACTTTTAATACTAAAAAGAATGTTGATCCAAAAAGGTACTATTTACTAAAAATCAGTATTATACATGGTTACGTATAGAATAATGAAACAAAAATCAATTTTAAAACCGAAGTATGTATTATTACACGTATACATAATTTAAAATTATAAAGAGCAATTTGTTACTAATTTACCGAATAAACTTGTTTACTCAGAAAACATTAATCTACAATGTCTTATTGTAAGCATTCAAATTAAAAAAATTCTAAAAACTTTTTGTCGATATTAATGTTAATCGCATGCACGTAACTATTACTAATAGTTATCCTTTTTTAGTTTTATTTTTACTCCCTATATGAAAAAATTTTAAAGGATTCATTTATTTTGTATTTTTTATAATTATTAGCAACTTCTTTTGTTTAACACAACTCATACAAAACTGAAAAGAATATTTTTATTCACTACTTCGGATACAACGTTGTCAAATTATAAACCAAATGTAGTATATCTGTTTCTTCTCGTAAAACGTTTATTTTTAAAAATATTTATACATCGGTGCAACACAACTAATGTAATTAGGTAAATGACATTACATTAATTTACCTAGCCAATAGAAATACATCACACGTATCACACTGACACAACTTAATTGGTAGTTTGAAACTAATAGTTGCACACGATGGAACCTTCGGCCAAACTGTTAAAAACTGAGTCTTATTTTGAAACGTACATATAACAAAAAAGTTATTAAACATTATTTCTTTATATATAGATTTATTCAATAACGAATAAAACAGAAAAAATAGTTAGATCAAGTTATATATGCATTTGTCTGTTGGACTTTATACATTTAAAATGACTCGAACTGGAACTTTCAATATAAAATTAGTGCAGCAGGTTGAAAAAAATTACCAGGATTATATTAAAAGAGAACTGATTGATGATGCGTGAAAAATTGCATAAGATTTAAATGCAAAAACATTTCAGTATAAGTTTATTATGAAAAAATTAATGTAAGATTTAAAATTATTATTTTATGCTATGTTTACAAAAGTGAAAGATTTTAGCACAATAATTCGTTGAATGGTTTCTTAAATACGAGGATTTACTTTCGTAATTGTCTACATTTAAAAAGAACTGTTTATATCAATTCAAAATTTTATAGGTATAATACGTATACCTTTTGTTTTCAAAAGAAATTATGAAAAACGTAAATTACTTATTACGAATAATGCTATTAAATAAAATTTGGAATTCTTTGTATATTTCGCTATTGTCTGGGGAATTCATTCTACATTTTTTTTCTCCCCCGGAACAAGTCACATTTTCTTGTTATTATCGCCAGCAGAAAAAAAAAAAGGAAATGAACATCATTACACTTTTTTGGAAGGAATCTGGCAGATGGAAAATTTGTACTTATATTGTTTATCCATTTACCAATTCAAGACCGCTATGACCGCTTCTTCCAGGATAGCTGACTTCGACCATTGTGAAATATCTATCTGTATTAGAACATGTCATAAGTACAACTAAATTATAGATTTTGTAATTAAAATTTGGTGATCTTGAGTTTAGTAATTTTTTAGATTTTATGTGCTTTCCATCTATTGCGCTTAAATGATTAAGTATTTATAAACTGATTAGTATATACATCTATTTATTATTATTTTTCATTAAAATCTAACCCATCTGAAAATTTAGAACTGTCTTTAGTTCTATTTCATAATTCACTTTTAACACTATTAACATTATTACTTTAAATATATGTTTCAAAAAACTTACATCAAACCTGCAGCGTACAATTAAGTCATATGAAGACTGTGGTAAAATTTAAATAATATCCTTTAAATTATTTTGGGTAACCACATTTTCTAAGAATAATTTTTTTCTTTGTTGAAGTTAACACCGATAAAATAAAATAGTTTTCAAGACAACTCTTAAAATATATTAATTCATACTTGAATATTCAAAATATAATGCTTTCAAGATTATTTTGCATGAAAATAAACGAAATATATTTTGCTCGATAACGGTATTAAATCATTCGAGTTTGCGTACATATCAAACGTAACAAAAATATTGTGAGAAAAAATATACACTTGACATTCTATCTAAACATGTATGAAAATGTCGAAACAGAATAAACACATATTACTCGAATCAAAAATATCAATATAAGAACAATCGCTTCAGTTATATATCTGAAATGAAACAAATCTTTAAAACTGGTTGCAAGTGATTTTCGAATTCACCTGGTTTCATTAGTTGTATTGCACCCATGTATAAGTATTCTAAGTGATCAAGACATACATTTGAATACATAATAATCAGAATAAAACGTTGGAAAAAATGTATTGTTCAATTCCAAACCAAATTAGTAATATGAATTACCCATTTTTTCGTAATAAATTTTTGTATTAAATATACAGTATACTATATATATATATATATATATATATACGAGTACACAAAAACTCGGCCATTTTGGTCTCGCAACAAGCTGTGCCACCCTTTGACCCCGCTTGCTTACATTTCTGTCTCTTATTCTTCTATACTTTGTATAAAATGATAACATTTACAACGTAATTTTAAATCGGTCGATATGAATATAATAACATAATCAAAAAAATCCTATCCTAACATTTAACTTTCATTACATAAAATTATGACATTTTTCGTTACAAAATCTAATAGGGGCCGGCCTAAGAATTACATTGCAATTAATATATATAAAGTCGGTAAAAATTAAAATATAACAAACGTTATATAAAATTGGGACATTTTTTCTAATGGGGGGTGGCCTAAGAATTACGCTGTAATTAATATATATATTTTGTTTCACACTCGCTTCCACGGTCCCCGTTTCTGGAAGTCAATGTTTTGAACTTGGTTACGAGAGTTGAAAGGAACCACGGGGTAAAATTCCGAGTTTTTCCTCGAAATTGGATTAGATACTTTCGAAAGATTTTTTTTAAATTTTGAACTGTAAGAGAAAAAACGAACACAAGGGCGCCAGTGACTCCGATAGTGTCACATGTAATAGCTCTCCTCGACAGAGCCTCAGGCTTTAATCATGACTATTTAAAAATGAATCCCTGGCCACATTTGACTAGTATAAAAAATAAAACAAATATTTCGCGCTGAAGCACCTCTCCCAGACTGGGAGGTCTCACGGAGGATTCACCACCACGTGTTCAAATCATCGAATTATAGACACAATCACTGTATTGACGCGCATATTTTGCCAAATCAAACGAAAAAATTTATCGACACGAAAGAAAAAAAAAATAGAATTCACGTACGTATAAAAACAAACTTTGCTCGAATTTTACAAAACAAATTAATTAATAAAGTGGAAAAGAACGGCATGCAAACAGTATGGCATCCGTATTTTCGTAACATCGGCGAAGCAACGACTAGGAAAAACGAATGGCGACATGCAACGTTGCGCCGACTAGCTAATAATATGGTAACTCAATGAATTGAATCGCGACACAAAGCGTTGCGTTGACCAGCATACTAAACGGTAACTAAACGGCGACTAATTTATATAACACAATCGGCAAGATACGAGAGACAAAAACTAAATAAAACGGTAAACTTAAATCAATAAGGCTATTGGCATATCACACACATGCTACAATGTCTGAATCTTTTTTTCTTACGGTTCACGCTGCTGGCAGTAACGCTATCCTCCTGTCGTAGACCGCACACATCAGGACACTTACACAACCCCTAACACTAAACGTGCCGAAAAATTCGACAAAATCGGAAATTATAAAACCAACCGTTTAAACGTCCCGGACCGAATTCTCCGTCGACAAAGAACTATACGATGATGCTGAGAGTTCAAAAATTAATGATTTTAGCCAGAGAATAATTTTTAGCTCGACTTCATCGCTAGATAGCGCTGTAAATACCGAATCCGTATCACTGCTCCATCTCCATTTTCATCCAAAACCTCTGTTTTGGTGAGAATTTAGGTGTTAGGAACCACGGATTCGGCCCAGCCGTTGCTGAGCAACGAAGCCCTAGTCATAACTCTGCCGTCGACGTCACTCACACAAAACACCTATACTACCTAACAACAACTCAGCACCGGGACAACACCCACACCAGATCTTCCAAAAAAACAAAACTAAAACAGTATACTAAATAAATTAAGGGGCGGAGTGTTATTATTTTGTAGCAGATGAAATGAAAATTCTCGCCAAAAAAGAAAAAAATGAAACATACGAGTAAAATGACCTGTATTTTGAAATCACCGGTTCAGCTTCGTGACTAGAAGATGTGCAAAAATTAGGAAAATTTAACGACAAAACAGCGAAAAATAGTTAAAGTGAACATCATGGTACGATTTTAAATCGAAAACGAAACGTGTGATGCGGTTAAGCGTAGATTAATTAAGACGCGCTAAATGACTGCTAAATCAACTTATAACGCAGACTAATTCCCACCCGAGATATAACCGTAAAAACACCCCGAAAACGCGGGATTCATTCACAATTTCTTCTTTCTGCTCAATACTACTTGATATACAAAAAGATCAAATCAGCGCACAGATAGGTGAACAAGTACCACCAGCCACACCCACAAAGATAGTAGTACAACTTTTGCCTCGGTACGCATCGATCATCTGATTGCTATATGTAAATTTCGGATTTAGTTGAATCAGAATCTCTGGAATTCTGGCCGGCTATAACTCCAATAGAAGACGATATTCGAAAGACTAAAATTAAATGAGAATTACCCAAATATAATTTAAATCGAATATCGCCGAAAACACCGAATCCGCAACATTTAGTCCGGTCTATCCTATAACCATAGCGACAAAGCCGAACGTGGTTGAATATGTTATCACATTGCAGCATCAGTTTGAATAAATGTTATTATCAATTTTACTTTTTTTTTTTGTGTGAAAATTAATTTTAAAACAGAGCAAAACAGTCGAGAACGCTGTAAGATGTTAAAAAAAGCTTACAGCGCCGAATGTTTAGATCAGTTGACGGGTTGGGAGCCCACAGCACATTTTCCACAAAGCAAATGTCCTTCAACAGTCATTTCGAGGCAAATGTAAACACGATATCGGTGATTATTTGTGAAGATCGACGTTTATTGTACAGAAAGCTTTCAGAGATCACCGATATTCCAAAAAGTTCGGTACATCGAATTTTGAAGGACAAGATGCGAATGAACCCCGTGTACCCAGCTTTCGTCCCGTATTTCCTTACGTGGGAGCAAATGGAAAAACGCGAACAAATTTGCAGCGAATAACTCAAAATGATGCAGAAAAATCGAATTTTCTAAAAAATATGGTCATCATTTACAAAAGTTGGGTGCACTATTGGGGCTTTCTCACCCACAAAGAAAGCGCGACGTGGAAAATTTGTAATTCTTCGAAGATTAAAAAGGTTCGACAAGCTACTACGCAGTAGGCGCTTTATCAACATTTGTATCCCCTAAAACAATCGTGAGCGCTCTTTATCACCGCAGCATTCTCCAAACATTGTGGAAATACAGAACGATAAAAAAAGTCTGATTTAAGAAATACTCGGACATTTCATTGGCGACTTCACCCAGCGGGAATAGTTACAAATTTTTTGAAGAAATTCAACATTTCACTTATGCCATATCCTGCTTAAAGTCCAGACTTAGCAGTGTGCGATTTTAGGCTGTTTCCAACACTGAAAAAAGAATTACGAGGCCAATGATTCAAGCCGAACGTTTTAAAGTTTATCTCAAAATTTAATTAGTGCATTAATTAGTTGCATTCTTAAAACTTGAGAATCAGAAGTTGATCAGTATACAAAATAATAATAATAAAAAAAAAAAACTCGGCGCATTTTACTAGTTAACTTAACTTTTTAAACGAAAAAATGTTTTGAATAGTTTTATTTAGCCTAGTCGGATTGCAATTTTGATAAATTCAAAGAAAGTTTATTGACAATTACTAATGAAGACACTACAATGTAGTATATGTCTAAATAAATATTACTCTATAAAGAAACTGTCCTTATCGAAGTTTATAATTTTCCCCATTAAAATAAAATCAGTTTATCATGAAAATGTATTAAGAACATTTCTTTTTTTTTACACCGTTAGTATAAAAATTCGAAATGAATGTGTCATTTTAAATAAACATTTAGGCATGATTTTTTTTTTTTTAAATGATTGTTTGATGCGCCCAGGTGGACTGATTTGTATGATTATTCATTCGAGAGTGTACTAGTCAATGATATCACGTAAGTATCGATGAATATCAATGAACACAGACTGAATAGTTATCAAATTATATAAAAAAATATGGTCCCAATAAAGGAGCAAGAGCTATTGATTTAAGATATTATCCGTAAGAAAAAACGAATTTTTAATAAGACAAAAAATTAAAATACTCTCAATGTTAATTACTATGGAAATGTAGATTCGAATAAAAAAAACGAATTTAAAACTCTGTCACAGCCGCCATTTACAAGTCATCACTGCCGGAAGTGTTACATTTTTACATTACTGCGTATATCTTTGGACCGTATTCGAATGATTCTTTGTCTATTAAAAACTGTATCGGTCAGCAATGGTCTCATATGAGTACCGATGAATACCGGTAGGTACTGACTTAGTAGAGACATCAAATAACATTATACATATATAAAAACAAAAATGTCTCCTTAAAGATATGCTTTCTTTGTTAAATCGCATAAAAATTAGCCTAAAAAATTTATTAGAATACAGGGAAAATATTAACATCTAAAATGTTAAAATTTAAAAGGTCGATAAATGGGAATTCCTTAAAACTGAAACAATAATTGAAAACTGTATTAAATATTTTCGCGATGTTTCCAATACTTACATGGAAAACGAGTAATGGCTTCTAATTATCGTTGCAATTTGAATTTGATGCAATAAGTATTAATGTTCAAGAATAATATCTTTTTCAACTATCTTACTCTGAAATATATTACTTTTGTTTACTGAATAATTACTTTTTCCTTTTGATACATTTTTATTTAATTTTTAGAATAAATGTTTGAGTTGGTTTCTTTCTTTTTTCTTTTTAAACATTTTTCATAAAATTTATACACACGGGATTAATTATGACAAAAAAAAAGGCAAAACGCAGAAATTAAAATGAAAATTTTATACATTTTTTTCGGTATATGCGTAGTTATCTAGAAATGGAGTTTATGCAGAAATACTCAAAAGTATTTTTGACTTGCACGTTTACTAATACCGGAAAATATTCAGAGATCAATCACCTTATTAAGTACGAAAAGGAGACAATCTGATCATTTTTATTCGCGTATTAAAATGATATTTTAAACACAGAAAGCGGGGTTTTATAAAGTGCACATGGGAAAACAACGTGGCAAATGAAACTACAACGAAGAATTGTGATTATTACGTAAGCCGTATTCAATCAGATCAATTACTATAAAGATCACACGTATATACTATTACTGATATGTTTCCTTTCGATTACATTCATATCTGTTAAAGCAGGAAGTGCACTGCTGTACTTTTCTTTGTAACCTAAATGTGATAGCAATAATACATGATATAATTAGGATTATTACCTGAAGGAATGAGATCATCAGCAGAGTTCGCTTTATTTATCGACTGATAATTCTGAGAAGTTACCATCCTTTGCAAAATTTCATGTCGCGTTCCATTGTCCATTTGCCATTTACTTTTTGCAGGCCCCGGTTCTTCTTTATCATTCGGACGTAAGAGCAATTTTGTTCGCTCACCGTTTCGAATGTCGTCGCTCATATTCTTCTTTAATTTTCTTCCTCGACTTCGTATTAATGCTTTTGTTTTGACTTTACCGTTCACTACATTTCTAGCCTTTCCGTCGATACTGCGAGTATCTTTGTCAATTTTTGGCTTGAACGTTTTTGGAAAAGCGTTCATTCGGCCTTTCAGAAACTTTTTCGTTAATAAATCATTCGCGATATCCTTCATTTCGTTGTTAGCAACAGTATTATCGACGTCGTTCAATTCGCTGTCGCTGTCATCCGAAGCATCGATAACTCGCGATTCCGACTTGAATCTGTTCTTATCTTTCAAATTAATCAAACGCGGGCTAGTAGGCGTATCGATGCCGGCATATGTTGAATCATCATCATCGCAGTCGAACTGTGATTTAATCAAGGCGGTAACTTTGGACTTGGGCACAGAAATATTTTCCGCACGATTAGCTTGCGAATTCGAAGCGGCCGTGTAAATTAAATCAGACCCATTCTGCAATCTCCTCGCAGACAGAGCTTGTAATTTCGGCGAAGTCGCGATTACGTTAACTTGCAATGTAATCGGTGTAGTTTGTAACTTAGAGACGATTGTAGAGGTCGGCGCTTTCATTGGACTATTATTTGGGGATTGTAGTCCGACTTTTGCTACTTGACGACTGCCGTTAGCAAAAACCGTATTGGTCGGTAAAGTTTGCGCCATTCCGGCCACTGGTTTTTGCAACGTATTAGCAGAAGAATAAGGCTTAACATCGTCCGGGCTAGAGGAACTATTAACCGTATTTGTACATATTGACGACTCGGTAACGATATCGTCGTCGTTAATTTGACTGGAAAGTGTAGAATCCGTCGAGGGATTTCGAATTAAATATTTACGTTCAGTTATCGCGTTATTCCGATTATCATATTTAATTTTTTTTGACGCGTTCGACGCGTTAATCGCGTCAGGGGATAAGTTTCTTTTAACCGACGATATTTCATCATCGCTGTTTGCAGTTTCGTAAACGATATTTTCGTTACCACCGGCAATGTAGCATTCGTCGTCCTTTTTACTAATATCATCATTGTTACTTACCGTTATTTCAGTACAATTATCAACCGAAATAGTTTCGTACAGTTCATTTAACTGCGACTGTAGCGTATCATCGCGGGAAATACGATAATTCTTATTTACCCGTACTTTTGCAACTTTAGAAACAGATTTGTTCGTTAAATTGTTGTCGAATATATTCACTTTTTTCCCATTTATCGTAATGGCAGATGATGATGTCGTAACGATGCCATAAATCCCATCTTTAAACTCACAATTAATTTTGTTACAACAGCTATCCTCAGAAATGGACACCGTTCCAGTATTATTCGAATCTAATTCTGTTTTTGCGGCATCCGTAACTTGATCATTTACATTACCAGCGGATAAGACTATGTGGCCATTACACCTGAAAAAAAAATATATATGAATGTTCTTTATTCATTATTTTCATTTTTAAATTACTTTTTCAACAAATTGAAAAAAATAATAATATTTAGAATGCACGGAAGTAGCATTTTCAAAACAAAAAAACCGCATAACTTGAAGATGTAAAATCTGAAACAGATTAAAAAAATTAACATTACAAAATGTCGCAGTTCGAAACTATACTTTTAATCGATTAAGTCTATTTATTTGTTAACATTATAAATATAAGCGTTTTCACTTCGTTGCTTTTATTTTTATTTCTGTAATCAGTTTACATTACGTACTACTTCAACACAAATGTGTTTTTTTTTTCCTCCTTCGAATGCGTACATTTCGAACATTTAAAGTACAGAGCTACATTTCAAATGATTTTAAATACGTAACGCGAACCTAAGCACCGTGAAAAGATTTATTCAATGCTGCATTCGCTCTATTCTTATATATAGAGCAGATGCAGCAACATATGTAACAAAAACAATAAAGTACCGGGAAACACGTGAAATCGGGTTTCTTCGTAGAATGTTAAAAATAATACGGACCCAGAAAATTAAACAAGGAGGAAGTTCTTTATAAAGCTAGTAGGAAGAACAATTTTGGAGATAATTAAATATCGAAAAGGAAGTTATCTTGATCATCCACTACGATAAGAAAGTATCCCCCAAGGAAAAATTGTGAGAAAATGTGGAAGAAGTAAAAAAAGAATATCAAAAAGAATATCATGGATGCAAAACGTACGTTAACGAAAAGGCCTGGAAACAATCGCCGAAATAATGCAGGCAGCCAGAAATCGACAATTATTGTCATTAATCGGCTGCGCACAAATTATGTATGGCACTGTAAGAAGAAGATGAAAAAGGAGAGTTATTTTGTAAACTTTCCATTTTCTGCCTGCATAATAAAAGCATAATAAATAATATGAAATCATAGTCTTCATTTATACTTAAATTGTTATTAGGAGTTTGGTGTTGCGCATGTTTACAAAACTTATCTTCACTTATCCATACATCTTTCGAATTCTAAAAGTTACTTCGACGTGGTTTCTTATTTTTATTTATTTCGATAAAACTGTCCTCATGATTTTTTCCACTAAATCGAATTTACATTTCTTTTTAATATATTGCATTTGTTGTTACGGATTGTGCATTTCACGTCTTCATTTTTTTCACTGGTGTTAAGCAAGTAAGAATTCATTTCGGTAACGCTTTAAAAAAAAATAGCCGTTTCAACGTCTTCTTATAATAATCGCACACTATGAAGTTGTGCCGCAACGATGACAACTCGTACATCTCTGTTTGCTCACGCGAATGGTTCAGTTGATGAAAGACAAATAAATTACAAGGCAAACTGATTCCCATCGTTGCTTGATAATAGCAATATTTTAATAATGTCGAATTATCGATATCAGACAATATATCACAGTCGGCGCTACAAACCAAGAATCAAACAATAACTAATCAAGAGTTGTACGAAAAAAGGAAAAGTTACGAATTTTTTAATTCCCAGCAAAGAATTTGTCTCAACCTGTTTTAACTTGATTGAGGAAACCAAAATTTCGTTAATGACAGTATTAGCAAATTAAATTATTTATATAATGTTTTCAACAATAAATATTTAAATAAGTTATTTATAATAACCTCCCTTTACCATACTCGGCAAAATTCACTTAGAATCTACGCATTACGTGAAAAAATATTATGAATAGGAAATTTTATACTTAAACTTGAATATTAAAAAAAAAGAAATAAGAAAAAAAGGTAGAAAATACCAAGATTGTAAATTTGAATAAATTTGTTTTCCTTCTTTCATACCTCGTATAAAAATAAAAAAAACATAAAACAAATTATTAATGATTTACTTGTAACTTCGAACATTATTAATGTTGAACACGCTTTAAAAAAAGCAAAATTATTTTGATAAGATTTTAGTTTCATAAAAAAGCCCCATAGTTTACTAGATATCCAGCTGCCGTTTTTTTTTCTTTTTTTTGTAACAATTTTACGTTCAACAATAAGATTAAGAATATTTTTAAATTAAAAAATCTACATTTTCATAACATAAATTCTGATTAAGAACAGATCTAAAAATGTATTAATTCAACGTTCTATCTTCCTATAAATAAGAAACATAAGTTTTAGGTTCTCTGTGAACTTTATAAAGATGTTTAACATTTGATATCTGAACTTAATTGCGCTTTACATGCTCTTTTCTGAGTAACTTTGATAATGTACTTTTCATATGAAGTATCTGGATGGGCGAGGCTATAGTTTTCCTATCAATTCCTACTCCGCTGAACAATTTTCAAACGAATATAAATTCTGTTCAATAGAAAGTCTAAAAAATATAATTTTGAAATATAACATTATCACTTTACACGAAATTACCAAATTTTATCAAATTTGAAATGGCGCTAAATAAGCTAGTAATCTGATTTTAAGCGGTAGAATTCAAAAGGCGCGACAAATTTTAATAAACCTTAATTTTCCCTACACCCAGCAATTATTATTTTGTATTAATAAAATTTTCATCTTGAATTCATTTTAGCTTCTATAAAAAAGATAGCACTTTTATTATAATTTATGACCAAAAATTCGTCACGAATTTAAGAATTACGTAAAAATTAAAACTGAACATTTAAAAATATAATACATAACTAGAATACTGAATTCCAATTTAAGAAAAACGGAAGAAAAATTCGATCTGATGTATAAAAAATTGTTACACAGTAAAAATATTAAATCAATTATATTAATTTAATTTATGGAAGTATCAATTAACTAGTTTTCATTATAAATTTAAAAATTTTAATTTAGCGTTGGGTCTGAAAAAGATAATATGAATACATCGGTCGTCAGATTATACAAATATTAATGATTCAAAAAATGAAAAATCGATTTCTTTAATTATAATGAAAAACTAGAAAACTCGTTACATTTTGAGGTTTCGTTTATTTTAACATCATCGAAACAAAATATTTGGTTAAAGAATAGGAAGATCAGGAAATCAATAATAGCAAAAGTTAAAGAGAAAAAGAACTGTCGGCTATAGCATGACCAAGTGAGAAAAATAGTAACTGGTAACAAATGGGAGTAATAATAAAGTGTCGCCCTTACTTTAAAAAAAAAATTTATAATTTAAACTAATAATCGCACTAATTAACATAAATTAATTTAGAATTTGTAATGCGCCGTAAAGTTATGGTTAGATTTTATCTGCCTACAATTATAATCGGATGCTATTAATACATTTACAAATTTCAGTTTAAAAAAAAAAATATAATATATACTCCAATTATATTTGAAAAAAAAATACTTGCAAAATTTAATTAACGTAAATTGTTTTATTTACTAATCAACGAACTAGAGCTTTGTTATCCAGTTTTTTACATTGAAGACAAAACATGGTAAATGTTAATAATACAAGTTACCTAAATATATATCTAAACTAATATTTACTTTTTATGACTTTGTTTTTTTCTTTTATGTAATTCTCCTGAAATTTTAATTAATAAATTTACAGTATATTTAAAACGTACTATTAATTTATAAGTAGAATTAACTTTTGACGCTGAACTATTTACAATTGAATAAATTTAACTAGAACTTCCTGGATTTAATTCCTTAAATAAATTTCATCTCTATCAAATATGTGTCTTTTGTTTACTTTAAGAATTTTATGAAAAAGCAAAACAACAAAATATGTATACTAACTTAATATTTGCTGTATCGCTTAAATTTAATAAATCTTCCGTATCAGCATTATGCATTCCTTATAGTAAAATCAGTACTGGCGAATAATCCGCATCACACTGGCCTATAATGAAATATATATCGAGTTTTACCGATTATCAAATTAGATTTACATTAAAGTTTAAAATAAAAACGAAACGAACTGCATCACCGGTCGAAGGAATCTATTAAATTCTCGTGATCACAAAGTTAAAGATTTACTTACATAAGTTAATGCGCATTTCGTTATGGTTGTATATTAAAACTTTAATAAAGCACGTATACGTTCGAAATATAAAATAAAGATGTACATCTATAGCTTAGATTTTATTTTCTTCGCTTAACACTCGCAGCGATACTAACCTATACTGACTGCAAAGACTCTTCTACAGGAAGGGCACATAGTTTATATCGCTTGTATATTAAAATCTCTAAATGGCAACGCGTATCTCATGAAATTTCCAACACATTCTTTATTATATTATACCAAACTGCATCATTTAAATTTGTACTGTATGTACAAATTGGCGGGTTAAATAATTAAGCAAGATTCATTACTCCTCTCAAAACTAATGATGTATTTGTATGTGTGTGTGCCAATATTTTGTACACAAAATTAGTTTTGAAGGTGGTCAGTTTATAATGTCAAATGTAAATTACATAAGTTTGGTGGATAAAACTTATAGAAATAATTTTGAGAAATATTATTATTTCATTTGTCTATTATTGAGGGAGTCGAAAAATGCCGGAATTGTATTTTGTAAGCGCTGACATTTCTAAAATAGGAAAAAAAAACTTACCGAAAAAATTTTGCGATTTTTATTAAAACACTTTGCTTTTTATTGCTTTTTATATAATTCATGTCAGCAAATAATTTTTTTACATCAGACAGTTATAAGTAAATTATATTTTATGCGCACAAGAAATTAAATGTTTAAAATTTGAAAATTTACGATTTTGTTCAAAATTTAAAAAATTACAACTTTCATTTAATCGTAAATTAAACCGTTGATTAGTAAATTTATCGATCTACGTGCCAACGTGTAAAACTGTGCGCTAAAAATAAAGTACTTCTTTGTCTCCATGTTCTTTTCGCGGTTAACGATTGACGGTCGTGTTAATTTGTAATTTATGTTCGTACGTATGGTTTTTCAAAAGAAGTTTATAATTATGTTTAGTATTTACGTTGGTTATATTCTTGTGCTACATCAAATTTAAAATGGATAGTGTTTTGTACAGAACTGTTAGAACGTATAGCAGACAAAGTCGGACTTCGAAGCTTTATCGTTCAACTGTTTTCAATGACGAGAATGATCTGTTCGATAAATTATTGTCAAATAATATTGCGGTGGATAAAAACAGTAAGACTGCTGGGAATGTCCCACCGAATAATTCAAATGCTAATATAGTGAGTGGGTAAATATGTTACCATCGATCATAGTAAAAGTGTATATAATAAATTTCTGATGCACCCCGCACATTTTATAAATTGTAACAAAAAAAGTAAAGTATTGATTTTTGTGGAATATTTACAGTTAAGTTTCTTGGTTAATATTTATTGCGTATCGTACGAATTATTTAAAGGAAATTGGGAAAATGTAAACGGAAGAAGAAGCAAGATTCTGTGTTGTTTAAGAGTTTACTCGAAAATTCGCTTGAAGAAAACGTGCCGTTTAAAAGCGCAAATCGAATTAAAAAAGGTAAATTATATACAACATGTTTTCAATAGGAATTTAAGATCCCGAAATAAATAATCCGGGATCGTGGCTTTTAAAATGTTCTTTGTTAAGTTTAATTTTGTGTTATTTTGAAATAAATTGAATTATCTCCGGCCATTTTACTTCCTTTTAAAACTTGAATGTAATTGTTGCAATATTTTCAGAGAAATATTTTCTTTAATTTAAATTGATATTTTTAGCAATTAAATAAATAGATTTATAATTTTCATGGCAGTAGTAATATTTGTAGACTAGCTCTTAAACCATCGAACGAGTACGAATCGTGCATGTCTAAAATTTTATTAATGTTTTAGGTTGAATTTATTGCGAAGTTGTTTAAACTTTATTTATAATTGAACAATTATTAGAAATAATGTAATTTAATGGAAGTATAAGTTAATATAAAAAAATAAGAACCGTATAATTTTATAAGTGAATCCCAGTAAATGGTTTGAAAGTTAAGTTTGTTTAAAAATGTGTATTTAAAACAAAAGACGTGAAAAAAAAAAGTGAAAATCGCCTCATGGTCTATTTGACTTGTAAATTTAAAATTTCGATTGAGTTCTAGAACACTGACCAGTTCTTTTGGTTGCTATAGTTCATATTAATGCGTACGAAGTCGTTTATTTTTTTTTTTTTTTGTTTCTAGTTAAATTAATGTATGAATTATTGATAAAATTGCAATTACGGTCAAGTTAAAATTGCGAAAATAGGGTTTTCGATCTAATTTTGTTAGTGAATTGTATGTAAAATAGTTTAAAATTTAGAACTATTTACAAAATAATGAATAATAGCAAAAATGTACGAACTAAAATTATGATAAAAAATGAACGTGCTCAATATTCTAGGTGCTTGTCACAATTTCTTTTATTAATAAAATATTTCCAAAAAAATCTTATTCGCTCAGCGTTACAAAGTTCAATTTAAACTTTATGAAGCGAAATTAGAAAATTAACACTTCTACACTTTAAAAGTTCAGAATGAGATTGACAATGAAGGATGTAGCTGCAGAATAAGTGCCAGTAAAAAAACTTACGTAGCGTTCTGTAATTTTATGCGTTTTTCATTTGATGTTTGATGATACGTGTTAATGAGGAAGGTTTTTATAATTATAAAATTACAAAATTAAAGGTGACTATATAAAGAGCTGAACGGACAGTGATGAATCTAACATGGCAAAGGCAAAAACGACTATATGTTGGGAAGACGGTCCGAAAAAAGGAAGCGACGAGTGAACGAATGAACAAGTGAAAATGACACACACACAGACGTAGGCGACACTTTCTAAAAAAACAAACAAAAAGATCTCTGGGCTGCCCCAGGCGATCAGCGAGCAACCTACACAATTGTGGTTCAGTGTACTAGACGTGTAATATAACAAACAAACGGAAAATATCGTAACAATATGTGTAATTTAAATCGTAAATACGTAATTTTCAGAATATTACCATCTAAACGTTTTGATATGAAAAATTCAGGTTAAAAGGAATTTTATTCTACGTGTCATGACGAAATTTTTAATAGTGTGTTTTCATTTTTATTTAGGAAATTGTTTGAAGAAAAAGAAAAGTAACTTTCTCAAACCAGTAAAAAGATGTCGCAATAAAAAAGTCACTAAAGCGGCCATTGGTCCAGAATTATTACCTCCGCATCTGAGGAAATTTATAAACTATGAGTTTAATGAAGATAACGTCGAAGAAGAATTAACTAATTTGGTTACCAAATTCGAGAAGAAGTATTTAGTTAATTTACTGGAACCAAATTCGAATAAAATGACCGATATGGAAAGAAACGTTTTATATAAAATGAATCGTGGTGCTAACGAGTTAGAAAATAGCGTGGTTACTTTTCCCGATATAAGCCCGATAAAAGGAACGGAGAGTATATCCGGATTTGGAGAAGTGAGTGTGTTCGAGCCAGGTATTATATCTACACCTAAAAAAGTTCGGTCCGTCTCAAATAAATTATATAGTGGATGCGAAAGTATGATGAACACGGTTATCGATAAAAGTTTGTCCTCGTTTACTACTTCGACTAATACCGCTAACGAATATGACGATAGTTCTAAATGGACTATTAATCAAAATACTTTAAGTGAAGTTGGAAATTGTGATTTATTATCCGAGTTTGCCGGAATTTGTATTAATTCGACCAATATATCAATGGCGGAGAAAACGGATGATGCGAATTTTATTGAAGATACGATGAATCATACTGTTGAGGACAACGAGCGCAGTTTAAAAAATACATTATATTCTCCCGGTTCAATCATTTGTCGAATGGCTGATGTAAGTACAAATAATTTAGAAATGTCGACAACGTGTGAAATGGTTTCCGTTAATTTAAATGATTCGACAGAATTTAAAGGATTCCGGGCGAATTTAAATTCAGATTCTAAGTTGCCGTTCTATAATGAGTTAACGGGGAGGATTGGACATTCCAAAAATAGTACAACGGTGAATAGTGCGCAGATAAATAAATTTAATTCGTATTGCTTGGGAGATACTGGACAATCTGAAAAAACTGTTCATCAAATTTTAAATAATCGTTCCTTGTTTCACGCTTTAGAAAAAAATATTAATTCCTGCAAAAAAAGTACAATCTGTGAATTCGCCACATTAAGTGGAACCGGTAGTATATCATCAGCAAGTTCATTGAATTCGAGAGAAAGTGGAAGTTTTATCGCGTGCAAGTTTTCATCGACGGAATCTCAATACACCGTGGTGCCGTCATTGGACACCTCGCAGATTTTTAACGAAGGCAACACTGTTCTGTCCGGTGACGTAAGCAACGAAACAGTAAATACGTGGAAAGTTGAATCGTTAAACGATCAGGAAACACAGTCGTCGGGTGTATATAAATGTAGTGAATTGTTTAATTCTTCGATAATTTTAAAAAATCCGACTGCTTACGATAGCATGGGTCACATTGTGTCCGTTGAAAATACTGATTGTAACGATACCGTAATTGCTAATGAAAGAATTAAGTTAATATGTTCCCCGGTGTCATTTGTTAAAGATAAACAATCGTGTAAAGAAAATAGCGACGAACCTGATAATATGAAAATGTGTTTAAACGGTAATCGCTCATGCGAAGAGAATGATATCAGTCTTTTAGCTAGTTACAGTAGTAGTGGATATGTTTCAAATTGCAATGAAGAGAATAAAACGATCATTTCTTCTGGCCATTTCGTTGAAAATGATCTTCGTTTAAAAGGACCAGCATCGTCTGTTTTATTATTGTCACCTGTGGATGATTGCTCCTCGTTACTAGCCCCAGAAATCTGCACCACCGTCATTAATAATGTGTTTAATAACTCGGATTATGACTTTCAACGGATTACTGTACGGCGCCCTTGTCGTCAACAATATCACTCTTCTATTGATGAAAACTGTAGCAAATTATTTATTAATGAAGCGGATACTGTTTTGAGTTCTGGAACTTCTGAATCATTAACTAATTCGTATTTATATTTACCGGGTGGAAAAAATTGGAGGCGATCGATGATCGTGCTGAAGAATTACAGGGATCATAATGTTAACTTGTTTGCTGACGAAGTGAAGAATAAGGGCAGAAATTGGGCTAAAAATATCGAAAAATTAATCAATCTTCAGAATAATACGTCCATGTACACGTTCAACAACGGTAAGTACATAACTCTATTCACATGCATTTTACTTTTATATCATATATTATTGATTGTAATATGGATAAAAATAACATTTTATACTTTTCTTTTTGTAGGTAATAATTCAACAGCCCGCTTATTTTCGTGCAGTTCGTCTATTTTGTCACCAAACTATAGATTGCAGAATACTTCTTTTGGGAGTTCTACGCTGATTGGTATGTTTGATATATGCTTTTATTTATGCAAATGCTATTACGACAAGTTCGATTAGTTTTTAGTTTTTGTTTTCATAATTTTTCTTTATAGTCCCTCCATCCATATATATATAAATATATTGAAACGTGTTTTATATTTATTTATTATGTAGTGAAATCGAATTTACAGAAATTAATTTTGTATTGTATTGATACATTATTTGAATTACACTTATCTTATTGTATTATAAGATGCCTATTCGCAGGTAGAACAGTTCTAAACATTAAAGAGAAAACTGCTGAAGAAGTGATTCTGGATAAATGTAATCAGATTGAGCCTTTACCATTCGAAAGCTGTATGACTGAAAAGTTAGTATTTTCGCCGTTTTACTAATGATTGCATTTATATACAAATATTTTATATTTTTCAATGGTTTTATTCTCATTCAGTTCTCTCGAATGATGAAAAATCTGTACTTGATAGGAATTGCCGTCTGATCGATACATGCAGATAGATAAACTTTCTGACGGAGAATTGAATGTAAGGTTACTATTATTTCCTCAATATGTGACCGTCTGGAACGAAAATTGGTTTTCGCGCGAAAATCGACTTTAGAATTTTTATTGTTCGTTGGATAGAGCCTGTTTTGTATTTATCTACATTTCAGAGATTTTTTTTGCAAGCTGTGTATAAATGCAGGAAATACAACTATTTTCTCTAGTATGTTTTACGTATAAATCACTTTTCTATCCAGTCGGTCATATATGTCGATAGACGTAAAACAGGTGGAAATGTTGAATAATGATAATTATATAAACATGTGAATTGCTAAACCAGATTTATTTTTAATCATGAATATTATCTGTAAAAAAAATGAATTTCATATAGTGCCGTAAAAAGTATTAATATTAAAATACGCTGCTGTTTTTTTATGTTTACTGAGCATAATTATTAAAAAGTAAACAAACTGAAATAATTGTACACAAATTTTCTATACGTATAGTTCTATGTTTGTAATTACGTATTCTCGCATGATGATAACAGTTTGGTAGGAATTGCCGTCTGATCGATGTATGCAGAATAATTGCTATCTGATAGTGAGAATTACTGAAGCAAATAGGTAAAGATAACTTTTGTGCTACAAATACATTGTTTTTTAACGGTGCCGACAGAATTACACGTAACAGTTACGAATAATTCGTACTTTTTTGTGTTTTCTGTTTTTCTCTAATCATTATAGTTCTATATGAGAAAGAATTCGACAAATATTTCTAAATATACATGTATAAATAATGATTTAAGTATTCTCGCATGATGATAACAATTTGGTAGGAATTGCCGTCTGATCGATGTATGCAGATTAATTGCTATCTGATAATGAGAATTACTTAAGCAAATAGGTAAAGATAACTTTTGTGCTACAAATACATCGTTTTTTAACGGTGCCGACAGAATTACACGTAACAGTTACGAATAATTCGTACTTTTTTGTGTTTTCTGTTTTTCTCTAACCATTATAATTCTATATGAGAAATAATTCGACAAACATTTCTAAATATACATGTATAAATAATGATTTATGTATTCTCGCATGATGATAACAATTTGGTAGGAATTGCCGTCTGATCGATGTATGCAGATTAATTGCTATCTGATAATGAGAATTACTTAAGCAAATAGGTAAAGATAACTTTTGTGCTACAAATACATCGTTTTTTAATGGTGCCGATAGAATTACACGTAACAGTTACGAATAATTCGTACTTTTTTGTGTTTTCTGTTTTTCTCTAACCATTATAATTCTATATGAGAAATAATTCGACAAACATTTCTAAATATACATGTATAAATAATGATTTAAATATTCTCGCATGATGATAATAATTTGGTAGGAATTGCCGTCTGATCGATATATGCAGATTAATTAATTATCTGACAGCGAGAAGTTGATTAAATTAAAGTATACAATGCGCTACATTTAATAAATAATTGAATAATTCGAATTTGAAATAAAATTAAAATATAGAACTAAATTTTTCTACTCCGTCTTAAAATTACTTATTTCTCTAATGCAAATTTTGTTTACATTGCGCGTTACGTTTATGGAGTCGATCAATGAATGTAGAATATTTTTATCGTATTTTAATTAATCGCATATAAAATAAATTTGGTAATTTCACAATTTCTAAAATATAATCTTTGTACAATTATGTAACGGATCGTTTAAGAAATCAACGTAAAAATTATCTGGTGGAGCTACTTAAATGTTTTTTTTCTCTCATTTATCATATGCTGCTCTCTTGATAGACGAAAATTAAAGTTCCGTAAAATTTTATCTAGCGTACTTAAGTTAGGAATTTTAATGTACGCGTTGCTTAATTAAATTAACAATTTTTTGTAGCATATTAAAGACTGGTCGAAAAATAGGAGAAGGCGTTTACGGAGAAGTATTTTACTATAAAAAGTCTAGGAGTCAAAGTGCGATATTAAAAATTATTCCTATTGAAGGTAATCAGCTAGTAAACGGGTCAGTTCAAAAGAAATTTGCAGAAGTTGTGACTGAAATCGTTGTTTCTAGGTAAGTGAAATGTTTGTACTGTCTGCGAAGCTCAATAATATATTTCAAATGTGTGATATACTAAACTTTAGACGCGACGAATATTATACAGTTCGGATTGTTTGTTAATAGCGAATTAAGTAATTTGCGAGATGGAATCAATAATTTTACGGATGGTTTTTGCCAGCTTAATAGATGTTTGTACGTGCGTGGGAAGTATCCAGAATTTTTAGTAAATTTATGGAATAATTACGACGAAATAAAAGGTATGGGTGTCAAAAGTTGCATTACTGTTTTAAAAGTTTTCTACTTTTTTGGTTCATTTTTATGCGTTTTTTTTTTTGTGTTTTTTTAGAGATGATGTATACGTATGGCTCAATTTATTTTTTTGAATAAATGTGTTTTTTTTTTCAATTATTTACTGCGCCGATTTTATTCGTGTTATGACGTGTGTGCTTCATACGCCTTTTCTGTAGAGGGGATAAAACTAAAACTCATTGATGTTTTGTACTTTTTGATATGATTTTCACCGAAACATAATAATATCGATAAACTTTTTTTTATTATTTTCCTGGCATTTTCATTGAAATTACCAAGATAATTTTTCCAATATTTGGTGTTTCTTTCAAAATTTATATCCTCGTTTGCGATGGTATTGCTGGAAAAGGTGTACAAATAACACTGGTTCTCTTTAGATGTTTTAAAAGTACCTTTCTAATCGATCGGACGATGCTAACTAAATAGAAGATGAAGTTGTAATATGAGCAAAAATAGAAAGAAAAAAAAAGATCGTATATTTAAAAGGCGCAATAGTTTAATTCGATTCTAGTTTTGTTTTTAGTTTGGAAATTTTTTAATTTTTATACTGCTTAATGTAATATTTCGTGTTGTTTTGTATTTATATTTATGATTGGTGCAATACTACTGACGTAATTTATTTAAACATCTAGGTAAAATTTAGAATGTTTTAAAATTTTCTTTAGATGTCTGAAATTTATGGTAAAATTTTACTCCTAGCAGTAAAAAAGAAAGTTTTTAAATATGAATAAAAGAATATTCATAGTCCTTTTTAATACCCTTTTATTAGCTTGACCTGTATGTAAGTTTGTAATATATAAGTGAGTAATAAAATTTTACAAAGCAATTTTCACTGACTTCCCAACGTCTGAATAATTTGAAAATTTACATACATATTCATTTTGGATGACAATTCAATAATTTCATAATTTTTTCCTAATGTCCTGACCAGGATCATCAGGGGAAAAAAGAAAGCAATAACCCCTTCTACAAGTTACAAATATAATGGTAAGTGCAGTGTCCTTTGTTTATCAAAAACATGATATGGTTCGAAACTGATTTCATAGATGTCGTTAAGTCATTTTCTTTACGCGCTTTTTATTTTATTAAACTTGATAGTCGGATCGAGGACGAATTGGAGAAATTACAAGTCGAACATAAAAAGGCTATATATTAGTGTGTTTGCATAGGCGACAAAGAAACAGCCGTCAGATAGCCGGATGGAAACAATTAGAGATTTTGCGAAACTAGTGAAAATAAATGTTAAATAAAATTATAGTTTAAAAAAACTAAAAAAATAGACTTGTATAGCAATATGAGCTAAAAAGTAAAAAATTGTATTATAGTTTAAAAATACTAAAAAAAACAGGCTTTTATAGCAATGTGAACTAAAAAGTAAAAAATGAATTTTAAATATAAAGATAATATTAAACAGTGATAAAAATCTCCCAAGTCAATATATTTTAAGTTTTTCTAATAAGTTAAAAAACAGAATAAAGTAATTCACAACAAATTAACTTTAATGTAAAAGAAAGCGTGGGGTGCTTACTACGTTTATAAAATAATTCGACTCACAAATAGTTAAAAAATAAAAGAAAAAGTATAAACAATTGATATCAAAAGCATTCTTTTACATTAAAGTTAATTTGTTGTGAATTACTTTATTCTCATTTTGAGCTTATTAGAAAAACTTAAAATATATTAGCTTAGGAGATTTTCATCACTGTTGAATATTATCTTTATATTTAAAATTCATTTTTTACTTTTTAGTTCACATTGCTATAAAAGCGTGTTTTTTTAGTATTTTTAAACTATAATTTTTTACGTTACTATTAAATACCGTTTACGAAAATGGTGTGCAGTAAGTAAATCGTTTCGTAATTTTGTTATGTGATACGAGAAATTATTGATTTTGTTTTTATTATGGAAGTAGAAGTTAAGTTGAAGCTTAAAAAAGAAATGTATTGATCGCATTCGTTTATATTTTCGCCTCTTATTTCGTTTGAAATATTTTCATCTTCTAACAGCTCTTTGATTGTAATCGTTTTACAGTTTTAAATTTTTATCAATAATTCCGTTAATATTAAATTGATGATTTTTGATAAAGTTATGGATTTAATATTGATGAAGTGTATACTTTATTTTCTTACGGTGTAAGATGCTGAGTTACTTAAGAGTTTTAATTAATTTTAAGATGAAAATATTCATGTTCAGTTGGTGAAAAAGACGTATTTACAATCAAATTAATTTTATCTCGTGTTAAACCCATCTTCGAAAGCAAGAACCTAATAAAATTGTCTTTGATGTTTTGCTTTTTTTGAAATTACACCTTAAAGTCGTAGCCTTTTTAAGGTGTCATTACAATTTAATCGTGTGGGCATTAAAACATTCCGACAATTTTGAGTTGTAGCGGCGGTAGGCGCATTATGCGCGTTTACAATGAACTTCAAATGGGTTAAAATGTTAGTAAGTGGATTAATATAAAAAATGACATGGTTGAGGTGAGGGCAAATAAGTTACTTATCGGCGACCGTTTTTATTTATCGATAAGTATTAATGAGCACTAACAGTTCATAAATAGCGTTTATAAAATAATCTTCAAAGAGATATTTTCTTCATTTAATATAACCAGACAAAAACTAGCAGAAACAGCTCACCACCGACGCCGTTTAAACTTGACTTAATATACAGTTTTTTTGGTGTAGTTTTATTAAATTTTTAGAGTAAATCTTTGTAAATATTTTTCTTTTACTTTAAACAGTATGACAGAATACGAGGGAGCAAATTCTTAACTTCATTGTGAGCAAAATTTAATATTTAGCTATTAATGTTCACAGTTATGTTTAAAATTCCTATGAAACGTTATTATCGTTTTAGTTTTGGGTCCCCGTCAGGATGTTATTGTTTTATTTTTGTCCTCAGGGATTCCATCACGGACTGTATGGTTCTACAGGGCCGTTACTATTTTATATAAATATTCTTATTTTTGTTTATTAATATTGGAATTTTTTTTTGAATTACTCAATAATTCCCTGTACCGATACTTTTTTAATGTCTGACCGTTAAAAAGACAACAATAATAAACAAATATTATATAGAAATATTATAACAATTAATAACTAAATATAATAAAAGCAAAATTGTACGAATTTCTGTTGTCGGCGGCGATCTGGTGCAAGTTAAATTAGTGGTTTCCTGGTACCTCTACGGTCAATATTCTTGATATAGGCATAAGCTGTATTTTTGGTTTGACATTAGCCAAATTTTCACTTTTTTCGACGATTTATGGTCGCGTAATTCAACTAACGAAAATAACCGTTCTGGTGGACAATTTGACTATTTCGCGCTGCAGTGGGTACCTGCTTAATGAGCACGGACTATTCTGATGGACTGGCGATATTTAACTTGAAAAAAAAACAATTAACTATGCGAATAAAATTCAATCAAATCTTTCTTTTTCCCTTTCCAACCCCCTGTATATTTTAATCGACCACAGGAAATGTACGCTTCGCTCTGCGATGATCCTTGACGGGCTGTTCACCCTTGGCCGAAAACAAAGTTTCTCAGGAACGCTGACGTTCTCTTTCACGCCATGTTTACCGTTATTTAGTATTTATTTTTTATGTTTAATCGTAATGTACACATTACACATTTATTTTATATTGTAACATTGTACAGAAGTTATTTATTTAAGGAATATATGTATTTGATAATGATAAAAATGTAATTCACGTTTTACATTATACTATATTTTTAGCAAATTTCATAGCGCTCGTTTCTATTTCAGTTTTTTTTTTTTTTTTTTTTTTAATTGGCGCTTTAAACTTGTTTTGATCGGTTGGATGGTTGACAACAGTATAAGTGTTTGCGTCAAACTGAATATATGTACATAATGAAATTTTACTTTTCAGTGACATTATTTAAAATGTGTTATCGCACTGAGATAATATAATGGGTTGCGTAAATATTTTTTGATGCGGTTTTATCAGTAAACTGTATAGTAATTAGTGCAAATGATAAAACACGATTTATCAAAGAAGTTCTACATAACCGTCTCCTTTTTTTTTTTCTTTTGTGAAATATATTTCGAACTTGTTTAAAGCGCGTGCCTATTTTTATTTTTTTAAATCATAGTATTTGATCTAGCGATTTGTTTATGTAGTAGTATCAAATACGAGGTAGTAGCCAGTTATGTTTGTATAAAATTAGATCGTAATAAATCATAAAAGGGTGTGAATTTATTTAGGTTCAGAAAATGATTCTCCTACTATGTTCAATGATAACCAGCTTTACATTATTCTAGAATTGTGTGACGGAGGTTCTGATTTGGAATCATTTGAGTTTGCCTCGGCTCAACAAGCTCTTTCCGTTATGAGACAGGTAAACCTTTTTAGTTGTATATAATAAAAATAATTTATATTGATTTATTTAATTTATATGAATATAATTTTACCGGTGTGCAACTTATCTTTTTTTTTTTCTTTTTTTTGCATTTACTTTGGTGTGAATATTGTATTTTTTATCTGATAGTTTAAATCGCTGCATTAAATTTCCAAGTAAATTAGTAGTGCTATTTATTTGTTAAATTTTCAGTCCATATTTGAGAACTTTAAGATTATTTCCGTTAATTATTTGAATTATGAAAAATTTCAAAAGTCATTTTGGAATAATTAATCTTTAATTCATTTTCATTTTTTGATATTTTTGTTAATAATTTTCATAACAAAAACTTTATGCTTTTGTACCTGATTTAATGCAATATTTACTCTGAAAATTTTTTTGGAAAGTGGAATAAAAAATTTATGGAAGTACAAACCTCTCAAATTTTATAAAAACAGGTTTTTAATAAATTTTAAGCTAAACATTTTCAAAGAAACAAACATATTAATGTATATAAAACTTGACAGTACTTAATGAGCGTGGAAATGTTTTTGATGTATGTGAGCACGCATAAATATGATTTATGAATCCTGAAATCTATTAATTGTATATCCAATCTTCTTTCGTTTACTTTTATCCAATTTCGGTAGTGCATGCTTTTTTATTAATTTAATGGATGTGCTTGAAAATATCAAATAATCTGTTCGGTAAGTGGATATAGATGGTAATTTTATGAGTGATTAAAACCATCTGCGTTATACTTAAAAATATATTTAATTCTCATATTTATAGAAATCTACCTTTTCTTTGTTTAACATCTACTAAAACTAGTGTCATGCGGTCTGATTATATATTTTTATTAAACAAGTTGACTAGGACTGAAATTTTAATAAATATGTGACTATCTCGTTTCTGTTAAAGTATACAAAGAAAGGGCGTGAATACGTTCTTAGGTCTGTAAAAAGAAGTAATAGTGATTTAGGGAGAAGAATGGTGCCCAATGTTGAGGAAATAAACTAATTACTGTATTAATCCAAGATTCGTCGCCGGGACTTCGTTGATTTATGGTGGAATATTAACATTTTAGAAAAGTCAGCTTTATCATTAATGTTTATGAAAAGTGCCACATGAGAAGGGTTATTTTTCTTAATTAAAAAATCGGGTTCAATTAATTTTTACTCTTATTTCGCTCTGATTGTAAGAAACTAATAAAAAATTATGTACATTAAACAGTACGTGGCGAACTATTATTTGCCGTCCGTATTTCAGTCCTCTAGGTTCGCTTTCTTTTAACCATAATAAGCGAAGTAAAGAATGCATTCGTATATAAAGTAACACATTATCGCAAGATGAAAACTGTTAGCGATTTATGAAAGACAATTTTTAGACGTGGAATTAAAAATAAAAGTCGAAGTTTTATAAGTGAATAAAGAAACAAAATGAACTTCGTTTTTTTAGCGTCCAGTTAATATTCAGGTTCTTGATAAAGCTAACACATTTATTCAAAATGATCATCCAGTTACGATGAAGGATATTCCCTTTTTTGGTAAATAATAGTATTGAAAGTGCAAATACTATTGTTATAATTCAACTTAAATTTGTTTGATACTATTGCCACAATATGGCAATGAAATCGAGGGTGTCGTTCTGGAGTCTATTGTCATTGTTGATGAAATGTAGGTAGATCATTTTACTTTAAAAAGAATCAATATAAAGGCGATGTTTTCTTCTCTTCAGCCTTTTCTCAAAAGAATGCTAAGTCCATTGTTTCACTATTAAAAATTTTGGACAATTTCAAAGAAAGCTGAGCGAAAAAATCCAGCGATTTTAGATTAGTAGGCCTAATTCTTGCGAATCATTCAAAAAAAAAAAAATTACAGGAAATTGAGAAGTCAATACGATAAATCCAGTTCGAATTTAGAAATGTGAATCTAGATTCTGGCGCAACAGTTCTATGGCCAAAATCAAGATATATATATAATATGTTTTATAGACTTTGAAAGAGTATTTGATAAGATTAAGCATGATAAGATGTTCGAAATATTAGAAACTACATCAATAGACGAAAGAAACCTGAAATATATCAGAATTCTATATTGTCACCAAAAAGCTAAGTTCGGCTAGGAACGGAATAACAAAGCATATAGAAATTGAATGTAATGTAAACAAGACTGTATCTAGCTAGCTTTCGAAATGGATTGGTAAAACTAATTTGTAATGTACATAAAAGCACTGAAATGATGGTAATTACAATTATCGTCGAAAAGACCAAGTATATGGAGCAACGCGGGGGAAATAGACGAGAAAAATAGAAAATATCTGTCTCCATATATCTATGAAGCTGACTAACAGAAAAGAGGACTCGGATACAGAGATAAGGCGGAGGATAGAAATGTCACGTCGAACATGAAATTAAAACTGAGTTCAGTGTTACATCTGGACAACATTACTATATGAGATGGAAACCTGGGCACTCACATCGGCTACATAAAAAAAAAAATTGCAGCTCTCGAAACGTGCGTGCGCAGGCAATTGTTGGAGGACAGGTGGATGAATAAAATAAGTAATACGATGCTACAACGCTTACAGAAAAAACACGAATTACTAACAATTAAAAAAGCGCAAAAATAATGTACTTAGGACATATTATAAGGAGGAATGAATAAGAGATATTCCGGCTGTTACTTTAGAGGGAAAAAGAAGGGAAACGAGGATGTCATGAATACAGAATATAAAATGTTAAATGTGAATCAATGAAATACAGAACCTAACGAACATGGTCAGAAATTAAGGCTGAGTCTGCTTAGCGAATATGGCAAAGGAGAAGAAGAAGATAAAAAAGAAAGGGTAGAAGTTGCAAATTACCAGAAGATAATTTATTTTAGTTTAAGTTTTTCGCGTTCAAAACTCGAAAATTCTAAAATCCGAAACCAAAAATTTTTTTACTTATATAAATTTATTTTAGTAAAAAAATGCTTCATCGAGTTTATTATTTAAATTGGAAGACAATGTTTATATTAAAAGTTTAAATTTTATATTAACGTGTAAAATTTTTTTAATACTTCTTATTACTAGTGCATGTGTAAGCAATGTTTAAAGTTAGTTTTGTGGATATACTATTGAATTTCTATTTCACTGGTAAATTTAGGATTGCGTTTGCTTTTCGCATATAGTGATATGATGAAACAGTGCTTTAAGCTGTTTGATTTTTGTTTTTTTTGTTTGGTTATACGTTAAATATTTTGGTTTTCTCTTTCAAATTTAAAAAAAAAAAAAAAAAGGCGAAAGAAAAAGTAATATTTGGTAATTTTAATGTTAATATTTCAGAGTATACTTTTTTTACAATTAAGGAGCGAAATAAAATAAACGAGATTTTTTTTTGGGGGGAAACATTATGCTTATTTATTTAGAAATAATTACTTGTTATTGTGTAATATTTAGACTTGATAATTTTTTTTATGTGAAAATATTCATAAATTATTGAGCAGCATCTGCTTGAAGTTGGCTTTTGGAAAATGTATGCAGCGCACAGGTCACTTTAATTATTCAAAATCAAAAAAGCAAAAATATTAAATATAACTGCTTCCATTAACTTCGTTTTTTTTTTTTTAAAGAAAATCCCTTAAATTTTGTTTCGTTAAACTTGATTACTTAGTGTAAACTGTTGCTGATGTAAAATATTCCATTTAAGAATTAATGAATATTCTCGATAATTTTATGAATATTATAATTATGTTGGATAAACTCTTTCCGACAAACAAAGGATCAATATTTCACTTTTAGTTTATATAATTAGTTTAAAAAATGCTTTAATTTAACTAAATAAGAGCGATGTATTAAAACATTTATGATTTTTGAAAAGAAGTAAATAATTAAAAATACAATTATACGTGTAAATTGATTTTTTTTTAAAAATTAGTTCCTTTGATTTTCCTTCTGTTATTAATGTCGATTAGAACGAAATTTCATGTAACCACGAAACGTTTTGTTTATTAACATTCTCAGTCTTTCGTTCGTCTTCATATTAACTAACTCAATTTTATATGTATCTTATTTTACAATAAGAAAATGTATGTATTTCGAGTATATATATAAAACAAAACGTATTTTTGGATGATTTATGTAAGTAATAAACATATTTGCGGCGAACCAAATAATAAATTCTGCCTTCGGTTTGGTCCTGGAAAACAAATGTCGTGTGTGTAATTTTTATTAGTTAAAAAATCGTTTAAATTCGTTTATATTGTTTATATATAAAATCGTAAAGATAAGCGCAAGGAAGGTAAACAGTAGTAGTATTCAATCGCGTAAATGACACTTACCAAAATGAAACCAGTCATTATAAGTGAGAGAAATTTTGGTTGATTAATAATGAAGTTTTGTAAAATTGTCTTTTATTTAACGAGCTTGAGTAACTTTTTGGAGTAACAGACAGAAAAAATTAAGATAAGCAACTATCGTCGCATAGTTGGTTAGGCGGTGTTGTTTAGTTCGGTTGGGACCTAATTGAAATCCCCGAGTTTCACTTGCGGTAATTACCAAGTCCAGAGTTGACATGCTTAAAAAAGGAAAAAAAAAAAATGAGAAATGAAAAGTGCTTTTAAGTTTTCTGTTTATTTTCTAATTTGGCATGAAGAATAAATAATTCTTTGGAGCTTTCACGTTTAGACGAGGTTTTTTTTCAACGGTACAGATAAGTTCGATTGTAATTTAACTTCGAAAGTTTGAGAAAAAAACAATCATAAAAGTTATTTTTATAAAACACCAGTTTTAAAATGAAAGTCGATTGTTTCATTTATATTGTAGTCCCTTGTTTGTGTTTTTTTTCCCTCCCCGAAAAAGAAAAGATAATAATGCGTGTTTAATTATGGAAGTGTGATTTTTATAATTTGAATTTTTATTGTTTAATTTTATTCTTTTATTTCAACGTTCGCTTTTACTGGTACGAATTTATCATATTCACCATGATCAAAACTCATATTTCGTGGCTGAACATATGTACATACTCGTAATATATGGAATTTAACTGTTGATTTTCATTTCGCTCGATTACTTTATGTGATGTACTTACATAGTACGTAATTAAATGTAAGCTAAAAATTTTTAATCTTTGATTAGTTTTTGGTTGTACCCTGAGTGCGCGCTCCTTGTACCCAGAACAGATTTGACTTCCTTTATTTTGACATAGAAAGCAATCTCGTCTGGGTATGAGTGGTGTTGCTTTTGATCAACGCGCCGATTCGCTGCTGCATTACTGTTTCTGTTTTATTATTTGTATCATTTTTATGATCGTTGTATTAATTGAGGTGATTCTCAGCTCGTTACGAATATACGTAATAATTTATTTACGTCATTTACTTAAACGAATATTGCGACAGTTACTTATAACATGAAAAGTGTCAGTATTAATATTAAAATTAGTGCCTTATCGAATTCAATGTTTTTAATGTAATTCGTGTACGTTATAAAATGGTTAAATTTCATTAATTGTGTTTCCAGACAATATTTGCTTTAGCTGTTGCTGAAGAAGCTCTTCAGTTTGAACACAGAGACTTACACTGGGGTAATATTTTGATTTCACGCACTTACAAAAGCGAAAACGTTTATTGCATCAATAATGAAAAGTATAAAGTTAAACTATACGGAGTTAAGGTAATACAATTAATTCATAAACTTCTCTCCCTTCGTTTACTAATAATAACATATGTTATATTTTTCACACTTTTTACCTGTAATTTGTCTAACCTTTATATCGGTGTTTAATATTTTTGTGAATCATATATTTTTTAATTTTGTTCGGCTATGGAAATTAACTTATTCAAATCAATTTCATTAACAAAATCTCATTCCGATATCAGAATTGAATTAAAATGCTTTCTCCTAAATAGTAATCGTAATGTAATATTTTCACATAATAATCGTTCAGAACGAATTCCTAATAAACATCGCGATAACTGAAGAAAGCGACTTGCATGGCATCGATTTTTAGGCGACTTATAAAAATTTTTGGAGGGGTCCAGATTGTTTTGAAGTACTATATTATTGGAAGCTGTTAATTTGTATCTATATCGTACCAATCAATAATGTTTTATCACCTTATAAAACGTTTTGTAAAATTAAAAATCATGTCGTTATTTTTCGGTGTTTATTTCATTTTTATTTGTTTTGTAAAAGTTCAGCTTGGTAGGGCAAGTTTTGTACTAATGTTCTCATGTACAAAACTTCATTTAAAGGATTACATGCATAAACAAGACTTCTACGTATGACCCATCTTTGTAACTTTCAAGCGTTACGTTTTTCGGTGAACATTTTTTTTTTTTTACTTTTTCTTCGTTTTCGGCTGTTGAAATAATTGACGGCTGGTCGGTTCGCGGCAGATATTAGCATTTCGGCCTTTCATTCGCTCGCTTGCAGTTTTGAAAAGGACAACTCGTCACAGATTCGGCAATACTTTCTGCGTATAAGAAATTTTGTTAAAAACGCATAATTTTAGGTATATTGTTTTTGCTCGGCAGCTTGTTCAAGTGTAAGGATCGCAAAATATATTTTTTTAATGGATCGACATAAGCAGGTATTGTGAACATGTTAATTGGCACATCGCTCTGTAATTGGGCGTTACAACTAACACTAAGTACAGTGGTACCGAACTTGCGTACAAAAAAATTTCAATGCGTGCATACTACGACTTACAAGTCACAAATTCAAGTTACCTTTCTTTATACAGTTGTGTGCATATGTGTATACTAATAAGAATATTAAGATGCCGAATTACTGTGATCTTGACCTTCATTCTTGTTCAACAATGTAAAAATGTAAAATCGGTTGTGTTCATTGTAATAATTAAATTAGATACAAGTATTAACACAATTTTATAATGGTACTTTTCTCCCGTATTTGTATATCGCAGGTTACAATAATTGATTTTACATTATCGCGAATAACGTGCGATGGTGATCAAGTGTTATATTGCGATTTGGGAGCAGATCCAGATTTATTTACAGCCGAAGGTGATTTTCAGTTCGAAGTATATCGACTGATGAAAAATGTAGTTCAGTAAGTACTAGCTAAAAGAATAAAAATACATGTGTTGTGACAGAAAATTTATAGTAATATTCTGAAACTTTTTAATAGTTTCGAAATTCATTAGTGTGACTCGATGGTAACTCCTTTAGGAATGTCTACTATTCAAAAGATTCGCAGGGCACTTTTCGGATCCTTGACGTCACAAAATTATTACGTCATTTTGGTATTAGTTTAACTTCACGATTTCAGTATTTTATTTAATTTTTAGTTGCTGTATTTTTTTTTTTCGTTTTGTGTTTGTAAAAAACATTGTATAATTCGATAATGAAAATTTTTTTTTTCATTTTCCTTTATTACTTGTAACAATGGCAGAGAAAATATGAAATAAAAATTGGTAATTATAATGATATATCGGGGAGCAATATTGAACGTTTACATAAAAAACTATGTTAACAAGTTTTAGATATGACGTAAAGTACATGAATATAAGTGGTAAAGAAAATGTTTATTTTTGCAAGTAAAATCACATATTTGTTATTCATTATAAATTGTGGGGGATTTTAATTTTTAATGTTATATTTCTTGTTGATTTATATATCCATTTACGCTAAAATTTTATATTAAGAACTTCGGATTAACTTAAATAAAATTCAATACAGGAGTAATATATTTGTAAATTGCGGAGGAGAGAAAACCAAGACTGTTAAATAGAAAATCAAGCGACTGGTTCTAAGATAAAGAAAATAATAAGAAAAAAAGTGTATAAATCCACAGAAGCTACAAATGATCAAAAATTCTGAGTTTTTTATGACCAAACAAATATCTTTTAAAAACTTAAATATATAATTTAATACTGGAAAACAAAATTAGAACAAATATGTAAATAAACCATAGTTATTTTAATGTTTCTCTGTTTAATTAACAACAGTAAAAGTTATATTGATATGTTGAATATAAATAATTTGTTTTAATGATAAATAAATGTAATTTATTACGCTTCGCATATTTCAGAAAATAGATATAAGCGCTTCTTAAGTCAAAAAAAGTAAACGTCGAACAACGAATATGCATATTTTTAATTCGTTTAATTTATAATATTGAAATTCTATATGATATCATATTGTTTACATCACGTTACTGAAATGTAGTATTTTTTATTCATATTAAAAACGATATTCCAAGTAAAACTCTCGCTATGTATTGCAATACATATGTTATGAACTTTGCTTTTAAACTTATTTGGAACATTTCAATACATCAGACAATTCTGATTTCTAGTAGATTATTAATTTCTTACGTTTTTATACCCAACATCAAATAATTATTCACTTTTAATTAAATATATTAATATTTTATTAATATCGGCCGAAATAAAACTAAATTGGATAATTTATCATCATATATATACAACGAAAAGAAAAAAATTAGTTTAAAAAATAGAAACTATAATATATAGTTGTAATTTAATCAAAACTTACATTCAACGTAATAACAATGCGTTATAAATTACAAATTTAGACGTACATTTATTTATTAACTATATAAACGACAATGCGTACTCAATTAGTTTGTCTTTTTTTCCACTATTATTACAAAAAATAATCGAAGTATACAAAACACAAAAATTGTGAAAATAAAATGACGTAATAATTTTTCGACGTCCAGGATCCAGAAAGAGTGCCCTGTGAATTTTCTGAGTAGTAGCACTCCTATTCCTTTAATTTTTTCTGGCACCATTATGCAATAATACGGGTAAATGGAAAACTGAAGTTAAATTGATATTCAATAGTAAACAGCAATATTTTAAAACCGCTTTAAATTGCTATTTATTTTAATAATACTTCGAAAGTAAATTTATATTCTCACTTTTATGGTTAATTGAATAATGTGAATTATGTCGATATCATCAATATCTCTCGCTACAGAACTTATATAAAAATAGTCATTCTGTTCATTCTGTTGTAGTCCTTAAACGATATTTATTATTTAATTTCTTTAAATTTTGATCGACAGTGAAACAAATTGAGTTCTTTCGTGTACTACTATCAGACGAGATTGTGAAATTAAGGTTCACGATGTATCAATAAAAGTTTTTTCTTGGCTGTCTTTATTTTTCCGCTTTCCATAGTGCTTCAGTTGTTTCAGGCTAAGTGAACTTAGTAAATGCTTGTTTTCCCAAATGGTCTCAATCTCGAAACCAAGATCTAAAATTTGGTAGTACTTTTATACCATTGCACTTATAACGAAACATTATTTTCTTATCGTTTTTTTTTTTAAGTGCTTCGAAAATTGCAACAATATACACTGAAATCAGAATTGTATATTAAAATTTTAATATCAAGTCCGTAAAGTTAACTTTCTGTACAATTTTAAAACAGCAGTGCGTTTACTCCTATGTGCCTGATTCAGTAACTTTCAAAAAATTCCCCTACACTATTTTTATCTTAACTACGGGGTAACCTAAAATAAGTGAATTCAGCTGCTTCTTAAATAACTCATTTGGTGACACTGTTCGTGAGCTTTACACACGGTGTAGGAAGATATTTTCTTAGCACGAAACTCAAGTAATTATGGAATGTTATTCCGTGATCGTTTCGCGGGAGTTTAATGAGTTATAATACATTTTGCGAAACAGTTATGGTAATTTTTATTAAAAAAAAAAAAAAAAAAAAAAAAAAAAAAAAAAAAAAAAAACAGGTCGGAAAAAAAGTTTGTACCATTAAACATGTTCTGATAGTACTTAAAAACAGTTCGAGACAATCTGCTCGTCGTCACGCCGCTTCGTTACAACTTTCAAGGGAATCAGTTCTCGACGGATGTTGTTGAAGGACTTGGATTATCACTCGTACAAACTACTGATAACTGAATAATTAAAAGAAACTCAACGAAAAAACTTATCTAAAGCAACGCTTCAAAAACTAGAAGGTGAGAAAATTAAGCTAGATAATCTTTTAATAAGAAAAAGTACATTTTGAATTTTCTGGTTCCGCGATCAAACAGACTGTCGACATGGTAATCAGATAACCCAAACGTAACCAAACAGAAACCAGTGAGTTACTTTTTAGATCGAAATATAGAAAGGAAATTATCGGTCCTTATTTCTTTTTTTAACGCATTGCCTTGAGATAACAAATTTATTTCTCCTGCCAGAATTATATCACATAGACGACTGAATTGCATCTGGCTTCGATGGAGTGAGGCAACTTGTCTCACTACGACACCGAGAAACGTTTCCCATATTAAAAACACATTCGGTACACTTGTGTAGTCGCTGAAATTTCATTTAGCTATCGCAATCGCCGGATACGGTATTTTCAGTTGTTTTTTTTGTGGAATTATCAAAAAGATGTATTTACAAAACCTATTCAGTGACCAAAAAGGATTTAAAAACTAGTATTCAAGGAGAAATTAATAATGGGAGCTCAACTTGAAATAGTATTCAAAAATTTCATAGACTTGAGAAATGTGTGCCCCAAAATGGTTGTTATATGAACAATATTAATTTCGTGTTTAATTTGCCGGCTTGCACTTTCAAATAAAGTTTGTTCAGTGGTTTCTATATTTTTTGATTTATTAAAGAAACAAAATGTTTTTCAAAATCCTTTGCATCGCTGTTAGAATTGTATTAATTTTAATAACACTTCATATAATTTAAGTAACGTTGGTTTTGCTATTGATCTAACACTAAGGCATGAAAATTCAAATATGCGGATAAAAATGAACGTAGATCATTGGGAAATACTAGGACATTCCAGTATTAGGTAAAATTGAAAATGATAAAAATCGATTTGTGTAATATCTTGCAAACAAGTAATAATAATTCCCATTAATGGGTTTTTAAATATTAGCATCAGTTGTTTAAAAAATATTATGCAATAAGGTAGCCACTCACGTCAGAAATTTTAGATAAAGGGAGGAAATAAATCGAGAATTTCACGGAGAAAGCAAACGATTGTACATTTATCTTTTTACTAATAATGTCGTGGCATTGGGCGAAAAAAAAATTTAATATTATTTTTAGCGTGAAAACTTATCTATCGACTACCGTTCCATTTTGTTCTTTTAGATTACATGTACAATTGTACTAACCAAATAAAAAGAAAAAACCCTTTTGGTCGAGTTCAATGAAAAAATTCAAAAAAATTTAAAATAAGTTCACAAAGAGGAATGCCGGACATAATCATTTAAAATTTCTTTTAAACAGGATGAAACATGCTACAGTTAAGAAACGGAAAATATTCCAAGTTGATTCGTGAAGCGATTTATAAATGTATGTATTTCTTTATCATGGAAATTTCCTTCCCATTTAACGATGTGTATATTGTCATCGTTCGGTTTTAAGATCTATGAAACAACAGTTCTATTATTACTTATATGTTTATTTACACGTATGCAGCGAGGAATCGCATTATATACATATATACCTTCATTGCTTTACGCCGTCTCTTACTCTTGTCGAATTAATCTGTTTTGATTTGATTCGTTCCGTTAAAAAGCTACTTCTCACCACAGTGCCTTAGAATGATGTACTATTAGGTAATGCTTGCGCTCTTATAATTTTCTCGTCACTGTTTTATTCAACTCTCGCCTGTTTAGAACTACTTAATTTTTTTTTTATACGTTTCTTATACCTGCCTTCTTTTTCCTATCCGTTTCGATCTTTATCTTTCAAATATTTATGCGCGTGTATGCGTATTTCAATTATTATATCAGCTCTAGTTGTGTGAATGTAATATTATACTTTTTATATATTTTTGAAGGTTTCTCAGATTTTTTTTTTTTTTTTTTTAATTGACTATCCGTATTATATTTATATGTTCGTATTTTATTTATAAAATAAGCGATTTCACGGCAGCATTTTAGTTAATTTCAATAATGTAACAGGAATGAATGGAACAAATTTTGTCCGAAGACAAACGTTTTATGGGTGCAGTATTTACTGGATAAACTAATAAATGCCGCTAAATATAAACGAACTGACACACGCGTCCACAAAACAAGTATGCAAACTTTAAACAGTTTATCGGATTCAGTTTCAAGTATGCAAAGCTGTTACCAGATGATGGACTGCAACGAGCTTTTCCTTTAATTGCGTTTTGATTAGAATCTCGAATTTGCATTTATTTTATTCTAGTTCAAAATTTTATATTTGCTTTTTTTTTTTTTTTAATTTTAAATTTTAAATTATAACGTTTTTATTAATGTGTTTTTTATTCTTGTATTTTTATAATCGTTTTTAAGTCACTATTTTATTATTTGTTGCCTTTGACCTGACACTTAAACGACCATTGACGATATTCGTGCATTTTATGTTACCATAATCGGGATAAACATTTTTATTTTTTCACTTCTGCGTACTCTACAGTGGGTGTGTTCCAGTGATCATGAAACTTTAACTTCGAAACGCATCGGGTAAATAAATATTTCTTAATTGTTTTATATTAGTGTGTTTTTACTTATTATATGTTGAAATGAAAACGAGTGACAGAAACCGCTACAGCAGCATGGTGTTTTTCCGAAAGGTAAATATTACTTTATCTGAACACAGAAATGTAGGGAAATTCATTTTGAAAGTATATACTGCTTTTGTATTTTTTCTAACGATTTTTTACATTATAAAATATAACATTTTAAAGGACACTTCTGCACATAATGTTCAAAACTTTTCTGTTAGTGATCATAGAGTTACTTCGTTATATTCACCATGCACGTCCTATTATTGCGCTAACTTAATTTCTATTGCAAGTTACCTATACTCTTCCAGATGCGTCAATTTTGACAAAATCCTTCAAATTATTTTTGTCGAATTCTCTTAGATATTTAAAATTTTCGGAACCAAATTTTCTCGAAATTTAATGGGATCGACTTCTATATCAGTATGTATCGAATGCACTGAATCACAATAAAGTAGCATAATTTGTGCCGCCGCAGTCGTGACAACATTTTATTTATGAACTGCTTACACGAGGCAGAGATTCGTTTCTACATTTTCCATTTAAAAAGCAAATATAATTTGAAATTTGTTTTCTGGGTAACAATAACTTCCATCTTCGGAAAGTTGCAGTTTATCCTTAATGTAATTAGCGAAGCGAAAGTTATAAAGCGCTATCAAAAAATCTGGATACAATTATTTGTGATTCTCTCATTCTTCCTTCGTATTGTAAATGATGGCAGCTATGTGTTCGGAGCTTGGTACCATGTGTTAAGTTTATGCCGAATGTTTCTGTATATTGTGTGCCAAGTAAGTCCGTCATATGAAATAGACCGTTACAAATGTTCGCTAGCTGGACGAACATTTTAGTTTACTGCATATTAGAAACATTAAACATTATGCAACGATTTATGCAAATTCCTGAAAAGATTGTCACATGCAGCCGATATGATAAAATTATACAAAAAAAAATCTAAACGAACAAGCTCCGTGGTAAATACTTTGTGTACCGAACTGTGTATTAAGGGGAATTATACTCCAGCGCATATTACATAGTTGAATCGCTGACACAATCTATGCGTCATTCGCATTTAAACTGGCATCAACCGGCGACCTCTTCGCCAAATCCTGAAGCAACCGTATTATCATATGAACCGCTTGCACTTCTAGAAGTATTTCAAAGACAATTTCGATCAAATGCACCAATTCGCTGAATTGTTCACACAGTAAATACTACCGTCAATCTGAACTTTTTTAAAACAATTTTGTGAAACAATGGAGAATACTTTTCAAATTACATGGTCGTCACAATCGCCATAATTATATTTTCTAGGCGCACTGAAATTTAATTTACCGGTCGCCATAGTTGATACAGTGGGTTCACATACGCCTTTAGCCGCACTACGTTAATTACATTTCACGCACGTTTTACCCAAAACTATATCACGCGTTTCAACAAGACGGCTCTCTGGCACTTTATATGACGTTTGTTCACAAATTTTTGATTACTCTTTACAGATTGGATTAGTCACTTGAATATTGTTCGCGTATTTCTTTACCTGGCCACTTTGAAACTTCGTCTTGTGAATCCTTCTCAAAAAGCTTGTATTTTCTTGTAAGCTGAAGGCTATCGTTTATCTGTAACAATTTATCGCAAAAAAAACAAACGATAAAGCACTTCTTGTACACAGATGCAAAAGTATTATTCGGAAGCGATGTTTCCTGTATCAATATTTACAGATTATTTGAATTTGCTTTTTTTTTTCTCGTGCAAATACGTTTCCAAATTTTTCTCCATAATTTTTTAATAGTTATATCGGATTTATTTTTAAGAAAAGTTTACACGGTGATTTCTCGAATTAAAAATCGTTCTGGACATTTTTGATTTTGTTAATTTTTTACACGCAAGTCCTTTAATTTAAGTATTTGTGAGAGGTCAATTCGAAGCTATAACAGTATGCTCAAAGCAAAAATTATTTATTTTAACTTGATGATTCACTCAGCTTATTTGTGCACGGGGAATCGTATCTTTATTAGCTTTCTTAAACTGGAAAACTAGAACTTGACGAGATAAAAGTTATAAATAAACGATTTAGTTTAAAGCGCTGTATATACTTAAAAATTAATTTTCCATTTGGTAAATGCGTTCAACTGATATCTTTTTGGAAGACAATTTTGAAGTTAAAAATGCAGAAAATTTCAGATCTCAATTTCGATTTTGTAATCCATCCGATGGTGGAAAATAGAAAAGCATTCTTTTCCGAGAATTTATAATCCTTTGTTATAGTAAACGAAAAGTGGCACATTTCCAGCGCGGTTCTGCTCCATCTCGGTATAGCACTTCGGTTCGAAACGTTTTAGTGTATCGCTTTTCATTGAACTATAAAAAGAAAATATCTAATTTAAATAATTTCTTGAAAAATATATTATACGATAAAATACGAACCCTACAATGACACTCGGCTACCATCAATTCTTACTAGGAACTTGTTTAAACAAAATCATAAAATCTGGTTAAGTTTACACGCCACACAAAAACTTAAACGTTGACCCGCTTGAAATTATGAAACTTATAATACTAAAATGACTAACTGAATGTAATCAATTTTCTTCTCAATTGAAGAGGGAAGATGAACTACTAGCCGTATGCACCAGTTTTTAACATAAATCTCGATGGTTATCAAAATAATTATCGTTTCTGCACGTTTGCAAGCTTTGTAATAAAACTCAAAATGGACACAACGCGGGGATTTGGAAATCATCTATTTTTATGGTATCGTACAACTGTTTGTACTTAGAAACACTTAGAAAAATAACGCAAAGATTTTCGCTCACTGTGAATAAAATAACCGGGAAAATTACTTTCCATCTCCTTCAAAACTACTTATATTTTTAATGCTGTGTTTCCATATTTTATTAACAAGTAATATTAACAGAGTTACATGACATCCAAGGAAAAGTCATCAATAGATTGTCATGTTTGAATTTTTCTCACTGATCCGATTAGGAATTTACAATCTTCATTGTAGTATCTGTATAGAAGTATGGTACAAAATCGTATAAACATATAAATTAGAACTCCCGTTGAACAATATGATCGTAATAGCTTACGTTTTTTTTATTTATATACTTTTAAATTACCTGCCTTCTTTGATCGTATTCAACAACATATATATTTTTTGTAAATTGAAGTCCGAGCTTCAATTTTCTGAGCACTCTTTAGAGAATCTAAAATTTGTTTTACGATACTCGTGTAAACAGGTATAACGTAATATTGAAAACATTTAACATCAATCAGCGCACTTATAGTATATATATAACATATATATATATATATGCGTACACCATTACCTTAACTGTGGAAATATCGCGCATGCAGTTGGTACCATCACGATTAATCTGAAAATGAAAAATAATTTTGAATGGTTATAAATTTTGCTACAAGTTCGCTACAACAGCTTTGCTCTTGTAATATAAATAATTACGCTCACGACTTATGCATTTCTAAATATGTAATTTAAGCGCAATTAAATAGGGTAATGATTACAACTTACCTGTTTAGCTATATTTACCCTCATTGATAATGCAGAATTCTTTTAATAAACATCCTGTTCGTCAACTCTGAGTTTAACTGTAGGGTTTATTAAATTTTTTAACGCGCTTTTCATTAGCTTGACCTGAACGTAAATGAGTAATACGTAAGTGTGTAATGGAATTTTACAAACCAATTTTCACTGACTTCCCGACGTCTGAATTATTTGAAAATTTACAACATACGTATTCATTTTGGATGACAATTCAATAATTTCATAATTTTTTCCTAATATCCTGACCAGGATCATCAGGGGAAAAAAGAAAGCAATAACCCCTTCTCAAGATTACAAATATGATGGTAAGTGCAGTGTCCTTTGTTTATCAAAAACTTGATATGGTTCGAAACTGATTTCACAGATGTCGTTAAGTCATTTTCTTTACGTGCTTTTTATTTTATTCAACTTTACCTTAGGTTAAATGTATTACAGTGTAATGCTTCTGTTTTTTTACGAACCCCGGTAAAGTAATTAAATAACAGAACTTTAAGCAACGAAAGAAAATTATTTTAAATCTTACGTCTAACGAGTCAGAAAATGTAAATGGTGTACGTAAAGCACGAAATATAATATGAGAAAAGAAATGCCAAGTCCTATCTGGGGTAGTACAAGCCAATATTTGTATGCGTTGTTGACTTCATGGGAGGATTTCCATGAGAAAAGTCGATATATTGCAGGGTATAAAAGCAGATAGTCGGACCGAGGACGAATCGGTGAAATTACAAGTCAAACATAAAAAGACTATACGCCGGTTTTTAAGCAATTAGATATTTTTCGGCATTTTAGTGAGAATAAATGTTAAATAAAATTAGTTTAAAAAAACTAAAAAAACAGACTTTTGTAATAATATAAACTAAAAAGTAAAAAATAATTTTTAAATATAAAGATAATATTCAACAGTGATGAAAATCTCCCAAGTCAATATATTTTACGTTTTTCTAATAAGCTCAAAATGAGAATAAAAGTAATTCACAACAAATTAACTTTAGTGTAAAAGAAAGCGTGGGGTGCTTACTACGTTTATAAAATAACTCGACTCACAAATAGTTAAAAAATAAAAAAAAAAGTATAAACAATTGATATCAAAAGCATTCTTTTACATTAAAATTAATTTCTTGTGAATTACTTTATTCTCATTTTGAGCTTATTAGAAAAACTTAAAATATATTAGCTTAGGAGATTTTCATCACTGTTGAATATTATCTTTATATTTAAAATTCATTTTTTACTTTTTAGTTCACATTGCTATAAAAGCGTGTTTTTTTAGTTTTTTTAATCAATAATTTTATTACTCGATATTCTGAATATTCTTAGCAGTGCATTTTTTATAAACGGGAACAAACGTCTCATAACTATTTTTTTTTTTATCTTTTTCCATTGTATACTTAATTTAAACATCCCCCTCCTCCGCAACTATTAAATATCGATTGTATTTTCTTTCAATACAGTTCTATTTTAACCAAAAATCTTTTTTGTTTTAGCACATCTACCTCGTTATTCTCGGATAATATTAATATTAGAAATTCTATTATTTGACTGTTAATTATCGTAATTTTAATTTTTCGGCGACATTTGCAGAAGATGAATTAAAAGATTGCGCTTGTAGATGACCCCTAACAAATTGATAAAAATATGAATACGGGAAAAATCTGAGAAATAATTAACTTCGGATTTGTAAATTCTCGATACAAATATAAGATAATTATATAAAAAAAATATGTTCGCTATCGGTGGAATGCAAAATAATGCCTTAGTCATTGATGTAATACTGTAAACATAATTATTTTGGCGCAACTAGCAAAACGAAAAGTTCTGATAAATACGAGTATAAAACCAATTTACTCGTGGGATGATAGTAATATACCAACGAAAACGTAATAAAAAATTTGACAATAGTTATAATAAAAGCAATTGGAAATTAAGCGAATAACAAATTTCATGTAACATTGAATGCAAAAGACAAGATAAATATTCGAAGCAAGAACAATGGAAATATTAAACAAGAGAAAAAATAAAATTATTTTAAAATTTACATTTTTAAATGCCCGCGAATAATTTGAAAAGAGGCAAACGAGTTAATATGGACAAGTTTTATGTACTTTCTATTTTGACAACACGGGAAAACGATGAATACGAAAAAAGATATACGGAAAGTACTTTGATGGTAAAATCAAGATTTTTAAAAGACTACTAATTAACAGAATGGGAAACACTATCAATATCAGGGATACAGTTGAAAATTAAAGCATTTGCTTTTTAGTAAAGAAATCAGATTAAGATATGACGATAACCTGGATTTTAATATGAACATTGGTTATGGAAGAAAATAATCGTCAAAAAACTGTTTCAGATAAATTCGACTAGAACAAAGAAACAACTGAAGAGATGATTTAATACATTCCTGACTGCATAATAATTTTGTAGTCATTGATATAATGTTTAAACAGACTCTAAAAGACAGGGCTATATGTGCGCGCATTTTGCAAGATAAATTACCTGAAAACCAGATTTCATACTTATTTAAACAAGATGGTGAACATCGATAAAATCTGTAAAATCGATCACAAGATTGGGTTGTGGAACAGATATCACAAAGTGCTTTAACATTATTACACCACATGCAAATGAAGTTAAAAATACTTGGCGGAAAAAATAATTTTAAACAGATTCTTCGAGTTCTAAAGAAATAAAGAAACTTTCAACAGATAATTTAAAAACACTACTGAAGACAGTACAGTTAGCGAAAAATTATAGAAAAAATTAAAAATTGTGTAAAATGTGACCACAAATAACTATATATTTCGAACATGATTGGATTATTTGTTTTCGACCATCCTTTTCAACTACTGGAAGTACTTGTCTAAAGTCATCACTACCAATTTTAAAGATTCGGTCAGTGAACGGGTTTTTATTCGCAAATATATCTCGATACGTACGATCCATTGTGTGTTTAAATTATATTAATTTTCATTTTTTAGTTTGATAACTTTTTCTGTATTTAAATAATTTAATTTAGCACGCATGCGCCTGCGTGTGTTATTTGTTTGGAAAAGGGATAAATGATATCGATTTTGTGTGGGTTATAACGGTAATTTTATAGAAAATAGTGTATAGTGATTTAAAAAAAAAAAAAAAAAAAAAAAAATAGGTGGCTGAGAAGAATAAAAAATTACGAGATGCGAATGTAAAAGGTATAAAATATCTAGTGTTATGATGGCAAACGTAGTTAGAAAAATTAGAATACAGTGTTGCTTTATACACAATCTGAATCATACATTTAAAATATTGCCGGTGATGTCGCAGTAATAGCATTCGGTAAAGGTAAGCTAAATAAGACAATACGCGCGTTGACAGAGATTATACCGTGCGGCATATGGTGCGAATAAGTGATAACAGAATTTAATAATGACAAAGAAAATAATAACAGAATTTAATAATGACAAAGAAAATAATAACAGAATTTAATAATGACAAAGAAAATAATAACAGAATTTAATAATGACAAAGAAAATAATAACAGAATTTAATAATGACAAAGAAAATAATAACAGAATTTAATAATGACAAAGAAAATAATAACAGAATTTAATAATGACAAAGAAAATAATAACAGAATTTAATAATGATAAAGAAAATAATAACAGAATTTAATAATGACAAAGAAAATAATAACAGAATTTAATAATGACAAAGAAAATAATAACAGAATTTAATAATGACAAAGAAAATAATAACTATCCGTTATATTTGCACGATCCGAAGTTGTTAATCAAAAAGAAGCCGCGAACTTGCAGGTGTAGAATACAACTGGCCGCATTATCATGTAGCTGGGAACACAGATTAGCCCAATCAATAAGGCAACTAAAATAAATCTAATAAATAAGCTTGTTTTTTCGACGGCATTATATGCAGAGCGATAAGAAGTAACATCTTCGAAATGATGTGGTGTTAGCGTCCGACACTACAAACCCCGCGGGATGTTCGCTGCACAGACGCGGTACTTGATGAAATTGCCAAATAGCGATTTCTTTGGCATATCAGCAAAGACTACTCTATATGGACGGAAGAATCGACCAGCTGCAGAAAACCCGAGAAACCATCCGCAAAACGAAAAGATTGAATACGAGGTCAAAGTAAATGTAGGGTAGACGAGAGAATGATAGAAAACAGGGAAGCCTCTGTTGGAAGCAGATCGCGATAACAACTACAACTAATAGTAGATACTCGTAGTTCATTGGAACTACTCCATCAACGACGTGTGAAGAAAACGAGGCATAGTGATACAAAAGGAAAATACAACTTCTATATCGCATCGATAATGGTAAACGCGCGTGTTACATTCATTCCGCGCGAAATTAATCTGCGTATTTATTAATGTATTTTTTTAATTTTCGAAAGAAAGAATGCTGATTAATGGCATACGTATGTTTTTCGATTCAGTAGTTTTTCCCCCGAAATAGTCGTATTCATTTCCTTTATAAATATCGGCCGTTAAGAACATTTCTCCGAATGGAATTGCGCACATTCTTTATACTGCGATCATTCATCAATATCAGAATGAAACATGAATTAGTTCGGATAATATAAGCTTTAGGTTACGTAAATTCCATCATTATTGATAATTATTGCAGACGGGCCGACAAAAATTTGAAAAAAAACATCAATTTAGGCGTCGTAAAAACAGCTGAATGCGATAATTAAAATGTAAATATTCTCAAATCATAATCACTACGAATTTTTAATCACATATAAAACGCGAATATTAAAGATATAATAAAGTTGCATGCGAAAATTTTAGTCTGTCCTGGACTTAATGTCAATCTGTTCTCATTAATGAACCTACACCGAAGGAAAATATGGAAGAGTAATTAGTAATTACAAAAATAAAATATAATGAAAAATTTAACATACGTTCAGTACTACACCGTGAAATGACGTGAAGAACACGCGTAAATTATTTTACGTTCGTAAAAGATATTTCCTTTGATAACTCGATGCGCGAACCAATTTTTATAAGGGAAATACGCAACTTTCTTACCGCTAAATATTACCCCCGGGGTATAAAGCATTACGTCCGACAGACTAATCAATGACTCGGTATATTCGCTGCAGCTGTTTTTGTTACGCGGATAGTAGTCCGGGCAAAATAGACAAAAAACATGCTCGTTTCGTGAAATTCTTATAACCGCGGGACTTCTTGGGCTTAAAATTTAGCTAAAAATCAGCGGAGTGCAAGCATAAATTCGTGGGTATGTGGGAAGTGCGAAACCATTGTTTATATAAATCGGGTTTAAAAGAAAAAAAGGTGTCTTTTTCAGTTTTTTGCGATTATCTCGAAAAATAAGTCCCAAATCGACATGAGGTATACTTGTCGATTTTGTTCCTGAGTAAATTTTACATAAGGATAGGTTATTGCGAAAATTCGCAAAAATTATTTAACATTGCAAAATTAGCAATGAAAATAAAAACAGGCAAAAAGTTCAAATTGTTGCCATTCCGTCAATTTTCCGCAAACCTCAATGAAACTTTCGGAAAATGTAGCTCTCGGAGTGCTTAAAATAGATACCCAAGTCGAACTCTTAATAACAATATGGCGGCCTATTGCAAAATGGTAAAGTTGAAAACGCGATTGCGTATAACTTCGGCCCAGAGACAGCTAGCGACATGAGGCAAAAAGTAATCGACAGGTAATTGCAATACGCACGTCCTCATCAAATTTCAGATTTTTAAATTAACAATTGGCTAATTTGCACGATTTTGCAATAGGCCGCCATGTTGTTATTAAGAGTTCGACTTGGGTACCTATTTTAAGCACTCCAAGAACTACATTTTCCGAAATTTTCATTGAGGTTTGAGGAAAATTGACGGAATGGTAACAATTTGAACTTTTTGCCTGTTTTTATTTTCATTGCTAATTTTGCAATGTTAAATAATTTTTGCGAATTTTCGCAATAACCTATCCTTGTGTAAAATTTACTCAGGAACAAAATCGACAAGTATACCTCATGTTGATTTGGGGTTTATTTTTCGAGATAATCGCAAAAAAACTAAAAAAAATACTTTTTTTTTCTTTTAAACCCGATATATATAAACAATGGTTCCGCACCTCCCACATACCCACAAATTTATGCTTGCACTCCGCTGATTTTTAGCTAAATTTTAAGCCCAAGAAGTTCCGCAGTCATAAGAATTTCCAAATTCAAATGCTATTTTGCCCGGACTATAGAATGTATTTTATTATTCGTAATTACTTACAAGCATCCAACTCCTAATGTCTGAAAAGGAGCGTGGAACCAGGTGTTTTTACGTATCCATGCACTTCTTCGATTCAGAAGTTCCATCGCAACTGGCAACAGTACTAAAAGTTAACAAAAACGTTATCTTTAATTCAAGGTCCGTTGTTTTATTTCGATAACACAAAACGAATACGCAGTTAAGACGAAAACCTGGTTGTTCCATGGAACCTAAAAAAAAGTTTCTACCGACAATTTTCATAAAATCTGATTAATAATTTGCAGTGTTGTTTATATTATATAAACTAGTAAGTAGAAATAAAACGGGCGAAGAAAGTGGAAGTCGCTAATGATAACTGTCAAAGCAAATAGAAAAAAAAAAACAACTGAGTACTTTTGATCATCTATTTAAAAAAATAATTCACAATATTATGCTGAACATTAATAATAAAATTATCATATAAAAAATACACAAAACATATTAAAATTATTAAAAAACATTAAAAAACTGACTAGTTTCGACGAACTACCATCATTATCAAGATGGTAATTAATTAATTACAAACAAAACTTATTTGGTTTTTGATATAGTTATATTTATACTGACTAAATCAAAAGCCAAATAAGTTTTGTTTGTAATTAATTAACATCTTCGTAATGACGGTAGTTCGTCGAAACTAGTCGATGTTTTTTTAATGTTTATTAATACTTTTAATATGTTTCGTGCATTTTTTATATCATAATTTTATTATTTATGTTCGGCATAATATTGTGAATTGATTACTATTTTAAATATGTGTATACATACATATATACAGTGCCGACAGTGTTGCATTTAACTTTATACTTTTGATCTTGTTCTTGGTTGTCCCTTTTCTCTTTTATCAGGATTGCGTACACATATAATGTACAGAATCCCAATAAGATAGTTCAGAAACGACAAAAATATCAAATAAACATCAATAACTCACGAACGGTTTTGACTTATAAACTTCAAATTTGGAACATAAATTACAATTAAAATTCTCTTTAAAGCGACCTATAACATAAAGATGACCGATTAACTTGGGCGACAAAAAATTGTCAAGAATATATAATTTAAAATGACCTCAAAAATCACTTAAAAAATCATGACTCATCACCAGAAAAACCTTTATAGGTTAAATTCAAAATATAAAATAAAATGAAGGAGTCCTTTCGTAAAATCAAAAAATTACGGTAAAAAAATTATTTAAACCCCCCTTTGGGCCAAAAGCAATAAAAAAAAAAAGTAAGTTTACGTCAGTATTAGACCGAATAAAAACGTTGGAGAAACCAAAACGTATTTCAAACATATGCATAAACGACCGCTTTATAGAAAAAATATAGCCGAGCTTGCAACTATATATTCAGACCCTGACTAGGGAAAAAGTAACAAATAACCCAGAGTGCACTGCTCATGGAATCATCAGAAACGATCAAATAACTGGAAGAGGAGCGATGGGAGAACATATAAATAAAAGAGCGTGGGATAGCCAGCACTTTGGCAGTAAAAATAGTACAAAGAAGTATTAAAGCGGTCCGCGTGATCAAAATTTAACAAAAAAACATTTGCGACAAATATATAACCTTCTGTTTTCAAAGTCGCTAAAAATAGCAAGAATATTATACAAAATTAAATTTTGTTTAATCAAATAAAACTAATCTATATATTTAAAATAAAAATCTTTAGACCATTTTTCAATATTTCCAATATCGCTGATTTTACCCACTTTTATTTCAAAAATGTTCCTTTTGACGCACAGATACATCGTCAGGCAATCTCATCTCTGAGCTAAGTTGTACATGTTTAAGTGTTTTTTTTTTTAAAGACGGTATAAGATGAGGGTGTGTTGGGTTGTAATTAAATATGGTGTACATCATCGGTTCAACAATTCGTGATCTGATTATTAATTTTTTTCTGTTCTATTAATTTCTTTTTATATGGAAATTATAAAAATCAAAAAAATTTATACGAAAAGTTTAAAAATACAAATTAAAATTCTGAAAATTTATTTAAGCTTAGTTTTAATGAGCATCAAATTCGAATACATCATATGATATTTTCAGCGTTTTCAGTTTGCGGGATATTTTAAATAAAAGTTTTGAAAATACTATTTTCATTTTTAGATTAAAAGATTTGAAAAACTGTGAATGTTAAAAGTATAAAATATGATTATGAAAGGGTAATGTTGAAAATTGAATTATCTTTAAAATAACATAATGCATTTATTAAAAGAATTAATCAAGTGAGCTCGATAAAAAATTTGGTTGGAGCTACACGAATGTGGGTTTAGGCAAATCGAAGAGAGATCAGAGAAAAAAAATTAAAGAGCTTAAAGCAAAATATCGGCGAGCGTATAGGAGAAAGAGAAATATGACTGATGAAGACTGACGACGGTGAGAAGTTAAAGAGGCAAAAAAAATTTTACGTATACAAGAGATTTAAGAAGATTCAAGAAGTGCAGAACAACTGAAAACTTGGAAATAGAATGCGTTCCAGTAGTACGCAAACGAGGTTGAAGAAGAGTGTAAGTAATGAAGAGCTGATTATTTTAAAATACAAAATGTACAAATGTTCACACAGAGACAACCAGTGATTATATTAAACGCAATTGACTAGGTCACTGTGACTAACCTTTAACGATCGATTTTTTCGAAAAGAAAGACGGAAACAGTTCGGAATCGTTTTTTTTTTTTTTTTTTTAAACTAAATGTAATTAATACTTAAATAATTATTTTAAAAATGAAGATTTAAACAATAAAGACCATAAAAAAAAATGATTAAAAACATTTTAACGTGTCTATATTAATAGTTGAAATTTAAGAACTATTTAAAAGAAACCCATAAGAGTTAAATGATAAGTTTAATATTTTTGTAAATTAGTCCACATTTAAACAAATTGTGTGACTTTTACAATGGTTTAATTAATAAAATATATTAAAAAAATCACAATTTACACAATTGTCAAATATAAATAATACGCTGACTAGTGTGGTTACACAGAACCATATACTCGTAAGGAGGGATAACAGTTCTGTGTAACCAAAAATAATCAGCGCATTATTTATATCTGTTGTGTAAACTGTGACTTTATTTTATATTTCGATTAAAATATTTTAATATTTTTATTTATTACATATAATTAAATAGCATATGTAAAACTTACACATTCCTGGTGCACACATAATTATTCGAGATATGATCACTTGACTAATTCCCTTGACAGCTGCCAGCTGTAAAATACAAATAGAACTGTTTACCACATTTAACATCTAAAAGTGCAAAGTCTACAGTTACATAACTTGAAGCTCATGAAAGGATTACGAATGCATAATGTAACTCTTACTCGAGAGGTTCCGCATTTGCTGCCATTCTCGTCAAGCAAATCGATACCTTTTATGATCTCGGTTTGTCGCATTAAAGGAATGTTGACAAAATTAGCAGCAGCCACAGCAACAAAAGGCACATAACGCTGAAATATGAAAATTTGCAAATGAACAAAAGGATAAACAGTCAGCAGCGAAAATTATGCGCACGATGGAACTAATAAATAACAGAATTACTTAAAATCAGTTACTATTTTACATTCCACATATTTAACAAAATTCATTAAAACAATATTTTTGCATTTCCACCAATAAATTTATTTTCAAAATTATTATTAAAAATGAAAAATATCTGCTTATTCGTCTTTTGACAGAAAGCATGTTTTGGAAAAAAAACTGTAACATTTTAAGCAATTAATCGATTGTTTCTAAATACAGTTATTATTGAAATTTAAATGTATAAATGTAAAAAAGTAATGATTTTTATGAGAATCATCGGGAGCAAATAAATGACAAACCAGTAACAAAAAATTGAATAGAATTACTTGTAAAAATGGACTAGCGTGTTTGTTTAAGTATGATTTTGATTTGATAGCCGTAAAACACGCAGCAACAGTTGCCGATGCATACGCTACACCCATCTGCGTCGTAGTTAAAGGGGAATTCGCATTTCTGTTAGTATAATTCACCAGGGCATTAAAGGATTGGTTTACCCATTGCCAAAATAATACCGCTGTATTTGTTCTATAATGTACATATTAATAAAACACAATTATTATACAGAAAAATAGCGCCGGTTAAAATAAGGAAATTACATACGAAAAATAAACCGTTCACCAATCACCAATGAATAAAAATACTTAAATCGCTATGTTAAAAAAAAAAATATATATATATATATATTATATACACACACACACAACTAAAACAAAGTTATGGACTGCACACGGGTATACAACACAAAGTAGTATTATGAAAAGAAGTTAGTAATGCGCATGCGAAATTGAGCAATTTCACTAAATCATAGCGTTTTATTTTTATAATTATTATTATTATTATTACTATTACTATGCTCAAGTTAAATATGTATAATTCGCATAAATCATTTTTTAGCTTTTGTACATTTTTTTAAGTCGCAGTTTCATTTATTTTAGTACATATTATGCTACTTTTTCCAATCATTTATTCCGGGAGATTATTTGTTTTTTGCCATAAACTTGTTCATATTTTTATTATTATTATTTAGTTATTTAAACTCACTGTTACATTTTTACGTTGAAAAAAGCTTTAAGTTTGGTCCGAATAATATAAGGCTATATTTCTACTTTGCCACTGTAATCTATTTTATAAATTATATCCTTTATCTACTTTAAATATTTTATTAAGTTCTGTTAGCGTTATCTGGGAAAGACGCAAACGTTTTAGATGTTCATTTTATATTATTTAATTGAATAACTTAAAATTAATATTCAATATTTTTCGTTATCGTTCACTACCCTTTTTTTTTTTTTTTTTTTTTTTAACACAGGCATAAAGCCAGATAAGACCATACAATTGGCGTCAACATTATTATTTGCAAATTCTAACTTTGTATATAGACAATATTTCAATAGAATGTGCTTGTCTAACGTGTCCTGCGCTGAATGTTCGGTATTTGTTACACTACTCCCAGTAAAAGGTTGACTCTAGAAACTCCATTAATATTATCCTTTGTTCCATCTGCATATATTGCTTGAAAATTAACATTATTGGTTTCCGTTAATTTTTTACTTTTACATGTGTCAGTTCTTTGCGACTAATTAATAACGGTGGAACTTTGATTGCTGTACATCGTTTATTATCAAACAATGATTCTAAAGCACGCAGTTGCTTGCGTATATATTTTATTAGTCTTGATTTTTAAGTAAAATTTATTCGCTAAGAACGTTTGATATACAAAAATTAAACCTTCTTCAACTTCCATCTGATTTATTTGTATCGAAGTTGAATAAAAAAGTTTGAAATGGATTCTCAAAGCTCGATTTTGAATTTTGTCGCTCTTCAGTTAAGTTCATCACAGTAGAGTACTGAATATAGTGTTCTAACTAATTTTTATATAACATTAACGTAGAATCTGAATGCGATCCTATTTTGTTCCTAGTACTGCACGAATTATATTTACTGCTTTGTCCGCGTTTTATACAATATTAACTATTTCTTGTTTCCATCTTAACTGTCTAGTTGAATCGAATACTCGGGTGTATTTATTTTTTATTATTAATATCACAAATAATGAGTGATTTAAATGAAAATATAGTAAACATTAACTGGAATTTATCGACGTGTTAATGTGGTTTTCTCATCTTTTCTTTTTTAAGCAAACAATATAGTTTCACTATGAAATCTCAGTATTGCTCTTTTAATCAAAGTTCAGAACGGCAGAAACGGTTAATATTAAACAATTAATGAAAATACAATTTTGTAATGTTCTCTAATGTACAATGTGCATAGAATAATCATACTACATGGCATAAAATCCTAAAAATATGCATCACGAAGATAAGAAAGATGCGCTGACTGATTGCAGGTGAATGAGAAAGTCCTTAATGAACTTACGTACGTTCAACAATTAATATGAAAATTTAGATATTAAGAAACATTTAATAAAAAAAGAAAGTGTGCACTTTAATTTGAATACAGTCTGTATGTAACAAAAAAAATCTGACATGGCAAAAAAAAATTGTTAGAGACCGTATGCAATTAGTTTACTGGATAACACTTAAATAAACGTTTGCGATTAACTAAAAAAAAAACAAAAAAAAAAACATTTAATATAATTAAATAAACTTTAACATTCCAAACACACCCTTGTGTAATTTACTCTCAATTTCTCGGTAAGAAGTAAAAAAAAAAAGAGCAAATAACAATTACTATTTTCAACTTTATTTAGTTTAGTGAATTTACAGAATCAAAAGTAATGTTTAAAAAAAATATTCTGTATTAACCCTGATTACAAAAATGATGTACTATATTATCAGCCGAAGAAATCCTTTAATTATTTCGAGTTGTTTTTCTTTTTGATACATTTTAGGTACATTTGAAGGCAACAATAATAATATAATTGACTTACCAAAAAATTAATTAGTCTCGTGATAATTTTGAAACTAGTAGCCCATGACTTATGCCCTTTGTTTGTTAGTAATTATCTGATTGACAGTATGTAATGTGTTTTAATTAATATAAGCTACTTGCGAGAACATCACCATGCACATGCTTAAACCATATACAAGAACGGGATGTTTATAGCAAAGAAAAATTACCATTTATTAGCATAATATTTCTCTGTCGTATATATTAATTAGCCGACCATTTTCAAAGCCGCTATGTCACGAATGAATACCTAACGAGTATAATAAAACTAACGTATACACAACTGAATTATTCTGAACATATACTACAAGTAAATCATATTTATACACATAAATGTACGGTCGGAGTTCAAATTTTTATTGTTAAGATCATTAGCAATATTCACGCTTAACGATTAATCAACGTTTTAATAAAATTATTCGTGATAAAATTCTCCTCATCTGTTTACACATTACAGGTATAAATGTTTAGCAAGAAGAGGTGGCGGAACATTTTTAAAATTAAAATAAAATTCTTCTAGCAAAAATTGCTAAAATAAAATAATTACATACATGCATACACTAAAGACAAATCGCGACCCAAAGGAATGATTCCTTTAATCTTCTGTTTGTTGCAGAAAAGTCCAAAGGGATAATGCTAAATTGTAAGAGCTTCACCAATCCAACTAAAACCGTAAATGAGCCGATAAGATAAAAGAACCAATTCACTGTTTGCAATTTCAGTCATATCGGGATACGTATTTACATTAGATGACCAAATAGCAATCGGAAAGGTGCGACCAATTAGGATACTCTGTCTGTTGTCCAACAAAATTTTCTCCACCTTGCCATTGTTTTGGTTTCCGTTTGTAGTGAAGCGCCAAAATTTTTACCCTTATTAATTGTAATTAATTTACATTTGTCTAAAATTAAAAGTTGACGAACATATATATATTTAAAAAAAAAAAAAAATGAATATAATCACAGATCAATATGGTAATGGGTATGAAATTCATCTGGAAAAAAACTAATTTTAACGGCTTCATCAAATACAGCAAAAATAAATACAAGATGGCAATTTTTTTTTTGCGCAGATATCTTCCTAAAGTCTTATGAGACTTAATACTTATTGTTAGAAATCGATCAAATGAAATGTTTACTTGAAAATTACAAATTTTTAAAAAGTGACGTTTTTATACAATACAAATTGAATAAACTAATTTGCCTATATATAAGAAATCTGGATCGTTTTTAAGTTACAAAATCAAGATTTCTTCGTTCATTTCCACGTGCTCTTTTTTACTTTAATAATCATTAATTTTTAAGATACTTCGTCGAATTTATAGCATATAAAAGAAAAATAATCAAAGACTTGATGCTATTTCTGACCAGCATCATTTTTACAAAGTTTTCTTTTTCGGAATAGCTGTTAGACAGGTAAAATAAATTATTAGAAAATTTAAAAAAAAAAGTGTTATTTAATATAAACAATTAATTAATACACTAATGACTACAAACAATTAACAGATTTCGGCACAGGCATTAATTATTATATTTGTTTCCCAAAAATGATTTTGTAAAAATATAGCAAGCTCCATAACTTAGTTACGTTAGTACATAAAAATTATGACGAAAATAATTGACAATTATTATGTTATATATCAGTCATTCCCCGCGTAACATGATAAATAAAAAGTAAACGAAATAAACACATTCTCAAAAAATAAATTTAGTTCGTTAAGGATGACTGAAAACCCTTAAATTTAGTTGATATGTATATCGGAATTAGTTAACAGTTCGATTGGCGATATTTAATAACGATCGGACAGAAATCATTCCCTCAGTGAATATAATGGCTTAGTTTGTTTTTCATTTATGGGTTTCCAAATTATTTATTTATTTATTTTTAATGTTTTGGGGGTCGCAAAAATTAGTAAAATTGACTAATGGTACTATAGTTAATACTGTAATTATTTTCTTTATAAATTAATGACTTAAAACTTTAATTAAAAAAAAAAAAAAAAACTAGAGTTAACATATGAATTTTCTGTAGTTTTAAATTTTGTCAGGTTCTACTGTGATATTTTGCAGTCACTCCTGTTCCAAAAATAATCACTAATTGTCATATGTCACTAACTACATTGCTTACAAACTTGAATGATCGCGATCCTATTTGTTGATAACTTTTTCATCTATTGTGCTAATTCTACTGAATAAATGTTTCTGCTTTGTTTTGCTCTATAACTTTGTTATTATTGTTATTATTAAAACTGAAATGTATCGGAAAATTAAAAATATATATTAAATATACCAGAGATAAAATTTAAAACAGATTACAAATTTAAAATTAAATATTCACTTACTAACGTGCAACAATAAATAAATTACGACATAATAACAGTTATGTAATTAATATGAAGGAAAGAGTTAAAGTTAAGAAAAATTAAAATAAATAAATGAATTATGTAAACAAAATTTGAAGCACTGCATAAAGCACGTAACGAAATACGAAAAATATTTTTATTCGAATAATATATTTATTCTTTTATTTCCATATTTACGGTGTTTTATTTAAAAGTATTTAAAAGGTATTTCATTTTATTCTATTTACAAACGCATTGTTTTTCTTTTTTCTATAGGGAGTACACCGCGTACCTCCTTTAACTACCTAGCTATCAGTGTACACAGATCTTAAATTTATTAAATAGATTCTTCAGATCGGCAGAATGAATGAATGATTGGAGTCTGATCACAACGAGCATCGATTAGTGATATTACTTATTTGTGATATAAATTAACATTCAATTATTGGGAAAACAGAAATTATATCGCAACAAAGTAAGTATTGTTGAAATAAAATTTAATTCATACGAAAAATTAAATTATGACAACTAAAATTAAAATTTAAAGTTTTGCTGATGATAATGAAAATATTAATGTTTTTTCTATATTAACAGTGACATAACAATTACAGTTAATGGCTATAAAAGGAGATTTTTTTTTTTTTTTTTTTTTTTTGAAACATTTAACAAAGAAGGGTTATGTGTTTATGTATTATCCGTGTCAAATAACTGTTCTAAATTTTAATTAATTAGTAAGCAAATCCAAAGGAACCACTTAATTAAAACAATTGGCATGGTCAGAATAAATCTTTAAAAAGGCCGATTTCTTAGAGCTATCATGTTTTGCCGCCAGACATTATTCACCAATAGTTAAGCTTTGTCGCCGATGTTTTAACAAGCAGATGTTCATTTTTAAAGCCAAGGAAAAAATTTTCGCTTTCGCTGATTTCTTAGACATTTATTTATTTTTATTTATTCAACCAATTAGAATTAACTGATAAAATTTTAAAAAAGTTATAAGAAAATTTTGTAATGAAATTATTACAAAAAGTTGAATTAAAATAACAAATGCATTTTTTTTCTTTTTTGCGTGTAAGCGATAAATGTGTTATCTTAATTATTATTGAACATATATCATATTTTCCCCTAAAATGTTTTATATTACATTTAATTTTTATTACCGTATAACATAGTAGGCAAAAAGATTAATATACTCATTTATTACGTCATCCCATTATTCCTCATCGATGGCAAACCGTAAATTTTAGTGTATAGTTTGTTGTTTTTTTTGGGGGGGGGTCGCCTGTCGAGGGAATTACCCAGCATTAGGTTGTATTAGTGAGAGAGAGGGAGAAACGATTCTATTACTGGAGATGGAAGCAATGAAGGACGCTATAATAGGAATGATTGTCGGGGATGGAAGTAAAATAAAAGAAGCACTGTAAGGAGTAGGCAATCCGAGTTTCAGGAGTTGACTATAGATGTGAGAGCGTTCTATAGATACAGACGCGCATTCAAAGAAGATGTGATTTGTGTCGCAGAGTAGATCAGAATCATCCGGATGGAAAGAACAAGAAGACATAGAAAAGCGAAAAGAGGATTGCTCTTTCTGTTGTATTATCTTGAGTTAATTTGACTTTCTGATTAACTCTCTGGTCGTTCATAGTTACTCCAATATTTTTACTTCTTTTTCGTGTATTGGTTGCTGTTGAATTATCTTCTTCCTCTATTATTTCGTTAGTTTTTGTGTATTTTCTCTAATTTGTTCTTTATGCTGGTTGGAAAGACAAATATTGGACAGGGCGGCTTCTAAAGAAATGAGAGAATCGTTGAGGTCAGCATTAGCTTCTGAAATGGACCTAGAAGTGGAATGTAGAACGATATTGTCTGCAAAGTATAGGGAAGATGATTTAAGAGGAAGGCGAGCAATGTTGGAGATATACATATTAAAAAGGATACATCAACGAAGGAGGCAATAGTATAACTTTTGTTTATGAAAGATTTATAGATATCAGCAAGGAGAAAACTAATGGAATCAGGAGGACCCAACCCCGGATGTATAGTTGCCGACGGCAAAACAAATTAAATCCCGATTTTTTCCATTACCAATATAAAGTTGCATTATATATATATATATATATATATATATATATATATATATATATATAAAAATGCACGTACATACACAATAAATAAAGGAAATATGAATTGTTACCTATAAAATGACAGCATTACACCAGTTATAGCCATTCCGCCTGGTACTTGAAAACACATTCTACCAAATAAATTCTGTTTTTCTCCGGTATCTGGATGAAAAGCACTTTCATATAATCTTTTCGCGTACAATGCATCGCTAACAGTGGTACCTTCAGGTTCTTTTCCTATCCTAAATTACCAATTTTTCGCATTAAAAATATTCCATTCCAATCTTTAAAGGCACATCTTATACAGATATTCACTAAAACCAATTAATGTATTATAAGCTTTAAAAAGTGCAAATTAATAGTTGACAACATCTAAACCAGTGGTTTTCAACCCGCAGTCCCTTAACACTATTTCTCTAACCCATCTTTTAAAATGAAATGTATGATGCCATTTTTCTAAAGATTAAGTGAAGTGTTGACGCTTTTATTGTTTTACAAAATGTAAAGTAGTCTCATATGTCCTTCGTATGGAATAATGGATATTTTGGAGTTTAATTTTTTCATAGTGTACTTAAGGTTCCAATGGATCCGAAGAAATGGGGGCCAGTAGCTTTTTTTCGGCTTTTCCAGATTTTTCTGGCATCTCATTCGATTTCAAATTGAGTACACCCGGGAATATATCATATAAGAAAACTTTATCATATTGCGGTCAAGTTTATTGCGATCTATTACACTAAGGCCATCATGATTTTATCAGTTATTATTAAGACAATAATATTTATATATATATATATATATGTATATAAATAAAAATAAGTGATCACTATTATTTAATCCTTTGCTAACTTCCCAGATAATAAATAAGTCTTTTATATTATTTGTAAGTTTAATTCTTTTCCTGTATTATTACTTTATCCCATAGGAGGTTTCTAGAATTTAAACTAGTAATACGAACTTTTTAACAGGGTGACCATCCAACCGGGAAAACCAGGAAACTGTGAGTAAGTCGGAAATTTTGCAAACCGGGAATGAGTTGGGAATTTTGTTATAAAACCGGGAATAAAGTAAAAATAACCAAAAACCAAATATTTTTAATAAGAAAAAATTATTTAGAGCGAAAAATAAATGCATTTTTTACTGTACTTCACACTTAAGAATAAATTACGAAATTCTATTTTATTCATATAACAAGTATGCTGCGGCAGTCAAATATTACCAATAATAACAAAAAATTACATTCTTCTTTTTGTACAATTCTAGTAATCAGGAAACCAGGAATAAACCGAGAATTTAAAAATTATATTTGAGTGACCACTATTAAGTCATTATCTTCTATATACATATTTAATATTTGAAAGTACGATGTTACTAGCTTATTAGGTGGTTATAAGTCAGCATAAATGTTATCTCGTATACAGTTCATTCTTAAACTATAATATGTGTATCACGTATGTATATAGTATTAATAGGTAAATTAGATCGGTATATTATTATTAATTTACTGTGTGTAATTTTTTGATAATTGTTTGGTATATAATTATTACAATATTTATCACATACGAATATAATATTGATATTTTGTGTAATTATATTCGTAAGTAATAAATCTCTCGCTGCTTTACAATGATTTTCATTTTACCGAAGTATTCTGATCGTTATTTGTGTACTACTGAGCTATGTTTTTGTACATAATTTTTCTGTTGCATTTCTAGTTTAATTTTATTGATGATTCGGGTAATTTCAATTTTAGTACCCTTATCTGATACATTTTGGTGCATCTGATGCAATTGTGTTATGATTAAGTTTATACCTATTTGATCAAATTTAGTAATATGTTTAATCGTTCCTATTTTCGTAATTTAAACACCCTGATTCCGTTTTATGCTGGTTTTCTATTATTTCTCTAGTTGTTGGTAATGCTCTTTCTGTTGTATTATTTTGAGTTAATTTGACTTTCTGATTAACTCTCTGGTCGTTCATAGTTACTCCAATATTTTTACTTCTTTTTCGTGTATTGGTTGCTGTTGAATTATCTTCTTCCTCTATTATTTCGTTAGTTTTTGTGTATTTTCTCTAATTTGTTCTTTATGCTGGTTTCGCACGACTTTCTTTTCCTATTGCCTGCATTATTGCATGTTCGATTTCTTCGGCTATATAATTTTCTTCATCTATTTGTTGCATTGTATTTTTATTTGTGCCTTCAATGTCCATCTCATCCGAACTAGTTAAACTTGTTGCTGCTGTAAAATCGTTTTCACCTTCTTTCTTTGTACGTTCCTTTCCTTTTGTGTAGATGAATGTCGTCGTACATATTTAATTTATTATTACCGTGGTCTGTGCTGATAAATATATTCTGAATTGTCCGTTATGGAACGTTACTATTATTGAATCTAGTATATTATCTTCATTCTTTTCTTTATCTAATTCTTTTTGTGTTACATACACGTGTCTTATAAAATTAAAAACACGTTTGAAACTTTGCTCATGTAGTCCCGTCTTAATAATTTTTAGTCCTACTTGTTTTTCTTCTATTACTATATGCAGTACGTGTGGCGATACATTAGACAAAATTATTCTTTTCATCGGATTTAATAATTTGTAAACTCTAAATTCGCTGTTTTCAATTTTTAAGGCGTAATATTCATGAGCAAATTTTCCTGCTTGCATTTTATTAGTAAGATATATACATATTCTATTGTTCGATATTCTGGACGCGAATAATACATCATTAGCTCCAATCAATTGTTCCACCGCGTATACATATTCTTTCAGTTTAATTTCTGCAATTGCACGTATAACAATTGCTCGATTTCTTTCAGAAAATTTTTGTTTTTCATCTGCTGTACTGGGCTAGTTTTGTATTGCGTTAATTCTCCATCGAACCGTATTATAATTCAACAATACATTAAAAAGGTTAGTTTATGATATTTCTCTTAACTAATAATTGATAAATACTATTCGATATTATCGAATTACCTCTAGTCACACTTAGTAATTTACACTCCAACCAAAACAATTTAGACGAGAAAACAATCAATCGGCATAAAATAAAATAGTTTTTACTTAAAACCACAAACAATTTTAGAATTCCTTTTCATGCATTAATTTTAAAAACAATTGCTAACATTCAACACTTAAGTCCATCGCTTTTTTTTCAAAAGATTTTATGTTTGCCGCGATTTTTTTTTTTTAACGTAAATATATTTTTGGGCTGGATACACGAATTTTTTCTGCACAGCTTAACCTAAAAATTCGCAAACAAAAGAAAACCAAATCGGCACACGCGGATGGAATTACATTCTATTGTTGATTGTTAAGCGATTCGGATTATGTGCACCTATACTCGTGAACACGATTTAGCGTTTTATACTCAACAGAAATTAATGTATTTAATAATAAATCGAAATCTTGAATACAGACAACTTGAACATGTTTTGAATTCAAGCAATTTTCACGATACTTAATAGTACAATTGACGTCACTGCATTCAGATGTTGTATGAATTATTCAACTGGGTAGCAGTATGTGTCTTGTTTTTCCAAATTAATGTTGATTATTATTGACTACCGATTTTTTTTTTTTTTATTTTACGAATAGACGTAAATCGCTACTGTTCTGTTTAGTATTATATATTTTTTTTCAGAGAACGATTGTCTCCTCCCATTCTCAGTACTTCATACCTTGTGATTTTCTCCGATCCGCGGAAAATAAAATAAAATATAAATATGCCGACGAATTCGTAAAGTTTGAAAACAAATCCATAATTATTTGTTCCCTGTAAAGCGAAGAAAATTTCTTTCTTTACTTATTTTTTTTTTACACGCCTATCTCGACAGCCATCGAAAAATTATGTGCTCTTATTTGTAATTACAATTGCGCGACTATTTTTTTTATTCACGCATAACTTTTGACCGTGTAGAACAGTTTTAATGATTCTTTCTTCATTTGAAAGTCAGTGGTGGTACCATACGAGCATCAATGAATATCGGTGAACAAAGACTGAGTAGTCATCAAATAATGTGAAAAAAGGGGGTAGAGAAATTTTACTAATATAAGACACTTAAAATATTATCAACGTTATTTACGATAAAGAAAATATAGACTGAAAAGGAAATGAATTTTTAATCTCAATAAAAAGATTAGAATGTTATCAAAGTTATACACTACGGACAATTATGAATCCGAATAAAGAAAACGAATTTGAAATCAACGCTCTTTACAAGCTTATCACTGACATAAATATCACGTTTCGAATGATTCTTTGTTTAATTAAAAGTGTACCGCTCAAGTGGTAGCCCAACATATAGGTATCACTTAGGACCGGTTAGTTGAATGGTCGCCAAATGATGTTAAAAAAATGAGCCTCCTTAGAGGTGTACTATATTTACTTAATATAGCCAGACTAAATTTAGTTTTTATTAAAATATAGGGAAAATATGAACTTCTAAAATTTTAAAACTAAAGAAGCGACAAATACGGATTAGTTAAATTGTGATCAGTGTTAGTTTCCTATCAAAATGAAGATTCGAATAAATATAACGAATTTTAAATCTACAAAAATTCACTAGCCCGTCACTGATGGAAATATTATTTGAACATTATCTCGAATCAATAGAGTGCAGAAAGTAGCAGCCTTTTTGGTTACTTTATCATTCGTATCAAATTATATGACAAGATAGACATTAATAATTAATTTTAATTCAAAATAAAAATTTAAGTTCTTTTACAATATTAACCTAAGAGTGGCAGAGGTGGACATAAATAATTAATTTCAATTTAAAATAAAGCATGGGGTGATTTTATCAATAGTCATTCGGTCCTTCAACAAATGTAAATGATATAAAACCACCCCATGCTTTATTTCGAATTGAAATCAATTATTTATGTTCACTTCTTCACTCTTATGTTAATATTGAAAAAAAAACCTAATTTTTTATTGCGAATTCAAATGAATTATTAATGTCTATCTCTTCACCTTTAGGTTAGTATTAAAAAAGAATTAAAATTATTCTACGCTTTTTAACGCATGTTGCATATAAAACATCTGTTTTTAGTTTTTTAAACTATAATTTTATTTTTAATTCTTTAGTCTTGAAGGAAATGTAACAGAAGCATCATATTTAATTATAATAATTTTCTGTGTTTAACTAAAGTTATAATTACGCTATTCCGTTGTATCTACAGTTCACCTTTTCCGTAAATTTAACAATACAATACAGTAATCTAAATCTATTTCTGTTTGGCTTATAGAAAACGAATGACTGTGTGGTTATACCCATTAAATTATTTCTAATCATTATTGTAATGTGAATTTAGTGCCTACTCCATAAATTTAATGTTGTTTAAGAGCAACCATAATATCCTTATGTATATTAATCTGAAATATATTGTTTTTTATCAGATAATTTTTACTTTTTAGTGCATTTTTGTTAAATTTTTATAGTAAATCTTGAAGACAGTATTTTTTTTTTTTAAATAATTTTATTAATCGCTATTTAGTCATTTTTTCATGTAGATATTCTATAAAAACTATTGAAATGTAAATCAACAAAATTAAAAAAAAAAAACACTGGTTTTTAATCTACTGCATGACAATAAGGGATATTGTCATATAGTAAATTAAAAAACAATATTATTTTGGCAAAGGTCACGATTAGAATGGTAAACTTATTAACGTGTTTTCAAATAAAGTTTAAACATTTCCCACGGAAAATTAAAAATTAAATCTCCATTTCATAATATTACACATATTTACAATACAAAGACATAACAGTAGGCTGCAGCAAACCAATTATTATAATAATTCCAAATCGACTTATTCGAATAGGAATGAAATCCGCATATACATAAACGTATACACGATGAGTTTAAATTTTATAAATCACTAATGCAACCATTGTTATTTAAAATAATAATAATAATAAACAATCATTTCGGTTGAAAGTACATCAATTATATTTACGATTGACGTTTTAGAAAAGATTGCATCTTTCAACATTAGGAACAGTTTGTTCTCCTGATGATGGGAAGTGCAACCTTCTTCGTGAAGTTAAATTATTTAATATAATTTGAATTGAAATATTAATTTCTAACGTTAGTCAGCGCAGAAGTTTCAAAAGTTTAATGTAACAAAAAATACTTACTTGTACAGATTTCTCAGTTCCTTCGCTTTATCTAAAGATTTATCATCTGCTAGACATAGATTCGGATTGGTTACCCAGAAAAAATATTTAAAACGGCCCTGAAACGTGTTGAGATCCCAAGGTGCGGCATCGATATTAATGCGGTTACTGTTGTTATCCAATGATGTCTATATATAAAGCAAATAAATATTTTCAAATAATAGTGCAAACATTAAACACCAAAATTTTGTAAATTGAGACATAATATTGAAATTTATAGAACTTATTACATTTTAAATACTGCGCTGATGCAGTTTTACTATTTCGTAGATACCTGTAAATACGTTCGATGATTATATTATCTTTGTTTAATTTACGGTTTGCACAAGTTTTAATTGTTCTCATTTTACTTTCATTACGATTTCCGTTGCAGCTTTCATTACATAAAAATGTTACGCCTAATCGATACACAATTTTCATGTTACTCCCAGTGTAAAAACGTCACAACCAATTACAACCGACTCTTCTTATGAACACTATGGGGGGTTCAGGAGTTGTCACCATGGCGAGGTCCGAAGGATCTTGTATATATGTATGTTTGTTTGTTTATATATATATATATATATATATATATATATATATACACACATGTATATAACGCACACATATATAAGCACGTATAAACTTTAAGCTACGATAAAATTGTATAAAAAATCTTCCTAAACTAACTAAATCAAGAACGTGTAATGACTCACAATTCTGTTAATACTAGTTTACAATATAACACAAAGTGATGATATGTTTTTCTACTGTTTTTCTAGTGGTAGGCTAGAAAGGAAAATATTTCTTTATAGGTTAATTACAAAAAATATAAATTAAATTCTTGATTACAATTTTCTAAACTTCTATTATTAAATTTCCCGAATAAATCTGCATATTTCAATGCACGCGAAGACAAATACTTCTGTAAACGACAGTCTGTTTGATCATTTTACTAGATAAATTCTAAATGTATGATTCTAGATAATTGCGTGCTAAACAATAATTTAACCTTAACAAAATTTTCTGAATTCCTTATCAAAAAAAAAAAAAAAAACATCCTTTCACTTTACTAATGATATACTGTAAATTAAGTTTTATATCTAGTATTACCACTAAAAATCCATACTTTTGTCTCAGCATCAAGAATTATGGAATTTTCATAATTAAGATCTAAGGATCTGGAAAAAATACTGAAAGTTAGTTCCTTTCTCTATTTGGGGCGATCTGCCATTACTTTCTCAGATTTCTCTGGTACTCAATTATTTCAGAGATTAGGTGCATATATGACTTAGACAGCAACACATATCGGGAACGAGAAAACTCACAAAAACGCATGATACTTTTGGTTTGATAGCCAAGCACCTTCACTACTAGACTACTGTACCGCCTTAATATTACTACTAGATTATGAAATTTAATTTCGGTGTTCAAAATGAAACTTTTCGCACTGTGCGATACGTTTACGTACAAAATAAACACGTAATAACGTTTCGATTTATTAACAGGTAAAGTATTTCTCATGCCTGTTAAAATAGCTTTTAAATAAGCAAATCAAAGAATAAATTAAACATATCTGGTCTGTTCAATAAAATGGAACGCATTCTTAGAATTTCGGACAAAATAAACTACTTCAGAGACCTGTCCACTGCCCCTGAGGTGTAACCAATTAATATTATTAAAGTCATCACTACTAAATGTCTTTTCGTAAATCCACGCTGATGAAAAAACATTTCATTTTTATGTGTGTAACAACAATGATTACAATCAATTTCAAGAGTAGTCTTACGTGAGTACACTAGCGTTGCATATAACAACTGTTATGACACCGTCTACATCTGTACAGCTAGAACGAACGAATGGTTAATCATTTACGCTCAGAATTGAGTATGGCGTGACAAAGAACAATATACACTGCTCTATAATGTTTTCAGGTTTAGTCTGTCGCCAGGTAAAAAATTACAACAAGGAAAAGGCGAATACGGAAGCGCATATTTGTACGAATTTATAAAAATTAATGATAAAAAGTAAAAGAGAAATAAAAATAAAAAGGGGACAAAGAATAGTAGAAAAAAAAGCCACTAAACCAGCGAATTTAACGTACCGGCGCAATTAGCCCGTTTTTAAAATTTGTGCGCATGTTACTCTGTCGCGTTTTCGTTTTCACTCTACTTTCTTTTTATATCCCTTTTAGCTGATGATGAGCTAGATCAGAAAACGTTATAGATAAATATATTGTTGCATACATTTTAGTTTTGTTTACTATATGGGTAATAAATATTTTAGTATTTAACAAATTCAGCGAACAAGTTTTGAATTTTACAATATTATTTTTAGTTTTTAAAATATACATTTTCGAACATTTTTCTTAAGAGTAAAATATACAGAGAGATACGTACATAGACCTGTAATAGTTGTTTTTGGTCTTTTTTTTACTTCATTACTTCATATGCGAATATTTTTATTTATTAATTACACAGCTGTTAAGATCTTAATAAGAAAGTCGTTTGAATGCTTTAAGGGAATACAATATATTTGTTTCTCGAAAAATCCGTTCAGTTTAAATATGATTGCAGTGAACCCGTTATTTGAAAATTAATTACTTCTTTTTCCTTAAAGTAGCATATGGCTCTAACTCTAACTTAATTCAGGTGGAACCTGCATTGTACTACTTATACAAAATGGTTTATCGCTAATTTCTAATGTTTAACAATAGAAATGTTTATAACAAACTCTTCGCCAACATATAGGAACTAGGACACCAAACCGTTCATTTTTTGCCTCGGTTTAGTTTTAAAATTTCGGTTTAATTTTTCAAGATATCGAATATTATCAGTTTGTGTTTTCAATCATTCGGACGTTAGAATAACAAATGTATAATTTGCACAAAAAGAAGCATTCCTTAATGGTAGGATATTCGATGCGATAATCACGTACCGAGAATTCTATTGTTAATCTTTATTTAAACGTAATAAATCACATTAATCATTGAAAATTTCTTTTATTTTTTCACCACCAGGTTCAAATGTACAAACAGCTTATAAAATAATTATCCTGATATAAATGCAGTAGATTTATTCAGAAATTTAATATTTCCCCGAATTTTCTAAACATTTTAATCGGCGTTTGAATTACTTTTATAAAAGGAACATTTAATTATCGTATTTTCTGATTAATCGACACACGTATAATTTATTTAATGATCTCTGCCGCAGGAGGCAAAAATTAAATATTAATTGCAAAAGAATAATTTACAATACTAAATTATAAACGTAAACTTGAAAACATCGTTCTTCTTCTCTAATTACATTTACATCCTATGGCGGGACAATAGGTAATCCACAAAGATAGATATGAGTAGAAATACTGTCCTGCGTTGGTACTCCCATTAAAAAAAAACAAATATCACAGTTTGTTTGTATAGATTTTAATGTGAGATTTATCTTTTTAGTTGCCATGTTTGGTCGATTTGAGTGAAACTGTAGTTTATCTGCATATTCAATACTATACAAATGAGTTATTTCATGCACCGACTCAACAACAGTCTCCGTAGATGCATAAATGATCTTAGAATTTTTGACTAAAATCATTGTACTATAGCGCAATATTCGAGCTCAAAACAGAGGATAACGGCTACGTACGTCCAGACTGGTCTTAGGATTGCTTTAAACAGTTTAGATTCCAGCGATAGTTCAGATCGGTAACTAAATAACTATTATAATATCGAACCCCAACGTAAACGTCAGTATTTGAAAAAAAGTGCTTAGCACAAGTACCAGTAGGCTGATTTTAATACCAGACCATTATAAAGTGATATTTTGATATTATTAGATTTAAAAACAAACAAAAGTATTTCATAGGTTACTGCAGTAACTGAAAAAGCAAGAAACGCTACACCAAGAACTATTTTAAATATACGGCCCCCAACAGAAATTTACATGAATCTTAAAAAGATAAATTATTATTTAAAACGAAAAACAATACACAATTCACTAGATTAATTTATGCACGTCAAAATAAAATAAATGAAATCTGCACACTTAGCTAATGTTTTAACAAACATAATATATAAAATAAAAAAATTGTAAAAAAAACAGTATACGTTGACAACGTGCTTTGTGAACCTAATGCGACCAATTTTAATACTTTCGAACGTATGAGAACATATTACTGTAACGATATCAGTATGAGATGAAAAAATAATTATCCATTTGTTTCGTATAATATAATGATTGTCATTAAAATCTATTTTAAAAAACACATAAAATCGATTATGTTAAATCGTCTAGTTCATAAACTTGGTTAATATCAATTTCACTAATAACAAGCTATTATTGTTTTTAAAATCATATGTACCTTACTCCTAAGGCTTTGTTCACTTATTTAAATAAAAATATGAACCCGATTTTATCAATTAATAATTATAAATAATCAAAATTAAATAAAAAATATTCCCAATAAACACTCAATAACATTATTTTCGTGATAAACAACTAAGCGATTGTATGTGTATCTACTAACAGAAATTTAATGATTTCTGGTACAACTGCTGGATAATTTATTTTCAAGTGCAATCGTTAAATTAAACTAGCTCAATTTTTTCCGAAACATTACAACAAAAAAAAAAAAAAAAAAGGTTTTTTCCTTTTTTTATAGATGCGATGTATCTGAAATTCTCTCCCCCTCTTTGAAATAATTTTAGAAACTGCTTCGATGCATTTTAGTCGGTTTTTGTTAGAATAATAAAATATGAATCAGTAGCCTTAGGTTCCAGTTGCATATGTATATAAACGTTACTTTCTGCAAAAATTATTAAAAACTACAAATACACATAGTAATTGAAATTACGGAATCAAGCAGGCATTTAGTTATAGAATTTAAAACAGTATGCGTACGTAAATTTTAAAAATACTTTACAAGCTAATGAAAATAATTTACCATTAGAAATTCTGGAAAGAACTACGTTGAAAAAAATAGTTACACTTATTAATAACAAACTAACTTAAGCGTTCCGCCCGATTTACTTTTTTCTATTCTTAGAAATAATAACATTAATTATATAACTGATGGCTGATAATACAATTATTGTTTTGCAAAATTTTAATATTGTCTGTTAAGTAGCCCTACTAATATTGTACAATTTTATTATAAAAATTTTAATTAAAAATAGATTAACTGATTTAAACATTAACGTTTTCTAAAAATGTTGTTTTAATACGTTACAATATTTTTCGCAAGATATTCTAATATTAATTAATTTTTATTTATTCCAAATATTTTAAAGTAATAAATAATAATAATTATTATATTACTTTTTGAAAGTATTTTTAATTTAATAAATACTTTTTTAAACTGAGATATATTTATTTTCAAATAATAATTGCACTGTTGCCACGAAAGGTACAAGTAAATAAAGAGAAGGAATAGTTGCCTAATGTATAATAGAAAGAGAAAAACGAATTTTTAAATCATGGTTTAGAAAGGATTTGCCAGCAGTGGTAAATAACGATCAATTTTAATAATTCATCATTTGTTCTATTGTTGATAATAACATAGGATTGCGCATATGTTGGTGTGATTTTTGCCGTTATAGTATAGTGCGTTTGATTTCTAATTTTGTGCAGTAACTTCAATTTGTGTTCCTTCTGATCATTGGTAATTTATTACAGAGGAGTAAAGTATTCCATGAAAATGAATACTTTTTCTTTATTATACGGTATGTACAAAAACTTTATCAGTTACACATATTAAGTTTATATCGAGCTTATTTCTTGCTGCTAATCATTTTACATGCCCGAAAAGATCTGTGTACAGATATATAATATGTATAACAGTAATATTATTTTATTTATTATATTACGAGATGAACTTCATGGAAGAAAATGCAGCATTAAAAAAATGTATGTTTACTATTTTGAGACTGTTATTCAATAAAATTGAATGGTACAATTAAAAATTCGGAAACTATCGTAACTTCTTGTTTCGAAAAAGGGTAAAAAATATTTCTTAACAGTTATTTTAAATTTTATTAGCGTTGTGTAAAAGCTGAAATAGCTATTCGCGGCAAATAAACTTCGTAGTTGTGCTTATTCGTTATACATTGGTTTTTGTTACGTAAAGAGTAAAATAGATTATTGCGTTGTAGCAGTTGAAAGCAAAATGGCTAGTAAAGTGTACTAGTTAAAATCATGTTTTTTGAATTGCATACATAAAAAAAAAATTAGAAAATTAACAGAAATTAATTTTTAAAACATTGCGGAAGGGAAAGTAAGCTTTATTACAAAAAAACAATAATAAAAAAAAGTGTTGTAATTGATATTTGTATTTAAAATTTAAAACCAGTTAGATAGATCCATATTGTTTGTTTTATAGTTTTAGATTATTGATTGTCTCCGGTATCGAAAAGAGTAAAATTTATAAAGTGCGACATAATTTGATGAGAATTTCGTGAGGCGTGAGCTATAATATTTTTTTTTCTTATGAAATTTATTTTTCAACATTAAACTACATTTTTGTGAAAAAAAATCTTGAAAGTATATACTTTTGCCTTATATAATCAATTATATTTTAGTGAAATCGAGAAAAATTAGATTTTACTTTGTCTTACACAGTGAATTTTAAATTATCTAGTTTATTTTCATTAGAATAACTGCGATTTAAATGTATATACTTTAATGTATTCTATAAAAAAATAGTTTCCGTAATCACGAAAAAACCTCATTGATTGAATCATATTCAAAACGTATTCGATATAGAAATGTGACCTCACGTTGTACATCTTAGTTTCAATGTAATCACAAGTTTCCTTGACAGCATCGAGCATTTTTAATATTCAGAAATGTGTACCGGAAAGTTAAAAAATAGAAAATTGTTTATCATATTAAACAACAAGTGGAATACGACGGTTGCATTTGAGTAAACAAAATATACATGAAATATAATGATGAGAAATATAAAATTAAATTAGTGAGTCATTTATATACGGTGTTTCAGTTTACGTAATGTAAAGTTATAGATAATCGTAAGCCTCGGTGTGCGAATGAAACTAGCAAAGGTACGAGAGTTTTAGGTATTAAATTGGAAAAAGAACCAAGCTGTGCATTATGAAAAAATGGATAAATTTGCCGAATAGTAAACCTGTTATTAAACAGAAAAGGAGAGAAAATAACTTTAATAAAAAGTTGACTTGTTTTCAAAGCGTGGACTGATCTATTTTTCTTTTATTTATATACGTATGTAGCGTTCATAAAAGGGTGTTTTCGCCTGAAATAGAGTTTAAGAAATTTTAGTGCTGAGGTAAACATGACGTCGATGTGCATATAAATTACATACGCATATATGTGTATATATAAAAAGAGAGAGAGATAAAGAAATGAATTTGATATTGTTTCTGCAAGAACAGATGAATAAATCCCTGGAATAAAATCATTTATTTAATATTTTGTAATTTAATAGCATATGAAATAGCAACATCTTATTTATTTATATCAAGCAATCAGATGCTGTATTTTGTTGATAATTAGTGAAATATTTAAGAACGTTGGAAACCAGCTTTTATAATTATTTGGAAAATACTAATTGATAAAGCAGAATTGTGTTTTGTTCTCTTCCTATGAAATGTGTGAACTATTTAATGATTTTTTTAGACATTTTGTTAAAGAATGGAAACAGGTTATTAAGTCTGTACTAGGCGTTACATTTTAAAATTAAAAGTTTAACAGACTAGTAGCAAAGGGAATAAGAGGCAATAACTCCGACGGCTAAATATCTGGCTTTTCGTACAATTTTAAAAAGCACTCTATTAAAAATTGATTAGGCCCAATTAATCTTTTTTCAATCAGTTAGAACATTAACTAATTTAAACGTATCATTACGTAAAAACATTTCTTTTTTTTTTTTTGTTACATTAAAAGACGTGAAGCATGTTCTAAAGCACACAATTTGTTATCGTAATCATGTTAGAAAAAAGAAGATAAATTGCTCATAACTGATATTAGATGAATCGCTGAAGATAACAGGTAAAACAAGTTTAGTCAAGCTAATGTTTCATACGCCGAGAATTCCGTATGATAAGTTAACGATAACTATAATTTGCATTTATATAATACTAAATTCAAAAAAAAAAATAGGGAGGGGAATTTGATTTTTCCCGCTGCAAAAAGGAAAAGGAAAGTAATTGTTTGCGATTTTTTGAAATTATCGCCATTTCGAAAATTTCGTTAAGAAAATAAAATACGGTTTCGTTCCAGACAAATAGCGGTCTTTCCAACGATGTATCACATGCCGGGGGAAAAAAATATTTTTTTGCAAAATTTCGAGCTTTCGACGTCTCGAGCGTCTAATTTTAAAGCTGGAAAGCCGGATGTTCCGAATTAGAGAAATATACGGGAAAACCCGTATTTTTAACATTCGCGGCGCTAAGGGAGGACACGTCACTTTTCACGCTTTTTTGAACTTTTCTCATCAACTTTGAAAGTTCCGTTAATTAAATGACTCATGGTTTCGTTTTCAATAATTAGCGAGTTTTACAACAATATATCACATGCCCGGGAAAAAAAAATATTTCTTTCAAAATTTTTGAGCTTTCGCCGCTCCAATAGTCTGAATGTAAAGTTGTAAGCTCGGCTATATTTTTCCTATAAAGCGGTCGTTTATGCATATGTTTGAAATATGTTTTGGTTTCCCCAACTCTTTCGGGCTATTACTTACGTGAATTTTTTTTTGCTGTTTTTGCTCAAAGAGGGGACTTAAATAATTTTTTAACCGTAATTTTTTGATTCTATGAAAGGACTTCTGCATTTTATTTTATATTTTTAATTTCACCTTTAAAGGTTTATCTGGTGATCAGTTATGAATTTTTAAGTGATTTTTGAGGTCGTTTTAAAGACCATATTATATATTCTAGACGGTTTTTTGTTTGTTTTTTTTTTTGTCGCCCGGGGTAATCGGTCTGCTTGAAGTTAAGGAGAATTTTAATTGTAATTTATGTTCCAAATTTGAAGTTTATAAGTCAAAATCGTCCGTGAGTTATTGATATTTATTTGATATTTTTGTCGTTTCTGAACCATCTTATTAGGATTCCGTACATTATATGTGTACGGAATTCTAAAAAGAAAAAAAGAAAGCTTGCCGAATATAAAATAAATCTAACTATTCATGACAGGACACAAATTAAGAAGTTCTGTACAGTAAAGAAAAAAATAGAAATAAAATATTACTTGAGAAGGCATTTATGTATCGATTATCGATTGCTAAAATTAAGGAGGGAGGACAAACTAATCAAGGTTTTATAATGCAAATGATTGATGAGAATCCCTTGAGATATTGTGGAAGAGAATAAACTGATACTACTGAACAGGAAATTAAAATAGTGCTAGAAAATATAAAGAAAATGATATCTGTAAAATAAAGATCAACAAAAAATGTAATATCGCATAACACAAAGTTACTAAACATGCTATTCATAGGTTTATACGTCGAAGTAGTCATCCAACCGGGAAAACAGGGAATTTTTGCATATCGCGGAAAACCCGGGAATAAGAGGGAATTTTGCCGTAAAACCGGGAAAAATGTAAAAATAGCTAAACGATAGTTTTGATTTAAAAAAAAAAAGTCATTTGAAGCGAAAAATTAATGCACTTTTTAATGTATTTTACTTAATAAATTACAAAGTTCTTTTTTATTTATATAAAATATGTCGTGGCGGTCAAAAATTATCAATAGTAACAAAAAAATTTCGTTCTTCTTTTACAGTTTGCCTCTAATTTTTCGATTAAAAGATTTTTTTTATATCTACAGATTTATTTTCATGATGACTAATATTAATGTTTATTACCAGTACATTTTAGTTAAAATTTAACGAAACGTTTAAAAAAAAATTAAAAAACTTTTATGCATTTCAGTTTATTGGGAATGTTGAACCAAGATTATAATTTGACACAAATTTTCAGTTGAGGTAAAAACTATTGCTTACAGAGAAACGTAATTTGCAAATTTAATTCCACAGTATTGAAAAAATAAAAATAGAATGTTTTAATTGGTAATTTTTTTTTTTTTTGCGATACGAATAATCATGGTCGTGGTCGTTTCAAGAATTCAATTGTATTAAGCTCGTAAGTTTTTTCTACTTGTATAATATAGCTTCTTAATCAGCGAACTTAACTCTGAATCTAAATCAATTATTTGTAGTTCTGTTACAATAATAATCACCTATATGTTTATCGTACAAAGTAAACCGCTTTTGTAACAATATAAAATATTGTGTTACTTTTGCGTAGCTTGTTGTTAGATTTTAGAGAAAATGTTATATGTAGAAATTATAAAAAGTTTATTCATTTTTTTCCTAGATTTCTGCTTATAAATCTTTATAGATTCTTGACAAATCGTTTACCTCTCCAACAGCTTGATGGCTCCTACAGTATTAAAAAAAAACAACAATAAAAAACAATTCGAATTTCGTAAATATGAACACGCATACCTTGAATTATACAAGTGTGAAATGCTTCGCTTCATTCATCACAACGGTTAATATCGGTAACAGTTTTGGCCACTTAAAATTAATTTTTACATTGATGATTTAATAAAGGAGCGTACAATTTTGGGAGTATTTTTAGATTCTCTACTAATGAAAATAAAACCGTACAGGTAATTGTTCTTTACGGTCTAATTTAAATATTTGCTCATTATCAGAAATGAGCCTTCTCTCAAACTGATAGTAATATACATAAATTTAAAATTGACTTTAAAAATTATTATATTTAGCTTTAAAATCGAAAAATACGGACTATTGCCGTAATTGACCGACAAGAAAAATAGTATACATTTCGATAAAAAAAAAAAAAAAATTAACATTCTACAGTTTTTAATGTATATTTATATTTTTTTTTTCATTAATATTTTAGTCGATGTAAAAATTTAAAATATTCTTGGAATTTGTTGTTTTTTTTTTTGTATCCTTTACAGCCGTAACAAATATAATTTAATTTACACGTCAGTTTATACAGTTAGTTTAAAATGCTCGCATTTAATTTTTTGTAAATTGAAAATGTATTACGTGTAACAAAAAAGGTAAATGAATAGGTACATTTCGTGATCGTAATGTTCAAGATACGCATAGAGACGCGTAAGTTTCACGTTTCCTTCGATTTCTAGTTCCGTTTTTTATTCATTTTTTCTTGCAGATGTAAAACAAGATATTTTACGTTTTCTATGAATAAACCGCATTGATCAATTTACTCATACTGGTTTCCTACTATTTGCGATGAATATTCCAGTTATATTATCAATACCTGTTTTCTTCTTGATGCAATCAATATTCCAGTAGTTGAAAATTAGCAAACTCGTTTATTGGATACTTTCGTAAACAAATTAACCTTACGTGCTAGTTTTTTTATTTTGTTTTTTACCCGCGATATCGCTGAGTAAATTTATCGTTTTTAACATCACTAAATATGTTACACGAAAAAAGAGAAGTAAAAAAAAAAGCGTACAGGAAACTAGTTTCCATATCGGCTATTTTTAGTATGTATGTATGCACTGATAAGGTTTTGCGTAATTCTTAATAATACATGACGTATATATGTCATACTGTTAAATTAAATATTTGGCGGGTAAAAAATGTAATTCCTGAAATTTTCAATACTTCATTTAAATCTTTAATTCGAACAATATAAAATTAAAATGACTATAAATAATTTCTTAAATATAGAATATAATTAATAATACTACTATTAAACACAGAAACGTGCTCTAAAGTAACTTTATTTGTAGAATTTCTATAGATTATTTACATTTGTTTAGGAAATAGTGGACAAAGTGATTGTATAGTATGTGCAATATAATTTTGGGTTGTTTTTGTTGTCTTATTTTACATTTTTATTTTTACCCTGACAGTTAGTAAACAAACGATACTTATTACTCGGGTTGCAAACAGTGTGTGGTGTCGACTATAATTTGTAAATACGATGTATTTAGGATAGACGATAGAAGCTAATAACTGTGGGCAGAGATTGACTACTATTAATATCGTTGAAACAGGTTGTAAATAGAATAGTCAAGTGAAGATTGTTCATCTTAAATAAATGTATATCAAAATGATTTCATGAAATAACTTGTATTAAAAATTAAAAACCGTTGAAACCGATAAATAAAAAAATAATTTTGGTTATTTTTCGCTGTTTACATGGGGGGGGGAAATGATATGATGGTTTTTTTTTTTACACATAATTTATAGTATATATGTAATAATAATGATATAGCTTGAAATTTCTACTCTCATAACTATTTTAAAAATTACGTAGTTAATTACTCAAATATGAGAAACTTTGTAGCAGTAGTCTAATATCTTGTCATTAAATAGCTTAGAAAAACAAATTTTCATTAATAGTACACCTTTTCTTTTAAGAATACTTGTACAAAGTAAATTTGAAAGAAAAAAAAAACGAATGAACAAAAGAAAATTGAAGCATTTATATTGTCTTTACTTTTTAAGTCAAAATCATCAGCTATAGCAAAAAATTCATCTATTCAAAAATCAGTCGAGTTGAATTAAATGTGATTTAGTTTTAACTATATTAAATATTTTCCAGAGAAATGTATATTAGGAAAACTGAGTGATTTATCGATGCACTTTCCATTACAATTGATTACGAATAATTAATTAGAAAATAAATTATTAGGGAGATGCACTCAAACAAAGGTTAAATTTGATAACATATGTAACTGTTTAACCTATATTTTGTTATTCATTTCGTAGTTTTAAAAATGAATAAATTTTCCAATATTACCGTGCCATAATTATGCTACAGTTTTTTGTTATCTGTTGGATTTTCTCCGTTTTAATGTTTAGTTCCCTGCTTTTCATTTGTACATTTTTATGCTAGTTAAGTTTTTGCTGATACATATGTAGCTGTAAATATTTAACTTGTTCCCGTGAAGTGAATGTAATATGTATTGATATTTATCTTTATTAATTTTTATTATTACACTATTTTTAAATTAAATCATTCGTTTTTTGTAAAATAGCATAAATTTTATTAACGGCTTTGTTCGCGAACTTATTATCTGTAAATGTAGCAATCTATGCGTGTTTTGTTTTTTTTTTTTCTTTTTGGTTCTATCTATCAAGTATGTAGTAACACGTAACAGCATAAACTTTTAAAGTATACTTTTATTATAAACTTCAAATAATATTACATTTTAACTTTTTTATTTATAGCTTCACATTTTAATCTAGTACCACAAAATAACATTAATTTCTATTCTTTATTAACTTGCAGTGAGCAAGTGTAGCCATATAAAATCTCCTTAAAATTAAAATTAAAATAAAACAACAAACAAAAAAAAGGATAAAAATTTAAAAAAAAAAACAAAATATTTCAAAAGAAAATTATAAATGTAATTTTTGTGGTTTTTTGATTTCCTTTTTCATTCTTCTTAATGCTAATGGAATCTTTTTTGGTATTTCCATTTCTGGCTTTGTGTTCAAATCCACTACCGGATCTGCATTTACTTCAGGTTTTTCCAATATCTTATCGGTCAAACCAATCTCTTCAGCTGAAATTCTTTGTAGTAACCTATCATCCATTTCCTGTATAACATTTTCTGGTATACCATTTATTTCTTTTTGCATGTTTAAATCACTAATTCCTGAATTTCTTTCTATAACTGTTTTTTAAGTTGGTTAAAATGTCGCTTAACTTTTCTACTATTCATTTCAATCATAAGTAAGATGTTGTGTATAAATATAAAGTTTGGTTAAATGAGTATTCTATATCCCAGGTGATACAAACTGAATTTTTGTATTTAAGAAAAATTCAGTAATGTAGACGTTTTTATTATTATCTCTGTAATGTATCCATTATAGTACACGTAGGAAAAATAAGTAAAATAAAATGGTAATATCCGAAAACGTGGGGAAAGAGAAAATGCGGGTGTGTCCAAGAAATCCTGTTGTCGGTCAGAGGTGAATAATTCGTGAAGTACCATCGCAGGGCGAAGCGCACATTTTCCGTGGTTGATTTCGATGCGTTTTTTTTTTTTTTTTTAAGGGGTTTGTCAGCGAGGATATTAGCCCAAAGAAATGGGAAGGAGGAGAAAATAAATTTATATTCTTACGCGCATAAGAACAGAGAATAAAAATAATTTAAGAACAGGAATAATAGAAGCAGAGGAAAATGAGAGAATACAAGCAGCGTTATAGGGAGTAGGGATATCAAATTTTAATAGCGAAGAATAGAAGGACGCCTGCTCAGTAGAGAGTGCCGCACATTCAAACAAAATATGATATCAGGGTCACAAGGAAAGTATAAGGATGGTGGATGAAAATAACAAAATGGAGTAGATATAGATGAAAACCGAAAAAGTGATGCAAGAAAGAAACTATGGTTAAAACGTAGGCAACAAATAGCAATGATTGTAGAGCGTTTAAGATAGGCGAAGTCGGGGGAACCATGAACGAGGAAGAAGAGATGATTATGGGGTTGGAAAAAGGAAAGAAGAAAGATTCGATCAGACCCCTGTGTCAAAAAAAAGTAGGCCCATGGCTGCCACGATTCCAGTTGTTCTGCTAATCTGAAACAAAAAATTCAACCTGTGTTTTAATCTTGTAGCTATAGTCGAAACTAGAATTAGTTGAAATATTGAAAATTTTTTTGTTAGCAAACTTTTGAACATAAATGCACGATTTTTATCACTTTTTGTTCAATATATTTTAACTTTAAAAAAAAAAAAACGTTAATGTTATAACAATAATTCTAGTACGGGCGATAACACTATTGATGTCCTGAGCATACCATAAACATTGAGCGCAATCGGTTGGGTAGTTTTCGAGATATCGTGGCAGCTATTTTAAAAAATGCAGTTTCGAGAAAAACGCGTTTGAAAGTTGAGGTATGAATGACACAAAGCAATTCTTGATTTACCATCAATCTGCTATGCCTGGCTCATATAATATGCCTTCCTTTGCTTCGTAGAAGTCTTGCAAAGCCACTTGTTCTTCCCTGTTAGCGATTCTGGCTTGTTTTGCGAAATCATTCGAGCGTCGTTCGGAACGGTCAGTTCGCGCTAGATCACGATGGTGAGCATAGTCTCGGGCGTTAAAGCCAATTGTACATCCTAATGTTGTCATCCTCTTCAGAATTGCTTGAAATCCTTCACTGAAAATTATCACAGCCAAAAAAGCTGCAATTTCAACGATCTTCAGACCAGAATGGAAAAGTTCAAATGGGCGAATTGAATGACTTATTGTTGTTTTGAATCTCCGCTCCCAAGTATCTGATTAATAAATCTTCTTCGGACAAATCTTCGTAAATTGGTTCAGTGACTTTTGCACTTGTTCTGTCAAAAGAGGTTTATCGTGATGAAAATCATCGGAACGTCCTTGAGATTTTGCCTTTCGCCATTTATCTTAACTACAACGTCTTAGGCTAAGCACATAGTGGCACGTCGAAGAGATCTACGATAAAAGCTAAGAGTAAAGAGACGAAATTAAAAGCATGGCTTGTTACGGAAGTGAATAGAGTGGCGCGTCAAAGATGATTGCGACAGATCTATCATCAACGAGCAAAACGGAGAATTCAACAAACTGATTTGTTTTCGCCGCTATTTCGCTTCCATTCATACCACAACAAGACTATCAGTTTTAGCATACTGCTGACTAGAAGAAATTCTCATACATCCCGTAAATAACCAGGCACATATTTTCGGAATAAAAAGAGTGGGTATTTAATTATTTTTATTTCATCTTTGCTTATTCATCGTCTAGGAAACCAGAAACTTACTTTCTGAATATTTGCATACAAATCAGTTTTCTTCACTGTCAATAATTCTCTTAAAAATTCGGCACAATTTATTACTTAGTTTTAGAGATAAAATGTCATAGCCGCGATCTTAAATTATTTTCAAATCTTATAATTTTTTTACTAAAATTATATGGAAATTAATAAAGAATTGTTTATTGGTAGTGTTTTCGTTCGAAAACCACTTTGGGATCAACAAAATGATGATCACCATAACCGCTTTATTTTAGATAAACTATGTGCTTAGCCTTAGACTAGTCTGTGCTGAGCGTACTCAGCGCACTAAATTGCGACTGCCGTAATATACATCTCCTACTTTTAAACAAAGCCGAATTTGAAAAAATCCTTTCACACAAAAAAAGCTATTTCTGCAACAAAAAAAAAAAAATCGATTTTTTTGACTCATCACGCCGGACGGCTCCCTTAAATACTACATATAGCAAAATAATGTATGTTAGAAACGCTTTTTCAGGTTCATCCTATCATTAGCTAAGGTGAACATTCGATAAAAGTACTCTAATTGTATCGAACTTAAACAACTACTACGGTTCTTTAATTCGATGTTTTTTAACCTTAACCGATGATGGGCTGTAACCGAATACGTTTTTAAGGATAAATTTATATCGTTTTATTGTATATATGTAATTATATTTATTTTTGTAGTTCTACTCTGTATTGTTTTGCGTTATTTGACTATTTTTCGACACTGTTACCATTGATCATTTTATAACTTTTCTATTTACAAGCTACTTAAAATTTTTTCTTTTAACATTAAACTATTATTTATATTGGTTATAGTGGTTGTACGTGGTTTTTTTTTTTTTTTTTTTTTTTTACCTGTAATTTCTTTACTTAACAATCGCTCTGAATTAGCGAGCGTTTGTAACTGCAGAAAATTTATTTTCTGTAAAAATTCAAAGTTTTTGGTTCTGGAAAAAAAGGGTGCTTTTTTTTTCATTGTGATTTTCATATTGTGAAATTAGTGCCATTTAAAATCGGAAATTAATTGCGTATAATTTAATTGACGAGATTCTATTAACGTAATTTATGTCCTATTTAAGAGGAATTAGTTATCATTATTGATTGATAAAATGTTATCTGTGTGCTGGTATGGTTTGTGCATTAGTTTGTGTAAAGTTTTATCTATTGGCGATTTCGATAGATCTATTTCAACAGAATCACCAACAGCATCGACAGAAATTCTGTCGTTTATGGTAGATGTTTTATTGACGTTGTTTTGAACAGTTGACATATTACTCCGTAGTTGCTATAGCGCTATAATCAGCCGCATATTACTTTTGTTGTTCTAAGCTTCGACAATTTTAACATGTTTCATCTGACCACTACCACTACTCGCCAACTAATAATAATGGGAAAAGGGTAATAACGAACTACTGAGATCAACAATGGAAGCTTTAACGTATATAGCGACACATACGCATGCATAACACGCTATTAAATCGAAATGTGATGTAATAAACACATATTGACGAAGATAAATTGTTCATTAACAAGCAGTCCATTACAGAACGGAAATAGAACATTGTAACAACTAATATGTAGGTATGAATCTTATAGATGATGTTGATTTTTATAATTTTACAGGGGTGATATAAATTAATCTTCCGATGTCTTTTTGTCCATCTTGTTCACTAACTGATCAACCTGATTTTTTAAAGGTGTCAGTTTGTTTTTCACAGAGAGAATTAATTCTATCGTTTTTTTTTTTCCATTCCTGGCAAGCTGAGCAACATGACGATTGCCTAACAGGAACACGCATACATCCCCAAGTTCTTAGAACAATACCAGCATATTTGAAGTGGAGGTCGCTCTCACAATTCGAGCAGTTTGCAAAATCGCCACTTTCAAGCAGAGATTTTAAACATTGGCTGCATGAAGTTGCTATATTTTCGTCCAGAGAAATCGCCAAAAACATAGAATTGTGCGAGAAAAGTAATTACTAAATTTAAAGTTTTTTTTATGGAGAATTGTATCTCTACTTAAATTTAAATTGAATTTACGTACCTAACAGTTATTTTTTCTCTCAGCACTTTCCCTTGGTGCTGCTTGCCTCCCTTAATCAGGTTAGTTGACAGCACGCAGGGACCCTTTTTATGCGATGAATGTTGTTGCTCCTAAATAAATCCTGCTCTGTATGGGTTTTTTTATTATTTTACATTTACCTTTCTACCATTGGTTATATATTTTCTATAATACTTTCCGTTGATGTTGCTTGCTACCTTTTACCAGGTCAGTTGATAGCATACCACGGCCCATACGCAATGATTTATCTGAGCGGTGGGGGAACTTGGATTTAAAAACTTTCTGTTAATCATATTTTTTTTTCTTTACTGAATCCTTGCGTGGTTTGTGTTCAAGATGGACCGCGCAGATGGCTGCATCATAGTCTTTCAGATTCCTTATTGGTACTATCGCCCTTTGGGATTTCCATTATTTTCCTATTATCCTGCTAGCTCACGTTCATCTTCTTTTATTTATTCCCTTATGTTTTATATTCCTCGTTTTTCCCCTCATTACGCCTGGACAACTATTACAGTGGGATTACCGTAGCCTTAGAACGAATAGAAATTCCCTGAAGAGTTTATCGGATAACACACTCGTAATATAAGTATTACGCTGCTCTCAGAAACTAGTCTAAAAGATTCCTTTGACGTTAACGTTCTTTAATTAGTTCTAGTCGCTGTGAAAATATGGCAGTTCAACTATTTTAATCAGAAATGATATCCATTTTCTAACTCACATCTATCCTATTATTTCGTCTAATCCGTTTAATCCAAATTATGTCCGCACTCAATTCTTAACAACTCCTCAAAACCATTTAACTTCTCGGCTTACATTCCTCCTAATTATGATCTATGTAACTTTCCTTTTCAATCGTTTATTAATTCTTTTCTTTTCTCTTTTGTTATAGCCGGCGATTGGAAAGCGCACCTCACCTCGTTGCAGTTGTAGTGGGTACAACAGTGTAATGGTTTCACGCTTGAAAATTTTATCTGACAAAATGACTTATAATCCTCCTGAATGATGATTCGTCTACTTGCAATAAAAATCCTTTAGCTTCCAGTTCTATTGACTTGTCATTCACTTCTAATCTTAGCCTCGAGTGCCTATGGTAAACTCTAAACGGTGCCTTTGGAAGTAGCCATATTCTTATCACTTTTTTTAAAAGACTTTCCTACTTACGCTTCTTACAAGCCTCTTCACTCTCCCAAATAGACCCTCTCTAAAGTAAACTGGGCTATCTTCTGACTCCTCGTTCTCTTCAATTACTCTTAATTTAAATCCATCTTCCTAATATGACTTCTTCATCGAATCAGTTTCCTCTGCTTTAACCTATTCTTCTCCTCCTGTCTGACCAACTCACAAAAAATCCAGAACGTACTCCTCATTGTGGTGGAATGCGAACTATAAGGCGATCTATAATTTAAGTAGATCTACGTATAGAACTTTTCGCTCTTGTCCTTTTTTCAACTTTTTGGCTCATAAAAATGCCAATGCTAAGGCCAGATTTACTTTTAAAGCAGCTAAGAAAAAATCATGGAAAAGCTTCTGTTCCTATTTTTCTCGCAACGTCCTTCCAATTATAATTTTCCTCCTGAAAAATTAATCCCGTTTATTGATTCTACAGCTCGTAACTACTTTCATAGCTTCCAGCAATCCTGTCCTTTCTCTTATTTTCTTAGTTCTTTACATCTTCTTAACTCTTCTTTTACCTTACCAGAACTCCATTCATCTTTTATTAATTCCTCTAATTCCTCTCCGCGCTTACAATGGATCACTTTTTCTGTTCTTAAAAATCTTTCTGAATTTTCTCTCTAAATACTTTTAAATATTTTAAACTCCTTTCTTGGTTCCGGTTTTACTCTCCTTCCTAGGATACTTTTATTATTGTTCAATTTTTTCTCGTTTCGCCTTATTTCTGTTGTTTCGTATTTTAAGAAGCTTTTCGAATGTTTAATTAACAAACGCTTCGATTACTGGATCGAGCACAGCAATCTGTTACCTAACAATATGTTCGGTTTTCATCTTGAACGCGTTCCACCAGGTTGTATTAACATATGTTTCTATTGGACGTTTACATGCGGCTTATTAATAAAAAATTCTTAAATGCCGCTTTCGTTGACATATATCAGCTGCCTTTGATAACGTTCACCTTCCCACACTCTTTGACATAATGCTCTTAGTTCAAAATTTCTGTTCATTTTGCTTCGCTTATTATTATTCTCTTTCAATGCAAAATTGTAATTCTTTCTTTTCTTTTCTTCCTGCTGTAAAATTATTTTTTTAAGTTTCACTTAAGATTTCTGCCATAGAACACCTATGCTCTTCAATATTTACTTTATTAAAATCGCTTCTATTCCTCTTAACTCTTTTTGCTTTTCTTTGCAGACAATGTGTTTATCTACTCCTCCGATCGCAATATTTCACAAGCTAACTCCCATCTTCAAAACTCTAATGTTACTAGAAAATGTTTTTTCTAATATTCATCTCTATTTCTTCCCCTAAAGCATCGTCTATTGTCTTAACTCTTCGTCCTTTTGATCCTTCTTTCATTAGCTCTGCTATTTAGGAATCTTTCTTGACAACTGTTTCTGCTTTGACAATCACATTAATTATCCTATATCTATTTTCCCTTAAAAGGCTCAATCTGTCAAAAGTTCTTTCTCATACCAATTGCGGAGACGATCCCGGTATCCCATTCATTTTTTATAATCTGTTCTACCTTGTTGCTGCAAGGTCTCTTCTTTCAAAATTAGATCGCATTCAAAATATCTGTCTTCGTTTTTGCCTTGGTGATCCGAGATCTACCACGGTTCCGGCTATTCTTGCTGAATTTTTTGATTAAGTAACTACCTATTTATTCCTCTTCACTTGTTTCTTCTTACTCCTCCATCCTTTATAAATAGCGATTTACCCCTAATAAAACTTCAATTTTATCCTTTATTTCTGTTCGTCTTCTTCAATTTTCGCTATTTATTTATAGTCATAATAAATTTCCTTATTTCTTTTTCAGTTTTTCCAGTTTCCTGCATCCTATTAAATGTCTTTCTTTACCGTTCTATTCTAAATTTGTCCCTCAACATGTCGCCGGAATTGAATTTTCCAATGCTTTAGGTTCTCTCTTTCCTGCACACACTGCTATCTATACTGACGGCTCCAAAGGGTCAAATGGAGTTGGTTCTGCCTTTTTTTTTTTATCCTGCATTCAATTACATTCTGGGTCTTCTAAACTTCTCTCCTTTTACTCAGATTTTTTCTGCGGAATTTATTACTATTCTACGTACTTTTCTCTTTCTTTCCTCATCACTAATTTTCCATAAAGTGCTCATAATTTCGGATTCTAAAATTGCTTTACAGACTATCACATCTAACCTTCCTTCTACCTCTTTCGATTATGTAATACTTCTCATGCGCTCCATCATCCATGATCATTTCTTCCTCCATTCGATCAAAATCGATCCTCTGTGGATTCCTGGTTATTTGGGCGTTGAGAGTGTGAGGCCCGTTTTTCTGTTTCTAGTGGCAGAGTTTTAAGCATCTTTTCAGCTCACAATATTGCTCTTTTTTGTTCTCAGTCGCTTATTGCAAATATATTTAAACTTTCCTATTTCTGTTCATTTTCTAAACCTGTCTCAAAGGATTCGCATAAAAAAATATTGTATAATTAATTAACTCCGTAATATTCGCTGAAAGTTTTTTTTTTTTTTTCTTTCTTTTAGTACTCGTAATTGTCTGAATGTATGTACCTTTTGTCAAAGTGATGAATTTTTTATGTATTGTCGTGGTTTACTCTGAGAAAATGCACGAAAAACTAAAATTACATGTATATGTTCTAAAAAAAAAAATATCTGAATGAAAATCAATTTACCAATTTTATTTATGTTCTTCGCCCCTCCCCCTAGTGAATATGTGTTTGGAAAGTACTGGAGCACATTTTCGAGTAAATGCGAGTGTGTTTTCTGGCTAATAAACCGGTCTTTTATTGCCAAGAAAGTACATTTTGTAAGGGTAAAATAATATAATTGTATACGTGTATTTTTTGCATATCCATCCTCTTGTTGGGGTCAATAGACATAAACTGTCTTTTTAGTCGTGAAGATTCGCACTGTATGATCGCATAGGCCCAGTAAATTCTGCATGATTCATTTTTTCAATTCGGCTTTATTTAAATATGTTTTTTAGCCATTAACTTTCTTTAAAGAAAAAAAAAGAACATTCCTAAATTCGCTTTTAATTGATTGGCAGAATTTGGTGTGCCACACTTAATTGCATTGATTGCAGTGCTGCTTCTGCTAAACTCGTAGACTGAGCTTATCAAGGCTCCTGCGAATTGTGTTAACAATTCTACTATTACCACTAAGCCAATCCTTCATGAGAAGGATGGATTACTTCCTAATTTATGTGTATATGATCGAAGTCACGAGCACTGTTTATAGTACTTACCCGGTACAGTGTCAAAAAAAACAGAAGTTTTTAAGAAATTCAGTGCTTAATTGAATACATATGAATATATAGAAACGTGAATGCGCATGTAGCGGATTTTTGTTTGTGTTCAGAATCCTTTAAATTTTCTCTATGCTCTCCTTATTATGTTTACAACCGAAATAACTGCACGCTATTACACTCAGTTATTTTACCCACAGTGTTAACTGACTTTTAATAATTTCGAATTTTCGCTCTCTTCTTTTCTCTAATTATTATTAGTACCGTCGTAGGTAGTTCTTAATTGTTTAAAATGATATAAAAGTTAGCCATTTATATTAACCAGGAGTAGAAACTTTGTTCTTTTTTAAAATTTTTTGTTTTTTCTCATCCATTTTGAAAGCCAAGCGTTTAAATATATTTGTCTAATTTAAGTTTACTCTAAAATGCCCTAATCATAAAATTATCATTTTACTAAAATCGATTATTTGATTATGTGCAAAAACGTGTTTTTAATTTATATCATCGAAATGGTAAAACCATTTTTTAAATTAGAAATAACTATTTATATCAATTTAATCAGAAATATATTTTAAAAAAATGTTCAAAAATATTTTTAAATATATTTCTGATCAAGTTGATATAAATTGTTATTTCCAATTTGAAGAATTATCGGAAACCCTTATGAACAACGAAATATCTTATACTATTTTTTAAATCAAACTATTATATATTAGTGTGTACCAGTGAAATAACCAAATATAGAAGTGATAATTCAATTTTATAAATTTAATAATCTTTGTCTTAGTAGAGTAAGTTTTAAGACATGAATTTTATAATTTAATTATAAATTAAAAATAAGCGATTGAAACAAATATCCATAGGCGCCGTTTATTATAAACGCTAGAACCGTGGTGAAATGTTTCAAGTAACCGATTGGTCCAATTAGGCGAGTAGACGTAAAAAAAAGGGGGAACGTGCATAAAAGTGTATATAATGAATAAAAAAATAATGGAGTACAGTAAATCAATCCAATTTTTGTGAATCCGTTCCGAAAAAATTGTTCGGGATTGCGTGCTTCTTCGATTTCTCAATTAATTTCATGATTATACGTGTGTTTGTGTAAATAACGTTCTGATTTTCTTAGCATCTGCATGGTAGCAAACAGCCTTCCTAAGAACCACAAGAGCGAACCTAAATTTTTTATGTCAGTATTTTCGTCTTTTTTCGCCATCCTGCAGCAATTCCAGCATTCATAAATGCATCACATATCTCCTGTTCATCTTCTAAATCTTGAACCTTTTTTCGTCAACATTAATCCAAATTTCTTCTGCGATATAAGTTCAATTGTTTAGATAGGCAGTGAGAACAATTTTAGATTGTTTGCACACTTATCCAGGATTTGTTCATTAAACAAAATGCGTCAGAAATATTTATTTTTGATATATGATTTTGCGTGTCTTTGTTAGTGAATGTGCTTGTGTATGCGTGCGCACATAGAAAAACATTAGAAAAAAATTTCTATGAACCTGAAATGTTTAAGCAGACGTTCTTCCATTGTGCATTGTCACACCTGTGGTGTGACCTTCGAGCCTCCTTTCTATTTCAAATAATTGATACGTAATTTCTACAAACCGATTGATTTTCAATGTAATAATATATGACTATCCCGATGAAAGCATTTTGTTGCAATAAGGTAATTGTAACTATCATCCGTGATTCATTTAAGCGGCATCTATTGTGTACGTAATTGCTGATATTATTTTAGGTATATGCTCTATCGTTCACAATTTTTAGTTTCGCGGATTTTTTTGGTCATAAGTTTATTCTAAATGTTTAAATTAGGAAAAATATTATTTGTAAAAGTATTTTGACCATACTTTCCTTTGTTAGTTTTCATCATTGATGATATGCATTCAATGTAAAATTTGCTGTTCGCAAGACATTTAATAGACACATACAACTGAAAATTAGTTTCGTAGCAGGATAAAATTAGCTAAAAATTTTTATATATATATATACATATATATATATATATATATATATATATATGAATAATAGATATGTGTGAGTGTATATTATTTTTGGCCAGTTGCATCATAATTACTTTTAGAATGTAAAATAAACCAGTAAAATACTATTCGCGAGAAACACTTTAGTAAATAAATAAATTATAAAATATAAAAGAAGTTAAACAGGCTGGCCACCCACAGGGAAAAATAGGGAATAAGCCGGGAATTTTGTCGTAAAACCGGAGGAAAAAGTAAAAATAGCCAAAAACAATATTTTTAATAAGAAAAAATCATGTGAAGCAAAAAATTAATGCTTTTTTAATGTATTTTACTCAAAATAAATTACGAAGTTCTGTTTTATTGATATAAAGTATGCTGCAGCAGTCAAATATTATCAATAGTGACAAAAAAATTCCACTCTTCTTTTTTTGTACAATTCTAGTAATCAGGAAATCGGCGGGAGAATTTCGACCGGGAAAACTGTGAGGAATTGGACTGGAAAAACCGGGAATTTAAAAATTATATTTGAGTGGCCACCATGTTAAAGAAAGGCTTTTATCAAGGCGATAAAAATAATTTCTGCAGATCTGTCAATTTGAGATTCTTTAAAAGTACGAGATATAAAAGCGTTGTTAATCGATGTGTGGAATGTTATTTTTTAGACCAAGCTTTTATTTCACCTTTTTAAAATATCCCAATTTAAAGAACCCGCAAAAGTTTCCTTATTTTTATTGACTAAATAAAAGTCTTTAAATTTTTTAAATGCAATTTATAATTTTTAGTTACATTTGTGGAACAGTGAGAGCGTAAAAGTGAAACGAAAAAAAGTTATCTGTCAAATGTTATCAGAATAAAAAAGTAAACGAGAATGAAATTTTTCGTGTAATGATTTTAGTTTTCAATAGCGTGATATACTCAATAGCTACAAATAATATAATTGATTGGATTTTTAGTTTTATTTGCCCTTTTTATCAATCCTTTCTAATCTCATAGATCAACAACAAGATAATCGGAAGCATAATGTCTTCCTGAAATTGTTTTTTTTTTTCTCCCCGCAAAAACTTTCTACGGGCCCAGATGTATGTAGGTGCCAATTTCGAGATTCTAGCGTTCCAAAATTTGCAAGAAAACAAATAAAAAGGTCGAGTTAGAAACCTTTAATTACTAAAAATGAAAAACAAACAAGTAGAAGTCGATATAATCAGACTTAATGTCGATAAAATCACTTGTTAAAATCGAATCAATATGCCTATACAGGATATAAAAAATGTAAAAACGAAAGTTAAAACAGAATGAAAACTAAGTATTTTAAATAATGAATTGTGAATAGGTATATATTGTGCACGTATTCATTTATTCATCATATTATAGTGGTATACTTAGTTACTGAGCGTCGGCGACTACCTGTTTAATACATTTCAGCTGTACAGATATAGATAGTGTCCTCTTTATTATTAAGCATCTTAAAATTGTAAATTGTTTCACTATCGCTCCTTTATTATTTGTGTTCGATCATCAGTTTTTGTGTTTGTGAAAAGTATGACTTTTTTTTTGTTTCTGATAAAGTTTGAAAGTAGTGCCTCACACAATCATCTTTGTTTACCGGTTTGTTGTTTGTTATAATTTTTTTTGACACAAAAAAATAACTGTTGTTTGCAGACCGATTTTGAAGATAATTTGATAATTGTGAAATTTTAAACGGAACTTGAAATTGTTTAATGCTAAAATGTGTAAATTACTTTTTCGGAGATATTCAGTGGAATTATCAAGTATTAAAAAGTATTCATATTTAGAGTACTGCATTTAAATATCTAATAAAACATGTAAAATATAACAAGTTTTCTTTTTTCTTTTTTCTTTTTTTTTAAATTTAGTCTGAACTTTCTGCCTTGTACCGGATTTTTAATTTTCTTCGGTCTTTTGTTGTTGCTTTTAGCGTTTCTGTTTCTTCTGATTGTTCTTTTCATTTAAATTTCAGCTTCTTACTAAGTAAATTTCTTTTGAATATTCTTTCCTTCTGGAACTTGTGTCTTAAATATTGAGTAAAATTAAAAGAGTCAAAATAATGTTTTTTGTACCTGCTAGTGATATTATGTGACCTGATGGGATGGGACGGCATGCTGCATCAATTTCATTCTAGTTCTTACGTAACCGATCATTAAAGTGATAGCGCTGTTAAAAATATAGAAATATTTTGTAGCAGGAATTACTGAAAAATTAGCTGAATCGGCTTTAGCCGTTCTAGTTAATATAGTGTTTGCAAATGATGCAATATTAATATTAATCAGTTTTCTATCAGTTATTTCAATCGGTGTTGATTTATTCGATTTGCTTTGTTTAGTGACCTTTCGGTAAACATTTCCTTCCGTATAGTGCGGCATTACTAATAATTCTTAGAATTTTCCACGGTCATCCATTGCCAAATTTTGCCTACTTTTTAACAATATCTTTTACCCTTTTGATTCCAAGACTTTTGAAGGTGTGCCAATTGGCACCTTTGCTGACTTTTCCCGGACTAGTCTTTCGTATGTCCTAATCGATTTAATAATTGTCCGAAATGTAGATAATTCTCAGAACTCAACCTGAAAATTGCGTATCCTATTAATTAGTGTGTACATTGGCTTTACGAAGTACGCGGTATTTAGAACGGCAGTCTGTCAAATACTACATTTTTCACTGCGTTGACTCGGAGTAACGTTAATTAAAACTCTGTGCAAAAAAAAGAAAAAGGTCAATTTATTTTTATCAAACACGGGTGATAAGTTTTTTTTTTTTCTTTTTTGCTCAGTATTCACCATTTAGCCAGTTTTTTTCTTTTACTTAACCCTTTATAAGATAGTATTTTATAACACTTCCTTATTTATTATTTCTATAATTTTATTATAAATGTATACACTAGTAAAGCTAAATTTGGATCTGCCACTATCTGAGTTAGAGTCACTGGAAAGGTATGCAGCTCTCTGATAGGATTTCCGTTCTAAGTTTGTCCCTACCCTGTTCGCAGTTATATACTGCCGAATAAAAGGATCTATTGTACCCCTCCATTCCACAACCACTGTATGCATCATTATTGACAATATGAATTTTAGCTGAGCAGGCGGAGTTTTTGTTGCGTCTTGTTCTCAGTCTGGTTATCGTTACTATAAAGTCTCTTTCAAAGTTGTTAACTCCCTTAGACCAAGGGACTGGAACATACTTTTGTATTTTTGAGTAATCTTTCCCGTTTTGATTACTATTCTGTTGGTACTGGACGTTCCACTTCGTCATAGTAAGTTCTCTAATTACCGGTGAAAAATCCCATCAATTTAATTTTCGGACAATTGTTCTGCCTATTACCGTTCTTGCAATTCTATCCACTATTTCATTCCGTTTAATACCACAATGCGACAGAATCCACTTTAGTACTACTTCCGTTCTCGCCTGTTGTAAACTAAAGGCATTCGGTATTTGACGTTTTCTTGCAGTTCCTCGTGTGATAGTTAATGCAGTGCGACCAGAGAGTCCGTTAAAATTAATATTTTTTGACCGAAAAACCTTCTTAAAATATTCTAGACTTTTTAATATAGCAAATAATTCCACTGTAAAAGAAGATCCAACATACGTCAACCGAAACATTTAAAAAATTTCTCAGCTGGGATAATAAAAAGCTGCCATGTATCTATTTTGCCCCAGATCAAACAATCCATCTGTATAGAGGATTTTGTAATCACTGAACCGAGACTTTAATCTATCATTTATTATTAAACTGTTGCGATTTGGAAATAGTCGGTTAGTTTTGACAAATTCTTCTTAGTATCTAATTCAGTTTGTGGGCAGCAAAACGATTCCTGAAAATCATTTCCAATATGGCGCCGGTTTAATACTTTTGTAAATCTTTAATTCCGAGTTGTTGTTAAAACTAGTAAGTTCTGGGTGAGTTGTGGTAAATCTCCGGTATTCTCAATTTTTTTAGGCTGTCTAATATAGGTATCTGTTTATTTATCGGATGAAAGCGATGTCCTTTACTTTTTATGTAATATTTGTCGGTAGAATGTTAAAGAAGAAATTTAACCAGAAGTTCTACGCATTCAGCATTAATTGCGTAATTAATAGCACCGGTAATTTTAGAAACGAAATATTAATATAACTTGAAACGAATTTTTTATTTTTTTGAACCAGTCTTTTGGTTGTTAACCGATAATTTTAATCAGTAATAAACGTAATTAAACAAGAAATACCAGAAATCACAGAAGTAGCAGGATTCGACCATTGCCACTTATTAAAAAACCAAATGAACTAATAATATTTGTAAACATGCTTTGGCCCCTTAACAGGAAATCTGAAATTTCTGTGAAAAAAAACTGCTACACAATCAAATACTGAAACCAGTGTGGACTGTCAGCCAGCTGTAGTAAAAAGGAAGAACTAATGAAACACGATTTCTCATATTACTGCCAGTGTAAAAAATAAAAAATCGCTTAAGTAAAATTAACGGTAAAGATTTTTTGCTGATCTATACCTAGCCCGTTAGGCTATCACTAGATTCTGTTGTATAGTCTAAATACTTGAACGATGGTGAAGATGGAATTCAGAATATATTGTAATAAATGGAGGCTAGCAATAACAACTGTAAATTAAGTAAATTCACATTAGAATAAATGAACCGGTAGAGAAATAAAGCTATAATTATTAGTAAAAGGGGTTGAAAGTTCTATTAAATCGGAACAAAGTTGAGATGGAAATAATTGAAAAAAATAGCGCTAGAAATTCAAAAAAATGGAATAAACATGTTTAAAATCATATTTTATTGTTTAATGTGTAGAAATATTATTTTATATAGATTTTTAAAAAATCGACATTTATAGATTAATATAATTTACAAATAATAATAAATAATTAAGATGAGACGCAATAAATAATGCATGTATTATATTCGATTCTTCAATGTAATGAAAAATATTTAATTTTAAAATAATATTACAATATACGTGTGTACATAGCGTAGATAGCAGATTGCATAAAGCTAATTTTTATCTTGGTAACCGTGGCGACGAAAATCGATATACCTTTAATCTGTTTTTAAGTGTTTCGTTATCAAAAAATACTTTTTTCATACCGTTATATGAATTTATTACATACTAGATTTCCCGGAAGTTTTTGCTAGCTTGTTAAAATCTCTGATGCGGTACACAGAAGTCAGCAAAAAGTCATGCTTTATTATTAGGTACTTTTCGATCAAATCATTACAGTCGACTAAAAGCGCGTTATTTTGTAGCATGCGGGGAATAGAACAAAAAACTAAATGCCGCGATTATTTAAAATCGAAGTGAAATATTAAAAAATTTTTGGAGCGTTAAAGAAGTGCCTGGTTGAAAGCAGCGAAAAAAATGAATTATGCATAATTTTAGGCGGGAATATATGTATCTATATGTATATAACGTCTGTACGTTTTTATCCATATATAATTATGTCAATAAAGAAACAGTAATTAGAATGAACAGCGTGAAACATTAATGCTGAAAATGTGAAAGTAGTCGAAACCGGCCAGATGACTAAGAATCGCTGATGCGGAAACACAACCTACGCAGAATCTAGTTTTGCAAAGACGTAATTCTACATTGTACACAACGTACAGCGAATACTATCAAACACGTTTCTTTGAACTTTTGCATGGGCGCTTAATGTTTCTTTAATTCTGCAGATTCTTTTTTCTTTTCAAAATTTATTTAGTTTTGCTTAATGCAACTATAAATTCTGTCAGTTGATGGATAAATCCTAATATTGATCTAAAAATTAGAATTAAAAATGTTGGTGAAGTTGACAGTAACAAATAGAAGAGTAACCCCTAGCCAGTGAAAACAGATCAATCCTGGTTTTCTTTACTACGTGAAAGTCGACTTGTCCAGCCTCAACTTAAATAGTAAATGGATAACTCAGTCTGATACAGTTAAATACCTTGAATTTAGCATCGACAAGAAATCGGTTTGAAAAAATCTTATAATGAATAAACGAAAAAAAAACCAAAAAAAACAACTAAATTGTTAATTAATCACCGAAGTCAGCTATTGCTGGAATCTAAGCTATTACTTTATTAAACAATCCGAAGACCAGTTTGGACGTACGTAGCTGTAGACCGGTGTTCCTTGCGCGAACATTGTAGGAGTAGAACGGTTTCAATCGAAAGTTCTCAGATGAATTCTGAAAGTAATCCTGGATTGTATTAAGTTGAACTATCCGCGGAGACACTGGTGTAGAGATAGTGTGCGAAATAGCTGGTCTGTACAACATGGAATAAACAAATAGACTACAACTTTGCCCGAATCAACCGATAGCGGACCTATAAAATTGCTGTGAAACTCAGTGATTGAACAGTTTCAAGCCGTCAAATTTTAAATTAAGATTTGCATAAACAAACTATGATTCGCTGAGGAAAGTTTTCTACTTATTTACCTGTTGCCTTACCAAGAGTGTCGAAGAGGGACGGATTGTAATTTTTTGTAATAATGATAGTAATAATATAATAATAATAATAATAATATGTAGAATTTTGGTGAATCTAAAAAAAAAGAATAAAGAATGGGAAAGTAAATATGACTTTTGGAACTTGTGATAAATTCCTTTATCAATATTTTGTATTCTTTGTTTCTTTTTGTAGATTTGGAAAATTTTGTATGTAGTTACGTATTTTCAACTTATTTACGTTACCGTATATAAAAAATATATATATTTATTTCGAGCGTTCTCTTAATGTTTGTAGAACTTTTTGAGATCAAACAAAATTTTAAAGTGGTAAATTATATTTATTTCGCAAAATTATTTCACTTTTGAAAAATGTTCAAACATCCTATAAAAACATACGTTTCGAGTAAAAACATTGTGCATTATCATATTTTTTGCGCCGGTTTCGCCGTTAATAAAATTTAACGAGTATTATGTAAATAAATTATTTTGAGAGCAGTTTAAAAAAGTTAAAATTCGCGAAATTCTTCAATGATATATATATATATATATATATATATATATATATATATATATATATATATATAGTTACCTCTTGATATTTTCAAAGTTGTCTTAATGATAGTATAGTCTATTTTTATTAGATTAATATAATTTTATGTAACAAATATCGAGCTAAATTAAAATGACATATTTTGGAGTGACATACATTGTAATCATGGTCAGTAGTCGCTTTCATCTTTAACTATCGATTTATTGTATTGCTTTCATACCATTTTATGATAAAATTAATCTTCTATATTTGATTATGAAGTACGTTACTTCGAAACACGTGGATTTAATATTGTGAATTATAATTTCTGCATTTGTGATTTTATTTTATAATTTTTGGAAGGTTTTTTTAGACAGTTTTTAAAAATCCTAATAAAGTGTAACATTTAAAATAGAAATATTAAAACGATTAGCTGTTTAATGTTAAAGAAGAATTTAAAAATTTTTCAGAAATTTTTTATACTACTAGAATATTTATTCCGTTCGGTACGTAAAATGAAGAAACCCTTAACCGATGTGCTTTTTTATTGACATAATCAGACAAACAGATCTTTGTTAAAATTAACGATGGAATTATTTTTCATTTCGCGAAGTGTAAAAAATTATATTTCTTTTGTTCATATTAATTGGTATCAGTTTTAAACGCGTGATATATTATTTTTAAAAATTATGCTTTGCAACATTATGTTGCTGAATTAGAATAGATTTTTTTTATCGGCTGATATTAAAATTACGGTTAAAAATTAATGAAATATAATATTTCTTCGCATTTAAAGGCAGTGTTTTATTGTGTAATCCGAATTTACGTTTTTATGCAAATTCTTGTATAGTTTTTCTCTATATATTTTAAATTTATTGATAAAACTATTTAAATTTTTAAATTAAAGTGGTAAGCACTGCGATTTATTTATGTACATATAAATAAATTATTGTAGTTTTTTTTGTAATATGATGTCGAAGCTTAACAATAGTATTGTTTTACAAGTACTGGATATAGTTTTATCGGGTATGGACGATTTAAAAAAAGTAACGGTAGTGGGGATGAGAAACTGTATTCGAAAGAATAATAGCAGAAAAGTTGGTAGAAAAAATCGAAGTGTACAACTAAACATTTTAAGTAATCTGTTTTTGTCATGTGAGTCGGGGTATACGTTTATTTATGCGTTAATTTTACGAAGTTGTCAATGATAAGGGGAATAGAGGAAATTCTGTAATAGAAAGAAATAATGAAAAGACTGATGATAGGAATGTAGAAAATATTACTGTCATTTTTTTCCGGACCCTTAAACTAATATATTATACATCTATAAACTAGCGAGGCACATACATACAGTAATTTTTTGTTTAAAAGTCGTTATTATTTCGCGTAGAAATATTCGATTATAAGTTGTTTATAAAATGTATGTGTTTCTGTAAAATATATCCCGTTGTTCCGTAACAATTTTGTACAGTTTAAGCTATGATGATTTTTGTAGTAAATGTGCTCCTATATGGGATATATTATGTGTGATTATTTACGTTTTAGAGTTATATCAAGAATTAATTCGTTTACATCTTGATAGTACTGAATATTTTACAATTAATGTTTTTTAAATACACTTTAAATGTGCTTTAACAACCTATTCGTTACAGCATTACTAATTGGCAATAACCTGTAACTTAAAAAATAGATTATAGTTAAAGGGTCAAAGGGTCTAGCCGGTTAAGGGGGGTAAAAGTGCCTTTGAACCAAACTTTATAAAAAAAATATATACATATATTGGCGCGCGAAATAAAGAAGCGTATTATTTCATGTGTGCATGCGCCCGCCAGGGTTCATACGGGGGTTCGCGAGGGAGGCGACTCTCTTCAACCCACTTGAGATCCTCGTATGAGCCCCCTGGTACATGCGCATATAAAATGACGTGCCTCTTTATTTCGCGCGTCAACGTATTTTTGTATCTACATATGTAGCTTTTTGCGTATTTTTAAAGTCTGTAGTTGAAATCTTACCTGTAAAATCGACGAGAGTTTCTTTATTGTACAAGACTAGTTCTGAGCTAGCTTAGTTATTACAAATCATTAAAAAATAACTAAACGATGACTTCCGGTTTTTTCTCCATTTTATTCACTTTGAAAGAGTGTTGAAAAAACTTCGTTTTTTTTTGTTTTTTTTTTTTTTTTGTTCTAAATATGATAAATATATTTAAACTAATGCATTGTAACTGAAAAATAAAACTGCTTTTAAGAAATAAAAAAAAGTGAGAGATTCTGTACGAATTTAAAATTCCCTTAATAGCAAATTAGGTAACACAATGACACAAATTATGTAACTTACATTTTATAGTTTGCTTCTCGCTAAAGTTTCAGAGGTTTTTCAGCCAAAAGTGCATGTTTTCATTTTTTTTGAACTTGTTTCATCTGTTCTAAAAGTCCGAAAAAATTCAGAAAAACATTTTATTATAATATTATAATGTACGTAACATTTATCTATTTTGGTTTTTGTTTGTAGAATTTCAAAAGGTTTTTCAGCCAAAAACGTATGATTTTTTGTAATTTTTGACTCGTTCCACTCGTTCTAAAAAAAAAATAAAAAAATCCAGGAAAACTTGTTATCTTCTAATACGTAACATATATCTATTCCGTTGTTATTAGTTGAATTTCAATAGGGCTTTTAGCGAAAAATGCATGTTTTTACTTTTTTTTGAGCTTCTTCCACCGCTTTTAAAAATCTGAAAAAATTTCAGTAGATAGTTTTTTACTACAATATATGATACATATTTTTTTCGTTGTTACTGAAATTTAAAAAAAAAATTTGCGACATAATAAAAATTTTGAATTTAGCGTCTAAAAATCTGAAAAAATTCACCGTTATAGAACATTCCATTATCTTTAACCTCCAATAAGAATTTTTAAAATCGATTGAAAAATGGCTGCGATATCGTAAAAAAAAAACGAAAATCACAAAATGGTGACTACAGCAGCCCTTTGTGGGACTAGGGGTCTGAAACTTTCAGCATCAATGACTTTTTTCATACCCTAGATGTATATATTTTTTTTTATAAAGTTTGGTTCAAAGGAACTTTTATAAGCTCTTAACCGACTGGACCCCTTGTACGGATCATCTGTTTACCCCCTTTATGAGCTAATATTTATTTTAAAAAATATATATATATATACATTGCAACAAGTTCAGTCAAGCATGATGCTTCATGCGCTGAAGATTCCGTGTTAAAGATTACTATAATTTACATTCATATAATACAAAATTCAAAACAAAGAAATCTGATTTTTTGCGGCGTAAAGAGGGAGAAGGGTGATTTTTGCGGTCGTTTTAAATTCCATATTATATATCCGTGACAATTTTTTTTTTCGTTTCATAAAATTGAGACAATTTTTGGGACATTTTTAAAATCCTGTGTGGGCCGGCCTAAGAATTACGTTGTAATTAATATGTACATACATAATAACTTCGCATTTAAACCGTTCTTTTACCACTTTTCAAAGTATACATGTTAGCGGAACCGTGGGAGTATCCGAAATTTGTATATTTTATATAATATCTAGGTATTTTATATAGTACCTAATAATTTGAGATAATACCTAGTCTGGCTGTAAGTACTGTCAGTGCCGTTACATAAAGGGAATTCCACCTAGGGCAAAGTGTTAACACTTTCAACGTGTGTAATACACCGTCGGAGAAGAGGACCGTAATAGACACATGGGCCGACACGTCTGTGTGTCGGTACACTGTACAGAAATGGGTAGCTAGATTACCCCCCGTGTACGTTACTGACATTGGATTAACGAAAGCGGGACATTATTCGCTCCTAGAACGACTTAAAATCGGTAAACGATTCGCATATCCTGCAACGTTTCAAAGATACAAGTGACTAATAGACCGAGAGCCGGTCGGCCACGTGAAGCTAGAACAAAAAACATTAATTTACATGTGTGAGCCTGCAAACGATGTGTACGACTCATCTGTTAATAGATAAATCAAAGGCGATATGGTTCGAAAGGTCGAAAAAGTTTAAAGTACCTCGGAGGAGGGTACAAAAAGATACTGTTCACAAACAAAAAATGTTTACGAAAGAGGATAAGTTTAACAAACAAGCTCAGAAGTGGCTGCAAGTCACGGCAGCTTCAGATTGATTCTCCTCCGCTAGTCCAGATTTAAATCCTATGAATTACGAACTATGGAATACGGTCGAGAAAATGTCGTCCGAATTTAGCGTCGCTGAAGAAGAGCATACGAGAGACAGCGCTGACCTAGAAACGGTGCGTACATGCATTGCCCCATGGCCGGAGCGTTTATCGTTGTGCATCGATAGTAAAGGTGGTCATTTGGAATAACTAATACACGTTTTTAACGATAAGGGTTTGTACTTTTTAATACTTTTTTTTTTTTTTTTTTTTGGGAATTTGCATCATGTGTCGTTTTTACGGTAAGTTCGTTGAAAGTACTGACAGTATTTATAACTAGACTGTGTATATAAAAAAAAATTTTTCCCTGATTATATATGTTGTTATTAGCAATGTGTAAAATTCGTAAATTTGTACAATGCGTATAGATATTTCATATTACAATCAGTATAATAGGCGCTGTGCAAGAAAGGAAGTATTGTTCAATAATTTCTTATAATACAGAAAAAGACCGGAACTCCATAAGAAAGTATATGGTATTGTTATTGTTGTTGGTAACGACTTGTATCATTTCGATTGTTGTTCAAGTTACTAATTTTCCTGTCGAGAGACACTTTGTTTAATTTGACGAGCCTTTAAAAGAGGCACACTGCGGAGAGGATGAATATCACTTTTTTTTTTTTGTAAAATATAAACACGCATAAACAAATATATACTTTTTAGTGGGGTAATAAGTTTTTAGTACATTTTGTAATTAACTACCTGCAGTATTTAGTTTGAATTTTATTGTAAGTGAAATTTTTAATTTTACCTAATTTTGATTGAATGCTTGTGTATTTTACACGTTAGAAAAAATCACCATGTATCCAAATTTTACAATAAAAATTTTACATGCAATGTGTGTAAAAAAATATTTATTTTTCGTCGATGTTTATAACGTTTTCGGTGTGTTAAGCTCGGTATTTATTAAAAACAGACACGTGAGATGTAAATATTTTTTTCGCAAGTCTCGCAAGAGTCAAAATAACAATAAAATAGGAAAAAATCGAAATAAGCGATGAGATCGTGCGCGCCCCACTGCAAATTCATTACTTGTGAGTATGGCTTTTATTAGAAGCTAGTAAACATATTAAACGGAAATAGGAAACACATTTCGGAAAATGTGATTTCATACCTGTTTGCTAGAGTAATAATTATTTAAAGTAACGTATATACACCAAGTAGCAAACCGTCTGATAAATAGAGAAATATATTTTCAGAAACGTTTTCGGGCAAAGCCATCTTCAGCTGGAAAAAATAGAGAAGAAAAACACGCAAAAACAGATTATGAACTGCTGAGTTTGAAAATTAAAACCCCGGCGGGGGGGGGATAACACATGAAAGAAGAGTGATAATTCGTATACGTTTGCATGTCAATTGCTGTTGCCAGTGGCTCCAAATTATTCGACAGGTTTTGTTTAACTTAACCGAGAGTGGTATCGTTATTATTTTCTTTTTTATTTCTGCTCACACTGAATATTTGTCAGTTGTGTATTTTCCCTTATTCCAATTCAAATTTCGAATTAGTTGAAATAATTCGAATTTATAATTTATGAAATATCAAGTTTTAAATATTATCGAGAATTTCTACAGATATTTTTTAACTTCCGAATAATGTAAATATAAATCATTTTTTAAATTTCATTGAGCTAAATAGTTTACACATTCGGTTAGTAATAGTCAAAGGAAAACGCTTAATCTCATTTTCGCTAATAAGGTAAATGTAACTGCCAGACGTGCTATTGATGTTTCACTTCCTAAAGGTAGGTTTCATCATGCTTTACAGATATTTTAAAATCTCCCTTACGAAAAAGTAGATTATTTAACCAATTCTGAAATTTAGAATTTCTGAAAAATTTATGATTAGCGTAAACCTCGGAGTATGTTATATACTATCGACGGGGCTACAGACTTTTTTTGTACTATTAAAAAATATACGATGTTTTAAATACGACAATTCCCAGGTGAAAGATATATAAATCCAATTATTCTGTTTGGTTTACAACTAAAAAATCGTATCTATACTCAAAATGAAAATTAAACGGAGAAAATTTTTTCGCACAACGAGTTGTCCTAACGACTATTTAAAATTTAATAAACGAAGAGCTCAAGTAAAGAAGTTAACTGGAAAAAGGCTTCATATAATTACTGTGACGTTATGGAAAACAGTATTGAAAAAAAAAATCCGAATAAAGTTTATCATACATTACTAATGGGGAAAAATTCAAATTTAAAACCTACAGTTTTAAAATTTCGTAATAATGAACGGTCGTGGTCTAGTAGAGAAATGCCTAATGCATTTTCCGAATACTTCTTATCGGTATAATACAACATACGTGACATACAAAATGACTTTTCAATAAATGACGGTAACAACACTGCATTGATTTGCATTGTGTAATGAATATTGCGAGATTACAAAAAATTTAAAACCGAAACGAAAAACTAGGTCCGGACAATTCGCCATCTGCGTTATTTAAAATGCGCGGTGGTACACTCCGGATAAACCATTAATACTGTTGTTTAATTTGATTATTAAGAATTGGAAGAGTTAGCCCAATTTTTAAGTTTAGTAGCGGACAGATAATATCGCCCTATTACTGTATCATCAATACCAGCTAACATATTAGAATCAGTAATATACACAGGAGACCATACAGCTTTATTGTACGAAGAACAATACCCGAGCGACACCAACGACAATTAACTGATTAGATACGTACATGAAATTAATGAACGGCTAGAGGAACGTTTTCAGGTTGATTGCATTTATATTGATTTTAGTGTAAAGCCTTTGATAAGGCGAATCATTCGCTTTTAATGAAAACAAATTTAAAACCTACCGATTGTTCAACGGACTAATTATTAAATCCAATCTTCACCCTCGTCAATCTTACGTAGTTTATAATGAATATCATTTTGACCTCGTGTTTTCGGAATCAAAAAGACAAAATCGTTTTTTTTTTTTTTTTTTTTGCAAACATAACGGCAATCGGTTAAAAAAAATAATAATTCCGGTATCGATATGTCAATACTGAATTTTTTTATAATATTGAATGTTCTATGCGATAATTTTTTACAACCGTAACGGTTATTATTACGGATACATTTCATCTTGTTTTGATGAACCGGTTTGTCGTCACACATTTAATTTAGAAGCGTTTTTCTCTATCGTTCGTCTTCTTTTATCGCTAATTGCTTTTTTTCCTTCGTAGTCCGCCAAAGAGTAACACTTGATGCAGTAGAGATGGTCAATTTTTGCCAAATTCTCGATATAATTCTAAAAAATTTTCAGCATCGCAGTGCGAAATTTTAGTCACCATCAGAGTCATATTTAAAATTTACAAAAATTTGAATGCGATTAAATAGGAAGCTGCGTAATATTTGAAATAGTATACTATATAAATGGTTATAAAAAGTATAGTTTTACTGGAAAAAATTTTCCAAGTATCAGAAACTCCTTTTCTCTGGAAGTATATTTTTATCCTGTATATACTTTTATATTTTTTTTCACTTTAAAAACAAGGTAGTTTTTTAACAGAAAATACCGACTTCAAAATTTATTTCAACCATATACTAAAAATGCGCTGAAAAGTAAAATATAATCATACTCGATGAAAGATGAAAACATTAATACTTATTCTAATAAAAGGTTTCTCGTTACATCAGATTTGAAATGTAACAATTAAATAACCGCATTAAATATTTGTCTGACGTTTTATGTACTTGGCTTATAATATAAAACAAGAGGTTGTGTTTTTAGGTTCACTTAATATAGATTTTTAACTGTAATTTGAATGCTAATGTTGTTTGAGAAGTGTTATAATCTGTGAATATTTCTTTGGAATGTGTTATTTTTTATCGAATAATTATTTTTTACTTTCTACAGAGCATTTTTGTAGACTTTATAGAGTGAATTTTAAAGGCGGGATCGGTTTTTATTTTAATTATTTCACAATTTTTACGGGCTCGTCCGATGATTAATAATTGTTTTAGTAGGACCAATTTAAAAAAAAAAAAAAAAAAAAAAATGAAAATCGTAAAATCAAATGTTACAAGAACACAAAAAAGGAGCGAGAATTTTTCAGAGGGCATTAATCTTAAATCTTTGAGTATATTCGAATGATTTCGCGATTTCTGGAAAAAAGCATCTTCGAGTGTAGACGATTCTAATTTTATTTTAGGGTGCTTCTGAACATTTAGTCTGGCTAATGAAACTGTTCGGTGAAAATAAAGAACTGTACAGGTGGTCCACGCTAATAAATCAATAATGTTCGAGAAGTTTCCATCGCACTAGAGGCGTGCCACAATTATATGCGATCCGTATTATTATTCGATTTCTACGGAAGAGACATATAATGCGTAAAACACGGCTAATCGGCAATACTAGAATGCGACAGTTTCGAACACAGAGAAACCGATAGAAGTCCCTGTGTAAAACCACCATGAAGATAATCTCTTTCGGTGTTACACAAACGGAACGGTTTTATACGGATGGATACAGCAGTAAGCATAAGTGGCAAAAATTCAGCGTGTTAGGTCCATGGTTTTTTCCAGAATGACGTAGTTCCGGGAATAGGACTGTCGAATACTCGGTAAATGTTGGGTACGCGCGTATTTTGGTCGGCTAAAAGAACTAACATTCGGTACCGGTCGAAATTGAAATTTAATTAACGATACCGGACATCGGTCAGTCCATTAAGAACGATGTTCGCCAAATAAGTGGAGTTTATGGATTGCGTAACAAGCAGCGTGTCGGACGTCGCATGGCTCGTGTCTCTGTATCAGCAGTTTTACGTCAGCTACATATATATATATATATTCACCTAATTTCTTTCTTGCGATTCGTTTTCACCTATGTCCCCGTGGCTGAGCTAAGCGTAGAATGTTTTTTGTCGCGAAATCAATATTTTTCAATATTCGATCGCGAGAACCCAAAAAACAATTCCCGTGGCCGAACCGTTGCAAGATCTTCAGATTTTATAACACCTACGAAATGAACGGGAGGAATAATATGGCCTATATTTAGAAAGACACGAAATTTACGACGGTGAATAAGGAACTAAACACAGCTGGTTCTAGCGTGTAAAAATATAGGAAGGGTAATCTTGATTCTTGGATAAATTAAAACATGAACTCGGACAGCGGAAATAAAGCACGTTTTGCGCTAGCAAACGGTACCCTCGAGCTAATAACTGGAACTAATATTGAAAGATGTCATCATTCCCTTAAGATTAAAAATTCTGAGATGATTCCGTGACTGTGAAAGTTCGAAAATAACAATGACGAATAAAATCAAAATGTTACGCATCTCACGAACTGAAGAAGCACGGAACGCCATAAGTTCTAAAACGCATTAAGAAAGAAAATGGAACCTTTTGGTCATGAATAACGGGGGGACCAAACGTGAACCTTTTGCAGTTACGATCTGCAATGTAAAAAAAATGGACCAATATGAAACCTGAGCACCTTCTTTTCACGTAGTAAAAGATCAAGAGAAATGGAACCGTGTTATCGAAACAACAACCGCGCCTAAAGTCCTCTGAAATGCCTTGAAAAAGAAGAAGAATATAAATGATATTTATTTGTTTGTAGAGTTTTTTTTTAAATCACGCAAATGCCGTTATATTAGAACCATTGCCTTTTTGTAGTTTATAACTTGATGCTCATTTTATTCTTCCGAAATGTAACTTTTTAAGTTACGAATCTTAAAAAATTTTATTTCGGTTTGACTTGATGATTTTTTTTTATTACATGTTTTTATTAATAGTGAATATTTTTATAGTGATCGATCAAGTTCCAATAAATAGATTGGATTATTTTTTATTTTTTTTTGCTCGTTTAAATATTTTGCACGTTGCTTTAAAGAATTGACATTATTAATATGTAAATATAAATTTCGATGTAATAATTACAAATTGCTATGCAAACCGTTTAAATTCATGTACTTCATTATGAAATAAATACTTTTTTAATAATTAAAACTGTGTAAATAGGTGTTTTTTACGAAGTGAAAACATTGCGAACGTATGAACACAACCAAAAATATTTTTTTTTTTATTATTATCACTTTTGTTTCGTTATTACTCGTGTTATTATTTACGACTAATCGATATATGGGGCACTGCTTGCGTAACAGTTATTTGAGATTATCTTTTTTTTTTTTTAAATACGTAAGAGTAATAAAGTATTTTTTGAGTTAATAAATATCTAAATCGTCGAGGCTTGTACTTTTTAATAGATACTTGTGTCTTTTGAAGTTCGCTAAAAATTATCATTTTCACGTCCATTTTTTTTTTTTAACATTTGATAATACAATGTATGTGTGTTTAATAATATTTAAAGAATTCTAAGAAGAAAAGAAAAAAAAAAAAACCAACTATTCTGATTTTTTAACACTAACGTGACTATTACATTTTGTTATTACATTCGGCTCGTCAGAAAATGCAGAAAATACGAAAATCAGTTTAAACATTTTCTCCCGAACAGAGGAGGTCGGTAACTCGAATTTAGTTCGCAGAATTGGTTTGTCTGTTTCTCCCGTAAAAGTGAACAAGCAAGCAGACAAAAATATTAAAAATTGCAAATTTTGCAGACGTAATAAAGAAAACTATTTTACTACTGTTAAATTTTCAATGAAATAACGGACGTTAAAATTTTATTTACATATGTATAGGTTAAAAACTATTTCTTACAGTAGTTAAAGGAAAAATTTTTGGAACCGGTATGAGGATGTGAAATTTTGTTTTTGTAAAATAAGTAATCAGTACTATTCGTTCATTATAAAATAAAAAAAAAAAAATTGACTCAAATACATTCAAAAGTAGTGCGCGAAACATATTAGAGCACGGTGCGTGTATGTTAAATAAATTACAAATAATTAAAATAGTCATAATTAAAACAGAACGCAGGATTGTGCAAGAAAATTTAAATGAAAAATATATGAAAGCTGATCTCGTATTAAGAGGTACCAGTTTTAACCGATTATAATTGTGACCGGAATTATATTTACTGAGAATGAATTAAAATAGTTCACAATAATATCGTCCTATTATGTGTTGTTTTTTTTTTTTTTTTAAATTTAGTTTCAGGAAAATTTTTATAATTGATTTAGTGTAATTCCTATCCTTTTCATTTATAATAACTGTGATAATTAAACAATTTCATTTTTGCTGTTAACAGTTATTGTCGTTTTGTTTACTCTGGATGTATCGTTCGCATCGGACAATCCTACGGAGGTTCGGCCTAAACCAGTTGCGTCCCTCAACGAGACGAAAACAGATCAACCGGCTAAAGAAATCGAACATTATCCTCCAAACCTTAATGAATTATCAATACCTAAAACATCTGAGGCTCCGATAGTTCCAGTTACACCTAAACCGTCGCTACCCGTCTGGTTTGTCGAGGATCCGATATCTCATATTGTGTGCATAAAATTGAAATCAAATATAACCATTGAGGTGCCGTATAACAAAACCAACAGTTCTGCTTCTGCGGTAATATACCATGCCTAATTCTTAATTATGAAACACTTTTTATATCATTTGTTTATGCGTCTATTCAAAGCCGGGGATAAATCGGAAGTAGAAAAGTAATATAAATGAATATTATACCAATAAGTAATAGTGAATCTGCCATGTAAAATAATGAATCGCAATCTGTGACGACATTTGTATCGCAACTTCTTGCCTACTTGGACCCCCGTTATGAAACAAATTAGATATAAAGTATCCATACTTCATCTAATAACCCAGAAGGGCCATCTTATTCATATCGTAATTTGTCTGTGTTTCTCTTCCGGGAAGGGGGGGTTAAAACGGTATAGAATATTACATAGATGAAATTCATAATATGTCGCCTAACTTATTACAAGAATTAAATAAATAAATAAATACTCTATTAATAATCACGTGGAAGGCAATGGCAAACCACCACGTACAACATCATATGCGCGCTAGGTCAGTACACAGCAGACATAAATAGGACTGCACTTGTATAACGATGTAAACCAAATGATTACTAATCAGTTCCGAATGTAGTCTCTTGCGTGTGTACACCTGCGTTGCATATTATAATAATTGCCTGGTACACTACCTGTAATATCGGTACAACTAACAAAAAATGTACGAATAGGTTGTTGCGCTAACGCGCTATGTAGCCTACGGCACCTTAAGAAGAAGATACAGCGCGCAGTGCGTAAATTGGATAATATAAAAATTAACTCTGTATCTTTCTTGAAATAACCGTCACAAATGTTTAATGCAGTAATCAAAATGTCAATTTCATTTATAGTCTTCTCGTCCTTCATCGGATTTCCGCAAAAGGAATTATTTTTATCAGTTTTTTTCACACGCGGAGACGCTGTTCGTCTGTAGCCCTCAATTTAGCGTTTATCGTGCGCGTTCTCGTCCGACTATAATGTAAATGTATAGTCGAGAATATAAGGCGAAATGTAAATTTATTCGTACGTATTTACGGACGATGTTTTATTCTGCTTTACATACATCACTTAAAAACGTGTCTGCAAACCATTTTCATCGCATTCGATTGATTACGTGGTAACACTGTGAATAGGAAACAGAACTATTATTTTTCATATTAACAACGGATGAAAAAAATAGGATGATCGCCCCCGTGTTAAAACCTGAAAAAAATAACGAACGCAAAAAAGGGAGACAACTTGACGGTGTAGTGTACGTACACACACAACACACTAAACAGTCATTAGCGTCAGCGAGATATTTAAATAACGTAATTAGTGACACTTTGGTTAATCATTAATTATATTGCGCGTATAAATAAATTTAATAGTGTTCAATGAATGGGTAAAAAGTTCTGATAATAAGAAACGTGTGTGCGTGTGTGTATGTGCGTTTGGCATTACTATATAGTTGTTGCAGTTTCAGTTTATGGTCGCTTTTAAAAATAAATAATGATTATCGTAAAAGTGATTTTGCTGATACGTACTTCTCTTTTAAGAAACTAAAAATTCTTTTCAGTTAAACGAATTTTACATTAAACAAAACTCTAAAAACTAGTCTCCCATTATTTCTGTGTTAAAATGGTATTCCCCGCTACCAACCATTTTTCGATGGTTCCGCTGTGGCCAAGAAGTGGTCCGTCTGAGTTAAGCCTTATTTTTGTTTACTCAAAGAGTCGTTATATATACCGCTTATGTAAAATTGTTACATTATTGTTGTAAAATTGTTAATATGTTATGCCTATAATGTTACTAAATATAATCATGTTATTTTGATTTATAAAATTACAAATTTGTTATCTATTTTTTTTCTTTTTTTTCTATATATAAAATTATTTATACAAATAAACACAACAAAAAAGTCACTTAGCGTCGGGGTTTCTATACATTTAATTTAGTTTTAAAAAATCTAGAAAAAATTGATAAATCCCGAAAGAATCGAGAAACCCGAATAAATCACTGAATTGCCATAAAACTCGGGAAATCCCGATAGTCAAGAACCCCGAATAGTCCCGTCACGATTTAACTTTTCCCGTCCCGTCGCGAAATTTCGGGTTCTCGCACATCCCTGGTTTGATTGTTTTATATATATATATATATATATATATATATATATATGTGTGTGTGTGTGTGTGTGTGTGTGTGTGTGTGTGTGTGTGTGTGTGTGTGTGTGTGTGCGCGCGCGCGCATATAAATAATTACAATTTCGAATAAAATAATTTTATTAATGTATTATGTTTTAATAGCTTCATGGACAGGAAAAAATTTCCATTAATGTTCCGTCTTCGGCAAATGCTACAGGTTCCTGCGGTACTTTAAATAGTACAGAACAGTATTTAGTTTTAAAGTGGCGGGATTCTAATAAAACGAATTCCTTGAATTTTACATTTGGAAAGCATCTTAACGAAAAATTTTTCTTTAACAATATTCTGGCCGATATTTTCCTTCCTAATGTTTCAGGTAGTATTTATATTATACCCTATATTTTTAAACGATATTTAACGTGTTCCATGAATTTATTATATCTTATTTATATATGTATGTATGCATTATAATTAAAATATATTAAAAATAAGTCATACAATTACAGTTTAGAAAAATTTCGAATGACCGAATTTAGGTAAATTACGCGATTATGTTGTGTTCTTTCGCGTTGCGATGTGTGTAACTAAAATGTTTTTGTGATTAATTTTATTCCTTTAGGAAAAGACTATCATAAGAAGCTATCTGCAGTCAACTTGACAGATTTGGCCACGCCATTGAACATGTCTTACGTGTGCAATAAAGGAAATGATTTACATCTGAATTCATCTGATAACGAAATATTTATCGTTCACTTCAAAAAGTTACAGTTTGAAGCTTTCAACACGCAAAAGGGAAATACCACCGATTTTAGAGAAGGTAATATCTTTTCGGATTTCAATATAAATGCTTTTCTTTTTTTTAATAAAATTCTTTTGCTTCCTTATTCGTGTATTCGCTTTAGTTTTCTCCAATTTGGCTTTGACCGTAAAACTTGAGTTCGGTCTATTTTCATCCTGTTTAAGTACCGTTAACGGACTTGTAAAGGGGGCGGGGAAGGGATATGGGAACAGTTTATTGCAACGATGAATAGAAATTGTAAAAACGCCGATGATGTTCGTTTAGAATTTTTTGGGCAGAATGATTTCTACGGCGCTGAGCCGGTATATTTTTGAATGTCAAGCGATGTCATCTGCTTGTCTGTTGTATTACATTTTTTACAAAAACGGTTGCACACTGTAGAAGCAATGCAATATGTACTGCCTTGAATACTATAAAAAGAAACTTTCTGTAAGAACTTTCAAGTTCCAAGTCCACTGTATACAAGTATATCTTAATTTTGTCGCTATTTCTTGTTTAGCGGATTAACCACAATTTCTCCTTTGCGTTCGTAATCTTTATGTAATTTATTCGGCATAATTTTTGATTTCTGATGTTTAATAAGAAAAGAAAAACATTTTCCGATTCAGTCTGCAGTAATAGCATTGACCATCAGATTGATAACTTGCTTCTTTTTCTTCTTTACGCCATCTCCATTCGAAGTTTGACGATCATCTTGAATATTACCGGCTTTGATGTGGCGGCCTCTGCTGTAGTTCCCTTTTGGAGCATCCATACCATTTTCTTAATGCGAGTCTTTTTATTGATAATTTTAAATTTGCTCTTACTCCTTTCTTCGTCATTGGCGAGCGGGGAGATTCTTCGCACCGTTGTCCCACTGGAGAGCTGTCCTGGACTGTTGGTCATTTACACACGATTTCTAGCCATGGTGACGATTGAGAAGGTACTCCCGGTGGTTTCCCGTCGCCTTCCGGCGGTTTTCTGTTAGGGTTTTCTCCCTTAGCCGAAAGAACCCGGTTATAAAGCGCCGGATAGTCGCCTACTCGCTCTGGATTAACATTCGTCAATCCGACTGGGACACATTGTCACGAGCGAATTGCTGATAGTCTGCAGTTGTTACGCAGTAAAAAGCTTAACGGTATTTATTAGTAGGAACACCTTCGGCAAGTGAACCTTTCTTCGTTTTCCTATCAGCGATGGATTTCGAGTTATGATATTTAGCTTTTCTGCTCAGTGTTTTTCTCCGTCGGTGAGACTAGCACCTTATGATGGTCGAATGCCCACTAACTAGAGAAGGTAACTCTAGCAACAATAACCTGTGCTCCGCAGGACTGATAATTTACATATAAACAAAATCCGACCCACCACGTTTGGCTGACGCGTAATATCTGAAACAATTAAAAATGACTTTAGAAATAATTGTTATACTGTAGAATTTGTTCCGCGCTTCTGTAGTTATTTCATTTTAAAGCACACGTAAACAAATCAATATGTGTGAGCAAGTTCTTCATGTATTTAGTTAAGAAAAGGCTGTTGCAGTGAGCGTAGCTTATTGAACGGTTATTTCAACAAAAATTTTACTTGCCTAAACGTATATAGTTCTCACAGTGTAAGTTGCGGCAATTGCATAGTAACGTTTTTGGAGTATGACCACTGGATCGCGTTGTTCCGTTTGGATTGTGAAATACTACGACGGAGACGATATTCGATTTTTGTTTTTCCAACTTTCCGAACTTGAAGCGAATGTCGATTGTAGTTGCCCCAAAAATCAAATTTGAAAGTTTTACGGTGTACTTTTATGTATTTAAGCGTGGAGAATTAAAAAAAAAAAAAAACAAAAAAAACTAAGCAATTGTCTGTACGTATCTAGACAGAGTTACGTAACCCTTTTAAACAAATGCTACTATTTAGCTTCAGTTCACTTTGTTCGATAGTTATCGATGTGTGATCGTGGTCATTAAATTTTAAGCAAAATCAGTTGAGGGACTTTTGAATAATTTAAAGAAATACGAATAATTTCCAATCATTGTACGGAACTGATGTTGATAGTTCGCGCTAAAATATACACGGTCAAATTGTGAAAAAATGGAGCAATAGATTTTTGGTTTTACTTTTTTATTTTTTTAAAAAAAAAAAAAGTTACGCATTTCGGGTGCTCATAGAATTTTGCTGCAAATACGTAATGGAAAAGTTATTGATGCTTTTATCGTTCGCATTAGCATTTCGTTAGATTTCATGATATCTAGTAGTTTCGTCGAGTAATTACTGCGTTTAACTGGTATATATGTATTTAAGCGAACACGCATTGAACATCATTTTATTATTTAGTGTTCTACCACGATTTTTGATACCGTCTTTGATTAATCGAATAAACAGATTCGGTTGTGTTTAAACATCGATTGAATTTCTTTAAGTTTACCGAAAGTTGTCTGATTACGCGTAAGTGATATTTCCTTTAATTTCGTATAAATTTTTTTATGTCGGAAGAAAAATGTTGTTCATATTGCAATATAATCGGAACGCGCTTCGTTAACGGAAAATAAAATAACTTCGGCTATAATATAACTAATCAAACCAGTTTTGTCTTGTATAGCGCAACTCCGCATGTGTTACCGCAAGGTTATTTTTGTCGAAGGAAAGAAGAACTATTGCGGAGAGTGAAAACATTTTAAACTCGAATACGTGCACGGCATTCAGAAGAATTTGACTGTAACCAAAATGACCCTTGATAGGGAAATGTATTTTTTTTTTTTTTTTTTGGAATATTTATGCGATGATATAAAGAGCATCGTGTTTTTATATTAAAATAGAAAGGTTACTAACGTTCGTTTCGTAATTTTAGCATTGTTCTGTGTATTGTCTCTTTTCTATAGGAGCTTTTCATTAACAATTTATTGTACGAGTTACGTAAGAGTGTTTGTGAGCGTGTAAGGTAGACCGTATGTGTAAATGACTTGAGAATGTTATAAACCGATTATAAATAAACGTGGAGTATGCTGCATTCTTTGGTTATTTAGAAAAAGAATGAGATTTTGTCTTTTCCTTTCCCCCTCGCCTGCTGTTTAAACGTAATAAGTAAGTAAAAAACTGAGTTATTTCTCTTCTAACCATCTAACCTGTAAATTACATAAAACATGTTTCTAATGAAATATAACCTACTACTAAACGATAATTCACGCGTATTTTTCAAAATTTTAGAAGTTTACGCGGCACTATTGATCTGGTAAAAACAGGAAGCTTTTACATACCGCTTGTTAATTTATGAAAAGTTTTCACAATGCGATAGTAGTCATACATGAGATAACAATTTATCGCTTCAAGCGGGATATAGCATATTCTCGTGGCAAAATGAAAGACGCAATACTTTACGAGGCAGGTTCAACCGATTTTTTCCAAATTACCACCGCTGTCCGTTAGCGACTTGACATATCAACAAGTTTTCGATATCTGTCTAGTTTGAAGTATCCGACGGTGGACTAGAATTCAAATCACAAGTATAGAGCTAAAGCTGACCAAAAAGTGGAAAGCCAGACGAAAAAAATAAAAAATAAAGTGCGGAGCTTTGATGGTAGTATCTTTAAACTAGGAACTACTGGAAAACAAAACTTTTCCTCCCTTTCGAACCTTCAGCGTGCGTTTTCTTAATCGATGATTTACTTCTATAATTAACCTTAAAACTACCCGACATAATGAACATATAAAGTACTTCAGACAAGCAATCAGTTATAAAGAATTATCGACAAAGAGATGTCGCGCCGATTTGTCGAACAATTCTCGCCGGCTGGGAATTATTCATATTTAGAAAGCAGATAAAATAAGCATTCCGTGAACGAGAAACATCTATCGTGAGGAAAAAGAAGTTATAAAATCTAGGTAATATCACGAAATATAAATTGCGACTTATAATCATTGCGCTATTATGGTTGCAAAGCCGTGTGTATTTTACTGCGAATTAAAATTACGAACACAGAGACAGACTCACCGATTCTTGATTTTCTTTTTTTCTTTTTTCTTTTTTTTTTTGTGATTGAAAAAACAAAAGACGGCTTCAGAAAAGAAGTTGTTAATTTTTTAATAAACTTTTAATCGAAAGAAACTTATTGGTGTTGAGAACGTATTATTTCACGGATGACCTAAAATTGTCGGTTAATTCTAATAAACCTTTTTTCACAATTAGTTTATTTCTTCTGTACCGGCTCGTACATAATTTGCCTTTCTTATTATTGTTTTTTTCTCGCAGCATTATAATCTGCCGAGCCGAATCGATCGAGACTCAATTAAGCGAGTAATCGGTTTCCTTTTTTCTTTCATTCTGATGGTGAAGTGTGGTTTCAAAAATTTCGATTTTTTTTTTTTTGTAACGTCCCATGTGTTTATGCAGAGGAACTTTCTTGTGAGTTCATATTTGATTTTGCCGCTTACTAGATTGAAGAGTGAAATTTCGATCCGTCGCTCGTCGAGGTAATTATTTTCGAAATATTGCGACCGTACATGTACAGGAAATTCATCGTTAAAACAAATTCGAACCCGTGGAAATTTCGAATAAGATCTTACTTTCTTTTCTTATTTTTGTTTAGTTACGTGATGATATATATTGTCATCTGCTGTTCCACTAATTGTCTCTTTTATTTTAAAATTATTTCATCGCCGAAGTAAACGATATTTAAACAACAGGATGATAAAAAGAAGAACGATATTTAAAAACAATTCTTGTAGGCGCGGAGGCTAATGAATAGGAAAAGGGGCAATGTTTTTCATTGACACCATGATGTGATAAACTATTCTATACGTAGCTCTGATCGATAAGCCGCTAATATGTGGTAGTGGTTGCTATTTATCTTATCACGCAGAGACATAAAAAAAGCATAATAATAAACGATGTGTTATTGTACTATTGTTTTATGCAGGTTTGTTCGTTTTTCTTTTTTTCTTTCTTTCTTTCTTTTTTTTCTCTTCTCGTTCTTGTGTTTGTCAGGAGCGTACCGCTTTGTTACATGACAAATACGACATAATTGACACGGTGCAGATGTTCACATGAAATTATGTTAACATTGTTTCAAAGTATTAGATGACGCCGGTAATGAATACGATGAAAATTATGCAAAATTGTTTGTACGGTTTTGCGACTAGTTATACGAATGGTAATTTATTGCGCAATAGCAAGTGTAACCGAGGCAACGTTCGAAAGATATGTTTATATATTTTTTCATTCTTATGAGAATATTTCTATCCGTTTGCCGTTTCAAACTGTGCTTTTTAAAAGGGTTTCTTTTTCTTTTTCTTTTTCTTCTAACTTCCTGTATTACTTTACGTCATTTTTCGTTATTATTGTTTGATTTAGCGAATCTGCGAATTTTTCGCTCGACAATTTACTGTTAGGAGTGACGATTATTTTATGACTACTTTAAAAATAAAAATATAACCGTTATTTCATTCAGGTTATAAATTCCGATTTAAATGTTGAGAATTTTCGTGTTGGTTTACGGCACGTGTTATCGTGAAGTTATTCAGTTTTTTTCCCCATTCCCTTCATTTCATCATTCGTTAAATGAAAAATATTTCGCAACCAGCAGGAAATCATGGGTTTGTTTTTGACTTTATTAATCCTCTTTAAATTCCGTTAAATGAAAGCATCCTGTAAAAGGCTATCAAAGGTACTTCGTACTAACACGCGGGGGTGGGTCCCTGACCATTTTAAAAATTAAGAATTATGATAGAAATTTATATTTTAATCGAATTTATTATACTTTTCATTAATTTTTTTAACGACTTTGCCTTTTCATTTGTTGTATTACAAATTATTACCGCTTTCTTTTAAATGAATAACTAAAATTTGCAGTAGCGTGAACATACTGATACAATAATTACTGTTGTGTTATTGAATATGAGAAAAAAATGTTGTTGCTCGTGTACGTTCGTGAAAAATATATATCTCTTACGTCGATATTAATTTGAATACTGTATACTGGCATTTTTATATATTTTTTCCGGTATTTTTTCCGGGCAGTTAGCACGTTGCCCAAAAATGTTTTATCGTATACGAACTAGGATACTACGTTAAACGAAAGACAAACTTCTTTTAATAGTCACAGTGTAACGCTAAAAAAGAGCAACGTTGCGTTTTATATTAAATAGCTTCGTAAAAAAAAAAAAAAAGACAACAAAAAGGTTTCGAAATAAAATAAATTTAGTCACTGCACGCGTAATAATCTGTAATTATTACCTAATTTTGCCCGCTGTTGTTTGGTTTTGCGTAAAATTTAATTCTAAAGTACACGAACGCTTCTTAAAAAACATTGGAAATAAATTTTAAAAGGCCAGATTAACTTAAAACAGGTTTAGAAAATAATAACGCTGCTGCGGTTGGGAACGTAAATCCGTTTCAGCAAACCTGTGTATGCATTGCATGTCCCAAAATTATTATATTTGCAATGTGCAGCAGCGGAATTCCAACTAGGTCCTATCCGAACAAGATACCACTCTACCTTACGAACCGCGCTACACGGCCCCTGTTGTTAGGAGATGATAAAATGTTGATTTCACCGGTCTGCTGATAGGGGCTATCCGACGAATAAACAATTATTAGCGAGAAACGCAAGATATAAAACTACCGTAATCATTAACAAAATTCGCGTCAAAAATGTTTATATTATTTCATGTATAAAGATTAAATTTGCATTTCGGCCATTACAAAATTTTTAATTTAGGTATTATTTTACGTCATATAACATTTTATTTCATTACTAGGCGAGTTTCACCCTTTGTCTTCGCTCGTATTTACTAATTATTTTTGTCTTGCCAATTGTTTATATGTGCACAGTTGTGTAATGTGTACATTACATCGCACGCACTATGTAATAAAATAAATAAAATAAAAATTATAAAATTTCGGAGAACGTGGTGAGAGATAAAATGTACGTGTGTGTGAGATCTTGTTGTCGGTCGGAGGTAAATAACCAGTCGTTCATCATCGCAAGGAGAAGCGCGCATCTCATACGGTCAATTCAAGCGGTCATCACGGGACAGAAAGGAGGGAAGAAATGAAAAAACAATCCGATGAAGATGTGTTTTAAAGAGTCGGTCACAGTTTTACCTTCCTCCCCAGTACTATTGACTCTGGTCGTAGCATATTCTAATATATTCTGATAGTCAAGTTGTGAGAACCGCTTCGGTACAAAAAACCGCGGAAAGTAAACGCAAAGGCCCGATTAATAGTCATTACAAAAATTTGTCTGTAATAACCTGTATATCAGATTAATGAACCCCGCTGTTCGTTTATCGCAGCCCTGATCGCCAGAAAACCGTCGGACCATCACGGCTGACAACAGCGGCGCGTACAATTTTATATTAATTGACGAATTTATTATTGTTGTTTTAATTTTAATTGTTTCAATATACACCATGAATAATATATCGTGTTTGTTAGTGTGTGGTTTTATTTTATTTACTTTATTCAACTATAACACAATAGTATGAATTACAGTCGTATTATTATTATTTTAATCGAGCTTTTTATACTTGTATAGAGTTATTTGTGTATTCGTATTTTGTATTGTGTTTTTCAACGGTCGACCGATACCGAAAGATCGGTGTAGGTTAAATTTATTAATACACTCTATAAAAAAAATTTAAATAATCATTCTTTTATAATAATAAAATAATTAACTTTTTCATCCACGTTAAATAAGAGGCCTGGATGGGGCATCCATGAGGGCGTAACAGAACAAAAACCAATAATAACATTACATTTGGCGTCCCTGGTGGGGAGCTAAAACCATTAAGAACGTTACACAGTATACACGTAATGTAATCTATTATATAGAGCTAAAATTTTAATAGCGCTTTAGTAGGTATAAATATAATATTGTATTGTCATCGGAAACCATATGTTAAATTTTAAAGCTGTAGCTTGATTGAACGTAAGTAAAAAATCGATTTCGAAATCGACAGATAGAACAGTCAAATTGGATAAAAACATTTAACAATAAATTCAAACTGATTATAAAAGTTTACATTTCGCCGGTAAAAGTGTGTATTGTATTATGAGCACACTAGGGTAAATTTAAAAGGTTGTTTATGTTTGCTATAGTAGTAAAATACATTCACGTTCGCTTTCGATTGCAATTAAATCCGAAGTTGTGAGTAAAAATTGCATCGCTCATAACTGACCTAATTAGTTTAGCCTCGAACTGGTTCCGAAGAATGGTGCCATTGTTTAATCTGAACTTAATGTTACGGTAATTTTATTGATTGATGTGGTGAAGGGTATCTTTTCAAATTTCATATTGTTAGTACGCGATGTTTTAGCATCAAGAAAAACTATCGGTAATATTTATTGCGTTTTTCTGTTGTTTTCTTTTTTCCTTTTCTTTTTTCATCATTTCATAATAGTCCTTCCAAATATGCTCAGTTTATAACTGTTACCTCCGCTGAAATTACCTCGTTTCGCAATCTATACCAACGCTTGTCTCACTATTTTTGCACTGTAGTGTTCGTTATTGTTAAATCTTCATTTCCTTGAATGTAAAAACGCGTGAATTTGTGCAAGCCCCACCGCGCATGATATTAATCGCTCTTACAGTTTTTATGTAGACGAAAAATTTTATCAAACGCAAAATACATTTCTGTATAATGAAAAATATTACAAATCAATTGTTAAAATAATTCAGGAACATAGCTCATGATTGCAAATGGTCCGAAAGTTTTGGGAACCCGAAATTGAATACGATTTTATATTTTTCCGTTTTTTTTTGTTTTTTAAGTATTTTAGTATTTGTTACGTCAACTTAATACGTATGCATAAGAGAGCTCCCCCTCCAGAAAACCTTACAGAGTCGCCGACTTTAAATTACGCCATTGAAAAATCTACATTAAAAATTAAGTTATATTGCTTAATAAGTAAATGAGTGTTTTTCACATACACGCGCCCGTACATGTCATGATTAATTACAGATTCCGCAATAATGATAATTTAAAATATGTATTTACACTTTGCAAAATGTAACTAATATTCTCTGTCGTTACGTATGAAATTATGTTTAGCTCGTGATTGCGAACCATTTATCACGCCGGATATTGTACCGATAATTGTTGGCTGTACACTAGCACTGCTTGTCATCGTCGTTTTAGTTGCTTATCTTATCAGTCGCAAACGTTCTCAGGCACGCGGATACCTTAGCATGTAAAGAGAGAAATTATCGAACGATACGCGTGGACCATTTTAGGATCTTTTTTTTATGAGCAGGAATATATAAAATACTAATTTGTCTCGTACATTTTTTTTTTTTTTTTTTTTTATGATAGTTACATTTAATTTTGTTAAATAATAATTATAAGTACGTTATATTAAAAATACCGTTAGTATACATATATATTGCGCCATTGCCGTACATTGTGCAGTAAATATTTTGTTTGATATTTAACGGACGAATTTGTTTAATAAAAAAATCCTCTAAAGTACTCCACAACAGTAATAAAATTCATTAGTATCATTTAAAGTCAATCTTTTATTTCATAGAGAGCAAGCGCAATATCTTTGTATACATTTTGTGTATATTATTATAATTTTAGATGTGATAATGATTTAGCGTAGTATTTGTATACTTTATTAATACATACGTGTATTATGTGATACTATTTCTATATTTTGTGGTATATTATTGTACGCATATTTACAGTAAACTATTTAAAATATATATATGTACCGTTTTTTTTTGTTTTTTTTAGTTTTTGTTGATTTTTTTAAAGCAGAAAAGTATTGTTCTTTGGATTGATCGCTAATTCGAGATTTAAAACAACAATGACGTTTTAAAGAAGAGGGCATGAAATCATCTCTTTCTGATACCGTGCTTTCGGTTTTTTTTATTTTTTCATGGAGCGTGCTCTTTACAGTATATTGACGGCCAATGTACCGTACATTTGAGCTATACACTAGACAATATATTATATAAAATTAAATGCAACTCTATCGATATTGTGTGTGTGTATATATATATATATATATATATATATATATGTATGTATATATTTCAAAAAGTAATTGTTCCACAATATTATGCCGAACATAAATAATAAATGATTAAAAATAAAACGAAACTAGTCGATGTTTTTTAATGTTTTTTAATTATGTTTTATGTATTTCTTGTATAATTTTATTATTTATGTTCGGTATAATATTGTGAAACGATTACTTTTTTAAATATAAATATATTATATGACAAACAAATCATAGGACTGTCATTTGTATAAAATTAAATTAATAATCGTTATTTTTCCCCCGAAAAATGAATTTACATTACAAAAATTGATTTTTTGATAATTCATATTTTTAACTTGAACATGCCGTATTTTGAATGGAATATCTAAATATTACTAAATTTATAAAATGTTGTTATAGGTAAACTTGAGACTCCTTTAACATCTCATTAACGCGAGAACTTAAAGATTTTTTTAATAGTCAGTTTTTTATTTTCAATAAATATAAAGAAATATATGAAAACGTGTTTTTGGTGGAGGGGCCATTCTTATGTCTTCGGTTTTATGTACGGTATAAATTTCATTTTATTGAACTATTGTATTATGTACCATTGACGATAAACAATGTTCAAGTAATTAGTAATTATTCATTTCTTGTTTTTCTTTTTATGGAACTATGAACAATATAGTATTAATACTTGAAAGGCATTTTTCGCTTATGTATTCTTAATTATTATATTTTTGCTTGTAAATCGTACCATTCTGGTGGCACGCTTTCAATTGTGCACATACCTCAGTTTGTAGCCTTCTAGTTCATGAAAAAACTAATTCCAGTGTTAAAAACCTGTAGTAAACATTGAACATCTTCTACGACACTTTCAGAATTAATATACGAACATCAGTGTTTTTTTAAACGACACGCCAATGTCATTTTATTGCATTTTTTAAAATGTTCGTTAATATGATTGTTATCAATAAATTTCCAACACAAGAAAACATTCATATCTTTAATGTACACGGTGTGTCGGAATAGTTCCGAGCTTCTTTTCTAGCACACATACAAGTGGCGCGATCTATTAAACAACACCCGCACTGTATTGCTACATCCTTCCTTTAGTGTGTGTACAAAATTTCAGCAGTTTCCGTTGATTCGTTTCCGAGTTAGACACGTGTATCTTTAGTGAAGGTGAGTTTGGGTCGCAGGTGCAAATCTGAAAATGGATGAAAAGTGAGAAATTCGTTCTGCGATTAAATTTTGCGTCAGACTTTAGAAGAAAAAAAACGTTTTCGGAAACGCGAAAATTGATCGATGACGGTTTCGGCGAAGGTGTAGTGTATCACGTACGACTGTTTACACATGGTGTAAGCGGTTCAAGGACGGTAGGCAGTCGTTAGAATGCGATGACAGAACGGGGCCGGCCGTCGATAACTGTTACCGATGAAAACGAGGCTCGAGTGCGCGCCCTACTGATGAAAGTTCGTCACATGTCTCTCCGAATGTTAGCTAATGAACTGAATATGAGGTAAGGATAGCGTAGAAACGATTTTGAAAGAAAAAATTCACCGTAGGAAGGTGTATTCTCGATTTGTTCCGCACTTCCTCACACCAGAACAGAAGCAACATCGCGTCAATTGTCAAGATTTTATCGAGACTCGCGATGCGGATCCGAACTTCCTAACTTCAATTGTTACTGGAGATGAAAGCTGGTGCTTTCAATACGACCCTTTAACAAAACGTCAGTCATCCGCATGGCTCAGTCCAAGCGTTCCGAAACCCCAGAAAGTGCGCCAACAAAAATCCAAGGTCAAAACCATGCTCATCGCATATTTTGATGCAAAAGGGTTAATTCATCACGAATACCTGCCTACAAATCAAACAGTAAACACTGCCTACTACGTCGAGGTCCTAAAACAAGCTTGTCGGATTCAGCGTGTACAGCCCGAGTACAAGGAGTCGGGGAGTCTGTTGGATGACAATGCACCCGCGCATTCGGCGAACATTGTCAAGCGTGATCTCGCTAAAAATCAAATTCCACGGATCAATCACGCCCCCTATTCGCCTGATTTGGCACCTGCCGACTTTTTCCTGTTCCCGAAGCTTAAAATGCATCTGAAAGGACGATTTTTTAAAGACGTAACCGCCATTGAAACTTCTTGCACCGAACGCCTCAGAGCCATAACTTCAGAGGAGTACCTGAGAAGCTTCGAATCGCTGTACAAGCGCTCAAATACACGTGTATACTTCGGGAAGTATGTTGAAAGTTAATTCGAATAAATTATTTTACATCCAATTGTACTTCATTTATTTCAAAAGTTCGGGAACTTTTCCGACACACCGTGTATGAGATAGGTTTTATTTTTTGTTACAGGGTTCAGATTTTTTTTTAATCCAATGTATTGTTAATAACATGAAAATATTCTGATTGCGCTTAAATGTATACTGTTTAAGGGGAGACTAATAAATTTCTTCGCTTAAACGCTACAAGGATCCATTTGAACATGTGTACACATTTAGGATCGGATTAACTCTTACTATAAAAAGTAAATACGCGATTATTCTTAAATGAACATTTTAATTATTACCGATACATTTTTTAACATAAATAATCAGTACTGTGCAAACCATAGTACAGTTTTGTTCAGCGATTGTTCTTTTTTTTTTTTTTGTTTTTTGTTTTTTTGTACAGTGTATAAGGTAAAATCTAGAACCGAACATTACGTGCATCACTTGTTTGGTTTACTAGAATTTCGGAACACAAAACCAACAAACTTATTCATTTATAACATGTAGTTAAATAAAATACAACTACCTTGGACATGGGGTGACGGCTCGTCCTAAGGGGCTCAATGGCTGGAGCCTCCCAGTTGCATATTAAAAGAAGAAGCATATCATTTTATAATACACAATACGTTTTTTAACGATATAAAATGAATTTGAATTTTAAAATGATGTTCTTTTAAGTGCCAATAAATGGCTTATTTTCAAATTTTCGTAGTCAAAACGTTTACGCGAAATATAATTGAAAATGCATATCAACTAACTAACCTTATTACCCTGTGCCCATTATGAACTCCGATAGCATCTTAAAATAGCTGGCTCGGCGACCGCGTGATTACACTAACTAATTATAGCATCCTCAACAATCCATCGAAAATACAGAGAAGCAACGAATAAATATAAATTTTTCCGATCGTAACTTAACAAAACTTGCGGATCTTGTAAAATGTGCCCCGTGACAGTCGCGCATAGTGTTATTACCACCCCATTGTATCCCTGTTTTTTTTTTTTTTTCATATATGTATATATATATATATATATTGATTACGACGTAATTCTTAGGCCGGTCTCCATTAGAAAAAAAATGTCCCAATTTTATGTAACGTTTGTTATATTTTAATTTTTGCCGACTTTAAAAAAGAAGGGGGTTATATGTTAGTCGCATTTTTTTTTTTTTTTTTTTTTTTTAATGTCTGTTCGCGCATAATTTTACTGATTCTTTGCCCATTGGAAAGAGCGTCATTTAATATAGGTACCATGTGAGTAATGATGAAAATCGGTGAACATAAATTGAGTATTCGTCAAAAAACATGAAAAAATGTGGTCCCTTTGGATGATTTTTTTTTCTTATTATTTTTCATTAGTATAACAGAGGCGGTTGACTTAAAATGCTATCAACCGCTTTTCATACTTGTCTACATCTGTCGTTTTCAAACCAAAAGGCGTATGTGGAAAATTCTTCGCTATTACACAGTTCGTCGTCCCGTTTTCGTTTCCGCTATTCACATTTTCATTCGGTGGCGGTTTTCGTTTTTCGAAACATAATGAATACACATCTTATACTGTGCAGGTTGATAAGTCCCACCATATAGGGAGAAGCATGTAAAGACTATATTGCTAATTTAATAATAGCATGGAAACGCAAAAATGGGTATTATTTACATGTATTGTAGTATGTAAAGTTGTTTCGGTAGTTAAATAAAATTTATGGTATAAATGATTGGTTGTATATTTTTTTTAATATAAAATTGAGACATTTTTTCATTGATAACATTTAATGGGGGCCGGCCTAAGAATTACATTGGAAATTTTGAGATCATTTTGTACAAAGTATAGAAGAGAAAGAAACAGAAATATAAGCAAGAGGTGTCAAGGGCAGACAAGGTGACCGGATTTATATTCCATTCCATTTGTTTCTGGACGGAAATTCCTGGCTGACGAGCCCAAAATAAAAGAAAAACTTGAAGGGATTAACAAAACTATAGCAAATAATAAATTTTATTCTAGAGACTTAAACGACAGTTGCATAATAAGAGCGATGTTTTGCCACTCCCAAGTTGACAAAATCTTATTAAATTACGTAATTGAAAGTCGATTTAAAGCCTTAGCTTTGACGTTTGCAAATAAAAGCTTAATACGTGATATTTTTGAATTTATTGAAAAAGTCATTTAGAAATTTATTTTCAAGAAAAATCAAAAATTAGACTTCCGGTTCAGGAAATAATTATATTTATTTTCCAAAATTTTAATTATAAAATGCTCCTTTGTATTTTACTTCGCTTTTATATATTTCTATATCTTTTATGTGTATATATTTTTTTATAAATGTTATTGAAGAATTTTATTCGGCTTAAAACATATGAAAAAAAAAAAGGTAAGGTTATATCGTGTTTTTCATTTTTTTTACTTTGGAAAAAAACTTCTCAGACATAATTGTCACAAACCGCCATTGTTTGGACATTAAAAGTAAAAACTAATTTTTAGGAAACATACGAACACCACACTACGGAGTCTAAAAATGAATTAACAAACCACCGTGGCTATGATTGGTAAGCTGATGATTCATATTTACGTGCTTGTCCGTTAGCCTTGAATCGTGTTGCGTTAGCTAAAAGAAGAATGACAATGTACGTAATAAAATAGTGCATGGAATAAAGCGATACGTAGCAGAGAAGAAAATCGCGTCAAAGTTTACTCCGCACAAAAAAAAAGTACGCTTTGTACTTCAGTGTACGTAAAAATAAATAGCTGTCTTTGTCTGTGACATGATATTTTCTGAAAGTATATTTTTACGTATAAGCCACTTGCAATAATTATATGGACGTGTGTGTAGTATTTCAGCAAATAGTGCTCGTTTCAAATTGGGATCCTAAACAGCATAATTGTTTTCTTTTCGCTTTTTAATAATAAACTTTAGGAGCAATAAAAATTAAAAATATTTGCAGAATTCTATTAGCTGGATTCATTAGCAAAAATTTTGAGTATTAAACATTTTTTTAAATAATGTGTTTATTTAATCATCACTAACTTGTTTCAAAAATTATAACTTCATATAAATTTACAAAACTATCGTACCGAGAAAATGAAATAGTATATGATGTTTTATGGACATGAAGTTATGATTTTCAAAACGTGCCAGTAGCAGTGGCGTAGCGTGAATTTCAGAACTGAGGAAGCGCCATAATCCAAATATTTAATTAAACATAAAAATAAACATGCGTAAAATTAGGTTAAATACAGAATAGAAATAAAAAGGCATTAAGAAGAGCGAAATGTCTCATTTTTTGGTAAGTTAAATAAATTTTCCGATTCTTATTTGCGAAGGTTATGCAGTTGTTTCACTGCTGAGAACGATCTTTTTGCAGACTAAATGGTTGCCGTGGTTATTAAATGAGAAAGCTTATACACACTTCTGGAAAAACATGTTACACCTGAAGCGATGAAGTATAAGATGCACCGCAATGCCTTCGTATACTATGTTAGAATCCTAAAAATACGCTTTTCAAACTTGCAAGATCAAAAAAGTTTCCTTAATTCTGTTTTAAAGAAGTCTTTTAACAGAAAATTTGATTGAAAATTTAAAAAATTATTTTTATTTAAGAGATTTAAAAATTTGAATTTTGTTACATCATTAAACTTATTATTAGACATATTTGTTTCCGTAACTTCGATAATTTTTAAAAATATCATTTTTCATGATAGCTTTCTGTTTTCCCCAAAAACTGAATGTGGTCAAATGCATTTGCATTCCATACATTTTCTTTTCTTGCTTAAATAAAAGGCAAGCCCAACAGATCGATTTTTTATCTTTTCACAACTGCATAACCATATTGTTGCGCATAAATTTGTTTAAAAATGGGGATTAAATGTTTTACATACATAGAGACATTTTTATTAAATTGTGGAAGAGAGAGTATATTTTACGTACCTTTTAATTTTGTAATTAAATTTTCTGAACTAGATGTTGGTTTATCATTTTAAATAATATTAATTTCTTGAGAACATAATGAACTAAAACTGATCAGTAGACGTTTTTTCAATAATACAATTGCATATAGCCTCGATTTCAAAAGTGTTTGCATTTTAATAGGCTGGTACAATTGCAGTTGCGAAAATAAGATAAACGATCCGGTATAGCTTTTATCATAGAGTGATATTACGGCCTGAAAAGCGCGACCAATCATCGCTTATGCTCATACACACACACACTAACATGTATAAAAATCCTGCTGTTGATCGGTGTATGTGACCATAAAACGATTGACTCAGCGCTTCCACACTGAACATGCGCGCGCATTTTCTCTTCGCTCTCGATACGCATTACTCTGGAATCACACGGATCAAAATTCGCGCAAATGATGCGATCTTGAAGCGATACAGCCTGGCGCTTGCAAATTGAATATGGGTGCGCAACCTTTTTCTATCATCGGTACGCAGCCGATCGTCGTTCAGAGACAACTCTAGGCAGAAGTAACGTAAAATAAGAAGTGTGTAGCTATTTCTGTTACTCGCGCTTACAGGAGCTCTTTCATCCGGCGTTCCTTTTTTCTAGTAATTTTTAGTTTTGGTACTTAAATTCAACAAGTTGCTTCATTTTCTTTCTGAGGCTCGTATTCCATTTTTTTTTTAAATTTTGTACTAATTTGTTAGAGGAAGCGGCGCTTATATCGTCTACATTGACGCTGCTACACCCCTGATAATTATCTAAATATTTCAATCTGTACTTCTCCTTCTTCATGGATGCACACAAGGGCGTCGCCAGCCGATGAGCTAGGGAAGGGCAAGATGAGTTTCCATCCGCCAGAGGGGGGTCAATATGATAGAAAGAGGATATGAGTTATAGAAAAAATAAAATTTATAAGTTGTAAAGGCTTAATATTTTATTAAAAAAGAATAAAATCTTAATGAAAACATAATTTTCGTGGATTTCTGGTAAATTGTTCTACTGCATTATTGTAAAAGTCTTCCAAATTGTCCATGATTACGCGCCTATGAATACTCATCATGTCCAGTGGATTAAAAAGTTTCAAGGCTCTAGGGGGGGAGGGCAGATGGCCCCCCGCTGGCGACGCCCATGGATGCACACTTATTTCTTTCTTTTCTTATTGACTTTTTATTAATGAGTCCATTTCCATTTTCTCTGCTTGCTTCTCCTGCATTTTTATTTCATCTTTTTTTCAGTGGATCAGTTCACATGATTTTTATGACACTGTACCATCTTAGATGAGGTCTTTATTGTTACAATTAGGCCCTTGATTTGGTTTACAGTTCTTTTTCTTTTCCAGAATTAATATCTAATTTATTTTCTTTACACTGCCGTTTAATCAACTTGTTCTCCATATTTTACATCATTTTCTAACTATACCTTATGATCCAGTTTAGTTTTTTTTTTTTTTTTAATAAATCTCGTTCCCAAACTTTCTCAAATATATAATTGGACTGTGAAAAACAAACAACAGTTTAAGGAAAATCAGAAAATAATATTCAAAAAAGTATCCAAAGAGAACAATAAAGTCAAAGTGTGGAATCTCTAGATCATATATGATTAACGAAGGGGCAGGTGGAAATTATAGGAAAAATTCAGTGCACATCAAGAAATAACAAAATGTTCCATTTGAAGAAGCAAATGAACAAGAGGATGACAGTTTGCCTTCTGATCAATCTAGTGTCACTGGTCCAGAAAAACTAACAACTGAATCAAGAAAATCAATGAGAATACAACAATTAAGGTAACAGACTAGCTCTGGTGAAAATATTTATAAAGGTAATGTAATAGGGTTGGCAGTAATTACATACATACAGGTAAAAAAAAAAAAAGAAAGAAAGATGTAATATATATGTCGGAGTGAACCAGATGTGAAAGTTATTGTTCTAATTATAGTCTGTCAAGTGAAAGGAGTCCGTTTATAAAATAACGAAAACGCGCTGACGTCACGAGATCAGAGGACCCCACGTTAACCTTTAGTCCGTCGCGTATCAGAAATAAGACTCGCTGTACGAAGTTTGACAATTGTACACATAGAATTTTGCCCTGGAGGGCCTAAAAATAGGGGGAGGGAGAAACTTACTCTAAACACCTTCACAGTAGTCTCCTCCGAGGTCATCGCTCGGCTACCAACGTTTGACCTATTTTTGGAAGCACCCCGCAAACCCCACCAAAGATAGGTCTATCAGGACCTTCCTTGTGTCACTTTGGACTTCTGTAATGTCATCGTACTGGTTTCCTTTTGAGTAACTTTTTAATTGAGGAAACAAATGAAAGTCGCACGAAGCCAGGTCCAGGCTATAGGGGGTGTGGGAGCGTGGGGATGCTGTTGTGGGGCGTCAAAAACTGGCGTACTGCGAAGGACGAGTGTGCTGGCGCGTTATCGTGATGCAGCACTCAACTTTTCTCGTCCAATTCGGGTCGTGAGCGGTACACGTGGGCTCCTAACCGTTTCAAAACTTCGATGTAGAATGCTGCATTGATATGTGGCCTGCGGAAACGTATTCGTGATGAATAACGCCGTTGATGGTCGAAGAAAGCGATCGATAGAGACTTGACTCTTGATTTGGACATGCGCGCTTTTTTCGGACGCTCCCTGCCCTTTTCCACCCACTACATGCCCTGTCTCTTGGTCTCAGGGTCACATTCGAACATCCAAGACTCGCCCCCCGTGATAATAGACGACATCCACTGGTTTCCTTCAGCGTCAATTCGATCAATCATGTCCTGACAGGTGGATCTCCGTAGCTCTTTTTGCTTAGCTGTGAGCAGTTTTGGAACCATTTGGGCGCACGGTTTGCGTATCCCTAGATCGTCATTTAAAATCTGCCGAATAGTTTCGCTGTTGATGTTTAACTCTTCTTCTAACATTCGACAACTCACTCGACGATCTTGGAGCATGCACATGCGCACACGTTTAACATTTGCCGCCGTTTTTGCAGTAGAAGAACCGCCGTAGCGCCGATCGTCCTCGACTAATTCAAGGCCGTCTTTAAACCGCTTAGCCCACTTGAAAACGGTTAGTTGTTTCCAAGCGCCTTCTTTAAACACGTCTTGTAACTGTATAAGGATTTCCGGCGGCGGTTTTACTCCGTGTTTGACCAAGAATTTGATCACGATACGTTGCTCAGTATTTATATCGCACATTTTCACGACACATATAAAAATCTTACTTTGTTTAAACGACCACAGAATGTGACATACATGTGCTATCGTTATGAAAACTGAATATACTGATTCAGAAATGTCCCCTCTTTCCACCGAGACTTCGAGCACCATCGCAGTGTTGTCACAAGTCGCGCTATGAAACAATTCTAAGACTAGAATTGTCACACGTCGTATTAATCACCTGATCCGGCTGGATGTAAACAGGTTGGAAAGAAGAACGAAAGAACATACAGAGATGAAACAAAAACGAGGTTACCGCTTCCAAGAAGGGGAGGAATAACAGGAATATGGCAATATGATATTTTTTTACCGGTAATATTGAAATACGCGTCAAGTATTAATACGTGCCCCATTGCTAGTGCACTAGCAATGGGGCAACACTGATGCTCGGCAACAAAACTCAAACGGACTACTTTCGCTTGACGGGCTGTAGTCTTTTGTGATACTTCACCGTAATTACAATTTATATAAATACGATTCAATATTGTTATACCTGTTTAGAAGCTTATGATATTTTAGTTAATAAGCGATGATTAAAGTATAGTACACCGGAAATGCAAACTGGTAATATATTACAGTATATGCAAAGCTAAAAACTGACATTCTATGGCAGTTAGTTAAAAGCAGTTGCTAACGCGTCTGAAAAAAATACTCATATAGACACCTCAGAATGTCTATTTTCTGCATTAAGTTTCGCTAAAGTAAAAATAACTAGACTGCATTCATTTCAGTCAAAAATATTATCGTCCCTGAATATTGACGTCTAATTTATCTGATAACAATCAGTATTCGCAATCAAACGAAAATCGAAGATTTTCGAAAGTATGTACATACAGTTGGCTGGTTGCAAAAAGTAATAATATGAACACTTCGCATTACTTTTGGTTAGTTGGTTTATTGGAAGTTTTTTAATATGAATTTGTATGCTTTAGGGACGTTGTTAATAATATACATATGTGTAAAATTTAAAAGTAAATGGTATTTTCCATTTCGTCGAGTGAAATGATGATGCATGTTACAAGCAACCAGGTACACACATTATATGCCAATTAAAATGTTCCTTGAAGGTTCATAGCAAACAAAAAAAGTTGACGTAACTTGTACTTTTTTTTTATCAATCACAATTAATTTTCATCAATGGATTAGAATAAATTTTAATTGCACATATACATATATTGTGGTATCCTCATTATTTTAAATCGAATTCGGATAGTATGATGCGGTCACTTATTTTTATTTTTAATTGTTTCGATTTTATTGTATTGAAAACGGCAAATTATTAAAATAAATCTATCTCCCGACTTATCATTTAAGGCTGTGCTCAAGTTGATGCTATCAAAAAAATCGAAAACTTCTCAAGGCATTCGTAAAAATTATCATCACATTTACTTAGTTGATGATAAATCGAATTTATAAATTAACAAAAATAATGAATTTTGAATATTTTCATAAATAGTTGATTTTTCCTCGTGTGTGGGAGGTATTGAGTTCACTATTCTAAATAACTTTTTTTTTTTCACGGTTTCAGCTGCAAAATTCGCTAAGCAATATATATTTTCGCCCAAATTATATACATCAGTGATATCATTTTTAGATAAAATTCTACAGAAAAATCATAAAAAACTTTTAAAACGTTTAATTTTTTCTTCTTCTATTTAACGTTTTATGTTGTTGCTGATTGGATTAATTCTACTATGCTCGTGCGAATACTTCATATACTATTTTAAATTAGAAAAATTAAAATCATATGGGAAGATGAGCTTAAATTCAGTGAAATTGAAGAGAGCAAAGAATCAACGAAAGAGTGGAAGATGGTCCAGTCTACTTTAGAAAGAATCCATTTGGGAGAATGAAGAGGCTTATAAGCAGCGTAAAAAGGGAAATCGTTTAAAGAGATGATGCTAGGATTATGATCACTGCTAAAGGTACCGTTCGGAGTTGACCATGAAGATTTGGGACTAAAATTAGGAGAAGTTAATGATACGTTTATAGAACTGAAGAACAAAGGACTTTTAACACAAGTAGGCGAACCATCATTAAAGAGGATTAAGTCATTTTGTAAGATAAAATTTTCAAGTGCAAAAGCATTATTGCAGTGCCCACTGTAACCCCAAGCAGGTGAGTGCGCATTTTAATCGTCAGCTATAATAAAAGGGGAAGGAAGAGAATTAATAAATGACTGAAGGAAGGTACGTAGATCAAAATTAAGAGGAATGTGAGCCGAGGTGAGATTAAATGGATTTGAGGAGTTGTTAAGTATTGAGATATGGACGAAATTTGGATTTAACGGATTAGATCGAATGGGAGGATAAATGTCGTGAGTTGGAAAATTGATATAATTTATGATTAGAATAGCTGACCACCATATCCGTCATTGCGATTAGAGTTAATTAAAGAAAAACCATGAATGTTAATGTCAGAGGAATCTTTTATAGCCAAGTTTCTGAGAGCAGCGTAATACTTATATTATGTTGAACCAGCAAGCTCTCAAGAAAATTTCTATTCGCTCTAAGACTACGGCAGTTCCCCACCGTAATATTCTAAGTTGACAAAACATGCTAAAGGGAAAAGCGGGAAATACAAAAAATAAGAGAATGAATGAAAGGAGGTGAACGTGAGCTAGCAGGATAATAAGAAAATAATGAAAAGCCCAAATGGCCGAATCTGACAGACTATATGATGCAGACATCTGCACAGTCTAACTTGAATTAAAATCACGCGAGGATTAAGGGAAGAACAAAAAGTATAATTGACAGAGAATTTTTAAATCAAAGCTCCCACCGATCAAGCAATTCATTGCGTCTGGGTCCCTGTACGCTATCAACCAGCTTAATTAAAGGAGGCAAGCAACACCAAGAGAAAGTGCTGCGAGAGAAAGTGAAGACCCTTGTGGAATCAACGCTGATACTGACGAAACGGATTTTGTTGATAGTCGTGTACAGATAATTCATATAACTAGTTTTAAGAATTCTTATACATAAAAAAACGGAAACCAGGGAAAGGCGTAGAAAAAAGCGAACAGAAATATTGAGAGCGGCAAGAATTCAAAACATATAAGCAGAAAAGGGATATTGAGGCGCGAAGGAGAGAAAATACATAAGAAATAATAGAACAATACATGTTAATATAAGAAGAAATAAAGGCGAAATTAATAAAAATATTGACTAACAAAATCTTTAACACTGCAAAACTTGACATAAAGCTGATATTTTATCATCTAAATTAGGGATACTGAACTTACTAAGAGTAGATAATAAGGAAGAAATTAAATCATTTTCGGAAGGAAGAGATATAGGATCAGCAGAAACAGAATTATTGACGACCGCAGACGTGGCAATATTCATTGGTTTAGACGAAGAAGGAATTTCAGTCAAATTTTTTGAGTAGGGAGAAATTATTGACCGGGGAACTTTACAGCCGCCATTAATGGTTAAATTGGAATAGTATTTATTAAAAGGATTTAGTAATTTCGGTTGGGAAGGTAATCTAATATATGAAGAGAAGGAACTACTAAAATAATTATGCCGTTTCCTTTTTGTGGTATTAAGAGCCCCGTAAGGCAGGGAAATTGTTTGGGTTAGAAATATCGGCAAAGGTGAAAGCTGGGGAGACCAGTTTCTCTTGACTGATATTCTTAGCCTTAGAGTACGAAAGATTTTGAAGACTCATGACCTTATGTATTTTAACTTGCTCCATGAATACCGGACAGGAACGGTCAATGGCAGAATGATTTTTGCCGCAATGAAAACTAGATGGATTATTTTGTTGAGTGACAGTGCATTCAGAAGAAGAATAACTACCAGAACAAAACGAACAGATAGGTGTATTTCGATATGAAGAACTATATTCCGACAATGTTTAGGTCTGCGAATAACCAGCTCAACCGTGACACGGTAGCATCGAAAAGTTAACAAAAGACAGAAGAGTCGAGCTTGAATTTAGGAATCGGCACATTAATTTTCAGAAATTTGTTTCTGTAACTTTCGGATATTCGACATTGGCACCTCAGAAGAGCAGCTTAAAAGTTCATCGATGGACAAGTCAGTAGGAATATCGCGAACTATGCCGAAACGGAATAAATAATCGTATTTTAAGTTCCTTATGGACGTTTTTGGAAAGCGGGAACTAATTAGCTGCAAGGGTAGAGGAAAAGACAAGTTTAACCAGGTTACTTCCGGAACGAGTAATAGTGGATAAACCGCTAAATTTCCTATAAAACATTTTAGCTAAAGACATCGGATGAAGATGAGCTATGTTTTTATTCTTCAAATTCAGTTTGTCCCACGAAATTATGAAACGTCATTTTCCGCGCTTTTTGGAATTTTTCGCCAACTTTGATAGTTTCGTTAAGGAAATTAAATACGGGTTTGTTCTCAACAAATAACAATCTTTCCATTGATATATCAAATGACCGGGGAAAAAAAAAAATCAAAACTTTTGAGCTTTCAGCGCCCCGAGGGCTTAAATATAAAGTTGTTAGCTCGGCTATAATTTTCCTGTAAAGGTCTTTTATGCATATATTTGAAATTTTGGTGTCCTCAACCTTTTTACTCCGGCAATTTTTTAGGTGTACATCTATTTTTTTGCTGTTTTTGGCCCCAAAGGTGGCCCATATAATTTCTTAACTGTAATTTTTTGATTTTATGAAAAAGCTTTCGCATTTTTTTTTATATTTTGAATTTCACTTTTAAAGGATTATCCGGTGATGAGTTATGAATTTTTAAGTTATTTCTGAGGTTGTTTTAAATTCCATATTACATATAAATTATATTCTTGACGGGTTTTTCGGTTTTTTGCTGCCCACGGTAATTAAAGAAAATTTTAATTGTAATTTATGATCCAATTTTGATGTTTATAAGTTAAACTTTTCCTGAACTACTGCATATATTAATTGAATATTTTTGTTGTTTCTGATCCATCTTATTGGGATTCCGTACATCATATGTGTACGAAATCCTAAAAACGCATGTTGATTTTCAGTGGATATAAATTATTGCTTGAATTGTACAAGAATATTAATGTAATTTTGATCATATTTATTATAAATTTTAAACGAAATCTTCTTTAAAAACGAATCCCCAATTAATATCTAATTTTCTATTTTTAATGTGATAATGAAGTATTTTATATAGTCAAAATATTTTTTTAAATTTTGCCCCCTTCAAGAAAATCAGAGCCAATTTTAGATAGTAGAGAAAGAGTAATAAATATTTCATAAGCCTTTATTGAAGGTAATATTTATTTGTAATTATAAATAAAAAAACCCAAGTTTGTAATTATTTACCTATTTTTAAATTTAAACAATCATATTAATTCTTTTTTTTGACAGTTTCTTGACAGTCGAAGAGCATAATCTTTTCTACTTCTATTTTAAATAATTTTAGAAAAGATTAATGGCAAAAAAAAAAGTAACGTTTAAGAATATAATAGATTAATTTTACAACTATGTGCAATAATTCGAAATATATTTAAATAGATTGTATTTTTGTTATTGTATACCAAAAAATAAAACATATAAATTATAAACGCATTATAGTATCGCTCATGGGCGTCACCAGCGGGTGATAGGGAGGGGCAGCTGCCACCCTGGAGCCTTGAAACTTTTTAAGCAAATGGCATTGATGAGTATTCATAGGCGCGTAATCATGGACAATTTGGAAAACTTATGTTTTAATTAAGATTTTATTCTTGTTTAATAAAATATTAAGCCTTTACAACTTATAAATTTTATTTTTCCTATAATTCATATCCTCTTTCTATCATCTCCCCCCCCCCCCTGACGGCTGGCAACTCATCTTGCCCCTCTCTGGCTCATCAGTTGGCGACGCCCTTGGTATCGCTGAAGATTTAAAATAGTTGTGTGTTTGGCAAGCAATCTGTCGAGGAAATATTACGGTTTATGTGCCGCTTTTATCCGATTTTTTTGTACGCAAGTTAATGCTTTGTAAAATATTCTATTTAATCTCAAACTTAGAAAACTAAATTGTATTTTGTTAAAAAGTTAAAATATTAGACTATCTAAAAAAAAAAAACAAAAAAAAACGACAAAGATATTAAATAAAAATCAATAACTCCATGAACTGTTTGACTTATGAATTTTAAAATTAGATCATAAATTAAAATTCTCTTCAAGACATTTCAAGCTAACCGATTATCCTGGACGATAAAACCCCTCAAAAAACACCAAGAATATAGTATGGAATTTAAAACGACTTCAAAAGTTGCTAAAAAATTCATAAATCATCATCAAATAACCCTTTAAAAGTGAAATTTAAAATATAAAACCAAACACAGAATCTGTTTCATAAAATTAAAAAATTATTTAATCTCTCCATTTTTGGGCCAAAAACAGCAAAAAAAAAAAGGATGTTTACGCAAACAATAGCCTGAGTAGAAAAGCTGACGAAACCAAAACCTACTTCAAACATATGTATAAAGGACAAACTATAGCCCGTTTTACAACTTCGGGCATGTGAAATATTGACGGAAAGATCGCTATTTGCTGGGAACGAAACAGTATTTAATTTTCTTATCGAAACTTTCGAAGTTGGCGAAACGTTCCAAAAAGCGCGAAAAATGACTATAGGAATAGGATGCTAAGTGAAAAATACAGGATATTGCAAACTTAGCTACTGGAGCTGTCCATTTTTGAATTTCTAAAAGAATAGTTAATTTTTCCAACAGGGAAGATAATAAAATATATAATGAAAAGATCCAAAACATGTATTATTGTTATTATTTCAATTTCATTTGGCTAGTGATGATAAATTTGTGGGGAAAAAAATAAGAAAAAGCATTAACAAAGAAAGTGGATAGGTATGTTTTTGTCATTCGGCTATGAACCTAGTGCAACACCAACAAAACATAAAAAATAATTTCTTCAAGGTTAAAGGCAATTCATCCATAAGGATATACCGTTCACAAGTAGTTCGTTGATACGTTTTTAAACAAAATTTTCGTGGTAATGTTAGTTATTGCTTTAAAAACACGCATAACCTCAATTTTAAGAAAAAAAGTTCAATGTTTTAACGCTTGAGATTACAAACTATATTTTAACGTGTAAAATAACGTTGTTCACAACAGGTGTAAAGAAACACTGATCAGTTTGGATAAAAGATGAACCGATTATTGGGCAATACCATAAATGAAAGAAAAGCACAACAAAATCTGTTGTGAAATAGATCAAATCCATAAATTGATAGTGAATAGGAAGATAAGATTCATTTTAGATTTACCAATCCTGAACATAAAAACCTTAAATTTCTTCTTAAATTTCCAGTGTATTGAATTTTTTATTATATCTATTTAAATAAAAATATTTAGAAAGGGATATGCAATTAACTTATATTTACATTTTTCATGTATTGACTTACATGTGTATTAAAACAAGAAATATATAAAAATCTTTATTAGTGTTCTAGACGTTGCCGTGATCCGCTTATACATAGTGATAGCGACTTTAATAATAATAATAATTAAATCGAGCATATTACATAACAGTACCACTGCTGGCGCGAGGTGATGTTTCCTGGGTTTTTAATAAAAGGTACGTGTATACGTTCTTGTCGGGTTTTCTGATAGAAAAATAACTGTTTCTTAAGCAGTCGCTTTGTTTTTACTTTGCTCCTGATCTGCTTTAACTGTGTATTGAATAATGGGAATCGTAATTTTCAAATTGTTGTAGTTTAATAGAATATATTCAGGAATATTTATTAATTTAAAAAAAAAAGGCGAATTTTCCATACAGGGCCGTATCGGGACCAAAATTTTGGGGGAAGGGGAGAGGATACAAAAATATTTTTATAAATACATACACACACTCATATATATATATATATATGTGTGTGTATGTGTGTATGTATTATTATGAAATATATATTTATTTATAAATGGTACACTAAAGCTTTGTAGTCAATTATTGTACATGCAATATTTGAACACTACAATAAAAACAAATAAAAAATAGTCGTTTCCGTAGAATTTATAAAAATTTTAATTTTATTTTCTTTTGTCAAAAATTGAAAAGAAATAAATTTATTCTGAATTTCGGTCCGTTTAATTCAAGCAGTTATTATTTCGCAGACATTTCGGGGAGGGGGGCGCCCCAGATACGGGCCTGCTTCCATAAGCAATAGTAATGACAGTAGGAAATTCCAAGCAGAATAGGAGAAATCAAATAGAAAATTCGATAACGATATCAGGGCCAGACCGGCCCATAAGCGGAACCTTCTTTAAAAGCTCAGAGAGATCAAACAATATACTCTAATCATGAAAAGAAGAGCATACTGGAGATATGATACACAAATAAACCAATAACTTCTGAATCCGGAGCGCAAATCATTTTGTTGTTTATTTTGTACAAAAGTAATTTGTGAATCGTGTATGTGTGTGAGTGTGAATTGTCTTAAATTGAATTTAATACATGTATTGCCGTAGTAAGGGCCTCATGTTAAATGGGGTTAATGTATTCGTATGGTGATTTTTGATTCTTTGTATTTGTAAAAGTATTTTATTAGTCGTACGTATTTAACAAAATTTATACTGAGTCCTTTTATTCGTGTTTTTTGTTCTCATAAGATCACGGTGGATAAATTGGAATAAAATAGTGAAATCACAAAATTTAATCATTATAAATAATACGGATCCATTGAAATAAACAGTGCTGTTGGCTTTCTGTTATTTTTCATTCGAGGAAAGGGATAATATAATTGAAACTTAACAACATAAAACCCTGCAGTTAGTCAAGATTAGTCTTACTTTACATGCTTCCACACTTTAATTTTATGTTCTGTAAAAAAAGTTAATATAATTCGATAACCAGGAAAGAAAATAAGGAGACTAAAAATCGTTTTTTAAACGTCTAAAAAGGTTTTAATCGTTTTCGTCTGCTTTCCCACATTGACGTGAAATATTCTCACGTCGTACAAAACATCGGTATGTCGATGTGAAATGTTTGCCACAATTTGTTTAATTAAACATTTATATTATAATGAAGAGTACAAATGTACCAGAAGTTGAAAGTACAAAATTTTGGAGAAATTACAATTTAGATTGGGGGTTTTCCCGTTATTCATTAAACAGTTCTGAAACTGGGTAATAAACTATCACTTGAAGCAGACTTTATTAAAAAAGGAACCGTAGATACAGATGTATAATTACTTATTTGCCAAAAAATATGATTTTATAATCGACATATATAGTAACATTTTTTAGTTTATAAGCAACTCTAGAATGTTCTGAATTCGGTCAAAGACTTAAGATGTGTTTCAAAATAAAATATAGCAATACCTTTTTTTTTTTTTTTTTACTAAAGAATAATGTTATTAATTAAAAGGCATTTTAACTTTAACGTGCTTTGTAATATAATTTTATATAAAATAATTTAAAATTATTTTCAAACACGGCTAAGTTAAAATTTCGAAACGTTAGATTTCTGTTGGGTGTTTTAGTGAATTTTACATCAAAAATTTTTAAATAATTTATTATTTATAAGACTTATACATTTTCTATATCTAAATTTAGATATCAGTTTTCTTTTAAATATATTTAATTTTTTATTTTTTTAAAAATATATAAAGAGTTGTGTTCTTAATTTGTTTTTGTTTGTAAAATAATGTGTACGATTGTTCAACATTTTTGTCTTGAAGAAGTACCAGGAAAAAATCAGGATTAACCACTGATATGTATGTATATAACGCACACACATACGCAACACGATTTTTCTCAATAAATATTATTAAATAATTATGATGTTATTTTAAAATTAATATTTAATCAAAACGTAGTCAAATTTTGAAAAATACTACTGTGAAAGAAATGTACCAAAGGAATTCTTAAGAACGCTGGTTCTCCACATAGAGTTTATTGTCGTTATTGTTGTATTAAAAAAAAAAAAAAAAAAATTGTTAATGATAAATTAATTTGATACTTTTTATAAAAACACAAAGTAAAAGATAGAAAAAACAAAGCTATTCTGTTCGCTTAATCATTTTTCTTTTAGTAAAAACGGGTTGTTGCACTATTAAATCAATATTGGTGACACATTCAATAGTTTTTTTTACAAACCCTAGAGCAGTGTTTTTTGAACACAAAAAATGTTAGGAAAAATTGCAACTGAAATTTTTAAATTTTTTCCTCTTTCACTCAAAAATGAATGATCTGAAAATGCCAAAAACCCAATGCACAGCTTTAGTTAGTCACTACATATGATCCGAGAATTAAAACGGTATATTAGACTATAATATCACTCAAAATTGGCATACGATCATTGCGTAGTGATATACGATGTATAAATTTGACATGACATGATTTTATCACAGCTGGTCAATTTATTTTATGAGGCTACTTTAATGTTCATTCCCCTTTTCCTAGGGCATTAATAAGTAATATACAAGGTCTGTCCGAAAAGTATCCGGAATAACTTTATACCTCCACGCTGGTGTTATTCTTCGTTATCCTTCAAAGTAGTCCCCATTTGATTAAATGACGCGCTCCCAGCGGTGTTTCCACTTCCTGAAGTAATCCTGGAAGTCAGTTTTCGAAATAGCATTCAGTGCATTTGTCGCATTTGCTTGAATCATCTTTATGTCGTCAAACCGGTGTCCCTTGAATGGAGTTTTCAATTTTTGAAATAGCCAGAAATCACAGGGAGCTGTGTCAGAACTGTACAGAAGCTAGCGAAGCTGTACGACTTGGTGCTTTGTCAAATATTGCTACACAAGGTTCGACTAATGCGCTGGCGCATTGTCATGGTGAAGAAGCCAGTCACCGCTCGACCAAAGCTGAGGCCGTTTTCTTCTACTTGTCTCACGAAATCTTTTCAGAACCTCAAGATAAAATTCTTTATTGATTGCCTGATCTCTGGGAGCGTATTCGTGGTGCACAACACCTTCATAATCGAAAAAAACAATCAACATTGACTTGACATTGCTCTGACTTTGACGTGCTTTTTTCGGTCTTGGCGATCCAGAATGCTTCTACTGTGAAGACTGTTGTTTTGTTTCGGGATCATAACCATAAACCCACGATTCATCACCAGTAATAATCTTTTTCAGTACATTTTCATCAATAATTATCTTCTGACGTGTATTCCATTGCTCTAGCCTTTGCGGACTTATTAGCAGATAAATTTTCTTACGCAAACCAAAATGTAGAGAATAACCATAACCCTCATTCGTTCGACTTTTCATCGTTAAATGATAAACCCTGTAACAACGTTATTAAATTTACTGAAACTAAACATGCCATCAAGACAGGAAAGTTTTATCATTTGGTCCAGATAGAGTTTACGTCTTGATTATTTAAAATGCTTCGGATTTTACAACCAGACCTCAACTGCCCCGTTTTAACAAAATACGGACAACACATGTTTTTTAAACCAGGCAAAAATCTTACTTGCATTACCACCATCAACCTATATTTCACTAATTTCAGTTACAAATCAAATTTTTGAATGAATTTTAACAAACAATTTTTCTAGTTTCTTGAATCTAGAAATCCATTTACCAGAGAACAGTGAGGCTTCAGAATAGGTCTGTCTACTATTTATACTTAAGAATTTCTATTCAGCAGTTTTTTTCGGATAAAACCGCAGATTGTGCGAAATATCTTGGTTTAACCTTAAATAGCATAGCAGCCTAACTTGGAAATCTTATATTAATCTTCTCAAAGTTAAATGTATCACCAGCTAAATTGAATTAAGAACTGAATTTTACTATTAAAAATATATCAATCTATTATCAAAATCCAAAAAATGGACTACGAACTAGCTTTGTACAGTTGCGCCATTGAAAATATTTTATCGTTGCTAAATGTCGTTTATTATTTAAATTTGCAATTAGACCTTTTCAATTTTATGTAAAACTGACAAAGTTCTTTTCAACCTATATGGACAATTGTCATTAGATTTTATATCGATCATTTTTGTATTTTCTTTTTCCGAAAATTCAATGTTAAAGTGAATGGAACAAATAACTTTTTATTCGGAAAGTGTATATAAATTTAAAAATTTAGAACTAAAACGCCGTGTTTCGGAAACATAGTCCCGTAATCATGGTATTTTTTAAAAATACCATGATTATGGGACTGTGTTCTCGAAACATGTCGGCGTTTTAGTTCTTAATTTTTAAATTTATATACACTTTCCGAATAAAAAGTTATTTGTTCCATTTACTTCAATATATGGACAATGTTCACTCCTCGTTTCTTATCTTCACGTTATCTCAAATTCAAATATTCCCTTTTACTTCTCAACTACTCCCGTCTCCTCATTACCTTTATTTCGAGATTTATTCAAAGACCAAGTAAAACTTTTTAACTATTTCTAAATGAAAATAAATAATTTGATAACATTAACAAATGTTTTACGCGGTAAAAAGTAAAACAAAATAAAAATTACCGCAAAAGTATTCTGTCAAAAGAATGCTTAATATTTTTAAGGTAAGTTAGAGAAATTATCAAAAATTATTGTCGGATTAATTATACATATATGCGAGAAAGCAAACTATATATTGCAGGAAAATGTATTATATTTAGTTCTTAGTTTGTTAGCAATTGTCTTCCATATTTAATTGAAAACACATCTATTAAGATATTTTAAATGTTTCAGGTCAAATATTTCACAATGACCTTCAATTAAATAATTTAACTTTTCAATATTCACACTCTAAAAACATAAAAAATAAAGTAAATCAAATGTAACGGAACAGCGATAGAAAAGGCTAATGAAATTTAATCAGTTGAGTAAATCTAAACTGAAGCAAAATAGAATACGGAAGAAGATGGAACCCGATCCAATGTTTGCAGTGTGAAAATAATTATGCGTCACGCATATGAAAACAATATTATATAAATCGGTTAAGTTTAAGTCTGTCTGACGTGACTGGACTGATTAGTACGAAAGCAGATTTTATAACGATTGTCTTATTAATTTACATTAATCAGAAAATATGTTTTAATACTTTGTCAGTTTATTTATCCTGATCTAGTTTTATCAAAAGAAAAAAGAAAAAAAAAACATTAGGGACAAAAAACACTTGGCATAGTAAATAAGCATAATAATACCAACCCAAAATCATTATTTAATTAGTATATGAAATTATTATAATAAAAACGAGTATCAAATTTAAAATTAACATTTCGAAAGAATTATAATCAGATTCCGTACAACTTACAGTGGTAATTTAAATCTACAAATCGAGGATTGTAGATTGTTCACTATTGCGTTAACGCTTAGCTTATAATTTTGTAAGTGGATGAAAATCATAAAAAATTTAAATATACGCACACATAAAAGTAAATAAATATATTAGAATAGGTCGTGTTTATTGCAGGTTCCAAATGAAAAAATTGATTTCGATGGAGATTTTCACAATCTATATCTCCGTTATAAATTATATAGCGAAACATTTATTATAATGGTAGCTTTATCGTTACGCTATGAAGGATTTTACTTTAATATCAAAAAATATAAATGAACAATAATTTAAGATAATGATTTTGATTTTGTTTTCAATATCACAAGGTAGTAAAACAAATACATTCATGTTTTTTTTAGAAATACGGTAATAAATTTATGTATTTTGATGCAAATGAAAACAATTTAATAGTGTCGAAAAGAAAAAAGGCCAATTCGCAGTTAACTTGTAATACCGAACCTTTTTCCCTGCACAGGAGCTTAAAAGTTCGTTTTGAGATGAAAATCTGTTATGGCTATACACTGCTTAAATTGAAACTCTAGAATTTTCGACTGAAATTCTTATTGCAACATAATCGAAAAGCAGCATATTAAAATTAAAGGAACGGAAAAAAAGTGAAATAATTTTTGCTGGTGAACAGTATTTATTTCATTCTTTCAGTTTTTACACAGGCAAAGTTGAGTATAGCAGCTAACCAATAATAATTTTTATTTTGCATTCATAAGTGTAATTTTATTCGAGTATTTATTAAAGAATTGTTTTTTTTTTTTTTTTTTTAAACTAGGTTAGATTTAATTTTAGTATTATTACATTTTGTTTGGTTTTGAAAATGTTGGAATTTAGAAAATATTTTATTAACGGATGTTAATATATATCCATTACACTTAATGTAATATTCTTATAATGAAACGTAGCTGAATTAAGTGATTTTTTCTAGTTTGATTTGCACGTTTAGGATCTAAAATGGATTTAAAATAAAACCAATTTTTAAAATTTTATGAGCCTATGATATTTACACTGCCACTTTTAAACAATATTTAGTATTTCCATTATTACATGTATGTCTATATATCATACAAAATTATCGATTTCATACATTACCGAGAATATGCAGATAAATGTCAAATGAAATTGAAATGCAAAATCATTCATATAAAATACATCAATTTTTAAAGACAACGCAATACATATTTTTCAGTGTTACGAATGTATATATCGCTTAAAAATTTTAAAATAAAAATCATAGTTTAATTTCATTTAGACACGTAATATTGAATTCTGTGTTGAAAAACTTAGTTTAAATAAATTATAATTCGCAAATACATACAATTTTCCGATTGACCCAATATTTACCTCTTCTTGTTAATTACAAAAAATAAATACGTTTTATTTAATGTTGAGATTATACGAATAAACTGGAATACTTACAAATAGTTTTTGTATGAAGACGAGCAGTATTATATTTTCCTATAAAAATCCAACGAGATTTTTATTACAGTAGAAATCTTCTCAGCATACTAATTGACACAAAATACAGAAATGATTTTAGATATCGATTTCAGTCTGCTTTTATGTTTATTGAAATTTTCTCAACATCATAGCAACCTCGAATTCTTTCGATACATATATTATTTTGCCGGAAAATTGAGCAAACATTAGCTTTAAAAATAATAAAACATTTATTTTCAGTGATGTACATATTGTAGCCTTCAGTCAACTTTGCAGTTTTCTAGATATAATTAAACTTTTAAATAATTTCTTTTTAACATTAAGTATATAAAATTACAAGTACACATAAGCCCACAAGTAATTTATCGAAAAACTAAAGCACCATTTAAAATAATGAGACCCGAATTACCTATAGCAATAAGCATTCCAATGTATAACTATATTCCATTCGAATTTTAGATCGTAACCACACACGCATTTATTCATTCACAAATACGCCTATCTAATAAACATGTTTACAGTTAATAAAAAGTAAATCCAGGAGATAAGTTAGGCGTAAAATGATGATGTCTCAGAGAATGGGATATTCACAGAGATTTTTACAATGCAGACTTTTACTAATGATGGACCTATATTGACGATAGACAAATAATTACAAATAACTCAAAAAAAAAAAAAAGTTTGAAATATGTTTTATTGTATAATATTAAAAAAAACTGCAAAGTCATCTAAATGGGACATATGAAGAAATGCTAAAATGTCAAGCCAGTTTATTCGACTTTATTTATCACAGTTCAGGCGGATTTTACGATAACAAATGTTTTATTGAGTCAGTAAAATTCCTACAGTAAATAATAGCTTGTTGCTTTCTACATCTGCAGTTAGGTAGAAAAAGAGAATAAGCATAAAAATAATTAGTTATTCAAAAAAATATGCCGCAGAATCGCGATTTTCTTGTGCTATACATTAATATAACATAAAACTTTGTTTAATGTAAAAATTAAAATTCATCGTTATGCATATAATACAGTTCAATATTCTAAAGATTCAGAATAAGTTTTTATATTAGTTGTAGTATTTATTTTTCAATTAAACGTGGTTAGGATAATTATCTATAAAATAATATTCATAATATTCGAGAACGTCGCAAGTTTTATTCTATTTCTGTTTTGCAATTACTAATTTTTTAAAGTGAATAAACAGTATACCAGTTCACAATATATAACTTTATAAACTAAATGATACAGTTCATTCGTTCTAAAACTTAATACTTTTAATATATCCGCCTTTTTATAATGGTATTAAATATTTTATTACTTCAAGTAAGTTGAATTACTAGACTACTAACACTTTTACTTGTTTCGCAAGTCATCGTCCCGCGAATTGGATGCTATTCTTTTTGTTAAAAAGCTGTCTTTCGCATTATAAACGCAATTCGCACTGTCATTCACACCATCATATACTGCTGTTTTCTGAGCGCATCAAAGTTTTCCATTCAAGTTACCGGCTTCAATCGGGAAAAAAATTTGTAAAATTCATACTGTCCTTAATTTTTAAGATACAAATATTAATTAGTGAATATTATAATTAACTTTTTCAAAGAATATCTAGGTTGTGTAATCATGTAATTATTTAGATGTATATGAACGTATAACATAACCACTTTTTACACATTAATTTTTAACAGATTTTGACGAAGAATTTCTTAATATCCGCAGTGAAAATAAGATTTACATTAGCAATAACTCGATAATTATTGTACCAAATCATTCGAAACTTTTCAAATTTCCGTCACAGCATCTAGAAATAATTTTTTAAGTAGATCCATCAAAGTTCTTTTTCGAAAATTAGTTTCAAAAATTCGGATTTGTTGGAATAAAACAACAGAATGCATTTCAAGATATTTTCGGAATAACGTTGCCTACTAGATTATTCATACAGGCATTTCTTGAATACAAACAATGTAATAGACGAGGTCGTTGACAAAATATCTCGCTTTCTGTCGGATGATCCAAATAAAACTTAAATAAGTGTGTAAAAATGTTGCATATTCTGTTAAAAAACTTGAGATAAACGAACTGTTTATTATTCCCAAATAACTATAGCATTAGTCAAATAACCGACAGCTTAATTTTATTCACAAATGCGCGAGGATAAAATGAAAAATATACTTGCGTTATATAATTAACTGACATTTTCAAATTTAATAGTTCAAAAATTCATTGTAGTGTAAAAACCTAACTGAAATTTTTACTTTTGTTTCTTTTATGTATAAAAGCAGGTTCACCTATAAGATAGAAGTTTTTTTCCTCACTTTAATGTTTTCTGTTTACATTGTGTTCGATTGCAAAGCCAACGAACACTTCATATTGTTTATTGCAAAAGTAATTTACAATTGTTAATTATGACATTTTCATTATAAATTTGGTTAAATATAATCACATGCCATCAATACGTCGTGTAATAAAACCACAACCAAAAATTATGCAGTAATAGTTATACTAACAAAACATGTATTACTAAAAACGTTAGTCACGTCAACTTCACAAAATAGGTTTAATTTATATTATTGAAGATATTTATTTTGCTAGCATATTACTAACAGTAAGAAATGTACCTACAGCATATATACATTAAGAAAAACCTAGGATATTACAAATTACCTGAACAAAACAAAAAATTAGCGTATAACACAACACTGTTCAATAACATGCCTGTACAAAATAAGTTTAGAATATAAACCGGATTTTATACACAATCATATAATGCGGAAATAATTTCAAAATGTTTATTCGAATCCTGTTACAAGTGTATCAAAAATTTGCTTAATGAAAGTCATCAAACTTCGCACTTTCTTGTAGTAGAACTGAATAATAAGGCTTAAACAGCAACATACCGGTATCTTAAAAATCTATATAATTAGTAACCTTAGATCTTAAATTTTATAGTTGAGATTCTTGGCGAATTTACATAAACTGCAAATTTAAAAATAATATTTATTTTTACATTTTAATAAAAATTAAAGAATGGTAATAAATATTTTATTTTTTACTCTGCTATATTTTATTCGTTACTCCGCCATTTATTTTTTCGCATCTATGAAATGTACTACAATTTAATTTGAATTAAGGATATTAATAAATATATAAAATCAGTTCTTAAAAAATAATTTTTATATCGTAATTTATATTGTGTTATAATGGTAAACATTTTACGGCTGTGATTAATTCTGTTAAGATCCACAAAGTTATCTCTAATGATTATAATTGGAATTTAAAATCGGTAGTTTTTAAACCAAGAGTTCCTTACATTTTCCGGACGATGCAGATTTTTTTTGTAATTTTCAATCTATTTCCGGCGTGATAATATATTATTTACGATATAAATATATTTCGAAGAAAACCAGTAGTCAGTTCAGTGAGCAGATGTTAATTTCAATTGTAACGGAATATTTCCAGATGTTGTTCATGTATATATGTAGACATTGTGTTTTTTGTTTTGTTTGCGCGATACGTTTCGTTTGTTTGGAGGGGTTAGTTTAGTTTTCGATTTGATGTTATGTCGGTGTGTTGTGCCGCGGTCTTATCGTTATCACCGTGTTTGAGTTAGTTTTTTTTTTTTTCTTCATAAATTTCTGTCAGTTGTTTATTTCTTTCTTTTCTTTGATTAATCTGTTCGCGAAAATATTGGCACTTTTATGCCATTTGATTTTTATCGTGATATTGTGAATTCGTGTTTTAGTTTTACGAAAGTAACTATGTTACGTATTTTCTTATGATTCGACGCGGCGGCATAATTTTTCGTTTTATTCGTTTTACATTGTGTATTGGTTAAGTTTATTTATAATTGGATGTGTTTTTCACGTCATGCAGGTAAATAGTTTGTTTTCTATACTTAATAATATTTTATATACTTTTGTTACCATTACGAACATTTAACGGTAAAATTTAATAAATTCTAATTAAAGTATAATTGATATATATATGTCATTAAGTAAATAATATATATATGTTTATAAATAATATTGATTGAATGTTTTTAGGAAAGATCATCTGGTGGAAGGAGTAATTATAGTGTAAATTTCTGGTGGTTATGTAACAACAAATTAAGCAGTAATGTTGACCACCTTCGTAGTACGAAAACCTTATCAAGGATCAACATCGAAGAATGGGCAGCACGTCTGAACCTTATCAGAATGGGACAAATGTTCAAAATGTAGTGGTTTACGTTGCGAATGAAAATGTTCAGAGTATTCAGCAGCAACAACAGCAGCAACAGTATTTGTCAAGTTCTATATGTTCTACGGAAATTTACATTTCTAACAATAATGACCGATTGGTCTATAGTCAGTGCGCTCAATACCGATCACCCTCCGTAACTCTAATCGACGACAGTAATATTTCAGTTAAGGGAATCCTTAAGGCCCCAGAATTTTTGCATAATATTAGTGTTGATAGTAATGTTTATAATATATCGTCTCAAAATGGTTCTCATGACGCGGCGGTTTTCATTAGTAATGCGAATAAAATGTACGAAAATACGACGCAAACTGTTTATAAAGAACACGTCAAACCGACTGACGATGAAAAATTTCAATCGGACGACGGTAAGCAAACGAATGCGATAATTTCAAATTGTTGCACTTCTATTGATAACGAACAGTCGACATTGCAGCTACCTCCTTCTAACGAGACCAATTTAAAGTCGAATGATATCGTCGTTAATATTCCAAATTTTACAGCAGCGGCTGCAACGGGTTTATTAATCGCCGGTCGTAGTGATTCGGTTCGTGTCGGGGACTCGTTTACGTCTTCAGGTTGCAGTAGCAATAGTGTAAGTTCGTTCGAGGACGGTGCAAGCGATTGTACCGGTGACGATCAAAATACTAATACTAGTAGTGATAATAATAAAGAAACATTCAAAAATAATAGTAGTACTCATTTTAGTGACGATAGTTATGTTCGCGTGAGTAATACATCAAATGTATTAAATAACGCAGTTAAAAAAGTTCCTTCCTCTCAAATTAAACGAATTCCATTCGTATCCAAAATCATCCCTTCTCAGCCTTCGATTGCCGCAGTCAGTCGTTTAAGCAACACTTGTAATAACATTTCGGAAACTGAAGCCATATCCATAGTTCGTACCAGCAGTCCTTTGAATACTGTTTCCGTTCCAGTTGGTTGGAAAAGGCTTAATAGTAACGGAGCTATCATTTATGTGAGGTATGTATTTTTATTTTCTAACGTACATATTAGAAATATTGCTTTTTTCAACTTAATTTCGTTGTTTTTCTGCTAAATAATAGCACTGAAATCGATTGTTTACCGTTTAGTGAGAAACAATATTTCTATTTATTAATGATTTCGCCTAATTTTAAATTAATATCAATGACAGTCGATTAAGTTTAATCATTAATACGGTAATTCGCAAAAATTGGGGACTTGCAGATTAAAGTGGACTATATGTTGCGTAAAATTCTTCAAAATAATTACACAATAGTTCTTGAATGTAAACAGAATACATTGTTATGTATAGCGATAGTCTAACTTTTCATCTTAAATATGTATTAGATAAAAGATTAAAAAATGTAATTAAAACGATTGAACTAGTGAATTTTTCAATTTTTTCCAATAAGAAATAATTGCCGAAGTTATCGTGTACTTAAAACATTGCATAACTTATTTCTTTCTTTTTGTTTTATATGCTAACAATTGCGTGGTTTATTAGAGTATTTATATTTTGTTAAATTATTGGAAACAGTTTTAAAACGAACCTGCTAAATTAACATTAAAGCATTTGGTAAAATGCATTACGATTACTGAGTTTGGTAATGTTTACAAAATGTTTTATAAGTAACTTTGTTGCTTATTTTATTACTTTCTGTAACATTAAATCACTTACACTCTAGTTAAAGGTACTATTTCAAGATAAGTGACGCATATTGTATATATTTTTGAAACAAAAGAGAAAATAACGATTTACTTTTACATGGTACTCTTTAGCGGCATCACGATTTATATCGCAGCATATGTAATTTTTTATCAAAATGCTACTGTATTTTTATGTTTAAATTGTTATCTATGTTAACAAATAATAATTACGAATTTGTAAAGCGTATTCATTTACCGGTTAAAGATTTGCAATGTAAATGATACTTTTACATTTGGAGCTAAAGCTTATTCGTTATTGTAATCGGTTATTATTCGTGTTTAAAAACGGAAGCGATTTGATTTTTTAAGCTTTTTTTTTTTTCTTTTTCACGCAGTGCGTATACTGTTGTGATATGGTTAGGAGATTCAAAAATTATTGTATGCTTTTAATAAGTTTTACTAACGTGTGTACTATTTTATTTTTTCTTAATTAAAACAAAATGAAATTGTTTAAAAATAAATAACTTAAATCTAAATACTGCGGTAAAATTGAAATTGACAATCTCATTACAATTAGCGGTTTAGTCGACATTTGGTAATCCGTAGAATCTGTTTTTTTTTAAACGGACGTACGTACTCGTGTTTTATTTTTTATATGATTTTAATATCAAATACATTTATGAGCGTAATAAATTCGTAACATTCGGACTGTGATCAATGGAATAGAATAATTTAAAATGTGTATGTTTGTCGAATTTGCTTGTTTAAAATTTAATTTCTCAAAGTTTTAGAAGGTGGTTTGTATTTTTAAAAATTTTATCAAAGGAAATAAAAAAGTTTGTAATCGTTTTAAAAGAATTACAATTGAACATTGTTATGTTATAAATTGTTTTTTATTTTCATTTCTTGAAATTTATGTACATATTGTTTGGAATTTCTTTTGAAAAGAATAGCGTATAAAATACAATACCATACTAAACCAGCTTAAAAATAACAAAGGTGCCTGTATTTTTAAGATTTTTATCAAAGTAAATCAAAAGAAATTTATAATGGTTTTAAACAACTGTAAGTGAAGAATATGTTATGAATTCGTTATTTCACTTTTTTAAATTTAATATAATGTGCACGTATTCTTTTGAATTTCTTTTGAAGAGGACGATATGTAAAATACGGAGTATACTCAACTAGTTTAAAGAACATTTTTTAATTTTTTCTTCAGAATTTTTAGTTGCATCTTTAAACATATTATCTGGAAAAATTTGTTTAAACATGCGCGAATTTAAAAGATTTTTGTAGGCGAGTCTTATGCAAATAATTTTATTAAAAAATTTAAGATTTTTGCTTACAAAACAAGCAATACCACTAAGCCTTGGTTTTTAGAATTCTAAGTTTTTATTTAGAGTTTTCTTGGTTTTGATAATCAAAATTTTATTGAAATTGTCTACAGTTTTTTTGGAAGACTTTTATTAGATTGTATTCAATTAATCGAAGTGATGCTTTTAATTGAAATTCAACCAAAGTTCGTTCTGCAAATGAAAGTTTGTAAGCATTTGCGATTTGTATTTTTCGAAATTATTGCCTGATAGAGTAATTATATTTTTATTATAACATTAGTTTTATATAAATCTAAGATTAAAGAAATCGGTAAATTTTTTAAAGAAATTTTAGATTACATTGAATTTTTGAGAATCGAATAATCAAAAAAAAAAATCTAATTTTTTTAAAACAATAAATGCGATTAAAACGAGAATTATGCTAAACAGTTGAGTTGTTTTACCGAAGTCAAGGATTTTGTAAATTTGAATTTTTTTTTATTAATTTTTCTATCATCAATCTCAGAGTATATTAATATACGATTTTAGTTGGGAATAATGTTTTCGTAGACGTGATTTATCATTTTTATTCGATGTTATTTTTGTTATTATTTTCTTTTTAAAACAATGTTGGAAACTTAATTTGTATTAAATGTAGAGACAATTTTTCCCTAATATTTCTAAACGTGTCAGTAAATTATTTTCACGCTCATTATTTGTTGTACATTGTTTGATATAATCAAAGTGCGGTTCTGTGTTGGTTATATCTTTTAATATTTTAGATAAAATACGGTTTAATGTAGCGTGTGCCGTTTCTATTCTATAACTAAGTCGATTCATTTTGCACGTTCTGAGATAATTTTTGTAGTATTTTCTGGCATTGCAATGTAAAGGTGTAAATCTTGTATCAGTGTAATTTACAATACAATTTCGAATTTTCAATACATTTAAGACCTCGTCAGTTTATCTTGTTAGGTGTTTGCTGCTAAACATTTACTTAATCCTGTACAGCCTACGTGCCAGCATCTTTCTACATATAAAAAAAAAAATATTTTTTATTTTGTTTTTTTTATTTTCATTTCATTTTATAATATATGAATTATGTAATATTTCGATAATAATCAAATAGTCAAAAATAAGTAAAATGTGAACACTCGAGTACCATTTTTGATAATTTAATAAGTAATAGTGTTGAGTGGATACGATTGAAACGAACAGGGGACCAAGCTCCACAATACATGTTAATTAGGAAGTAAAATGTTTAATTCGTATCGTAAATTTGTCCTAACTATAGTCCACTCTAAAGACATATTAAACATTACCAAATGCATTATTCGATGACTGATGGAACTAAAACGAATTGTGTGACGAACGTTAATTAATAAGTAAGCAGAAATGTAGGTACGAGTAATGAAAAACAAGTTACCAATTACTTATTCAATATTTAGTTAGCCAATAATTCTTCGATTTTAATTCAAGTTAAAATTGTATTTAGTCAATTTTTAGATAATTAAAAACTGATACGAATATACATAAGCGCGCACACACACACGCACATATGTGTGTGTATATATATATATATATATATATATATATGTATGTATGTATGGGTGTGTGTTTGTATTTATTTTTTATTGTCGTATATAAAAGCAGATATAAATGTAATAGATTTTCTCATTAATTTTGTCGTAAAAATGACGTAATCATTTATGCGCGCGCGCGTGTATCTGTACACGTGATGCATTTTACTAACTGTAGGTCACCCTAAAAACATGTCATGTTAAAATGGTGTGTACTTGGTAAAATCATTGGAAAACTATTTTTCACTGAGACGTTCTGTGATGTGGTTTGAAAGCCCCTAGACTACCTTCAATAGTATATCGATTGTTTTAAATATGATTTTGTTTGTATTTTCATTTCCATTTTTGAAATTGGTTCTTCATGAGAACATCAAGTTTTTTTTGGGGGGGGGGGGGCTTTCTTTAAATACTATTTGGCTACTAACTGAACATTAAACTAACCTTTCAACAAATCAGTCTATACTTTTTTTTGGCTGTCACTGGTAATCGAACTCACGACTACTATCTTAATGATCAAGAGTGTACGCCACTAGGCTATCGCGACTTGACGTTAAGTTTAATTATGGGTTGTTTATCGGCCTTATGTGGTGTATTTCTTACGGAGAATCGACTAAAATGTTTATTTTCACCGAAATTCTTTTACGTATTTTCGAAATAAATTGTCTTATTGAAATTTAGACAATTTTGCACAGTTATTAGAACTGCCAGAGATCGATCTTGAAAGTGTCAGTTTTTAGATATGCGCTGTGTATTTGTAATTTAACACAGTATGTTAATTTTTTTAGATGTATAACGGTTCGGGATAAAAATTAAAGTTAGCTAGTAGCTGCTTGAATGGTTCGTCTTTGCTATTTTCTGATTCCCGTTGACGTTATCTTGTCTTAAATTCGTGTTCATCGACTTTACGCCTTTGACTGTGAAAACAGCCGGTTTTTTTGGATGTTTTCCGTTACCCTTCTTGGAACTCAGTAAATCTCCGAGTAGATGGTCGAACTTCTTCAAATATGTAACAGTACGTCATTATATTTCGTTTAATATTAAAAAATCCGGCATTCTCGTGGTTGGACTTTTTCGTACTGTTTTCTTTTTTATAAATCGTTAATTACATTTATTAGACGGAGAAAAGAAGTTTTAACGATTTTATTAGAAAAAGAAAATATCATTAATTTAAAATTATTATCATTATTTTTGAACTTTGCTCTTTTTATTTCAGTATGTTCGAGTTCCGTTGTAAATTCCATATTGACTCTCAGTGGTGTATAATGAGCGAAATACGCAATTCGCGTTTTCTTTTTGTAATTTTATCCGAATAAAGGAATATGATTGTAAAAAATCGAAATTGAGAAAATTTTACATTTAGAACGAGGGTGTTTTTAAAGAATTCTTTATTTTTTAACGATTTCGGGTTTAAATTGAGTTTGAATACCGAGGCGGTGTTGACTGAGTTCAATTAAAATTCTTTGCATGATTAATCAATTTCGACGTCACACGCTAAGTAAAGTAGTGTTTTTATTAGACCGCGTTTAGTGTGACATTCGTGATAAGGCGAATAGTTTTGCTATTTACCGTTCTACACGTAGGTTTTTGTAGTTAAATATGTTTTCGTTTGAATATGTTTAAATGCGATTCTAAAATACAATCGCGCAAAAATTTATCTGTAATATTATGAGGCAGCGGGCTATTCCGAAGAGAGATGTTCACGCGGTGCAACCTCATTTATACATCGTTTGATTTTTCCACCGTTAATTTGTTACGACGATAATAATTAGCGTGATTAAGAACGTTATATATAGTCTCTGGTTTCTGCATTGATAAAGTTGTTACAGGCAGAAATGTTAATTATAACCCGGTAAACTACGATTTTATGGTTGAATTTTACTTAACGTGGACTTTCTGGATGCGTTAATCTGTTTCTCGTCCTTAAATATGGTTATTGCAAACTTTCTTTTTTTACGTAATTCAGCGGAATCGTTTCTGTCTTTCGTGGAAAATAATCTATAGTATAATTTATCTACTTTTTTTTTTCTTCGTTTTTCCTTTTTTTTTGTTTAAAACTCAATTTAAAGTTTTATTAAAAGAATTGCAAAAAAAATTTCAATATTTAGCGTTTTATTAATTGTACCTATTTATCGAATATTCCGAAGTATATTGATTCCCAGAAATTCCAGTTTAGAAATATTACTCTCATCGAGCTCGACCTTAATACCAATAGAAAGAAAGTGAATTCCAAAAGTAGGTAAAAATTAAACCATTACCCCGCAAAAACTATTAGATACGTTAGTCTGCGCGGAAGTACAATTTATCAGATTTAAGATCAAAAGTTTCAAGGAAAGAAAAAGACTTGTGCGTGCAAACGGTACAATTATGCAGGCGAATGATGAATAAAAATTTTGAATAATGCGAAAAAAGCTTCGGAGTGCATGTTTATATAAGTTCTGTAAAACTCTAAAACCATTAAGGCACAGTTTTAAAAACATATTATCCGTAATTTCGAAGTTATTGTTACGGGCAAAATAGCGGGTTAGGTCAATCGAATCAAAAAAAAAAAATACCAGTTGAAAGGAGAAAGAAAAAGTAAAATACAGATTTTTGCGATGAAAAAAAAAAAAGAAAGAAATTACAGCCAAGTTTCCCTGTGTGTATAATAGGCTGGTGTTAAATGGGAATAGAACGAATTCGGAGGTATTCGAACGGCATTTTGATGTCTATCGTGTATTTTGCATTAAAATCCATATGTAAACTTTCTTTACCCGCGTTTTGGTTGGACTGTTTTTGGATTTTTTCTGTCGCTTGTAGGACATTAAGAGACGGGCGACATGTCTGTTTCATTGAAATTTTAGAAACCGATTATTTAAAATAATGTTTTTACCGATTGACTTAGGCTATTCAACTGATCAGTCGTAATAAGCGGCATGTTTAGTGTCGGTATATAGTAATAAACTTTACTTAAACGAATGCAGAGATTCGGGTTTATTCGGATTTATTAGTAATAGAAATTGAACTGGCAGATGTCCCCGAAAGTAATTTTCAGATTATCGATATCAGTTATACCTGTTACAAATGAATTACTACATTTTATTTTATGTTTATTATAAAATGTTTCGGGGAAAAAGGTAAAATTGAAAATGTACTAAAAAAGAGTGGATAGAGTAATTTTAATACACGCTTAATGCTGACAGAGGAATAATAAATGAGATCGATCGGAGGTAGTAATTTTTGTCGTCAAGAAGGAATGAAGAAGTACGAGTTTGAAAAAAGTTCATGCAAAAGTAAAATTTCAACTAATTTTCAAATGGAACGATAACGTTCGGAATTCGCTGAATTTTTTTATTATTAAGATCAGCCACTATGAGAAAAATTCTCTTGACGACGCTTTATTTTCGGAATAATTACCGCTGTAGCCCGTGATTAATGATAAAGAAGTAGGATCTGTAAGAACAAAGAACTGGACGATAGAGCTTACGCTTGACGAGTCTAAATTTAAGGTTGTAATTATACTTATAAGAAATGTACAATTAAAAAAAAAAAAAAAAAAAAAAAAAAAGATTTACAAGGAGAAGAACAAAAAAAACGTACTGAGGATACCGAAAGAGGTTAGCGGAATTGCCGAAGAAAAGGAAAGAAAAAGAGAAATTCTTGCGAATTTCCAACTTCCGGTTAAAACCTTAAGCGATGGAGGTTTTTTTGTAGTCCACTTAAGACTTCAGCACCACCGATGGTTCGTCTTTGCACTTGAAGCGGTTTCGATTTCTTACACAGCGTTTATATGCAGTAATATCCGTTTTTAATCGTTAGCGCATCAACACCTTACGATAAATATTGTTAACGAGAGGGGGGGGGCTATGCTTAATGTGAACCGGCCGAATTATTTCGATAATTGAGTAGACGCCCAGTTAATTCCGAGGCGACAAGCGAGCGCCAACTATGCTGAGCAAAGCAAGAAGAGATATTTACGAAGATGCGAGGTTCTCTTCACTACTATCTCTGGGGTATTGCACGGTTTCTTACGAACAACTTAAGTTGTCTATAGTTTACCGGCTTATCACGCTTTTGCTACCGTCTACCTAAGACTTTTTATCGCCCACAAATAGTAAGTTCTCACTACGAGCGGAGGAAATTATTGCGAATAATTTTGCTTAAACTAAAAACATTTTTTAAATACGCTTTTCAATTCGACAGCCATTTTTTTCCTTATCACGATAAGGAGCTTCATCTCTATTCTTTGTGCAAAGGTAATTTAGAATATGTTCGTGTAACGGTTCATTTAGTATCTTATTATCAGTTTTATCGATAGTTCATTACTCTGGAAACTCTAAATTTTTCGACCATTATCGATAAAAGCGTTGAAGAAATTGTTGTTTCTTGTTTTCTTTTTAAATGAAAGTAGCTAAGTTTTAACCTTTTGGATGTGATCATCGCATTAGTTAAATTCCATTCGTGATATTCTTTTCTGACAATACGATCTTTATCGTGATATTGTAACTGTCAAGGAAATGTTTGCAAGCTTTGTGCCGTGCAATGATGCGTATGGTTTTCAGTTAAACAGATTTCTTGTAGGAAAATATATATATACGTAATGTTTTGTGCGCATGTATATTTTTGTTTTTAGTAATTGTGATCTGTGATTATTGTTAATAACTGTGTGCCTTTTCTTTGTGTTGATTAGTATAGTTTAAAATCGATTGTCAAACTCTTCGACTTTAGCTGTTCTTATCTGTATTTTAGTGTGCAAGCGGATTTACCAATTTCACTTGACGAAGGTGTAGCGATGTACGCGAGTATTGACGGTGATGGTGTGCGATTGAGGTGTATAATATGATGTATCTTGTTGATGAGGGTTGTGTCATATTGTTGTCAGAGGGTAAAATCTCCAGCTCCAGTAGCCATGGTTAAATTTAATCTCTTCGACATAGCTAGTTTTCTTTTTCGACCGTTCTTTCGGTAGTCTCCTCTGTGATGACTGGCTGGGAGTACCCGTTATTATGTGTTGCTTCTACGGCGTGTACGCCTCGTAAGTAAAAATCTCGTTCGCCGAAATGTTTTGCTACGTAATTGTGTTTTAACCGCGGATACCTAAATCGTAAATTACGCAAAAAATAATCAGAATAATTTCCGGCACGCTTTAGTTCCGATTTTTGTGGAATTTGTCCCGATGTTGCGGGTAAACGAATATTTTAATTGTAATAATATTTTTATTTTTAAACAATTTTATTTTACTACCCGATTTTAATGTTTTTAAGTTTCTGAAAATTTATAAATGTATACTTTTTGAAAAGGTTTTTGCAATTCGGAAAAAAAGAAACAAACAAAATTAATAATTTTTCGATATATTTATTATTTACTTTGAAATTCGAAGAAAAGTGGTATATGTAACAGTTATGCCACATTGCCGCACAAGGGTTGTATTAATCTTTATGCAGTTTTTGCAGACAGTTGAACGGTATGTTACAGATATGTCGCATTATCCTCTTTAAATTTTTATGTGCAATTCTCGTTTCCTAGGAAAATTTGTGCAGTATTATATTTTCGCGATTAAACTATTCACACATGTATATAAAATTGATTATTTGTAATTGGAAACATAAATATCGATTTTACTAAAACATTATACTTATAAAATTTAAACATTTTTGAAAAACAAAACATTTGAAAAAACGCAATTAAAATTATTTAAAAAACATTTAAAAACACTGTCCGATCGGTTTCGTCTAAATTATACAGACATAAATCATTACAGTTAAAATAATTCCGCCACCTCTGTGTCATTGTTGGGTAATAATTTCAGAATTTTCCAGTTCAAACTGTCCGCCTATAAAATTAAAACAGTAGCGATTTGTTTTTGGGGATTTACCTCTTCGTAGCAACATCGGCTATTAATAAATTTGTCGGGATGCGTAAAAATGTGAATTCTTCGGGCGTCTGCAGATTTTCCAGAGGTATACCGAGTGTTAAATTGAATTTCCTTCGGGAAATTACGTATGATTTCAGTATCTCTTGTATATTCGTGTCTGTTAAAACACATAGGCTTCCTATTTTCTTTATCGAATAAGATTTTGGATTTTTTTTGCTTTATTTTCAAATTTAACGTAATACAATTTTCAATTTTGTAACTCTATAATAGTTGAAATTTGCATTCCGTTAAATTTGACCTATATGTGATAGCAATAATTGAACAAACCAAAATCACGGAAAATAATTAATATAATAAAATCGAAGCGTATTAATTTAAACATTAGGTTAAATTAAAAGAACAAAAGTACCGTGCTGTAAGCCTTTAGTATATTTCGAGGGTAGTTCTTTGGAATTTCTGCATCCGACAGTGCTGCGGATACTTGTTGAATGAAATAAAATTCTGTACTATAGTGTGAGTAAAATTACTTTTCCAGGGTCATCATATATTTCGTTATTTTACTTCGAGCGCCACTGCGAAACGGTTCGATGTTATTAATGTGAACTTCGGTGTTTATATTAACATAGGTTTTTAAATTATTCAGAAAAAATAAAATAAATAAATAAAAAAAAAAAGTAAAGATGAAGAACTGGAAAAAAATTTTAAACACCCGAAAAACGGTATTAGAACCATTCATCCGTCAACTTTGATACTCTATAAAAGGACGATTTGCTGCACACAAATGTGTATCGCATGAGTCCGATTTTATATTTAACCCGGTATCATTGTGGCGCCCAAACGGAACACAGCCTTTGTGTGGCCGGTTATATTTTACCCATGTACATTATTGTACACTGAATCAATCTTATGTCAATATTAGTTTTCTATATTAGGGAAATAGGTAGTTATATGCATTATTTATGAAAATTAAACATTGATTTATTATAAAATGATCATATAATCATCAAAAATTGAAAAAACTAAACATTTTCCTCCTGAAATCAGAACATAGCTTAGAATATATATTCAAAAATAAAAAAATAATAACAATTTAGGTACAAAACATAAAATTGTTGTTTTTAACAAGTTAACATGGAATTATGAATTATTTAAAGCTTATTTATTACTTATATACTAAGTTAATCGCTATCGAGATCAACGCAACTTTGGCATACTGCGATACATTATGTTCCATACAAATAGGCTTGTTACATTTATTGAAATTATGCCTTGTTTTTTGTCTTTGGCAGGAGGACAGTCTTTACATCTCGTATATGTTTTCAAACTTTTATTCGGACGGTAGGTCATAGTTTCCCCAACTTGTTCGTGAATACGTAAGCCTCACGGTAAATTCTCCATATTCTTCCTCACTCGTCGTCTGAACTGAACTGTTCACTTTCACTGTGGTACAAGCTTGTTCAAACAAGGCTAGAAGTCGACTTTGTTCATTTTCGTATGACATCGTTCGTAAAACTGTGAAAAAGGATATGAAATTCATCAATAAATATTAAAAAAAAAAAAAACAATAAACACGACGTTGTATATATAAATGTTACGTGGCCATTGTGGCCGAGTATATCTTCACAGACTTGCAAACTCCTCCGTAGCCGCAGTGATACTAAATAGAACAGCTAATACACTCAGAGAGGTCAATGACCGCAGCTAGTGTGAGCGGAAAATAACGCGCGTATTTTGTTTTTTAAAGTTATTAGGGTTTTAAAAACCGTCTGGTATTAGGTACCCGGCAACAAACACACCGGGTTAAATAAAAAACAATAAACCAACAACGAAAAATCACGAGAGAAAACTGAGAACCCAGTTTCTGAGCACGTAAGAGTAAGAACAACACGAAACAGTAGTCTAGTACGCTATTCAAATTGGCGCGTACCTTAGTCATTGCAGCGGCTGATGAGAATGTAAAGAACAAAGAAAAATCGTTAATTATATCGTAAGCTCGCTAACACTCCGCCTCAGTGAAGTAAAATTCTGTTTTCGGTAGAATATCGATGAAACGGAGTTGGAATGAAATAAAGGTGGTACACAATTGTTAGCCGTTCATTTAAATGCGAATTACTATGCAACAACTAAAATAGAATCCCACTAAAGTGAACAAAATTAGTTATTAGAATGAACTGGTGAGACTGATCTAAAACCTTACCCCTATTGCGTTTTTTACGTCATCATTTGTTGGTTTTCAACTAAATCAAAATTTAACTGAAAAGATTTTTATCGTTTCCGTATAAAAATTTTCGTTTAATGCCTCCCTCCCACCCCATTAAACAGAAAAAAGAAGAAAAGAATACTTAATTTAAAAACAAAAAAAAAAAACAACGTTCCTGCAGTAAAAGAGAAGACGCATTGTTGTTATCGGAGAAAACGCATTACATCGAAAACGAAAAAGCGACAAAAGAGAGGGGAGGTAAGTGTAGTAAAAATTATTTCTACTAGCGACAAAATATGAAATTTAAATTAATTTTAAAAGTGCGGATACTGCGATAGAATGTTAAAGATAACGATAACGCAGAAGAAATATTTTTGCTCTTTTCAACGATCGTTATCATTCAGATAAATTTCTGCTATCTATGTTGCAACTTTGTAAATGTGAATAACGGTTGACGCGCGTTAATAACTATATCAGACCGGATGACGGAATTTCAAGGAAAATTGTGTGCTCCAGTTCTGCTCATAGAAATATTAATTTTATTTGCGCAACCTATTATAGAAAGTAAACTGTATCTAGGTTTACGCAGATCACCTGTGTACCTATCAAGGCGGCGTGCAGTTTGTTTCGAAATGATAAGAATTGTTGCGCTTGTAGAAGTCGGTAAAATTGTTTCCGTGTGCCTGAAATTGTTACGGCGTTGCAGGCGACACTTTGCCCAATAATATCTGTTCGGTATCTGTCGATGCATAATGTTCCTTCGCTACCGTGGCATTTACCGAAACCTGTCATCTATCGAGTGCGTGTCGACGTATGATACTTTAGATGCTGTTCCAAACAGATATCTATTTAGGTTGTTTTGAGACGTTCTCGAGCGGCGGTTTTAAAGTGCTTTTCTTCTATACCTTTACCGAAACCTAAAAACCTTTTCTTTTTCTTTTTTTCTTCTTTCTTCTTTCTTTCTTTCTTTCTTTCTTTTTTCACGTTTCTTCTGTTCGATGATAGTTCGGCTACCGGTTGAATGCTGTGACCGACTTCTCTGTGAATTTATACACGTATCGGATTCACCGTCAGTTCGCGACCGGCACATCTTAGCCGTCACTTTGCACCTTTTGTACCTAGTTGTTTACGGAATTCGGTTTACCTTTTTACTGTCCAACACGTTTCTGGCCCTAATGTTCTCTCTGCGCCAGATCCTTTTGTCCTCACCACGTATTCTGTTACTAGCACATCGTCATCTCCTCTTTATGTGTAATGCATCCTCTTATGACTTGTGTCAATATCGTGGCTCTTCGCAAGAATTCACGATCATAATGATGCTAATAATAATAATAACAAAGCGGTAATAACTGCAAACGTGATTTAAAACCGGATTCCGTAATTTTATAGCCCCGCAGATTAGAATTTGTCGTCGCAGGCCATACCTTGCGGATATAGGCATTGAATTTTTCTCGAATAAGTAACACTTTAAGTGGTCGAAAAGAAAAGTGCGTGATACTAGTAACGTTGAAATCACCGCGTAAATTCGGTTACTATAAATATTAATCGATTTTAACGAAAACCAAGAACTTTCATGTTACTACATTAGACGCTTTGTCCTATAATACAGATTTTTAAAAAAAAAGTTAACTTATTCGAGTCGTTAGCCGTGTTTGTTGTTGCAGTATTGCGAATAAAATAGTAGTATTATAAAATGAATCAGTTTAAGCCGGTTGTTTCCTTAAAAATTATCATCTTGCTTCCGCTGCTTCAGCGTGCCTAAAGTAAAATTGAATAATCTGCTACCACTGTACTGCTGGTCTTATTTATCGTTGTGTCTTTGACTATAGTTGAATTATCAGCAGCGTGTGATATAAATAATCATATTATTACTCAGTTACTCGCATTCGTGTAAATGCTCGGATCGCACAATCACGCATACGGTGCAAATACATTCTGATTCTGTTGATTGAAATCGGTTGAATCAAATCTGCTGCGAATGTAAACACTATTTCACATTATAGGAATCTATTTTAGTTTTAAAATCGTTCTTAAGCATTGATTATATTTACTAATTTATTATATGAAAAGTATTAGATTAACTGCCAGCTGAGGGAGTTATTTACTGTTAACTTTTAATTGGAAATTGTCAATTATTTGCAAATTGAAAAAAGAAATCTTTAAGCAATAGAGTTATATCATCCGTGTTTTTTTGAATTCAACCTTGGTCACATTATGTAATAATCTCTTTGATGCAATGTTATTATTCGAGTATTTCATTAATTGTACTAGCGCGGTAGTACTCGCATAGGCGAGGATTAATTTTTCAATTATAACATTACTAGTATATAGTATACCTCTCTTTAGGTACTTCCTTCTTCGGTAGACGACTAGAATTTCTAAACGTTTTGAATTTAATATATGTTTACGCGCAAATGTGTTTTTGCTTTGTTAGTATATACCCTCCTGACTTTAGTCAATCTAAATTAAACAAAAAACCATACACAGATCTATAAAGAGTAACGTATTTGGTAGCTTAAGAAATCTCGATTTTTCTGCCCCGTAACCGTCGGGTCCCCCCCCCTGAAAATTAGTTGTATTTTTTTTTTTTTTTTTTTTTAAAGAGTGCTCCCACAAGAGTCTTAATATGGACAAATAATTTTGTCAAATGAAAAAAGTCGTAGTTTCTCGAGAGAGAGTATATAGCTGTAAAAGGTTTTTGAATGCAGTCGGCTTTTGGTTAGCCTCATCTTTTCGAAAAAATGACTTGTTTAGGGCGTTTTTGTTGAGGCTTTTTACAATTTTTTTATAGCTTAAATTAACAACCGCGCGTTCTAATTAGTGATTTCGCTGTAGTTATTTTTGAGCACATCTTTTTTAAGCGTTAAAAGTGTTCAACGGCTGCTGAAATTTTGTACATTACTTAAGTGTAGCCGACTTTTGTCGTAGACACCATTCTCCGTTTAATCTCTCCATCAAAACTATAGTTTTGACGTTGGGGAACTCCGAATAAAGTCGGCTATTTGAAAGAGCAACTAGCGTAACAAAAACATGTGATTTCGAGTTAGTTACCGATAAAGGAAAAGTAGTGTATTAGACACCCCCGTGATTCATGATGATGCCTGTTCAAACGTTTTTCCTCGGATAATTCTAAACATTTACGTCCCGTCTTTAATTTAACGTTCAATCGCCGTGGATGTAACAATTACGTGAACGTACACGCACCGATTTACTGTAGAATTACAGAACCAGACGGAAACGATAGAAGTATGCATGCCATTTTTTACTTGTAATATTATGGATTTTATTCTTTTTTGATAACGAAATATATCCTAGAAAAAAATGTTGCTTCGTCGTTTTTACATCGTTCTCATCGGTGGTATATAAATACGCTAAAATACTGTATTATACAAAAGTGTTGAACGATCATTTCCGAATCAGGGATTTTGAAAAAAAAATTTTAGACGTTCTTTTTCGAAATTAAAATCTCAGTTTGCCGCTCTGCGTACATTTGCCGGTTTCTAAAATGCCCGTTTTGCACACCGGCGGTTCACCCGCTTTTATTCATCGGTTTTCTCAAATAGAAAATCGTTTTTTTTCTCTCCTTTTCTTCGTTGTAAAATGCTCTTTTAGATTTCCCCCCGACAAACAGGTCATCTCTGGCCGATGACGCTTGTGCATTTGTGCCGGTCCGATGAAAAAATACACGAGAGTACCGATGGGAATTGCAGTGTCGGACGGCGCGCTGCGTGACCCGACCCCCAACCGATGCCGTTGTTAGTCGCGATCGGGTTCTATCGAGAAACGATTCGTCGAGTGTGTGGGATGTGTTACAGATAGCCGGCGAACAAGGCCGGACCGCAAGTATATAAAGCTAGTGTGATTTTCCGCATGAAGGGATTAGTGTTTTTATTCTATTTCAAAGTCGCCGCAGCACCGTTCTTCTAGAAGTTAAACTGCGTCGATGAATGCACCATTTACTAATGAGTTTCGCCACTTTGTTCCTTCGTTCGAATTGCGCAATAGTCTTTTTGTTTGTTTCGGTTACGGCTCAGATCGAGATACTAAGCTATAACGACTGAAATTTTCCGGAGAGAGGTGTAGCCGACGAGTGTCGTTTATTTTTAATCATTTCAGTTTAAATTTTTTTTACACCTAGAAGGCGGTTTAATCCGGTTAGAAGACACAGATGATCGAAAAGGAACATTTTTTCGTACGGTACCGCATTTGAGCATTACAGCGGGGACACGACGGTAGACGCTGAATTCGTTCGAGTACTGCATAATTTCAGTAGTAAAACTGTACCGCAATTTATTCCGTCAGTTACGGTTAGAACTTTGCAATTAGGGCAACAGGTTTTCGAGTGTGGATTTTCTCCCGATTTCGGTCGTGTTGACGGGGAGGACACTTGACCGCGATTCGTCCGATAAGCGCATCCAATCGCTTTCATCGAAACCCGAAATGGAATTGAGTGGGAAGTTCTGATTATCGACTAAGATGATCCCATTTCCAAAGTACGGATCTTGCATATTTATTTCTTTTTCGATAAATGAAAATTTCAGACGAATCGCGATAGATGTGTGTCGATAATATATTATCAAATTTAAAAGTTCGCAATACCGTATTTTGTACGTAGCGAATTGCAAAAACAGATAATCGGGAAACTTATTGATACGGTTGATTTGCAAGTTTATAAATCCGAGCGGAATTCGATTTCCGAGTAATTAGGCGGAAATTTTAAATTGTCTAACGCCTAAGAGCGCTATTTTTTAGGAGGTTAATCACAGCGCTGCTATAGGCGGAAGATTGTCGCGAGCAATGCTTGTCTCGGAGCAGCCAGTGCGCAAAATATTTATACCGGAGACCTAGTGTAACTATTTGTATCGAATATCGTCGACGCTTTACGAAGTAAATATGAAAAAGGGAATTTCGTTTTTATTCTCCGATTAATTCGCGCGGGTGTCGGATAAATAGAAAATTTGGCCAGTCATCGCGGCGTGAAATTAAACCATAAGAGGAGCATGATTTCCTCGATTATCGGACAATCAGAATAGACAGAAAAAGGCGGTTGCCAATTTAATTTTCGCGACGGAATGAAATTTTCGAAAATTCGCGTTAGAACGGGGGGAAGATTAAATGACGGAGCGACGGCGGGCAGCCGATAGCGTGACTTGCTGCTTTTTGTTTCGTTGCTTCGTCTTCTTGGACAGGTGCAAACGAGCAATCGGAGATTGTAGTAACGAATACGGTTAAATGAAAACGAAAAGTGTTAGCGTTAACGTTAACGATTTGTGTGTGTGCGCGGTTTGCTAGGCCAGGTCGGAGAGAAGAAAACGATTTCGTGTAGTGGCGCAGCAGAGTCGGTCGAAAATGAAGAAACAGATATAGTGAACTTTGGCTTTTCGTTCGTCCGGGCCGCGTTGCCGGCTAGTAACTCGCGCAGCGGAAACAAGAGCCGAAACGAGAGCGAAAGAAGATGGGCAAAGTAGAGTGGCCTGTGAATAGGATGAGCCGAGATTGGCGATGCTGTCGCGCAGGCGGTAGATGATAACCGGATACGTGGCAGAACTTTAAACGGGTGCCGTTACTGGCCGGTTCGGTGTGGTTTGGCAGTAGTTATGATTGACGACGACTGCGACGACAAAGGAGATTTTCCAATTGGACTCTTTGTTCGTAGGATTGGAAGGAGCTCGAGCTGAAGAAGACGCGACAAAAGAGCGCCTAAATAAAGAGCTTTCAAAGTGTAATGTCGGAAAAGCTGGTCGTCTCTTCTTCTGATGCTTCGTTATTCTGTTTGCGTGTATGCGAAATTGTTGCGACGGCGTATAGGTTGAACTGTGCTGCCGCTGTTAGTTGATGTAGTCTGCTTCGGCACTGGTATGATTGATGAAGGAGCTCTTTTCGGGGAAACAGTTACAAAGCGAAGAAGAAGAAGAAGAGGAGGAGGCTGAAGAAGCAAAAGAAGATACAAAAATGCAGAAGTAAAGAGCTTTTAAAAGCCGATGTTGGAAAATTCGGTGCGCCGGGTTTTTTGCGCACTTTTTTTTTCGCTTATAAACCTAGTGTGGCTGCATTGTCGGTCTGCTGGGAGGCTGAATGTTATCCCTAAGTCCTTGTCTCAGTTGTGTAATCTGTTTTCCAGCTATCATCTCCTTTACAGTCTTCTCCTGTTTTGCCGATTGTCCTTCTCTTATGCTCGCCTTGCTTTCCGTCATCGCGTTTTATATATTCGATGACGACGACGACGACGACGATGACGATGACGATGGCAATGACGACATCTCTCGCTTTCCGCTTTTAAATCTTTTTCTCCCGTTTCACTTTACGTCCTTTCTTTGCCACCCGAGCGTCGATTCAGCGTGCTTTCCGCATTTCGCCTCCGCTATTATAAACCGTTTCAGTTTTTAGAGGTACATTCGGCATGCCGAATGCCCTTTTCTATATTTTCCCCATTATTTTTCACCGTACTACTCTACCCACGCCCGCTATATTGTTGTATATTTTACAAAATTTTCTCATTTTTTATTCTATTTTCCGTCCGCAAATCTATATAGCTTGAATTGTACCACCTGGACTGTTTTATGGTTGTTTTTTTTCCTTCCCGTCTTGCCGTCGTTTGCGCGCAGTCTCGTGCATTCCGCCGATGCTTACGTCGACAACGGCGTACATCCTTCGCTTCTTCCGTAAGCTTACGGTATCGGTATTAAGTTTCCAGTGCGGGCCGGCGAGTCCCCGGCATACGCAGTCGTCGAGTTGTTTTCAGTTTATTGATTCGAGTACGACATTGTGTTCCGAGCAGAGCCGCCGCTTTGCTTATTTGTTTGTGTTCTAATCGTCGTTTGTTTCTGCTTCTCTCAGTTTAAGTCGAGCTTTTATTATTTTTCCACCGATCCGGACGCTGGTGTTTCGCGCTCGCGTGGGCGCGATGTTCACTTTGCAGCAATTTTTCGGCAACACTGTCTTCATCTTTCTACCACCGGACACTTTCTGGGCCAGGCTGTGGAGCGGGCCGCGTGTGCACCCTCGCCCCCCTCTGTCCGTTTCGGCCGCCAACATCTTCGTTCCCGGTTCGTCTCTCAGTTCTTTTCACAAAAACACACGCGCGCATCCCTCCGAACTGATCAGAGCGCTTCGTTCGACCTTTGAGTTGTCTTTTGGTGGAACAAGTGGAAACGGGCTCGGACGGTGGTCGCGTAAATTTCCAAAAGCTCTCTTAGTACGGGCCGGCGGTGTGGATTCATCGGTTTTTGTTATTAGTACCGCGCGCTCTGCGGGCCGCGTCTTTTAAAACAACCGTTTATTTTCGCTACTGCGAACGGCACTCTATTTAACTTTGATTACTACTTTTAACCGTTTAATAGCGCCGCCTACTGTCCTTAAAACCTCTTTCACCGCTGTTCCACTTAATGATCCGCAACTATCGTCGTTCGGATTTTTAAATCTACTGTCACGCCACCCGGGAAAACGTTCAGAATTGTCTCAGGCGATTAAAACAACCTCTCCCTGTGTTATAACTGCATGCCAGTTTGGTTCGAACCCGAAATTTAATTTAAAAACGACGCTTCCGAGTGTATACGGAAATTTTTAAAAACTCATTACTTCGGAGTACGACGTACGGGTCTAAAAACGAGTTTTACGGGCACAGTGGTGTAAAGTAGAAGAGATTTTTTCATGTGTGTTTTGTGACGATGGCGTTTGTCAGAACAAATGGATCTTTAAATGCATTGGACACGCTTCAATTCACCGCTATCGTGTCTGGTAAATGTCACCTGGTAGTTAAATAATTTCTAACAGGGACCACCTCGTTCATTTATTATGTAAGAAGCTTTCGGAGAAGTGGTTCAAGAGCTTATCTTTTCTCGTTCGGAGGGAGATCGTGACAATTTATTGCCTAAGGTTTATCTTTTCGCGGTTGCAAGTTCAACTGCCTACGTTTCTATACCGGATACCAGCGAGATGTTTTCAATTGGCTTCTGAGCCCAAGTTCGCTTATATAGTTTTTTTTTTTTTTTTTTTATTTGTATATTTATCGTTGTAATATTTTTAATTACTACAGATTCTGAAATTTCTCTGTCATGTTGTACATAACTGTCTAAGCAGGGCTTTCGATGGAACTTTTAACCAAATTCACGAAAAGTCATCAGCGGCGTTGATAACGAGACGAAATTTAAGTTTAGTGTTTCCGTATCGGGCTATACGACAAAAAGAAGAAACGTTTGTCTATATGCCGCGACTGCCGGCACTCCATAATAATGTACTGCAGTAAATACTCCTAAAATATATTAATATGTATTAGGGTTTTTTTTATAACATTTTTCATTTTATATTATGTTTAGATAATTATGTTTATGCGTATATAATATATTTTTTATTTTTTTTCTCTTCGATTTTGAAATATTTTTTTATGTTTATTTGAATTAATTTATTATTTAAAATTAATTCTGAGTAATGAACGACTGGTTGATATGCGAATCATATTCATAAACGGGAAGAAAGAAATATGGGAACTGCCTAATATTCCTCTTGTTTCAGTTGATGATTGTGTATATAATTGTTTTCTGTTTTGTGCGTTCCTAAATGGAGCCGAGTGCTTCTTTATTGAAATAAAAAAGGTTTTTAAAAAAGTTACGTTTTCCTGTTGGTTCACGATTTTTGATTTTATTTATGCGCATTTTTGGCTGCGTAACAATAGCAATTTTTGACTAATCGTATACATGTGCGTCCTTTATTTCTTAATTTAATTTTGAGCTTGACTGCCACCCGTGTAACAAACTCAACAAAAATTTTTGTTTCTTAATACTTCGGAAAGAAATGTGAAAAACAGATCTGACGAATTTTAGTTTATTTCAGTGATTATGTTTTTTACACGTTCCTTAATTAAATTTAATAATCAACATCGCGAACCAGAGAATATTTACTTAATACCATAAAAGATCAACTGTTATTATGTATCGAATAAATATATTGTCTGGTTCGTGATATTGAACGAAGTTCGAAAATGCTTGTTCTATTAATTACGATAACGATAATTTGTTCTTTAGTCTGGTTGCAGTTCTGTCGTACTAGTCTCATTATTACGCGAGTTTAACAGATACTTCTGCTTGGCTGTCTGTGATGTTTTTCAAACGGTTCTATTTTAGACAGCGTTTGTGTTTATTTTTTCTTGGAGTTTGACGCGCACGGAAAAATATTGTTTAATACGTACGCTAATATTTGTCTAATTTGTTGCCGATATTTATCGCTTATGTGCCAGTAGTGATGTATAGTAAATTTCCTCAAATGAAGTGGACCAGCAAATGTGGTAATTGGCGGAGAAGTTATTTGAAGTGACGACCGTGTCGGTATGATTTGGCAATAGATTAAATAACTTAACCGAATTGAATAGAACTAATTGCTGGTCTTCTGCTCAGACGCTGCATGTCTTGCCAAATATTGTTATTACTGTTGTTCTCTTTATTATCGGTTCGTTTTCTGTTATTTTGGTTTTCTTTTGTTGGTGTGTCGCAGCCCGCATAGTTAATTTAAATTTTTGGGAAATAACCAATAACATTTCGACAATATGAAATTGGCTGCAGTCGGTAAATGGAATTATTTTTATACTTTTTATAATTTTTAAAATTTTCTTTAAAGCGCTTCATTTTTATGTGTACGAGAGCACGTGTGTCTTTAAATTCGCTGTTTATTTTGTACATTCGTGTTAACTGGACTGAGAAAATAATAGTCTTTTTATTAGCTAGAATCAAGGATTTGCTTTTTTTTTTTTTTTTTTTTATTGAACATAAATTTAATGAAATTTAGTTATTGTGGCTGATTTCGTTATAGAATTATGACTTTTCTAAAGATTAAGTGGTTGTATTTGAATTATCGGTTGCTTAATTTTTTTTGTACGAATATTAACTCGGTCATTTTGGCCTCCCGACCCCTCTTGCTTACATTTCTGTCCCTTTCTCTTCTATACCTTGTATAAAATGATCAAAATTTACAACGTAATTCTAAATCGGTCCATCCTTACTAATATTATAAATGCGAAAGGAACTCCTGTCTGTCTCTGTCTGTCTGTCTGTCTGTTACCTTTTCACGCTTAAACCGCTGAACCGATTTAGATGAAATTTTGTATGGAGATAGTTTGAGGTCAAGCAAAGAACATAGGATAGTTTTTATTCTGGAAATATTATATTAATTTTATTATTTCTTACGTATTCGTTCGTTAGTGTATGTTATTTTATTCAGCCAGATGTTTTTGTTCGGAAATTCTAAGAAACATCAGAACGCCAGAAATCGGTTTCGTTATGTAAACAAAATTACTAGCTAGCTTTTATTAACGTGTTGTTCATCTTCGATAGTCGCCATTCGTTCGTCCGTTCCTAGCTTTTACCCGCGACGACATTGTCCACAGAAAATTATTATTTCAAGTAAGCTGTTTCGACGTCAATATAAATATAAAAGAAAGAGGTTTTATTATTAAATCATAACGATAGTTGTATAGGTACTTAGTGAGTAGGCCGGAGATTTCCTTAAAACATTTACATAAACGTTTTATATTTTGATTTTAAAAAAAAAATTCTTATTATTTTTACTGTCAATATGCCTCGCAGGCGTAAATCTAATCTAGCGCGTAACTCTAACAGAGCTCGAGCTGCGAAAGTAGCTAGAACTGAGGAATCTCAAGAGCAGACACAGACCCGATAGATTTTAGATGCCGAGCGTCACTCCTCTCAAAAGGTTTCAGAGACCTTAGAACAGACTCAGGCACGGCAAGCTTTAGACGCTGAATGTCACGCCTCTCAAAGGGCTGCCGAGATTATAAATGCGAAAGTAACTCTGTGTGTCTGTCTGTCTGTCTATCTGTTACCTTTTCACGCTTAAACCGCTTAACTGATTTTTTTACGACAAAGCTTTTCATTGTAATATAAAGGCCATCCATTTGAGATATATATATATTTAATAGTAAATGAATATACACTGGCAGGACAACGTCTGAAAAACGTTGTTTACAAAAATATGTTGAATTAAAATTTTACTACTGTAATTGTAAATAAACAAAAATAATTACATAAAAGTAAATAATAAAAAAAATATATAGAAGTAAATACCTAATAAAAAAAAACAATAATAATAAAAAAAACAAACCTATAGTTATAATTTAATAATAAAATCTCTTTCATTTACATTTGTTTTCACGTCGAAACAGCTTACTTGAAATAATAATTCTCCGCGGACAACGTCACGGGTTAAAAGCTAGTATGAATATAATAACATAATCACAAAAATCCTTTACATAAAATTGTGACATTTTTTCTAATGAGGGATAGCCTAAGAATTACGTTGTAATTAATAGATCGAACTTTACTTGGCACTTTCAACTTTGTTAATAGTAATAAATAAATAGGGAAAAATAATGGAATACTTTTCATACATGGTATTGTATTTATTTTCGTTTTTTTTCTCTCTCTTTTTAGATTCGACGATCATTCGTACTGTTAAAATTTCATTTATTGACTTAAATAAGCAAATTTAAAAAAAATCATAGATTTTAATTCACTATTAAGCGAAAACATACTAAAACGACGCTTCTGTTTATGTAAAATTAGAGTGTAAAAATGTGTGTAATTTTGAAGCGTGAATATTAAAAGTTTTCCTCGACCCTGCAAATTAAGTCCATATAGTTTTCTTACCGTCTTTTAGGATGAGAGCTATTCAAATATCTTTTTGCACTCTGGGTCATATTTTAGTTACTGCTAAAATCTGCATTTTCTTCGTTATTTTTGTAGCATCATGTCTTTTTATTGCGTATAATACGTCATTTGTGAAAGATGGAAAGTAGGAAGATAGCAATTGAGTTTTAATGATCTTCGAGAGCCAGGTATGCAAAAACTTGCTTATTTATTTACAACGAAATTACAGGGATGAGTTTTTGGTTTTTTTTTTTTTTTTTATCTGTAAGGCTATGCCGGAAGGCTGGAAGAATTCCGGAATTTTGCTGTTTTTGTTTCGTTATTAAGTCACATCTAATGGAATTGTACCAGTTTTTATTGCGATATTTATTTTTAGAAATTATTATAAAGCGACTCGTAGTGAATAATGTGTATATGTGTGCGCGCGCTTGTAATTTTGTGAAAACGGTTGATTATTTTAATATCATTTCATCGTAAATAAAATTTTTTTATTTTAAACAATTGCTTACATTTTTTACATACTAAGTTAGCTCTATTATTTTTGCGAGCACGTTTCCATTTGGGTGAAATAGAATTACCGCTTTAAAAAAAAATAAAACGGAAGAAAAATAGAGAAAATCTGTTTAAATTTTCGAAGGGGTCATTGGAAAACAAAATATTTTTAAATTTATTAACGGCATTTGTAACCGTTTTTTCCGTTTACGATAGATCGTAAATAGCCTTGTGTTTGTTTGATATATGGTATGCATGTAAATACATTTACATTCTAAAAGTACAGTATATATGTATGTATATGTATATGCGCGACCCAAATTGTACATTATTTGCAGATGTAATTTGAGGAATTTCATATCAATTTTTAATTGTATATCTGAGTTTCCCCTCGCGCTTCGAATGATACAAAAATAGCTTTCGATATTGCAATGTTCGTGTATAAAGGTTAACTGGGTGTAGGTTTTTATTTGTGTGTTGCTGTACTTTTATGGTGTCTTCTCTGGTTCGTTTTGTGCAATGCTACACACCGCCATTCTCGCACACATGCACACACCGTGCATGTATATTTATTTATCCGTGTCTACTTCTCCACCAATTGAAATGTAAATACAATTGCCGTCGTTTGGTAATGCGATATCTGGCTCATTTTAGGATTATTTGTATGTTCTGCGTTGCGGGTAGTTTAATTTTCCCTACGACGTGTTTCATGACAATTCTATCCGATTCTATTTCTTCGTTTCCTTTTTTCTTTTTTTTCCCCTTTGCCGTTATTATTTTTTGTATTTTTTATGATGCGCCGCTCGATTGGATAATTGGAAGACGCGAGATGTTCAGTGTGATAAGAGATGGCGCTCGAAGTATATTCTTTGTTGTTTATAACTGTGACCATCATCCAACAGTTCTCCAGTTCCTTCTCGGCGATGATTGCTTGAGGAGGGATGCCGCCCATGTATGCCCGTTTCATCGCAGTTCAACTTTCTCGGAATTCTGTTTAGCGTTATTCCAGTTGAACTTTTTCCGCAAATAAATAACTTTGCATAGTATTAAAATCGTTACCGTTATTTATCGATATCCTTGTATAATAGTAACCAGAGAGTTCTATTTAAAGACTGTCTGGTACTTTTATAAACCGGTGTAATCTTTCATACGAACGACGACAGTTGTCATTCGGTTCAGGCTAGTCTCTCAACCGCCACTGAAAAAACGTTTTTTTTTTCTCGCAAATTAATTTTAGGAGCCGCTATTGGTTCTGTAATCGTTTAAATGTATATACAATTTGTAAGACAGAAATTAGCCTGAACCGGTTAATATGATGATCGACTACATTGAGGTCCTGTACCTTTCGTTAATATAAATGTTGTTTAAAATCGAAATAGCTATCGAAGAAGTCTAGAAAACAGTGAAGGCGCGTCTCACGTTACAGGAATTGGCTTATCTGTTAACGTTTATCTCTCTGGTTTTTGTTTTTTTTTTATATATTTGAAATATGAACCTTAATCGTTTATAATTTTCGACAAATTAAGAAACACATAATTGTCGGGGCATTTAAAAAACGAAGAGTTAAAGATATCAATTAAAATTCAATAATCTAAGGACCGTTGTTTAAAAAACATTAAGTTAAAAAAAAAAGCAAAAAAAAGATAGCTAAGCAAATTATGAGCGTTATAGAACTTTCAAAGGTATGGTCGAGTAGGGATACTTGTGAGCTGGGGAAAATTCAGTGCAGGAGGTACTGCGTCGGTGGTGAAGCGAGGTTAATTATAGGAGAAGCTGAGTATGGCTTTTGAACGGAGACCCGCAGAAGATTAGTGCTCAAAATTGATTTTTACTACACTTGGCGCTGTGCTGGTTGAAATAGAGTTTTAGAAAAAAAAAAACGTTTCAAAAAGGGTTGTGTGGAAAATAGAGCCAGAACCTCGCCGTAGCCGACAACGATTATAGGCTTTTACGAACTAAAGTCCGAGTTATTTTTTGCATCGAGTCTAAAATAAAATGATATTCAACTGGAGTTGGTCGGTTTTGTTTAGCTAGTGTCTAATCAAAAGTTATTAATTTAAAAAAAAAAAAAAACAGCTACATTAGAAAATTTATCTGCAGCCTAACTATTCAGTGTTGTTGCAAGAATTAGATAGGGTGCAGGTATCTGCATGTTGCGGGTGCAGGATTTCGCGAGCAGTATGTGAAGATGAAATATGTACTCTTCGAAGGCATATCCCTCCCGGTCTGCGATATCTTTACTCAATCAGTTCTGCAGCTATCTGCATTTATGTAATAGTGTTTTAGGCGCGTATCATTCGCGTCCTGATTGTTTCGTCTTTTCCTTGTCTCTAACCCTTCAGCCGAGAGACGGCCTGTTTATGTTGCCACATAGTCGTCCGATTGATCGCTTCGAAGTGCGTACATTTGTGCGACGGCAACTCGATTTCGTAATGGTTTGGCCAAGTGGTCGAGCAGAGAGCAGCGGTACGCGGCCATGTGGACCGATGTATACAGTGTCTGCTGAATCGAACTGACAAAAGACTAGGACGTCGACAACATATTAGGCTAGTTATGTTATGTCGTCGACGAACAAGCCGAGGCAGCAGGCCAGGTGTACGAACGTTCGTTTTAACACGTATATTACTTTGTTGGTGCACGCTTCTCCGTCTGCATACGTGCACATAGGCAGCACAGATGCCTGCGTGCGCGTACCTCTATTTATTATCCGCAGTCCTCTCTATTGGCTCGCTGTTCTGTAATTGCAGATGGTCATATGCGATGACGTAACTTCTGTCCTCTTTCAACATCAGCGCCTTTTTACATGCACACTCGCCCGTGCCCTTACTTATCCGCAACTTTTTTCTCATTCTATTTTTATTCTATTATTATAATATTACCATCATCATCATCATCATCATCCCCGTCGTCGTCGTCGCCGTCATCATCATCATTATTATTATTATTCCGTTTTTAACGCTAGAACGAATGTGCTTTTGAATAGTAGCCGGCGGTGCGGAGGCCCTCCCGCAGTTACACATCTAATCCGGTTTTACAATTCTATCTTCGCCTCGCTACTAATTTCAATATATGAGCAATGTTTACTTATTGTAAGCTCCTGCCTGCCCCTCATAACCTTCCCTTTCATTTTATCTTTTTTTTTTTTCGTCGCGCTTCCATTTACCCGGTTGTCTCCATTTTTTCCCGTTTTCCATTTCTCGGCGAAAAGAACAAGAAGAGAGGAGCAATGGGTGGCACATTTTCGCATGTTATTATAGAGCAATCTGTAATGAATACGCTTTCCGCATTTCGATGATTAAAGTGTGTGTACATTTGTACCTTGGCTAAAGACAAATCTGGTTGAAAAAGAGAAATTTCGTTACCGTCGAAGAAATGCAATACGGATCGAAAGTGTCAGGGATGGAGTGGTCTGTATGGAAATGGTTTTTTTCTCTTCCTCCCGCCATATTAGCGAATTACGTCGACTACTGCGTGAAACTTTAGTGATACGCGAGAAATTCGAAAAAATATGAGGACAACCATTGTTATGTAGAAAGTGCTAGTGAGTCTGTATTTAAAAAGTGTTGAAAGTAAAGAGAATACGGTGTAGTAATTATAGCGCTTACTTTTTTGCGATATCTTACTTTTTCGGAAGTGTCTGACTAACGATTTGACGCGCATAACGGAAACTATTACCGAACGGAATTTCACAACCGGTTCTCGGATCAAGGATGCGCATTATTTTGGAGCGCTTGCACTATGAGGAGGACACTAGTGTCTAACTGTTAAAATTGAAAAAGTCAGAAAGCGATAAATTACCCGTATTGGCGAATAGTAATCCGGCCTGTGTTTTGCCAAACTGCAAAGGTTGTCGATAAATATACATGAATACAGTCTTTTGTTTTTGTAGAAGAACGAATTGATGGTAGCGGAAAATCCTAGGTTGACTTTTGAGTCTTAGTGATGGCAAATCTCAGGAACACTGAAGTACACCGAGGAGTTTTCATGTCGGTGTAATCATGACCGCGCCATAGTGTGTCCTACATTTCGGTATCAGCAGTAACTCTATTGGTAGATCAATTGAACTACTTGTTTTTGTTCTCTATCTTTAGTAATTTTATTCAAGTTTTACAGAATGATTAGATACCGCTTCGGAATTTTAAAAAAAAAACAGAAAAAAAAACAGATTTGTAATTGAGGCGCACATGAAGAAACGAATTAAATCACGTAATAAGAAAGTTGTTCGATGTAATCGCGGATATATTTTAAAATGATAAAACGCTGGCTCTATTCTATATAGGATGTCAATTGGAATTAACTTGTTTTTAAGAAAGAAAAAAAAAAAAAAGGTTACATGAAATCTGGAGACAGATTGAAACTGAAAAAATTTATTAAAAATGCTCTCCAGTTTATAAACAATTATGTGGAGTATCTGTGTGACCATTCTGTAAAAACGTGTTTCGGTTTGAATTAATTCAGTATGAATATGCAAACTTTAAAGATTTTCTAATTTTTAATTTTCTGACGTTACCATAATCTCCGGTATTTTTGTATAGTTCGCTGTATACAGGAAGTTCTGTTGTATGATCGGCTGGTATATTTTATATTTCACGAGTCTAGAGATTGGACAATATCACGCACGAGAGGATCTATTGAACGCATTTTCATAATTACGTTTTTCGTTACTTTAGTATTGTCGTCGTTGTTGTTATTAATATCGTCATGTTTAACATTAATATTGTCAGTGTCGTTTGAAGGTTTCGTGTTGAATATTGTATAGCGTGAAGGATTGTTTAAAATAGGGCCTCGCGTATCTTCGCAATAGAGTGAATTTAGCGGACGGCTTATGTTAAAGAATCGAATTAACATAGATTTTTCGACTTTGATGTTAACAAGCAATTGAAGTGTAATTGTAATTGCGATATTGTCGAATTTTTAATATTTCGATGTTTTACAGCTTTATACGTTGCTATTAATGTCAGTTATACACATCAGCGCCTATAAATGGATGGAAAAAATTCTTGAAAAAAAAAAAAAAAGAAAAGCATTTACCTGATTTTAAAGTTATCGTTATTAGCGAAATTTACATACACATATGTGTAGCTCGTAATACATTCCTCTAGAACAAAATAAAAACCCGTTTGTCGTAGTTGTGACGGAATTGAACATAGCCTAATAACGAAATCCCCCATCCCCTTATAGCGGATGGGGTACTAATTGATCAGCAACATGGTTAATAATAATGATAATACCCCATATATGGGTGCATCGCTGAAGTTCTTTAAACTGTATCGTACTCTTTATTATATGATATACTGTGATATTGCGGCCCAACAACAAAAAGTTGTATACCAAATAAAACAAAGTGTAGGCTCCTTTTTAGATCGGACAGTACCGTACATCGACACGGTATATTTTTTCAACAGAAATCGCGCGCAAGATGATTTGGTAGAGGTAGTGGAAAAGAGGTATTTTTCAAAATTTATCCCAGGCAATAGTTTTCGAGATAGGCCTAATTTCATTAGTCGCCATATTTGACCGAGATAAATGAGAAACCAAAGACAATTTAAGTAAAACTATGAAATAAAACCGTAAAAACTTGAAACTTTGAGAAACTGTTTTTATTTGTAAAGAAGGATGTTAAACTTACTATAATGCAAACCTAATACGATCGTTGTTTTCACGTATCAGTTTGTTGGAACTTTGTCAGTGACTTACGCAAAACTGAATTTATATTCGAACGATTTCTCTGTTTTGTTTTGATGCTAGTAATTGCCGAAAATCATTGATTTACTTAAACAAAAGTTGTCCTCCTATGGGTTTTTTATGCAATTCCGGATGTTCGACACTCGTATTGTAGCGTCGCAACTTAATTCTATTAATTTTTCTCGTTCCAAATTAGTGACTCTGTTTTCTTGCTGTTTAACAAACGGATTTAAAATCGGCATATTTCCGCTCCGTATGTCTCCGATCAATTATAAAACCAAGTTACCTGTTCGACAATAAATAATTTTTATACTGTTAATACTTACATCGACTTCATTAATATATTCGGAAAATCAGTGAAACATATCAAAGTTGTTGTTTTTATAAGAAATGTTTCCACTTTTTTGTTCTCAGTTCGTAAAGTCTTTCTAATATTCTTTCGCTTGATAATCAGCTTAATAAGTATTCACGTTCAGATGCCATTTCATTGCGTATAATTTTGAAAACAGTCTGTATTTAGTGCGTTGCTTTTCGTATAGTTTGGTATTTTTATCAAGTGAATAAAAACATTGTTCAAATCGGGAGACAACTTTTTAGCAACTAATTGTGCTCGACACAACGGGTAAAAATCGTTTTTTCCTCTGCTACCCCCGTTTAGTTTTTTTTGTAACTCGCGAATGTTTTCCAGTCATACTTGCAGTCCTATGAGTGCGCATACATTCGTTCCGATTAAGTGAGTTCCTTTCAGTATAATTATCGATCACTTTAAATATTTCTAAAATAGAGTTGTATGATTAAAAATTTCGAGACAACAAAAAAAAATTTCATAATAAATATAACGAACATATTGTTATTGCTGCATTTGTAACAACAAACCGATTCGTCGAGTTGAATAAAAGTGATTTGCCAAGTTTTTGGATTAATTGGTATATTCAACATCATTTGCTAATTTACCGATTCTGCGTTGAACCGTTAGAGAGCGATATAAAGGTTTTTTATTATATCTGCACCAGTCGTACCTAGAATCTCTGAAAACGCCTTTTTGGTGCTTTTACAAAAAGATTTGTCGACAAGAGGAAACTTCTTGAAAGGATAATTTTCGATTTTTAAATTTAACACTTTTTTTTTAACCTCCAAAAAATTTAATTATTTTGTAGATTAGAATGTTTTACCTGAAAATGATATCATTTTTCCGCGTACGACGCATTGAGGTTCGGAAAATTTTCTTCCGATTTTGATGATAAAATACAACCATTAGATGATGAGAACAAGACAGTATTGTTTTGGTGGAGGTGAATCTTTTCCACAGAATAACTAATATTCAAAGCAATACTTGCTACTGGTGTCCAGTTTTTGAAATAAGTCTATAATACAGTTTAATTTTTTCTTCTTATTGCTGATGTTTAAGCGCCGAAATGTATCAAAAAGTTGATGCAAATTATTGAATAAACAATAGGCGCTTAATTATTTTTTGTGCCTAGCAAAACACATTTAAAATTTTCACAATACTCTACCTAGCGTAGAAGAAATGTGTAACTTTTAAAACTCAGGGAACAGCGCGTAACAAAGCGCCAATTTCATATGACTGACAAACACCGTTGCCAAATGTGACCTCGCAGTTGTACGGGGTAAGCGAGAGCTTGGGGTTTTTCAGTTGTATGCATTATTATCGCCTTTAAAAAAATAAGTAACTGTTAAATATTTTAAATTCACAGGCCACTCAAATTTTTCCGCGAATCAATCGTCGCTTTATTTAGGAAGGATTTTTAGATTTATCTTTGGTCTGTTTATTCGGTGTTTTCTTATCACGATGAAATTTAAAAAAATTATAATCATCCGTAAACGTACATCTTTTTGACGCAAACTAAATGGAAGGTAAATTTCACCCGGTTTTGTACTGCCGATTTTAAATGTTTACTCCTATAATCAAAATGGATTTTTTTTGACGAGCGTGAAACTAACCGTTCATGATGAATGCGAAGTGGTGCTAAATTGAGTGCGGCGAAACTGACAAAAGATGCCACCGGAGTATGAAACCATTTAATTTTGTCGAAAAAAAACCAATTAATAAGGGGTTCAACGAACAATAAAAAATAAAAAAAACTTTGCACCTCGTAGAACACCATAATACCGAAAAATTGTTTCCTTGAATTAAGAGGCGTCCTTTAAAACTAACTTAAACATTATTTATGCGTTTTTCGAAAAAATGAAACATTTCCATAGCTGGTGCTTTCAAAGAACTTGATTTTCTGCAGTTCCAAATACTTCTAGGACCTCATACTACATGTGAAGTAATACGAAAAAAAGGAATTTTTCTTATTAAATTTTTTATATTAAACAAATGTTAATTTTCTTCGAAATTCCGTTGCTATTGTGTCTAAAAACGTTTTTTTTTATTTGCTTCAGCAGCGGGACAGAGTGTGCGTCCTCTGTCGATGTTCGCTATCGTTTTTGTCGAAAAATTTCGCGGTAAGAGTTGATCTGTTACGATCGTGTAGTGCTGAGATAATATATGCGCCGTATAAATAGCAGATGAATGCAGATTTGTGGACGAAGAATTGACCTTCGTTGCACTGGCGGTAAATGGCGTTGCTGATAAATTGCTACGCGTTTTTTCTGGCCAAGTTCACTAATTGCGTCATAATTTTTATCAGCCGTCTTCGTCGTCAGTTTATTTATCTGATTTTTTATTGTCATTTTGCACACATACATATACGTGCGCTGCTATCGTTCACGCACACGACCATGCACGCGTACATATTTTTACCTTTTCACGCCATTGTGACGAATGGATTTTTTCCCCATTCATTTTTGCGCTTGTATAGAATTATGAAATACCAAACAGGAAGGAATTGTAACGTATATTTGTCAGTGTTTTGTAATAATAATTGTTAAATATCGTCAATAAAGAAAATTCGCTCCGTATTAATTTGGTCAGCGGGGGCCCATGCTCGTCCCAGGTGTACGTACTGAAGTAGTGCGACCATCATTCATATGGATTAACTTCGAAGTGTTTAAGGAACTTTACTTGCTTTTCATCGAAATTTTCTCAAACATCAATAATATTCTGAGAGTAGAAAGAAAAACAATTAGAGAATATCGGTAAGTTATAGTGATCAGTTAACTATTGAGGAAATTACTGTAACGTCTGTTTTTATGTTATTTTGTTTTTTTTTTAAACTGGCATTGCCCATATGTACCTTGTTACAGACCAAGTAAAGCTCGCATTCGTTTAGGGTGATTCGCGAGATACCAGTATGCAGTGGGCCGCTGGGGATGGCGAGGTGGAAGAAAGCCGGACATTGCTGTAACAATGCTCCATAGAAGGGTCGGAAGAACGTGGGTGGATGGGTGTTCTCTTAAATATGTAATTGTGGGAGATTGTCGATGTGTCCAACTCGTGGGCGATTCGAGACAGGTATTCCCTGCCTGTGAGATAGGGGGGGGGGAGCCACGGGTCAGATGTTAATTTTATATTTTTCAAAAGGAATGATTGTGTTTACCACTGGCCGATTCGTTCAGTCTTCATTCGATTGTAGAAGTACATCGTCTTTCGTTGGCAAAGTGTTGAAACTGCTAAAGGACACAGGAGAGAACAGTTTCGACTTAGTTGCCGACGCGCGATTCCGATGTGACTCGGCATCCGTAAAAACATTCATCGGGCAAGACCGAACTGTTTCAGTATATAACTTAGATGTTAAAGATATTTTTGTTACATCGAGTTGAAGTAGCTGTAGGAAGTCAGTTATTAAGAGTACGTTTCACTCTGCGCTACATGTTAGTAAACGTATTTTGCGAACAATTCTGCTTTAAGGGGTACGTAATTCTCTGTCGATTTCATAAGCACATGCGGTTGCAGATGGGTTAATGCACGGACTTTACGTTTAAGGCATCAGCGTGGATAAGTACGGAATTGAATAACTGTTGATTTTTTCAGTAGCGCGGTAGATTATGCCTGCGATCAATGTGCAGGGAGTTCGTATAAAGGAGCGTCAAGATTCGGCACTTGCACACCGAATTAACTGTTTTAATAACATAGACTTCGAGATGTTTTCGATGATAAGGTCTTTTACGAGGTTAAAGATAACACAGTATGAGCTGTGCAGAAATACCGAATGAAAATAGAGAGAAGCGATTCTCGTGCGAACACACTTGCTCTGCCGGAGAAGTCCGACTTAGGTGAAAAAATAAGCGAAGACCTATATGTAAAAGTATTTTAAATAACGATTGTGTGCACCTGGCACTCGTAATCCCGTGGAAGTTGACGGAGGTAGATTTTTAGATACAGAGAATTTTAATGAATTATACGCAGCCTAATTATATGTAGTTTGATTAGAAAAGGATGCACTGGACATTGGGCGAAAAATTTGATGAGATCGGTACATTCAGGTTGTCAATAAATAATCAGGCTGTACCGGCGGCTTAATATGGTTGGATATATCACATTAATGAAAGAGGTGAATAATGGCATACGTAGAGCGGTTCTTTATGAGATACCAGTTTTAGTAGGAGTAGGAAAGGACGTGAAACTTTAACTTGTATTATCGGTTTATTAGTTCAACAAATTTTCTAGGTGAAATCGCCGGTTTTATCATCTATTCCGGCAATTTTCACACCGATGAATCGCCATTGCGCGGTAAGCATCGCTTTCTACTGAAAATAGAAAGAAAAAAAAGCTAATTACAAACGCATAGTGCGCCCTCTATCAGGCACCACGTAGTAAGAACTATTACTTCTTTTCCTTTTGTGAACAAATTTCGGGATTTAATCTTTTCGAATAAACCAACTTTCTCTACCTTTCTTTTCAACCTCTCATCTACGAGTTTTCTTTACTTCGACCACTGCTATCGTTTTTATTATTTACTTACGCCTTAATTGCACTTACCTTCTATCGGTTTCCGTTTTTCCTTGATATCTTCTTCGGTTGTCCTCTTCATCCGAACGATGAATTTTTCTGTGGCTGCTGAATGTCTATTTTAATTGAACGCTTTATTTTTTATTCTTATACGCTAATATTATTTAGGCTTTCTACATTTTATTATGCTTTTTTTGTCTTGTCGTTTCTTTCTTTGTCTATCATTTCGCTCCTCTTAGTTTTTCCATTTCATCAGTTTTTGATCGAATTACTGATTTTTTCTCATATTTTTTTCTGGGCAAATTCTGTTAGCGCGCAACAAAAAAAAAAAAAGAAAGAAAGAAAAAAAACCCAACTATTCAGCTTTTTCGTTCCGGGGTAAATGAGCAACGCAATGAGTTCTGTTTATTAACTTGAACAGCACCGAACCGGTCTACGACGTGCAAGAAAATCACCAATTAATTATGAAGAGCTAATCCGCGTAGGCGAGAGAATGTAAAAAAGATTTAAGTCATTTTCTAGTTGAATACGTTAAAGAAGCTGTATGGTTGGGAACGGAATGGTGTCTGGTCATCGGAAATAGTGTTTTTGCGGCTTGAAGCCACCCGAATTTTATGGAGCGGGAAAAGTAATTTACAGGCTACGTTAAAGTGATAGGTTGGCGTTGTCTATAAAATGTGATTGCGGCTTGTGGCGGATTAAAGCATTTGCTTACTTTCTTTTGATTTATTTGTTATCACGCTCAGCTACTCGGCGCATTAATTGATTACGGTTTTTTTTGTTTTTGTTCTTAACGTGTTTACATGTGAAGGGCAGTTAGATGATCAATCGTATTGATTAATGTATCGTGCGCACATCGTGTGTGTTGATGATAGTTTCTAGACTCCTTTATATTGAAGTCGTACAGCTGCCCCTCAGTGTGCCATTTTTCTTTCTGTTTCTTTCTGTTATTTTAAGACAACATTACCCATCGTGTAAATAGTCGTAAATTTAAATCATCGCGCCATTCGAATTTATATACTGACGTTGTTGGTTTATATACTGCCGGTCGTCATCTACTTTCACACACTTTTTGTCACTTTAGTGGTTACGGATATTACACAGTTTTGTAGTTTGACTCTTTTTTTAATTTGTTGGAGCTTCTTTAAATTTTTATTTAAAGATATTTCTAAAGAAAAAATGTTAAAAAAACATTATAAACCGATTTTCCGTCATTAAAATATCGGCGGGTTAGTGGGTAAAGTAAGAACATTGTACGGTGAAATAACAAACAAAGAAGGTCGTCGAAATTATAAAACAGCTTAAAAATAACCTTGTTTGATCAATAACGTTATTATAAATGCGAGTTTTTTTTTTTTTTATTGGTGTATCAGGCCCCTGCTAACATTAATTAAAAATCGGGGAGTATTAATTGTTCTTTTTCCGAATGAAAAGGTGGTAGTAATATCTAACAATTACAACTTAATGGTTATAGTTTAACTGCTACCGGAGGATTTATTACTTATTTCCGCAAATTCAATGTCAACATTTCGTACTGTTTACCTTCACCACGTCTGTATGGGTCAGATGAATAGAGCGTAAAGAGTCACCTTTATTTTCTTAATCGATATATTCATGTATTAAGGCTTATTATTTATCTTCTTACTTGTGAAACTGCTAGTAATACCCCTACCCAATGGGGCCGATGAGGAGAGCCTGCTATACAGTGTTTAATCTTAACTGAATTTAGTCATGTTAACCGTCGCAAATTGCCGTCTAATGTGCTTACCGTCATCCAATACTGAGAGGATATCGTAATTTTCTGCTTAATCTTCCGGGCGTAATAAATAGTAACGTTGACCGCTACTTACTCTTGTATGCCTGAGCATTTTGATTGGTTTTCAATTCACTGCAAAATTTCTTATAACGTCTGGTTTGATGTTCGTGTATTCTACTTATAAGTGTGTGAATTATCAACTTTACCGATAAGTAATTTTTCTACTTTCACTTTCCAAATTTCTTTCTCCAAGCATTAAATTAAGCAGGAATAATTCCAGAACATTATCAATGGCCTGTTTCTTAACCATTTTCCCGGATAGTTCGATATGGGGCCTGATGATGATGTTGGAGCTTCTTTTATAGATCTTAACCTTTATCCGAATCATTTCGTCTTCCTTCTTTATGTTCAAGAATCTGACCTATATTCTATTATTTTCATTTCCCGCCTCTATTCCAATTATTTATTTTCGACTACGCGCGAGTGTTGCTCCTTTCTGCTCCCATTTCTGGGGTCGCTCTTGTGGATTTATCATTCTTCGCATGCGCAGTCTTACCGATTTTTCTTCTTCGCGCTAATCTATTTGCGTCGATTTTCTGCGAGTTCTTAACGACATGTGAGCATTGAGCATAATGCGGAGACAGATTCTCTGGCTCAGGTTGCCGCTTCTTCACCTTTTTTTCTCCTTCAAAATAATGCATATTTCCAATCTCATGTCTCTCTTTATTAAATGTTGGTCAGATATTTTTACACTTCCACCCCTTCGTGACGGTCGTCCTTTTTATCCGTCCGTTCAGCCTGATCTTCCTTTTCAATTCCTCCGGTTCCTCGAGCCGTCATCGCTTCGTTGTTTCTGTTATTCGCCTACGCTATTATTTTACTCTACTATCTTCCTTTCGTTTTTATTTTTTTCCCGGGGTCTCTCTCTCATTATTGCTCTTTCTATCCGAATGAAGCAACAGTATCCGCAATGATCTTCTTTTAATGTTTATCCGTTTCATTGTTCTCTATTCTCGTCCACTAAAATTCAAAAGATTCCTGCCTATTGCGCATCTTTTATTCCGTCTTTCCCGTCTTTATTCATCATTCCAGCAATTGAATCTTCCGTACGGTTGTACCGAAGACTGGTGATCCAATAGTTAAGGTGCTTGGCTATCTAATCGGAGGTCATGGATTTGAAACTTGTCTCGTTCGGGATTCAAACATTGTGAACCTTAACTTCACATTGGCGACTTTTCTTTTCTTTTGGTTTCTGGGTATAGAGTCCCCTGATGGCGCGTGTACCCTCGGAGGAAAAAACAAAAAAAAAGGGTACATTTTTATTACAAAACAAGTATTTCGGAAGACCGGTTATGTTCAGATTAGCGTACAGAGATTTTTATGCGTTATTGCAGCAAAATAAAACTTTTCCGTATAAATTATTACTTAGTGTTGTTTGTAGGTAATTATGTTTAATAACCTGCATTAGTATTGCACCGACCGATTCGGGAATTAATTAATAATCCGAGTAGCGGGCAGTTAATTTTTTTGTCTATTGCTGTGTCGAGATTGAAGGTGTGGCAGCTGAGAGTTTTGTTGTTCTGCGGATTACGATGTGTGCGATAAGAGTAATACGTGTGAGTATCATCGGTTACAAAGTCATGCGTATGTCGGAATTATTAATGAGTGGTGACTAAACACCGCGCGTGTCTATTATCGAGGCTAGTTATGGTATCGAGTTGATAGGCTAAGAGTTTTGCCCGTTAATTATTAGTATTTTTTTCTTTAGGACGAGTGTCGTCGAATGTACAGTGTACTGCTGCCTATCTAGGCGGTGCGTGGAGCTATCATCGCACTTATTTCAGCACCCTCTTCTTCCCTGTGGGCGCATCCACTGCTTCATTAGAAAGGGAAACGGAAAGTAGTTAATTCTCTGTAAACATGCTCAAGGTTGTGGATTTAATTTCCTTTTCGGTCCGCGCAGAGCATCGCCGTGCGAGTGCAATTAGTATTGTTACTTAATTATCGGTGTACGAAATATCGTAATAAAAGTTCGCCGAAATAAGCCGCGAGTCACGGCTAAACATTTCACGTTATAGTAATCGGGTATTGTACGTATACACAATGTCACCGAGCGCTGTGCCGGTCGTCGAGATGCTTTCGCACGACAGTCGAGAATTATTCAGAGGTGAGGGCGGCTGCTCGCGGTCAAATGCGATAATACCGTACGTGCTAGTTCCGTCTACGCTCGAATTGTTCCGTACCGTTACCGCGCGTTTTAATTTCCAAATGAACATCTGCCGAGCCTAAAAATGAAATTATAATTTTTAATTCGGAAGTGCCTAATTAATTTATCCGTTTCTACTTTTTATAGGCAAACGGAGTGCGTGAGCGTACGTGTGTGTCTCTGCTGGCGGTTGATACAATAGAGTGCTCTTCTTATTAACCGAGTCTCGTGTTATTTAATAATAATTGTCTATTGTTGCTTCAATCAATTTTTGCCATTGCGCGATATTTTTCCTGCATTTATATTATTGTCCTATTTCATCGCTTTTTTTCTTCTACGACCGTGTGACATAATAGTTGGTTGGGCGGGCTTTCGGAAATTCCGCTGCCACATATTGAAAATGTAAAACGAAATCCCTTGCGCTGCATTAATGCCCCGATTTCGAGCGTTCTAAAAAATAAAAACAAAAACAATTAGGACGTTTGTCGTTGCATAATTAAGATGAAATTATTACGTTCTCTCTTTTCCTCCGCATTTCAAGGCAATTAGATCATTCGTTTCGGTTTTTTGAAAATAACTAATTCGTTGTTTTAAATTAAAATAGCACCGACGATAAAAAACGTGATTACTTACAGAGGTATTCTTTTTGCTTAATTATTTTTAAAAAGTGTTGTGCGAAAGAACCTTAAAACTGTTAAGCCTGCTAGACACTTAAATCTAACAGATACTAATTAAGACCCTGAAAAATTTACACTTAGTTCAAATCAGTGACAAAGGAGAAACGGTTTTTGCAATCGTTTTTTTTTCTTTCTTTCTTGTTTTCACTTGCTTCTTTTTTTTCCCCCGTTGTCCAGCTGCGTTCTTATTATTGGAGTGCGCATTTATTATGACTAAAGCTCCATTAACTGTTTCTCGTAACATACTTCATTGTTTAGACTTTCCAAGTTGTCATTCCGGCTCATATGTTTTTTTTTCCCCTCTAAATAATACATTATAAGAAAAAGAGATAAATATTTTATTATATCGCGTACATTTTTGCGCGTAGAGTTTATAACGGCGTCATTTTAGGTCGCTCAAGTACTTGCGCAAGAAAACGTACCGAAATAAACATGGCGCGCACTTCAAAATGGTCAAAAAAGAGCAGGTGCCGAACATGTTTTCCATTCGTTACCGGTAAATGGTAAGTGTGCAAAAGAATATGAGGTTTGCGTAAGTGTATAAGCAACTTTAACATTTAGGAAACGGGCTCGATTTTATCTTTTTTTTCTTTTTTAGGGAACGTTTGTTTCCTGTTATTTTTATTAAAAACTGATTAAAATTCATCTTGATTGGTTATTTCGAGCAAGTAGAGGAATCGAGACAACAGAGTTATTACAGAGAAATTAGGAAAATTTAAGTATGTACCATATTTTTCGATCTGTGATAAACATTTCATCTGCCACGGGAATGTGATTTAGGGGTCGCTAAACGGACTGTGCAATTAAATAAATTTACCCCAAAATGACGGAATAGTCTTTGCGTTAGGGTTAAGCGAGTTTTGCGAATTGAATTTGCCTCAGAAATTATTTATAATTCGTTTTCAGCCTTCTCGATTGAAAAGTAAATTCTTATTTTCTCCTTTTTCCCGTATATATTTCAACTATTTTGTTTTTCGTCTCGCTTTCGTTCTGCCCTTACGTCTTCTCTATGTTGCCCTCTTCATCTGAACGATGAAACTGTCTGCGACTTTGACCGTGTTCTTTTCGACTGTCTTTCTTTCCCAACGGAACGTACGATTTTTCATTCTCAAATGCTCTAGCGCTCTTGGGCTCCCCTAGCCCCATATTGTGCCTCTTTCATCCTGTCATTTTCGCCTCTATCCATCATATCCCCCCTCTTAGATGCTTCATTTCGTCAACTTCTGGCTGAATTTCTTTTTAGTCGATGCTCCCTCTTCAGCGAAGGTCTCCTTTAAAAAAAAAAAAAAAAAAAAAAAAACTAAAAAAACTTTTTTTTCTTTCCTTTCATTACTTAATTATTTCTTCCGTTTACATTATATCCATCGCTTTCTGTTTCCTGTTCATAGTTTTCCTGTAGGATATGTGCTCACTTCAATTTAGATAGGTCGATTTTATAATGATACACGCCTCTACCTAATAACCGGAATAATGGTGTATTTAGTAGAGGTGCATGCGGTGTCTGTTCGGTATCTTCGCAATTTCCATACGCACTCTACGTGACTCGATGGGTATTATTTTCTCGGCGAATGTACGACCTTTCAGGAGACCCTGCAGCCCAGATAATCTTTCACTATTTCAGCTAATTGAAATTCAGTCGTGCCATTTATCACGAGTCGAAAAAATCTGTGATTGATGCAGATTGTTATTTGCGCAATGGTCATGATGATAAAGTCTCTATTATGTGTTTTTCTCCGGAAGTATAGAACTCCATATAATTATTTTTTAATCTGAAGCGGTGAAAAATACTTATTGTTTTTTCGTAACATAAAAGTCTGTTTGTTGACCATTTAGTTAAATATAATGTCCCCCTTTTTTTTTCACCCTGTTTTCTTAATTAACATAATTTTACATATCAAATAAGCCTATATCAAAAGATTATATTCCTATAAGTGTACTGTTTATCTCCAAGAATCTATGAAATTGCTCGATTTTCAGCGCATACGCAAAATATTATAGTTAAATTTTAATGTAGCGAAAATTTTATTCAAAAATAAATAAAAACCCACGTCACTTTAATCGGAGGTCATTTTGACGAGAATCTGTAACTAAAAATTATAAATATAACTGTTAACTTTCTGGAGAGGATTTCATTAATTAGGGAAAAGTCATAGGAAAGTCAGGCAATTTGAGGAAAGTAAATACCTGAGTGATGTCTAATGTATAGAAAACTTGAAATCAGTAGATAGGAGTGCGTAATCTGTGTATGCCCAAGCTAAGTTAATGGTTGTTTCCAACTTCGGCGAACAGACATCACCAGTACTTAAAGGCTAAACTGTCAGATCTTTCTTAATAATTCCGAGAATATTTTGGTCGGGCTTGGAGAAACTGATTCCACGAGTTTAAGATCTTCCGATTATAATATTTTGCAAAGTCCTCTCCTAGTACTGCCAACAGGTAAGTTTAAGTTGGCCTTCGCGTCGCATGGTGTACGTCGTCATGGGCTTCTATCCCTTGATGGTTTGGGATCCGGACGAAAGTGATTTCGACATATCGTTTTCTTAGTTCCAGAATATTGAAAAATATTTGGTGCACCGTAGCCACAGTAGAGCTTAGCCCTTCAATATATATATATATATATATATATATATATATATATATATAGTACAAGGCAGAAAATGAGTCAGACAGTATAATGTACTGATCAGATGGCAGATTCGAGATTTGCAGCAAACATTGCAGTAATGCCAACAACTCGGACGTAACGACTGACATCATTTTCGGTTGGTTGAAAGAATAGATCTTATTCCTAATGTAAAAAGCACCTCCGACATGAACCGGTGTTTTAGACACGTCAGTGAAACAAAGGATCGCATTGGACTGCTGGTGCAGAATGTTCTAGAGTCCTCTACGGATTTCACTCTTCGGCTTGATTTTAACGCCTGCTGAAAGCGGGTCCCAGCGGATATTCGGTCTAAATTGGCGCCAAGGCGGTAGAACTGTTGGAATTTTACTTATAATACTGCGCAGGATCTTTAGTATAGTGCCCTATGCAACCCAATTTGTTGCAGCTGCTTTTTAATATGATTACGATTTCGATGTTGTTGATAACTAGAAACTTTCATTACGTACATTATAGCGAATATTTTCCGTTTGCAGCAAAGATGTGTGGTACCGCTAAAATGCTGGAGGCTAACCATTGGCAAGGTTGGGAAAGCCTTCAATAGAGTGATTTGAGATTTTATGATCGGGATTAAACGGTTACGTGATTAAACACATTTTGTGAAATATCTGTAAGTTAAGTACGTTTTTTTTTCATTTATGGCTATGCAAAATGGTGAAAAGGTTAAGAAATGGGGAAGCAGGAAAAATTATTTTCCAAAAAAAAGGAAAGTGGCCAGCTTCAAAAACTATCTGTCGGGGTCACTATGTCGTTCTTTTATGTTACGCGCTAGCTATTGAGTACTTTAAAAAGCTTTATTTTTCTAATGTCACATTTTCTCAGATAGCCAATAAACGTAATACAGTAAATATATGATTTTCTAACTTTCACAATTTCACTCACTACACTTATCATTTTACACTTTATAGTTTTCCTTTCGTCCTTAGTTTGCAGGGAAAATATACTTACCAGTACTATATTAAAAAAATGCCTTGAATGTTTCATGTTAATTTAAAAGTTTGATGCCCGTGTCCTAAAATAAATACGATGGTAACTTTTCATAAATTAAATATTCTTGTTCTTCTATAAATTCGCAAGAAAATTTCCTGTTTAGGGGGGGGGGGGTAAAATTAAAAAAACATCGCGTTTTTTTTTTTTATAGGTAAAACTTCGTGTTTGTCAACTTTTTATTTGAATGTATACGATTGAAATAGGTATATATTATAAATACAAAAAAAAAAAACAAACAAGAAAAAGAACAAAATTAAACTCGTACCCTTTTTACTGAGGACGGTATTTTAAATTGCCGCGAAGATTTGTATAAAAAAAAGATCCGCTATGGTGGTGAGCGTTTGTTGTTTTATACTTTCGGCTTATCTCAAAAACTATACTGAAGTTAACAACGTTAAATTCGACTTGGATATAAAACTTTCTTGTTCTTATCTAATAGATCAATCAAAATATATTTTTTTTTATCATACGTAAAGTTGCAACCCGGCCCACGACCCAGGAGTTCTTTCATTAGACAAACTCGAGATTTCTCGGAATAGCAGGGAAATATTTAGTAATGATTACAGGGAAAAAATATTACGACACGTTTCGTCAACTTTAAGTATTTATTTTCATTTTTTTTTAATGGTACTTGTAAATTGCTTGTCTTAAGAAACTGGGGCTTCTTCGAATTTACCGTCATTTCATGGATATCATTTCGAGAGTTGAAAAATATAAAATCTTTTCGAATGCGGGAGATATCTTTGCTACATTAGCAAGGTTGGTAATTTAAACATTTTTTTAATGGCAGAACATTATAAAGAAAATCTAATGGAAAATTTTCATAAGCAGTGTTTATTACTAACCGGGCCAGTTGCCTTCCACATTATGTTGATTAAGTGCTTATTGTGATTGTTGTTAACGTAATTAAGAGCGAAACAAAACACTCCAGAAGTAAGTATATGTGTAGAGCAAATTGATAATCAATTTTTTTTCTTTTCTCTCCCTAATTAAGTATAAATATTATATTGAATTTTATTTCTTCAAATAATTTAAACGAAAATAATTAAAATATAACGTAATGCTATTATTTGAGATTATAGAATAAATAGCTTGTCTATATCAAAATTTAGGCCTGAACGGGAGAATCTGTTTCATTCAAGTTATTTATGTCGACGCTTTTATATATATTGCTTAGTATGAATTTTTCTGTATTACAAAGCTGCAAGACAAAAAGTACGCAAAAAATGTTTACAGCTCGTTCTAAAATAGCTCTAGAGAGTTATTGTTGTCTTTTTTAATCAGTATATCTTCACATTAAAATATAGGAAACATCCGGTACTCGCGAAATATTAAAATTTGAAAATATTCAGTTAGCAAAAGAAAAATTCGAAGAAACTTTCTACAGCCTGTTCTATAGCAACTAGGTTTTTTTTTTGGTTTTTTTTTTTAAATGTATTTTCGGTATTAGAAACGAAACTTCCAAAATTTTAAAGTAATTAATTGTAAGACTAAAAATGAGAAAAAAAGTCCACAACCCGTTTTTCAGTAGCCAGAATGTTTTTTTTTTTTTTTTTTTTTCAATCGGCGTATTTTATTTGTTAGAATATGAAAACGTACAAAACCCCAGAATTTTATAATAAAACGACTCAATTTTTAAAATGAAGGGAGCGGTGAACGGAAGTGATTCAAATGATTATTAATGTTAGGAGTAGTCTTATATTTCTCTCGCTTACATCTTTTAGTTAGCGTTTTTTTTTGTTTTTTTTTTTGTTCGCGTTAAAAAGAAAGATAGGATAATTGTATTTTTTGTAGGATTTTCAGCGACCCACATGTATGTTCTGTGGTCGAATTAGCTATTTTCAGTGCTTTTATATGAAATACAAGACAAATTATATATTACTGTTAGTTCTGAAAACTTAGCGGTTTTTATTAATAATTTTATTTTATGAAAAGGGTTTGCGATTTTTGTTACATATTTTGAATTTCACTTTTGATAGGTTACTAAAGTATGAGTTATGAATTTTTCAATTGAGTTTTTATTCTGTATTACATATTATATTCTTGATATAGTTTATTGTGATTTTTGGTGTTCAGGTTCATCAGTTTTCTTAAAGTTAAATATTGTCTTGAAGAGAATTTTAATTGTAATTTATGTGCAAAATTTTAAATTTCTAAGTCAGGTTATTGAATTTTACTTTTTTGTCGTTGGAGTATCGAGATTGCTCACATTATATGTATACGGAATGCTGAAATCGAATTCTATAACATTCTTTGTTAATAACATATTATATGTGTACGTTTGTTGCCACACAGATGTGTTGTTTACTCAAGGAAAAAGGAAATACTAAAATGCTCATGTTATCACATTAGCAGCAAACAGCACATATATAAGGCCGCATATTCACTTCGGTGCAATGCCGCCAAGCGCACCAAAATAAACGAAACGGGTACGGCAGAATGCTTAAAAACGGTACGCGCAGAATGTTTTCTATCCCTTGTGGGTTGATGAGAATTGCGTAAAAAAAAGGAAAGGAGCGTTATGTTCCGGGGAGGTTCTGTTGTTTTGTGTGTTCGGAGTAAATACGCGGTACCTAATGTACTCTATACCAAAGTCACTAATTACTTACATTGCGACTCCAAAAATGAATTTGTAATAGCTATCAGAAAACTAAACATCGATTCGGCTCTTTTCATAATGTTCGACTCGGCTCTCGGTAAGTCGACTTGTACTTACGGAGTCGACATACGCTATAAATTAAAGGCGCCTATGTCTACCCAGAATGCGCTTATGATTAATAAATATCTATACTTTCAGTGTACAGCATCGGGATTCGAATCGTGTTTTCCTCAAACAAAGTCCGTTGCTCGAGCAAGAGTATGATCATAATTTAATGAGAAGAATCATTTGGGAGAAAACTCGTCACATTTCTAATAGTAAATTATATAGTATTCCGTTTGTATTCATATTTAACCGCAAATGAAAAAAAAAAAAAAAAAACACGCCGTTTTCGTACTTCTTTGATCGAAATTAATATATGAAAAGATAGCGGTTTAAATATTCTGGTAATTTACGAGTTCACAGAAGTTGGAGAATTGTAAGACCAGTAAAAGATCCAAGTGGAAATCGGTAATGCACCATGTTATCGGAATAATCGTGGTTTGTAAAAGCTGTTCCTCTGGGGGAGGATTATATAATGGTGTAGGCTTTTGACGACGAACGGGTTTAGGGTTGGTTTTCGTTCATCTTGTAGCTGCGGAATTTAAATGACTACGTCTGCGAAATAGCAATGCAAAAACATTCAGTTGGTAGGCTTAGTAATTCTCACTGATTGAAAAGTTTCCTAATGTGGAAATATTTTTTTTTTTGAAGTTTTCAGCATGATCGGTAAAAGTATGAACTTTCGGCACGCTTTATTTAACTTTAGTCGCTCGATAGAAAAGTGATTGCCGAAATTTATACTGCTGATGATTATTTACTTGGAAACTGTCGCGAGTAGACGCGAAGTAAGTATTTCGAAAGCTGGAAAAGTCGGTCGCTTAAAAATTTAAGAAATTCGGCTGCTGAACTGTTTAAATATTTACAGTTGAACAGTTAAAAGTTCCATTGTGAAACTTTCTTTGAACATCATTAAAATTGCGAGCCAGAGTTGTTTGTATTATTAATTTAATAGAGTAACTTTGAAGCGAGAACTTTATACTGACTACAGTAATTCCGAGAACTTCGCTAAGTTGACCAGACACAACGGCGATAATTACGAGGAAAAGACTTAAAACTTTTTTCAACGTTATCCGTTATCATCTGCGGTCGTCGTTGTTGTGACTGTTTCAGATGGTTTTGTGAACACCATTGTCCGCCCAAACTGTGCAAGTTTTAATGCGATTTTTATTTAAAAAATTTGTCCTGCCCATTAAATTCGGAATTTCGTATTCCTCCGTTCGCACCTAAACAATAGCGAATATTATTCGCATTTCTCAACATCTAGAACGTCCGTAAGGCGAAAAAACTTCTGCAGTTTGTGAAGGTGGTATTTAGAGAGCTTAGCTCACGAATCAGTTTATGTTTCAAACTGAACATTACCACAATTACCGTAATGCTGTTTTTGTCTATATTGTAAAGCGTGATGGAGGAACGATAAAAATGATTCAAGAATTCGACCATAGCCAAAATGAGGATAACAATGGATAACGGTCTCTAGTGGTATACTGTACACAGTTAAGGGGTTCCATACATTTAAGTTGCGTCCGACAAAAAAAAAAAACAAAAAAAAACCAAAGAACGACGTAGGTGTGGAAAATGCAAAAACTACCTTTCGGAAGATGAATAGGGCTATATGAATAAATAACGCGAGGAAAGATTAGAAGAGGAGGAGATGTGAAACGATTTCTACTACCGATGCGAATTTTCTTGAGCTATGCTAAACAGTTCATGAGGTGGTAACCGTCCTTCTGGACAGTCACAGGTAAGAAGGAAAATTTATTGCTCTTAATTTTAGCAAAACCGACGAACCGAGGAGGTGAAAAATGGATGAGAACAAAAAGGAATGGAGATTAAAGATCGAATGTTTAAAATAATGAGAATGAAAAAAAGACGAGTAGACGGAAAGGAAGTAAAATCACGAATACTTTTGAAGTCGGATATCAGAAGGAATAATTTACGATGACGAAGGAAAAAGTTATCGTATTAGTATTAATACTAATATTTGTCTTTATTTGTCATTAACTTTCTTATCAATAAGACGCCGTTAATTAATTATATCATTTTTTATAAAAGTTGTCTTCCAAATCTATTGGTAATGATGTGATTATTTTATTGTTATTAATTATCGCCATTGTTACATATTATACTTATATTATATTTATTGTTACCACTAAAATCATTTTATTTTACCATGAATAAACAGATATGTACGTACCTGTTTATGTATTCGTTATATGAGCATATATGCGTTGTATGTTTATTAGACATATACTATGTACTTTTTTTTTTTTTTAATGATGGCTTGGCTTTAAATATCATTTGGCTACTAACTAATCATTAAATTAACCTATTATGTACTTCTAGAAGTGCGTATCAACGCGTGTAGTATTTGTATATACACGATTAATTGTGTATATGCTTGCGTTTATACGGTCTAATGAAATGCTTGTGCGGGGCGACTCAGACTAACGTTCACTCGCCTCACTTAGTTTTAATTAATAAACCACAATATTACGCGATCCTACTTTGTCGTTGTGACATGTTTACGCGAACTTTGTTTATTCGTTTCGTTTAAGATTGTAATGTATACATTACATAGACCTAATGAAGAACAAAATATATATATAAAAAAAAAAAAACAATAGTAAAGAATAAAAATTAATCAAGTAAAAAGGTCTATTACAAAATTAGAACATAATGAGAGAGTGAGTGCGTGCGCAAATGTGAACCGGTTGCTGTCTGGGGTTGTCGTATCAGGGTCGACTTTGTTTTTTGACGGATGCGCACGGTTGTTGGGTCGCAAAGGAACGGATCGGCACTTCAGCGGTTAGAGTGGATTGTTCGAAAGAAAAAGCGGAAAGACACAAAAATTATGAAAGAAAATCTTCAGTATTCGCCAAGTGTTGGTCAAGTCTTCATTAAGTATTCATCAACTATTCCTCAAGTCACGGAACAATACCGACCTTTTTTAGCTAAAAAAACAATCCGTTTTGTAACCGAAACAAGTTTGATCCAAGAAGGTCCTAGTACCTGATAGTCCCGAAACTCAGTTTTGTAATTGAGTTGAGGTTCGTAATTAATTGTAAAAGTTTCTAATTTCGATTATCGCGTCTCCTTCCCGCATTCGTTAGGAATCCAGATTGAACCACCAATGTGCGCCCTTCTGCCAACAAGGACCAATGAGTGTTACGTACAGTTTATATTAATTTAATTAATCGTTGTCGTTTATTTTCCTTTATATATATCTATATATATATATAAATCCCGTGTCTTTATGTTTGTGCAGGATAAACTCGGAATTTACTTAACCGATTTTTATAAAATTTTGAAAGTACATGCAATTTAATCCAACTCTTAAGAGATAGGATACTTTTTGTTTTAATTATTTACATAAATATTTGTTATATTAAATAATTTAATCAATCAATTAAAAAAAACAAATTTGACAATTTTATTATTTTTTGAGCACCAACTACTTTTCGTGGCGACTTTTGTGAATCGTGCGATGTTAATCGAAATGCAACCATGTTTATCGCTGGCGCATGGCGTTATTAATTTTTTCGCCGTTGTTTACAAAAAAGTTCGTGTTATATGTGTAATTAGGAATGTAGAATTAATATGTGTGTTGATGATGCAATAGTTCCCCATTATGTAAAATACATATATAGGGATGGTGCATCTTTGTTTTCGTCTCTATCTTATTTATTATATAATAATGAATTATTAGGAGTAGAAGAAAATGTATTGTACAATATGTTTGTAAAAACTGGAAGAGATTTAAGCAACATACTATTGGACTTAATGGGGAACATATAAAAATAAAATAGAGTATTTAACTGATATGTCAAATATTCGAAGTTTTAGGTCAAAACCGCCGTATAAATTTTTTAAATTAACCGTTTAACTTTTTTTTAAAATAATTTTTGCTACCAGAAATATTAAAATCTTTACTCAACACTGTTATTTTGATTTTATGATAATAAATTAATTATAATAAAACGCTCAAGACAGAGTGGTTGAAAGATATGAGTGAAGATGTTCTCTTAAATGTGTAATTATGGGAGATCACCGTGTGAATAACTCAAAAAAAAACAAAAAAAAAACGGCTTCTTCAAAACGATGGCTGTGTGTGTTGTTTAGTTGGGCAAAACTTTTTGTTAGATTACGACGGACAGGTTATAGAAAAATCGACAATCTTTAGCTAAACGTGAAACATGAAGACTATTTTTTGTTAGACGGTGATAAACATCTTTCACCCAAAAGAGAGAGAAAGAATCTTTACGTAAATACAATTCTAGATAAAACAAAAATTTTTTAATGAATTTCCAAGTACAGATTTAAACGGGCATTAATACACGGGCGAAGCCGTGGGGCACAGCTATATATAATTAATCATTGTATTATCAGCGGTCGGCCGTTTAAAAAAGATAGGTGTTGGAAATTAATAAAAAATATACCTTTAAAAAAAAGACAAATTCAATTCAGTAATAATAAAATAAAAATTTAATAAATTAGAATTCACGAGTTCTAGAGGATCTCGTGATTGGCATTCTTTTTTTTTTTTTTTTTTTTTTTTTGTCGGGTACCATGTACTGCTGCTATGGCCAGGAGCACCCGTAAGTAGTCATTGGATGTTATATGGAGTTAATCATATTTATATTTCGGAGAAAGTGAAGGACTGCTTCTATTGCAACTGGATCATTGGATAAAACTTGTTTTAATGAATTGCAACTAAATTTTTGAGGTCGATATATGGAGTATTGTGGGCATTCAAAGAATAGGTGTCGGAGTGTTAAGGGTGTCTGGTCGCAGCGGGAACACAATGGTGGCTCTGTTTTATTTATAATATAACTATGAGTCAGTGCAGTATGACCAATACGAAGACGAGACAGGACTGCCTGTTCTTTTCTACTGAACGTAAAAGATCTCCAAGGAATAGGATAAGAGCGGATAGCTCTAAGGTGATTAGTCGTGGGGATTGCATTCCACAGGTCGCAAAAGGATTATTCCTGAGGGCTTTCGAATCAAATATAACATTATAAGACACTAAGGGATATAAAGAAAGTCGATTAAAATTCAGATGACAAAAAAAATATCTGAGAAGACGCACTAGCCTTCTACTGATTCGCCTAATTCACCTAGTATGGAGGTGTTTGTCCTTTTAGCTGATCATAGTATACGGTTAAATCATGGACAGTTGAAAGAACAAAAATACTTCCGTATTAGATTAATTTAATACAAATCGATAGAAAAGTATCATCAAACAGCTTGTATACTTTGATATTTTTTATGTTGGGTAAATGAAGTCGGCAGGGAAAGATGAACAATTAAAAAAGGAAAAGTCGTGTTCCAATCCGATGGTGGCGGATAGTGTCTGAAAAATTACAAGATATAGAACTTTCATAAGTGTACTGAAGCGGCATGGAATTGGAAGATCGGCGTAAAATGATCCTTCGTCTTCGCGCACATATAATACGAGTTAATGGCGCGATAGAGGAGTAATATTTAAAACGTGGTGATATCGACTTCCCAACAATGAAAAAGACTGCCAGTTTTGGAGCGTTAACTAGCGACGTGGTATTCACTAAAAGCAAAAACAAAAAAAAAAAAAAAAATGTGCGGATTGCCGGTAAAAAATGTTTTTCTTTCTTTTAACACACGGTCAGTATATTACCAAGATACACTTAGTTCGATTTTTCTTTCTTTCTTAGCCCCTCACATTACCTATTTCTCACTCTCTCTCACGCGCACGCACATCCACCCACCCACCCACCTACCCACACACGTGTGTGTGGGTGTGGGTGTGTGTGTTACAAGATTTTGTAAATTCATGTAATTGTTTACATTTCCAGATACGGATCTATTCCATATAAAACACACATTGCGAATCCATTGTTCTTGTATTTTTCACATTGCCATGTTTGATATACTCCATTGTGCTCTCCATTCCACAATCAGAGCATAAAGTTCATTTTTAATTATTTGGAGTCCAATAAAACGTTGACTCAGCCTCAGATTGCAGTCCTGTGATCTCGTTCTATATCTGCCGTTAGACCATTCCTTCCAATACAAAAACTCGCCTTTTCCTTTTGCAATGATTTCGGAATTCCTTATTCCGATTCTTAATCAGCATACCTTTTCTCTAATTAAATGGAAATACTTCTAGTCCTGATTTCGTTTCGAATCTCTTATGCGCTGATCTAACCTAGTTGTCAATTAGTATCAGCTTGTTTACTTTTGAAATCCGTCTGGTGAACACGATATTGCTACAGTTCTGTAGAATGTATTTCAGAATGGTAAATACGTTTCTAAACTACTGCGGTGTATTAGATTTTGATGTTAATTAAGTCGGTTAACAAAATTAGGGGATCAAACAGCGCCGTTAATTATCTTCAAGACTGGTTGGCTAGTTTATTTAGATTTTTTTTGTTTAATTTATTATTATTTTTTGATATATAAACTCGACCATTTTGGTTTCGGAAGGGGTTGTGCCCCTTGACCACATTTTTGTCTCTCATTTTCTATACTTTGTATAAAATGATCAAATTTTAAAACGTAATTCTTAGGCCAACCTCCATTAGATGTTATAACGAAAAAATGTCCCAATTTTATATAAAATAAAAAAAAAATACAACCAATAATAATTTATACCATAAATTTTATTAAACTTCCGAAACAACTTAACATACTACACAATACACATAGATAATACTTTTTTCGCGTTCCCATGGTATTATCAAATTAGTAATATAGTCTTTACATAATAAGAAGTGTATTCATTATGTTTCCAAAAACGAAAGTTGTCCCCGAACGCAAACGTGAATTGCGGAAACAAAAACGGAACGTCGAACTGTGCAATAACGGCGAATTTACCACATTTATTCGTGATACGCTTTTCGGTTCGAAAACGACAGATGTAGAAAAGTTTGAAGCGTTTGATAGCACTTTGAGACAACTGTCTTTGTTATACTAATAAGAAATAAGGGGAAAAAAAATTTCCCTTATTTTGACGAATACACTCAATTTATGTTCACCGATTTTCATCATTACTCACATGGTACCCAAGTTGAAATGCACTCTTTCTAATGAACAGAGTATCAGTAAAACCGGTCTATATAAATATGAGTTATGCGGGAACAAACTTAAAAAGAAATAAAAAACATACTCGACGAAGTTATAACCCCTCCTTCTTTTTCAAAGTCGGTAAAAATTTAAATATTACAAACAAAACATAATATTGGGACATTTTTTCTAATAGGGGCCGGCCTAAGAATTACGTTGTAAATAATATATTAATTACAATGTAATTCTTAGGCTACCCCCTATCAGAAAAAATGTCCCAATTTTATGTAACGTTTGTTATGTTTTATAGGTTTCTTGTGATTATGTTATTAAAGAAAGGTCACAATTTTATGTAACGAAAAAATGTCTTAATTTTATGTAATGAAAGATAAATGTTAGGATAGGATTTTTGTGATTATATTTTATTTTTTTTTGTGTTGATGCCAGTACGAATTCATTTTATACAAAGTATAGATGAGAAAGAGACACGCATACGAATGTTTGTTGTAAATTATCGCCAGAACTGGTTAACTTTTGTTGGGAAAATAATTTAAGTTCTACATTTCCGTTTTCCCCCCTCCGATAATTATTTGTACGACTGTACAATTTTTAAATTGGTGAATAGAAATAAAAAGTATTCGAGTAATTTTTCTTAGAGCAAACCGCGCTCCAGTTGACTGTTCTATTTTTTCAACACGACACAAGATATTTTTCGTTAGCTTGATTTTTAAGGAAAACATTTTTGATTTTATACGATTTTTTAATTAAACGGCCGAGGCGGAATGACAGTAAAAAGAAAGTATTCTAAAACATTTAAGACTATATGTGTGTATATGGTAATAACATTATCCATGAAGAGCAACTGGTTTTATACCGAATTAGTAGACAGTTCGGCAAGTGCATTTCTGGTAGCCTGAATCGCAATAAACAAGCAACTTTGTAGCAGCGATACATTTTGTTGAAGTGCTTGTCTAATGCATAAGAATGATCTAGTTAAATCCATCGGTAATCATTCATATGCGCACTAAATATAATCGTAGATGTATTTTGATTTATTAAACTTAAGTATTCTTAACCGTAAGTTGCTTTGTTTAAATGTCATCTGTCACTAATCATTAGTAGTATTGTAATTATCTTACATTTTTTCTAATTATATTTTTCCGCAAAAACTATAATACTATTATAAATAATGACAAAAGAGTTAATTTCTTAAGCGTGCAATATATAGCTGCTGGTACATAGTCATATTAACGCGCTGTACTTCTTTTTACTGTATTTATTTATTTATTTATTTATTTAGTAGAGGGTGCGCTCCGTTTATCGGCCTTTTTTATTTATTGTTTTTTTTTTGTTTTTTTTTTTTTTTTCGTATTATTCCGCCCGCACCGGCGGGTGCAATTAAACGAAGTTGTCGTAGCAGTCTGTAAAGGGTGAATGTAATTTTAAATCACGCCGGGGGATTTATGGAAATTCTCAGTACGCTACAGGGGATATGAAAAAGAGAGATACGTTGTCGAAGAATTGTATTTCCAGTCTGATTAAATCAGATTTCGTTGTGCAACAATGTGCTGATTTTAATTTTGTATATTTTTTTTTCACTTAATCAGTTTATAAATCTGTTCAATTTTTAAACGTTTCCTTTTAATAGTATTTACGTTAGACTTTGCCGATTTTTTTTTAATGTAGCATGTAGAGCGGAATTTAACGTTAAAATTCTATGGCAACTTAAAGCAGAATGATAAGCACATATTTTGGATGGATTTGATCTTCGATCGGCACTAAACTTTAGTGACAGACTTGTATCGTTGGAATGACACTTTGGGCTTTCTTTCTTGACCCAAATCCGGATTTTATCGTTTTTTGTCGCTCGCTTCAGCTGGGAATCTATTTGTTAATTAATTAGATCAGTGGCAACTTTTAATGCATCTTTACAGGACTGTTTTGGCTTGCAGTTGTGTTTTCGCAGTACGGTATCTTCGTACTGCGAGATTTAAATATTATTCCACAGTCGCCGTATGTCAGAACTCCTGCGGAGCGTTTTGTTACGCGACTGTTCTCGACTACCGAGACGATATTGGAATTTCTATATCACCGTGCGCGTTTATGAATTTCTGGTTGATAATATAACAGTGGCGTTATAGTTCAGTGCCGCTTATCACCGATTATTAAATTCCGCATTATAGCGCTATTGAAAATACAAATAAATTTCGAGGTAATATTCTAATTTTGCTTCTTCCATCGAAAATGTTTGTTAAAAGTTATCATTTGCGATACAGTGACTCTGTGCCATTTGCAGTGTAAGCGACTAATTTGTCCATTGAATTTGCTAGATTAAATAGTTCGTTTACTTTTAATTATAAGTGATTCGCTAATTGGTCCGAGAATATTTGTGAATTTAATAATAGAGATGATTTAGTCTCCTCACCTATACCTTCCCTCCCTGCAGATGAATTTACTTAATAAGCGGTTTCGACAATCAACGTTTTTTTATCGGTATATTTTTCAAAATAATATAAAACCAGAGACAGTGTAGACACCTCATTTAGTAGTCGGTCAAAATGAAAAAAAGTCGGAATTGTTAACTAGTTAAACGATTAGTTAATTATGCCGACGTTTTTCGTAAAGAACCAACCCCGCTGATCTTTCGATAAGATCAGTATTTTACTTGTTTTAATTAAAACTGTTTAGAATGTGCAATTTGTGTTTAACGAACTTTTAGTGAATTTTTTTGTCTGATATAACAACTTGTTTTCGAAATTTGCATCCGGCAGAATAGAGTTACTCTAGCGCGGTTTTTATTATTTATACATTAGTCTATCCGTTTTTCTGAGTTTTTAGTGTTTTAAAAGAAAATTATTGTTCAAGATTGAAACTGTTTCTTTGCCGTCTGTAGAAAATCACAGATATTCCGCTGTATATGTTAATAGTTCGCTGTAAGCTAGATATTTTTCGTCGTAAAAAGAACAATGCACAACATCCGGGAATTAGGTAAGCAGAGAGTCTACGAACTCTAAGGTGGCCAGGTTGCTGGCAACAGTAATCGGTAAAGGAAATAACATATTTTACCCGGTTGATTTGTGAAAATTTTAACATCTTGGTCAAAAGATTTATACTAAACAACGTCTGAATGTTGATCTGTTGATAGCACGAAAAGAGAACTCTGTTTATTGAGAATTATTATTTTTTCTTTGTTCTGAATTTTCAGGTTGACTCTGTTTCGTGTTCGAAATCCGCTTTTTATTTTTGTCACCTAGAAATTTATCTTGTTTGCAAATGTCTTTCACTAAATTCTGTTAAATCGTCGCTATATATGAATGAAATACACTAACAATTTCATTTTACCTTTCCGGTTCAGTGTTCGCAATAATTCTTCGATTTAATTATTTATGGCTTATAATTAACTGATTACAGTCCGAAATAGTGAATTTGTCAAAGTAAACTGCCTAAATAATAATTATAATTGCAGGATCAATAAATCGTTCGAAAAAATCGTATATTTTAATTCTTTAATGCCGGTGTCGTTTAAACAATCTTTAATCTTCTTATTCTTTTCGGTGCGACGAAGTGCGGGAGTAGTGCATCTTCCGAAAGAAGAAATTCTCTTTTATTAGACCTTTTTCGTCGTGATTTATGGCACTTTTTATTATCGGCTTCTCTTACGTTATTTCCTAAATAGCAGGATATGTGCGCTAGCTTCACTAAATAAAAGGGAAATAGGAATAGTAGTAAAAATAAAAGACGTCGCCGAAGAATACGTTAAAAAAAAAAAGAGAAAAAATCTGAAGGAATTTACTTTTTTGGTTTTTTTCTCCGGCTGTGTCGTCCGCTATTCTTTCTTGCGGTCAAAGGCAAAAGGGAAGGTATTTGCGGTAACGTTCGGAACCGAGGATGTGTAATTCTTCTGAAAAAAGAAGGATCCGTTGTATTCACGGTACAAAGGTCTGCCTGCGTAACTCCGTGTGAGTTCTCTTTATGGTTAGTTTCTGGTTCGAAAATGATATAATCCAGCACCGCCGCTACCGTGACTAATTTTATTCCTCTTAGAAAGTTAACCGGTAGCTACTATCAGTTTTTATTGTTATGTCCGTGTACGTGTGGGTTCTACTCTTTCTCGACCACCCTTTTATTTTAATTTTTTTTTTTTTTTTTGATTTTTTGTTCGTTTTTAAATTCAACCATTTGAGAAATTCGTGGAAATAACAAGTCTCGTAACAATTCCATGCCTACACATATGCGATACGTTAACATAATTTTGATTTATACATGCTAAAATGCACACAATGCAACTGAATTTATCGCGGAAAACTATAAAATATGCATGAAAAAACACTACGATTAATACCTAAAAGTGTGCAGCGTTGCTTGAACTGTAGGATACAGACTTAATAAATATTAAACGTTCGTGCGGAAGTAAATAATAAGCGTCGGCGATAAATTTCCCTGTAGCGAATTGCGATAATTACGTACGACAGAACTACCGTATAATAATAGTAACTGCCGTATTAGTTTTATCAAAGGAAACTTAAACAATAAAATTACAATTGACTTTTTTCTCTGTTCGCACTGAAATTACCGTCGTAATGCTTCTTTTGCATATCACTAGAGCACCGAAATGCCTCAACCGTAACTAAACGATGTACCCAACAAAACGTAGCCGAGGTTAACTTTTCTATTGTAAATGATATTCTCTTTCAATGATGTGTAAACGAAATTAAAGATTTCATAGATTACAACAGATTTATAAATAGAATTGAGGTTTCTGTTCGAAATAACGAGATTAATCATTGTTAACATGAACAATTTTAAAATAATAAATTTAAACGAAAGCTTAGCAGTAAAACTGTTTAATAATAAAATGATGAATAAAATTGAACTATAGAAGATAGAATAAAGTTCAACTTGTACTAGTTCAATACAGATAGATATTAAAACATTCGTAAATAACGGACTAAAGATCTTAACGCGGTATTACTCAAGGTAAAGCGTAACATCAAGCTGAAATAATAAATTAACGTACTACCGCCATAAACACTGGCTGTTAACTTTGCGCGCTTTTATTTGGTTAATAATCAAAATTTACCTGAAATATCGGGAAAATGGCGGTATTTTCCGACGCCGTTTTCTTCTACTGTTTTCTAAAGATAATTTCGCGATCTGCGGCAAGTTACTATAGACTTTAACCGTCGTAGATATCGTTTTTGTTTTCATTCTAGTTTTAACAAATAGGAGGTAGAGCGCGACGACTCCTAGTTTACTTCGGTTACTGAGATTTTAAGTATATTTTCCTATTGTAAAATAAAACGCAAAATTTATACTTTGCATAGTTCTTCAACAGTAGCAATTTTATTTCCCAGCGCAGAATTAATAAATAGAATAAAGTTTCTGATAACCGACTTTCACAAATTTACGGTGGCTTTTTTAGATCGCGCATGTTAAAACCGACTTAATACATACATATATATATATATATATATATATATATTATATTATATTATATTATATTATATTTTATGTATGTATATGTATATAGATCATTGATGAAAAATATTGCATTTGGGAATAGAAAAAGCTAATTCAAGCCTGTTAACTTACTAGCAATGTACATGTACAGTCTGTTTAATAAGAGCGTGTACGGCGGAACTCAAAAATTATTGGGAATAATGACTTGAAAAAGGAAATACACACTTACTACATGGTGTAGATCGAGATGCTTTATTATTAAAAAGATGTCCAATCGTCTCCTTTATTAATAATTGCCTGGCATCTCCGATGTACACTTTCTACTAAATGTTTGGCGTAATCTTGAGGAAAAGACCTCCATATCAATCGAATTTGTCGAAATAACTGCTTGACGGTCCAGATGACCCTCCGAGTTTCAACTTGAAAAGCGCCCACACATTTTCTATTGGATTTACATCTGGCGACTGCGACGGCCCATCCAGTACGTTAACGTCATTTTCTTGTTTGCCATGCAGTACAAAGACGACTTCGATGTTTTGGATCATTGTCTTCTTGCAGTAGCCGATTTTCAATTTTTCCGCGTAAACCACTTTTGGGCAGATGGTAATAAAGCCCTCTGATATATTTTGACCATTTTGGCAGCGGTCAAATTTTCTGTGAAGATGCGCAAATTGCCAAATCCCTGCTTTGAGAGATAGCCCCAGACATGCGCACCTTTACCGGGTGTTTAACGGTCCGCTGGATGAGTCTATTGGCGTGGTTAGACCAGGTATGAGTGATAGAAGAATATGCCCAAAAAGAAGCTTCATCCGAAAAAATTACGTTATCCCAATCGCGTTCCAAATTTTCTTGCGCCCGATTGAGTCTTTTTTTGACATGTTTTTTTGACAGTAGCGATTTCTTCACTGTGCTTCGAAATTTCACTTCATGAGCCAGTAAACGTCTTCTGATAGTGGCACATGACACTTTTAGATCCTTTTTACGCAAAATCGCTTGCCCCCCGCGCAGTGATAGACAAGGATTCTTCTTAAACCCCCATTAAGATCAATTTATCCTCCTTTCGTTTTCATTGTTTTTCGTACGGAGCCATGATCCGGTAGGTCATCGACGTTTTTTACGTCGGAATAACGTTTTACTACGCACTTACTTACAAATGTCTTCGACTTTTTCATGTACTTAGCGGCGGCGGCTCCGAGCGACATTTTCGGTCCTTTTGGATGTAAACACAGAAACACAGCTTCGTAACGTTATGCATATATGTATGGCAGACATTGTGAAATATGTTCTTTTATCACGAAGATCAAACGACAATTGAGACATTTTGTACAAAGCATCTAAGGGGGCAGGTTGTCACTATCTGCTCAAACTTGGATTTTCCCTCTAACATTTTTAAGGCACAAAGTTTTGCCGTACACGCTCTTACGAAACAGACCGTATATTAAGTCAGCTTATTATCTCTAACCCTATTCTTATGTATTTAGCTTTATTTACACGATCAATTGTAATCTGCCTAGTATTAATTTTGTCACGGCAGTATGCAGAGAGTTGGTCAGCATAAATGAAATCATTCGGTTTTTTCTTCTCTGTTTAATGCCCCGGTTGGTTTCTAATTACTCGCTCCCAGACTTTATCTATATAGATTGCTGCACGAAACTTTGTAATTTATTATAAAAGCGACTATTTTAGGGGTCAAGACTGTATTATCTATCCGCACAGCATCACCTTCTTCTTTTATTTGCCTAATTTACACAGGATCATACGCGACTGTCACATTGCTCTATGATAATCCTCGCAGATTTTTTATCTCTGATCACATAATACTATATTTATTTATTTAATCAACAGATTTCCTACTTTCAGAAGATAGCACCTCCTCACTTACAGCCAACCACGAATATTTCTTCTAAAACCCATAATTGTTAGATTTAATAAAATGCTCTGTACTATCAAAGAGGATTTCTTGAAGTCAAACGGTACCGAAATTTACCTTTCCTCAATATTCTTTTGCGATGCCGATGCAGGATTATTTCCCGTTTCCTATGAGTTTTTCTGGAAAATATAATGTTTCAAAGAACTTCTCAAAAATGTCAGAAAAAATCGCTTTAAAAAAAGTGTTTCCTAGCAGATTTTAATCCGTGTCCCTTATCTTATCCGCTCTGTTATTCATTATGTTTTTAATTCAACAACATTTACTGCATACAGTGTTCATCTTATCTTGTTTTTCGATGCCTCATTGATTTTTATTTACACGTAAGAGCGCGTGAGTATTTTTCATCTGACCGCGTTTACATAACTTCCAAATATTGCACCTGTTCTTTCCGTATCCATTTTCCGCGATCCTTTTTTTTTTTTTTTTTTTTTGGTTTTCTCGCCGTTCGTATTATATTCACACTTAGTATCCTTGCCTGCACGCTACGCATGAATAGCATTGTGTGTGGAAATGTGTTCGATTATCATCCTACCTCGCTCGTTGTTGACAGATGTATCGATTATTTACTTAGAGATGATCCGGTTGTTTGCGGCCGAACGAACTCCATCTATTTCTTCTTTTCCGTAACTACCGATTAATTTTAATTTTTGCTCGTTTATTATTCACGTGCTTTTTTATTGGTAGCATTTAATTTGTTTTCTTCTTTAGCTACTTTTATCGCTTTTCTAATCGATAATGAATTTTTCATTGATTTCCGGTTCGATTCTGTGTACTCCTTTCATTTTAGCCTCCCTAAAATGTTTACTATAAACGTCGCACAATTTAAAGAACGGCTTGATGGTTTGAATTATGGCATACTGTGTAATCAGGCGAAGCATTAACTTCCCCGTTATTTGTACTATTTAATTATTCTTTCAGTTTAATTTTATCTGCACGCAGTATTTATTGCCTACTAGCGTGCAGCTTTTTATTATAGCGAACAAAGAGGGGGTGATCTGCTCATAATTATTAATGTTAATTTTCTTCCATTAATTTTTTTCCGCTAATTTTTTACGTAATAAAAGGAATCTTTCGAGCCGTTTATTATATGTTTTTACCGGGAACAATAAAAGAAATAAAGAATAAATAATTATCACTCACGTGGAGGAGGGTGACAAGGAATGGAGAAAGAAAACGTGACACTAAAAGAGAAGTAATATTTATTTTATTTGAGAATCTGCGACCGGAAAAGAAAACATTTAACGAGAAAAGCCAAAAAACAGGTAGCATTCGACGTGTAAAAAAAAAGAAAAAAGTAAATAAATAAACGGAACCGCAAGGGACGTCTGACTTATCATCACATCACCCTGAACGAACGAAACTTATTATTACCATTTCAACTACCAAGAGACAGTTCAGGTTTTACGCCTCTCGATACTGCTCGTTATTACTATGCGTACTCGCCACGGATAGTAAGCCGCAAAGACAACGTTGTAAATGAGCAAAATAAAGCGAAAAATCCCGAGAATTAATTTATAATCGGACCGACGACGTTAGGTATTTGAAGCAAAATCCTGTTTTTAGTATGTCGTGTCACATTATTAATTACGCTTTGCTGTTATTTTTGCGATTTTATATGATTAATAATACTGACGTGTTGCTCTAGAGGTTTCATCGTTTTATCTCCGTTACGGGCTTTAAGTTTTTTTTCTTTTTTTAATTATTCAGCTATAAACTTCGTCAACGAAGTACTTAGTTTAGGATGATCCAGTGCAGGCCCGTGCCCAGAATTTGGGGGTGGGGGAGGCTGACAATTTTCTTCGCATATTTATTTTATAAATAAAAATACATTTTTCACTAATTTTTTTAAATTGTTATTGTATTACAAACTGGCCATCTAGGCCATTTAGCAATATTCTTAACAGGGAAATATTTAGCATGAAGGGAGAAGTACCCAATAGTACCTACCCGATAAACTTTACCTTAAACAAGGTCATGAGGTTTCTTACGCTTCAGCCGCCTCCTATCATTAGCAGTATGTAGCAGTCCAGCAGCAAGTTTATTCGGATGACTTTCAAGTCTTTCTGCGTGTCTTCGGGCATGAGTTTTAATAACATCTGCCACATACTCTATCCCTAAATCTTGATGCAAAGTTTGATTTGATACATACCATGGCGCCTTGGCTACGAGCCTAAGGATTTTATTCTGCGCGGTCTGTATTATCTTCAGATTTGTAGGTTTAGCACAACCCCAAAGCTGTACTCCGTAGGTCCAAATAGGCTTCAAGATACTTGTGTATATCAAACGTTTATTATCAATACTTAAAACGCTATTTCTTCCTAGAAGCCAGTACATTTTTTTAACACGAATATCTATTTCTCTTTTCTTTGTCTGAATGTGCTGCTTCCATGTTAAACGACTATCTAGGTGTAATCCCAAGTACTTAACTGTTGTTCTCACGGGCAATTCCAGTCCATTTATCCTAACAGTTGGGGTTATGACTTTTCTATTCGTGAAATGAATGTTTACCGATTTACTTTCGTTGATCTGAACTTTCCACTTTTTAAACCAGTTTTCTGCTTCGATAAGGGCCTTCTGAAGATTTTCATTTGCTATCTTCGGATCTGAATGTGACGCAAGTATAATGCCGTGTCGTCAGCAAATGTAGCTACCTGAACATTTTCCAGTACAGGAAAGTCTGCTGTATATATCAAGTACAGCGTGGGTCCCAGAACTGATCCCTGGGGCACTCCTGCTTGAACTGGATATAGTTCTGAAAACGTGTGTTCATAGCGCACCTGGAAATATCGGTTATGCAGATATGAACTCAACAAGAGATATAACCTAGTTGGTAACAAAATTTTTAATTTATATAACGGACCATTATGCCAAACTTTATCAAAAGCCTGTTGGACATCGAGAAATGCCGCTGTACACACATTTTTTGTTTCTAAACTTTTTTCTATTACACTTACCACTCTGTATTTTTCACTAATATTCATGCTATTAATAATTTCCATCATTTTGATTTATATATTAATAATTTTAAATAAACGAATTACTATATAAACACATTAATAAAAATTACATATGTTATTGATTATACTCGTAACAAAAAATTTTGCATAAAATATTAATGAAGTACCTAAGCTATTTCAATTCTCCAGGGGGTTGGTGGGTTAACCCCCAAAACCCATCCCGTGGACATGGCCTTGATCCAGTGGTAATACGTATACCGAGAGTTTGCCTGTTCAGCGGTGGCGGTATTGTAAGGTGCAGATGGGATTCATTTAAAATGATGCCGAATCGAGCCGAAACGATTAGTGTTTTGACTGTGTGCGAGATTAAATCGATTGTCGCGTTATTATCCGGTCTAACTAGGGCACAGTGTCTCTTAACTGGGAAATGTTGGACTAGGAGGGCCGGCTGAAACGTAGAGACATTCTCAGCGTGTGCTGTGTGCGTTGTTGGACTCTCTGCTATTGTTGCAGCAGTATGTCGTCGAACAGCAGTTAAGCGTTGTACAGAATTGACCTCTAAATTTATGGACGGGTGAGGTTTTTTCTAACACGGTTAAATTCGCGTTTAATTGTTCGTCACGATGATGCGATAAAAAATAGCAACTGTTCGTCGGCGATTTGCGCTGCTTTAACGTAATTGTAGACTCATATTCGATGACGTATTGTTCTGCTCGCGATTGGCCGAAGCCCTCGTTAAAAGTAGTCTCCGGTTTCTTTGTATTAGATCGAAACGCACCTTCGATAAATACATCATTTCTTCTCTGCATTTTTGACGGTTTTATTCTGTTCCGCAATCCCCCATTTCAGTTCTGTCCCTTTTCCCCTTCTTTTCCTCCGTGCACTATTATTATTATTATTATTATTATTATTATTATTATTATAGATTGCTCTTGTGTGTGTCGGTTGCTTTTTGTTTTAATGAAATCCAATCGTCGTACACATTCTTTCCTAATTGTTACTAGTGGTTGACAATGCTGCTTACAAAGAAATCGAAAAATACCGAAAAGCTTCTATATTTCGCTTCGGCCGAAATCTACAGATTTGTAACACACGAGAAGGAGGCCCAGTTTTTAATTGCAGCAGAGGTCGGTCTTCGTTATTTCTAATTTTCTCTATTTTTCTCCAAAATTTTAAATTTTTTAATCGATGAAAAAAAAGTAATGAATCACACGATCAAAATAACACCATCGTTCGTATGAGCGCACTTTTTCAGAAGTGTACGAAAAGGAAAAAGAAAAGCACGAGCGGATAATAAAAGATATTAAATAGTAACAATTTGAAGAAAAAAAGTTCCTACATTTCTTCCGTTAATAATGGAATAAAACAAGATCAAAGATATAACCGGTCGTCGATAAACGTCGGATTGTCAACTTCGGGCGTGTCCGATGATAAAAGTGTCCCTGTAGCTCCTGTCAGAGTCATGATTTAAATAAAGCTTATCCGAGATAGAAAAGGGACATTATCTGATTTTTTTTTTTTTTTTTTGGTCGTTACATACTAAAATTAGTTTTAACACTGTCACGTACAATTGTTATTTCAAAAATTAGGTGTAAAATTTCATTGAATAATTTCATTGAACACGTCGCAAAGATCAACGGGGATAATGAAAAAAATTTCTTTACGCGCTTTGTTCAGTTGTACTTTTATTTCTTCGGAATACATCTTTGACGTGCGCAGTCAGCGGGTGGGCGATGATATTAGATCGGCGCCGCTAGTTTAGCTAGCTTGTCAGAGAAGGTATACAAAAAAATTGTAGAATTATAATAAATTTAAGAAAACTAAATAGGCGGGGTAAAAGCCGAAGTAATCATCGCAATAGAGCAGAGAAAAGTATAAAGTCTCGCAACCTTTTCAGATATATTTGGGAACCCCGTATCACACGGGGATAGATTGAAGTTAGAAAAAAGGTAAAAGACTATTTCACGACATTAACGCCGATTTAAAACTTCGCCGAAGAGCGGAGGTACAATGAAACGTGGACGCTGATAGTAAGCAGAAGACCTCCCGCTCGCGAAACATTTCAACTTGCCGGGGTGGTAGCCTGTCAACTGCTCACGAAAATTCGGAAAATAATGGAGACATATAATATTGGGAAAAGTGTTGCGACGATTACAAATGGGAAAAAAGAACTACTGTTCGAGATTAAAAAAGAGGGGAGGAGAGTTAACGATGAATGCGGATGGACTTGATAGTGGTACAAATAGTCGCGCGGTAGGCCAAAAGTGTGTGCAGTTGCTTGATTTAGTGTAAAAAAAAACCGGATAGCTGTCGACGATGTGAGACACAGCTATTAGGGAATTGTATGACAGAAAAACTGGTCGCCGCCGATATTAGGCAAATGAGACGAACAGAGAAGAAAGAGAACTTTTATATCGGTAAATCTTTTCTCAAAGAATGTTTAACCGGCTACTACATAATGGCGTATTCATTTAAAAACGGGGAAAAATTGAAAATAACAAATAGTCGGCCGCTAGAAAGACTGCAGGTTTGTTTGGACAAATTTGTCTGTATGTCTGTACAAGGAATGCTGTGAGATTGTGTCCGGTCGCAGATTTTCTCATTCGGGATGATTCAAGAGCCGGCGAGCTTTAATGTAATAACGCCGTCGCTACATCGTAATAGGTCAAAAGTGTAATTTTAGCAAATCGGCCAGTTGGCCAATACAAGATTTTGCAATAAGGCGCACGTGTCTAAAGGGAAATAGCATTTCTCCGTTCTCGAATATATTTTTGTAAGAAAAAGTGGATGGTACGCCTCCTCTTTCGCGTAGGCCTCTACGACAGACCATTGCGAGGGTTTTCTTCCTAGAATGGTCGGAAGTCGTTTGCGACAAATCATAAGTTAACAGAGGCGATCGCGTTGTTCCGATTAGTATGAAAAGCAGCGGCGGCTTCCAGTGGACGACGAAGCCTATACTTTCCGCTTGCGTCGAAGTGCAGAGAGCGTATAAGGAATAATTTTTGTCTTATCGTATTAGCGCGGAGCGGTCAAGATGGTGGCGATCTGTTTAATTTTGTTAAAATCGAAAAAAGAACGTTTTGTTAGGAAAAGAAAAAAATTACAGCGAAGGTATAAAGGAAAATGAAACAAAAAAGAAAAAAAATAGAATGACGACAAAAGAAAGGGACGACTAAAAATGGAAAAGAGAGGGAGTTGTTAAGTTAATTTCGGTAGCGTTTTAATAGGAGCCGGAGAAAGGAATTAAAAGACGGCGACTGGATTTTAAATCGATTACGTTCTGGCAAACAGCAAAAGCGGCTCGGAAATTGCGCCTAATTAGGGAGCGCGGGCGCGCAGCGGTACGTGCACTTTTGAAAAGTATATTAAAAAGTTAATTTTCCACTTTTAAGCCGAACCGTCCTGTCGGGGCAAAGTTTTTCTTCCAGAATCGCCTTTTAAAAAAGCCGACTGCGAACTTCGAAGAGAAGACCTCCCCCCCTTGTCCGCTGCTCGCTAGCCGCTCGAAAATTGATTCCCCGCCGACCGCGTCGATCCGCCGCGATTTTCCAAACAAGCGAAAAAAACTTAACCGGCGCCCGGCGGCTCTCCCCTGTTTCGTCTCGCAATTTTTCCGGCACTTTGGTAGAATTTTCCGTCGTCGGTGTTCTCTATCCGCGGGCAGTTTCCGCGTACGGTCGTCGAGTGTCTCTTCATTCTTGTTCATTTGTTTTCCGGCGGGGGTGGCACGGGCTGCTTTTTGCCGGTACATTATTAGTACGTTTCGTTTCATTTCACTTTCTGCTCTCTGTTCGCCGTATAATTGATTCGGGACTTTTGTTTCCGCTATCCGTCCTTCCGCGACTCCACCGCTCCGGTCGCAGTTCGGCGATTTTCCGGAACGGCACCCTCTGCCTGACCGCAGCAGCTTTCTTGCTCGACATATTTCTTCCGCGTCCTGGCCCGCTACCCTGTTGCCGTGCGCATGAAATTTTGACAAGTTTTAATGAAATTCTATTTCTTTTCCGAGACGAGCAGCGGCTGCCGTCTCCCCTTCCCGTCGCTGGCCTTCCCACACCATTGCCGCCTTGCTCGAGTTTTACTCGATTTTCTCTTCGTTCCCAATTACATTAAACATCGAATGTCTCCGTCGCTCTTTACGCTATTTTGCCTCGTTCTCCGCACTTAATGATAACCACCACCTCTTCCGCCTTAAACTTTCCGCCGAATCCTCTGGCCCGCCTTACCGAGAGAAAGTTTCGCGTGATTGTCCCGAAGTCCGTCGCTCAAGAGCGCTCGCTGTTTTGTCGTGTACAATCGATTTGATTTCCCGCCTAATCGGCTCAGCGTCCGTTGCTTTATTTTTCTCCTTGCCTCTACATCATAATGTTTCATCTGCGCCCTTTAATCGTATTTAACCCCTCTTGTCTCTTGGCTTATTTCACTTTTCGCACTGTTGCACTTATCGAACCTCGTAGAATAATATATACCGTGTATCACTAATGAATTCTGACTATACACAAATAATAAATTTAAAAGAAAATTTAAATTTTTTTAAAAGATACTTTATAATTTTTTAAATTAAGTTTACGAAAAAAAAGTTTTTAAATTTTGATAAAAGAAATAATTTTGCGCGAACAACAAAAAATAATAATTCAGAATGAATTTAAAAAATAAATATAGAAATAAAACGGATTATTAAGTAACGTAGTATTTTAAAGTGATGTATATATATATATATATATATATATATATATATATATATATATGTATAATCCTTGTGCCTCACAATAAAAAAAAAAAAAAAATTGAAGGGTGTTATTAAAAGGAAAATTATAGTCGCATTAAAAAATCTATTTAAAAGTGAATACATCTGCTTACATTAAGGGGGTATTATAATTTAGATAGCAAAAAAAAAAGACATAATTTCAATATTTTTTTTTTAGTGATACTTTTATTAAACCATATCATTTTTTTTTTTTACATATAGCGTTTAGAATCTGCTTTCTAAAAAAAATATATATTTTTTTATATAACCAATTTTTTAGCCGCAAGATGACGTCAAAGTTGAAGCCGAAAAAAAAATGGAAAATTTGTCGGAAATTCTTCAGTTGCTCAGAAGCATCCAATTTGAAAAAAAAAAACAAAAAGCGTTTTGAAGCTAAGACATGTAATTCGGCAGTGAACATATCTCCATTAAGAAATATTCCTGTACAACAAAATGACGGCGGTCAGAAAAAAAAATTCAAAAAATTGCCTATTTTTTGGCCAATTATTAGGTATAATTTTTTTTAATATAGGTTTTAAGTTCAATGCTTAATCGCCTCGACAACGAAAAAATGAATTTATTTTTTTTTTAAATCAGTTCAGCAGAACTTGAGGAATCTTTTCCGCCAGTTGAATGAAAAAACATAGTTTTGATAATAACGCGTTAAAGTTTTTTTTTGGCGCAATTTAATCAATGTTTCCAAGTTTTGATTAACTAAACCCTACCAAACTCTAGTCAGCGATTCCTGGTCCGTAAAATAAACCAAAAGCTTCCTCAAAAATATCTTCTTGTTTTTGGCGAGCCTTATTCTATTCTCCTTAGTAGCTGCAGCGGAATGCTTTTCTACCTGTTTTACACGTTAGTGGTCTTTGTAATTCACAAAATTCGACAGTTACGGGCTCAATTCTGATTTCCATCGTCTTCATAATTTTCAATACCTTTTTTTTCTACCTTCATTATTAAATATTGAAAGGGACACACATAGGCGGCAAATTCAACTATGTTCTTGCTTACAAAATTATGTATCGGTATAATGGCCCAGCTTGTATTATTATAACTTTCGTCGTTATTTTGGGTATTTCGACCTAAACAACGACTCAGAAGTTCATCTCCTGTTAAAACAGGTTCGACATATTCTTGCGGGGAGGGGAGCAGCTGGATGTTTGAAAACCTCGTTGTTCGTTTGAGCCTTCAAATATTTGCATCATTCGGGGCGGCACTTCTCATGCTGTTGCCTGGCGTTCGTCGAGATCATATGGAAGTATGTTGCCCATATTTCATTACTGTATTGAAATATCTAATGGCGCGAATTAGAGATAATATCGACTAGCGCGAGAAATAAAACCGCGAACCGGATCTCGTAACGGCTCTCTGTCATCCCCCGCTTCCATAGCAAACGCCTAATAGCTCTCCTATGTACATGCTGAACGATGTGTACAGAAAAAATGGTCTATTTCAATTTCTTTTTGTGCGTGTCTGTTTGCTCTGCGGCATCGTCGATTTACGCCTCTATCGATAAACGCTAGTCGTTTAAAGGCGTCCCAGATGGTTTGATTTATTTTTTCAAATTCTTACATAAAATTCGAGATTAACATTCTTGAGACGGTGAACTATCGTCTGATCGAAAAAGAAATAAAATCGTTTTTCTTTCTTTCTTTTTGCGGGGCTCCAAAGAGATATATAATCCCTTAAAGATTTCTCTAACTGGCCCATCTAATAATGTTTTTCTGCACTACCATTTCTATACCGCTATTTGCCAATTTGTTACATCAGTCAACAGATTTTTACTTTAGCAAACGTATTTGTAGATTGTGCGTGTCAATTTCGCTGTGAAAAAAGTAACGGTGACGCAGTCACGGTTTCATAATGAAAAATGTGCAGTGTAAAACGCGCATGCACCTCGCTTGAAGTAGAGAGGTACCTAATTTTCTAAACGTCCCGAATCTGATTGACTATTTACACCGTTATTATGATGTGTGTGCGCTTCACAATGCGTTCTTAGTAACTCCCTAATATCAAGGAAATGTACTCACAGGGCCTATCGAATACAACTTGAAAGCCAGCTGATCATCAAATCGGAATTCAACTATTACTCGACACCGGTAGATCAACTAGCCGCTTACATATTAAGACTTTTCTTCGCATCAACTTCTCTCTGTCGCTGCAAAAGTACTGACATAATTTTTTCTTTTTCTCTTTGCTACTTCGCCGCATGACTAGAAGTACCGAAGGATTCTCCATTGCCGTATATATACAGGGGGTCAAAAAAGTATTCGATCAATATCAAAAAAGGCTGTAGAACTGAAGCGGAACAAAGAGGGATGCAAAAAAGTTATATGTTACAAAGAGAATGATCAAATATGGGTAATTACATCAAACGTTAACCGTAGCAGAGAAAGATAACGTCACAATGACAAAAAATAAGGGAAACCCCGGCAAAAAAAGTATTCGATCACTCATGAACAGATGATTAATGCTTATGAGATAAGACAAAAAAATGCATTGCAGTAGACATAAGCTATTCAATTAAATGCAGTAGTTTATACACATTGCTGTGGTGTTAATAAAAGTGATAAAGTAGTGTTAATCGCAAGCAATGCCACCAAAAAAGGCCGAGATACCTGAAACATTGCGTGCGCGAATAATAACTTTACGAGAAACCGGCTAAGTTACCGCGAAATCGCAAAAAATGTAAATTATTCGTACGGGGGAGTGTGAGACGTGATTCAAAGGTACAAAAATACCAAAAAACTTGAAAATAAAGCGCGAACCGGAAGACCGAAAAAACTAACGTGCCGAGAGCGACGCGAGATTATCCGTCAATCGGTGAAAAACCCATTTACAAGCGCACCCCAGCTAGCCGCAAACCTTCAATCAAGGTCGGGCAAAATTGTCAATCTGCAAACCATCAGAAATGTTCTCCATTCTGCCCAAATTAACGGTAGAGCACCACGTAAAAAGCCCTTCATTTCGGAAGTAAATCGAAAGAAACGATTAGAATTTGCAAAGGAACACGTGAGCAAACCGGTAACTTTCTGGAATTCCGTTATATTTTCTGATGAAAGCAAATTTAACCTGTTCGGATCGGATGGACAGAAATATGTATGGCGCAAACCCAGAACTGAGCTACACGCTAAAAACTTGAGGCCTACAGTAAAACATGGAGGCGGGAACCGAATGGTTTGGGGGTGTATGGCAGCTAGTGGGGTCGGAAATCTGGCCTTTATTAAAGGGCGAATGAAAGCATCTGGTTACGTCAACATTTTGCGCGGCAATCTAAAAGACAGCGCTGGCAAATTGGGTCTGGTGGAGTCATTTATCTTTCAGCAAGATAATGACCCAAAACATACCGCCATGTCTACACGCGAATGGCTTCTGTATAATGCCCCACATCGGTTAATGACACCTCCTCAGTCTCCTGATATGAACGTCATCGAAAATCTATGGAGTTATCTTGATATTCAAGTCCGTAAATGCAAAATTTCTAACGCTAAGGATTTAGAACAAGCTTTACAAGCTGCATGGGCGGAAATTTCCCCTGAGACAACACGTCACTTAGTGGAATCCATGCCCCGACGTCTACAAGCCGTCATTGATGCTAACGGAATGCACATAAAGTACTAGCATTCGTATTTTCGTTTGTGGTAAGTGTTTTTTTTATTGTAGTCATTGGTGATCGAATACTTTTTTGGTGTCATTTTTTTTATTTTTTGTATATCTTGTAGCTATATTTAACTTCTTTTATTCAAATACATGTTTCTTTCTCGTCTTTCTTCTTTTTCTACTATATGCAGTGTGTTTTAGCGCCGTGCGTTGACCTCCTCCAATCATGCGGTCCTTTTTAGTGGAGATCGAATACTTTTTTGACCCACTGTATATATTTAAACTCGGATATTTTGGCCTCGCAAGGGGCTTTGACCCCTTGACCTCTCTTGCTTATATTTTTATCCCTTTCTCTTTTATTCTTTGTATAAAATTATCAAAAGTTTGCAACGTCATTGTTACCGGCATCGTTTTCATTTAACATTTAACTTTCGTTACATAAAATTGAAACATTTTTAAAATCTAATGGGGGCCCACCTAAGAATTACGTTGTAATTGATATATATATATATATATATATATATATATATATATATATATATATATATAAAGAAAGCGAGAGAGTGTTAGCGGGGAAAGAATACAGATTGCAAGACCCCGCCTGTATACTCATGAATTGTTGATAGTAAGAAAAAGGACTCTATATGCAGTGAAAATCGGTTATAGCAACATACCGGTTATAGAGATCAATATTGCTGGAACCGACAGAATTTTATAAAACTGTAATACATTAGTCCTCGATAATGATGATGATGATGAAAAATTGGTTATTGCGAGTACACAGATTTTGTAACGATCAGTAACGATTAGTAACGTTTTTGAACGGAAGCGTTGCTTAAAGTCAGTACGTTATATTCCTAGAGTGTAAGTAATCAGCATATGGTCGAGGTCACGAGCACTGTTTGCGGGTTTACCGGTACAGTGGAAAAAAAAAAGTCATCAATGAAATCTGCATGTTACTAAAGCGTCATCAACAGGTAACAATTAGAAATTTACATGCAAATTTTAAATTAACGTGACTTGAAACCGACTTTTTTATGAGAATTGCAGGGGGGAAACTACTATCTGCTGGTCTAGGTGTGCCCACTTGTTCGTGAGCTTCGAAGGATATAACTTATATATTTTTGTTAAAAATAAAAGGATATTATTATTAAGACAGCTCTGCCATAATTTCACTGAAATCGGATTAATCATAGTTGAGGTGTCTTATATTTTTGAGAAGGTTGAAAAAACTTAACGAAAGGTGTATGTACACACGTATACCTTTGGTGGGCAGTGTTCAATTTACATTGATTGAAGAAACTAGTGTAAGGTGGCAAAACGCTCGAAGCGGAAGAAATGAAACTAGAAATTTTTCGATTAAAACTTTATGCTAAACCGATGTTTGAACGTTTCGGTAAGATGTGTGTTATCTTCCACTGTCAGCAATCAAAACTTCAGTATATATAAAATATATATGAATTTATTTAACACGGCACCTGCTGTTTATACAAGTGAACTGCGTGAATATTACCGTCTAATTTCGAAATTATACTCTAAAGTCGAATATTATGTCACGTCGTATTATTTAAAATGGAATAACGTAAGAAAATTTTAACTCTTATCGCGGATTTATGTTATAAATTATAAACATTTGAAATAGACGTCGGCATGACATCATCGTGAATTATCATTATGTGAGTGTGTGCAGAACACGGAAATACGCGTCCATGTTGGCTCTTCCAGGTTATATTTATTTTTTTATAACAAACCGGAGAGGTTCGAACGAAAAAAAACTATTTATGAAAATTGATCGTTATTAAACACCACGATGCCGTGTTTTGATTAGATGCAGGCGGGAAAAATTTTAGCCGTCCTTTTTATGCAAGTTCGTTGATGGCTTTCTTTTATCCTTTTGCGATATGTAAACGGCTTCCGTGCTTTGTTAGTGTTTGTCAGCAGCAGCGGTGACTCAATGACACACAACTCATCTATTTTATTCCGAAAGCTATATGTTTGTTTCCTTTTTGTTTTATTTGTTAACAGCCCGAGCAAGGGGGGTCGCCTATTCAGATCTGACGCTGCTATTCGCTATTCGCCGTTCCTGCTCGACACTAATTGGTAACCGATGTCTTTCTGAGTTTTTACTTCCGGACAGCCTTTTCGTTTTCTTTTTCGCTTGCTGCAAACTTCAATGCGTTGCCTCGTCTCCGTACACGAATTCTCACGCGAGATCAACCTTAGATATTGATCGGAATTACACCGATTGATCAGACGACGTTTGCAAATCAGATGTTTCGTATCGGCTCCGTTCGTCACTTCGTTTATTTCGAATTATTTCTCGAAATCCGACATTTTGACCTTTCGTTTTTTATTTTATTTTTTCGTTTCGTGCAGGTCTTTATTGCATGGTTTTAGAGGAAACCACTAAACGCCTATCGCTCGCCTCTCTGTAGCTCCCGTTGTTCGTCGGTCGTGATATTGATTGCAATTTACGAATTTGTGTGCTGCTGATGATATTATACGCGGTGAAGTATTAAATATTGGCGACGGCCGGATTGTTTTTTACGAAAATAACGCCCGCAAAGAAAGGCCAACGGGGAAACCTTAAAACGGGCCATTTAAAAATGGCCATTTAACAGGTTTCGTCAGTTAATAATTTCGATTTTAAACGGGCCGAGAGGATATGTACACTGTGTTTCTACTTTGTTAACGAACAGAAAGCCCATTATATGCTAGTCTGTTATTATTATTACGTTACAATTACACGCACACATACATACGCACGGATACGATTTTGCGCGGTATCGAACAGAGTTAGAGAGCAGTCATTTTTCTTGTCTTGTTCTTGTTGTTGGGGTGTATATTCTTATCTTGGTAACCCTTAATATTTTACACCAGCCTAGGAAGCCTATTCAGTGCGACTTATACGCTCTTAAGACGGTTACATAAAAGAGCCTCTGCCTACACTATCCGCCTACCTATTATGCACCTTTACCGTGCGCGATGTAACGGAGAATCTTTTTAATTAATTATTTCGCGATGCTTTGACTAATTATCGGCACTGTTCTTTGCTTCGTAAGAAGCCGGTTTTCGTATTGATAATTATACTTTTTCGTGTTTATATTTTTTTTTTTTATTAATGTTTTGCATTTTTTTTCCACTTCCGTTTTAAATTTTTATTACACAGCAAAATATCACATATATATATATATATATATATATATATATATATATATATATATATATATATATATATATGAAACTTTCCTTCATTATTTCTTTTTTCTTCTCTGGATTTTCTTTTATCTGCTGTAATTTTCCATCAGTGCAATTACTTGTTTATTTATTTATTACTATTATTATTTTACCGTTTGGACATAATTAAAAATAATCTTGTATCGGTTTTAAGTCTTTTTGTATTGTATGTTTTATTATTATATGCGCGGATGTACGATATAATAGTAGCGATAAAATGGATGTTTAGGAGTTTTGATTTGCCATACGAAGTTTAATTGGTAAAATTTTTGCCCAGTTGTGTACACGGGTTTCAACAATGTATTCCCAAGAGATGAACTAAGCAGAAACGTTCGAAAAGGCCGAATATTACTAATATAAGCGTGATTTCCATCGAAACAAATTTGGTAAATTAAAAAACTGCGAAAGTTAAATTATTTGACACAATATACACATACACATATATATATATATATATATATATATATATGTATCGTTTGCTGATGACAATATTATTAAACGGTCTTAAGTTTCTAGTAGGCATTTGCAAACTTTTAAATTGAGCTCCTTAAAAGAAAAACAATATTGACAGTGTTTTGAATCTTTTGTAAATTTGCCTCGTAAAAATAAATAGCGTTTAGGTCGATCGATTTCGCTGAATATGGTCATTGCGAGAGTGTCGCTGTAGGAATAAACGAACCTCCGAGATGGAACTGCAGTTGAACCATCGAGGACACCAAAAGACCGAATCCGAACTTGAATTTTTCAGCAAGTTTGACGAGTTGATCAAGTGCGCGTATTTTTTTTTTTTTTTTCAGTTACCCTAAGTGAATCATTACTATATAAAATACAAATGGACGGTGAACTATCGTCCTGCTGGCGCTTCTATTGTAGTACCGGTGGTGTATTATAACGAATTATTTAAGTGTTTGCCTTCAGTGTGCAGTGACACAGTTGAAGAAAAGGGTTAGTGTCTGCTGCAGGGTTTTTCGAGAACCGAGCTTGCCTTAAAATTTTCAGATTTAATTTCGAAAAGTACACATGATGAGCAGTAGTAGTAGTAGTATATAACAGTGTATTGTTCTTGAAGCGTTCGAAAACGGTGTTGTAATTGGTAATGGCAAACAAATTGCGGAATAATCAAGATTGAAGGCTGCTGGCTTTGTTATTTTTTCTCCCCTTTTCCCACATTGGAGTATGCCTGCGGAATTCATTAGTAATGTATATAATTAATATTGTTGCATCGGGGCGAGAGCGGGTAATTATTATTTTCAAGGTTAAAGATGGCGATGCGATGTGGTCGGCCGATCAGCCTCAGTCCTCAACAGCGGAAAATAAGTATACGCGTGTCCCCTGTTCACGGTGTCCGATTTACCGCCTAGTCTTCGCTGCGAATGATTTTTTACTTTTTTGCGCTCATTTTAGTTCTCGTGTAACTTTGTAATTTAATGAGTTTTTTTTAGAAAAGACGTGCATTACATCTATTGTCACATTCCTTCTCTGTCCCGACTGTAATTGCCGGCTCCGTTTTTTATTTTTCAAACGCAATCGTTTGTTCAGTTGTTCGCGGACGAGTGCTTATGTGGCCACGAGAGATTTGCCGTTCGGGGTCAGGCATTTAATTGTAGATTTTGTCGTATCATTATGCTTTGTTGCGCGTTAAGGTTGGTCCCTATTTTCGAGTAATGCTTTGACGCTTACGGGGCACGATTTGGATTACACAGATCGGACGATGTGTAAATGTTAATCTTAGTTAATCCGCTTGTAACTCGGCAGTGTCGAAAATTAGAAAAGACGGAGTTGAAAAACGGAAACGATTTTTGTACACGGACAAACTTTGTGGCGCTGCATTACTTTCAGTAATGTAAAATGAACCGGACGAAAAATTAAAACGTGTACGGGTTAGTTGGTACGAGGGAAAACAGGTTGTTAGGTGAAAAAAGTTTGTAATTTTGGACGCGTCTACGTTTTAAGCGGGTATAGGTAGTTCGAATAGGTTGAGCATCACACCGGTTCGTTCACCCAGTTCAAATGAGACTTCTTAAAGATACTGCACATATATTTCTGTTAGGCGCGCTTCAGACGGTGATTTGACGTAAGTACACGAAAAATGGTAATCGCGATGAAAGTTAGTCCTGTTTACATTATAGAATTTTTTTTGTCGAGTAGAACTATTTTCATATTATGTGTGCCGAAAAGGCAGGAAGTTCTCCAGTTCTATGCCAAAGTAAAGAGATGTATATGACGTGTACTTTTATTTGTAAAATGCTTTTTATAGTTTAATAAATTGTTCCCTAAATGTGCCATGTTGATGATGGTTATGTGAGTTAATCGATCGAAGTTAAATTGTAATTAGAAGTAGAAAGTTATTTGCGCGCTATTTCAGAAAAATTGTGGAACATAAGAAACTATTACGAAATTAAAGGAATCATGAAAGAATGAAAAATAGTATATGTATGAATATATATATATATATATATATATAAAACTCAGCCACTTAACCCCTCTTGCTTGCATTTCTGTTTCTTTCTCTTCTATACTTTGTATGAAATTATCAAAATTTACAACGTAATTCTAAATTGGTCCATATGAATGTAATAATATAATCACAAAAATCCTATAAAATATAACAAACGTTACATAAAATTGGAACATTTTTTGTTGCATAAAATTAGGACATTTTTTCTAATGGGGGGTAGCCTAAGAATTACGTTGTAATTAATATATGTATACATATACATATATGTATTCTCATTGAAAATTCTCCTTCAAAATTAAAAAAGATATCGATACTATTATAGGTTCGATGTTTTAAGTGACATATTTCAAAGGTTTTAAATATTTGTTAAATTTTTAAAAATTAACTGAATAAAACACATAACAACACTTGTTATAATATTTTAATTATTACATAATTTTCATTCATTCGAGAACGCTGTTTATTTTTTGGTAAATTTGAAAATCGCTTATAATCTAACCTGCATTTGTGTAATCTGGTATTTAGGGAAGGTGTACATTGGAAAATCAGATTTTTAAAATTTCCCCGTAAAAGGGGGTATTCTCCCCCACCTCCACCTTTTTTTTTTTTTTTTTATTGCACTACCAAAAAGTGATGTAATATTACGAAATTTCCCTAAGAATAATAACGCTTTTCATTGCTATTTTGTACTTTTTTGTTTGTTTTCCTTTTCTCCTTCAGAAATTTTGTGCAAATTCGGATTTAAATTGTATTTTAAATTCGCTTGCTGCGACAAAGTAGAAGGAGATCAGAAATATTTCTCGCGGTCAAAGATCTTTTCTGATTGGACAACGAGTTAACTCTGTTCATTAAACGTTTTCTGGAGGAGGGGAAAATGTTTATTTAATATTACGCGCGCGCGGTATTTTTCGTGATCAGATCATCATCTGGTAGCCGCGACTGCCGAGGATAAGGATGGGCCGCTTATTTTTAATTTTTATTTCTTCATTTTTGTCGTTTATTTATTTATTAATTTATCTTTCTGCTTCCGTTGCCAAAGGCGAAAAATAAACAATGCGAGAACAGACAAACTAGTTGTTTGCTCAGAATGTTGTAGTTTTCCGTCGTTCAGAAGTGAGCAGTGGTTTGTTCCTATATAGGTTTGAATTTTTATTATTGTGCTCGGATTTTCATCATGTCTGGGGCGACGATATTATATATAATGAAAAATTCGTTAAAAATAACGCGCTCGTTTAATTTTTTTAAGCTTTTTCAATTTTCGATTTTTTTATTTATTTTATTTTATTTTTTTTATTTTTTTATTTTATTTTTATATATATATATATATATATATATATATATATATATATATATATATTGCAGCTACGTTGATAATTTATATAATCTTTTATTATTCCTTTTGTTTTAAATTTGTATACATCGATATAAATATGTTTTTTTATTATTTCATTTTTTAAAATTTATTTTTATGGACCGTTTTTAACACCTGTAATCATTAAGGGTCGGTGGAGGTTAAGAATTAAAGGACCTGCCCCGGGTTATTTATCTTCAAGAAGCCCAGAGTTGTTGGCCTTATATTCTCACCTGAGTTCGATAGAGCCGTATCTAAGCTAGATATCCTACGTGCTTATTTCGAAGGCAACCTGCAGCTTATCGCCCTCAAGGAAGAGGTGTTGAACGGAGAGATACTGGATTTCTACACAAAAGACAAGAAAGTTGTTTAAACGGTGTTTATAGTTACGAGACACGATCTCGTTTAGAAATGGTAGACGATTTACCAAATAGCGGTCAGATCGTCTCATCTCTGACGGAGACCGCCATCGATCGATGGACTGTTCACCTCTATACACGGGTGGAAGATGAAGTCCCGGTGCTATTGCTACTTAATTAATAAAAGACAATAAAATAGCCGACACTTGCCGTAGGATCCGGTGGAGGAAGGAGATGTATAGAAGAGTGGGTCGCATTTGAACCATTTCATTGCGTACAATACTCGAATGACATTCTGGGCATCCACAAAAATAAAGTAGTATAGGCAGTTGATTGAATACGTAATATGGATAAAACAATCTTGTCTACTAATGGGATTATCTTTTTCTCTACCTAGTGAATCAGCTATTACAAGTATATTCTGACTTTGTTGTGAAGTTGACGGCTGGTGTATTTCTAAAGAAAAAAGGAATCCGTGTATTTCCACGTCTAGAGGTGGCAGTTCTAATTCCGAATTGATGAAGGGTCCTTGGCTCTCTCAGTTATTGATTCGCTCCATGCGTTTAGCAATGCGTATAATTGCGGTTTTTGTGATTGCTTTTGAAGTGTGTATTTGTGGCAAGTGAAAAAAAAAGGGGTATTCCCTTGTAATAATAGAAAACTGAAAGATTTATCAATACGAGTTGCAGTTTCGATAATTTGGAGGTTTTTTATTTCGGGTTTTGCTTCTATAGAAGTTAAAAACGGACTGTAAACTTTTGGAGGGGAATTGTTATGGAAAGAAGGATTAAGCGCAGCAGTAAATTGTTGAAAGTTGGCGGAATCGATCTCGGTAAGTAATTAGGACTCGAAAGATCGATAATATTTTACTAGAAATACGCCGGTTAGATAAATGAGCGCCCGCGATTTTTCGTAAAGCAGAATACTGCGCCCGGTTGTTGTAGGATGTAATAGGAAGCAGCAGAGTACATCTTGCATGGCCATAATTGATTCTATTAAGGAGACTTCAACCAGTAATTTTGGCTCATCATTAGAAAAGAGTATTTTAAAATAGGAAGGAACTTAAGGCAAGCGACTTTAAGGAATTTATGTTTGTCGAGAGATTTAGTAGTAATTTAACACCAGGGTTCCCACAGAATTTTTCATTTATTCGCATGGTGCATGGGTTGATTGAAAGTGGTTATCTACCGCAGATGACGATATTTCGATGATTTATTTGATTTGCAGTTTTTTCAACGTATGATCAGACGGTGTTGGACGCGCGAATGGTTTTGAACTTTAATTCGTAGTCTATATAATATCGCACGTTGTTTTTAACATTAATACATATCACACCGGTGGTAGTACTTTGGGTGCTGATAAGTTCACCTTTATTATTATCGTTTACAAAATGGCATATTAGTCATAGGATCTATAAACGTTTCACGTGAAATTTATTTATTTACTTTTTTCCCTTGGCAGAGTTGCAATAATATTTATAATAATAATATTAAACATGTCGGTCGCTTGTTACAAGTGTGAACGCCACTTAATAAGAAATTGTTTCACGCTGAACCGCTGATATATTGCAAAAGACAATTTTAATAATTGGTGTTTGCGACTGTTTCGCAGGTGGTGCTGATCTGGCATTGTCGTCGATACGTAACGAGCGTTCCGGAATAATTTCCTTTTCGCCCGCTTATTGCATTGCAGCGTCGTCTCTACTCCATATATTATTATGTCGGTTTACACGTAGTAGGTATTTTAGCGAAATTCCGAAATATGCGTTGTTTTCCCGCGCATTTTATTCGCCTGAAAAATAAAGGTCGCTAAGTTGTACTTGAATGAGGCGAGAGATGTGCCGGCGAGAACGTGGATCGACGGGGTGACGGTCATTTGTTGGTGAAACGTATTAACAATTTCGAAGCGAGATGGTAAAAAGATAGACGTGCACAGCCGTCTTGTGTTATATTTCGCTATCAGACATCGTGAATATATTACGGAGGCTGGCTGCACGTACATAATGGCCGAGCTGCGGGTTAAATAAAATGTGTAACACAGATCGGTCGAGTGAGGGGTCGGGCGGACAGTCGCAGCAGCGGCGTATGAAGATAATAACGACACGGCAACAGTTGGTTGACTTATCATTCGGCTTTTGCTATTTACGGCAATCTGTGACTTGTGTATGAAGAACTGAGCGCGCAGTTGCAGTGCATGACCGTGATTGACAGGACAACGGTAAGCCAAGCTCATCATTTCCATGTTCGAGCCGGCCGTCTGCATGTTGCGCCGGTGCTTGGCCATCGATATTATATTATAGGAGGTGCAGTGATTATGCGCAACTGTTCCATGCTCGACTGAATTACAATTCACGTGTTGTTGCAATGTCGTGATTGTCGAGTTCGTTTTAGCAGCACTGCTGCTACTTTCTAACGGCCGCACCGCCTATGATTCTCCGATTGCTCTCTCGACCGCCGCCGCCGCCGCCACATCCTAGCTCCAGTGCCTCTTCCTTCGGCCGCCTGTTCGATCATCGCTGGCACTTTTTTCTCTCCATTCCGTTCCCGTTCCCGTTCCCGTTCCCGTTCGTATTATTTTTATTGTTTGCTCGCTAAGACGTTGCCAGTCGTCGTCGTTTATGTAAGAGCGAGAGCGCACGGCTGCGACGATGATCGTTATCGAGTTATAATGATCTCACGTTTATAACAACAACAACATATCTTCAGTGAGCGCTGCGATCTGCGGCGTCGGCGGCGGGGCGACGGCGGGAATGTCTATAATAATAATACGACCACTCTAAGACAAGAGAATGAGTACGAAGCGGCTGGGAGGGGATCGGCTGCCGCTGCCTAAATGAGAAATTGAAGAAACGGCTGTTGTTGGCACTGTTGTTGGCATTACCTATTGCTGGCACTGAGCTGGAAGACAAGACAACCGAGCCCTGCACACTGCTTTCCTGTTTTGTAATCGCTTCTTTGAATGTGGCAGACATTCTCAGATGTCTGAACCTAATACTCCCCGATTAAATTAGAAATTAGCCTGTCAGCCATCTAAGCGATTAAGCGCGATGGCGCGATATTCATACTACCCCTCCCCTCACCCTCGTTATTCACTTAATACGTTTCCTTACGCGCTCTTTCTTTTCTTCGTTGCACATTTCCTCGGCACTTTTTTATTCCTGCTTTCCGTTGTTTGTTTAACTTTTGTCTTCTTTTTTCTCTTTTTCTTTTATCGTGTTGTTCCGATTAATCGCCAACACACTGTCGATTTTTTTCCCTTCTGTGTTTTAGAAAGGAAGTTCGAAAGTATATTAAAGTAGTGTTTATTGCAATATGGCGCGAGGGGGAGGGGTAAATTTTTGCCAGCAGAACTAACGCAGCACATTCTACCGGTCGGAAGATGCTCGATCTCTTTAGACTGACAAAAACATTAGTGCCTGGCGAGCGGCATTTTAGAATCGACTGCCATAGAGTAATGTTTCTTCGCGAATTTAGTATAGTTAATCGATTTCAAAATTATCGGCGGAGAGGTGTTTTTTTTTCCCCGGTGTGGTAAAGATAGCGTTGTAAAAGTTTTTGATTTTACGAATTTTACGCAATTTTAAAACGATTGTACGTAAAGTAGAAAGCAGTTTTGCACCTCTTTGCTTACTTTGGGAGCTATGTTTAGTTAAGGTTTTGTCAAGATGGTTCACACAGTTACCCGTGTTGTTTTCAATGGTACCATTTTTAACTGGGATCGTGTCAACGTGTTCAATGTTTGTTTAAGTGAAAAGTAACAATAGATTTACACGATGTTTTTAAACATTGAAAACTGTCTGGTTTTCGCAACGATGAGTTGCGAATGTTTTGAACCGTTCAGCTTTTCCCCCCCTTTAAAATAGTACCAGAATTCTTCCAGCCCTAGTGTTCATTCTTTTTTAATAGGATTTTTGTTTTTCCATCGGATTTTCAGGTTACATTTAGTGCGCGGAATTTTCAGTGAACAAATGGTTTGCTCGTCGCCACGTTGAAATTGTTGAAGGCGAGTCGGTTTTTAGTCAAAAAGTCTGCTTCCAATAGCGTTCAATAAAGCCTGATTTAAAAAAGAAACAATTTCGGGATGTACGTATGTTCCATATCGGCGTGAAAAGTGCGAATGAGTTGCAGAAAGTAGGTGGCCGACAAGAATGACTAAGCAATGATTTATAAGTAAAGAGTATAGGAATCCCCCCGGGTGGTAATAAAAAAAAAAAAAAAAAAATCAATGAAAATTATTACTACATCAGTGTTGTGTTGTCTTCTCCTACAAGATGGTCATGGAATGACGTTTTAAATTAACAGCCAACTTCGCGATTGCTGAAATTAATATACTTATAAGAAGAAAAAACGAGAAAAAAAAAACATTACATTTGTCGTACGTTAGAAAACTAATTACGAATGAGACACTCTGTTTACTGTGGAAAGTAAAATGTAGGTTTGGAGGATTTTTCCTGTTCAGTTATATACATATGAAGTGGAATTATCGAAGAGATTTGAAATTATAGTCTGTCAGGCGAAAGAAGTCCGCTCGTGAAACAACCGAAACGCGCCGACGTCACGAATTCAGAGGACCTCAGATTAACCTTCAGTCCATCGCGTATCAGATATAATATAACACAGTCATTCTGTTAACACCACGCGGTCGATTTGGAAGTAAACAAGTCGGAAAAAGAGAACGGATAAACGTACATGAAACAAAAACGAGATTATTACTTCGGGAGAGGGGCGGAATGACAGGAGAAGGTGGCAATATGATTTTTTTCGGAAATATTGAAATATGCGTCAAGCATTAATACGCGCCCTGTTCTCCTGATACACTACTTTGAGCAACACTGACGCTCGGCAACGAAACTCGAACGGACTTCTTTCGTTTGACAGATTATATTTAGGATTTAGGACGGTCATATTTCGAATGACTAACTGCGACGACAACGATGACGAAAATGACGCTTGAAAGAAGGAAAGTAAATCAATGTAATCGTCAAAATTCGATAAGAGACTGAGCGTCGATGACAGTTTTTTTCTGGCGACTAAAATTATCTGCTGCGTCAGTTAATACTTACCGTTCCAAATTTTTTTAATAAATCTGGAAACATAGCGCCCCATAATCTTTTACATCGCGCTTTGCTTGTTTAGCGTATGTGATGTTTTTTTCCGTGATGGGATAATTTTTTTTAATCTGTTTTCGTTTTAATAGTTATTTGGTGAGTATTGCAGAGTGTCTGATGCTACCTTCCGATTTGTATGTACATATATCAGAATTTTCGTAACTTCCATGTAGTACAAAAGTATGTAGAGTTACTTTTGCTGCGATACCGATTTTTCATTGCAATTATTTGGTAAAATTTCTCGAATTGAAACTTGACGAAAAAACCTTTTCAATTTTTGCTGCTATTAAAAAGCGGCGCGGTTCAAATTTATTTGTTAGTTTTTTTAAAAGTCGCGTATTAAAAAATCCTGAATTTTTATAATTACAGAACGGCGGCTTTAGTCAAGACGGAATTGGAAAGGAATACTGAAAAATAAAATTCAGTTGGAAAATAATGTCAGTGTAATTTAATCGGTCTTGCCTCTCGACCCGCCTTATAGGAATCTCGACGATGTGTACATTACAAATTAGCCGCCTAATATTGTAGTAAAACGGTTTGCAGCTAACTGGCTTTTCGACGTAAAATTCGCAAAAGAATAGCGTTATAAATTCCTTTATTTTCAAATTTAAATTAGCTTTTTTCTCCCTTCTTTTTTAAGAAAAAAGATCTGATAAAGCGTGATTGCAGTCAGACAAGGAAATAAAAAAAAATTCGTTCATCCGTTAATATTTACCATGCCTAACCGAATATAAATGGTTACTTGTTTGAAAAAAAAACTGGTTCTAAAAGTCGACACATTAGTGTAATTGTATTCTACGCGACGTACAACAATTGTACGTGTATATCTGATGCATTAAATTGTAACGCTCGGAAGAAAGTTGTTCCTATCTGATACCACTGTTATTATCTGTTGGCCTATCGGTCGGCTTGTTTAAACCAGTCTTTCCTTTTGCAGAGTACGGTTGAATGTAGCAGAGCAGTGGAGAAGTTTTATCATCTCCTGAACTTGTAGAATGTCGAATATAGGCCGAGTTTTCTTTAAATATTCAATGATGACTAAAGGTCTTTTTAAAGAACGCCGTAAGAGTTATGGTTAACAGCGGACTCGTGTTTTCTTCAATAAAAGTGTGTAATTGTCGTGTTTTTTTGCTTTACTAATCCGAGCGGTTTATTTATTCTAAAATCTTTCTTTTCAGATTTTATTTCCGCTACACATTCTCGCGATTTCTCTGCATGCAGGTTATTCAGTCTGAAGGTTTTTTCCTAAAAAACAAAACCTTCTATGATTGCTGCCTCTTTGAATACAAGGTGATTTTAGGGTTTTTTTAAACTTTTTATTTCCTCAAAATGGGCACTAAAAAAAGTTCGAATAGATGTCACGTGATGAGTGGGCATGTTGAATGGGAATTTTGGTTAGGTTCGCGGTGCGTAAAGAAAGTACAATCTGGTTGAAATGGGAAGATCATATTTAGATGCGCAGTACGCACTTCAAAGACAGAGAAAAAAAAGCAAAAAACAAACAGCAAATTGGCAAAGAAAAAGAGAAGGAAATGAAAGAAAAAAAATACACGACTGTGCGTAGAAAATCGGACGTAAAAGACGATAAAGTTGCAGGAATTTAAAGCAAGAAACGAATATGCTTAAACAGACGGCCGTGTTGAAGAAATTAAAGATTTATAAAATAAAACGGAAGATGATAATGTAGCGGAATGCCGAGCTAAAACCGAAACGGGATAACTGGGCACGAAAAAATGGAACAAAATATCGTAGATGACCGAAGTGAACCTGGCAAACTGTCGATTAATTTCATTAATAATGCACGAGAGCAGTGCCCGTGAAAAACTGTAACTGTTCTCGCATCGCGTATTAACGTAATTAGTATTAAGCGAGAAAAGAATATTTAACGCATTCATTTGTATAAGATGTCAGAATGGCCGAGGTTAAGTAGTAAAACTACAGTTAATTCAATGGCATTTAATTCTTACTTGATCATTCTGGGAATCATTAACGATTTTGTTTTTCTTTTGTGACTGATTAACATGATCGTGTCGGGTCTGTCTAATTTTTATGTTCGATTACATTTTTACACAAATCTCGATTCTTTCCAAAGGTGTATCCGGGGCTTCGGTTAACAGAAGCGCACTAACGGCATCGCTTGTTATTTTACTGAAACTACCAGTAATTAAAACTACACCCGATAAGAGAATGCCGGAGAAACTTCTTAAAAACGAGAAACTATATAGATTAGTTTTAAAGAAAATAAATAGAATGGTACGCTAGGATTTCGAATAATTTACATTGGAAATAAAGAAGGAGGCGCCGACACCTATGAAACTTTTGCATTCATCAAATAAATTATGATGTGGAAAGAAAAAAGCATCATTATACACTTTTAAGTGCATTTATAACGGGAGATATTTAATAGCGGGGAAGAAGGTAGGGGAAAAATTGTCACGGATGCAGGAGGTTGGGATAGTTAAAATAAGGGTGTAGTTTTACTGAAGGGGAGAATAAAAGAGCAGGAAGAGATAAAATTTATAGTGTTGTGGGAAAAAGTGATAAATGTTTAAAGATTTTTTGATATTAGAAGATACGCGAGGAAGACGTTCGATTAAGGAACGTTCACTCAAACCAAATTTTTTCTACCTCTACATAAAAGTATATTCTCTGCTTTCTGGAAAATCAGTGAATATTTTTATTTTTTTCATATATATATATATATATATATATATATATATATATATATATATATATATATATATATTTTTTTTTTTTAATATATATTATTCCGATTCCAATTATACAGAATTGCGGCAAAAATTAGGAAGAAATTATTTTTCATTCGCGGGTGGTAATCCGTAAGTTCTGTAAAATTTTATATTTCCTCGTTGTAACGGAATTTAATTTGAAATACGGTTTCAAGCAGTGGTGGCCGTTGATGTTCTTCCATCAGTATTGCAACTCTGTTTCACATTCATCACGTTCTTATTGGATATCGGCTTATTTTGACGGATTTTTCGGCGCTCCCTAAAATTACTAAAGTTACCGGATATGGTAATTTTAATTTCGACCCTCTTTGTTTTTAATTATTTCCTTCTCCTTATACACGAAACTACATTGACTACAGACCGAGGCATGATGTAAAACCGGTTTTATAGGAGTTTTGAATAAGTTAAAAATGGGCAATTTACTTTTGAGACAAAATAAAGACTTTCAAACAGTTTATTATTATTCGCTTTCTTACATATTGAACTAAATAATTTCCTAGGAATACGTAATCTGTGCTTAACTATGTTGGGTGCCGTAAATTTTTTTTTTTTTTTTTTTTAGTTTAGTCGAACTTGTCTTCGAGAGAAATAGAAATCATTTTTTATGACGTAAATTGTAAAATACGAGATCTGCCATGTTTAGATTCGTACAGATGCGCACAGTCTTCGACTTTATAATTTATGCAATATCAAACCCACATTACTGTTTATTTTGACTTATTCGTGAAAAAAGGAGAGTACTATTTTTAATATATCCGTGAATTTCTACTAGGGAGCTCAAATTAAATTTGTTATACTGCGGAATTTTACACAATCGGGATGGAAGGTGGCTTTCCGTAAAAAAGCAGCCAAATATTTTATGTTTAAAAAAGAAACAAGAATAAAACACAATATGTATTGCTAAAAAAAATAAAAATATTTTAAATTCTAGTCCAAGGAAGCTAGTATTGGTTCGGAATAAAAAATACCGGTCTTTAAAAGCAATTAAAAATGTTAGCAATATTATTTTCGTTACTAACGGAACCACCGGAGAATATGATATTCTTTTTCATTAAATATTTAAGATTATTAAATTATTTCCAAGTTTATTCACTGGAGGAAGGTGCGCTATTATGTTACTTTTAAATATAGTAACATATTTTAATTATACTTACCTGTTGTTTTTTGAATTAATGCGTAAGTAAAAGTAAGTCCTGTACTCTTGACAGGGCGTCGGGGATTTGAAGTTAAGGTTCACAATGTACAAAGCCGAACAGCACTAATGAAAGTAGGGGGGCAAGTTTCGTTCTCTCGACCGCTTTTACCTTCCCAGATTTCAATTTCAGGCCGGGCAAACTTGGGAGTGACTTCGATCCGGTACTAAACGTATATATGCAAATATTAAATTAGAGTTGTAGTACAGACATAAACAGAATACTTATTTAAATTCACAAAATTTAAGCAAAAAAACCTACGCATGCTTCTTTCGGAGAAACGAACTCTACACAATCACAGTCGTATAATGAATAAAGTTCTTATCATGACTACGGTTATCGATTCTGTTACTTCGAAACATGTTGGTCTTTTTTTTTTTGAATTTTGCAAATTCAAATAAATATTCCGTTAATGCGCTTACTATAATTCTAACTTATTTGTTTATACATTATTAACGAGATTGGTAGCTTATAAACCAAAAATTTGCATTTGAATCCACTCTTAAAATATGTGTAAGAATTTCTCGAATTTCCATTATAGTTATAAAAAAATTTAGAAATGAAAACTTTTTATTATTACGAAATGTAAACTTTATAGACGTCGTGAAAATATATCGTGAATAATATGATTCGATGCCGCTGAATATTCAGAAAATCTTCATTAACTTTGATTCTACGTTTCACCTAATAAGAGAGAAAAAGCGATATTTAAAGAATTTTTTAGTCATATTTTAAAATTTGTTTATAACAGTTGCTTTCGTTAAAACGTCTTTTAAAAACCAAATTGTCCCTTTGCTTTTCGAATCGTTTAAAGTGTTCTCTAACAGTTGTTTGTTCAAAAATTCGATTACGTCGACTGTCAAACGTAGGTCTTGAATTTTTGTATAATTTTCGGGTTACATTTTTTTTGTTTTTTTTTTTTTTTTTTTTTCTTTTGGAACCATTAACTGCTTCAAATAATGCTGTCGGAACAATGTCGTGAGAAACTTGTCGGGCAACTTTCTTGCGATTTGCATAATGCACGTTGTAAGTTCGTTGGTAGTAAATCATAGGGGAGGTGGTGGGGGCAGAAAAATTGGATGTTCGCCACCATTAGACAACTGTGTCCGCGTTTTTTTTGTTTATTTTTTCTATATTAATTGAAACACGTGTTCGGAGTTGCGAATTTATATGATTGTCGTCGGATAACATTCGCGTTATTTGAACATTAAGATGAAATTGCGCAGCTTGTGTAGCACCAGAGGAATAATTGTTGCCTTCGGAGCTCGTCTGTGTAATGTGATTATTTAATTTTGTGGCGTAATTTATTCGAGTTGACAAGTTACTCAAAGCGAAGGCTGCGCGAGTAAGTTATTCATTGTATAGAAAAGGGCGCGGTTAGGTGTAATGTTATTGTTCGGTACGCGATTTAAGCGTTTAATATAATTTGGCGGTTGTTGTTTAATGCTTCGGTCAACTGGTGGGCACCGAATTCTTATGATGGGCAGAAAGATAGGTGGGGCTGGGGGCAACTGTTATGATCGATGATTAATGTATTTTCCGTACTCGTTAGTGTGGTCGTGATGATCACATTATGCTTGCCGGAGAGTGAGTCCTAACCAGTATTTTCCTCTATGCCAGTCGGAGAAACCTTTCTGTAGTTTCCATTTATCGTATACACGCAGCGCGTATTATGTATTATCGGTACTACAACTACAAAGATTATCTCTGCTTATTAGTTTTGTTGTTATTTTTGCCGGGTTTGTTTGATGGTGACAGTTAACAACAGGCCAATGGAAACGAAACGCAGTCGCTTTCTTTTCTCTACGCCCTGGATTAACGTTGCCATCAATATTTCTTCTTCCATCATAATATTCTTAATTCTGTTCCGTCCTCGGCTATTTACTTTGCCACGACTGCTCTTACTCTGCTAGTTGTAGTGGTCGCGGCGGCAATATTGTTCTTCGGTATTTCTTTGACTCGGTATTTATCTTAGTCTGACTGATTAGAAGCACGGCCACGGCTACGGCTACGGCTCTGTGTTTATGTCCCGCTCTGACGCTTGCATGTACCCTCTTTGAAAATAAGTCTTCCAGCATGTACACGTCTTGAGTACCTTCGATTGCAAAGTCGTGACTAGAGTTGGCGATCTTTTCTCCTATCAATCTGGTCTCTGTTTACCCTCTATTCCGCTCTCTGCCAGAGCCTGCTCGCCCTGATTAGGCGACTGTCCCGATCCCGCGTTGTTTATCTTTCTGTTCCGGAACTGTTTGCACAGACTGCGTTCCTGTCATCTGCGGAATCGTCGGTGTTGTTCGTTCACCATTTTCCGCGGCTCATCATCGTTCAGTACTCTTTCTTTTATACGCGCTATACGTATGCGCGTGTACGTTTAATAACAGCAGCCTGTTCGAGAGGACAACTTGTTCCCTGTTCGGACAATTTACTCTTTCCATTTATCCGATATCCTTCTGCAGCTACAGTGGTATGGTAGCCAGGCAGCCTCTAGTCTTCAGCTCGCCTATTCTGTAATTCTGTACGTCTTTTTAATTTTGCATTCCTTCTTCTCCATCTTGCCGGTTGTTAACCCCTTCGGTCGCTTTGTCCTCTAGCTTAACGCGCTCTATTACACGTTATTAGCGATTTTCCCTCAGCCCCTTTCGCCACAGTTTATCTAGTTCATTACTATATATATGTATATGTATATCCGGGACCTATTACGCCATCGGTAGTTACTGTGCCGCACTAGTGAACGTGCGAATATGGTTTAGGGGCTTTGGATTAAACTGAGGTGAATTCGTTTTCTTCTTTTTAATGCACAGCTGTGAAATTGCGCCAGTAGGATACCACGGTGAAAATTAACTTTTATAAGTGTGATATATTATAAAGTTTGCTTTCCTTTTTTTCCCTTCCTTCAAGGGCAATTGAGATTTAGTATTAAACGCGTTCATTTGAAGAAAAACAATTAAAAAAGTTTATCACGCAATATGTGTCGCCATGTAAAGCCTGTTAATATCCTAATGCGGATCTTCCGGGGGGCGCCAATCTCACGAACATAGTGCAAATCTCAAGTGCGTAAATAGTACGAATTTGATCGAACGTAATTAATTATGACACAGTCAGATGTACCATTGAATGCAAATATGTAGCTTAGCATTTAAGGACTGATTATATTTGAGAAATTAGTTTTACGAAAGATACATTGTTTAAGAAAAAAATACCTTCCGGAAGCAGACGAAGTGTTGGATCGCTCAATCGGTTGTAGATATGAGAAAGTTGAAAAAGGTGGGACGATTGCACATTGTTTCTAAAGTAGAGAGAAAAAATGATTGCATTTTTTTATGCGACTTGATCGAATTAAGTTTTTGCTGTAGCTGTTCCTTGTTCTGGATGTCAGTATTGGTCACTAAATGACTTTCGAGTTGCCAGTCTTTTTGCATTTATGTTTTGTTATTCGACACGTAGAAGTTCGGACTGAAGCTACACCTGTTTAGTGTCTGCTTTGTGCTGTATTCATTACTTCGTTGATTATAATTTAGCGACGGTACTATTGCTGTTAATTGCATTTTATTTTCCTCGGGGCTGTTAATTTTTGTCAGTTTTCACAGTATAAAATTCGTAGTTTTTCCGCCTGCGTCCATCATAAGTCGAAACTCTAATAAAGTAAAAACAGTTAGTTAGATGTATATTCGGTTTTAACTGGCAAAACTTTGGATACGTCAAAACTGTACTTCTTGGACGGTTATGTAATAGCTACTCTTAATTGTTATCACTTCGTGATTTATAAATGAAGTTTAATCAATTTTACTTGTGGTGATAAAATTATTTTTCTTATATTTCTCTTCAATCAACTGCCGATAATTGAGACTCGTGGTGGAGTATGGTAAAGTGTAGTTAGATCGATGGCAGATTTTTATTTTGTCACAGGTGGATCTTATTTAAGGATTGTCTTTTGGTTATTGTTTAACCCGAAAAGGCCATTTTGTTTACCAGCGGGAGGGTAACAGACGATAAAAATGAAAAACTTCTATTTTAAACAGGTAATTTCTCGTTCTGCTCCTTATTCTTTAAATTACTTTTCGATTTCTTAACTCTTTTTAGTAATTTTGGGGTTAAGTTGATTTGTTGATCCATCCTTATATTCGGGAACCTCTACGTTCGCTACACACCGAATCGTATATAGGCACTGTCGAATGCGTAGCGAGGTAGCGCTTAAGAATTTCTGTCGAATTCGTTTTATTACACTTAGTTTTTATAAATATATAAAGTCAAGAATAACGGCTCTGCTTCCGTTTTTAAGGCGTGTTATGAAAATGTCGAGACGTATCATTTGAAATATTGTTTTCTTTTTTATCTGTAAAAAATAATAATAATAGTCCCCCAGAAGTCTGCTGCTGTTTTTAATCTAAATAATTTTTATTATTATTGTTATTATTATTATTATTGTTGTTTTATGCTACAAATCGGTTACTCTTTTTTCTCTGTCGAGTTTTTTTTAATTTTTCTAAAATTCTAATTCGGATCACGTCATTTAATTAAGCGTCGCAGTGCCGTTACTTGGTCGCGATTTATAAGATTAGTAAAATAAGTTTGCCTTTTTTCCCCCCCATTAATCTCTATTGCTCAAATTTCTTATTTACTAATTCTACTGCGGGTTGCGATCGAATTCTATTACTACAAACGTTCTATATAGACCTTTAAATACCTTTATCATTCATCTTAAATGTAAGCAAATAAAACTTAAAACTGTCACGCGCGGGGAGAATCAATTGAAACAGTTCGGTACTAACGTTAGTTGTGAAGGATTTAATCTTTGATATTCGGATAAAAAATTAGGCGTTATAAAATCGGAACTCGTTTACACTGTTTCAGGTTAAAGAGTTTTTTTGATGTTTGAGTTTGTAAGTTTATTATATTATTGGTACATCATTAAGCGTTAGTGTCTCATATGCTTTATTCTTAATTGCAGATATTATTAATGTGTGCACTTTTTTTATTTCGTAACTATATTGACTCGTGTGATTTTACTGATGATGATAAATAAATTATGAAACAGTTGCAAGTCTGAAAAATGAAACAGAGTATAGTCTAAAAAATACTGGTGAAAGCGTACGTAATTATTATAAATTGAATTACACACATTATTTACGTTGTCGATAACGATGGTATTAAGCAGTTTTTAAAAACTCACTATGAAATTTTAAACTTCGAAACGCGTTGGCTTTTGAGAAGTTCATATTACTAATAATATTGTGCACTTGTTTTCACGCGAGTTTACGTTCTTCTTCCTTGGCTGAGTTATTTATTCGGTTTGCCATTGACGAAGACCTCTGGCCTGTTTTTGTTTTTTTTCTCGGAAAATGAATTGTCACAATAGAAAACCGAGAGAAAATCGGCTTATAGACCTTTTCTTTTCTCTTTTCAAATAAAGGATTAATCTGATTAATTTTTTTCATACAATGCCTTCTTCATTTTTCTACAATGGCCCCATCATTTTCGAGTCTTTTTTTATGATCGATATCCATTAGTCACAAAACCCTGCTGATATGCCTGGTCATGTGTGGTGTTTATTCGCTCTCGCATCCATTCCCTCTTGTGGTCGTCGTCTTATACAGTTAACGCGTGATTATCCGGATTAATTAGGCGGCCAGCCGGTCTGGATATCAAAAAAACTGGATACGCCGGAGTTCACAGTTAAATACTGCAAATTAAATGAAAACATGAAAATTAACTTATCCTATAAAAAAATAAACATGAAAATTACTTTACGGTACATGAACTAGTCTTTAAAGAAGTCTGTGATTAAGATCTGTGTGTCTTTCGAATGCTTTTCCTTTATATCTCGCCACTTGCGTAAGCAAATGATATCAGCCGTTGAGTAATGTACTTACTTCGATCGCTTTCAGTCCTTCATCGTGTGGTGTATAACACTTTGAAGGGGCTCGTTATCCATATATTTTCTTCAACTGGATCTTCGTTGAGTACCAAGATATCCTCATCTGCCGTTTCTTCGGTCTCGTCGCTGCCCATCCATTCTCTAACGTCATCCGTATTATCTGTTTTACATCCTGAAATATTTTTTACTAGAGAAACAAAGTTCCTCCTTTAAACTGTCTAAATCACTTTGTTTGTCAGTTTCATCCCACGCTGACTTTATGATCTAATAATATTTTCCACGACCGCACTAATAGTATAGAACTAATCTCTTCCCATCCCTCAGATAACCAAATGATAACATCAAGCATATCAACTGATTTTAAAGCAACATGACGGTCCTCATCATTTTCAATGCTTAATATTAGTCTGGTGAGAAGATCTTTTTTTTTTTTTTTTTAAGGCCTCTAGGATTACTTGATCTATAGGTTGACAAACCGATGTAACGATTGCCTTTATATCACTATCTTGTAACTCCTCGGTTGTCGGATTGGAACATTGTTGAGAATAAGGATTGCTTTTCTCAGTAACTGTTTATCGGAAAAATGTTAACTATGGGAACATACTCTTTGTGAGACTAAGTTTTAAAAATTTCACCATTCATCCATGCCTTTTTTTGATTAGTATACCATATGGGAAGGGAATCAATGTTTTAAAGATTTTTAAACGTCCTCGGCTTTTTAGGTTTCCCAACCAACGTTAACCTCAATTTGTGGGTTCCAGTTGAAATAAATGTATGCTAAAACCATGATCTTTGCTTTTTTTATAACCGGGTGTCACTTCTTCTTTTTTGGATGCGAGAGTTTTTGATGGTAAAAACTTGTAGTTTACACCAGTCTCATCTCAACTGCATATCTGATCACTATCTATTATACCTTCCTTATCTAACAAGCTGAAAAGACGAGCCTTGATGTCGGGGACAACGGTTTTTTCCCCCGCTGATAATGCTTCACCACTAACTTTCATCTGTTTTATGTCGAAACGCTTTTTCCATCGGTCGAGCCAACCGTGTCGTTCGCCCTAAACTGTTTTCTCGTTCAATTTTGTTTTTAAATTGAATGGTGTTTTCTTGAAGTAATGAACGAGAAATAGGTAGGCCTTTTCCCTCCTCATAAACTCGTGCCACAGATATAAAGCTTCTTTAACCTGAGAATGTTTACCTGTTTGCATTTTCTTTCTTATTTTAATGCCACTTATACGCTTGCTTGATTAGCGCACCATTTTTCAATCTCACAGGTTTTTTTTTCCCAGCCATTGGCGTCCCCACGCCCAACTCTAAAGCGATTTTTTTGGAGGCTCATCATAATTTAACCTTTTGACGGCACGAAATTTTTCTTCTAATCACGGCCATTTTCTTCCGTTTTTCCGTCATTATTTAAAACTTAATTCGAAACGTAAAAAACTAAAACAAATTAATCATATTAAAATTACGGTACGTATTTAACGGCACAACTGAAAATCAACGGCTCTCATTCGCAACTAAGAATTAATGTATAAATAACGTTGTAGATAAAGAGAAGAGATGAATATCGGGCGCGAGACAGTTGATCCTAGGCGCCACAGTACCGGCCAGTAGCACGGTGGTCAGTGGTTGATATATAACAAATAACTTTACGATCACTGTGAGTCACAGTACGCTATGGCAACAAGACAGCATCTTCGTTTGCAGCGAATGTAAACAAATATTCAGCTGCATATAGCTGTGAATTTTATAAGAGCGCTTTTAGGCTGTTTCTAATTTTTTTATTTATTTATTTATTTATTTTTTCGAAAAATTGATCCGGATAATCGCGAGTTGTATATATTGTGATATGCAGATCGTACATATTACATGGTATATAAGTCAGATTTGTTTCTAATCTTGGTCTGAAAAGTAATTGAGAACATATTTTTTTTCTTTGTATTTTCTTATTATCCGCCAATAAATCAACGACTGTAAAAATTACGCCCTTTCCTCGCATCTTTACACGAAGTTTAACGAGCGATAAAAATTAAAAGTATTTTTTGGCGGCGGCGGCGGGGGTTATATTTTTCCGTAATAAATCGTCGAGACACGACATCTGTTCAGTTTAAGTGTAATTTTAACGTTTAATCTACTTCGGCCATATTGGTAATTTACACCGAGGAGAAGCGATAATTGCGGTTAGACAAAGTGGTTCGCTGACTCGATTAAACCTTCGACTCTATTCCGGATACGGGTGCGACTGTCCGCCGAGATGTCCTCGCGCTTTTTCCAGTACGACCGATTTTGACGAATTAGCGGTGCAGTAAATCGTCTCTGCACAGTGCCCCCTATGTCGTGACGCTGTTTTTCCCGGAATGTTTCGCTGGGTGTGACGGTGAGCAATAGCGGCGATTTGATTAGACGCCATAGAATTATATACAATGTGGTTATTCTGAAGAAGACGTTTCGCGAATAATTAGAATTAGACGCGGCCCGGTACGCGACCTTGGGGGAAACACAACAGTCTGCCGGAGAGTACGAGATGGAGCAGAATTTGCGTCTGGGTCTAGACTAGAACCAAAGCCAGAGAACTGGAAGCGGTCGAGCAACAGTGCTAGTGCTAGATTAGCGCTCTAACAGTCTGTCTATCCTCGGTGAAGGTTATTACGGCGTATTTCTGCGGATGCGTTGCACAAAGTGTGAATAATAAGAGATAACTATGCCATGATGCCGTAACAAGGTGCATGACACAAGTGTGATGGATTTTGTTTCGGCTTGCCTTATCTCAGAGCAACGTTTCCATGTGAAGTGGCGCTGGTGTGTGTAGCAACGCTAGTAGTAATCTGAAGGAAAAACATAACGAGGGCTGAAACGGAAAATAAAGATGAAAGAAGGAAGATGATAGGGAGGGACGAAGTAAACAGAGAAAACACCGTATGTTCGTGGCGAACAATTGCGATTGTTAATTTCATACTTGCGGTGAATCTAATTTAATTTACCGGACGCGGCCAACTGTGACCAACCGGTTGCAGCGCGAGTAAGTAAGAATTTCGACGTAACTTGTCCTCAAACGAAAACGATCATCGTAATTCCATCTCGGTCATAGAAGGCTGCAAAGCGCGCTTTATTGTCCTCTTCTTTTTGTATCGTTCTGTGCCTACTGGCAGATTCTCTTTCGATAAGTTTTCTACTTAATTTATTTAACTCTGATCGGGTATTCGCGCAAAATGTGCTTTCTGTTGTTCTCGCTTTACGGCGCCTTTGTTCGTACTATATTTTATCGAAAATTAACACGCTCATCTTTCTAATTATTGAAATACATATATATTTTACTATACTGTAATGGTTGATGAGTGGAGGAGGCTCTTGGTCAAAGAAGGAAAAAAGAAAGAATTGATATTATTCCGTCAAGACTCTATTCTATCCCCCCCCCCCTCTTTTTTTTAAACGTTCTTAAGAAATAAATAGTTACGGTTACGCGAATCACTGATATCCCGCCAAATGATAGGACTCCACATGATGTTTTCCGGAATTTTTCCTCGTACTTTTCACTGCGCCGCAAGCGATTAAAACATGCGTTAATCGGGTTATGGTCGAAAGATGTTTTTTTTTTTTTTTTGCAATCGAAAATTTAAAAAAATCGTTTAGTTGCATTATCCCCTCCTCTTCAGTGGGTAATCGTTCGTTTGGTTTTATAATGGTCTAATGCGGAAAGATGAAAATCATTGATGGGGACAATTCTTTTTGAATAGAATCACATAACAGATATTCCGGTAGATTGGAGATTATTATTCAATGATTATCGCGGTACATCATTTTTAATATTAATATTTACTGCTGTAGCGTTTATATCGAAAAATCGAAAATCGTGACTGATGATTTAAATTCGAAAAATTAAAAAATCGAATTCTATACAGCTGATACGGACTGATTAGAAATCTGGTTATCATCGATGATAATGCTCGCTGCAGACGTGCGTGTAAAAAACCGTTCGTCTAACACGTCTTAGGTGGTCGGGCTGAAAACGGTCAGTTTTAATTAATTTTTGATTACTAACAATTTCTCGGTCAGTTTTACTCAGTTAATCGAATCGTATCGGTTACTGTTGACACGTTTATACATTTTAGCACTGCTTCTTTTTCTCTCGTAAGTGACAGTTTCTCTACTCTACCGTAATGCAGTTACTTTGCACACTGGATATTTTAGTTGGCGCGTGAGGAGCTGTTGAGTATGTGTACAACAATCGATCAGATCTATCAATCACTTGTCAGAGTACAACATGAAAATAAACGGAACAAAAACTACGTTGGTAATATGTGAAAGGACAACAACGTTACAAAGAAAAAAGTATATAATTAAATAAGAAGATAACGAGCCAAAGAAGCGGCATACTTGTTGGGCACTATGGTAACAGAAGAAAATAGGAAAATTAGCCTAAGCAAATATGATTTTTTGCAAAAGTAGGTGTACCTGCACTTCTGTCGGTGTTTTTTGAAGTTGTTTTTCAAGTTTAGCTATAATCACAATTTATCATTTGTTGTAGGTGTCCGCCTTGTTATTCCAATTTGCTTATTTCGGAGGCTGTACTTTTTATTAAGTTTATTAATTTTTCTATATATGCACAGCTGGTGACATAACGCAGTCTTGTGCCGCTTTACTTATTCGTATTTCCTCCCTGATTTTTCTTACAATAAATTCAGCTGTTTGGTTTTTGTAAATTGTTTCGATTATCTGTATTTCTGTTTCCGGTATATAATTTTGATCACAGTTGCAGTACGATCGATATGAATCGTAATTAACAATATTAACAACGCCTTTCTACCACGGGACACGCAGAAAGATAATTTGCCGCGAGTTTTTTCCTATGCGCTTGTTGCAGTAATTGGATATAAAGTTTCCTGTCCCGACGTGTAATAGCATCGCAAAAAGTGCAAGATATAAGAACAATACAGTACCCTCCAATGTATTAACGTTATATATTTAGCCAGCTACTATGGTTTAGGCAGCGGTGTTTCTTTCGGATAGAACCAGGTTCGATTCGCGCTGCCACACATTGACACTTTCAAAAATTTCACTTGCGCGCTATATTAATGTTCGTAGAAAAAGAATAAAAAGAAAATCATATATTTCACTGTAATGTTTACAGATAATTTCGAATCGGAGAAAACAAAAAGATCATTATTGATAACGTACCCGAATTTATTAAGGTGTTTTGTCACGTTGTAATTCGGAAGTAAACAAACGTTGCGTGCTTGCTTAACCGAACACATAAACCGTGATTATTTATTTTGCGGACTGTCCAATATGTTGTCTGTCCGGTGGATTGTATTGGATTAATTAAAAGAGTATCATCGCGCCGCGACCAACCAGTAGGAGGCGAAAGTTACAAGTTTATTACTGACATCGTGAGAAAGGTCGTATTCGTCTCCGGATAAATTTCTTAGAATAAGGTTCAAAAAAGAGCAAAAAGGGAGACCTAAAAATCCGTTTGCAAGTGTTTTTCTAGTTGTATACGGTTTAAGACAGATGGCGTTGCTATTATTGTTACATGGGAGGAGCAGATGTGTAAAATGATGTTTAATTAGCGTACTTTTTGAGTTTCGCAGTTCAAACGCTCTGTTTATCATCGCTACCGTTAACGTTTTCCTTCACGCTGCGTGAGCATATGCTGTTGTCAAAGCTTTCAGCCATCCTTCACCGCTTATTTTCATTGACACCGATTTCGCACCAACTCCGTCTGACGCGATATAACTTTAAGCGCACTCAACATCTTTCGAGCGAATTATCATGACAGTTGTAGATTTTCGTAGTTTTTGGAATCCCGTAGTGCCCTTTTTAATTAATTGCCAACGAACTCCCTGCTATGCGTAGTTTTATATTTAATTCGATTTTTGTGTATACTATTTTCTAACAAAATATACACACGGAGGCTGCACTTAATCGTGATATCCCCTCCGAGAAAGTTACTTATTCCATTAATTTCTATAAAACTGTTTCGGAGGTGCAACACGTTTTTTTTTTTTTTTTTTTTTTTTCATTTTTCCTCCCAGAACGATTATGAGTTTTCACCAAAAAGATGTCTAAATTTTTCCTCGTCATTTCGTTTTCGTGTAAAAAAGTATATTTTTATTCGTGCATTGACCGAGTTTTTTTTTTTTTTTTTTTTATATATTAACTAAAAGAAAAGAAAACTTCTTGTGACTTGGGTAGTTATTTTCACTGATACTGTTTGTCCCGCTTTTTTTTTTTTTTTATCTGTATTATTATTTAACCAATTACTTTAATTAATAACTTTGATCAATATTTTTTATCGTTTCCTTTACCGCGTTTTATTTCATTTAATTGTCTTTCGTTCGTAAAATTTTCGCTACGTGATTGTTTTACTCTTTATAAAAAAGAATAGTACATATGCTGCGTTCTTTATTCAACGATTTATTTGTTTTTATCCGTCACCTTGAAAAGGTGTAAGCCGGATGATAACCGCATTGGCATCTACCGGTGAAAAGAAGTTCTGTGTCGTCGAATAGCGAGTTTTGTATGTCATATATAAATTAATAAAAGTAATTCGTTTTTTAGCTGTGAATTTGAAAAGTTTTGCGATAGATATTTCTGTACACAGATTTTTTTTCGTATTCTTTTCTTCTTGTATGTTACAATGGTGTGCAAGCTTTAACCTCAATTTTCATTTTATGTTAAATAATAATCGCTGTTTTTTTTTTAATAAATGTATTTATTTAACTTGATTCTTAGATAATTGTTAATTTGTTATTCGAAAATAAGAGTAGAAAAAAACAAAAGAAAAAAAAAAGTAAAATCTGGATTTCAGTTTGACTAATTCTCACTATTGTATAGTGTGTCGGTTTTGTTTTCTGAAGCAACACATACTTTACCACAGTTCCGTCGTGCTACCGCTGAGAACAAGATATTCTTTTAGATTTCCTGGTGTTTTTGGCCAACTGTAAGTCGGATATTTGTAATCTGAAGGCATTATTATTTTCCTATGGTATTGGTCGATTTTTCGGTAGTGTTACTATGTGTTTAATTTTCGTCTGCTTTGTACAGTATCCAACTGGTCACACCGTCTTGAGAAGAAAATTTTTGGTTTCCGATGAAATGTTTTGTTGTTCTTTTCTAGAACGGGGCAATACTTAGTCGTTTTAAATAACTTAATCTATTAAAAGTTCTCTTAATAAAATAAATACACTACTTCTGCTGCGCTAAATTGGACTGTTCAAATTTTTCAGTGCAACTTAAATAAATGCTATTTGGACGAAATTAAAAAGCCGAAAGCTAAACTTTTGCTGCACTTGGAATAATCTGTATTTAAGTGAGACGAAAATTCTGTAATGCCCTTTTTCTTCGAGCGTAGCTACCTCGGCATAGTTGTTTATAGAAAGTGCAGAAAATTATTATTTGCGCTGGATCGATGTCCATAATTGAGCTAAGATCATGATGATGATAATAAAAAATAATAATAATAATGATAATAACGGATTTGGAAAATACGTTAGATTTCTCGTAGTCATCTTCAGCGTTGCAAAGAAAAAGCGCCCTAAATTTATATTGGCGACTGAGGTTATATGCTTGAAAGCCGACAGGGCTGTTTTTTATTTTTGCGATAAGTTTTCAAGTTGAATGAAAACGAATTGTTAATTTAGTGGCGGTGAGTATGTTTTACGAATTGTGCCAAGTATTTGCCATCGCGCGAGACACATTATTAAATTTACGTATGCATGATATAACAAAAACAGTTAATTCCCGCTCGAATGTATCGCAGTAATACACGACAGCACGCATACGCGTCCATCTAGACTATAGTGTCCTACAAACACGGTGTATTAACTTGCAAGTAGCCTTGTAACATTTTAAACAAAATTTTTATGTCTTTTTCATATTCCCTACTTTGTACGTTGACTGCTTGGCTCGTTGTGGTTCGATATGTTTTATTACTGGTTTTTAATCTGTAGACGGGAGTTTTGTACTTTTATCGGCGAATCTGTCAACGACAGAGTTGTAAAACTTTTATTCATCGCAATAATTTCAAACTTTTATCGTCGCGGATAATAACGCGCTGTTTATGTCATTTCTCTAGGTAGCGTGCCGCCAAGCTGTTCGTATTAAACGTGTCAGAAATAATTATTGTGTGCTACGTACTTATAATTCTAAATTTTGTTTTTTAGAAAATTTCGAATCTGTTCGCAGAAAGGCGTATTTCAATTCCCGTTTATCGAATAATTGAAACAATTCTCGCGCATCGGCCATCGCCACCATCATTGATGTATGCTAATCGGCTAGTTTTCACGATTACACCGAAAAAAATATTTCTAGAAGCTAAATTGTGTGTTAATATTGCGATGCTCTTAAATTTTCCTCCCTCTTTAAGTGTTTAAACGCACGGTCTTCGCTGTATTAGTTTCGCATTTAATTTTCCAGTGAAAAGATTAGCTTAGAAAAAAAATACTGCCTCGAAATATTTGGCTAATGTTCAAGTACCATCTTTTGGAAATTAATAAAATATAAAAAAGCTCGTTTCCTGGTGTGGATTTTTATTGCAACTATCGTCAGAACTATCGATGGGAAGGAAGGATATGCTTCTTTCGGAGAAAGTCCTGCCGAGGACCGTCCGCATTAACGTAGAGAATAGACGCTTCTGTATAGTGGTCTTAGCGCCTCGTTTACTTCTCAGCAAACCCCCGTACTTTACATTAGTCATTGTAATGGCTTAGTGATGGGCTCTATTTTCCCATATCTCAGTCGGTTTATAAGCCATTTCTGGCCAAAGAAAACTGATCAATAGTACACGCTGTCACGTTTATTTATTTTTACTTTTTTTTTTAGACTTCATGTTGCCTAATATTTAAACTGTAGTGCGTTACCGTATTCTTCGCGGGAATCTCGTAATTTTGCTCGGATTTAAAAGGCTTAACGGAGAAATGTGAGAAAGTAAAGACCGACCCAAACATGGGAAGCAACTGACCTACAACTGACCTATCGCTCCCAGCATCGTTTAATACTTGGCATATGATGAAAATCTTAACTCTGTAATTTCTGAGAAAACTTTTTCAAGCGATTTCGTCTTGGTGCGGTCCGTTGTTAATAAGGCTTCTGCATTCTCAGCCGAGATTTCCGTTTCGTCGGTTTTTCTTCCTATCTTATAAGCGGCGTAAGGTGCCAGCGAAGAAGTTGCTGGGTACTTTTTTCGGTACCCGCTTTCGTGGAAAGTGGTCTCGCCTTCGATCTATTTCGATCATATTGAAGAAACGAGGTCGTAACAGGGTAGTACACTGAGCGACCAAATTTACACACGGGTAGTATATATTTTTAACGAGCTATCCATCCGGTTTTTACGCTGAATTTGGGAAAGGCGGTTTTTACGTCTCGAATACCGGGAATGCCATTTCACCCGTTAAAATCTTTCCGATTACACTTCCGACTGACAAAAAATTCTCGTCCGATAGTAGCGGTAGAGCACTTTTAGTCGACTTTTCTTATTGGCGCCAAGAAAATATATGATTTCTACCCCCTAATAGCCGTCAGTTGTGACGAAGACCTTATTGTTTAAAATTTGAAATTCTTCAAGTTGACCGGCACTACAGCAGCGCGACATAGATGTTAGTTTCGGACAAAAATGCGCCGACTATTTATTGTACTTTTCCAGTGATTGCGTTAACATCTATCATTCTTGCGTTGTTCGTGCATCTTAATTTGATTTATTGTAACGATGTATATAACTTTAGGGGCGAATGATGTCGGAAGATATCTGGCGATTGTGCCGGACCGGAAGTTTATCAGATGCAGATGGATAAGCTCAGCTGAATCTACGTGTTAGCCATTTTTGTATTGTAGTTGTATTCGTCGTTCGCGGTAATTATCAGCGTTACATATTGGAACGTTTGTCGTGTTCGAAAACTAAGTGTAATGGCCACAACGAGCTTTATTAAAACGCCGGTCGCCGATCGGTCGTCGTCGAAACAAAACGGGAAGTGAAAAAATGTGCGCCGAAATTGCCCGACCGTATGGCCGGATCGAGGGAAATAATGACGATCGATAGTGGGGTGACGTTAGATTTTTCCCATAATGATAACAATAAAATGAGGACAACAGAGATGATGGCAGCAATGATAATTAACATAGCGTAGAGGTATATCAGGCATAGCGGTCGAGAGGATTAGAGTGGAAGGTGATTGTGCCCATTTTAGTTGAGCTGCTACATTAATCGCGTACACGTTTATGAAATATGAGATGGTTTGCCGAACTACGAATTGCAGCATTGACAGCTAATGTCACGAATTAGAAAGTGACATTTATATGTGCGTTGACGGTCGTTGAGCATATAATATTAAACAAGTCTGCGTGGCTTTCCTATTGTTTAAGGAGACACATTGTCGGCGTACGTTTAAACTTTAAACGTTCACCGACTATCGGCCAATGAGAATGTGAATGGCCGTCGTCTTTTCCAGAAGCTCTACGCAGACACTTCTTCGCGTACATGGAGAGCGCAGCTCCGTCTGTTTGGACGCAGATAAGATTGATTGGCGCACTATTGTCGGTCGGTCAGCATAAAAATTTCTACACAACACTACTTTCTCTTCGTGTTGCACCGATTGTTCCAGCAGCGTGCTCCTCCGAGTGCATGCAGAGTACTTGCAGATGTCTAGTGTTATTACAGTAACAGCAATAATAACCGTAATAGTAATATTAATAAATCAGCTGTTCGCTGTTTCGTTTTGTCCACTTGTTTTGCTATTTATTCAAAAAAGGGTACAAGACGGGCCAACCAAAAGCGCACCCGATGACCACCTGTCAGCGCTAACAACTAAATGGCATCGTTTCACTTTTAATCGGCCCTTCAAACAAGCAGTGTTCCAAAAAATTTTTCAGCTTGTTTTGCAGCGCTGTGGACGGCTGAAAAAAACAGATATATTTTTGTAGTTTGAACTTTCATGTTGTCGATTTGTTAATGATCAAATCAAATATCAAATATTTTTATTATAAAATTCCACACGTGCGCAAAATATCGCGAGCAGTGGAGTAAAATAGATGTGTACGAGAAGGAAATTTTATATAAATTTCTGAATTTAAAATTATAATTACTTCTGGTGGGACATTTTAAATTAAGTACGCTTAAATAATGATAATAATAAACATTTTAACGGAGTGCAGTAATAATGCGGCAGAGCGGAGTTATTTCAAAATACATTTTCGGATGATATGTCCGTTTTCGGTTTATAAAAAGTTACTCCGGAATTAAGTTTTTAAATTTGGTATCTTAGAGAGTGCGCGTTGAACTTTCATCCAACCGTCTGTTGCCACTTTTCTGGAAGAATTTCGCAAAATTCGATCAAAATGGAATCATAATACGATAAAATACGTATTCGTAAATTCTTACGACCGCTTGAGTATGTTGATTTTTCAGAAAGCGGTTATAAAGTTTTTTATTATTATTATTATTATTATTATTATTATTATTAATCGACTTGATTTTATATAGACTGTGTTTTTGTAATAAGAATTAGTTTGTTTTTGTTTTTTTCTCCTCGCAAAGTATGTGTTCATTATATAAATGAGTATCAGCGATCTCCGTAAAAAATAACCTATAAAGATTGGTACATTTTTGGTTTTATAAATAAACATTTTTTCCGGAAATAATCGCGTCAGAAACGCTAAAAAAACAATACAGGCGAATTTGCGTTCACTTTTCATTGAGAAAATTTGGAACGAAGTTCTTATTTCTCATCGCGAATATATGCATTTTCGAAGTAGCTCCGATGATCTTACCTTTAAAATATCGGCGGCTTTCCCAAAAATCGCGCAATCGACGACTACGGAAAAGTCAATATTATTCTAGGTGCTACGATAGATTCGCTTCGCGCAGAAGTTATTTTTACAAAATTTCTGAAAAACGATTAACGCTGATAACTTTTTTCTAAGTTACCATTTTAGTAGAACGCTTGTATTTGTCCAGGACAACTGTAATGTATTTCGAACGGCGCGTGTTTGCATGACAGTGCTCTCGCAAAATCGCGTAACTAAGGATTGAATTTGCGGCTGACGGGGAAACAATTGTATCACGCGCGGAAATTATAACGATATTTGTAACTGTGGTTTTCTTGTGTCAAATTTTTAACGTTTGTTTTTTAATAGGGCATTTAATAATGTTGCTAAGGAACGTGCGATTAACAATTATGGAAGACGCACGCCATGGTCTCAGTTTTAATCTGTCCTTAAATTATTTTGATATTTTTTAAAAGGAACGTGTCAATCTCTTCCGTTGCTTCGTGGATAGTAGTGTGTCATGGCTATAGCGAAAAAGAAGGGTGTGGGGAGGAGGGGGGCTACATGTACGGTTTTTGTTTTCTTAGTGTTCCTTTTAATTTTTATTTTACCGGAATTTTACAAAAGTCAACTCGGCTGCTGATCATCCGCATTTAAAAATATAACCGAATCGCCGGGTAAAAATAATAATTTCGAGTACATTTCGGTGGAAGAAAAAACAAAGGCCCGATTGAATATTTATCAGTTTGTAAGTGCGCGTGAGATGGCGGTTTTTTGACACGGTATCCGGTTGTTCGTTTTAGGGCGCGTTAAATTGTCCGGTTTCATCGGAAACCGGGAAGAGATTATTAAAGTGCGTAATCGTATCAGTTGGGGTTCGCTGTGCTGCGAACGGTTGTCCCCCCCCCCACCCCCACCCCCTATATTTTTACCACCCTGTTTTACATGATATTGCTCGAAGAACCGCTAATTATCTCGCAATATGCCGTGCCTAGTCTGCTGGAACTGGAGCTGTAGCCGAGTAGAGAAGTTGGTTTACTTTGGAGAATTAATTATGGTAATTAATATTAACACTGACACAAAAAGCTGCCGCGGTTGCGAGCGAGTCTTGGGCCGTGCTTCGTAAGTTGCCTGTTTGTTCCGCGCAGACGGCCAATTTCTAGAAGAAAAGCCGAGAATCGGAGGAAAAAACGTTTCAATTCATATTCATCGAGTGCTAATTAAGGTAAATAGCACGAGACGAGAGGGTACTATTATTTTGTAGATTTCCGCTCAAAGTTTGTACGCGATGGTATGGTATTAATTTGAATTGCAAACTGTTTAGAGCAGCGCGCGCCGGCGGTCTATGTGCGCTACACCGAATATGGTGTTGACGCGATTAAAAAATGAATGTCGATGTTTAAAAGTGAAGCTATTAGTAGCCGCATATCATTATAACGTTCATTTGCTGCTCAGCTAGTATTATAATCGTAACTAATTTATCATCATGCTCTAGCATCTTTCGTGTCATTTAGTTAATCACGAGTTGAACTCTTTCCCCGATGTCACGTTTCCTCTCTCGGCTAAAATAATTTATCTGCAACTATTAATCGAAGCCTTCCCAGAGAATTCGTGTTTTTCGCGCACTGTTGGATACCTCGTTGCATTTAATTTCACCTGGCTGCGTCTATTACTTGCCCAGCTGTCGCTATTTTTCTTTTAACATTTTAAATTTCCATTGAATACGATTCATTTTTTTTACACTGCTCTTGCAGAAGTATGGAATTTAAAAGAAGCAACGACGGATATGTATGTATATAGAACTATTTTTCGTAAATACACTATATCGATTACCACTGTAACGTTTAGATGTGATTTTAGCTTTTGTTACGCCCTCAGGGATGCCACCACCGCGGCCTCTTAATTACCGTAGACGAAAAATATAATAATATTTATCATTATTATTATTAAAAGATTGATTATTTAAAAGTTTATGTAGTGTATTAATCAAAATCTGCTTACATCGGTCTTGCTGTATCAGTCGACCGCTGAAAAACACACTATTAAATACGACAATAACTAAACAAGTATAAAAAGATTGATTAAAATTAACATAAAATTGTACGCATCGCTGTTGCCGACGATGATCTGTGGTGATTCATTAGTTTAGCGGTTCGGCGGCGTATTCCGGTATAGGCTATTTCATTTAATGACTATTAATCGGGCCTGCGCGTTTATTTTCCACGTTTTTTTTTCCCGTCGGAATACTATTATATGCTATCATCAGAGAAAAGTCAATAATACTGGAGAAAGGTAGAATAATAGACTAACTAAAAAAGACTCAGTTGGATCGTTTTCCTTTCTTCTCTCCTCTCCGCTCTGTGACCACAGGAATTGACCGTATAAGATTTCTCCTTGCGATGGTCGATGATTGGTTATTTACCCCCGACTGACAACAAGATCTCATATACGCACCTACATTTTCTCTCACCACGTTTTTTTTTTTGTTTGTATTTATATACATATATATATATATGTATATATATGTATATGTACACACATTAATTAATAAATAAGTTGTGGGTCTCACATGGTTGATTTTGCCCGTTGCGTGAGTACCCGACACTCCTATTATCGTTTATTTAAATTGAACACAATACAAACTTATTCATGCTTATTATATAAATCGAAAATAAATATTTACCTAAATTAATAAATGTCCAAGTAAATATATATAAAAACATGCACATACATACACTTATTATAATTACGCATCTATACACAAATACATGAAGATAGCTTATATAGTGAAATTCGCATATATGATCATCTTTCTGAGGTACGAGCAGGAAAGTAACGAAAAAGTGAAGACGAGGAGAAAATATATAGCCAAACAGATGCATAACTAAACAACGTAAAATGGAAAAATATTCGGGTCGTAGTTTGATTTTTAATCTTCGCATTATTCTCTCATCCATTTCCCTACTTCCTTTTTCCACTCACCAATTCTGTTTTCGTTTAAAATATAATTGGGGATATTACTCATTGATTTAATTAAAACTAAATCATCTATATACCAAAAGTTTATAAGTTTTATTTTATTTATTTTATTATACTGTATGTACAATGCAATGTACACATTGCACTGCATAATTCGAATTCGTAAATTAAAGCATTTAACTCAAAAAACAAAAAGTTCCAGATCAAGGTAAACAACAAAAGAAAGTTTAACACTTATGCGAAAAACTGAACATAGTATTTTCACGATGGAATAATTTAACCGTACCAGTGTAGGTGTTAAGCCGTTTTGTATTTTCCGAATCATTGATTTTGGATGTAATTATAATAGCGTCTATTCGATTGCAGTATATGCCTCTTCTAATTTGTTGGTGTGATTATAAAATTTATGCACGTTTAGTAATAGAACGAGAGACATTAAGTATGCACCTCAAACATCTGTATCGGGTTGGTTATAATTTATTTAAATTAACAATCTGAGACCTATATGCAAGAGAAGAGTACATAAGTTTTTATAGAGAATAAGTTTCTTGCGGCAGGACATACAGCTAAACACTTGGGGTAGACGCAGTGTAATTAACTTGAGCGCGTCATGATTAGTTAAAATTTACATTGCACCAAGGTGATTGATCAGACTAAGCAGTGAGGCTAACTTGGCATTCTTGGGCTACCGTGGTCATCTACTTATGTTTGTAGCGATTCATTGTATCATTTTCTATCTGGTATATGATATACCGCGAATTATGTAATTTATCGTTAATCGCGTTGGGGCTGTAAAAGCTCCAGTTGATGAAATAGTGCCGTCGACAAATAGTGGAACGATATTAACTTGGAGTAAGTTTTTAATTTGAAACCGAATTCTACAGCAGGTATAATAAAATTTATTTTGGATCAAAATAACTGTTTAAATCATTCAGTTCGTCTCTGTATATATTTAAAAAAAAAAAAAAAAAAAAAAATCAAACTACGTTTAAAAGAAACTTGCTAAATTCTGAAGTGAAAGAAAAAAGTAATAAACAAAACTATACAGTGAAGAATAGTGTTTGAATTTTTTTTTATTGATTTTAGATGTTGCAAAGTTGGATGAACTATTAATAAAATTAGTATTGCAAGAGTGTCTATTAAATCAGTTATACTGTTTGTATAGTTAAATATTATTATTAATGGGTATTTAAAAATGACGTCAATTAGTTTTGCTTAAAATTGTATATAATTTGCCAAAGGTAGAATTTTAGTACCAAGAACAGAGTTTGCGCTGCTGGATCAGGTCGGAAGATAAGCAGTTCTAGGAACTGGCGATATTATTAATATTTCTTGGTTGTTATTAAGTGTACAATATTTTATAGACGGATTCCGTTAGTATAGCCGCCTGAAATGTAAACAAACTTGCGTGGGGGATGCTTATTTACGATTAGTGTTACTCCTTCGATCTTAGAAATACTATCTAACCTAGTCCTAGTTCATCGAATTTATCAATTAAATAATTAGCAGTTCGGAACGTAAGACGAGCATTGTAATATAAGGGTACGTGAATAATTAAAAGTAGTGTTTGATTATGTTTCTACAATAGTTACAGTTTTTACGAAAATTCCCCTATACTTGATTTTAAATGCAGTCGGGATCAATTTAATGGCATTCCTATCCCCTCCCCCCTTTCATATATACTTATGACTATTAATTACAACGTAATTCTTAGGCTACTCCCCATTCGAAAAAATGTCCCAATTTTATGTAACGCTAAATGTCCCAAAAAAATGTCCCAATTTTATGTAACGTTTGTTATATTTTATAGGATTTTTGTTATTGTTATTTAAAAAATGTCACAATTTTATGTAACGAAAAATGTAATGAAACAATATCTTAATTTTATGCAATGAAAGTTAAATGTTAGGATAGGATTTTTGTGATTATGTTTTATTTTCCTTTTTGTGTTGATGCCAGTAAGAATTATGTTGTAAATTTTGATCATTTTATACAAAGTATAGAAGAGAAAGAGACATAAATAAAAGCAAAAGGGGTCAAGGGGCACAGCCCCTTGCGAGGCCAAAATGATCGAGTTATATATATATATATATATATGTATATATATATATAGCTGACGATGCGTCGTCTAAATCGGTGGGATTTTTTGTGATTATTTTGCCGGTATAATAGGTGATTCGACTGTTGTTTCCGTTGGGAATGTGGCTTAGCCTAAGATTTGGCGGTATCGAAAGTTTTCTACTGCGAACAGACTTTGGTAGTGAATTTTTTTGGATTGACGGTGTGCCGCTGAAATTAACGCATTTCAGTAAATTCGTATTAATACAGAGTTTTGAATGTCACGACGTTGTTTAATTTGTTGTAAGTTGCTGGGAACCGTGGCCCTAATCCTTTGACAGTTATAACGCTGTTGTATTTTTCACATTTAATTATACGGTGAGATGAATTTTTAATTCTATACCATATCATCGAGAGCTGAGTTGAAGCAGGGAATGTCACCGTAATGTCAATAGTAACTCTTTTCATCATTAGAATTGCCGGGCTACTTCGTTTGAAAATGTCGAAGTATTATTTTTAGCTCAAATTCGACATTCCACTCAGTAAACGGAAAGCTGTTTAAGTATTATTATTCATTTTTTTAACGGTTTGTGTTCATGAAAATAATATAACACCTTATTAGGGGCAATCGCTTTATTCCTTATTCAAATGATTCTATTGACCTTAGAATAATTACAGTTTCGTTATAACGGGTTAAATTCGGCATTATCGATTAAAGTTTTTGTATCCATTTTAACATCATGTACCACAATGATCGGTAGAATATACCGTTAGTACCAGTTCGAGAGCAGTATTAGAGCATTTTGTTGAAATAAGGGGTCGTGTGGATCATCGGGTCGTCTGCGTAGAATTGATACTTGTGTGTATCGATGACTAGTGCCGCTACGTTTATAACTATGCGAGGGGCTATCTGCCAATGCATATCGATATCTGCGTTACTATTCAAACCATCGTGCTGTTAACAGCCAACTTCGGATCATGTAGACGGCCTGGCACAACGTATCATTATAATACTGCGGCCTGTTGCCGGTGCTGTGGTATGCGGTTACCATCGGTTATGAAACTAATGATGACATTAAGAAGAATCGCAACGCGCCGAAAAAAGCGATAATAAACACAGTTGTTCAACACTGATCCGGAAAATTTATACTGTTTCAGAACACACTGTGAAATACATCCTTCGATTTTCATTTTTCAAACGTAAAAGACACATTTGCCTGTCATTAGTATGTAACATTTCTTTAGCCGAATTTAAGTAGGTAAACCAAAAAGGAAAAACTAAAGTAAATAACAAAGCCTCCGCATATCACCGCATTTATTGAGTTTTGCCGACGGTATCTTAGCTTTCTAGAATAAACTGAAAAACTCGTGTGGATATATCAAGACGATTAGAGAGGAAACAAAATAATAACGAAAAAAAAAAAAAAAAGGGTTAGTCAAACAGGCGGAAAGTTAATAAATTTCGTGCGGTTAGCGAAGGCAGTACGCAACCAAAGCACTAAGGCCGCTTTAAATTTTCGGAAAAAGATGATAAGTAATTGTTCGACACGCCCGATTGAAAAGTGATAATGTACTGCAAAGAAAAGAAAATTGTGGGGAAAAATGTAAGATGCACGAATGAAAATGTATACGAATTGCGTAGTTATAGAAATATAGGGATGTATGAATGTGAAAGGGAGATTGCGAACAAGGGAAATAGTAGCGAAGACGAAAAGGGACCAGTTATTAAGAGTAGTAGGGCGGATTTGCTTCTGCGTATAGTGTGTTAATAGTGCGGATGGAAAAATGTGGAAATCGACTAAATATTTCAGGATGTGTAACTACTAAGGATAAGGTATGAAGCTCCAGGGTAGAAGAAACAAAAAAAAAGTTATGAAGCTGGCGGATGAAATGTGAGAGATGTGAAATGTGGAGTTTTGACAACTAGAGAGATGGAAAAACCGGAAACTCTGAACTAAATACGTATTAAAGGGAGAAAGAGAAAAATAACATCGAGGAAAAATATAATAAGACAGCGCTAGAGAATACTGATTAAAGTACAGAGAACGTACACCGATCTCGAATAGTAGAACATCAGTAGTAGCGATTCGAAGTTTAATTTTTAATTTGTTTACGAGCTTTCGGAAACTTGGAAAAGAGAGTGGAATTTTTTATTCGTATTTCATGGACGTCAGCGCAGCATTAATTTCATAAATGGGCTCTTTATAAATTCCAAAGCATTTTAGCATCCAGCAATGAGATAAATTACAGAGAATTTGTAACGAATTGCATACAATTAAAGTCACGAACAGAGAAGAAAATATATACATTTAAACATAAAAACCGGCATTAGCAACAGGGGTCACGATGATGTTCACAATAACAATTTAAAATAAAAAGAAATAGTATGAAATCAATCAATCAATCAATGTTTATTATCATTATTGTTACACAGATGCACTATAGAGCGCGATTAGTGGAGAGTAATAAAATTCAAGAAATATATAAATATAAACACGAGTACGTACGTAATGAAATGAGTAAAATTAATTAACAAAATAAATGAGCGGCAAGTAAAACGTAGGCTGCAATTTTAAAGTATATAAACATAAACAGGTACATACTAAAAAAAATAAGACTAATTAACAAAAAAAGGTAAAAGATGTTAATATTGCGTATAAAAATATTTAAATAAAATAATATACAGGTATAATTTATAATTTAATCTTTAATGATGGATTTTTGTTGTCTGCGTGTTTAAAAATGTTATCGTAAAATATTTATCGGTATACGTATAATATGTTCCGGTGGGATTTAATTTTTAAAATTATTCGTGCTATAACGTAGTCTATGTTTTAAATAAATTACTCCGCCACCGAAGATTTATTTAGATGGCCGTGTCTTATTGTAGCTTATTATAAACGCGCTTCGAGTTTGCCCTATCTGCACACATTTTGTTACAGGATCGGTACAAGTAGTCTTCTTCTTCTTCTTCTTTTTTTCTTTTTTTTTTTTTCTTCTTCGTATACGTTGTTATTAGTTATAAATTTATTATAAGGTTTTAACGGATCGCAATCTGCTTAGTTTGTAAGAAATAAATAAAAAAAACAAAGGAAATATATCGTTAAATGGATATTTACAAGTCATTGTTTCTGTTACTTTAACATGTAATAAATTAATATGAAGCAATTAATTTATATTTATATAACCCGACGCATTTCGAAGTCAATGCTTCATGATCACGGTACGTTATGCGTGTACTACTGCAGTTATTTGTCAGTATTTTTTAATTCGAATAATTCAGCGATATTGTATGTGGCCGTGTTTGTAAAAGTAAAAACGTACCGAGCTGTTTTATTATTTTTATCGAATTGCCGATGTCTTTTACGGTTTTTATAGATTGTTTCAGTTGCCCTTAAAAGCGACCTTCTAAATGAGTCCTCGGCAGCGGAACATATTGTTAAAAGTATTAATTTAAATACGTCAATTTTAGAATTCGCTAATAACCTTAATTAAATATGTATTACATCAGTAAAAATACGAAAAGAACTTAATTCGCAGTAACGTGCAGGCAACAAGCTGTTATTAAAAATTAAAATGTACACTCTAATTATATATTATTTACTATTTTACTTGAAATGGCGATTTTTATTATCTGATTGTCGAATATTACCAACTTTTATCTTGCATTACCACCTGTGTTCATTTTAAATTGTTATTGTGTGATTAGCTCGTTGTAAGAAAACATTTAGGCTTTTATGTTTTTTTTTTCTTTTTAATATATATGTCTTGTTCGTAATATTAATTTTATTGGTATAACTAATTTTTAGAAATGCTTTAGCATATTATTAAGAATCCACGATATCGTCAATGTAAACTTAAACGGGTTGTATAGGTACGAAATTGGGTGATTATTGTTGTACACTCTTTCGCTTGTTTATTCGGTAATGCGAATTTCTTATCTTTCAAACGGAACTTGTTTTGTGATTATATTCATGCTTGGTACACTGAACCTTTCTCGACTAAAATGCGTAATCGGAGATTGTTTAAAGAAAAACGGCGGTATATTAACATATTATTATTATCATCGGTCGGCAGCGGCATTACTCGAGTGAGATTCTATTAGTACTCGGCAGCTGACGTCGATTTCGGATTCATTTTTCATGGTCCGTGTCCGGCGATAATCAACTCGCAGAAGTCCGGTTAAATTCGCTGCCCGATTACGTTGGTACCTATACGATGTAACTCGTGTCATACGGCGTTAGTTTTGACGGTAGGAGCGGGCTTAATTCATTTTCGGCGATTTGCCGTAAAGACGAGCTTTCCGTTTGGCGGAGAAAAAGTTGTCTAGCTCGCGTAGAAATACGGAACGATTAGAAGCGTGGCCGAGACCGCGCGGGAACGCTAAGGGATGAAATGAATTTAAAGTCACCATTAATGGCGCTTTAAAAAGGGTCGCTCGCTTTTAACGAAGTTTACCACCAGGCAGCATTAATCGAATATAACACAACCTCCGTCCTATACAGATTATCTAGTTTAAACCTGACCGACGGCCCGCCCATCCTGCTTCCTTCATCGACATCATTATTTCATCATAATGACGCAAAAGTATCCTTTACAAAAGATCCCGAGCCACTCTCTTTCTCGCCTATTTACATCGTTGCTGCACAGTCGATATTTAAACGATATATGTATATGTATGTGTATATATATATATATATATATATTATATGCATGTATGTGTATAATGCAGCTAGATATATGTAGATATAAAGAATAGCTGGAGAAACTAGTTCTCTCTGTGTCGAAACATTGTTTAATCCTTTGAAGGTAGTCCGCGATACTCTGCGACAGGCTTAGATAGTGCTTCTGTTCCCGGATCATCTCCTCGTTTGTTATCTTCTCATCAGAAGCCTTTGCGTTGGCCTTACGTGCTCTGCGACTATTCTGAAATGCTTTTATCAAACCCGCTTCGAGTGTTTATTTTTTACCTTTTACACAACCTTTTAACCTAACCTCTTTATTCGCTTCTCGTTTTTTCTCCTCTCTTCTAGCGATGTTAAATGCCGCTGTTGGGAACATTTACGAACCAATTTCTACGTTCGCTTTTATTAAAAATGTTTAAAAGCAGGTTGAAAAAACATTCTGCGCCTAACGCACGGTTATATTTAAAAACAGCTTTTATTCTTTTTATTCTTTTTTTTTTTTTTTTTGGTCTTTCTGATTGTCTTTAATAGTCTTCTCTGTGATCATTAGCCACTTCAGTACCGCTGTAACAAGTTACTTTTGACGACGACCCCTTCAAAGGTCTATCTGTAACCGTTTTTGTTTTGTATTGTTTTTTTGGTCGTGCATATTTATTAAAATCTCTGTTACGGTCTTCCGTCGGAGACAGTTGCAAACAGCCGAGCAATTGGCAGATATTAAAAGGCGGTCCCGCGCTCCTTTGCCACTCACAACTATTAGCTCGACCTTTGCGTTTCGGTTGGGCCTGTTTTAACATAATCATTTTTGAACGGTTAAATATTGCTAACGCATACAATTTTTTCCATTCTTATAAGTTACTTCATTTTCGATCTTTACTTTTTTATATACTATCCCGGTATGTTCGATTATCGATCTTAGATTAAATTTTAATTAAAAATAGATTCGAATCTAGATTATCGAGTATTATGTATTAAGGTCGGCGTCGAATATAATCGTTTAATTAAAAATGTTTTCTTCTTTTTTTTTTTTACAGCCCGAGTAATACTGCGCTAACTTCGCTGGATCGAGTAAAATCGTATTTGTTGACCGAAGGGACGTGTAAGTGTGGTCTGGAGTGTCCGGTACAGTGTGACATCGTGTTCAATTTCGATCCTAAAGTAAGTTCCTTTTTGACTATTTCGTTTTCAACTGTCGTTCGTACTGCTCGTATTAATCGCAAAAAGATGCGATCGAATTTTCAGCGGATACCAGCAGCTGCGTATCTCTCGCTGTGTATCGTTATTAAATGTGTGACACCTGACGGATAAAATCGGCAGTTTATTTTCCATCATCGACGTTTTTATTTTACTTTATTACACTCATTCGTTCGTTTATTTTTAAAGTAAAATCGATTATATAGCGAATGAAAATTTTTCAAAATTCGGATTGAAAAAGCGAGAATCGCTCACGCAGAATCGATTGTGCTCTTGATAGAGATTTCCTTTCGCATTCGAATCGTACGATCTTTAGGCTGCTAAATCGTTGGAATTCCGAATATGCTCGATTTATTTACGAACATACATTGCAATACGGGAATCGATGTTTTTCTAGATTTAAATTTTTTCACTCGTTAAATTGTGATCGAGAAGATTTTTTGGCCTGCCCATTTCTGCACGGTCAGACCGAGCTTATTATTATTGCTCGTTACGTTGAATAATTTTTTTTTTTTTTTTTGGTCGATAGATCTTTCTGTCTCGTACGAGCAATTTTCCTTATCCACGATGCGGACGGTCCCTTTCTTATCGCATTATTTTCACGCAGAATGTAAAATTAATATTTTTTTAAAGTAAATTACGAGTATGCATTGGGGGGAGGGGTGGGGTCTTTATAATCGAATATCGGCTCATCTTCGTAGTAGGGAAAAGTAAGTAAATATATGCCTTTAGAATTTACATTTATTACGATATAAATATTAATTAATTAATTGTAGTATAACTGTATTTTTCCGTTGTTTCTTCGAACTTTTGCCGACCGCTGGTCAAGAACCGCTACTCTAGAGTTACGGAGGGGTCCCGCCTAATACCCCTGAATACACGCGATTTTCCCCATTTGGTGGGCGATGATAAAACACTTTCCGAGTTCACCGGCTTAATTTGAAGTCGCTATTTTGCGCGAATGAAACGTGATTAAGAGGGCACGATGTTCTAAATTCATACGTACACACACACACACACACACACATATAAATAAATAAATAAATATATATATATATGTGTGTGTGTCTTTTTTCTATTGTTTAGACGGCGACTCTTAACGCGAATTAATAATCCTCAGGAGAGCAGCGAGGAGAAATTTTTGCCGCTTTTTCCGTTTGCTGGTTCTTATTTTACACGGTGAAATTAATGAACTTCGAGAGGAACTATATAGAATCGGAATTTTGCAGCAAAACTCCCGTACCATTTGTTTTGCTGACTTTTGAACGGGGCGAAATTTCGAAAATTTTATTCATTGCAAAAAAAAGACACATCGAAGCAATTGAATCGTCCTGGGACGGCTTTCCTCGAAACGTGTTAATACTTTTCGGAATTTATGGTTAAAAATATTTCTCTAATCTTCTGTGTATGAGTTAATTTTATCTAAATTCGGGGTCTATACACAGTCGAGGAAATCTCATGATGCCGTTGTGTAATTTTAATTATTAGACACTTTTTTTTCCCCCCTGAATATTTAACAGTCAATTGTTGAAATTTTAGAAAGTTGGTTATTGTGTTTTTCTGTTTTATTTTTTTTATATGCTTTATGTTAGCTTTGCCAGTTTGTAATGGAATTTTGGAATTCATTTTTCACCCACTTTCCAATATCTCAATGATTTGAAATTTTTAGTAATTGTCAGAACTCGATGATAGTGCAATATTATGCACAATAAAATCACCTACACCCACAAATGAAGTAAAAAAACGCGGATATTTATAAACGAAATAATTTTTATTTCCCGCGAAAAGACAGTAGCTTGATGGAAGCAACGAATCCTTAGCCGGGGTCTCATTACGTTTTCCGCCACAACGCGACAGGTTAGAAAAAAAGATCGTGATCGGTCTTATTATGTTTCTCGCCACAATGGCTCGACAAAAGCAACGGCTCTGTAACCGGTCTTTTTCTCCAAGCCGCCGCATCCTGGCGGAAACGTAATGAGACCGGCTGAGGATTCGTTGCTTCCGTCAAGCGTTTTCGCGGGAAATAAAAATTATTTCGTTTATAAATATTTACATTTTTTTAAATTTATTTGTGGGTGCAGGGTTTTTTTTTTCTGTATAATATTGCACTGTCATCGGGTTCTGACAATTAGTAAAAATTTCAAATCATTCAGACATCGAGAATTAGGTGAAAATGGATTTAGGATTGCTGTATTGTATTGTTAAATTTACAGAAAGGGTGAACATGCAACGGAATTAAGTATAGCTTTAGTTAAACGCAGAAAATAATTACAATCAAATATGATTCTTTTGTTACCATTTCCTTCAAGACTAAAAAATTAAAAATTAAATTATAGTTTAAAAAACTACAAATAGATATGCTTTATGTACAAAATGCGCTAAAAGGTCTTAATTAAATTTAAATTGTTTTAAAATACTTAAGAATGAAGAGGTGAACATTAATAATTAATTTTAATTCGCAATAAAAAATTAAGTTCTTTTACAATATTAACATAAGAGTGAAGAAGTAGGCATAAATAATTAATTTCAATTCAAAAAGAAGCATGTGGTGATTTTATCAGTAGCCATTCAGTCGCTTAACAAATGTAAATGATATAAAACCACCTCATGCTTTATTTTGAATTGAAATTAATTATTTATGCTCACTTCTGCATTCTTAAGTATTGTAAAAGAATTTAAATTATTTTACGCTTTTTAGCGCATCTTACATATAAAGGTTTTAGTTTTTTAAACTATAATTTTGTTTTACATTTATTTCAAAATTTCAAATTAATTCTCCCCCCACCCATTCCTCCCTTTATTTGTTTATTTTGGTATCATTCATACTTTTACATATTTTAATAGTTTTTGCATTATAAAGTTAAATCGTTCGGCTTCATGTTCCCTATGGTGATCGTAGTAAAATAAAAAATAGAATAAAACAGACAAGATGGGAAAATATTAAAATTGCTACTGAATGGTCAAAAACGCGTTCTAAAAATGTTTTTAAAATTATCGAAAATGCCCGGTAAGAATTTTTTGCCGGAATTAAGTTGGTGAAAGTCGTATGAAATTGAATAAAATATATACACACGCGTGTATATATATATATATATATATATATATATATATATTTATGTGTATTTGTATAAAATTTTGAACATGTTAATAAAATGTGCATGCGAGCTGGAAGGCGGGAGATTCAAGGACGCATCGATTGCGTCGAGTCTTACCCGGAAAAGCGTTTGTTCTTTTCGGATTGCTTGCAACTTTAACGCTGTTTTGTCTCTTTGATCGTATTGCATAGCTAACGTTGGCCGGTTAAGATTAGCGTGCAAAAAAAGGCAGGACACTGCAAGCGAGAAATAATGTAACAGCTTTTTTCTTTTACTTCGGATTATTTATTGTGGCAGCTCGTTTCGATTTATAAACTTCTCTCTTTGCGTCTACGGCTCGCTTGTTTAATAGCGTGTCTGAAATAATGCTGGTCTCTTAGCTGACACTAGAAAAAAGCAGTGTAAAAAGAAGCCCCCTTACAGAAATTTATAATGAGCTTAAAAGTGAAGTTATTAAAAGGAAGTGCAGATGGCGCGACAGTATACTCTCCTGTCGTGCTGATCTAAACGCGATAAAACTGCATTCGCTGCCTGGATAGTAGACGGATGACGTTGCCGGTAAGCGGCGATAGCGATGGCTTAAAAGTTGCTCGAGTCGTTTATTTTCGAGATTTTCTTGTTTTTATTCGATTTTTTATCCATAAAACGGATTTGTTCGCCCGATTGCAGTTATGAAAATAACGAATTTTCAATAGCGATGTGTCGTTGTCGTCGTCGTCGTTGGTCGGATGCAAATTAAACGGCAGCTTTTAAAGAGCAGCCAGGAGAAAACTCTATTAATTTCGGAAAGCTTTACACCGACAATCGACTGAATTTGTTAAAGTTGCGCGGGCGGATGTGAGGGGATATCTGTTCGGATATTACGATGATGGCTGGCGAGCGAGCGCGGTGTATTTGAACTTTGTCGATGAATTAGTTAACTGGTGTCGTTCGGCGTGCACATTACGGGTAGCTGGAGGAGTTGGAAGTAGCGAGACGGCGGTACGCGGAAAAGGTGGCTGCTCGGGGTTCATATTGAGGCGGCGAGAAGGCAAGTTGTGTCGTGTTTTCTATTATTTCGAATTGGCCAGATGTGAAATGTATTTTCTTCGCCACCGTCGCAGTCGGTGGATGGGAGCGAACGAGCGACCGACTGAATTGTGCCGAGTTTTCGCTAAAGGGTTACACACTGTCGCAGCACCGGTGGACGGGAGCCGTGTTAAGGGATGCTGCGAAGCTGGCGCACAGGGATGCATTACTGCTGCTGTTCGAGTTTGATTTCGGCGCACGGGGGATGATTGGGTGCAGATGATGTCGGAGTTGATAACGCTGCTTCGGCAGCTGTAGAGTGTTGGAAAGTTCACCGCCAGTCTCATCCTCCAAAACTCGGAACCGACAGCGACAGCAGCAGCAGCAGCTTTTCCAGCGTCGCCGTTTTCCAGCTCCAGATATTATTAGTTTCCTTTCTTGCAGCGAAAACAAGAATAACAAAAACGACACGGACCACTGACAGCCTTTGCGCGCCGGTACCGTCGCTGCCGCCGAGTTCTTCAAGTTGCCGCTGGAACAGCGCTGAATGTACACGTTTTACTTTTCAGTTCGTTTCGCGTCCCCGTCACTCCAGCATGCAGCGCCCGCTTCGCTCGATTTGTCTGTCTGTTTTTCGATTTTTATGTCGCTGCTTCTTCGTTATCCTTCGTAATATCCTTTTCATTCGTCTATTATTGATATTTTACACCACCACCTTCAGCAGCTATTACAGCTCAGCTCAAGAGCTGTCGCTATTTTTCCCGCGCATTAGCTTCAACGCTGCGCACACCGTTTGATACGGCGCTCGCCTCTTCTACACGCCGGTCCTGTAGCGCGTCTACGTCTGCCGCTATGCCGACTACAATAATAGATCGGCCGCCTCTGCCTCTGCCTCTGCTACTGCCGCTGCTTTTCTCGCCGCAATTTCCTCGTCCGCGCTTTCCGTACTTTCTCCGATTTCCGTATTTTCCGCCATCGCCGCTGTTCGAATTAAATATCATTTGCCGCTTCCGCCGGCGCTCTCTTCTCTCCGGCTCTGTTGGCACAGTTAATTATTCTCCTTTGTGCACTTAATTTATAGCTAACCCCGTGCTCGTAGCCTCTCCGCCGCCCCGATCGCGCCCGGCTTGTTCTCCGTTTTTCCAGATGATGTCTTCTCCGACCGGTTGCGTCTGCCCCGATAATTTAATTGAAAATCACCGTTAAAGAAAATACATACTAACCGGCCGGCGCTCCGTTATTAATAACGCTTATCGCGTTACACATATAATCGGTTTTATCGTCTCCCGGTTTTTAAATAATTTCATCTTTCATTCATTTCGGGACTAGGTGAATTTGGCAATTTCTCGACTCCTGGGCGCTAATTACGTATAGCGGTCAAGTCTGGCTTTTTTCTTACTTCGATCGTCTCAATTTTCTACTAGTACAGCTGGCCCTCGTGTCTCCGAAATATTTGAGGAAATGTAAACTACTTGTATAATATGAAAAAGTTCTGTCGGGATATCGGTGAATGCTCTCGACGACCTACAGTATTCAAATTGGATGAGCCCGTGTTGTCGTTCCGCGTAAGATTTTAAAAATGACGAAGACGGAGTTGAAATTCGAAGAAGAAACATCGCTTATTACCTCATGGAGCACTTGGTAGTCTAAATAAAAACTGGCATACGGTAAATATACTAATAAATGAAAGCCACAGTAAACAGGTAACATCTATATGCACCGTCCTAACGACGTTAATACCGCATGCAATTTTTGAAGTTATAGACAGCTTTTCACGCGGACGCAGCAAATTTCAATTCGGAAAAGCGACTATTTACGGCAAGAGCGGCGACCTCAGAAAGACCGTTCACATAAAAAACTCGCTAAACTTCAATAGGGTAACACGGCAGTACTTTTCACTCAATCATGGCACTCCCGAGAACCAGTTGGCAATGGATCAATCGGATTGAAGCGCAGACCGGACTAGAACGACGCTTTAAGAATCGTGTTGCGTGGAAAAAAATTGACAATTATATATGGTGATTGCGCCACCAGGCCCGACTGGAGATAGTGAAGTATGCGTATTATAAGCGTGTTTAGTGCCATGCCGCGGAAACTCGCTGAATTTTCATACAGGCGCATGTTGAAGAAATTGTTTTTTCTTAATTTACAACGAATTTAAATGGTTTCTAAATGAGTAAATTCAGTGCTACGCTAGAGATAGTTCTTCGATACCGCAGCCTATTCACCTTTCTGTTGTTAGTCGTCTGTGGATAACGCGACCTTTTTACTAGTACTATTCGACGAGGGCCGTTCGAAAAGTCACTGTACGCGTATTTTTCCTCTCTGGTCCCTGGGAACGCAACGTTTAAAGGTTCGATCAGTCTACGATCGAGATTTCAAAGTAATACGTTTGGTATTTTCCGCGTTAGACACGTTTTTACCATGTCGGCAACTACTGCACGGCCGTTCCATTTTGCAGCGTGTGCAGTTAAAAGTGAGCGGTGTCGAACGCCGACTGCGCGCTGTGTACGGAAAAGACAACATTATCAGTCAAACACACACTCTGTACCCGACTGGATCAATGAGTTGAAAGCAAAGAGACGAGAAAGCTGGTAAAATTATGGCTACTGTTTTTTGGGACCGTAAGGTTATCTTACTGATTGAATAGCTACCGCAAGGCTCCACTAGCATGTCAAGAAGGTACTTCGATACTTTTACGCGTCTGCCCGCTGCGATCAAATCGAAACGATTAGGATAATTGAGTAAAAGTCATTTTCTCGCTCGACAACGCTCGTCCATATGCGACTGTTCTCACTCGCACGTTACTGACGGATTTCAAGTATTCGGTCGCCTTTCATACTCTGCCGACTTTTTAGACTTTCACCTGTTTGCCGCAATCAAAAAAAAATCACTGGCTAGAAGACATTTTACATTGGCCGACGAATTGGAAGCAACCACGTCCAATACATTCTTCGCAAATCAGGACAGTGCGTAGTATACATATTATCTACCGGTACAAATATCTTGATGGTTTAGGCAGATATGTAGAAAAATATTTTGCGCCTTCGAGAATATTATGCATTTTTTTCCACGTCGTTAGCATTTTTTTTTGTACAGGCTGTGTGCAATAACTTTTGAGGCGGCCCTTGCAGTATGGTTGGAAATGGTTACTTGATTTTTTTCATCCAACTAGTGGCTAGCTCAAAAACGGTACACTGAATTTTTCCTTTTCATCAATCTTTGGACCACAATTATTTCAACTGCTGATTTTCCCTCCTTTTTTTTTCTTTTCCTTTCTTTTCTTCCAATATTCTGCCGTTCGTTTACAAGTTTGTTCGTTACTTTCCTCAATCCACTTTTTTCCGGTATTTAATTTCTGTTCTTGAAAATCTCGATGACTGTCCTCTACTGGCATACGTAAATCGATATATATATAGTTCCAACCCTGTTTAAGTCTTTCTCCAGTTCCATAAACCAATTTCATCTACGTTTTTTTTTTTTTTGTATTGAGGAAGGTTATCCTCAAGTTTATCCCGCGTGTGTCCTGATCCCATTTTCAATCACTTCATTTTTAATTTCTTTATGTTATTTTCGAACAACTTTTTTTAAAGATGTAATTGAACAACAGTGGTATCACACCATCATACTGACACCCGTTCGAATTTCAAATGCATTTGAAATTTCTCCTCTACATTTTACTTCATCGTTTTTTGTTTTTTTTTTGTTCCGTACAAAATCAGGTGCCTATAACAACTGAAGTTTCAGTTTCTTAAGCAAGTTTATTCAACATCGTCGTAACATATCGTATCTCGCAACTCACCGGGTTAGAAACGTTCACCGACATGTTTCACACATGCGTACGGGAGTTCTCTACTGATCAGATCAGAACGCGGAAGACGGCGTTCCGTACTTTTCGTATTTCCCTCCTCTAACTTCCACATAAATTTCACACAGTTTTACCAAGTAGCCGGCTCGAAATAAGCCGTGTCACGTTACGTATAGCGATAAAAGTTGAGTTAGTGTTTTTCAGCCGTATCAAGTTTACACAATGATTGCGCAGAAATAAATCTAATTTGAAAAATATGATTAAAAACGTACTGACAGTTCGATATATACGATGATTAAAGGAAAGAGAGCTGCATATATATCGAATAGATGCAAATGTAATGTTCGACTGGTTGTGTAGGTTGTTTCGTTGTCGAGTTTATTTTTGCCATTTGCTAAAGATATTTCATTATGAACAGAAGTACGGCTGTATTTTAGTTAAATACTAAATATTACTTTATTCGCTGTAGATATTTTATCTTACAATCGAGGCGTGCATTTGATGTAAAAACCTCTAAATTTACACTCATTATAAATAAGAAAGCTTAAAACCGTTGGCAATTGCGAAATCTGACTGTCCTTAACATTCTGAATCCGTTTTGTTTGAGAACATTCTAATGGCTGCGTTCAGTTATACAGTTTACAATTTCTCTCACTGTATTCTATAATATTTTCAAATCTACTACGAAAAAAATTAAAAATTATTTAAACTCACGAAAACCGCAATAAAATACTATATATATATATATATATGTATTTTATGTATGTACGCGCGAGTTTGTTATATTTTTATTTATTTATCTTTAAATTATTTACAATAGAATCGTTAAATCACACTTAGCTAAATTTAAAAGATTTATAAAAGTTCGATGAGGGACTCGTATCTCGACATTTAAAGAGATACTTGATGTAAATAAATCTTGGTAATGAGGTAATTTCTTCCACAAATTCACCTTTGGTATTGTAATGAACGGGGCACGCAATTGAAGTTGAAATTATTCTCGCTGATTCGTAGTGCGAACAGTTGAACTTTCATTGCGTCTTTTTTACAACGCAACTGTTATACAATTCAAAACATTAAATTCATTCTCTATATTTTTCTCATGCGATACCTTCTTTATTTGCTCAAAAATGGTATGCGGTGTAGTTTATTTAAAAAATAGAAACCCTATACAGAACATACAACGCGGTAGCTAAGAAATAAACCTAACTCTCTTTAATCGATTATGTAAAAACGAAAATTTTATTACAATTACGGTTTTTAAGGGGAGAAATTACGTGTAAAAATCATCGTTGCGTATTTTAGAATTTCTTAAATGTCAGATCGGATGTCTTCCTTCTTCTGCTTTATATATTCCAGAAGTTATATCTGAGCGGGAGCGTTTATAAAATTAAAATTTAGTAATTATTCATTAAAAAACCTATTAAATAAACGAGTGAATTTAAAATATTAATAAAACATTAGTTAAAATGTTATCCGTTTCTGTATTACGTGTGTGTATATCGAAATAACAGTAACAGTATACGGAAATTACAATAATATAATGTTAATATTTATAAAAAACAACAGCGACATGTTTCGCAGTGCAAACTACATCATCATGGTGTAACATAAACAATTCACTAAAATTAAAAAATCGAAAATGTTAATTTTTGTCAATCGATTTTCAAAGTTGTTTAATTTGCTGTTTTCATTTGGAACAGGAAAATTTGAAAAAATGTCCCTATTTATTTCTACAAAGTCTAGCGTTTATTTTTCGCTTTTTTTTCTCGATACTTTGCAAAATTTACGCCGTTACGTTACAATTAGTTTTTCGATTCGTTTTAACATCACGATTAAAACAATTGGCCAAAGTGTAATTAGGATTACGAAAAGAAAAAGATACAGGGATGATCGTATATTTCGGTAGAAAATAACGGTTCAGACGTGTATGCCAAAAGTCACAGTTAGCGGCCACTTTCTATATTAATCATTTGGAACAGCGTATTGATTGCTTCCAGTTTTTATTCGAAATAATGAAACTGCTTCCGATATTCATTTGATGAATGCCTCCGGAATTTATTCAATCGCTTTTTTGAACATTGTTCCGAGACCGTCGTAAATTGTAACGTTCACAGTGATTTTTAGCGATGAAACGTATTTTTTCATCGTAACAAATTCATGAATTAAGGATAAATTTAACGGCTGATTTCGCTCGAATATTTAACGGTGAGATATGCACTTACATTTTGACTCAATCTGAAATGAATTTTTCTTATTTTAGTATATCGTATTCGTTTAACATTGCACGATAATTTAGCGTGTTTTTTTCCAACTTTCAAAATTTCGAAACATTTGTGAATGAAATGCGTTTTTTTTTGTTTTTTTTTTTTTTTTTTTCCCCTATATAATCACCAGATGTACACTAGAATGAAGTTGGTATTTGTGAATCGCAAAACAGTATTTGATTTAACGAATTTCACAAATTTCGCAAAAAAAAAAAAATAACAATTGTTTCATAAATGAATTATCCGTACTTTCAGTACTTTACGAGCTTCGGAATTTTTTTTTCATTTGCCGTTTTTATTGATTTTCTATTGTTGTCTTGTGTTATGTACGATCATATCATTCGCAGTACATTAGTTGCCTTCTTTTTCAATATTGTTATCAAATAATTTTATATCTTGAATTTGTCGCCGTGCACAGTCTTTCAACTGCTTCGTTAGTATGGCAAAAAAAAAGGTCATACCGGTTCAGTAAATCTCTTAAACGGGTTTTTGAGAATACTATTATATTGTTTTTTGCAGTCGCATGGCAAATTTTTGAGTACTACGGGAGAAATGATTAAAGACATATTGGTAATTGACAATTTTCTTAATTTTACTGAAATAATTTGTTACTAATGTTCGCGCAACTTCTACGCAAAAGACGGTAATTATACAGAGCAGTTGATAGAACGCGTGTTTACTCTTTAGTGTATGATGGGATCGGTTAAAGGAACTGCGGTAAACGAACAGATCGGAACCAATTATAAAATTTTGCACGATCGCAATTAATAAATTTATTATCTTTTACGATCCGCCGAAAATACTTCATTGGTTAATCACGTTGCGGTAACTTGAATTCCAATAGCAAAAGAATCGTATCTTGTTTGTATTCTTTATCGATGACTGTCTCAATTGTTATTTTACCGTTCATTAATTTCATGGTTTTTTCTTTTTTTAATTGATTCAGACGAAGCTGTCGTAATTAGTATGATAAATTAATAATTGAGATTACAAACTAAAAGAACTGCCCGCTGTAAATCCCCTCCTTCCCAACAAAAAAACAAAACAAAAAACAAACCAGGGTAGTGTTTTCGACCAGAAAAGTGAAGAGAAACATTTAATAGCAATGAAAAAAGTCTTTCGTCCGAAGGACTTATTTAAGCTACTGTTTTCTAATTAAACTCCTATCTATTTCTTCACTCTTGTTAACTCCTACTCTTCTTTCTGTCAATAAAACTCCAATACTGTCTCCCAGATTCATTCGTCTCTGTCTGTTTTTATCGTATGCTTATTCTCACGACAAACCGCCACCGTATTTTTCCTTCAGTTTACATCCCACCTAAACCCATCTCGCAACGTTGTTAAATCTAAATTATTAAACACCTTAAGCGCTCTCTTTCCTAACCATTTTCCGATCTTGCCCGTTGGAGTTGGCTCAACCTTTTTCAGACTTTCCATAAATTATTACGTCGACATATTTAAACTTCCCTCCGTTTGTTTAATACACACTCTCCCATTCGTAACATTTTTTTCTCTCGCACAATCCGAATTGACTAATAGCGGATTTCTGGACGCTCTGGAATTGACGGTAACAACTCAGCCGGTAGCTTATGCCGCTAGATTTCTCAGCGCTATCTTCATTCCGCAATATTGCTCTCTTTCGTTCACTTTAAACTATGATCAAAAAAACACCTTATTCCTCTTCGTTCTCAAATCCTGATTCCTTTTACTTCTCTGTTCAATCTCTAATCTTATTCCCGCAGTTTTTCAATATCTCCTCTTTGTGGCGTTCATCTCTGTCTGCAATCTGTCACCTACGCTCTGGGTTCATTTTCCTTCCCGCTTGTCTTTACCGCTTATTCCTTATTTCCTCTCACTCGTTCTCGCCACCCTTCCACTCCTAACTCTTTAGGTGCCATTTATTCGAACCTTCATCGCTTCCAAACGTTCTTCTATTTCTACTCTTCGTTTTTACTAATTGGTCTTCCAACTCCTTGCTGTACGTCTTTTATTCCTCTGCTTACCTTCTTCTTCGGTTATTTCGGCTCTTGAGTCCTTATCCTCCATAGCTGATATCGTGCGAGCATCTGATATCACTTTTTCTTCTGAAACGGTACTACGCTGCAAAGCGTCTTAACTCGCGTCCAGGGATACCACCACGGATTTAGTCCGCGGAATTATTAATTCGTATTATTATAGTTATTATTATTATTAATTATTAGATTAGCCAAGAAATGGGTTGCGTTTTAAAGGTTTGTATTTTAAATTTACCGACAACGATTTTACTGGGACGGTCGACCGCTAAAAACGCACGTTAATTAAACTAGGTACGAACATAATATGGCGACGATTAATAAATATAAAATAATTCAATACGTATCTCTGTTGTCGGCCGGCTGGTGCAAGATCCTGAATGACGGTGTCTCGTTGGTCCCTTAAATCGGTAGGTCTGCAGAGGGAAATTCGGTACGCGGTATTTTAAGAACAATTAACGAATTATACTCCGTGCACTTTTTTAATTATAACAATCGGAATTACGATCTTTCGCGTTTTTAACAGTCGAATTACAGCCAGTGGCCAGCTTCTTGAGCTCCTTTTTCACTTTTTTACTGGTCCGATGACCAAGACCGAAAACTATATCGTACCGACTTCGACCGTGACAAAAATTAGACTGACCCGACCTTTTTTAGACGGTTTTGCTCGCCCGCGACTCCGGCTCATTCCAGTCGTTATTTTTCGTCGGCATGTTTTTTACAACCTGACCGCCGCACTCGTCGGAATCGCGACAAACGAAAGCCAATGGTCGCGGAGATCCTTTGATGTATTCTAAAAGGTCGTGCCTTCCCGGAATCTTTAGAACCTGCGATGTTTACGGGCCTTATTTTTTATGATTCGTACTATTCATTTTTTCCGAATAGTCCTCCGTGGGTGGCGATGCAGAATTCCTTTCTCCCTAGCCGACAACGGGATTACACATATACGCACACTTACGCTCACACCATTTGCCCGATAGTCTATTAAATTAAATTTTTAATATTTTATTTATTTGTTTAGTGATTTTGGTTTTATTTTGTTAATTTTTTGTCGAACCGTGTAATGGTCACATTACACTTCTTTTCGTAGTTCTTGGGTCATTGACTATATTTTGATGAGTTTAAAAAAAAGTTAAATATTCGATAAGGAATAATACATTTCAGAGTAATATTATACTTCGGGATATTATGATTATTTTTCAACTAGGGCCACTGACGCAGATCACGTCATCGGTAGATTGCGTTTATTATTATTTAAAAAAATAACAAACGTTTTTAAAATTTTAACAAAAAATTAATTAATCGTATTACTTGCTGGCAATGTGTCCAGTTCGCAGCTTACGAACTTACTCTTAACAGTATAGTTGTGCGAAGAACGAATAACAAGGACAGATGGTGACACTGAGGCCGCAGATTCATGTGAGTCGCTACCGTTTTCGTCTTCGGAAAAGTTAGCTCGACTGGCATTCATTGTGACGGTACCGAGGCGAAATAGTGCGCACATTCTCAGCAAGTCGCTAGAATCGCGGTGATTGCTGGAACGGCAACTAGGCAGACGTCGGTGAATAAAATGTTAATTATAACTACAACATTCCCTAGCAATAATTAATTATTCGGCAATTTGAATCATTTCTGACCGATTGTGAAAAATTCCATCGGCCTTCAGATTGTGGCTGACGAACGCGTGCTATACTTTTAGCGGGAACTGAAATTTCGTCTATTACAATTTCTCACCGCTTTAAAATGGCTCTGTGTGAAATCCGTTGAACAGTGGTCCAGCGTAGACGGCTGTAAATTGTTCGCAACATTGATTCGAGTAGAAATTGCCGCCGCTTCGGTGTCGCATATTATCGTCAGTTGTCATCTGGTCGAAATTTCTTTAAAAGTTCTTAAAACGAATGCCGACGATGATTGACAGGTATCGCGTGTAGTCGCTTCCGAGTTTAATTTCGCGATCGACCGACTAAATCGTGTTTTTTCCCAGCTCACGGTTTGTTTTTCTGTGCGCCAGTTCGGCCGATCACATGCGAATTGGAAGTCAGTCAGGCGTTATAATTGCTTTTCGCACGAGCTGCTGACAGCGCACGCAAAACTACTTGATGCCGTTCCGCGAGCGTTGTGTCTCTCGTTACGTAATAAAACGAGCGCTCGCAGCTCGCAGCTCGATCGTAACGCCGGCTTCCTGTGCGACACATCCGCGTAATATTTGCCATGTGCGTTTGCGCGATTCTTTGACGAACTTTTCCGGCTTGTCATGCGAGTCGCGTGATACGAAGTTATCGGAGGAGCGCCTGTGATCGCTGATTGCGGACTCGGTAGCGGTCTTGCCCGGATGGAGAGGCGCGTTTTAATAATAACGCGATAGCGACAGTCCGGTGAATTATGGACCGGCTGAACGGCGCTGAAGAGAAGCGAACTTTCGGTCGACGCTGATTTTCTCGGAACACCGTACGCGCCGGCTACAGTAGCCGGCCGTGTTCGATTAGCGATTACACCGTGTTCCGGTGGACCTTTGATTTCCCTGCGGCCGCGTGCGTCGACCTTTCACACGGTCTTCCGTGTTTTCCGGCACCTTGCCGAGGAGGCCGATCTCCGGAACAACCGGAACGCCGCGCACGACAGACCGGCGTATTATAATTCATCGCTCGTCACGACATACTCTGTTCCGTCTTTTTTACGAGCCAAAGCTGCTCGTGTCGCCCGGCGGCTCGCTTACGCTGATCGTCGAAAACTGATAACGAACGCGCAGCTTGAACTGGCGCGCCGGTTAAATGTTTTGACTTTCAGTCGGCCAACAGCAACTAATTTGGCCCCTAACCATCTGCACGCTGTCCTCTTCTTTTAATAATAATTTCCTTACTTTCTCCTTTTTTTTTCGCTCGCCTTGCTTCCTTCTTCCGACACGACCACTTCCTATTATTATAATGTGCAGTCACTGTTGTTTTCTGTTTACATTGCTATCTGTAATCGAACGTTGCCGTTACGTAGCAACCAACGCGCGCTACCGTCCTAGCGGCTGTTATGTTTTTCCCGCTTTTTCTGAATTCCGTCGTAGCAAAGTCGCCCCGGCTGGCTGACCTTTTTCCTTATTCACCATCCGGTCTGGAAGAAAAAAAAGTCGTCAACACGGCCGCCTCCGCTATACCGCAGTATAAATAATAGCGACCGGCCGGATTATTTGCATGTCACATCTCGCGCCGCTCGTTAGTTCAGTTTTTACAGTAAATAAATCGCTTTTTGTTATGTGTCAAATTGATGCTTATCAGTGTCGTTTCGGGCTCGGCTCCTTTTAGACCGGTTAAAGTGGCTGATTGCGTTATCAACGTAATTACATCTGGGTTCCGTGTTTTCTGACGGTAATAAAAATAAATGATAGCCGAAACGCTCGTGTCGCCAACAGAAGAAAAGTACAACCTAAACACAAAGTTGTAGTGGCCACATTTACGACCGAGACGCGTTTGCCAGTTTATTAATTACTTTTCAAATAGCACGTGCAAATCGCCGCTTCCATTTGCCGCTAAATGAGGCGACATGATGACTTGTTAAAAGCGAACCTATTTTGAGTCGAATGAGCGAAGCGAAGCTCCTTCGCCGCCTGTACAATGCACACGTTCTTCAGTATGGTCCGGCTAGTTTCGTGTTATAAAATTTTGACACGGTACACAACACCCTATCCTGTACTTTCTATAAGGAATCATCACTTTTAACGAGCCGGACGCGCACGAGGCGAACGAATATGTGGCGCTTTTTCTGTACGTCGCGAATCTTCAAACTGTGGTTGGTGTACACAGTTGCGATTGTTTTTCATAATTACGAATTGTACAACAACGCACAAATGATTATAGAATTTTTGAACGTAATCTAACGTGTAAATACCATAAAAATATTTCAGGGTGTACATATTTTTCGGTACAAACACGAAAAAGTGCTGCTTTGCGAGTGGAAATATTAAATGACCGTATTATAAATTGCACCGTTAATATCTCGGTCCACCGAACTAATTTGTCGGTACTTGGTATAATTTAATTTTATTCAGATGAAAACAACCATGGACTACTACTACAGCGGAATATTCTCTACGTAAATATATATTCAGTTTCGTTCGACATTTTAGCGAAATTCGCGGTTGAACAGATATATGTAACAACACCGCATTCTAACGTCTGACTAAATGTTTAATTGTAACGTTACAGTTCGATTGTCGTTGATTTAGTAAATTACCTCGGCCGGGCATGCTAAATGTATAACGGTATTTATTATTCGTTAGTTATTTAAGCCTTCAAGCATCTACCTCTAGAACTTACCGTACACGTATAAATTTTTATTGTTTCGTTTTATTTTGTTTATTATTTTTATTATTATTATTATTAAGTTTGTTAAAAAGTGGGCAATTACGTGTTTTTTTTTAAAAAATTACATTTCAAAAGTTTTTCCTACAACGATATTTCTTTATCGACCGGCTTCTGAAAATACGCAATTAGAAATTTATGCAAATATACCGACTAGGACGATTAAAATGCGATAAACGATGTGGCGATATTCGTGATCCGCTATAAGTTGCAAATTTTCGCAATCCGTCGAGTACGATCGGCAAAAGCTGGATTTGCAAATTTGCAGTTAAATTTTCTTTAACCAATAAATTTCGGAAACGACACTTTAACCAAACTGTGTATTTAAAATACTGATTAGTTAAATAATTCGAAATAAAACTTTTCTTTGCAATATGTGGCTTCTTTTGCCGGTCAACATCGAACGACCAGAGAAGCTAAAAAATTAAGTAGTGTGACTTGGAAAGAGGTAAAAATCCGACTGATCGAAATCCTTCGGCCGTGTCTATCCTTTGATCCTCCTGGTGCGTACTTCGTTCAGCGTCGGTGCGTGAGAAGGTGTGTACATTCACCGGTGACCGACAACAGGATCTCACACTCACGCGCGTTTTTTCCGATCTTTTAGAATTTAATTTTTTATCATATAATGGCCACGTTAAATTAAATATCAATTAACATATACCGGATTTGAGATTTTTTCGTTTTTCGATTTCTCATGAAAAACTTTTATATTAATTTTCAAATTGCAACCTTTTGTAAGAAGACGAACGATGATCTGCTGCTGATTATTTCATTTCGTGTCGATGTCTGAATCAATCATAAATTTTTATTTTATTAAGATTTCACTGACGCGTTGGGTGGTCTAACGGGGTACGAATCGTTCGAACGCTACGTAGATCTTTAACTTTTATTGGACTACGCGTGTATGCATATATATATATATATATATATATATATATATATATATATGTGTGTGTGTGTGTGTGTGTGTGTGTGTGTGTGTATATATAAATATAAAAATGTATGTGTTTGCGTGTGTATGTATATTTTAGAGGTAGACGGATAAGGAAAATTATTCCGTATATTCAGTAGAGACAATTTGAATTTTATAATAATAGATTTTTCGTATCGATGTATTTTATATTTATATTTCAGACGTCGTCGGATCGGTAAAACTGGTTTCTGCTTATATCTGATTACAAAAACAGAGTTTTACCGACTACCACATTACGACGGTATTATTTATTTATAGCTGAACGTGAAGTTATGTACATCTGTATGCTAAGATCTGTTACATAATTAACACGTTTTTCGATCGCCGGTCTTGATAATAAATTTTATTGAATTACATTCATCGTTATTTAATGAATGTCTGCGTAGTTCAACAGGTTGCTTACAGGTTTAGATAAAAATATATTTAACCAGCGGTATTGTTAGAAATTATTGTTAGCTGTCGTTATTATGAATTCCAAGCGCTTTAACATAATCACTTCGGTTGCCATTGATTTATATTGTAGCGAGCAATGTAACATGTTCAAATACCTCAGTAATACATGGATATCGTGTTCTCTCTTCTTTTTTTCTTTTTTCTTTTTCTTTTTTTTGGAATATGTCGGCTAAATCCAATTTTCCCTATCCGTGATGGTGTATAAGATGACTATCCAATTGTATGCGAATTTTTCTTTTTCTTCTCCAAAACTGAGTTTCAGACTGTCGCAAGATTTGAAATAGAAATCTGGCACTAATTCAAATTAAGTGGATAACAAAATGGAAATGTTTTTTTTTTTTTTTAAACTTCGGGGATAGGATATCCGCGTACATTTTTAAACGGAATATGGGAATTCTGATACAAAGTAAAGGTAGACCGTTTTTTAAAATAAGCTATTGCACGAAATGACTGAAAAATTTTCTGGCGGATATAAGCTCAAAAGAAAACAATTTCGTGAAATTATTTTGGGAATTTAACAAAAAAAAACAAAAAACAAAAAAAGCTGGCTGGTAGCATTACTCGGAAAAAAGAAATAAACATGCGAAGAAGAAGAAGAAAAATCTAAAGTATAAAATGTTTGTCTAGATGTCGTAAGAAATATGCATATGATAAAAAGTGACCACCTGTGCTCCATATTCTTAATAGGGTGTCGCGGATATTTGCGAAGTTTTTATAATACACTAAATCTAACCGCGCTGAGTTGTCGACTGTCTTTACTTCCCCAGATTTCTTTTCTAATTTCATGTATATATCTGAGCGGCACACTTAAGTTCCGAACGAAGTAAGTCTCGTAACCTCTCCGGTTGGTAGTCGAGTACCTTAATTACTAGGCTACCGCACTGGAGGAATGTATTAGAGTGGTCTTTACTGGTTGCGGTAAATTTTTTTTTCAGCCGATATTTAACATCTGTTCCTTTAAAAGGTAATTAAAAAAGTACTAGTTGAAACGAATATTAAAGTTAGCACTATATATATATATATATATATATATATATATATATATATATATATATATATATATAAATAAAGAAGAGAAAGAACAGAGTTATTATTGTATAAACAAGCACCGAGTCCGAGAAGATGAAGAAGGTCTTCGAAGTTTTATTGACTGGACCAGTATAGAGGAACATGCTAACTAGTTTCGGTCAACGTCAGCTGCTTTATTCGCGTAATCAGGCCGAGGATATAGGAACAGTCAATTGCAGCTTATGCGGGAAGTCAATTACTCCGCGCGACGACAGACGAATAATTTTTTCAACGGATATACACGAAGCTGGAGAATAAGGAGATTTTGACGGAACGGCTGTTGATATATTTTTGTACAGTTGTTTGGCCGAAGAGTTTTTTAGTATTCTTCCGACTATGATACGTAGAAGTGCACTAATAGTAACGACGAGGAAACATGTCTCGGAAGATGTGTTTTCTCATTTATCTATAAAGTTTAAAAATACTCGCCCATATGTCGAACCGGTACTTAACAGAGAGAGATGAACGGTAATGTAACTGGCGGAACATACACCTAGATGCTTAGATAGTTTTTTGTACACATGCGCGCACGCCATCATTATATATAGTACTATAAGAAGAACATTGATGCAAATGATATCGATCTTTGCATATGAAACTCTATATAGTCTATTATAAAACGTTTCAAGATGCGATAGTTCATTTCTGTAATTTACAATCTCTGAATGTGTTCTTTGGTTTTACGTCTATTGTTTTTACCTTAAATATCATTAGGAGGACACTGTTTAAAAGGGTTCATTCGTTTTTCTTTATATGTGAGATAGGTGTTTTTGCGGCTATAATACGTTCTTAGTGTAGCTACAGAGGCGGTTTCATTACGTGCGTGTTTTTTAAATTCGCTTCTAGAAAGCGCTTTAAACTTGTGTATAAGTGGAGATCGCCAGAAACGATTACCAGCGCGGTTAATCGGCGCTTTGGGCCGCGCTCGTTTCTAATTAATTCTGTACGGATATTGATATTGTTGTGCGTTTTAAACGAGTCGGACTGTAGCTGGCGGTTGTTGTTGCAACGAGAGAACAAGCGACATTTAAGAAGAGGATAATTGCTCCGACAACGATATAGCAGCTTCCATTGTCTAGATGTCCGGCTAATTACCGTTCAGAGTTCGTTATTGAGAAATGCAAATTACTTAAGCTCGCAGCAGGTCTTGGTCGCTGTGCCGATATTCCTCCGCGTTGGTCGCATGCGCCGAGTAATTTTCCTTTCTATAAAAAATATGCCAGCAGGTCAAACGAGTCGCGCCATCCTCGTTCAACTTTAACAATGGTCCAATTTAACGAAATTACCGAGCTTTGTATCTCTGCTTTTTTTGCCCCAGCCGTTTGTAGAATAGGAAATTTTCTAACGTATAGTGTGGCTTCTTGTAGCAGAGCCTGGTCGCCGTTCGTCGACATGCGACTAACCATTACGCGTTCTACATCGAGATCTCTGAATGTCTTTGCGAGAGTACATTCGCGCATCCGGTTTTTTAATATCGTCTGAAAAATGCCCGCATTATCGGCTAAACTAATGAGACAGTTTATTCGCCACACCGGAGAATGAGTGTCGTTTTTAAAGCTTTCGAAAGTGCTTCTTGACCGACTCGTCTATTCTATTAGTAGTCGCGGTGTCTTCTCAATGCCTAACGGCGATTCGTTTTTAATTAGATACAGACAGTAAGACTGCCGTTTCAAAGCTGATTCGGCCGTCCTTCCGCCACTGTGCGTATCTGTAAGTTCGGTTTAAGCTGCTTTTGATATAGACATCTCGCGGCAAAAACCAAATAACCCAGCTAGACAGAAAGGGAAAAAAGACATTAAAACTGCGCTATAAAAATATCAATCGTTGCTAACGAGCTCCTCGTGCATTCTCTCTTAGTGCAGACTAAGAGTAATACTTGTTCACTCTTCGTTCGGCCAAACACCGTCTCTTTTTTGGTTAATTTTCATTATGCTAAAAAAAGGCGCAAAAATCGTGTTCAAATAACTATATCGAGCTTGTTTTAAAACATTAAATTAACGATAGTTACATTTTACCGGATTGTCGACTAGATCTATCGACGGGCCAGCACAATTCTGTAACTACGAAATCGACCAAAAAAATAATCGAAATTATTTTATTTTAATTATGATACCGCCGGTTTTGTGTATCGTCGGCTGCTGTGTATCCTTCGAAAACGCTTAACCCAAATGATTCCGAGGGGCTTATTTGCCGCAGGGAAAATATGGAAAATAACAATACACGTTCGAGTGATGAAAATTTACGTTTTTTTTTTTTTTTATTAAATAATTTAATTTTAAACTGATATTATTACATTCAATATATTTCAACATATGTATGACAAATTCGACTACTGTCGAATTTACCCGCTATTTTTGATAATAAACGAACCAAATATTTATTTAAAACTAAACTATAACAAATTGAAATAAACATTAAAAAATTTAAAGCTTTTATTATTCGAATTTGATCAAAATGTATAACATAAATTTTTACCTCTGTTTAGTAATACTGAAACCATTTCTTTTTTAACGCACGTAAATACGGTGCAAATCATTTAAAGGTTTTAAACACAGAAATAGGTTTATTTGCAATGCCTTTTACTTGCTTATAAAATAGAAATTAAAATAGTTAGATATTTTATAAGCAAGTAAAAGGCATTGCAAATAAACCTATTTCTATGTTGAAAACCTTTAAATGATTTGCACCGTATGTACGTGCGTTAAAAAAGAAATGGTTTCAGTATTACTAAACAGAGGTAAAAATTTATGTTATACATTTTGATCAAATTCGAATAATAAAAGCTTTAAATTTTTAATTTTTTATTTCTGTTTTTATTATGGTAAATATTAGTTTTAGATAAATCGTTTATTATCAAAAGTAGCGTGTGACTACAGTTTTTCTGATTTTGATTGCGGATGAAATATCAGACGATTGATTCTCTTTAAATCAGGTAAGTCTAGCAACACTCTTACGAACTCTTTTTGGAGGAATTCGGTATTCGACGGTGAACGCGGTTCCCTCTTTTAAAGTTTAGAATATTTTTTCAACAATTTATACGCTCTCTCTCTAAAAAAAAAAAAAAGAAAAAATAACAATGTTTTTCATCTTTAAATTCAACGAACATTTATGAATTATTTGCATGTACAAGTTCCACTCCTGTTTTATCGTGAAATGGAATTTTTCTCGCAATTCTCGTTGTAGAATTTGCTACTCTCTACATACCAAGAAAAATCTGACTAGTTTTGTTTTAGGTTAGCTGAAACATCAGTCAAACGTAATTTTATTTCCGATACTATCGATCGTAGAAGTTTTATATTTTCAATCTTCTTGACATGATGCGCAGGCGTATCCAATAACAAATAACTTCTGACGAGCAATTTATTATTATTTTTCCCTAACTGAGCCAAAGACGTAATCGTCGTCGGTCGTTTCGGTAAATCATCGATGTGCGTTTAAAATGTATCAAATAAACATTTCTTAAAATATAAATTATACGGATAAATCGCCCATTAAATAGACACAGTTAATAAATATTGGATTAATAAGAATATCGATTTTTATTCGGTGTTCTCGGAAACTAAACCGATCTAAATAACCGTAATTAAAGAATCGGAAATTTAGGTATTCACATTTTTATATATATATATATATATATATATATAAACTCGGCCATTTTAGCCTCGCAAGGAGCTGGGCTCCCTGACCCCTTTTGCTTACATTTCTGTCTCCTTCTCTTCTATACTTTGTACAAAATTATCAAAATTTACAACGTAATTCTTACCGGCATCGACACAAAAAAAAACAACATAATCACAAAAATCCTATCCTAACATTTAACTTTTAGTACATAAAATTAGAACCTTTTTTTCGTTACAAAATCTAATTTAAAATATAACAAACGTTACATAAAATTGGGACATTTTTCTAATGGGGGGTAGCCTAAGAATACGTAGTAATTAATTAATTAATTAATATAAATATATATTTGTGTGTGTTATAAATTAAACAAATTAAAAGAGAAACAATAGAAAAAAGAGTGAATAAAGAAATGTCGATCGCAAGTGATAAGGTATATTGTAACTTAAAAGCAAAACGATTATGAACGGCATTACGAAAGAGACGAAATACAACGAATAATTAAGAATAGAACATGCATCGAGAAAACAATCGTATAAATTTAACAGTAAATAATTAAGTGAGGCAACCCATATTGGACCTATCATCGAAATTAAAATACATTTACGCAAAACCCGTTACGTTTTAATAATGCCTGTTTTAATAGAACTGCTGTACTGGGAAACTGCGTGTACATTATTAATAAGAGTAAAATACCATTATAAATTGGTGTGACGTAACTCAAAAAATGTTTGTAACAACGCAGACATAATATTTTTTTAATAAAATTTCACTATAAAGTATAATTTATATAGTTTACACTTTAATATCATTTGTATATTGGTGTACTATAGTCATCACATAAGCGTCTTTATATTTGTTATCTGTGTAACTGAACCCCACGCATTCTGGATATGCTACAAGTCAGAAAGCGTTGACTATTCAAAAAAAAAAAACAAATAAATAAAAGAATAGAATTTCGCATCGCATTTTATTTGTATCGATTCTCCCATGATATCTGATCCTTGGCCGCCTGCGTTAATTTCTACAATTGCCGCGGCATGTTTCAATTTTACGTGTGCTCTAGTTGCTTGAAAATTGCCTAATATGTAATGTAAAACTACACGGTCAGTCCCCGAAATATAATAGTTACATTTAGACACATGCGGGTAGTATACGTGTGTATATGTACATGACTGGATGCGAATGAAAAATGCCCGAGCAATGCTGCGAAATAGTTGTTTTTAAACTTGCAGTACACGCTTGTAAAGAGACGCGTAAAAATTATTGGAAACGATTTTTTTTATTTTTTTTATGAACATATTTTTGGCTGTTCTGCGAATTTCGCCTTTTGAAGGTTTTAAGTGGAAACTGCGCTTTACACGTGATCGGTTCCGAAGTTTGAACCTAAACAGAGAAGAAACTGTTGACATTTTTTTTTTTTTTATTATGCCTCGATATTCATTTAGTTACAAACTAATTATTAAATCAAATTTTTAACCTACTTCACTTGAATCCACTGCATACTCATAGACTTACGCTACCCCAAACATTCGCGACAGCATGAAACTGCTGATTTCAATAAATGTTATAACGTTGTAGTTTAACTTTAGGAAAGACAAATACGTTTAATATTTAGTTAAGACTAGAGGAAAAAATAAAAGTAGAGGCATCTGCTGAAACAGTTGCAATGTTTCATTCGACATTAAAAAGTAATGCTTAGTTATTTGATAACAATATGTGGATATATGTTTAAATAAGGAGTATTCGTTACTTATGTTAGAAAACTACGCATTTAATCTATCCGCAAATGTGTGATTGCACTTGTTTTTACTAACGTTAGTACGTAGTTGCATTTATTTTTATTTTTATTTTTTTTTATTGCTTGGTACGTGCAATTCTCGACAGTGCAGTCTCTTTTTTATTATTCGAATTTATGGTAAAAAAGAGCAGTTGTGAGAAACATGTATAGAAACTTCGACGTGGCTAGAATTATATTCAGCAGGTGCAAGTTCATCACGACAGTGTAGAGAGAGGCTCTTTGTAAATTACTTTTTTCCCACCTAATCCGGGGGGGGGGCTGGGTCTCGATTTAACGCCGTCACTACGGCATTTTTTAGGACTAGATGTTCACTGTCGATAACGTGATAGCTTGAGCAATAATAGGGCGTTCCTATTTCGGAAGGGCTTAGTTACCGAGATCGACATATGAACAACACGTTGTGTTCAGGTTATTTCCGTCGAGACAAAACATTTTGCCGTTTGACGCTGAACAATTATTTTGTAAATAATCTTTATTAAATTTTTCCTTTAGCGATCATCGCACTGTTTGTGGATCTATCGGTCACGTTTAAAACACTTTAAAACATCAGTGAGAAAGTGTCTTCCTATGCGTCGTATACATATATATCTGTATCTTTTTCGTTTTTCATTACCAGCCTGGATCATTCTGGATTATTATCAGTTATAAAAGGTCATCCGGTCTTCTAATGAAAGGAGTCAGAGAGTTATCTAATTTACAGATTTATGATAAACTGATTTGTCATAAAATGCAGCTAGTAATTAATATTAAAGAATATACAGTTGCTGTTTTCATACTGCTATAAGTCTTATATGTATCCTATCTACCGGTAGTGAAAACCGGACAACGGAAAAAGAAATATTGCTGCAATCGGGGCCGAATTACATAAAATTATACGTTAATTTCTCTCTGTTGGTTATATACCCTTTGTCACCATTAGCCCTTGTTAATTTGATTCTGGTTGAAATCGGAACTGTGCCATAGTTCTTTTTTTTTTTTTTTTTTTTTTTTCAAGTCTAAATCTTCCAGTAAAATTTGAGCCACTTCCCAATAAAGCTCTTTTTGCCTGTAATATTTTATGTTTTCTTATCGTTTTGGTTGACTGCAAAAGCAAATTCCGTGATCATGAAGCTTCTTCGAAATTTCATTAATAAATTAATATATTGTTTCATGGCGGTGTAACATTTTAAATATACATTAAAACTTTTTTCTATAACAAATTTAAAATTCGAAATGAATATGTAAAAGTTTTACGAAGGCGAAAAGTTTGTTAGCGGTTAATTAAGTAGGATCTCGGACAATGTCAATAATAAAAACTCGTTTATCAATGCGCCCTTTTTTCGAGTTTCTTTAACGAAGTTCACAATAATAGCTATGTTAAGGTTAAACATTTTTTATATCATAGTTGCTTATCGTGTAATCTTAAAGTCACTATTGTTTATAAAATGTTATTCGGCAAAAAAATTAAGCAACTTTAATATATAAAACTTTGTAAAATTACTCTTGGGTCACATTCTTCGGTTTTTTGCTGTCTGCACGTAGAAAATATTACGATGAAAATTATAAAAATTTGTTGAGAGCTGTTCGTGCAGTAGGCGACGAACTTTTCGCCTTATTAATTAGGTTAGCAAGAAATTATGTTACACGGGTATGACCGCATTTTGAAATTATTTCGGTTATCCAATTCTATGACCTTCAGCTGATAACAAATTAACTTTTAAAAGATAGCTGCTGCTCTAGATTCCTTATTGATACGGTTCAGTTACCAAAAAAGTTTTCTCGAGAATGTATGAATATTTCGGCAGATGTGAATATTACCATTGTTCCTGTAATTATACAGCCTACCCGATAGTAGTAATTTAATGAATGTATGCTAAAGGTGCTTTTTTTTTTTTTAATTTTGATCGTAACCTTGCCGGATAAAGTTTCGTCAGCTATTACAGCTAATAAGTGCAACCTCTTTATCTATTGTGGCACTATTTGTGTTATCCGTAAATGTCTACAATATGTAGATTTAAAATTTTATTGATTTGCCGTGTCGCGGAATCAAATCTTACACAAGTTGTGAAGTGTTCGATTGAGTTCTCTGATATATAAATAATTGTTCTTGAGCAGGTATGGAATGCCTTAACACGACTGCGAGGAATGAGATCTCGTCGGAAACATAAAAACTAGCTGTATACGAAGGTCGAATTTCAGATGAGAAATTAAGAAAAAGTTGATACGCTTCAGCGGAAATTCGGACCATAAAAATCCTTGATTTGTCAAAGAAAATTACAGACAGTATACCAGATTAGAATGAGCTGATAATCTGGATGGCGCTATTAATTTACGTGGTTTTCACGCGCTAGAGGTGGAATAAATAATTTTGGTAAGAAAAAAAACATATTTATATGCCATCAGAGTACATTCGTATCAGTTTATTCGGAAATTGTGCATTACCGCTGTACAGCAGGTGTATAGAAAGCGTTACATAATACGGATGATATAAATGAAGGATTGTTGTTGTTAGGTGCGGGTTTGTCCGTTAGTAAACTTGATTTATGTTTAACGTAGCCTTTACACGTTTGGAAAACTTTAATCTTTATGTCAATACCAAAAAAATCTTAAATAAGAATTAATTTGCTCAAAAGCTAAAGATGTTATTGTTTGTTTTTTTTTTGTTTTGTTTTTTTTTCCCTGTGAATTTGACTGAATTTTTTAAAGAGGGTAAAGTGTTTATGTTTTTCATGTTACCGAAAAATTGCACAACTTATTCGCTCATTAAATGTTGCGTAGCTATTATTTACAAAGTTAAATTTCGTGTTGCAGATGTATCTCGAAAGGTGAATTGCTTTAAGGTTATTTTCGCTAAATAATGAAAGAATAAATTTGCGAGAAAGAAGAATTATGAAGACACTAAAATTACTTTTAAATAAAAAGTTGTTTGTTTGTTTTATCTTCTTCTTGAAATAGCAATGAATGACAAGGACGATTGAAAGAATGGGAGTTGAGGTACTGTTATTATTATTAGCAATTATTATTATTATTATTGTTGTTGTTGTTGTTGTTGTTACTATTATTATTATTATTTTCGTGCAGTTTTGTGTCGAATTAAATGTTACGAAGAAGTAGACAAATTTATCGTAATACAAGTATTTTGTTTGACAACTGCCACCAAAAGTGTTTAAGTAACAAACACACCTACACAAAACACTCAAAACTGACAAGCACGAAAATTATCTCTTTAAAACTTTGTAGATTTCTGTAGATGTTAATTTTCTTCGGTATGTGTGATTTTTTTATAGTGCGACTGACACGCTAAATTGGTGTTTTCTTAAATATTACGTCACCATCAAAATTTGTTCCAACGATATCGCGGAAGAAAGTCAAGCAAGTCGTTTTGTTTATTTTTCTTGCATGCACGCGAATCGTCAGAATTCTTAATAGAAACTGCTGCTCCCATAGCGACTGTAAAAAGTTCCTACTTTTCGTCCTCTCTGTGTTTTTTATCTCTAGTTTCTTGTTGAATTCCGCAGGCCCTTTTTATTTGTAATTTACTTTAATTCGTTTAATAAAACACAGTTTTTTTTCTACTCCGTATGTTTCAGGTTCTTTGCCGATGTCAAATAACTTTTAAAAATAAAAATAGGTATATCGTAATTTGTTAATAAATAGAATCAGTTTGTTGAGAATAAAGCAACATTTTCTGCATTCGTGTCCTAAAACAGAACAAATCCAAAAAATTAAAAACCGTGGACTTTTGAAAAACGCGAAAAAACTATATAACGGCGTAATAAGTATCTAGAACAAGGGTGGCCAATCCGCGGTCTGCCTTGAACATTTTTGCGGCCCGCGAGATGGCCGAAGTAGTAAAAAATTATATTCCGCGAACTCATAATGCGCGCGTATGTTGAAACATTTAATATAACAATCTGTGTTTACATGTAAGAATAACAGTGAACACAATAATAATAACCTCGTGTTCACTTGGTAAAAATTAATATTATCAATGATAGTACGTGCAGTAGTTGTAGAAGAGATGGTACAATAGATCATTTCATTTGGCAATGTAAAGTTTACGAGCAGGGTAGAGACAAATCAGAGAAGCATACCTTTCCAGTTTCAGTAACACAGATAGTAGCAGATCCAACGTCGAATTTAGCTGCATTAGTGTATAAATTTAGAAAATACCACAACATAGAAATACAGAAATAAGAAATAAGAAAGTTTTATAAAATACCACCCTATAAAGGGTTAAGTTAAAGAAAAAACTGGTTAAATGAAACCAAAAAAAAAAAACAAAACAAAAAAACATTTTGTTTCAAATTTTTACTATTAAAAAATGTCTATAGTGGGTCTAAATCTAATATGGGGATATCGGAAGATCATTTGAATTTGCCGCCCGTGATCTAGAACGTCGATGAAAACTGTGTCGTTCACCCTACAAATCGGTATTCAAATATAAAAAGTAAAGCGCGGAGAATCCATTAATTGTTCTATGTAGGCAGGTCTTGGGTTGACAAGCCCAAAATAAAATATATATGCATATGTATATGTGTGTGCTCGTGTGTTATGCAATTACGTGTTGAAACGACATAGGAAAATTGATTAAAGACAAAAAAATATCCATTATACCTTTCTTTTTTTTCTTTTTTTTAGTAAAGCAGTTTACGTTTTAAAAAATAATCTTTCGCGACTTTATTAGCTCGCTATTTTCAGTGTGTTCATAGCATTGGTTTAATTTTTTTTCTTTCTTTTTTATCTTATGAGTTCGTTAACGTGGACATTGATCCAAGCACAGGTTGTAAATTATTGACACCTTTGATCTACAAAAGGTCCAGTGAAAAATATATATAAAAATCGTTTGATAATTAATTTAGTAACAAAAATTTAATTTGGTTGATAGTCTGTTTGAATGAGTGTGCGTCTTCTTCATTTAAACATAAGATCCTGGCAATTAGTAATGATAAGGCGACGTCGATAAAATATAATTAAATAATCGGTAAAGAAATGTTTGACTGTTGAAATATAAACATTTTTCTATTAGTAGCGGTCTTTTTATAACTTACACGAGCGTTTTAAGAAATCAATTTAAAATAGCAATATAATTGTGAAAGTTTATTGCAGATTCGAAAACAAAATAAATCTCGAACGGTAAATAAAAATTAAATAACAAATAAAATGTCTGTGGTAATTTCGCCAACGGTTAATTATTTTACATCTGCTTATGTTTAAAGTACATCAAGAAAATAGATGGGTACCGTTAGCGTTGTATGTGTGTAAAAATTAAGATGCCAACCACTGAAATATTATTTTACCAGAAGCGCTGAAGATTATGCAAAAACATCGCCTGAAATATTTTGCGTCATAAAAACAAAAAAAAAAAAAAATGTGTAAAATCTTTGAAATAGCGCGAGCGGTATATGATTTCTGAAATGGATTTTACACTGAAAGAGTGCAAGAGAGATGATGTTCTTGAAGGGGAAGGGGTTATTGCCTTTGTTACTTTTTATTGTCGTTTTATAGCTCTTTTTTCATCTATAATTCTGTTAATGGTCGAGCCGTGAATTTTACGCGCAGCGATCGGATTATTGTTTTAAGGCGCGCAATTAGCTAAATATTTCCTCGACTCTGACGGCCAAGCAGAGAGGCAGATTACCGATCGGACAAACACGGCGAGGGGGAGTTTCTCGTCCGTTAGTTGGACGACGCTTCGGTGTTAGGGTGTATGCTGGCTGTTATTCTGATATTGATATTACGCTTATTATCGTGGGCCATCGCGATTAATATCACGATTATAGCATTTTAATGCGTGCCGGCGAGCGACGACTAGAATCGACTACCATATGTGGTTAGGGCGCGACCAAGCAAGTGACCGGTGAATTTCTCGCTGGCATCGTTGCCTGGTCGGCTGCCGGTTATTATAAAAATAAATAATTCCGCTAACCGAATTTATAATATCGTGATATTATTTATCACGAGTCGCTCTAATGTGACCGTGTCCAGACCGGAGTCGTCTTCGGACCGTTTCCAGTTCAGAGCCGATTTGACGGCTTTTATTAGCCGCAGGTGAAAAAACCGTGCTCGAGTTATCGTCGGTATTTCCATCTGATCGCGGCCTATCGGACCAATATGTATGCGTCGCTCTGCATACGAACGGCTCCTCGGCTGCTGGTAGAAGCTTGTCTACACTATTGATGCTTGCAACTTGAAGCGCTGTTTGCATATATTATACCGCGCTGAACCTGGACCAGTTGATGCAGCTACGCCAGCACGCTGGCCCGATGCAATGATAGTCGCTGCATTGCCGCTGGTTTCGTTTTCGGTTTTATTATTATTTTTATTTTATTCTAGGCGAGAATATTTTATCGTCATTATTAGTGCTACTATTCGTACTCGCATTCTTCTACCGTCTGCGCTGCCGCCTCTATATATACTAATTTCTGTACATATATTATAATATTATGGCAGAACAACGGCTACGTGTTAACGTTCGCAACGGACCACCTAGATTGTTAGACTGTCTCTATCTGTTCGGCCGTCCAGCCTGTTTGTATTGTATTAATTATTTAACGACCGCACGGTACGGCCACGCTTAGCTGCCCAATTCAGATTTTTATCAAGAAATGGAGTAGGCTTTTCGACTGAAACTTTGCCTTTGCTCGGAAACGGTCGACCGGTGCTTTTTAAGGGAAGAAAACGAAGATTCTATTAGATAAAACTTGCTTGTTGGCCACAGATAATTGAAGCGCGTTTCCGTTGCAGCAGCAGTTTCGGGGCCCTCACTGCTGTCTAACTTCTCACATTAACTGCTGTAAATACGAGCAAATGTTAATTAGTGTCTGTTTTTTTCTTCTTCCTTTCTTTCTTTTTCGTTTTACCGTTGAACCAACATTTTCAAGCGAAATTTTTTATTTCCCTTCCCTTCCCTTACCTTACATTACCTTCGCCCCTGCAAGCTCTTTCCATTCGACATCTAATTCTTTTCGCTTGGCTGTTTTATCGTCTTTCGATCAGATTTAAAATGTGCAAACTGAAATTAAACTATAAACTGTTCTTAATGCGGACACTTCGTGAATTTAAACAATTTTAAAACGCCGACCAGTTTGAATTCGAAATCAGCCGCAGTTTTTAAAATTTTTAAAAGTTCCTCGTTTCGGATTAGCGTTTATTTACATTATTTTTATTAATACAGCAGTACAGGATAGCATGATAGCTCTTTATTACGGAATATTACACAGTACGATGAATGTATTAAAAATGATTAGGCAGCCGAATTTAGCAGAAATAACGAAAAATATTCAATCTTTTGGTTACATAAACTGCGAAAAATTTCGATTTTAAGAACGAAGTTATAAAACGGTGCTGCTGATAAAAATCTGAACGTACCGTTATAAAAGAATAGTTCTGCGATCTCATTTAACTCATTGATTGCGTGTGCCGCCTGTAGTAAACGTTGTATTTAGACGTGTTTATCTTTGTTGTTTTATTTTATTTCTAACCGTTAAATTTACGTTTTAACTTGTTATTTCGTTGCTACTTGGAAGGGCCATACTCCCTGTCGTCGCAGTCACCTAGTATCGTCAAGGCTTAAACAAGCTTCTTCGTCGCTCAAATCAATATTACTGGGCGATAATGTTCTTCTTCAACACACGCGGTGCTAGTACAGCAGTATCGGTATCGAGTTCAAATGAAGCAGGAAAAAAATAGAAGAACGGTATTACCGACGGTGCTGATATTAGAATCATTTTGAGGTTTTTGGATTTTTTAAATTTCAGATTAGATCAACTTTAAAAAAGTTGATTTATTAATAGAGAAAAAAAAAATAACCCAGCATTGCTTTTTACGACCGATACGAATATGTGTGTAGTAATGGTTCTTGTCTTTTATCTCTCTGCTTTAGTGAAATTTACGCTGCAGGGAATTCTGACTAAAGAGAAACGAGCGTAATGAGTACTATTTCAAATAAAAGAATAAAACGTCAATCTCGTATGTAGATAAATATGATTCCCCGAGTTAATTAAACGTTTCCTTATGCCGCGAAAATTCAATATTACGAAATAGAAATAGAGTACTTAACTTTAGGGTATAATGTGTCCATTACGCGGTTCAAATAAAATTCAACGAAAAAGAAAATAAAAATAAAATATAATTTAGAATGGGTGATGCGAGAGTAAATATGCGCATGTTTGAAATCCTGCTGTCGCTTGAGGTAGCTAATCACCGATCACGAAGAAAAAACTGTCTACCTGATAGGGTCAGCTCCAACGGTCATTGGCGGAAGGGCATGCGAATTTAGAAAAAACGGAGAAAAGATTTTTATAGAAAATCGGTTGTGTTTTACCTTTGCTGAAGTTAATTACTCGTCTTCTATCTGGTCAGTCAGATGTTAGCCATCAGTCTCGGCACAGCGGTTGTGGTCTAGTAGTTAAGACAAAGTTATAAATTTTGTGTCGCGATCTATCGTCTTATAAAGTATTACCCGTAGTAGTAGTAACTTAAATTGGTCCGGCATTGAAATTACTGAGTCTGATAAAGTGTAACGAACCGCGGAACACGAACGTAAAGGCCCGATTAATATTTAATCCGATCTCTTTGTACCAACCGATCAACGGAGGATCACGGATCACCACCGACAACAGTGATACGTAGAATTTTGTGTTTAAATTTAATTAATCAAAATTTCGTTGACATATTCGTAGTTAATTATTGTGTTTTTCAGCGGTGGTCGACCGGTACAGAAAGATAGATATCAAGTATAATAAAATATATTGGTTAAAATTCAGCCGGATAATTTAATATAATCAATCATAAACAATAAAAACAAAAAATAAAATTTTAAACAAATAAAATCTACGAGAGGAGAACCTCGTGGTTGGCATCCCTGCGGGCTTAAGCTGGTAAACGGTAACGTTTCATTTGGCATCCCTGGTGGGGAAAACATATATATATATATATATATATATATATATATACCGTTTCAAAGGAAAGCAATAGGAAACTGAATTTTTTAAGAACTGCGAGATCGGAATAAAAAGATTTAATTATTTCGTCGGCGGCGGAGATTTTAATAGGAGAGAAAGAAGAGTTAACGTAATTTGGAGCCGAAGATGATATGGGTTTCTGTCCTTAGGAAGGGAACCTTTTATAAATAAGACAAGAAGAATTGATTGATGCGGATTAGCGCGAAATGAAGTTGGATAACTGTCTGGTGTAAAGGAGTGGAAAATGGAAGTATGACGTGGGGTGAGGGGTGCTCGGGGGGGAAATTGATAATTTTCTTGAAATCCGGAAAATGTGTTTGTGAAAGACGAAATATTGCAAAGAATTAGAATATAAATTGGAACTCGTGCAATTTTGACTTCTTGTCATCTGTCGTATATATAACGTAGGTAAACTGATTATTAAAAAGGCGTGTATTGTTGCGGCAACACGGTAATATTATACCACTGATGGTAATTGAACGTGTTAATTGTTGATATCGGTGCAAGTTATTTTCGTGTTAAGTCATTTAGTAGGGAATGTCGGAAGAAAACAAGATATTTGCACCGAGGAGATTATTCGTGAGGCGAGAGAATACGTGTTTGTTTATTGTTTTGCTGTCCAGTGCTTTTTTACCTTGAATAAAAACAGTCGCGCTCTAGGTGTGTTGTAATTTATCTATTATTATTATTATCAATACTATTACTATTACTATTATTATTATTATCATTATTATTATTGCTATTGTTATTTCTATTATTATTTTTATCGCTTTATTACAACAAACAAAAACGTTTTTCGTAATTGGATTATAATTGCTACCGGCCGCGATCGTGGCTGTTGGACACAAAGGTTTGCGTGCCATTATCTACGAATAATTGTACTCTTCCGTTTACACTGTTCCACGTCAGCCAATCGGAAGATTCTTTTAGGCTAGTTTCTTTTCTTTTTTTTTTTTTTGGAAACCGCCTGTGCCGGACGGTGCGATTGAATTGATTGTTGAGAAGACTAAAAGTGATTTCCTTCGTGTCGTGAGAATCAAATTCTGGAGGCAGCGATTCTATTGTGGAAGAGAAGTAGCAACCTTTTGTTTTTATTTCGTGTAATTGTGGAGATTGATGAGAAGAAATCATCAGACTATAGGAATCCGGGAGAAATATATTGTTGCGTTGTCCACCGGTGTAATTATGAATTTCCTGGCTGCTCAACGGTGGCAGAGAGAGCAGGTTGGACGACCGTATTGTGTGCATTCACTATATATCGAATATGCGTGTGGGACTAGCCCCAGTAGTACGCTCATCACGGTGTTCTGTGTTTTTGGCCAGTTGAAGAGCAGCGATATCGACAGGATATCATCAAGGTTCTTCCTATTTTTAGCGTCATTTTTTAATTCGTTCATTTTGATCGCCCGGTTGAAATTCGAAATGCTCTACACTGTTTTTCCCCCTCCTATTTTTTTTATTTCATATTTTTCTGAAGTCTGCTGTGTGTGTGGATATTTTGTCAGCGTCTTAACTAATTATCGCGTCGGTTTTTTTTCCTTCTCGTTCGTTATGTAAATAGTTTTTCCTTCTGTGGCTGTTGCTCGTTTTAGTTTCTTGTTTGTTAGGCGTTCTTTTTGTAATTTTATTGTGTACATTTTTAACCTTGAAAATACTCTGCGAACGAGCGGTACCGGTGAAGCTCGGTTTTTCATGCAAAAAACAGAAAATATATACATAAACGTTGGAAGCGATGTAGTAATAAATAATTATATAGCGCGGAACGGTGGTCTGTTACCTTAGCCGGCTTTCCCGCCTTCCCCGCCGACCTTTGTAAAACCAGTCATAATCGATATTTATTTATTCGCCTCCATTATCCTCATTTGTAAATATGTCAGATTTTTTTATTGGCCCATACAAGGTTATTATATATGTACACCGTCTGTCATACATTCGACGATTATTTTTACCCGTTTCTTTTTTATTCTTCGTTATTTTCTCTTACTTTTTTACTCGACCATTCGATATTCTGCTCATTTGATAATTGTCGAGCGAAAGAAAACGATGATGATAAAATAAAAAAAAAACACAAAAAAACTTACTCGTTGCCAGCGAGACTGCTGCTGCTGCTGCACATGACTGCTATATCATATCGCTATACCGATTATGTTAATTATTTAAAGACCGGACCCGAAGCGTTTGTCTCGATGAAGTGTCGTTCGCGTTGGTTTTCGGAATGAAGGCGGCTAATAATAAGGAGCAACCGTGACTTTATATCGCGCCAGAATTTTAAGAATACCGCACACTTAACCGTGCGAGTGGTTTCCGATAGAAAAATATTTTAAGTGTAGTTTAAAAAAAAAAAGATGTAAGTAAACACAGGCGCAAGAACAAAAATATTCACATCTCCGCGTATAGCGCAGTTTTTTTACAAGTTATTTTCGTGGTTTTTCTTCGCAACCTGTTTATCCGCGCCTCCTTGTATCCGTTTAAGTTGCAGTCTACACTTTCGTCTTATTTCCACACATCAGGTTTGCTACATTTAACCAGAAATTTCTCAGGTCTTCTTATTATTTCGTCAGAATCAGAATTAAAATCCGTTTAATATTGTATTACAATTTTTCTAAATTCAAAAACACTTCTATTGTACGTTCTCGATTCCGGTAGCATTAATGAAATTAAATTTTGATAAACGATAAATCTCTTTAAATTGTTTAAAAAAAAAAAACACGAAAAAACCGACGTATTTCCCTCTTTTTTAAAATTTAATTCGTATTTTATATAACTGAATTGCCGACACGAGGAGCAAGCAACGTGTCTAAAATTGCTAATATGGAGCTCTGAAAAAAGCAAAAAAGCAAAAAAAAAATAAAAAGTATAAGTACACACATACAAATGGGAGACTGTTTGGTCTGCAGGAGTTTCATATTGGCAGCCGATTTGTATTAGTCATTCGAGTAAATTTCAAAAATCGTTTTTTTTTTTATAATCGTTTTTCGCCATTTTCGCTACATATAATGTATGTGTCCATTACTGGAAAAATTATACAAATAAGTAAAATGAGAAATTTTTGAAAATCGTGGTGAGAGAGAAAATGAATAGCCCGGCAATGACCATCGCATGCGAAGCGCGCATCTTCGGATCAAGAAGTCTGATCAGAAGGGTGAAGAACGAAGAAGGTCGGAATGAAAAATCTTACCAAGTGAGTCAGTTTGTGTTTTGAAAACGGTAAAAAAAATCGTTTGTAAAGAAAAACTTGTCCATTAGGTTCCGAGCCGAACGTTCTCACAGTTAAGAGTCGTATTCGCTCACATTTTGAAAAATCGGTTCACGGTAAGGAAGAGTAGTGTCATCGAGTATTTCGATTAATTTGAACTCAAAGTTATCGTGAAGCTATTGAGAAAAATCATATTCGAATTTATCCTTCTGTCATCAGTAATCAGCAGCCGAAACGATTACGGAATAGCGGATCAGCATCACGTAGTATCGTCACAACCCATCCGACAACTAGTGATGCGTAGAATTTTCACGCCATTTTGGCCTCGTAAGGGGCTGCGCCCTTTGACCACTCTTGCTTACATTTCTGTCTCTTTCTCTTCTATACTTTGTATAAAATGATCAAAATTTACAACGTCATTCTAGATCGGTCCATATGAATATAATAACATAATCACAAAAATGCTATAAAACATAACAAACGTTACATAGAACTGGGACAATTTTCGTTACATAAAATTGGGGCATTTTTTCTAATGGAGGGTAGCCTAAGAATTACGTTGTAATTAATATATATTCGGCCGTATTTATAATTGTATTTTCAGCAGTCGGCTGTTCTAGCAATATCGGTGTAGAACAAATTTAATATATATATATATATTTGTTTTAAAAACAATTTCTTTAATAAATCAATAATAATAATAATAATAGATAAATAATCGTAATAGTTAATAACGGCCGCGGTAAATTAGAAATCGTGGTGGCATATACTAAAAGAACATTTCATAAACGCCGTGTAAAGAAATTGTTCTAAAGGTTAAAGTAGTTCGAAATTTTAAAAATTTAAAAGTTCACAAGTTAATTCTCGATTTAAAAATAAAAAAAAAAGAAAGGAAAAAAGAAAAAAAAAAACGGTAGCAGGGATTGTCATTTTCGGTATTTTAATATTTAAAGGCCTTGCGACACAGGTTGGTAATTGTCGATACAAATCGAGAATGTATGAGGGAGCCGAGAAGTTGTGTTCGGATTTTCACTGCTACTCGTTTACAACATATCCAGAGTCTGCATGAAGGCGATATGTTTGTCTGCGCCGGAGCGTAATTGCAATATTAATAACATCACCAATTTCGGTCACGCTTTTTTCGTTGCACAATCTGAACCAACGCGACCAAACAAGTTTCACTTTAAAAAGCTAATCTGCGACTATCATTTATCACGTGCTCGGGATTATTCGCGTCCGTTCGACGGCGATTTCGAATAATAATCCGACGTCGTCGCTTTGGAGTCCGTTTTCTGGGCGGCTATTTCTAACGTGTAATAAATTATATAATAATAATCGCGTTCTGTTACTCGATTGTTGCACGTAACATTTCCAGCATTACGCTGATGTTGTCTAATGGTTTAGCGAGCAAGATGTTAACACGAACCTGCAGAGCCATTGTGTTAAGATTAATTATAGAACGAGAACTTCTTCTACACTGTATAGATGCTGCAGCGAACACGGACAGCAAAGTCAATGGACTGCAATTTCTCTCGCCAGACAATGAAAAAAGCAACATCGAACGCTAGCACAACAGCTGCTCTTTCCCGTTCGCCTGCGTCTCTTTTTCACTCGCCGTTTACGGATATTCCGATTTTCAGCCCCAAACGATTATCGAAAAGATTGGCGGCGGCGCCGTCTTTCGTAGAGGAGGGGACCCGCAAATTTTTCTTTAGCGGCTTCATAAATTGCTCGTTAATTCTGTCGTCGAATTTTAAACGGAATTTTAAAAAATTCTAATAGAAGACGAGCTAATTATCAAAAAAGCGCGGCGCATCGACCGGCTAGGAGGGAAGGAAGTAAAAACAAGAAACACCGGCGATCTAGAGGTCGTTGGAAAGAAGAAGGAAATCTCGACGCGCCGAGGACACTATACGAACGTGTCTTTCTGTCACCACGAATATTTTGAACTTTTCCAACGTTCGAATTTTGAAAACAACGCCAGCAGACCGCGACGCGTACCGGCAGTACTTGGAGTTGTCGGCGCTTTTGCTGGCCTCGTTTGAATCGAATCTTTTCGATTTATCAGATCCGACGGAGAAATACACGAGGTACGCTTCGATGTTATGGTGGCCGAATGCACGTAATTTTGCTGTTTCCTTGCATTTGTACGATCTGATGAAATATAAACGTCTCTCGAGAATGAATTAAAAATAACCGGGGCGCTCAGCTAATGTACACCAGGAAGAGAACGATAACGGCTATCATCATCGTGTCCTCCTACGAGCTGCGTATTCGTCGGGCAAGTTTTTAGTATATCTCTATTCGAGGTTTAGGCGTTTTATTATTATTCGACGGCTCGAAAATAATAGCCTCCTCTTAAATATGTTCTTAAAGAATGAAATAAAACAAATCACCTCCGCTGCTACAGTAATTGTAGAAATTTTTTGTATAAAATTTCTACTTTAAACAAAGATTAAAAAAAACACGAGTTGTTAAAATAAAAAACCAAACAATCAACTTACCGACGAAAACACGTGTTTGCTGCTACAGTAATTGTATAAAATGAGATTTTGTATCGGTTTTTAAGAAATTTCTAATTCAAACAGCCTTGTACAGTGCGAATTAAAAAACCAAATAAATAAATAAACGACCGAAAAAAGTTAAAATTAACTCGGGAGAAAGTGTTGAACAATGCGGTCAAAAACTTTTCACCGTCTGCAGTTAATGGAGCCTAAATTATAATTAATATTAATATGTTGAACTTCTTTTTTTATTCGTGACCAATAAAAGTTCTAATTGAAATATTACATCAGTTAAACGTAAAGAGTACAATTTATTTTACGCGGAAGCAATCTGTATGATTAAACCAGCGACGTTTTTTGCATTTAATAAAATTATTCTGGTTTGCCGTTTCTTTTTATTTACTGATTTCGATTAATTAATCGTTAGATAAATGCTGCAGCATTGTAAACGGACGTGTCACGTAATCATTATGTGTAACGATAGGAGAATAAGTTTAATTTTCACTAGTAGGAATTTATCGGTAATCGCGAATCTTAAAACAAAACATGAATGGCTTCGCTCGTTAATTAAACAAGATCTCATTTTGCATTTTAAATCAGCGACCACGAATATTCCCTTCTTTTTTTTTTTTTTTTTTCTCTCTATAACACGTAGAAAGTAAGCGTGACGGTAGTACATGCGTTAGTAGCGTGCTAAGCATGATCTTGATTTGTACTTTGCATTTTGTATATACTTTGGACGAGGTTTAATCTTTTGTAATTGAAATAAGCAATTTTTTTTTGCAAATGTAAAAATGCAGCTAAAAAAATAACAAAAAGTTCACGCGAACTACTATTAAAAACATCCGAATATTTCACAGTCTGCACACCGGGATGAAATACACGCAACAAATAAAACGGAAAATAAGCTGTGATCGTCGGTTTATTCATTCCCACTTTATTATTTTTTTTTATTTTTTTTTATTTCTCTATTTTATAATACTACACCGTGTTAAGATTTCGAGAACATTATCGCCCACCTGCGGCTTTCTCCAAAAATTTTTAGTATCATTGAATGCCGTGAAAGAGTTTTGATTTCCTCCTTTATTCTTTTCTGGCCTACTCAGAATGCACGATATAAACTTGTAAGTTACATTTGAACAAACTCACAGAGTATTTATCGATCTGAAAATTTTTTCTCTTCTTTTCTACTGTCCGGTTTTGTCTTGTTCCGTATCCCCCCCCCCCGGTTTTTGCCAAATATATTCATTTTATTTAATTATTTATCTACACGTTTTTCGTTAAATAAATTATAATAAGGTTTGGGTGGAAGAGTTTCGCGTGGGCCATTTAAAAAATTAGACAATGAACTTTTTAATATTACGAAAAACTATTCAAAAAAATACGCTAAAATGACATTATCGATACCATCCCGATAAAAGCGCACTACGCGATATTATTCGTAAAAAATAAACAAAAAAAAAAAAGAAAGAAAAGTTCTCGGTAATTAAAAGGTGCGCATTATCTATCCATATTGTTAATGTTATTCACCAAAAAAAAAAAAAAAAAACCCGTCGGGAAAACGTTTTTGAGAAAATCGGAAATATTTCTGCGCCATGAAAATCATTTTCCGGAAACGGTGAATCACCCTCTGTTTCGTAGGAAGATATTTTCTTTTCCATACAATTGAGAGAGCCACCTCACAAGAGTGCGCTTACAGTGTAAAAATGACAGTTTCCGAGAAACTGGTCTGATGCGGTGGTTGTTCCCACTGTGCTGTTGTCGAATTCGGAGTTCACGTAAAAGCCAAATAAAAATCTTCTAAAATAACCCTTTTTGTTGTCCGACGCGCTATCTTGTTGTTCGGTGTAATTTTCCATTGCTATTGTTCTACCGCGATCGGACTTGTTCGCTGCCTTCCAGAACGAAACGGAATATAATAATAAAAGCAATAAAAAATAAATAAGTAAAAATAATTAAAGCGCTGAAAAATAGAGAAGCACGGATCGTTGACCACGGACAAGATGTGGCGAGACTCCGTAACAAAGATATCGCTGTGTGTGTGTGTGTGTGTAACGGTGCACGTTTTGTGTTTCTTCGAAATTTTTCCTTAACCGACTTTTAACATCCGTCGCCGGAAGTCTATAATGCGGCAACACCCACCACAATAGAATTCGCCGCCGCTGTTTTACGCTTATCGATCCACTTAATTAGCCCCTTAGCTGAATTTTCAGTTCTTCTTCCTCTTATTTATATTATCTCATTTTATTACCTTCCTACTGTCGTTTATTAATTATTAATGGCGTCAAAAACAACTTCTACTCTACATCGCTGAAAAACCGGCCGATATTTCATTTCAATTTTATTCGAATCTCTTTTTCGCTTTTTTGTTATTTTCATTATTTTCATTTGTTGTTCATCTTCGACATTTTACTGCTAACTGCGCTGCTTCGTAAGAACGTCAAACGATGAAAGCTTTTTTCGGTAATCTGATCTTCTAGCAACGTTCTCCTCAGGGGAAATAGTTGAATCAGAATCGCGCTCCGCTAATAACAGAAATTCTGCTTCATTCTTTCGATTCTTGACGGATTCAGAGCAACATTATCGCTAAGCTAATACGCTGTTAGCGATAAGAGTAGGTTAGTTCTTTTCTAATCGCTGCGTTTATCGTATATTATGGTTACTTTTTTTTCTTTTTTTTCTTTTTTTTTTTTTTGGTACTCTCTTAACACTTTTTCGTTCTCTCTCTTTATTGTGTCGGACTTGTCAGCAGCGGACGATTACCCCCACTTAAAAGGAAAAACGTACAACGAACGGAAAAGAGGTCGCTAGGAGAGTTATTATTCAGAGAAGAAGGAGATGGCCGGAACTACTGCGAAGGAAATAGCAATAGTCGATATTAGATCTGGCAGTCGGAAAGGAAATAAACGTGAGGGAGAAATAGGAGAAAAGTCGTGAAGGCTCCCACGTTTTGCTAATCATTTTACTGTCTGTTTAACGCGATCTCGAGTATATTAACGAATAAATTATTAAGCTGAATTATTTTAATTATTTCATAACGATTAGGAATTCGATTTAAAAAACTGATTAGTTCACACAGTTGCATTACATCTTGTGGCCAGTTCCGATTGCATCAATTTCTGTCTTTTTTCGCTCTTTCCGATCGGTTCTGTCTGATTAGTTAATTAAATAGTGTTTAAAAATCCCAACAATTTTCATACTGGAAACGTTAAATCGATGAACAAGCTCCTCTCCATCATACTTGTGTGCTATTAGTGTTTGCTGTCCGCATTCGCCCGAATTACAATCTTCCTTCCGACAAAATAAATAAAAATAAAATCGCATTTTTCTTTCTTTATTTGTTTTTTTAAACTACTTATATATATATATATATATATATATATATATATATATATATATATGTTTTTTACACCTTATTATTTCGAATACTCCTTTGAACGATGACGGTTAAACCTCGTATTTTGTAGACGGCGTAAATTCTCTCTTGTAATTGCCTCATTCGTTCGACGATCCTTGTATAGGGTCATTTGAGGCGACGTATCGGTGCGAATTCGTTATTATAGTAATGAACACGCGTTGAAATACTGAAATGTTGTCTGTGGTAGATGAAACTAGAATATCCGAGTACACAGTGGAAAATTTAAAACAAGTTAAAATATTCGCGATATTTTTTTTTTTTAAATTACAAAGAAACAAACAAGTAACAAAACATCTTTTCATTCAGTCGAACTGATAAATTCCCTTCGAGAGAGAAAATATTGAGCTAGGAAAAGGAAGTTCGCCCGCCTCAGATTCTAGAATTGATTTTTTGCGACTGGAGTGCATTTTTCTAAATAAAAGTTTCTTAAAAAAGATTACTTAGTAGGTTTCGGTTTTGTTTCTTAATTCTATTTGCCGTCTTCTTACATGACGCTTGCGAATATATGCTGTAAAATTGAAGTTCGAGCGTAATTTCGAAAATGCGAGATTTGTCGTGTTGGCGTAGGACAAATTCAAAAAATTAGAAACCAACTGCCGAGAATTTAGCACGGGAAAATGTGTATATCAGAACATACGCTTTACACCGTAGTCATTTATCAAAAGGTGAAATTCGTATTTCTGCAATCGCCGGAACAGAGAGAGCGCGCATACATATATTTTCGAAATTTGCGTACTAGTAAAATTTCCGTCGTCGTACGAGAAATTTATTTGAGGGGAGGATGTGTCGATATTGATTTGAAAAATTCGCCTACAACCGTCACGTTAAATGTCCCTGTACTCTGAAAAATTTACTTCCGTTGATTATGTCAATCGCTCCATGCCAATCGTAATAATGGTTTTCCAGCATCGCGTATCTCCGAGGAGGCGGTTTTACTTCGTATTGCTAAAAGTTCCGCAATATCATTTTCTCGACCGAAATTTTAGTACACCTACAAAATATTTATAGTCATTTTTAATTACGAATAAACCATAAAGGAGTAGACTTTTTCGCTCTTCTTAATTTCAGTTATCACAGTCCCTTCTTAGAGATTCTATTTTCGTAAAATGTCATTGAATTTACATTCTCATTTTCTGTTATCGGTCAACTATCAATTCTCTAAAGGCGGTGGTTCGCTGTTTTATATTCGGTGTTCGTTTTACGTGGAAAACTATCATTTCAGGCAAACAGCAGACGGAGAATCTAAAAAATTTACCAATTACGTATCGGTAGAGACTGAAAATCTATGTAAAAATACAAGTTTTTATCCGAAAGGCGCGATGGGTTTTAATGATAACAGTATTTTAATACAAACGTGCATTCGAGAAGAGTAGAACTCGGAGCTTGTTTTTTTTTTTTTTTTTTTTTCCTCTTTTAAAAAGTGCTAGTTAACGTACGCAACTTTGATTGGCAACGCGCGTTATACTTCCTCTTGAAATAATACAAAAATCAAATAGCCCTGTTCATGAATTAAAATTCAACGAAAAACGTTGAAAAGATGTTTATATTTATTTATATATATATATATATATATATATATATATATATTTACATATATTTATTTTTATATATTTATTTACATATATACATATACATATATATATATTTATATAAAGTAATATTATCCGTTCGGCTCTCTACCGTACCGCATTGTTAAGTCGTTTTACTAGGCGTACATGCAAATCTGACTAAAAAGTTTAATCGACTTTGAAAAATTAAGACGACTTTTTGTAATATTTAAAATTAATGAGAGTACGCTGTGCTAAATGATCACACGAGGCACAATAAATGCTATAAGACATTCCGGAGGGGTTCTTGCCTCGGTCTAACTCTTTTTTTAATATCTACACTATTAGGGTTGCTTCTCTTTCTTTCAGTTCCTTCTCTTTGTTCTTTGCTTATGATATCCTGCTTTTCTCTTCTTCCTTCAATATTAGATGTTTAATTCATCTCTTATTGCACTTCATTTCTTATTCTCAGTTCCCTTTCTAATTCTATTGTTTTTATACTTCACCTCACGATCCTGCGTTGATTAATCTATCCTTAAACAATACGCTTCTTCATCGTATTAGCTACTATCCTGGATTTTCCTTAACGGTCAACTGAAAAGCTTCTGAAAGCTCTCTATCCTCAACTGAACGGGAAGGCAATCCTTACATACTGATCTTGTACAAATCCGTTATTCATTCCACATTTGATTACTGTTCTGACTTGTTTTCATTTCCTCTAATCGCTTCTTCCCTAAATGCCCTTCAAGCGATTTGTTCTCCCTTCCTGATCATTTCTTGCTTTCGCTTCTTTTTTAAAAAATATCCCATCCTTTAATCTCATATCTCTATGTAAACAATTTCATCATACTAGATTTTGGTATCAGGTATTTAATCCTTTTACAGCGATGGTTCTCTTTATTCATCTTTGCAACCTCTAATCTTCCTTCCGTTTCTTAGTCCTACGAATTTTCTTCGTTTGCTTCTTCTGTTGTCATTTCTATTATTCGCCTGCGTTTTAACCATTCTCTATTATCTCTTTTTCCGGTTTCGATTTTCCTTTATTTCATCTCCAATTGTCCTCTACACTTAAATAAAGCAATGGTGTCTGTAATGCTAACCGCATCTTCTTTAAATATTCATCCCTTTCTGTCAAGGGTGTTGTGTTCTTTATTCTCATCTGCTAAAACTCGAGTTTCCTTCTCCGTATTGCGCATCTTTTATGTTTTACTTTTTCCGTCTCCTTCAGCTATTAGTTCCTTTATACTGTCAACATCTGTCCGAATCGAAATTTAACTGATAACTCGTTCCTTTTTGTTTTTAATTACAGTTCATTGGCTAACACGTGCCCCCTCAGGGGGGGGGCGAAAAACAACAAAACAACGGCAGATATTGTTATTGAAGGGAAGTGGCGATTTGAACGAGTTGAGGTGGTCTACTCTAGTTGTAGAAGATAGTTCTTGTCCTTCCATCGAAAACGAATAAAAGACTTTTACTTAGATTTCTTAGTTTTTTGGTTTGTGCTGCGTCATTTGTCTTCATATTTCGGTGTTTTTATAACGCTAAAGTGAAACCGTGTGGGGTATCTCCTTTCTTGGTTATGCATTCTGTAATGATTATACAAAGGACATGAATTATTTCCGTTGCATTTAGTCGAAAACCCATTTAACAAAGAACCTTTCTCATTATTACATTTGGAGAACGAAGTCGTCGGTGTTTTAGTATTCGAAAATTTTTACCGCATTGTTAGTGAAAATATTTTTATTCTCAAATTATATTTATGCACTTATTCGCGAAGTTAATTTCACAGTAAGCCTAAGGAATTGAGCAGTTTATTTCTTGTGCAGATCGGTTGCTTGATGAACTGAATGATTCGATTTCCATTCGAATAATAGTGATCACGTATGGTCAGTTATCAATCAGACAGTCTCAAGTCACCGTGTACACGTCTTACGATATGCCGTAACCATCATTTTTTTTTTTCCAAAACAATATTCTTACATTATTCTTTGTGTACTATTTTTTGTTTACTCATTGCACCTATCTGAAATTGTAATTGCTTCTACTGTTTAAATCCGTGTTATACTTCATCATTATTATATGTTAATATATAATCATTTTTATTGATTGTCACATAAAAAACAAAGAGTGCAAAGTAATTCTCAAGAATAATAGCTTAATTAATATATTAATATGTTGTTGTAATGTGACATTAGAAAAATTATTAAATTGAACAAATAAATAACAGGCGCCGACTTGTTTCGGAGTAATTACTGAAACATATCAGTGTGCGTTATTTAAAAAAAAAAAAATATATGCATTAATTTGTAAAGCTTCGTATTTAGTTCTGATTTTTAAAAAATTCGTAGCTATCATTAGTTTCGGAAACATGTCTTGTGCGTCTTGCTTTATAAATATTGCTTGTTTTTCTTGTTGCAGACGTAATAAAATTGTTTTTTTTTTTGGCTTTAAACTCAAATTCCATCTATCGTCTTAATAAAGTTTAATTAACTATTCTTTTAAAGAATCTGTAGCAAAGTAACTTCTATCAGTTTTTGGAACATTCGTAATATAAGGTCACGTAAATAATTAAATGTCTTCACCTTTACGAAAAAAAAAATAAATGACTGTAAATTTCTTTTTCGTCGTCGTCGTTGTTCGGTTCCGAGCGTCGAGATCTATCGTCTAATGTTATGTATGATTAGTCTTCAGGCTTCTCGAATTTTTCCGCCGCTCGCATCAAATCCTCGATTGATAAGCTCGTTCATTTCTTCATCTGGTCCACGTATCGGTTTGCAGCACGTCCTCTTCTCCTTTTCCCGTCCACTTTTTCTTGTATAATCAATTTTTCTATAGAGTTTCTTCTGATCACACGTCCAAAGAACCGTGCCACCTGTTTACGGATTAAAGGAAGTAAGCGTTCCTGTTCTCTAACATCAAATTCATTTAATACAGATGTGTTGGTTCTCTTCGCTGTCCATGGTATCCGTACTGTACGTCGGTAGCATGTCATTTCGAAACCTTCAATAATTCGTTTCTGGCAAGTGACGTTGATGGTCCATGACTCGGATCCGTAGGTGGCGACTGGAAACACCAGCATCCGGATCAAATGCAGTTTCGTATGTTTGCTTATTCCATGATCCTTCCATAACTTTTCTAAATTAGCTAGAACACTCTTAGCCATCCCTATTCTTCTTTTTATTTCATTTTCACACTGACCTCTTTGCGATATTTGGACTTCAAGATAGATTACCTGTGGCTGTAAATAGTCGAATAAAAATTGTATCTGATAAATTTTACATGGTCCTCGAATTTATTTTATATAATTTAATTTTTTAACATATCTTTCTCTACCTACGTTTGATATTTTTAAGCGCAATGCAAGAAAGTCCTTTACCCCGATTGTGTTAATATGGGTAAATTTATATATCACAGAACATAAAGAGTTAACGACAAGCAAAAGTGACGAAAGATGATTGCAATTAAAATATATGCGGAAATAGATAACTTTTTTTTCCTGTTTTTTGTTTGTGGTAATTTTTTATTATTAAAAAAAAATGGCGCGCATCTCTACGTTTCAACATCAAATTTCTGTAAAGTAAGCTTTTCTGCTTGGCCAAATTGCTTGATAGTTAACTGAAGCCGGACCAAAAAAAAAAAACCGTTTCTGCGCTAAACGAACAGTAAAATCAAAAATTGTACAGGGCTAGAATCGACGGAAGGAAATTTTTACTCCGAAACGAAGAAATTATATACAAGCCAAAAAAGAAGAGGTCAAAATAAATGCCGAGAATATTGTTTTTAGGACTTTGATTATTATATTTTTATAATAAATTAGAAATTACTTTTATGTTAATAAATACATCTCTAAAAGTACACTGGATTTTAATTATCGCGCAGTCACACGTATGTTTTTAACTATCGATTCAAAACGTTGTCTGATAAAACGGAAAGAAGCCTAAAAATTACTGACCCGCATTATTAACGTCGCGAAATTTATTAAATCCGACTGACATCATTCAAAGTGGACTTCCTATCTTCGTGTCATTTTTATTCTTCTGCGTATTGTACATGTGGGCACGCGTGGACGTTAATATGTCAACGGCCATTGTTGACGTCCGCTCAGACTCAGACGGGGTCCGTTAAACACGATTAAAAAACGAGTGTTTTCCAGCTTTCACTAATAATCGTAAACATTTACGCCAATGGGTCATAGTGTAAGTGAAAACACAAGGTATTTGTTAGTGAATGTTGACATTCTCTGCAGGTTGCCAACGTTTAGTAGTGAAAGTGGTTTTATCGCCTTGCTTCAAGTTCAATGTCCAGCTTTAACCGGAAACAGGCTCAGCAAATATGAAACATTCACTGAAATTCTACCTTTCAAGGTAACATGATATATTAAATATATACATATTACGCAAGATTATGTAAATCTCCAGTCGGATTATACGTATGAATCAATGGCGCTTTGATTAAAAATTATTACGCTACTTGTATTTATTTTATTATTACGGTGCAATTATTGATTATCTGTTTTTGTTCTCTGCTTTAATGGAATTTTTCTTCGTCGAAAGTTTATTTCCACTTCCGGAAATTAATCCCTTAAAATATCATTTCTCCCCTTTTTTCAGGTAGGCAAATAATCTGAAATCGTTAAAAAATGGTCACATTCACTGCGTTAACGATGTTCGTATGCTTGTAAACTTGTTAAACTATTAACGAATGAACTCTTTCATGTAATCTTTTTTTTTATACTTATACATATACATATATATATATATATATATATATCGCAACTGAATAAATTAGAAAATATCAGTTTTTAAGGATTATAAAATACGTTTCGATGTGTCGTAATAATGGTATAAATAATGTTATAAACTGGTTGTTATGGAATTTTTGGAGCGGTAATTATCTGTCGCACATGTGGTTTCGGGAATCTCTGAAAAACGACCTGTATATTTTAACATAATACTCATCATGTTCACCGGCTTGTTCGCGGTGTACTCCGGTACAACATCATGCCAATATTCTATTACCGGTTTTAATAATAAAATAATTTATTTCACCTTATTGTGCACCGTCTAAAACTTGCTGAACTTGTTTCGTTACATATTCATTATAAGAAAGTTTTTTGTTATATAAATGTACGTACGAGTTGTATTCGAATGTAATATATATATATATATATATTTTATCATCTGTTTTTAAACCTGTTCATAATTTTTATATATATATATGCAAATGGCGAGTTATGTATATTCGTTTGTGTGTGTGTGTTTTGATTCAGTTTAAATTTGCATCAGCCATGAATAATATGATAATTTTTGTTTTTGAGCATTTGAATATGCATAGAACAATGTACTCGGAATATGTTCGTTGCCCTGAGCTAAAAGGGGTTCCCTAAAATATATTAATAACTAAATTTAATCTCATTTAGCTTAGAGGTAAAATAATACAACAAATAGTAAAAAAAAAGGAATATTTTATTTATTTGTTTTTTTTAACGTTTTTTAGGTGGGGACATAATTTTTTTCATCAACATTTTCGGATCATTCTTTCTGCTGCTGTTTACATTTTTCTTTTTTACGGAAGATTAATGAAATAGTACATTTCACTGAAAATTGAATAAGGAAAATATCAGTCGAAAAGGGATTTGTAATATTATCAAAAAAGTAATAATAGTACTTTTTTTGTCAGTTTGTTAATTGAAAACCACCAACGGGTGCACAGTTCAATGAATTTCTGTTTTTTCCCGGGTTTGTTGATGAGATAATTATTTTAATTTTTTTTAATTTTTGAAGTTCTTGAAAAAATCGTAAAAATTGTCTAAGAATGAAACGGGAAAAATTCATCGTGCGTGAAATTATTTCTAAGAGCCCCATTTTCCTTTCAAAGTCGCCTGTGCTGATTTTCTTCAGTTCTTTGTGCAATGCGAAGGTTCGCCAACATATATCAGCTTTTGTTTATTTACGCTACGAATGTATTATTGTAAAACGGGAAGTACGTAAACCTGTAAAAATTGAAAGGTGAAATAATTACAGTTTATAAAAGAGCCGAAGGATCTGGGAAGGTGGAAAGCGGACGTCAGCGTAAATTTATCGGAATATTTCGAAATGATTATCGGACTAACGTCTAGCGAATGACGTTGGAAATTAGTCGTCGCTAGCAAACTGTTTTTTAATCTGAAAGAATTCCCTCGTCGGAAGATAGAAGAAAGCAAAATTATTAAAAATAGATTTCGACAAGTGCATTAAATAGCGCGCAATGAACGGCCGGCTGTAAGTCGTAAAACGGGAAATCAGTTTCAACCGCGATTATTTTTATTATTATTATTGTTCGCGTTTTATTTTTATCTTTTCCGATGATTCGAGAATATCGCTACGATTTATTCATTTGGTCCGTGGTGCGCGCTGGTTCGAGTTCCTCTGTTATCGGCGCACTCTATTCCACCGTCGTCTTTTCGGCTCGCACCTATGCGCCTGTTATTTTTTCGCGCGATCTGTCGATAATCTTGTTATGATAAAAAAAAATTACAAGTCGATGTTACGACTCGCCTCGATTGCGCATATTTCGATGTTACACGGACGTGCGTTCTGTTTGATGATACTGTTGTAGCATTATTCTCATTTGAAAAACACACCGTTATTATTATTTAGCCGCGCTTTTATCGAGCTGAACGCTAACGCGGTTTATTAGCAACTTTTGGCCGCATGCCCGAAATGTCTTTTCGCTCTTGCCAATAAATTTTCTTCAATTCTGAAAATTTCCCTGAGCGCTAGAGAATTTTTTCGGAATTTGTCTCGGCGCGCGTATGCGTCGTAAATTAAATTTAATCATTTCGCCGTTTTTTAAAGTTGCCGAGATTTGTTGCGATTTTTATACCTGCTCTGTCACGCGCCTTAATAATTATTCGCGCACGCGCCGCGGAAGGGCGGTGTTACCATGTTTCGGCGATGCTACGCTAAATTTCGTATTCGGCTCTGATCGCGTTGTAATTTATAATTTACATTGACCGCGGCGAATCGCTGGCAATGCGTTTTACGAAATTTATCTCTGTAAAACGGCCACTACCCACGTGTACAGAGAAAAAACTGGTGAATTAGAACATTTTTTTACATCAAATATCACGCGATTAATAAAACCGAATACTTTTTCAATATTATTATGAAAAATTGTTTCTAAAATCGACGCGATCGGAAATTAATAACTTTTTGGAGGAAGTGAACTTAACTTTCATCTCCTATGAAAAATGCCTTACTTTTCATAACTTTTTCGGTTTCCGTTTTTTTCTTTCTTTTCTTTAATTAAAATTTCCTCATCAAACGTCTCTCTAGTATTTATTTCTGATGTTTCCACGTTTAGATTAGTTCGTTGAAATTTATTTCCCGTTTCTATTAAAATTTCATTCCATTTTTTTTTCCTCCCCCCTAAAACTGCTAATTAATAATTTTTTTCATATAAGAATAAACGCGTTTTTTTTTTCTCTTTTTTCCCTTATTGTTGTAGTTTATAGCTATGGTGTTCCTAAAAATAGAGTTATTACTGTTGAGTTAGGTGAAACCTTGCATAGAAATAACATAGTACATTGACAAATCGTCTTGTAAATATTACAGTTGTGTGAAAAACTCACGGTTTTTATGAAATTTATTTACTCAAAGTTCTTCTAGATGTAAATTACTGTGCGTAATCGAAAATCGAAATCAAAACTTTTACGATATATTTCCGGAGAATTCAACAAAAAAATAAAAAAATTGTGTAAACACGAAACAGAATTTTGTTTTGCGCTTTAATAAATTATTATGCTATTCACATATTAATGCGAAAAATCGCTGCCCCGTAGGTTCCGAATAATTTAAGGAGACGGAAAGAAATTATTTCGTAAAAATTAACTCCACAATATGAAGTTTAACGTATAGAGTACCATTCTATTATCCGGGTTGATGCAAAAAATGTGCAAAATCTGACATAAAAGAAAATCAGTAAATTAAAAAAAAAAAAAGCAATTTTTGTAAGTTTCGTGTTTGTCTAAGTAGATGCACTTCGGCAAACCCACAATTTTTTGCGATACATTTATATGTCGTCACGATAGCCTAATTACTAGAGCACTTGGCTTCCGTTACGGAGTTCAGCCCCAGGCAACGGCAAGAATTATTACAAAAATGATTACGAAATAGTTAAATAATCGCTAACAGTCAATGACAATCATGTATACCGTCATATGCGCGCTAGTTGACGTATAGTAGGCAGACACACACTTGGGAACTGCATTTGTATCGCGATAAATCAAACAATCACTTTCGAGCGTATTCTTGCATCTAGACTAGAGCGTCGCATATTAACTATTTCCATGAAAACCTGGCAGCAGGTATAAAATGCACGTCTCAATTTGCCCGGCCAGCACGGGAGATTAGGCCAAAGGAATGTGTCTACATCTAGCAATTGATCGAAATAAGTATAACGTGATATATATATATATATATATATATATATATATATATCGCTAATTAAATACAATAACGTCATAACTCAAAAAATAGCGAATTTGAGTTATGTGTATAGTTGGAATGCATTTTATGAGTACAATTAGAGGTTAGAACGCTATATTTGTGAGTAAGAAATTCGACAAAATAAGCATTGCTTTTGGAATGGGTACATCGTTCAAATTATAGTAAATGTAAATATTAATTTGCATTTCCTGCGAAATAGCGTTTTTTGAGTTGTGACGTTATTGTATTTAATAAGCGATATGTATATGCGTATAATGAAAAAGTTACTCATATAAGTTTCCGCTCCAAGGGATAATTTTCCGAGACAGATTTGAAGAAAAAAAAGAAACAGATGTGCAATCAGCTAATGATAAATATTTTGGTTGAAAATGATAAGTTATAACTGAGTTTAAATTAATTTTCTCCTCTAAGATTTGTGTTAATTACACCGGAAAATTTTATCGCGTCGTAAAATTCGTATGCAATTTTTATATTTCTACGGGGTGTTTCGCACGAAAAAATATTTTAATCAATATCGGATCAAAGTTTTTATCGATTTCTCTGATAATTTGAAAAAAGATAACGTTGAGCAGTTTAAGTTATTCTTTGTAGAGTGCTATCATTCCCTAGCAGTTATATTTTCATCGGCGGCAGTTGTTTCCGGGGGAAAAAATGTAAAAATGTCATCTACCTCTTGAAACGGAAATTAAATTAATAATGCAAACATTTTGTAGATCAAGTGCGGATAATACTTTTGGAAGTGATTATTTTTTATCGAAGTTTGTTACAAACATTATTTCGAGAAATAACACATTTTATGAAATAATAATATTAATATATTTTAAAAATTTATGCTCACGTGTTTCGAAGCAATAGCTTCATGATCACAGCATTATATTAACGTTAAATTTTTAAAAATGACAAAAGAACAAAATATACCGATATTTGAATAGGTCGATTAATAATTTTTTCAATCAAGACTCGCCTCCGAATAGGGCTGGGCTGAAACATTGCAGATAATTCGCCAGAGTAGGTTCAAAAAACTGCGAAACGCTATAATTCCATATTCTATAGTGCCCTTCCCTGAAAAGCTAAGCGGAGCTTTTTGTCTCATACTTCTGGGAATTGGAAAATTTTAAACATGCATCTGATCAAAGGCAACGTTTCACTTGTTAATACACTTCCAATTTATATAACAATCGTCAACTATTCTCAGATTAATCGCTGTTGCGTAGCATCGTTTACTAGTCTGAAACAACAAAGGATTGCTTTTCTTTTTTTTTTTTATCTTTCTATTATTTGGAAAAGTCTTTCTGAACAGTTTCTCCTGTCTGCTTCGTTCGCTTATGCTTGCTCCGTTTGTATTAAACAAATTCTGTTTAATTATATTATTATAATTTTCTCTCCGTTATGTAAAAAGTTTTACCGAACTTAGTTTTTTTCCTTTATAATAAACGGGACGCAAAGTCCAATAACGAAAAAGCAGAAAGAAATCGTTAAAAATGTTTAAAGACGTTCCACGTTAATAAAAAAAAAAAAAAAAATCTATATTAATCGCGAGCGAAAAGTAGAACGTTTAACTGAAGAAAAACGTATCTGACGAAAGTAGAAGAACAGCTGACAGATCAATTTTAAAATACTTCGTTTCAGCGACCTGTATCATTGTGTATGCTTGTTGAATCTTCAACTATAGCCGATCGAATTTAGAGATAATACGGCACCGAAGAGATAAATATTTGGATAAAATATATCGGAATTTACACGTTGATCCATGTGCATTCGCTTCCGTCAATTCCGGAAACGTCGATATCGAAGATGGAAGTCGATGTTGTATGGCCTCTCGAAGCTTTCGCGTTTCTAAAATCCCATAAACCCCAGTTCGACCATATTTAGATTAATGACGGCGATGAAATCACACACGTTCCGGCCGGGACAATTAAACGAAATGATGAGCTAATACAAATATTGCGGTCAATTATAAATCAAAACTTGTATGCTCAAAAGTTTTGGCTAATTCGCAGCAAATATGAATACAGCGTGGAAATGATTGAAATAATTAACCTATCGGTCCATACATTTACCATTTCGGAGGGGTGTAGTTGGGGGCAAAACTCCGTAGCTTTTTATATATATATATAAAATATACGTGTATGTGCGGCACTGGTTTATTAGTTTTTTAACGTTACTACAAAAGGGAAAGAAGCATATTTTTGTAGGAGCTGTACGTGTTGTTGATCAAATAATGGACTGCAGCTTGAAGAGACAAACCATGCAGCTAGCAATGTGTAGAGAACGGCGATCATGGCCGAGGTTCAGAATGCAACATAGTTGCTGAGACTGAAGTCAAAGTGGCGTCGGCTAGTTTTTTATTGTTATTACCATTACGGCACAGTTTACCCATGACTGTTTCCCTCCGTATTACAATTGGCATGCCCTCGTTAAATTATTATACCGTAACGCTGTACGTAGAGCGCGCATCTGCGACTTGCCCAAGTGGCTGTGAAAGACGATCGGGCTTCGCCTTAACTTTGGTTTATTGCTAATAGCGCTAGAACCGAGCCAGCCACGGACACTTGCTGCATAATTATCGATTTACACGGTTAATACGAACGAATTAAATCGTTCAACGGGACAACAACTGAACAGCAGGTGACACACTACGTGCAACTTTCACGCCAATTATTTCGATTTCCAGAACTGATGTCGGGCAATTCGCAAACGTTCGCTGCTAGTCTGTTTTTTGTTTTTTTTCTATATGCAACGCGGCCAGCGGGAATGGTCACGGTTGATTCAAAGTGCTCTTTTCAGCGTTTAAATGTTAAATTCTGAATCGGCCCGGTCAAGATACTACGCCCATTAACGAGATTGTTAGATTATCTCGTAGTTCATAGTTATTTCATTTTGAACTTGCAAACGCGAACGTGAAATTTGGAGACACCGCTCGCGTTTTTCGGTCGCTAATTATCGTTAATTTCCTATTAATTTCTCCCGGTAAATGGAGCAACGGGCGGTACCGAGTATTAATTTTTCTCTTTCATTATCCACAACTTGCTAACCGGAAGCGCCGGGGGAGGGATAAATAAACGAGTAACTTGTTTGTAATAATAACCGCGTAGCACTCTAATTAGTTGTAATTTTGTGAGCGTCGCTTAAAACTTTGATGCGCGTATTTACGCAAGATAGCGCCTAATATTGTGAACGATCTGCCGTCTTACAACGATAATTAACATTATTGTGTTGAAATTACGTTTCGTTGTTAATAATTACAAATTGCCGATAATTACACTAAGGTACTCCGTTTTTCTTAAATTAATTGGCGCGCAAGGAGATATAGATCGACCGCCGCCCGCTCAGTAATGAATATCAAAAATATCGTTACATAACATTCGCCGAAGTGTGTACCCCGGCTATTACGGGATTAGCCGGGTTCGCGAACGTCATATTTTATATTCATCTTTATAATATGCCGATATACATCGTACATTACATGAAGCAATCTCGAACTTCGGAGATGGTTTAATTTTCTTTCCTTTTTTAACATCGCTTTTAATCATCGACACACACGTACATTAATAAATATTATTAGACGATAGTTAATAAATGTGCACCATGACAATTCTGCGTGCGTTGGTTTTTCACGATCACGATTGGTGTTGGCGGCCGGTAATCTCATTTTTTTCTCGGGAAAAATTGTACACACATTTTATTCGACAGTCTGTTGAGTTAGCAAAAAAAAAACCAAAAAAAAAAACCCCGCTTTGGAAACATCAATTGAAGAATATGTGCGCCTAACTTTTTAGTATATGGAATTTTTCGTGTACCTTTCGGGTAATTAAAACTCTTAATATCAGTTCGCTGAAAACTTGTCCCGTCTAAGTGTTCAGTAGCGTATAGCATAGAACAACAGATTTTAGCTGCCACGAAATAAAATAGTGATAGACCCGGGGGTTTTCCTCGGCGGGGTAGCGGAACCTCTTGCGATATATCTATATACATATATCTATATCTATATATGTAATATAGTAATCGTTGAATAGGCTGGAGAGAAAGTTCACTCTTTTGTCTACTTTCAGTATTCAAAGTTAACTAAAAGAAGAGTACATGAGTGCACAAGAGAATACAAAATAGTACGAAGTGCGTACTTAAATGTACTTCAGTGGCAACGCTGTTGCAATCTGCTAGCGGCAACGTTGTGTAAACAACGCTACGATATTAGTATCGAACATCTTTTGGCGATTATAGGAAGCGCGCGATTTATTATAGTTTCGATACGACAAACTCGATCTCCTAACGGTGTGCTACGAGGCTGACCACAAATGGAGAGCACCGTGTGCCGTTTTCGATATTTCGGCGAGTTACGAGAGAATTTCAGTGTGCATTGACAAAATATCGATCTGATTTAGCTAAATCGAAACGAAACACGAATATGCGACAATATGCAGCGGTTATTGTTTGCGGAGGACCTGTAAGTGTTTCGCAATTGAGTAATGCCGCGAAACTATCGAGCTGTACTGTGACGTGACAGATTGGACAAGAGTTTGTATTATTTCGCGAGTGCCGTAAATCTCTCTAGTGCGCACCGTCGTAGTATTAGGTGGAGTAGCGTGTGATCGTTCTCGATTATTTCGAAGGTTCATCGGCTAATCCGCTGTCGTCAGGGCACGCGCGCTAATTGGCAACATCTTACGGTCGCCTCCTCCCGGTTGATTTACCCGGTTAGACTGGCGATGATGTATGACCGATAGGACACTAAATAAACACCGTTCGACATGGTCGCCCTTCTCGGACCTTTAGAAAAATGGTCGAAATTCACTTGCTGCCTGCCGTTGTTGTTTATTTATCGTTCGCAGGCTGCCGGTTAGCGCCTTCAACGGTCTTAAAAGCTGACTGATTTACACGCTAGCCGAAATTTCCGAATGTGTGCTCCATTTCCTAATTACCGGCTTAACTCGTGCAATTTATTGTTTTCACTCGTCAACAACGCGCGTTCAGAACTACAACACACAGCGTGTGTCTCCCGATCACGGAGGCATATCACTAGAATCAGCGAGAATATTTTACGCGAATTTTTCTGCGAAAGACAATCCATAAAGAACGCTAGGAATGTTGGAAGGACGTGTGCTATATTGATATTGATATATTGATCTATTTCTGATAATTGAAAATTAACATAAACGATAAAAAAAATTATCAATTTTCAGAAACGCGTAGATTATTCAAAATAGTTTTAACATTCCGAAACACATCGCTGCAAGATTGTAAAGTTTATCTAATCTATACACGCGTTTCTGGAAATCGATATTTCGTCATTGTGTTACCGAAATTATTGTTGTTTATCATTCACTGCGAGAAGAGGTATTTATATAGCCTAGCAGAATGAAGTAGTTAACGGACGGCGATTAATACGACCGAGTTTATTGCAAAGGGTATTTTTAAAAGTATATCAAAAAAAAATAAATAAAAAAAAAATTAATTTTTTTTTACTGATGCTTACGAAAATAATGTGTAATTGAAATTAAAACTAACAAGTCTCGAGTTACAAACGACGTGCTCTTTTTCGCAACCGAAATCTATCATCCGCACGTGTATCTAAACCACTCGAATTTTACTACTGCAGGGCGCGGTGTAAAAGTGATTTTAAAAGTGAGATTTAGACCGGATCTGGGTCGGCACAGATGGGGGGGGGTGTGTGTGAAGAAAGCCTATTAACTGACAAATATTTACTTCAACAACCAGTTTCCGATATTTCACCGTAGTGTATTACTGTTGTATGTGTTGTGTAATGTGATTTATAGGCTGGAATGTTCAATTTATTATTTACACTCTTTTTTTATTTTTTATTTCGGTTCTGCTATATGCAATGAGCACGATCTTGCTTGCATGGCATTACCGTGCACTGCTACTTACGAAGAAATACTCCATCTGTCGTGGAACGTTAGCAGCGAAACGTGTCTAATTCGACCAATGACAATAAAATATCGCCTTTTTCCATACATGGAGCTTAAGACAAATACTAAACCGCGCGTATCTTTTAATCATTGTCGTTTTGTCCAGCGGGCGACTAGGAGTGAGCGGGAATTGCGGCATTAGCCGTGTAGAATTTTTGAACACTTTGTATATAGCGACTTTGTTGGGCGATTCTTTAATATTCAATTGTCGGACGTTTTTTTTTTTTTTTCTTCTTTCTTTTATTATTTTTCTTGTTAATTCAGTCGCGCCTATAAAAATACGGCCCGTAGAAAAAAGAATAAAGAAAAAGCCAAATCTAATACGAGAAGGAGTACACATTTGTACTTTAAATTAGCAAGTTGCTCCGTTCGTCTGTATGTGTACATACATATATTTTTAATTAATATTCGCGAAAAACACGATACGCACTATTGGCGCCCGTTTTGATTTATTATTTCAGTTAATAATTGTGTCGTTATCCGTTTTTTACAGGTGGCTACTCGACCGTACATCGGAACGCCTTGCTCGAATTCATCGGCAGCGGCGCACCCGGGAGATTTGACCAAGTTGTGCAACCACAAGAGGAAGTCAACGGAGAGTTGGCCATCTCCGTTTCAGGGAGGCCACAGTCAAAATCAAATTCAGGGCCACGACCAAAGTCAAGGTTCTTTCGTTACCAATTCCAATTGCTTGTCTTCGCCTAATATAGCTTACGATCCGCAGCCGCATCAGCAGCCGTTGCTTTCGCCGTCGCAGCCCCATCAAGCTCCATCACCACTTCCAAATTCCGCAATTGCTAGTCGTCAATTAAGTAACCACTGTAAATCGGCAGTCGTTAAAAATTATGCTTTCGGTAATGATTTACTCGTCTATATACTAATTTTTCGTTAATCACTTTGTTCGCCTTATTTTCAGGTCCGCACTCGCGTGAATTTCACGTGCTTTTCTTTAAAACTCAGCTGTTGCATTCTAAGTTAGTGTTCGCACATCTTAATGCATAGATAGTGCGCGACGGTAGTAAAAGATCTCGATCTCGGTGATGCTTGAAAATTATCGACCTGCGGTTCGATAATACACACTGTACTACGCACTCTCTTAAGAGAAAACTAAATTAGTGATGGACGATAGCGAATGATTTTAATCGATTGTCTCGATTGTTAAAATCTCTCGAATAACTGGATGCATAAAAAAAAAAAAAACAATCGAATGAAACCTTTCGATAATTCCCTCCATTGTTTCGATACATTTAACGATGCATCGAATACATTGGAAACACTATCGGAGCAAATCTCTCGATTGTATCAATTACCAGTTAAAGTAGAAATATCAGTTACGCGACCGGTGCAAGTGTGTCCTTTTAAGAAAGACGCATTATCTTTAACGACAATCAAGAACATTTTTGATGTGTGAACACAAACTAATTTTGTATTTTACTTATTTTGTTATTGTTTCAGTTACAGAATTGAAACATTTTTCAACTGCTTCTCGATTACCAGTTTTATAATTTATCGAGTTGTTAAAGAAACAACGGAAAAAAAAATAATAACTTTATGCGTAATGAATATTTTAAAAAATACTCAAGATGTAAATTTCACAATCGTAAAAAGGAGCAAGATATACTATTAAATTGTGCGTATATAGAAATTTATCAAAATTTACATTTGTTAACATTATTCAATATCGCATTTACAAGGTGTAATAATCTAAAGTAAAGTAAGATACCCTTGACAGAACGTCGAGGATTGTGAAGTTAAGCTTTCCATAATGGTACTTAAGGGCCTAATGGATCTAAGGAGAATACTGGGGCCAGTTCCTTTCTTTCGGCCACCTTTACCTTCCCAGATTTCTCTGGTAGCCAATTATTTCAGATTGGATATATACCTCGGAGCGACTTAGATCCGGAACGAGACAAGTCTCGATAACTTATAACACCTCTGGTTTGGTAGCCAAGCGCCTTAACCACTAAGCTACCGTGCTATCTTCTCTTCTTCTCGTGCCACCCGATTCGGGTATTGCTTTTAATCATCATGTATGGATTGGATTATCTGCTAAAATTGATTACGATCTTTTGCTATTCTGACTAGATCTTCTGTTTTCTTAATTCCGATCCATTTTTTTATATTATCTATCCAAGCGGTCTTTCTTCTTCACGGATTTCTTCTACCGTGCTATACTTTTATAATAATCTAGATTTTAAATTTGCCCGAATATATAACATTATATTACTTTAATTTTATTATTATTGTTCTATTGAATTTTTCATTCAAATACTATTTTACTTAATTTTAAAGTAAAAAATTACAAAATTTTTACTATATTTAATCTAAAACATAGAGTTGTTACTATCGTGTTAAACATATAATTTCAGTAAATGAAAATTTTCATATTTGTTTTTTAAAGTATAAAGTGCTTTAATGTAAATATTTCTCGCATGATTGAAGATTAAGTGGACAGACATCGGTAACTAATAGTTAATAACAAAAACTGTTTGTTTAACTCCATCTTTTTTAGAATAAAAAGTTTTGTAAATATTTAACGTTATGCATCGTAAAGTAAATGCTGCTGAGGAGTTATGTAGTAAATACGATTTTTTAATAAACAATTTAGGCTAAATGTAGGTCTATTCCACTAACTAAATGTTTCACGAATGCCTTAGGATCACTTTTCTATTTTTCTTCTCGTAATTCGTGTTTTAATTTTTGTTGTCTCTTTCTGCATAGTTTTAAACTTAATTTTTCTGATTCTTATGCAAGTAAACATTTAAACATACACTTCACTTAAACAATATTGTATTATTTATTACGAAATTAAGTGAAAGCAGCTAAATAATTCGTTTTCAATGAATTTAACATTAATCACGAAGTTATAGATAAAAATAAAACGGAAATAATGGCTTTAAAAATAGAACTAATATTTAAGCAACCGTTTCATAAATAAAACTATAACAATACGGATATAATAAAACATAGATTACAAGTCGTTTGCCAATAAAAATTTAGAACATATTTAAAAACCCTTTTCTCCTTCGATAGTGAATGGATATTAATTTTTGTTCCCTATTAAACTTATCAATCATCTCAAGAATTTCTTCATAGTGAAAAATTTTAAGCAAACAATGCAACAACAATTTTCATCTAGTGAAATAAAGCTTTTAAGTATAAGTGTCGGGTTGAATTTTTGTCATAAGAGAAATTTTTTATTTCACTACCTAAATTGAATATTATTTAGTTTACACGTTGCAAATTGTAATGAAATCGTATTTCCTAGTACTATTACATTTTATACTAATAAATAGAAGAATTTTTGTTTTTCATTGATCTTTGTAATTTTAATGTGATTACAAGAAATTACCTAAATTTTAACTTTAAAGGGCTATTCTCGAAATGGATACAGGTAACAAATAATAATCTGCACAAAACATAACACTTAAAAAAATCAATTACAGATATCACAAGATAAAGAAAGATAAAAGGCAAAAAAGTCAGCCTGTTCTATCGCAAAGGGTCCCAACTGGGTTACCATTTCCTGACTATATTACGAATGCATCGATCGTAATAAATAAACATTTGTCCGTTTTACTCCGCAGACGCTTGTTAATCGGACAAACTAGAGTAGAAAAATTAAACAATCGAAAACTATCGATACGATACCATCGACTGTTTCAAGAAATTCAGATTCGATAATAGACGCAATGTTTTTTTTTAACCGATGCCGATTATCTCGATAGTAAAAATATCTCGCTATCGCCCATCGTTAAACTAAATTACCGTTTCGACCTAGTCGATTAACCTCGGTTCTTTTGTCATTTCGAATTTAACAAATTACATCATTATGCCGCTACTGAGATTCAGCGGTTTTTCGATAGTTAATATAAATATCGCAGAACTACAAAAAAATAACGAATTACAGAAATACTAGAAAAAAAAATTTATATATCATATGTACCACTGAAATTTATCAATTGTCTATGCGTTAATAACACGTAAAAATGTATTGCTATTTATATCACTTGTTACGATTCATGTATCTCTGATTATGAGTTTTTTTTTCAATTTTAAAATTCTGAATGTGTTTTATTCTTTTTTTTTTTTTTTTTTTTTTTTTTTTAACATATACGAATAAAATAATTAAAAATAATCAAATAAATTAAAAATAAAGTAAAAAGTAAATGTAATATATCCTTGATAAGGTATCATGAATTGTGAAGTTAAGGTTCACAGTATACTAAGCCTAATGGATCTGATGAGAATACACTGGGATTGGTTCCTTTTTTTCGGCAAATTAAAAATAGCATAGTTGATTTTTAGGCACAGTGAGACAGATAGTGTCCGTAAGAGGTATATTGATCACCTGTTTCTTTGGCGAATACCATGTTGCGCCTGCAGTATAAATCATCCACGATAAAAATAGGTCAAATCCAATGATCTACGGTGCAATGTAAAAGGGTTAGGGAAAGAAAAGTAGTCCGGTGATTTTGTACAGCAGAGAAGAATCACCGATTAAGAGCTAGCAATCGAATTCAAAAGATGATGAACGTATACGAAATTATACTAGTCTATATCAATTAAATGCATCGCATTTAAACCGGTCCATTGTGAATACAGTTAATTGCCCGAAGCAGGTCGAAAGCGTTGCGATCCAACTATCGGACTAACGCCCAGTCAACAATTATTCATTATTTTATATTGATGTATTCGTGTTTAGTTGTTATCCAATTGTTTTTTTAGTAATCGAGCGATGTTGAAAGATTTTTTCTAAAGTAGAAAAAAAAATGAAATGACTTTGAAAATTATTTACAGAGTAATAATAATAATAATAATAATAAATATAAATGAGAAATAAAACAGGTGATCGACTGTTCATAAGAGGCATGCAGTTATGTAATGTGTTGGTAAAAATATTTTTTTTTCTGTTTTCATTAAATCGCTTTTTCTAATTTTGATTAAAGTGTATAACGTGTGGATGCTGTTTTATTTAATTCCGCTTCATTCTGTTGCAATGTTGATGGTAAACGAAATGACTGTTCAGAGAGAGAGCTGGGTAAAAGTGTAGTTGTATACTTTTCAACATTCGCAGAGTTTTAAAATAACAACAAAAAAAAGGCACTAAAATATGAAACATAAATATTAGTTTAGGCTTAATTTTTTTAAAAAAAATAAAAAAAAAATACACCGAAATTAATTCGGCCAGATATATAAATTGAATACAAGTTGAAAGACTTATTCTCACCGGGCCAAATCTTAATAAATCCACCAACTACTTGAGGAAAGTGGCGTGACTATGAACGACACGGTGAATAACCGGTTGTTGAAGTCAGCGGGGTAAAGCTGCTTCTACGCAGATACATTTTAGATTGATTTGTATCGGAACTTACGTAGTGTAGATGCTTCTGATCGAGTTAAACGCGTCTGATTAACTTATTTGTTGTTTCGAATACGTAGCCGCTGTCGGTATCGTAAAAAACCGGCTTCCCATTACCTGTATGCGATTGGTGCGTATATTCGTCGCAGGAAAAACGGTTGAAGTTTTCCATCACCGGTGACTACGGGTATGATAAAAAAAATTCTATTTCAATAAATAAGCGCGTTACTATTTCAAAATGTTTCACCGAATACTTCGAAGCAATATGTTTCCTCGGTACAATCGTTAAGCACTTTAGGACTTGTCGATTTGAAAATGAAACTCTGCGAATAATCCTAGAAGCATACCTCGACCAATTTTGTATTAAAGTGCGTGGTAACTTATCGCTTATCGTAAACTCTCAAGACTCACTACGGACTCGAGTCGCTTTCAGATCTGCTAGCTTCAAGTGGAACCGAATAGCAGAGAATTCGGGACTAACAAAAGCGGATCTCAAGAGGAACTATGGCGCACCCCTCACGCGCGACAGGATATTGTGAAAAGCTCAATTGTACTATTTATCAAGAGCTCCGTGGGGCGACTATTCGGTTTACTTATTAACGACAAATCGTAAATTGAGAAGAAACAGCGAAAGCAAAAACGGAGCGACTAAGTCCGAACAACGTCTAGAAAGCTACGATAAATATATATATATATATATATAGGTGTGTGTGTGTGTGTGTGTGTGTGTGTGTGTGTGTGTGTGTATATATTATTTGATAGAACTAAAGGATGAAATCGTAAGGGGATGACAAATTTTATGACCGAATCAGTTTGGTTGCTTTCAGTTGATAAATAAGAAGGTGAACAATTGTAATGTGTTAATTACAATTAAACGTGGAATATAAATACGTAAACTAAAATCATAAATATCGGCAAACACGATGCGAGAGGGAATGTGAGTGCGCCTGAGAAATCCTTTTGTCGGTTACGGATAAACAGCCGATTTAAAAACGATTGCGGGACGAAGCGCGCGTCTCCTGTGGCGATTCAGAATGGGAAGAAGGAAAAGAGACCCGATCGAGAATTTTTGTCAAAGACAGTTTTGGTTTTTCTTCTAAAAGTCGGTCGTTCGTCGGAATCCGCAGTCTCGACTCATTAAGCCCCGATACCGAGGGTCTGCAGCGCGAAATAGTCAAATCACCGGTCAGAACGGCTATTTTCGTTGGTTGAATTATTACGCGAACGTACATAAATAGTCAACAGAAAAAAGAAAAGCGTAAATTTCGCCGTTAATGTCAATCTGAAAATGCAGCCTAATATCAAAAATATCGACCGCAGAGAAACCACCGACTTTCAACATTGATACGTACAATTTTGCTTTTATTTTACTTACGTTATTCATTGACCATTGTAATATTCGTCCATTATGATTGTAGACTTTCAGCGGTCGGCCGTTCAAGAAGTATCCGCTGCAGGAACTTATTGAAAATATTATTAAAAAAATTAACAATTAAATTAATAATAATATTAATAAATTAATATAAAAGTAATCTAAAACGAAAACGGCAACGTTTCATGTGGCATCCGTGTTGGAAATCTAAATTAAACGTATAACAAAACAAACAAGTATGTATTCACCTACATTTAAACGTATAACGTTTCGCTCGAGGAAGAAACAACAACAAACAAATAAAAACCATTTCTAAATTCTAGAATGTAGTCGGGAAAAGAATTTGTTTTACTACGAGTATTTCACGGGTTAAATGCAGACCGTGATTCTGTGCGGACGATTTTCATCGTGATGATTCTTTTGTGTCCTTTTTATTTTATCGCATACTCATTGTCGGCGCAGAATGGTAATTCGGTGGGCGCAGCATCGCCGCATCATCGCAGAGAGAAATTTATTGGTAATGACTAAGGGATTTCGAGAAAACGCCGCCCGCTGTTCGACAAGTTGCTGTCGAAGAAGATTTGATAGCGATCGCGCGGGCAAATTAAAATATTTAAATATATTCTCACGCTTGAAAGTGGTGACGTCAGCATTTCTGAAATAAGTCGGAAAACGCATAAAGTGCCGGTAATTAAGCGGTTTCTTATCATTTGTAGTGCGATAGTTGGCTTTTAATGCATTCGCATTGCGCATTCGCTCGCTCTCTGAACTTGGCGATCCTGCTGCAGACGTTGTTATCACGGTGTAGCATGGCGCTCGTACGGAACATGAATACTATATCTACATCAGCAGCGCGGCAGAATGTCTGCCGTTTGTTGTCGTCACTGTATAATATGCTAATGCGAGACAAATCCATCATCTTGCTAAGTCCGTGTCTTCGTCCGATAATAAGGAGCGTAATTTGGCTCCAGTTCGGCCCGTGTTCTTCTTCAGCTTACAAGTGGGTGGTCTTCGTCTGTCGTACGGAGGCTCCAGCGGTCATCGGCGGTTACGTCGACGAGTCTTGAATTTCGAACATAAAAGGAAGGTCCTTCTTTCGGAATTGTGCTTCGTATTTCCGAGTTGTTCCTCGCTGCACAGACTATTCGACGCTTTTGTTTTTCTTTTTTTTTTTGTCATTTTTACAGTCATTCTGTCGTACTTACGTCGGTGATCGTGTGTAAAGTGCGTTTATAATAAAGTACTCTCGTGTTTTTAAGCGCCTAATCTGACGTCGTGTTTGCAACTGAATAAAAGTTTCTATCTTTAAGTATTATTGATGTTTGAAGGAAGCCAAATTGGATAAACATTTCTGATTATTACGGAAAGGCGCAATAGTCGGAGGTACTAAAATTTCAGGTACGTAAAGTCTAATCAACACTGCGATAAGACGAAATGTCTTATTGCAAATGGAAAATCGAAATGACTACGATAACAGCGTTAATGAGCGAAGGTAATTGTTTGAGAAAGTGAGGCCACGAAAACGAAAATGGAGGAAAGAATTAGTAACTTTGACAAATTAACGTATCAAATGTTAACCTTCTTTTTTTTCCCTTTTTTTTTCTCTTTTGTAATTAATAAAAAAATGAATTCTAGCTGTAATTACACGCGTACGGTAAGCTCATATTAAAGCTATTAACTAATAATAATTGCGATAGAATGTATATTTTTAAAGGATGTAATTGTGGAAACAAACTCATAATATGAAGCAACTGTTAATGTACTAAGCTTGAAGTGCTTAATGAATTTTGTTCCAAGAAAATAGAATATAAGGTAACGTGAAATTAAAACATTATAAAAAGGTATATTAAAAGGTTATGATGTATACACATGCAGGTTCACATGAAAACTTACAGCTAACAGATAATAAAACGTGTATAATGTAAAGAAAATATACTCATTTCAAAAGCCTCTGTGCAGAAATTTGTTATAACAAAGAAACTTAATTTATGCTATAAGAGATTTGTATGAATTTTACCCCTACAGATTTTAATAATGAATATTTAATACTATTTTCTAGTAAAACTATTAATGTTCCTGTTTTATTCTATTTGAAACACAACTATCGTCGATCTTTGGCCATTTTTATTTATTTTTAATTTTTATTTTGTAATGTAAATGAAAATATTTCAATGAGAAATATATATATATTTTTTTGACTTACTCATGAACAAAGAATTCGGATTGGATTATTAACAAAAATAAAAAAGAAATAAAGCCCAATAAAAATACTATCTTTCATACTATTTCTAAGCTACCATTTTGAGCTAGAATTTTATAATTTCGTTTTATTTTCCACCCCTAAATATAAGACAAAAGTTAAATTAAAAATTGTAATAATTATGTATTTTTAAAACGTTTTTAAATTTCTATAAAGGTCGCTATTTGATTTTCTTTATGAAACTAGGGGTATTTCTCAAATCTGCTGCCTACCGTAGAAGATTTTACGTAATTATATAATCCCCTCTCCATGTCTTTCTAGATCCGCACTTGCTTATTTTTTACAGATATAAACTGAGTAACAGTAAAATGTAAAAAACGTGTGTTCTGATTGCTTTGCATGAAAGAGAAATTTTATATATATATATATAAAAAATAAAAAAATGAAAGAAAAACTTTAGAATAAGTTAGATTTAAAAATAAATCAATCGTTTCAATTAGTTATTATTTAAAATTTAAAAAAATCGTAACATATGATGTTATTACATTGGTAAAGCTAGCTTATGCGCATGCGGCCAGCCTCTCTTTGTCATTTTAAACTTTGGCTACCCCTTACTTATAGATTAAGCTATTTCGGGGCTTGGATATTAACCCAGCGCAAGTGAAATTTTTATATATATTTTCAACGATGAGATTCAAACTAGTTCCTACCCGAACGAAACGCCATTGACTAACCAGCGACACGGTACGGTAGGCTGGCTGATTAAGCCTTTAAACAAAGAGCACGAGATATTATTTTAAATAAATGACTATTCTCTAAGGGTGGTCTTCATATAAGCCCTCCCTCCCAGGGACTATTCTCTTTTGTTAATATTCTTTTGACATATTTTTATTTACCCTAATCTTTGATTACCACTAGTTTTGATCTGTCTGCGCTTGTCATCTTTTAGTTTCTTTAATGGCATAATAGAAATTTAGAAACGTAAAAATAGCAAAAAAATTATTGGATCAGGTCAAAAATAATTTAATAAAGAAGTGCTATATCAAATAATTATTTATATATATATATATATATATACATACACATACATATCCATATATATATTAAGTACTACGTCATTCGTAACCCGGGGTACGCTACATTTTATGTCCTATGATTATGTCCCGTTACTTTATATGAGATAATAAAGGTTAAATGCTGTGACGGTTGCTAAAATTTTTTAAAAATAAAAGACGGGTAAGAATGACGTAGTTAATTAAAAATGATTTTTCTCAAATAATTTTAAAAGAAAAAAAGTTTGTGGTCAACTTGTCCCTAGCGAAGCCCGAAGAGCAGAATTTTATATATACCTATATATATATTAATTTCAACGTAATTCTTAGGCCCCACCACCATTAGAAAAAATGTCCCAAAAAATATCTATTTTATGTAACGTTTATTATCTTTTAATTTTTCCCGACCTTTTATTTATATATATATATATATATATATATCAACGTAATTGTTAGCCCGGCCTCTATTATTAGATTTTGTAACGAAAGATGTCACATTTTATGTAACGAAAGTCATAGATAATGCATATCGTGCTGGAGACGATTAGATTGTTGCAATTGTTACTAATATCGGAAACCGAACTTGCCAGTTTTTTTCAGCGATTAAGACAGTTTCATGGTGTTTTGACGTTCTCGCAACAAATTTTCTTATTGCCATTCTGCAGATTTCACTTCGATCACTGTGTTCTGAGCTATTAAGTCTTTCTGATGACCCGTTTTGTTGTATTCATAGTGCAAATATCCCTTATCGGTTGAAACAAATCCTGTTTTATTTGATTCCTTCAGGGCTGCCACCACGGACTATACGGCTCCACGGAACCGTTACTAGTTTATATAAGGATTATTTTTATATTTATTTATTAATATTATTATCAATTTAATTGTTAATTTTTTTAATAATATTTTCAATAAGTTCCTGCAGCGGATACTTCTTGAACGGCCGACCGCTGAAAGTCTACAATCATAATGGACGAATATTACAATGGTCAATGAATAACGTAAGTAAAATAAAAGCAAAATTGTACGTATCAATTTTGAAAGTCGGTGGTTTCTCTGCGGTCGATATTTTTGATATTAGGCTGCATTTTCAGATTGACATTAACGGCGAAATTTACGCTTTTCTTTTTTCTGTTGACTATTTATGTACGTTCGCGTAATAATTCAACCAACGAAAATAGCCGTTCTGACCGGTGATTTGACTATTTCGCGCTGCAGACCCTCGGTATCGGGGCTTAATGAGTCGAGACTGCGGATTCCGACGAACGACCGACTTTTAGAAGAAAAACCAAAACTGTCTTTGACAAAAATTCTCGATCGGGTCTCTTTTCCTTCTTCCCATTCTGAATCGCCACAGGAGACGCGCGCTTCGTCCCGCAATCGTTTTTAAATCGGCTGTTTATCCGTAACCGACAAAAGGATTTCTCAGGCGCACTCACATTCTCTCTCACATCGTGTTTGCCGATATTTATGATTTTAGTTTTCATTAATGATTACGTCATTCTTAACTCTCGGGATAAACTACATTTTTGTCCCATGATTACGTCCTGTTACGTTATAAGGTTAAATGCTGTGTTGTGCAATTGATATGATTTTTTAAAAATAAAAACCGGGAAGAATGACGTAGTGAATTGAAAGCAATTTTTCTCGTAAGGATCTAAAATAATTACTCGTCTCTGGAAAACACGTTCTTTAAAGCAAATAGAAAAAAAAAAAAAAAGTTTAATAAAAGGAAGGCTCTTGTTTTTTCCTTTCTCCGTTTAATGCAACTTTTAAGATTTAGTAGATTTTTTATAGGGAGATTTGTTGGCGTTTATTTTAACCAAGTGTTAAGAAAATCAAGGTCGAATGAAGCTTGAAAAACCGAGTGTAAAATAGCGAAGAAAATTTACATCCTAAGGGAAATACACTTACTTAGCGGGTTTTTTGTTTTTTTTCCATAACGGGTTTTTAGAATTAAACCGTCATATACATTTACATTCAGTTTCACTTGAACTTCTCATCTGGGCGATTTCTTGTTCACCGCTCAAGTGTAACAGATAATTCGATATACGTGTATACTTTAAACTCAATCGAGCGGCTGCCGGCTCACTCGATGATATAGAGTGACAAGCAGTGTCTGAAATCACTGAAACCATTCGCGCAGGAAAAAGCCGGTAATTTAGCGGACTGAATAATCCGCGAGGAACCGATACAGATCTAAAATCGAATTAAATTGCTGATCCCCTTGTCCGCGCTGTAGGATATGTCGTAGAGAAAGCGATTATTCCGCGCGCGGGTAGCAGATAACACGGTTTTGTACTCCCCTCTGCCGTTTCTTGAAAATCAGATTGCAATTTCTTCTTTAGGAAATGAAGAAGCCGGCTGGATTACGATTTATCGAAAATTTCGTTTACCGACCAACGAGTAAATTGAAAGGAAATCTTGCAGGATAATACGCAGTTTAAGTCGGTAAGCATTCGCGACACTCCCCGCATTAGAAATAAACAAATCGCGTAGCCATCATTTTATGGGAATGCTCTTCCGTCTCTCTTTCTTAACGTTCGTCTTCGTACGGTCTGAGTTTTGCTTGGCACAACCGGATTTTAAAATTAGATCATTCCGATGAGTAACCTCTTCCGGACGGGGTTCGTAGCAGGCGATCGCGGCATGTGCGGTTGGTCGGACGAAAGAGTGAACCGAGAAATAATAACTCGGGGAGGGTCGTGAATATCGGCGAGCCCGTATACACGCACGCCATTATTGGGGTGTTGTTGACGGATGGAAAATGAGCAAGAGATGTAGCGGACGAGATAAACTGTACGGCAGTAAAGGAAACGGGTAAGAAAATTCGCGAAACGAGCTGCGGTGTGCGAAAGTGAATGAACACCCTTAAAAAATATCGCGGGCGATTTGTTAGTGGTCTAAGCGGCGGTAGTGAGGAAGGAACTAACTACCGCTAAAGTAAGGAAAAAACTAGCAGGGCATTTCTCCGGTTGGCTGATGGTAAAATGTGTTGTTTGCAAGAAGTTGGCTGGATTTTATGCTGGAACACAGATAGACGTCATTAGGATATGCCAGGCAAGAAAAACAGCCTTCTCCAGATACGCTATGTTTCGCTGGAAAAAAGTGAAAGAACGGAAGAGGCATTTTTCGAGGAAACAAAAATAAATATCTCTTTTTCGGACGAAAAAACTGAGAGCGATTTCGATTCTGCCATTTCCCTCTTTCTCCCACCGTCCGTGTTCATTCCGTCTGTCCATTTCTTCATTATTCTCTCCTCCCTCTCTCTCCCTCACTCACTTACTTTTTATTATTGCCAACTTTAAATTATTACTCTCGTAGCTTTTTTTATTTTCGTTGTTCTTTTTTGTCTTTTTCTTCAAGTGAAACCCGTTTTAAAAAATAATAGACGAGACACGTATCAAATTAAAAATGAGAGATTTTTGGAAATTTTTTGAGCAGGATGCTGTCGGGATTCTCTGTACTTTTTTTTCGATCCAATTTATATTTCACGCTTTATTAGATCAACGGCTACCGAAAAATTGCGGAAGAAAGTACAAAATGCGCAAAATTATTTAAGGTTTCTTTCTTTTTCTTACGTTATTTCCTTGACCCTAAATGTAGGAGCCATATAACGCACCATCTTAAATCAGTTGATTTGTAGAACTGAATTTTTACACTGCAACACTACAAATGAAATTATCGGCCTCCCCGCTATACCTTCTATTCCTACCCTTTAGCATTCCATTGCGAGCTATCAGAGAGGAATATTGTGCTGCCTGCGGGCATGTTATACAATTCCTATGGAGGAAAAAGAAGTTGCTAAATAAGAATCTGTGCAACGATGAATGTAACAAATTGAAATAATTTTATTTTCCTAAAGCCGACCAGTATTTCATGTAATTCATTGTTTATGAAATGACCGGCGGTTTGTAAGATCCGGCATTGCTTTGAATCTGTTGGTTATTTTCATTCTGTTTGCCGTTTCTTGTCGATTGCTCACCTATATAGAGCTTATGAAGCTAACAGGAACCATTTTTAAATGTTGAAAAATTTCGGTAGCCTATACCGAAAAGAAAAGTTCAAAAAAACGTTTTTCATTCCTTTATCCGCGAAAAATATTTTAATGAACTGATTAAGTACGCAAAAATTCACCGTCAATCAGATTTACGATGCTCTAAACCGGTAGTTTTTTTCACATTTTTCAGTTTTCGCTGTCAAGAACTAGTTTTATTTATTGTTAATAGTTTATACCGTTCCAGGTTTGAATCATTTATGTGTATCGTACCGTAGGCATGAGGTCATAGATTATCTGTATATTCTGAAAGTGAATATTACTAATTAGTATAAAATCTCATTAAAAACCGATGCTGTATACCTATATATATATATATATATATATATATATATTTATTTTTTATTTTTTTTCATACTGCGAGTCGCAGATGTGCGCAGACCTGAAATATGAGTGTGATAGTTTTACGGGTATCTCTATATTTGTCAGTTATTACGGTATATGTACGTGCAAAAATTGTTATTTGTTTGAATTGTTAGCGGAACAATTTGTGCATCAGATTTTAATGAAGAAACTTTTAGGGTTTTGTAACTAAATCACTTCTAAATAGAGCATTCATCTTTCTGAAAATAAATAATGGAGAATGGTCGTGTTTTAGCAATTAGAGTGCCCCCAGTGATCCGGTTATTTAAGACAGTAAACTGTTTGAGTGTAAGTTAATTCGTAATTGTCGTATATTGGTTATATTATATTTTTTGGTACGTTTGGTGATTTAACTTGTTTGTATAGTTTTGGCTCGTTTGAGTAAATAATTACCGCTCGGTTATGTGAGGTGTGTGTTACAAATGATGGCAGATAACAACCGGTATAACTGATTTTAGTAAAAGATTGCGAGGAAACTTTGCGAAAGCATCGAACCGAGTAGAACTAAGCGAAAGCAAAAGAATGTGTTGCCTTTGTGTAGACTGATTACAACAGTCGCTGTAGACTGAAACTAAAACTACAAATTTTTGAAGTATTCGGCTTAAACGTTTTTTGTTTTCATTTTCCCCCCGTTTACTTATTTGTCTTTTTTCGTATCTTACGCAGCCGTTTTGCAACACCTTCAACTTGTTTACATTTCAAATTACTCACTGAAACAAAGCACACTTCCGTTTTCTAATAGAGAGAAGTAAGTCTCCGGACTAAGGGAGAAGAGAAAAGATTTGAATATTATTCATTTTCACAAGTAACTGTGCTATCTCGTGCTTTATTTATCTCTTCCCTCCGTACAACATTAAGACAACTTACCGCAGTCTAAAACTTCCCTTGCCGGAGAAAAGGAAAAATGATCGGGTCGGCGCTGCGGAGGACTAAGGAATAGACTTTATTTAATCAAACAGAAGACGTGGGATGCGGATATAAAAGCGAAATTTTAAGCGGAAGTTGGTCGTTTGTCGCTGCTCGCGATGCTGCAGTTGTTACGAAGGGTGGCCGCTGAATTTAAACACGTTTAAGTAAATAGCATTAGCGGACGACTACGTTAAAACGTTTTCTTGCTCGTCTAAAGTAAATTCACTCGGTCGAATTAAAAATTAATGACATTCAATTAACTGCCGATAGACGTTAGAAAACGATTTTAATTTAATTCGCCACGCGTACGACTCTTTGAACGAATTATTTTATTTTTTGTCATTCGTTTTTCATTCGGAAATAATTAAAGCTGCTCATCCTTCCTCTCCACTACCGGTATCTAATGTCACATTCTAAGTTATACTCTCACTGGGAAGGTGTGCATGTCCGAAAGTATTTCCGTTCTGCGTTTTATGCTTTACACTGCCAGATAATACGATTTATTTGTATATACCTCTTCAATTGTGTCCTGTTCTTAATTATTTGGTTACCGTTACTATGTAATTTTTCTCGAGACTAGACGCTCCTAAACCAAAAATCCTTTAAAGCTGAATTCTGTATTGTTGCGTAATCCTTCCCTCCTTTTTGGTTATTAGTCTGTTGAAATTCATTTCACTTTGTATTTGTTTGAAAATCCCCCCGTAAATTTTGTTTCAGATCAATTATTCTGTCTACTCCGATTCTTTGTCCGTCATTTCATTTACTTTGATTCTGCAGCATGATGGGACCGATTTTAAGATAATTTCCGCCCGCTTGCTGTAAACTAAATATTCTTCTTCCTATAAGAAATTCGGAATTTAACATTTTCGTATTATTTCCGTGAGATAGTTTATGCAATCATCGTCATCATTCGGTTCCAGTCAGTTCTGACCGTTATGATTTGCTCTCTTCGCTGTTTCCGATCTTGAGCGTAAGCCATCGGTCCAACGAGTACGGCGAGAAAATACATTAAAATTAGTATTTTTTAGGCCGGTTAACTTTCTGGAATATTCCACGTATTTTAATATATCTAAACATTTCTGCAGTAAATAAGGTTCAGCCTATGTAAGACCGAGAACACATTGGAGAAATTTCGGACAGGATATTAGAATGCTGTAGCGCATATCTATTTTGGTCCCCGACCAGTAATTCGTCAATTTTGAGGATTTGATAGTTCTTAAAACGACGGTAGTTTAATGTTTGCTTCTCTCGGTGTTAAGCGGTTATAATTTAGAAATCGGAATTTTTGGTTTTAAATTCGAATTCAATTCGGTTTAAGAGCAACAAAACGATTCCTGGAAATACATGCAGTACGGTATCGATATTTTATTTTCTTATATACATATATCCTTAGTTCCGAATAATTATTCCTTGTATCGCGATTTAACCGGCTAATAGTATCTGTATATTAACTATTATTTTTCCGGTCAAATTTATCTGCGGAATATTTTAGAAGCTATTTAGCGACATGAGATAGCGAAGGACTCTGTTCTGTATTATTTGTAATTTTTTTATTCTTATATATGATCGTTTTAAAGTATTAGAGCAGCATATTCTAGGTGAGACCGTATACATTGTTAATAGTGAAGTTGGGCGTGCCCCTCTGTGCTTCCCGTTAAAGCTCTCAATAGGTTGATGCCTTTTTCACATGTTTCAAATACGTGTCGTAGTTCTCTTTTCCAAGATAATTTTGAGTCTATTTTTACTTCCAAGTATTTAGCTGAGTTTCTGGGAGCCGTCGATTTTATATTCTTATCAGCGGTAATTATCTTTCTGGACACTACGGTTCCTTGTGTTTTTCACTATATTCATGTTAGTTTGTTTCATACTTTTTCTATTCTATTCGTTGCCGTTGGACTTGTCGGTGAGTATATCACTAAATCATTTGCATATCGAATAACTTTGATAGTTCGATCTTTTCTCTACATCTTTTATGTGTAATGCCTATAAGCACGAGCTAAACAGGATCTCTTGAAGCATTTCCCTGATTTTCTGATCGGTTCTTCTTCCTACTAGCACTGTAATTTTATTTTTCTGTTACAGTATGCTTTAAGCATCTCTATGGTGGTTCCCAGGAATTTTGTTAAAGCCCATATTGCACTTTGGAATATGATTTCAAAACGATTAGCCCGCTATTCTAATTTGTATTTTACAATATTTTCCAGTAGTTTTACTCACGCATGAAAATCAGGATATCGATCTGTACAAATTGTGATAATTCTTGTTGTTCTCTGGTTTTAAAATTGGATATACGTAATATTTTTTCCCGGTAATATTTGGAAAATATCATCCTACATATAATGATTTATTAAAAAATCTTTCTAATATATATATATGTATATATTTTTTTTCTTCTACCAGCACCGTTCTAACAGCCCTATAAGATACTCGATCCACCGCAGTCGAGCAATTCTTCCGATGATTGAAACTTCTCATCAATTCGGGCCGTATAATTTCTTTATTTAGCCAATCTATGAATTTATCCGCCGCCTATAACAGAAATTTTTGATCTAAAGTCTGGTAACTAACCTGTTAACGTTTATCTTATTGCAATAACAGGGTTGCCACCCAACCAGGAAATTTCCGAAATACGCCGGGAATTTTTCGCAAAGCCTGAAAAAAAAAGTACCAAAAAAATAAACGATATTTTTAATAAGAAAAAAACCATTTAAAACGAAAAATGAATGTATTTTTTAATGTACTTTACTTTAACTAAAAATTACAAAATTTCGGTCGAATATTATTAATACGAGTAGTAAGAAAAAAAATTTCATTCTTCTTTTTGTACAATTCTCGTAATCAGAAAACCGCGAGGATCTGGAATAAACCGGGATTTTAATTATTGGATTTGAGGAGTAGCCATCATGAATAATTTTCCCGGGCTAATTTTTTTCTCTTCGATAAAGGTTTTTTTGCTTTAGTTTGCCGTCTTTGAAATTTAAATAATTTCCTCTAGTCGGACATAACTATCTTAAAAAATGTCATTGCTCTGTTACGGTCGGCATAGACTATAGTGATATAGTCGTTTTTGGTTTATTAGCGTGCTGGCGTTATTAATCGGATTTGGTGATCATTTTCGCTAGTGATCTTATATTGATACGCAGAATTTGCGCTATAAAATTACTCCGCATCAGCGTCGTCATTACGATTTAACAATATATTCGACTGATACTTTTCCCAGTCAATTCTCGGAAGATCTCCCACAGATCTGTTATGTTTTAGAGCTAAATCCTTACGAAATTTATATAAAACTGAAAGATGGTCTTTACCCATATGATCTATTTCGACGTTGTATTCTAATTTAGTAGCCAGGTTAGCATCGCACAAAACTAAATCTAAATTATTTTGTTTTCGGCGAAGATATCCCCGTGTTGTAGTATGATTCGAATTGACTATGAAAATCGAAGACTGATTTATTAATTTTAATAATTCGGAGCCTTTAGAATTCAATTTACCATGTCCCCGAACAGTATGGGTGACATTGAAGTCTCTCCCACGATTTTGAAAGGCTGATTAATCTGGGAGATTATGCTATGACCAGGCGGAGTGTATATCATCATTACAATCACATCAAGTCGTGATCTTTGTTGTAGCTTTAGAGTAATTACGCTAATTTGTATAATATCTTGTACACTGTTATTGTTATCAATTCTTTTTTGTTGAATCTTTAATGAAGATCGCGACTCCACCGACCGCCTCTTCTTCCCTTTCTATCGTATCTTACTATAATCAAGTACATCAGAATTGATGATGCTGTTTTAACCAGGTTTCGGATAACCCGCAGGTGCTATTTTTTTGCTTCTTCTTCCTAATATATATTAAGTATTCAGCTTAGCTACTGTAAGTGTTCCTACAATTCCACGGCACAATCTAGAAAAGTTTTGTAATAAATATAGGGTAATGTATGACGTTCCTGCTGGTTATTCTTATAGTTTAGTTCAGGTTATATAATAATTGATGTTTACTAATCTGCTACATAGTGAACACACTAGCTAACTTATTTCACTAACGTAATGACTTTATCTTGTTTTTAAGTCAGATCGTTTTATTACATTTAATTACCTAATTTACGTTTGTTTAACTTTTGTTTGAGTTTTGAGATTTTTGTATATATTTTTGGAGTTTTACTCCTACCGTTTGTTTTTTTTTTTTTTTTTTTTTTTTTTTGATTCACCAATTCCCTATTGTTGTTAAAATTTTTAATAGCGTTAGTACTACTACCACTAATGTAATGAGACTTATTTGTGCTGGTCTTATTATTATTGCCTCCGCTCAGAATTTTATTACTCTTTATATTATTTTTTTCTTCTTGTTTTCTACTATTGCCCGGGGGCTATTTTATTCCGATCCTTTTTCCCCTTGAGAAGGAAATATATGGATTAGTGAAATTCTCTTTTAGATTTTAACATATACAGAGGACTAAGGGGGCCGTATAGTACTCTTTTATATTACCCCTTATGCCGATGATTGAAATTTTGCAACTGTTAGTTTTATCTTCCCTATTAATATTCATGTGATATCCTTATTTAAATATTGCTGTTTTTTTGTTTTTTTTGAATAATCAGATGTTTCTTCGTATGTATTTTGGTTCGGAAAAGATGGAAGATCATTTTCGTTTTGAAGGCATGAGAAACGATTCGATTGTTTACGTGTTTTTTGTTTTTTTTTCCATTCGAGCTTATTAAAAATATTTTTCTTCCAAACATAGTGTGTGTGTATATGTGTATGTATCGGAAGAGCATTGGATACATCTTTAAAAACATTAAAAATATTGTTGAATCAATTGTACGTAAGGTTCGATCTCGAATCTGACCCTATTTATGTCAACATACACGTATTTAACAATATTTTGCTCCCAGAAATATCTGGATAGTTTTAGAAGGCATGAATAATTGTTTCTTTCTTGATGTATTCTTTTGCTTATATGAATTATGAACACGCCGTAATCAATTCTCTCTGTGATTTCTTTTTCTGTGACGTTTGTATCCACATCTTTGATGGCTACGGCTCTCGTTAGACAAAATGATGGAATATGTGCAATCATTTCATATTTTCAGACTGTCTTCCGAAACCAAACTATTAGCTACTCACCTAACATTCAGTAATAACTTTTCCTTCTTCAGCTTTTTTCATTTCTACGATATTGTCTAAATAATTAAATTTCCTTAAGATTTTTCTTTTTACAGACTTAATAATTTTGATTCTATGCTATGTGCTTGAACAATTACTGTAAAAGACTAGTGCTTTATCGAATCGTCATATGTTAAAATATATTTTTATGTGTTAATTATATTAAAATTACGGACACTGTTTTCGTTATCTTCCAGACAATATTTTCATTATTGTTATTAGTGACGTTTTCATTGTCGTTATTTGGCTTCCATTTCTACATCGTTATTATTACCGTTTAGTTTGTTATCGGACTAATTGAACATTCTTACGTCCGGTGCATCGTTATCCATCTCGACGCTCATCGTATACCCCATAAGTAGACGCTTTATGAGTATTAACTGTACTCATTTTTTTTCTCTCTTGTATTAAACTAGTATATACGGCGCGGTTAGTATATCATAATAATATAATATGGCGTACTATGTTCCTTCCGGGGATTAAACACGACATTACCAGAAACTCGTTGATCTTGGGCCAGTGCCCGTTGTTACATTATACATTGTCAGAAAAACTATTTTGTGTAAGCGCTTCAAAATATTGAGCACGATTTATGCAAAAAATTCGTTTCCGATGGAATTGGAATATTTATATTATATTGGATTAAATTTAGTTTCTTAATTACGTTGAAATCATTAAACGTCATCATGTTGAGCAATGTCCACACAGGTTAGAAGTGAAGATGATTTAAAGTAAAAAGAAAAAATAATATAGAAATTCCTTTATAAATGTTTTTAAGTGCGACTTAAATCGCTTCATATCGTAAATGTTAACATTTTTAGCGTCTACTTCGTTGATGATCGTCCCGAGTAACGCTAAAACATTTAGGAAGTACCATCTTATTTAGCTATGCTTTTACATATATATATATATATATATATATATATATATATCCGCAAATTATAGTTTCTTGAATTCTTATAGAATAAGTCCTTTTTAATTATGACAGTTTATAATCTTATAAGTACGATAAAAAAAAAAAAAAAAAAAAAAGTGGTTCCAGTTTAACAAAAACGTTACATTAAAATGTTACACGATTTTTCATCTGACCGTAGTCATTTTTTTACACTGCAAATTTTGTTAATTTGTGCGGAAAATTTTGTAGACTTTTCGTATAAAAAATCCCTCCCCCCCCATGTTTCAGCCGGTTTTCTTAGTATAAAAATTTTACATTATCTCTGATTTTCGCATTATCCGTTGATGTCTGAACAGTAAATATTTCTTTTCATTTAAACATGGCGGAGGAAATGTATAGGTGTGGGGGTGTTTCGTGGCGAGTGGTGTGGGATCTTTAGTCATCATTAATAGTACTATAACTGGCGATCTATATGTGGACATTTTAGGATACAATTTATGCCAAAGTGTTGAAAAATTGGCCATCTTGGAGTCATTTTACTTGTATCAAGACAATGATCCAAAACATACAGCATACAAAACTCGAGATTGGATTCTCTATGATTGCCCCCACATCCTTGCCACACCCCCACAGTCTCTGGATTGCAATCCCATAGAGAACCCAAGGGGGGACTACCTCGATAAGAGAATTTGTGAAAAGCCGATCTCCAGCTGTAATGAGTTAAAAGTCATCTAAAAGAGAAATGGCAGAAAATTCCCCTTGATTATCTACAAAAATTAGTTTGTTCAATGCCGCGCAGGTTGAAAATGGTTGTGGATGCTAAAGGTCGTCATACAAAGTATTAATTTTTCCAGGAGATATTCAGTTATTTGGAGAGCTTCTTTATTTTATTTTTTCGTTTGCCCGGATATTAATGTGGCGTTTAAAATTTGTAATTTTTGTGTTTTTTGTATCCTAAAATGTTTTTGCTTCTTCCTTTTTTTTTTTTTTTTGGGAATATATTAAGGAAATACTTATTTTTCTATATTCGTTATTTGTTTCAACAGTAAAACATTTTTTTCCATTGTTTTTGGCATATATTCATTGGGTACATGAATGCTCGGATATTATTGTGGCTCACTGTATATGCCGCGGCAGCAAAGTTAAACCCGGCGGTGCTCTAATATTGCAATTACAAAAAAAAAACATTGAAATAAAATTTTATTAAACGAAATGGTCCGGCAAATACGAAGAAGACAGTTTCAACCGCATTATAACGAATTACAGAAGTTTTTGTTAAACGTGTTTGGAAATACCTTTTAGAGTTGTGGACCGTTTGTTTTTCGGTTGCAAAGTTATATATGCTAATAAACTAAGACCATATATGTATGTATGTATTTTAACAAAGGGCGCTAACAAATTCGTTTTTATTTTTTTTCTGGTATTCCTCGAATTTATTTGAATAAAAAACGCGGGGCATATTATCGCGATTAGTCAGTGTCACTATCGTGACGGTCTCGCCGAAATCAGTTCCCCATCGCCCGTTTGTGTAGAAAATTACTCGGTAATTTGTGCGTCACCGTTATTCGTCAGTTACGAAATGTATCTTTACTCGCTTGCTTTTCGAATGTGACGTAATTCCTCTTCTTCTACATTTTATTTTACCTAGTCGTACGTTTTCCTTTTATTTAGCAGTTTCCGTATTACATTAATACTTTTCCGTCTTCTTTCTTTTTGTACAATTTCATTTCGGAGAACTCGACTCATTCGTCATTTCAGCTATTTTCGAGATATTTTCAAAACCAGAAAGTCTAGCAGTGTTGTGTAACGACAGGCCGGTGGAGGCCGCCATGTCCGTACAATGTAGCGGAGCTCGCATATGGCCCTAGTAGTCTACAATCGGTGTATCGGAGCAGAAATTTTTATTCCGCTTTATTCATCTTCAATTTAAAGATAATCGCGTTTTTGATGACCAGTTCATTAATAATTGAAGAGACTTTGCCGCATGGTCGGCAATCGGTTTTTCACGAAGCGTGACGAGCGCTATATTAGTCGTTTGTCTCGAGCCAACCGGATTTTACAAATTTGTCTCCTCGTCGGTGTGCTCCATCAACCGTTCAAATTTAGTACATCGTTGTTCGGGTGCAAATGTCAGGCTGTTAACTAATCACGGCAGACTGAAAAATTATCAACGTCATCTTAAAACTACTTCATTTTTATTTCGATTGCTGCCCTACCATCGTCCTATTTAATACACTCTATCCTATATAAGAGATATTGTCAAGGATTAAAACGAATAATGTAACACAATGATATGCTGCGATACAGAAGAGCCTGTGTATAGCGTCTAAAAAAAAAACAGAAAAACACGAAATCTAATGTATAATTAATTTTTTTATGTTGGTAATTTGTTCTCGTAAATAAAATTTGTCGACATATTTCGCATTATTGAAATTTCGGTAGCCAAGGAGAAATTGTCAGTTTTATAATGCATGCTTACAGAGGAATTCACTAAGTCGACTACGTCATTCTTCAAAAAAAAAAAATAAAAATGTATTTTTTTAATTACCCACGTGTGCATTACTTTCCGATAGTGAAAACATTAAAAGTGTTGGATTTCGTTTTTTCCCCATTGCGATCAAAAAAATATTCAAAAGCGATTGAATAATACGGTGAAAGAAAAAATTGAACCCAAAAAACCGGAACGGATTACGTAACAGGATTCATAAATAATGTAGAAACGTAACAGGAAATTCTTATTATCCGTTTCGTACATTAGTGTACAGAAAGTGGAGAATGCGCTTGCGTATTGATATAAATTTAAAATTACTAAATTTTGAAAGAAATTTGAAAATTTGATGCAATTATTTGAAGTAAAAGTAAAAAAGTACAATTTCGCGGACGAAAAAATAGTAACCAGTCGTACTTGGTTTTGGAAAAATCTATATATCGTGAAATTGAAACAAAAAGTATGCCTAAAAATAAAAAGTTAAAATTCTTAATTTTAATATAACAATAAAATAATCGAAGCCAAAGTTTTTGATAATGGAGATATAAAAAAGTGGCAATCTCTATTTAATCGGGTGATGAATAATTTTGAATTTTTATATGTAATCAGTCGTATTATAAGAAATTTCGACATAATTCTTTAACTTTTTTAAAAACTAATTTTTACAGTACGTATAAATCAGGTAAGAGTTGTTTTTTTTTTATTTATTTATTTATTTATTTATTATTATTACCTAGGACTTCATAATTTGTAGAAAACTAGACTCAATATTCAATTTTGAAGCGTATTCCCCCCATCAAGAGGTGCCTCAACTGCCATTTTTTCGGCAAGGGCGTTCAAAGAAAATTTATTCAATATGATTGCGAGTGAACAATGAATTTATATAAAAATGCTGGAATTATTCGTTTAAGTAATAAAAAAGTAATAAAATAATTAAGTATAATATAGTCTGAATCGAATTATTTATTTCGGAAGAGAAAAAAATATTTTTCTTCGAATTATTTTTATTAAAAGATTGCGCGGCGATGCTTTTAATGAGGTTAGAAAATTTTACTGGAAAAAGGTGTCATTAATGAATAATTAAGTCCGTAGGTAATGTTTATACAAATATTGTTTGTTATTATGATATAAATTAAGCCTGGCTGTAGAAAAAAACTTTAATCGAGGAAGACCATTTGTAAGGTCATGACCCCAATGACCCTCCCATTGCAACCGTCAATATCTCTCGCGAATGTTAAAAGTTTACTGTATTTTTAGAAGTATGATATTTCGTCACTACATCTATGTGGCATCCGATGGAGGAATCGCGTAATGGTTGTAACCTTGGCCGGCTACATGTTTCTTTAGTTCCCCCTATCATCCTTTTTTCTTTTTTTTTTCCTTTTTTTTTGTTTGTTTGTTTACAATTAAACGTCGTTTGGTCTGAAAAACCAAAGTTAGAGCGATTAAATTACGAAATTCCTTTATTATTTGTTGATGTGTTGAAAAAAACCGCTGCTGCTTGCACCGTCAGTTTTCGACATTAATTCTCGGAACCTACTTTTTCAGATCCTATCACTCGGTGTATACGTTGCTGTTGATAAAAATCCCAATTTCAATTCTGTTATCTGCGCATTTTTCCCTCTTTCCGAGACAATTATGCAACATTCTCCCCAATGGAATACACTTTGTTGGCGTGCGATTACATAAATAAATAAAACGCGAAACGGTAATCGTATATACATTAATTATATTTAAAGATGCCGACTAGTTTCGGATGATTTGATCCTTAATCTTGATCGCAATCATCCGAAACCGGTAGTCGTTACTTTAAATATAATCGATAGATATGTGATATTAATGCGTTGTACTTTATTTACGCAATTATGATTAATGCTTACATAGTGTTTTAATTCGATATATCGAATTGCCTTTAGCGTGTCTAAAAGTGAAACAAGTTGCTAATAAATAGCAATTTATCGGCAGTACATTTTGCTTATTTTCGAATTTCGGCCTATGCAAAAAACAATATTTACGATATGAACTGCGATTACTTGAATTATTATATCTTACCTTCATAATTCATTACGAGAATGTTTGCAGGTTCGATTTCCAATATTTCTGTATTGTTCGTTTTAAATAGTGCCGATTGTTTAGGGCCTTCTAAAAATTCGCTATTTTAGTAAGTTTGATATACTACTTTAGGTTCTCCGATTCTGTTAAAATTTCCTCTTCGTTTATTTCGACGCTGAGTTGTTTTTTTTTTTTTGTTTTTTTTTTTTTTTTTTCGTACCTATTTTCATACTTCGACATAGAGAAATTCAGTTTTATTGAGCGTGCACGTTCAAGATGAATGTGAACTTTGATTGAGCTGCGTAAATGTTTAAGCATTTTTAAAAGAAACGATAGAAAAGAAAGAATTCGCGATAAAATAATAGAGACCGTGTTTGTCGGTGAGTCAGTCTTTTTACCGGATGCCTCCAGGGAGGAAGGCCAAACACGTGCCCTTTTATACTACTTTCTTCTCTTCTGCCATGTCATCCGTGTTTGCAGGAGGGTTTATTTTGCGCAGGGGCTGAAATGCCCGGGATGTGCTGGAAGTTCACTGTCACAGGTGAATTTATCAAAATTAACTCGTCATGATGTCCGCCTATGCGCCTCTGTGTATGTGTGTGTGTGTATGTCGGTTGTTTTAATATTTCATTATCAAATTTATCGGGGAAAGCGAATTCTCAGGGTCCTTTGAATTTCCTATTAAATTAACGTAAAATGATATATTCCTTAATTCATCTTTCTCTCGATCCCCGTAATAAATAACTGCTAAACTCGCGGCGTTTGCGAAGATATTAACAGTTAGAATAATCACACTAATCGGAGGAGGAGGAGATACATTTCAATCTCGAACAGACCGAGAAAACATCTTTACTTTACATATGTACGAGTATAGCGGAAACTGTTTATTTATCAATAAGCGAAATTTCGATCCGAAATTAAATCGATCCCGATTCTTATGCGGTATTTCATTTGATCAATTAAAACGAAAATTTAATATTTTGCGGGACGAAAAAATACATTTACATTTTTCACGAAAACTTAAATAATCCGATAATTTTGCCGATTAAACGAATATATATGTACCTTAAATGTAACATTAGGGCGGGCTGCTGCTGTTTTAATCGACAACGATTAATTACATTAGGGGTGCACGAGAAAATATCGAAATGGATGACGATGAAACGAATAAGAACTTGACAATATATGTATTTAAGTGTGCCAAACGTGGATGGTAACTTCTCTTTTCGCCGCGTTAACAAATTTGTTTACCGTCCAATTCCGAAATTATTAAAAACAAATTGTAAATAAAATTTAGTAAGAATACAAATGAAAATTACGACTTTATTTTTTCTGAAAAAACGCAACTTTGATTATGATTACGTAAGTAATCACAATACACGATACATATTTCTGTTTTGTCTGTCTGTTTTATTACAAAAACTCTTTGTATGGGGCTAATTCTAAAAAAAGAAACGTTACTTTTAAATTAAATTAAGAAACATATTTTTGGTCTTCGCAGTTTCGACTACTATTTCAACTGTTTGCAGTTGAAGTAGGCGATGAAATATTACTCTGATAGCACATTTTTACCCAATCGAAGTATTCTCTAAATACAGTTCTATTAGAACTTCTATTTATTGTTCACCTCTTTTCGCTCGATCAGGTGATAATACATTACAGAATTTCGTGATCATTCTGTTCCGTACAAGAGCTGTAACTATTGATGGAAATAAAGTAAATTAAAATTTTTATTTGAGAAACGTAAGTTTTAAGATTCACCGTGCACATGGAGTGCTGTACAGAATCCTAAAAAGATGATAAAGAAAAAAAGCAATAACTCTGAAACTGTTTAACATATGAACTTGAAATTGCATGCAAGTAAATCACAATTAAAACGCTCTTTCGAGATAATGTATAACTTTTTTCGCGTAACCAATTAGCAGAAACCGCAAAGATAATTCCTGATTTGTGGATTTTTTTTCTTCGGAATTTGTAGTTCGTTTCGCGTTATTACGCGCGCCAATTTTAATTATTATAAAAGTATCGATATATTAACAGAAGTAAAACAAACATTATTTCGTTGTTACATTTGTATAGTTTAAATTAACAAAACTTTTATACTCGACAGTTGTAACCAGGGCCGTATCTAGACTAAAATTTCGGGAGGGGTTACGAAAATATTTTTTTATATGTGTGCGTGCGCGTGTGTATTATTATGAAATATATTTATTTATAAATAGTACACTACTAAAGCCTTCTACTAGTCAATTATTGTATGTACATATATGCAATATTTGAACACCGCGATAAAAACAAATAAAAAATAGTCGTTTCCATAGAATTCATAAAAATTTCAATTTTCTTTTCTTTTGTCAAAAATTGAAAAGAAATAAATTTATTCTGAATTTCGGTCCATTTAATTCAAGCAGTTATTATTTCGCAGACATTTCGGGGGTGGTGAACCATGACCTCCCTCTCCCCCTTCAGATACGACCCTAGTTATAACGCTGGTTTTAAATAAGCAATTGTGTGTTGCTTTAGAAATTCTCGGATATTATGTCCATATCGTGTACGAAATTCTTCGGTAGAAAATGTAGTATTTTTTTTGAAAGCGTATTTTAATACATCTATATATATACAGCATGCCATTACGATTATTCTATTTATTAACGAAGAAGTATTTATTAAAATTCATCGTGTATACTTTGTGTACTTTACCGACAACTCATATATAGTAGAGGACCGGGTTTTAGGGTAATACCGTGTGGAAAAATCAATGTTTTTTCTTCGATTTTACGTACATTACTTAGTTGTACTGTTTAAAAGTTGTAAATTCGGAGTTATTCGGCTCTAAAATTTAAAATGGTACTTGAAACGTCTTAACAACCGAAAGAACTATTTATTTATTTCGTATCGTGTGCTTGTTATATATACAATTGTACAAAATCACAAACTGTACCCTTTTTTCAATAACACATGTAAAATCAAAGAAAAAGCATCGATTTCTTTCATACATTACGTAAGAGAGACTGTATTTAAATAAAATACCCCCCGGCCATTATATAAAATGTTCCGATTTCACAAATTAACGGTACACGCACATATAATAATAGTAGAACCTCTCTGAAAATACACGTTTATAAAATGTAAGTAATGTTAATACACCTTGTTATCGATATATAAATAAACTAAGCACATTTACAAAAATATATATTTCTTACACACGCTAAAAGCTAGGATGTTGAATTTACTTGTTCGCTTTTGACAGTGCGCGGGGATTGTGCACTCTGTAAGAACAGTAAAAAAGGCCATCCTTACAAAATACAAAGGAATTTGAACAGCTCTAAATATATTCGTGAAGCGCCACAAAAACGGGACGGACGGACTCCCCTTTCTATAACTTGTGAAGTGACAAATTCTCAGTTTTTCCACATTATTGGCTAATTTACGATTTTCACCTATCGAAATTACGATTCAGTTAAACGCCATGATCGGATATGTGTTTTCTGCACATTGTACTTATTCGAATCGGCGTCGAGATATTATAATACTCCGTCAGAGAAATTATCGTTGGCTGCTGGCCAGTATTCTCGTGTAGTAGTTACAGTTCGGTTAAAAAAATAAAAATTCCTAGAAGTTTTGTTTGTTTATTAATCTTTTTTCTCGCCACGGGGCAAAAAGTTTTTTATACATATTTTAACGTTAAGGAAATGACGAATGTTTACTAAACGTGTTAATGTGTAATTTAAAAATTTACTTTTCTTCTCGTCATTAAACGCGATTTAATGTAGGAATAAATTACTTCACTAATTACTTGTTTGCCTTTTTCTAAATTTTCTCTATCTGCTCTGTCCCCTTTATTCTCATGTTCTCTGTCATTTTACTAGTTCGCTGGCTGTCGTTCTTTCAACAACGGTGCTGCTTTCTCACGCGCTGAACGGGCGCTCCCTGTACAATAATGTTGTTGTAGCAGTGCAAGTAGCAGTTGTCTTTTTTAGCTTTTTAAAATTAAATTTTTTTATGGTTTTTCACTTACCAGCAACCTACTAGAGTCTGCTTCGAGAAAGGCGGTACCCTAAAAAAACGAGAATTTTAATGAAATAATTCCGGTTATTAATTATGTGCAGGCAGACTGCGTCGGTAGAAGCGGTGGGGACCCATGTTTTTTTTCTACGTTTGATTTTTCTAACTAGAAGAGAATTATTTTCTCCTCGAATGTAACCGCGTCTCCGAGTTTAATAAACCAAACATGTGTACATTATACACTTACGTATGCCAATAAAAAATGTGTTGATTATGAAAACGGAAAAGCGGGATATGTTATATTTTTTAGTAGTATCCATGTGTGTATGTGCGGTACGAAAGTTGAAATATGACATGATTTACCAACGTGATTTTTTCTTTTCTTTTCTTTTTTTTTTTTTATTTTTCGATTTTTTTTCTTTTTGGGATTTTTGTTTTCTGTATATCTCGCGTTAGCTTGCATCTCGGCACTATTTTATTATGATTATTAATCTTCTTGTATACATAAACAGTTTGTATGAATGTGTATTAAATAGCTGAAATATGTTTTAGACTACTCGATTTATATCTGCTAATAGCTTCCATTTAACCTCCAAATTAATAATCTCTCAAAGAAGTCTATAAAACTTTTACCTTTTTCTTTTTAATTTTTTAATTTTTTTAAATTTTTCTCATGTATTTACGGACGTGTTTTCAGATTAAATGTGTGTATACGAGTGTACGCATTACATGTATATATATATATATATATATATATATATATATATATATATATATATATATATACATACATGTATAGATAGGTAATGTAACCGACAGTAAAAGAAAATAAAATGGAACTGGAAACAACTCTGTTAATCAGATCAAAAGCAGAATAGGTAGTCTGTCGATTTGTACGATTTGTATGCTTACATATATACATATACACATATACACGCTTTTGCGGATGCGTGTGCGCGCGTATGCTCGGACGAGAGCAGAAAAGACGTTCGAATAAGAATTAATAAGTCTGAAAAAAAATCAGTCTCTGCATGTGTGTGTGTGTGTAATAATATTTAAAATATGAGAAATGTAGTCTACCTTGGATAATAAGAGTACATTGCCTGGCCAATACGGCCCACTTTAACTTACGAACGACAGTGCAGTACTTATTAGTCGTGTTATCCCAATGTGATCATAGATGATGTTATTAAAGGGCATATTATCGGCCGCACTAGTAATTTATTACCCCGGTCATTTACATATTTCATATAAAAACATAATCACAACCCGCGGCCACAGAGGATATATTTCTGTTGCTTTCACTGACACGATGGTATATCATCGAACATTTTCTATCCAATATAAAAATTAAAACATTTAAAGGAATTTGTTAGACATTTTCGGAGTAGGAAAAAAACGGAAAAAAAAAAAAAAAGCATTCCAGTATTACAGAACTTTCTATTATAATGTGTGTATGCATATGTTTATAAGTAACACCTAAATATTTTTCATTTCCGTATCTACATGTAAACATCAGAAATTCGGTTGATGACCATAGCGCAAATTTTAAAAAGTTTCATAAGTTTATCAAGGCGTTAAGTTTTAAATTTAGCTATATGGGAGGGGGAAATCCGTTTGACAGAAAATAATTCGTTCACTCAATGTTACGCAATTTCAATAATAACTGAACGAAATTTTGGAATAATGAATTACTTACGTATTGGAGACAGACAAATTTTACTTTCGCTAATAATTTTAACGAGAAAATTAAGAATGCTCGCGGCGTTCCATTTCCTCTATGAGATTTTGTAAGAGGTTAAAGTACAGACTGTTTCGGTATCTGCGAAAAACTCTATAAACCCTTCCGAACGTAATTATGGTCTGATCCTAAAAAACTGGACAGAATCATCGATGAGATCAATAAAAATTTCATATGGATCATTTAGTGGAAAATCAAGGAAAATATACACCGAATATTACGACTTGTAATTCCGATCTAGATTTTCAGAAGACACGAAAGGTGTATGGAAAAAAAAAATTGTCCGGCGGAGGACAATTTAGAACGACAATAATCGCTAACGTCTGAAAATAATTCGATAAAATGTATATAATGAAAAATAAATAGTGAACAGTTTTGCTGCAGAAGGAGTGTGTAGTACGGTAAGGTTACACCATCAGCTAAATACGTACAATGTTGCTTAATGTGATGACCGAATGCAACGTATTTATCAGCTGCGATCGAGCTAATTGCGTTATAGTATTTAAAGTGAGCGCGAGATGGCTTAGTTTTTATTGGTTTACAAAGGAGGAGAACGCAATGTTTAACTAATAAGAGTGAAAGGAAACGAAAAAGAACGATATTACTGTTTAGTTTTTATTCGGCGTGCAAGTTTTGTTTTAACCTAATCCGTCGTTATTCGGTCATATCATATGTTACATACAAGAAGTATTATAACATTTTTCAAAAGAAACAAATTGAAGCGAACAGTGTCGTATCGTTATCCGTAATTAATTTCACTGCGCGACAATATCGCACTGAAACCAAGTTAAATAGAACATTCTCGCTTTAAACGTCTTATTAATTATATTCCTTTTCTTCCTCAAATTACCATACACACTGATAGACTGACAGTTTTATTTGTAGGATGCGTGTTATTATTGAGAAATAATAATATACAAACACGCACGTGTGTCCGTGTGTGTGAGTAGAGTGTTTATATATATCTATATAATATATATATATATATATATATATATATTAATTGCAACGTAATTCTTAGGCTACCCCTCATTCGAAATAATGTCCCAAAAAAATGTCCCAATTTTATGTAACGTTTGTTATATTTTATAGGATTTTGTTATAGTTATTTAAAAAATGTCACAATTTTATGTTATGAAAGTTAAATGTTAGAATAGGACTTTTGTGGTTATGTTATTTTTTTTTTGTGTTGATGCCAGTAAGAATTACATTGTAAATTTTGATCATTTTATACAAAGTATAGAAGAGAAAGAGACAGAAATGAAAGCAAGAGAGGTCAAGGGGCACAGCCCCTTAGGAGGCCAAAATGGCCCAGTTATATATATATATATATATATAAAGTAAAATAGTAATTGAATGGTTTTGAATTAGTTCTAAAAATCAAAAATACGCGTTAAAAAATCGCTTTATCTACATACACATGGTGAAATTTGAAACACACATTAACATTTCAAAATTATCAATGTAACTCTCTTTTAACATTTGCAAAAAGTCGTTAAGACGGTGCTAAATAGAAATAAAAATAACCGAAAGAATCACCAAAAATTCTGAGAATACAGCCGTATTTATCATGTCGAAGCTTTCACTTTGAAATACATGACAAATTTTGTGCGCGTATTCAAAAGTGAACGCAACAGAGCTGTATTTAAAAAAAAAAAAAAAAAAAAAAAAAGAAAAAGTTACTAGCAAAAACTTTGCAAACGAAAAATACTTATTCGGTAAAGATTTATAGGTTATACATTTTATATTAATTTACAAAAATTGTCTTGGATAAAATATATGTGTGCTGGAATAATCGGTATCTAATTTTAGTAGAATTTGGAATAATAAAGGAAGAATGTAACATCTCAATTTTTTTTCTTTTTCTTTTACGACGATTATATCGTACTAGATTCTTGTTCTTTTTTATATGGTGCTTTATAACTTTACTATTGGATGTTCGGAGATGTACAACTTGATGGAGATATTGTAATAACTGATCAAATATGGATTTGACTGAATATCAGACAAAGAAGAATCAACAACTGACTGAAACTTAGATCAATCTGTTTTCGCTAGATATCGTAAGGGAACATGAGAAGATTGGAAAGGATGGGTAGGATTGTTGAAGAATAGAATAACGAAAACATAAGGTGTCATCCAATATTTTCCGAGAGCATTGCAGATCAACATTACGAAAAGCTTAAAAAAAAATGCTGAACACTGGATGGTTTTTAAATTGTGCACTTACAAAGAATTATTGCTAGAATGAAAAATGAAAATAGGAAAAGTGCACGGGTGTCTTGGTTTTTGACATTCGATAACCGGTAACATTCGAAAAGACAATTTAAAAAAAAAACCGAAACGAGAGGAAATGTACGATCATGAGTTTAGGCAATGGAGGAAGTACGGCTGATTTACAATAAAAGTTGAAGATAAGAGAATTTTTTTTTTGAACTTGCACTTTTGATGTGTGATGACAGTGTACCAGTGCAGTAAGAATACAGAAAAGGACGAGGAGAAGGTAAAGTGATTTAATAAAACAGGAAAGAAGATTCGACAAAGACTCTGATGGATCATCCATTCTGAATGCTGATTAGAGATGGAATGTTACAATTTCCGCAAAACGGAGGAAAACTTTTATTTGAACATTCAGCAACAGAATGTTTACAAAAACAACGAAAGCGAATTGTCGATGAATTGCACTATTGCTGAGCTATTTTCCCAAAACGAAAAAACAATCGCTGCAATGAGCTAGTGATTTAACGCTAGCTGAAACGTTTAATCCAGAGCAAAGATAATTTTTTCCACTTTAAATTCAAAGTCTATTGCTCGAACGGAATAACCAACAACTACACCTGATTATTGCTGCAGTAGACGGAGATTTCCGATGCTTTTGTCGGTGAAATCGACTTCTAAAATAATTGAATACGGCTCTGGTTGATAGAAAAGAAAGTTTAAAATATTTGTTTACCTGAATTTTGTGATAATTTACATTTACCGCACAAATACGTTCGTACCCATTATGGAGAGAGTGGAAACAATATCAATTATACTGCGATTTCTTGATTGCATGCAGGAGAAAAAGACGGATCGCAAGAAGAAGAATTGCTAAACTTAATGGAGTATGTGACGATACATTTGATGGTACGGTAAAGGGGAATTTATTCTCTCCGATTCACGATTGAGGAATCGTTGTAACGCAACGTACATTCGTCGGATTACGAGATACGAATAATTTAAAGAAGAAAAAATAGAATGAATATATAAATGAAATGTAAAGCTAACAAAAGCGAAAGAATTAAGAGAACAAATAAACTACCTATATATAGATTAGTCTCGCCCGTAATATCGATAAAGCTAAATTGATAATAGATTACTGATAAGATTATAACGCTGGCGCAACACGTTAAATTTCGTTTTATTATACTGACCCGATTAATTTAAAAACTAATAATAAAAAATGATACAAACGATTTTAAAAAAATATTTTTTTTATTATCCGCGAGAGCGTTTTTCGCTTCACTGGTCATGCAGAGTAGTTGACGGTAACAGCTTTAAAAAAAATTCGCGACGAACTACGGTTTATCGGTGAAGACTACGTAATTGTACAAATTCGCAAAAACAAACAAAATTTAAACAGATAAATTAAATCCGGATTGTGTAGACTTGACAAAGGTTGTTAAAAAAAAATGGCCGGCAATTTGTCTTTTTTTTTTTTTTTTTTTTTTTTTTTTCGATAAGTGAATTGTTTTTCTTTTCATATTGGTTCGACAGAAGCTAGTTTCCAGACGGAAATATCGCGTTAGCGAATACGTGTTTGTGTTTTTATCACCGATCCGATCAATTTTATTAGAGAACTGGTCCGCTGACTATTTTGAAGGTCGAAAGCAATTTCTTATATATATATAAATTCCAGTCAATGTTAACGACCAATGATATATTAAGTAAATGTACGGTTTTCGCCATTCTTACTTGTTTTTTTTTGTATTATTATTATTATTGCGTTTTTTAACTTATGATAATCGTTCCAGAACCTATTTTATATTGCTGTTCCCTTATTATATTATAGAAAAGTTGAAAAATAATAGATTTGTTTTCATTTTTTTTTTTTTTTTTTTTTTTTTTCAAGGAAAAGTTTTATAATACCTTTTATATAATGCGCACGTTTGTGTTTACATATACTCTTATATATTATATGCATATATATTTTTTGCAGATGTTAGTGACCGAAAAAAGAAAAGAAAGATGCCTCAACCGTATAGTGATATTAACGCACCACCAGTCTCGCCGCAATCACCACACGTAATGGTATACAATCCCTGCGAAATCTCTGCGAAAGAAAATAATTCACCATCGCTGATTAGTCAGGTAATTTAATACTATATTTAACTTTGATACGATAAAGATTATACTTTTTACCTTTATTTATTAATTACAGATGCGATCGCGTTTATCTAGTAATTATGGTGCCAAACTATCAAACCTTAGATATCGTGTATTCTGGCTACCGTATTCGAATTACTTTTAAGTATTTTTATCCACTTTGGAATCAAATTGGGCCCCAGAAAAATAAAATCAGCCAAAAGCAGAGGCACTTCAAGTGCACAAGGTTCAGTACACTGAAAAACTTAACTACACGGTGCCCATCGCGATACCAAAGTTAAATTTAAATAGGCGTACAATTTTTTAACCAACTTCAAAAAAGGAGGCGGTTCTCAATTCGACTGTATTTTTTTTTATGTGTTACCTCAGAACTTTTTTCTAGGTGAACCGATTTTGATTATTCTTCTTTTATTTGAAAGCTGGCGCTTCTCATGTGGTCCCATTTAAATTTGATCAAGTTCTGGTCAGTAGTTTTTGAGTTATCCTTTATAATGCGTATTTAATTGACTTCGACTACATTAATGATGTTCTCTCTTTTTTTTTTTTTTTCCATTTTGTTATGCTCCCGGGGTGAAAATAACTCAATTGAATGTTTTTAGTTGAAAAAAGATCTGGAAGATCTGCAGAAAAATCTGAAAAAACGTTTTCCAGCCTAAATCAAAATAAAATTACATTTGTTTTTACCGACTTCCAAAAAGAAGGAAGTTATACGTTTATCGCGATTATTTTATTATTTTATTTTTTCTAATGTTTGTTCGCGCATAATTCATTTACTGATCCTCTGTTCATTAGAAATAGTACCATTCATCTTAGGTACCGTGTGAATACTGATGAAAATCGGTGAACATGAATAGAGTATTCGTCAAAAAGCGTGAAAAAATGTGGCCTCTTTGAATAATTTTTTTTTCTTCATATTTTTTATTAGTATAACAGAAGCGATTGACTTAAAATACTATCAATTTGCCAAAAGAAATGTAGCTTTTGATGTTTTTACCGTGGAAATGCAGTTCAAAATAAAGAAATTGATTTTTAACAAGAAAAAAATTCAGTTGTAAAATAAAATGTTTTTTTTACAAAAAATAAATACCGACTTCAAGGTTTATTATAAAAATTTAATAAAAATGCACTAAAAAGTAAAAAGGAATTACTCCCGATAAGAAAATATATATCAGAGTGATATACCCTTAAAGGTGATATCGTAATTCTTATACAACATTAACTTTTTGGAGTCGGCATATCAAATTCATATTAAAATAATAATTAAAAACTGCATTAAGTGTTCATTAAATTGTTCCTAGATATTGTAATATGAATTTGATGCCGACTCTAATTAGTATTAATGTTGTACAAGAATTACGATATCACCTTGAGTTATTTCACTCTGATATATATTTTTTATCGGGAGTAATTATTTTTTACTTTTTAGTGCATTTCTATTCAATTACTTTTTACTTTCTAGTGCATTTTTATTAAATTTTTATAATAAACCTTGAAGTCGGTATTTATTTTTTGTAAAAGAACATTTTATTCAAATTTGCGATGAGACATAATCGCGCCGCTTTTTTGTTTGTTTTTTTCGTTATCGCTGTAATTAGTTATTTCGACTGTCACGGTTCGCGTAGATTATTATTTGTTGCGTGTATCGCTGTAGGGTTAAAATTTATTATAATTACGGACGTAAAATTTATACCATAATGTCGGGAAATACGATTTTATCACAATTCTATAATGTCTGAACTATGTAAAGCATTCAATTAAAATAGTAAAATATAATACTTTTCTTACACATTAGGTAGTAATAAAATAATATGCTAAACCTATAAGACCCCTACTAGAGATTACACATTTACAGAAAAGAAGAAAAAAAATGATGCGATCGTGTTTCATGGAAAAAATTGTGCGGTACCGATTTAAGTCTAGCAGTACAAAAGGTTCTTAGGACTCCTTGTATTTTACCATATATCTCTTTACGTCAACAAACAGTAATTGAAAGCAGAAACTTTGTTTTCGGAATTGGTGTATATTAAATGTTATAGTCCTCGTGAAATGCTTGTCACATTATTAATAACACCTGTATCCGTTTTTTATTCCGGGAAATAGAGCAGTATGCCAGCTACCATTTTAGATGAACACAAAAAAATTATAATTGGCATGTAAAGTTTGAAATACATTAGAAAGTAACGGTGATTTCTTCAGTCGTATGGTATGTGTATTATCAATTGAAGTCGTTACTCAAACATTTAGAGAACGAATCCTAACTTGGAAATAGTTGAATTGATTGAATCAACATTATCCCTCCGCTTTTAAAAACGAAGTGGAGAGACAGTATTTACAGATTAGTACCTTAGAGAGTTTTAAAATAAGATGTAAAATTTATTATAGGATAAAATCATTAAACTGATTGAGATCGATAAATATTGGTGAAAAATTTACTTTGCAAACGCGTATGAACAGTTAGACGTCACCAAAAGATTTTATGAAATTCTAAGCGGTTGTGATATAACGAATTTCCATTTTTCATTAGTTTTGTAGTCATGTTTTTTTTTTTGTTTTTTTTTTTTTTTTTATTTTGTTTTATTTTGTTTTATTTTAAGGAACTTTCTGTTTCTTTTGAGTTTTTAATTGTTCTTGTACTGTTGGTCTTCCAAAAGTCCGCAGAATAATAAATTTAATCAGTCTCCCTGTAAGAAAACTCCGATTTCCCTTATTTGAAAATTAAAAAGGAGATATACTACTTTTTAAAAACATTGATTAAATGCAAATTTTACAATACATTATAGATATGTAGATCACAAAATGTAATTGTATTAAATTACATGAATTATACGAAATCGAAAAAAAGTATTTCTGTAAGTTATATAATCAGTGTCCTTTAGGTTAAATAGTGATAAGGATATTCAAGTTTTTAAAAACAGTGAAAGGCATTAAATTAGTAAGTTTTTAAAGGCTTTTATTTAACCATTTTGTTTCTATTTTTGTATTCTTGTAAATTTTGAAACACTAGGATTTCGAAAATGGCAAGCCCGGTTTTTATAAAAATTGGCACTTAGATGAATCTGAATCCGTAAAAGGTTTACCGACAAAAAATAAATTTTCTAACGTCATTTAAGCGCGTTGGTAATGAAACGCTAACACTAATATCTCGAAAACGGTGTGAGCCAATTTGAATGAAGATTGGTACTTATTTAGGTCTAGACCTATGTAGGTTTGCGGAAAAAAAAATCAGGAAGTCGTTGCTTGTGATGATTCTGTTGCATATATATATGTATATATATAGTGTTTTAGGTTTAAAATGACTGATAAAAAGTGCAAATGAAAATAAAAATCCAACCAATTATTTCTGGCTAATGGTTCAGCAAATTACATTATTTAAAACTGAAATCGTTTTATAGGAAAAATTTCATACTTTTTTCCTTTCTTATTTGAATAGCATTCGTACAAATTACTTTTTTTCGTTACTCCTTTACGTCATCATTTTTCCAAAAATGTAACTAAAAGTAAAATGAAATAATACAAAAGAAAACATTTAAAGAAATGCTTTTATTTAATCATGCAATAAAAATAAAGAAAATAATTTTTGTAGGTCTATCATCCAGCGGCGGATTCAGGGAGACATTTGGGGGAGGGGATTATATAATTACGTAATATCTTATACGGTAGACAGTAAATGTGAGAAATACCTTGTTTCATAAAGAAAATCAAACAGCCACCCCTTTAGAAATTTAAAAATGTTTTAAAAATACGTAACTATTACAGTTTAATTTAAATTTTGTTTTATTTTTAAGTGAAAAATAAAAAAAATTACAAAATTCTGGCTAAAATGGTAGTTTAGAATTTGAATAGTAAATTACCAAAAAAAATAAAACGATAGTATTTTTTATTAGACTATAATTCTTTTTTATTTTTGTTAGTAATCCGATCCGAGTTGTTTGCCTTTGAGCAAGTAAAACAGATGTATTTCTCATTAAACTATTTTTAATTAAAATTGCAAAATAAAAATTAAAAAAAATATAAAAAAGACAAAAGGACGATAGTTGCGTTTAAAACAGAATAAAAACGTAACATTAATACTTTTACTAGAAAGTAGTATTAAATATTAGTTACAATTAAATCCGTAGGTGTAATAACATTTATAGAAATTTTTTATAGTATAAATTATGTTTCTCTGTTGTAAACAAAATTTTTATCGAGCATTTAGTTCTTTTGGGGGGAAATGTCCTCCTCCCGTGGATCCGCCACTGCTATCATCAAACTATGATATTTTGAAGGAGCAAAAGCGTCGGTCTAAAAAAAAATTTACACCGACGCTTTCATTTCGTATCTTTTAAAATATCTCAATTTGTTGATAGATCTGCAAAAAACATTTTCCTTGTTTTTATTGAATTAATAAATAAAGGCCTTTCTTTAAATTTTTTATATGTTATTTTATAATACGAATGACAAGTTGACTAAAAATATGCCTGAAAATTAATTTGAAATAATTGTATTCGTTATCAGGAAAACAATAGATTGTGCCATAACTTTATGCCGTTGTCACGAATAAATCAAGACATTAGTTAAATATTTTATCGCAATGGCAAAACGTAAATAGATATTTTAAATAATTACTTGTTTAGCGCTAGTTTTTGATACAATCTGAAAAATGCTGATGATATCACTGAATTAAGCACACACATTTAGAATTTTACTTTTCACGAATGTTCAGGGATTACTGTATCATCCGTTTATTCTAGTCTATTTGCAAAATTTTTAATCAAGTTTTTAATCCTTATAACGTTCGCAGTGATCTTTGTTCAGTTATGGTTTGTTTTATTCCAATAACCAACTGCTGCTCATTCTCTTTCATAGTACTTTTCATAATCGAATGAAAACCGTTTTTATATATATGTTTATTATCTATAATTCTGGTAACAAATTATTGACTCCCCATTTTTTTCTTCTTACACTCTAGGCTTTTATAAATTTACATCTAAACGGCTAAAATCCATTACACCCTCCACATACACGCATGTATGTGCACGAGGTCTGCCGAAAAGCATTCGGCCTTTGTTTATAACTTAGAGTTCGAACTCGTTGAGGCCTTCGGATGAGCATCGTCTTTAAAGTACTTCCCTTAGGAGTCTAAAACCTGGCTGCCAGCTTTCTACCGTTTTTAGAAACACTCCTGGAATCCATTTTTCATTATAGACATCGGCTAACTCGTAGCATTTTGTTTCATCTTCTCCACATCGTCGAATTTTTTTCCTTTCAACGGAGTTTTCAGCTTAAGGAAGAGCCAGAAGTCACACGAAGCAGTTTCTGGACTGTAAGGTGTCTGCCTAACATGTACAATGTCGTGTTTAGTCAAATAATCTTGAACTGAGTGCGACGAATGAACCGATTCGTTGTCATGGTAAAGCATCCAATCACCGTTTTTTCAAAATTATAAGATAATATTTTTTACTGACATGTTTAACTCTTTGCGCATATTCATGGTGCACGACACGTTCACAGTTTAAATTCAAAAAAAAACAGTTACAGCCTTCCAGAACAAGCATCAATTTCGATTAACTCCCGATCATTTTTAAATTGATTAAACCACTCTTTTATTTGTGTCTTATCCATGGCTTGGTCTCTAAAACCTTTTTTAATCTTTGCAATTGTTTTCGTCGCCGTATGACCAAGATTAAAATTTGATGCAAATTCTTTGGTCGACCTGTTCCATCATTTTTGTAAAATGAGAAACGCGTGCAAACATGAAACTTCTACTGAAACCGGTCTACAAGTTCCGCGATGGAAGGGATAACAGGCGAAGATTCCCCCTCCACAACGACGCCTTTTTGACGACGCTAGAGAAATTTGTTTTCGAATTATAAACAAAGGCCGAATACTTTCCGTGTAAACCTTATACGTATACAATTTTAAGAAAATATAATAACGAAAATTTTAAAATCGTACATCTCTACAAAAAGTATAACTTCAATAATAGTAAACTTGTTGATAGGTTCTGTTGTATTTTAATTCGTTTCTCTTACAACTACTAAAACTTACGTCGTTTGACGAGCAACTTTAGAATAAATTATCAAAATGTCAAATTGAACGTTCATAAAACGATTTGCGGTTGTGGTTATTTATTCTTACTGACTAAGATGCAATTGTTAAATATTTAAACTCTTTAAAGTAATAAAAAAATGCTAATTTTAATTTTTAACGATTGATTTTTCAATTATGTTTCTAAAATGTGTTTACATCTACTCAAGTGATAACCATACAGGACCGAAATATAAAACGAGCGGACCACTCTGCTCTTTTAAAGTAATTCTTGTCACGTTATTTAAAATTGCTCACCGATGAACATTTTATCGTTCTGTTTCGAAACGCTTTATATGTGTTACAGAGAAATTACTATCTCACGCGTAAAAATACGAAGGAACGAGAATTTGTAGCGGGAAAGCTAGCAGTCATACTACTGTCTACAAATGTAATTAAAACCGACTAATTGTGTTTCCGTTTTTTCTGCCTCGAACATATTTTCATACACTATGTGGGACGATTGAAAACATGAGTTACGTCAAAGATGAGTGGCAAGTTACTCAACCGCAGAAAAGATAGGATGGAAAACTTATGGAATACGTTTCATGTGTCGTCTCGTTTACGACATTTTACACATACTTTAGCAAAAAGAATTTTGCAAAGAATAATGAAATATGAAAAACGGTAAAAAATTGTTCTGATGAGGAGGCGAATAATTTGAAAGCTAATGCAAGACAGTGTGACCTGTTTGTAGATGGTAATGAAAGCAAATGTCTGCAAAATATTCGTGTTGCAGACACATAGTAAATCTACATTTGCCGTAAAAAAGTCAATTAGCGATCTCATTTCTTGTTCCTTTTCACCTCGCAAGTAGTAGAATTAAAATAATTGAATGAGGTTATTAATTAGCGTCAGCAGCCAGTTTTATTAAGTTGTTTACCGTGTATCATAACATGCCAAAACAATTCTTGATCATCTACGCGGTAAAACTAAAGTTCTTAAAAATCATTTATTTTGATGAATAGAAGTAAATAATTTTCAGAGTACTGTAATCGTTATCAATGTAAAAGTATATTTTTTCTGTACTATATTTTGATATCCTTAATTGTACTAACGGGGCAATATTATTGTACGTGTAATTTTAAAGTAAAAAATGGATTAAAAAAAAATATCTCTAATAGAATTTACTGATTTTATCAGTAGCATTTATTGGTTAATTATTACAATGTAATTTTTATATGTGTATGTCTTATTGCTGATGTTCAGTCGAAAATTTGTGGTGCGCTTTTTTTGTATAAAAATATGAAATAATATGGATCATAAATGGTTAAATAAATTGTTAAACTGGTTAGATGATACAGCAAATAAAATATTACGATAAATTTGTAAATTGGCTGGCAAAAATCGATTTACATAATGTGATGGCGAAAATTTCTTATGAATAACAAAAATTTTTACACAGTGTTCAATAAACGTTTAAAACGTTTAATATCTCGAAGAATTTAGTGAATTTTTGATGAATACTTCTTTCTCATCAAGCGCAATAATGTGAATTGATTCCTATAGATCAATTCTACTCTTCATTTGAGGATGACACATTCAACATAACCATCTCACGCCTGTACTTATTCAGTATAATTACACTGAATGTTATCGATGACATAGCTCTATATTGACCCTCCCCAAGATATAGATTTGGTATCGATGTAATCTTTATTGTGGATTTAAAAATATAAATTAATAGTGTCATTGTGATCTTATTATTGTTAACAACGATAATAAATGGAAATATTTTTAATTCATTACATCGAGCATATAACACGAAAATCTTCGGTATGAAACGAGAATGCTTCGGGACATTGAGCATTCTGCTAAAAATATCAAAACGTGTGAAACATGTCTTTAAGAAGTTTAAAGTGTCCGCTAGAAACGTAAGGAAATTTCTATTGAACATGAATAATGCACAAGACTAATACATGGTGAAGTTTTTTTTCCCCATTAAGGGAAAAACTTAACCATTTTTTGTTACTATATTTTTCATGATGTATTTTGTCATTTTTAAATGTTGTAGTTTTGCAAATAAATTTATTCTGTGTCATTTGTGAAAACTTTTTAATTTTTGACTTGTATTTTTGGGAAACATTATTGGAGATCATCTAACGAGGTCAATTTTCCTTTATGAATAATCAAAAGCTTAGTATCGTAAAGTAATAAATGGGGAATATCGACGACCGCCCCGGCACTCGATCCTGGGATAAACATTTTTTCTTGAAATCTCGTATATAATTCTTATTTATTACCTATGCAAATAAAAGTTACCAAACCGAATAAAGGATAGTTGTTAGGATTAAAATTGCAGATTTCTATACAGTTTTAAAATAAGTACTTTCACGGGGCTTCTTTATTCAAATTTCTTTGGACATACAATTCAAGAAACAAACATTGGTATTTTCGATATGTTATCAATTCCCAGCTATTATTATTTTCAATCATTTGATTTTTCATATTTGAAGTTTTTTCTTTGTGGTATTTTCAGTGACAGAAACGCGTTAAAAGCGGATATTTCTCGTTTCCTCGTGTAATCTTATTTGTTCGCCTGAATTAACACAACCGTTAGTTGCATCTAATTTTGCAAAAAAAAAAAAGAAAAAAGAACTTTTAATTATTTAATTTAAGCAAATTTCTATTTCTCGTCCGTAAAAGGTTTTTCACTGAAATTGTTTTAGTCAGCATAACAAAAAATACCTTACTACCTAATAAATGTAGGCTAATATATGTGCTTTATTTCAATAAAAGAAAAATGTAATATAAGGCAATAATGAGAGTGTAACACAGAAATTATTTTTCTTCAGCCTCGTTTTGGATCTTCCACTCAATATAAGCAGTTTTGTTTTAAATTTCTGGAGTATATCTTCCCCGCGATTAAAAACCTAGTAGAGAGCTGCGTTTCAGTTTATTATTTTTAAAAAAAATTAAGAAACAAGAAAACCGTGTCTTTAATAGTAAAATGAAGTATTAAGATCATCATCACTTACATTTACCTAAATACACAGAAAACGATATTTTTCATAACATAGATACAGTAAAGTTTAGTAAGAAAGCTAATTAGAGTTATTAACGTGCATCATTGTATTATTAATATTATATTGGCGAACGTAAGGTTATTAATTAATGAGTTTTTGATTTCTTATGAAAAGAGAGCTAGCTTTTACAGGAAATGGCAGGTGAAACAGCGTCTTAGTGATAAAATGTGAAACTTTTTATCGTGTTTTTTAATATTTATTTTGTTCAGTTGTAGTGTTAATTGCAATTTAGTGTTGAAATTTTAAACGTTTTCCTCATTTTCGGGGTTTGTATTAATAGTTAATTTTTTTGTTTGTTTTTAACATTTACAGAGTTCATCTAGCGCTTATCCCGGCAGAATGGACATGGTTAATATAATTGGCCAGCAACAGCAGCAAATGAATATGCAAATGGGTTCAGCGCCACCTATAAGAATGAAACAGCAAGCCACTTTCGTTCACTCTGGCTATCAGAATCAAAATTATTTCAATGCAGCTGGTGTAGGAGTAGCTAATTCGTCCGCGAATTATAATTATTCAAATAATAATAACAGCTGTTATCAGCAGCAAAATAACTGCAGTGATCACCGAGCCATTTTGCCGGATACATCAATAAATGCATCAAACGTTTATATGCATTCGTCAGAAAATTACAGCACCACTGCCCCCGGTCCGCCACCTCAAATGACGAATAATTTCGTCTGTAATCAAATCAAAACATCTGCCGGCGGCCAGTTGGTGCAGCAACAAAGTTGTAATAACGTCATGTTGAATCAGCAACATCGTTTAGCTTTCGGCATACCCACTCAACAACCACAGCACGCTACTATCAGCATCAGTACAAACGGCAACACTGTTAATGGTAATAGACTAGCGTCTTGTAGTATGTCAGAAAACATTCCCACTACCGTCGCAGCTGGTTTCACACAACAGTCACAGCAGCAGCTTCAGCAATTCCAACAGCATCAAATGATGCATGTTGCACCCCCCGGCGCCAATTTTCCCGCCCATCATCACCACCATCTTCCGATGCAAAATTTGATCAATCACACCAGTCCTCCTAATCCTTCAGTGCATCATGCAGCATTGCCATCGGTAAATGGTATGGAAGTGCCGTCTAGTCCACAATTAAATTCATCGCCAGAAATGACGATTCATCCACCATCGCAACAGCAGTCTTTTGTCAGCAATAACGATACCGGTTTATATCATGACCACCATCATCATTTACAGCATCATCATCATCATATACACAATGTTCAAGAGCAACATCAGCAAAATAGCGCTAATTGCTCCGTGAAAATTTCTCCTGCATCAAACTCTTGTCGCATGAATGAAGATTCTTCAGTTTATTGCGATTGTTACCAAAATAATAATAATAATAATAATAATAATAGTAATAATAATAATAATAATAATAATAATAATAATAGTAGTAATAGTAATAATAATAGTAGTAATAATAGTAATAGTAGCAGTAGTAGCAGTAGTAGCAGTAATAGTAGTGCTACTAATAATAAACTCAATAATTTAACCCCTTCGCCATGCAACGATCGTGCGGAATGTACGAATTATTCCTGTTCTCCTAGTGCGGCATCAGTGATGGTCCCAGCATCGGCAAGTCAAAACCATATGCTTATACAGCATAATGATCAACAGCCGTTCATAGTACAAGATCATCAAAATTCAATGATTCAGTCGCAACAACAGTTTCAACAGCAACACCCCATGATACCACAACAAACGGCTCAACTTCATCCGAATGCGGTCCATATACAGCAATCTCATCAACAGCAGCATTATCAGTTACAGCAACACATGCAGCAGCAACATCAATTACAACATGATATTATGCATCAGAACTTGGAAATGAAAAATAAAAACCAAATGCTGCAACAATCGACGCACATAGTGCAACATCCTTCTGCTATACAAGTTCAGAGTTTACCGTCTGCATTAGAAAATGTTGAAGAAATGCAGCGGTCAAACGAGTTCTTAATTTCATCACAGCAACAGCAGCAACAACCGCAACAACAACATTCCCAGCATAATATTAATGTTTCACCAGCTGCAAATGTACACCATTATCAGCGTTCATCGTCACATGTATGGCAACAACAAAATCGAATTAATAATGGCAACATTAATGACAATAATCATAATGTTGTCACTACTGCGTCGTCTAATGTTATAGTTCCTTCGGTTGCTTCTGCTAGTTCTAACGACTCACCGTCGCCAGTTTCCAGTCCATATGAAAGAGTTCCTCCATTGCATCCTCATGTATCTCCCGGACCAGCTTCATGGAATGACGAACCACCGCGTAAAAAGTATAACAGAACAACCAGTAAATCACCGACTACTGCTTCTGCATTAAGGAAACCCAGATCACCCTATAATAACAGCAATAGTAATAGTAATAATTGTATCGGTAGCAGTAACAATATTAATGATCTAAATCGAAACAGTAATCACGCACTGCAACATATAAATCCAAAATTGTCCTCGTTGTCGGATAGTCACAACAACGAATACGTTAGCCACGTTGTTCCTTCTTTTATGGATGATCCGAATGGATACTTAGCTCAGCAGACTGCCCTGCTAAATAGTACTATTTCAAAACAAACCGGCGTCAGTTTATGTACGAGTAATGAAAGAAATGCAAATATTCAACAGCAGTATAAATACAGTTATAATAATAGCTCCGCTAATAGTAACGTTAATAGTAGCAATAATAATAACAGTAATCGACCAGCGATAGTCCCTTGTTCTTCTTCCGCTGTTGCCTCGAGTCATAATAAAGACGACGGTGTACAGTATGGAATTTCTGGAGCAGCTGCAAGCTCTTCCAGTCGTAAAATATACAGTAACAACAGCGAATGCCGCTTGCAGTCTAGAACTCCAGACAGCAGCGTCAACAGTGATTACTCTCAACGTCAAATGGCGCAACAGCAACAAAGCGTCGGTACATCGACAACAACTGGCGCTTCTAAAGCGTACGCCAGTTCAAATTTTCCTTCATCCAGTGAAAAGTCGTTCGTATCGCCCGATGGAAGTCCTGTCACATCATCCACTTATACTGATAGCAGAGACTACAATCCTGCTTCTGTATCCTCTTCCGATTCTCGAAGCCCTATTCAAGCCGGAACGGTTAGTACTAGTAACCAGTCTCCGGTGCAGCCGGGTATTTCGTCGCCGAATATTTGCAGCGGAGGGCCTTCTTCCGTTAACAGTGAAAGTTACTCTTCGTATCCGGCCACTCCGGTTATGCAGGAAAGTACATTAATTTCAGCCGCCGGATCTCCCAAACCGCAAGAAATGGTGCCATATCACGCAGTTGTTACAACGATGGCCAGTGGCCACACTTACAGTAGCAATACGATTACGTCCGTTTTAGCTGGGAAAACGAACACCGCTTTAGTTACTGTTAACAATAGTAACGATATCGATAATAGCGGTACAAATGCTAATCATACGAATATCGATAGTAGTAATAACGTGAATAACGATACCATCGTCGACGTAGCGACCGTTAAAGAAAACAACGCGCTGACTGATGCAAAAGGTAGCGGAAATAACGGTAACAATAAAACCAATATCGGCAACAATACTATTAGCAGCGCTGGTGTCAATAAAAATGTTACCGGTAATAGCATTATTATCAATAATGCGAGTAGCGATAGTGGTAACGGTAGCATTAATAAGTGTGCTAACATAAGAGCGCAGTTCGTTTCATCTCCGTTACCGAATTCAAACGAAATTATCTCGTCAAAGTCGCCGTTAGAGATGGTACAGAACGTAGTGAGCAGTATTCAAATTCCACAACAACAACAACAACAGCATCCCGATTCGGTACATAGCTCTCAGAAAACTCAGCTGAATACCCAAAATTTACAAGGCAGCCACATCTTAGTTTCCAGCAACGGGCAATTAATCGTGGCCACCAGTAATACCGTCGCTAGTCAAAATATAGCCAAAGTTCACACTTCCATTCCTTTGATACACAGTTCTGCGACTTCGTCCTCTTCGATCGTTACAAACGTTACCGGTTCGCAAATGATTCCGACAATGGGCGTTGCGCAGCAGGTACTCGGCCAACCTACCGTTGTGGTGAATACGTTACCAAATGGTCAGCTAGTGTTTCATCAGCCCAGCGTAATGACAGCTGTTGACGGTACCACGACAGTGCAGATACCTCAGCTGGCGGTAGCAGCGACAGCCGGCAACGTCACCTCGCAAAATTTAACCGAGAACAATAACGCGACCACGGTGACATTGAATACCGGCTCGGCCGGTCAGTTTTCGCCGAGAAATCAAAATAATCTAGCCGCCGCTAATGCGCTGGATCCGTCAAAACGGAAAATTAACAGTGGCCGTAAACGAAAATTGTCTCCGCATTTGCTGCAGATATCTCAGCCGGTATCCGGTACGGCCAGTGTGGTAGTTCAACAGCAGCCGCATACGCAGACGAGCTTCACGCAACCGCATCAGATGTTACAGACGTTAACCATTTTGCCGAATAAGAATACCGCTCAGTTTACCGGAGCGCAGCCGTTAATCGCTACCGCGAACGTATTACAGCCGATCAACTTCGTCCAAAATGTGCCTACTATTCAACAGTTTATCGTTCCTGCTGGATTAGGCGGAATGGTTATGGCAACCGGCGACGGAACGGCTACCTTACTACCGGACGCGGTTCAGTTGAACGTTTTAACGCCAGTCCAAAATCCGACATTCGGTCACACGGGTGGGCAAAGTATCATCACAACCGGTCCAGCTGCTGGAATGGTGATTCGAACGCAGCCGAGCAATCCGCAAAATACGTTGACTGCTCAGTTGAGACCGCAGGCCATTTCCACGGCCACTGGCCAGTTTATAACGGCGCAGTCGCCGAATCAGTTTATCGTTAATAATTCGAACTTCAGCGGACAATTAAGTCCAATTGTGGCCAGTGTTAGTCCGAATCAGCCGATTCATTCGTTCAGCGCGTCCCCTAATAACAACAACAGCAGTATGAACACCGTACGATCAAACAGCAGTCAACCTCAGGAATTTATTCATTGCGGACCGGCATTGGTCGTTCCGTGCAGCGTCTCTCAAACGTCCAGTCCCCAGAATACCACCGTGGTTCAACAAAATACCACAATTGTGCAACAACAGATGACGATGGTATCGAATAACCAACAGTTACCGGATCAGAGTTCGTCTAACCATAGCGCTAACGGCAACAACAATAGCGGCGCCGCCGGTAACGTAATCAGCTCGAATTTAACGCCGCACAACATAATTCTGAACGACTCGAAACAGTCACAAAACTTCATCATAACTACCGACAACAAATCGCCGAGCGCGCATCATCCGCAGACTAGCTACATTCTGAGCAGTCCAAAAAGTAGTAGCGCCGATAAACCGAACGCCACCAGTGCAGGTACGCATTTTATTTTGAACAACTTGAACGGCGAAAAGCAGACGCAGAGTTTTATAATCAGCAGCAGTCCGTCCAACGGAAACGAAAAACAGCTGTGCGGAAATTTCATACTGACCACAAATTCCTCCGAAAAGACGAGCAGTGGCGGCAATTTCATTATCGCGTCCAGCCCGTCGACGGCTCAAAATACTCGTTTCACCCGGCAGTCCGTCTCTACACAAACCGCCGCGGCTGCTGCAGCCGCAGGTAACCCGCAGGTCTTGCAAATTTCGTCTACACCGACGTTGTTTGTGGCAGCCGCGAATAATAATAATACTTTCTCCACGTCTGCAACTACAACCGCATACATAGGAAGTCCGCCGGATACTACTACTCACAGTCCGATTAACAGCAGTAGCGGTCAAAGTCCGGATACCCCGTCATCTAGTTCGCTGTTAGTTGGAAGTACGGACGATGTGTCATCGTCACCCACCTCTTCGACTCCTAATATGCCGTGCAGTAACGATAACATGCAAACGAGACAACCTATGGTCCATTGCATATCCAGCAGCAACGTCGTCGACTGGACAGACGGTAACGGGATAGAGGAGAAAAAACTGAAAATTATAGTAGACCACGGAACTCCCGAAATCATTGCTGCCGGTATGGACGTATTCTCGCCGATTGCATCATTACAGGCACGATACGAAAGACGTAAGTATTTTTCTAAGTTCCTTTTCAAACTGCAACGTTAAACAGAAATAAGAACAACTACGAAATTACTAATGAATTTAGAACATGAAATATCGAACCGAACCAAATTTATCTTCTTTACAGATGAATTTTCAATCATCTCAACCATCCTTTGTATCCGTGAACTAGACGAATTCAAATAATGAAAAGAAAGAAAAGCACTCGATCACAACATTAAATTTAAACGAAACATATAAATCGCCGACTGATTTTTTCCTTACTCTTGTCAATATTTACGATGAACAAATTATATTTTCGTCGCGAATATATCGATAATTGTATTCAAAACAGTTTGGTGTTTTTTTCTTTTTTTTAAATTATATATCCCGAATTTAATGTATTTTTGATTGTTTTAATTAATTAATTCGGGTGAATTTTTCTCTTTAATGACTGAATGTACACTTTACCAGTAAATTCCTAAATAAACCTAAGAAAATAAGGTTTGCAGTTTAAAATTCTCTTTTATTTTGATCATTATTTGCGTTACATAGCTTCATCGTAGCTATTCGAACAGTAGATTTTGTTTTCTCCTTTAATTATCCTCTCATTTCTGCTTTCAATTATTTAGTCTATTTTTCTACATTAAGGTTATTTTTCTGTTGCTGTTCCTCTTTTTTATTACATTTTATAATTTACATATTAAAATTTTATTTTAGAGTTTCCCGAATCCTGCTCTTTTATACATGTTATTTTATTGCCGTTTCTTCGTTTTATTATAAATGTAAATCATAATCAGGTAATTGTTGGTTTTTAAAAAGATATAGTCTAATTATTCTCGTATATAGTTTTTATCTGTGTTTTATGATAACCAATAATTGTTTACTAGCCCCATATCGTTTTCATTCCCTTATTTATATCTTCCATTACATCATTCCTTAAAAAGGATAAAGTGAAAGAGAGGAAAAAATTTCAAATTAATAGGAATAAGTTTCTTTATCTAGTTTATTTTTTATTAGTTTACCCATTTTTTCGTCTAAACATATTTGTAGCAGTTTCCTCATCTGTGTTAATGCTGTTCTCAATTTCGTTTTTCATATTCTTACTCAGTTCTTTCTACATCACGATTTCACTTCTCGTATGGTGTAAAATACAATTTCCTGATGGGTTATATTTTTAACTTCTGGACTCCAACTTGCTTCAGGCTCAGTTCTAAACGCTCAAAAAATGCATGTATCATGTTTATTATTACAAATAAGCAAGATAGAAATTAGCTCGATTAGTGTTCGACTTTTCAATGAGTAAATATTATTAGTTTTTATAGATTACATTATTTCTCATGCGTCAGCTATCTCCTGGTTTTAAAAATAATTTATTGAAAATATAAGTACCGCAAGAAGTCTGTGTTATGTGTAAATATGTCAATATACTCACAAACGAGAGAAAAAAAAAGAATAGTAATAAGGTTGGCTCGCTCGTCGAGAGTTCGTTCGTCTTTAGTTCTTGGTTTTTCTACGGTCTTAATTAAACCGACTATGTTAAAAATGATCAAATCAAATTTTTTCTGTACCGTTTGGATCTCTCTTCTCCACATAAATAGCGGAAATTAAGACTTTCGTAATTTTTTTCTCACATTTTCTGCGATATATATTATATTACTTTTGGGAAAATTAGAAAATCATTTTTTTTCTGTACGCAGTTTTAAACCGTCTACTAATGCGTTTTAGTTCGCAGATTTTTAGCAGAGTTGTGTAAGTGTATTTTCCATTAAATGTTATTTGCAAACAGGATAGGAAAATATGTTTTACTTTAAACTTTAAAGAGGAGTAACACTTTATAGTATGCCATCCATAACAGTTACTGGAGCAAGTTCTTGTATCGTATGAAGTAAATTACGAATTACCTTGTTTCATAATAGGAATCGAGAAATTACGATACAAAAAAGGGAAACTATTGCTTCTCGTATATAAATATATGTTGCTTTTAGGTTTCAAGTTATTAATTTTAATGAAACGAAAAAGTCAATTAATTATGCATTCATAAATTACTTGTATATAAAAAAATTATAAATTATCAAGGGAAAGTAGAATTGATTTATTATTCATTTTTATTCTAGAGAAGTATGATTTTTCCAGTACGAGCCTGGATGGTAAAGAAAGTATATCATTCATTGAGTCATCTACTTTTGAAGAATCCACCATTCATAAATAACTTTGGTTGTAAGTATTTCGTAGGTTTCATTTCTGTTTTGTGCTGTATAAAATAGTTCATTTTGTTAATTTACAGTGAAAAATTACATTGCAATTTAAATTTTAAATTGTTTTCTATGTTTTACAGTAAGTATTAAATAAAAATTGTCAAAACACATATTTGTGAAAATAAGATAACATCTAATTCGAATAAATTGTACTTCGTATACACACATAAACCTTTTTCAAACATACAATAATAAAAATTTTATGGACGATCAATTTTTTTCTCGGGCTATTACTCCAAAAGGCCTTCAAAAATAGTTCTGAGGGAATGCGGTCAAAAGTCGGCCAATAAAATTCATTCAAAATACAAAAAAATTAAAAAAGTCGATCCCCTATTTTAATTATTGCAGAAATGGACGATAACATAAAGGACGACGGATAAATGTCTTCGAAATTTTCACATAGGAAATCTTGAAAGTGGAGCAACGCGTAATGTGTAAACTGCAGATTTCTTAATTAGTACTGCAAAGAAAAGAAACAAAAAAGGTGCTAATAAAAATTATTTTTATGCAATCATAGCGGTATTATTATTGCCACATCGATAAATAATTGTTTGGAACACGAACTGGAAAACATTCATTCGTTTAGGTGTTAATTTTGTTTGATGACTGAATGTGAGTTTTTGTAATTTTAAAAGATAACGTTTAATGAAATAAACTGTAATTAATAACTAGGCTATAATTTATAAATAAAATTTTCAAAAAGTTTCTATGGGAGTCTCTAGATTCATATGCAAATTATAAGTATTTGTGTACGTGAAAGTAATAAACGAGGAACTTGTCAAGTGTTGGCTCATTTACTATTGATATTATTTTTTTTTATGAAGTATTGCTTTGTTTTTTATTGTCGAATAAAATTTAAACGGAGGATATAATAATGGACTAAAGAAAACGGCAAGAGAAATCACCCGAAAAGGCTGATTAAAAAAATTAACAAGATGTACTAGAAAGAATGAATATTAACGAAACAATCGTAAGATACAGATATGATTAAATGTGATTGAGGAAGGAGAGACGGCTGTCGAGAAAAATTCTTAAATAACGAAAAGAATTTACAAGCGGAATCGGACCATCATTTAAGGGAAGACTAAGCAAAGGAAGATCAAAAGGACGAATGGTAAAGACAATGGACGATGCTTTAGGGCGGAGAAATAGAGAGATAAATATTGGGAAAAGCATTCTCTAGTAACATTAGAGAGTTTTGAAAACGATATTCCAATCGGAGGAGTAGATGAACACATCATCGTTCGCAAATAAAAGCGAAGTAGAGTTAAGAGAAATAGAACCGATTTCGATGAAATAAATATTGACCCGAATGTAATTTAATGTATTAATTACTTTTTTAATATTGTCAAAAAATTCTTGACTATTTTATTTTTTCGTTTTTTGTAGAAATCTTAAATTAATGCTATTTTTGCAAAAACCAATAAATTCGCAAAAATTATTATAGTTGTAATATTTCGTGTTTTCTGTTCACCAGTTTTTTTGTTTCCGTGTTTGTCATTGGTAAAATATATATGCGTATGCTAATGAAATGTTAATGTTTCGTTCACTTTTGGTAATAAAAGATTAATGAGTCAGTTGTGATCTAATTCTTAATTGGCTCATCATGTTTATAAATATCTTCTTTCGTAGTTATTAAAACCATTTATTATTTTACCATTAATTAAAGTTCATTTCAATAAAAATCAGTATTTTCAAACTTCGAAAAATCTCTTTTAAGTATTTGTAGTTCCAAATTTTAACGATACTCCGTGATGCTAGAATTGTTTTGTACGTGTTGTACAAATTCATAGGCGCCAAAAAAATTTTAGTACTTGCTGATCTGTTTAGTTATGATAACTACAGATTATCAAAACTGATAATGTAAAAAAAAAAGAAAAGTTGATTTTTAGTCAATCTTAATGTAGTATGCTATTATGTACTTTTTCATTTCGTTTGCGCATAAAATGCCTGTTTGGAAAATCAAACTGGATACTTCCGATAAGATCCTTCTCCTCATCTAAGAGAAAAAAAAAAGTACGATGTAAATATATTTTAAGCATTTTAATTACGATTCATTATATATTTGTTTTTTGCCTAATTTAGTTTTGAAAAAATTCAAAATTTTTTAATTAGATGGTGAAATACAAAAAACTTAACAACTAAACTTTACATTATATTTTTGGTGCTAGAACACAATATGGGGCCGCGCTTTTGGAAGAAGTGAAAAAACTTGTAAATAACAAAATTAGTAAACCACTTAGGTTACATTTAAAACTCTACCGCGTTGTTGGCTCATGAGTACTTAATAACTGTTTTTACCAAATAGTAATACGTAGGTCGTTCAAAAAGTAAGTTCCCCACCCCGGTAAAACCGGTTAGAATAAACTTGCGAGAGTGTCTCATTTTGCAGTTACAACATTTAAATTTAAACTAGTCCAAACCGCAATACTGTATGTTTTTTTCGTTTTCGAGTTACATGAATTAATTGTGAGTGAAATTCTGAAAGTTACCGCCGAATACGAGGTGCGCTCAGTTATTCGTTTTTTAAATCATAAAAAAAAATTGCACCTATTGAAATTCATCGACAAATAGTGGAATGGTCCGCTGTGTTGAGTGTTCAACATGTTCGTAAATCGTGAATTCCGAGGAAATAGAACGAATGTAGAGGACGAGCAACCATCCGTAATCTCATCGAAGAAACTTTGCGATCCGATCGCCGACAAACCATTTCCGAGTGTGTCATGAGGTACCACGCAAAAAAATTCGAGACCGACAAGGAATCGAAAAATTTCGTTCTTACCTGGTTACAAAATTTGGCGCAAGTTTCTGCGAAGAAGGTAGTTTTATAAGTTAATTTCTCGACTCGACAAATGCTTAAATTTAAAAGGTGAATATGTGGAAAAGTAAATGAGAGTATGCTGAATTCAATGCCGCTGTCTATTTTTTTCTAACTTTATTAGTTTCGAAAATTAAAAATAGGGAAACTTACTTTTTGAACGCCCTTCGTATATAGAATTGAGGCAGAAATAATGTTTTATTATTATTATGTACCATTAGAAAACGAAAGATATTATTCATGACCTTATAGATCTGAAAAGTTTAATCAAACTATGATAAAATATGTATAATAGTAAATCGAAATATACAAATACTTTTAGTTACTTTTTTGTTTAATCGTTTCTATCAGGGCCGTATCTAGACCAAAATTCGAAAGGGGTTACGAAAATATTTTTATAATTATACATATATATATATATATGTGTGTGTGTGTGTGTGTGTGTGTTATCATGAAGTATATTTATTTATAAAATAGTACACTAAAACCTTGCAGTCAATTATTATATATGCAATATTTGAACACTACAATAAAAAAAAAAAAAAAACGGCGTTTCTATAGAATTCATAAAAATTTCAATTTTATATTCTTTTGTCAAAAATTAAAAAGAAATATATTTATTCTGAATTTCGGTCCATTTAATTCTAGCAGTTATTATTTCGTAGACATTTCGAGGGGGTTGAACCTTGAAAACCCCACTTAGATATGGCCTTGGTTTTTATTAAAATTTTTCACCATAATTTCAGATACAGATCTGACCTAATGATGCCTCAGTTTTAGAGCTTAAAAATGGAGTAATCTTTTTGCTGTCTATTGTGGAATTTTGAGCAAGTCAAACGCGTGTTTCGTATAACGTGCTTCGTACTATGTTTATATGTTATGTTTTTTTTTATATGCATATAAAGTTTTCGCTCCTCTCCACTTTTTTTAAAAAAACAACATTGAATTTTAGTAGAATCTGTTTCGGGCCTAATATTGATTAATGCGCGAAAGGGAAAAAAATAGAAAAAACAGATTTTATAGTAGAGTATGAATGTGTGCACGTATGCGTGATACTTTACTGCATATTTTCTATTTATTAAGTCATATCAAATATTTAATGTATCGCTTGAATTTAATGAATAATAACTTATTTATGCTAAGTGTGCTAGTGCGTATATATATATATTTCTGGGATATATATAAAGAGAGAGAGAGAGAGAGAGAAATAATTAAAGTTATTTTGACTTCTAATTTTATGTTTGTTGTTTTCAGAAGCTTAAAGCTGGTTCATTTAGACATAACGAATTTGTCTTTTACGTTACATGTTTACCCCACCTAGGTTAAATCGGAGGAAAAAACGGTACATCACATAACTCGTTACTGTTGTACATAAGTTCCTGTTTATATTTATTTATTTATACGTGCGCTATATATTATTACGTAATATATACATCACAATAAGGACTATAGAATATATGTGTATATTTTTTTTTAATATGTTTTTATGCGTGAAATAAACTATTTTATTCAAAATGTTATTTTTAAATATCTTTTAAAGATAACCTTTCCATAATTTTTATTTGTTTAATTATTTTTACTGATGCTTCAATTATAACTTCAAAACAAGTTATTTTTATTAGCGTATACCATTTTTATCTATTTATTTGTACATAAATAAGATATATAATTTCAATATATTTTTATTGTTATCGTAATAGAATTATACATATATATATATATATATATATATATGTAAAGTGTGCCATTATGTTTATGATTGTAAAAATAAATAAATGTTGGAGAAAAAAAAGGAAAAATATTCTGGTACCTAACAAATTCTGATACATAATTATGTAACGTAGTCAAACATAAATCGTATACAAGAATATGTTATAAATTTATTATAAATATCATTAAATGTACATAATACGTAGTCAAATTTTATATTTTCAAGTTCATCGATGGAATTACGCGTTAAATAAGTATTCTACAATTGACGAATTTACTTCGTACGTTGCGTATAGTTTTCAACGAAGCTAAATGTTTTCTTTTGTGCCTAAATAATAGAATTCTAACAGTTTTTGCGAAATGTCGCATCTGTCACGTTTATATTAAAATTCAGGCGTCATAAATATCGCCAACAGTTCTAGTTAATGTAACGAGTGATAGTGAAAGAAAAATCACTATTACGCATTGTTTTTTCTAGTTTTTTCTTCGCAGTATTATATAAGATTTATTGAAGAAATTTTACAGAAAGATTATTTTTTATTTGTTTCATTTACATTTTCAAATGTATGAAATTTCTATTTCGACTAATAGACACAGAGGGCATGAGTCTTTTGAGTGTATTTTTATGTTATATATATATATATATGTATGTATGAATGTATAGAATCTTTTTTTAATAACTTATCGTACTATGTTGTATTATTTATGATGGATATATACGTACATTTCATTTGTTTCCATATTTAGATCATTACCCTTTTTCGATATTTCAGCTTTTTCATTTACTTTAATTACTTTAGAGACAATATTTATCGCAAATTGCGGATATTTTTTCACGCGCGATAACGTAATTTTTTTGCCAGTTGTTAATTCGAAATTTTTATAATACATGTTCTGGTACAGAAAGGGTGTACGGGTCTGAGAAAATCTTTAGCTAATGTAATGATTTCTTTTCTTGCTAAAATTTAGTTGCCCGATAACAACGAAGTATTAAAATTAACGAAAGTTTACGCTGGTTTTTAAATTTTGGGCAAGAGAATGAAGTTCGAGGATCTAGTTATATGGTCAGTGTATAATATTAAGCCCATTATTCCCAGCAGAAGTTGAGATAGTAAGAGAATTAATATGAAAAACGCGTCGATTATTTTTTAATTTAACATACACAAAGACGAAGAAACTAGAACACACGAAAATTATTTTCCTCCGTTTTCTCATAAATATAAAAAGCTCTACACATTAGGTCTATTTCATTTCTTCTCCTTTGAAACTTGAACTATCTAATGAATTGAAGGCGTTTTGCGGCTTAAGGTTTTTTTGTAAGTTCAGCCTATTTAACGCAACTTTATTTAAACAAAACCGGAACGGACAGACTACTTTACCTTTGCTCTTTACTTGATTAAGGAAATAACAATCTTTAAAAAGTTCACCGCTTCTTTGCAGTTAAATATTCGTGTTTGACGTAAATAATTTTACTCGACTAATAATTCATTATAAGTTGAAATTTTATTAAAACTGCCGAATAAAGTTTCATTAAATTATTAAACGTACGCGAATATGAATGAATAAATTGATTTTTTCGGATAAAACTGATTAAATTAATTGAACAGTACGCGAAATTAAGCTTTATTACAAATTTAGGAAAGAAAGAAAAAAGACGTAAACACGATGAGTGTAATGAAACTATAGCAAAAAACTTTCCGTTTATAATTTTAAACGTTCGCAACTACAAATTTCAAGCCTCTAATTCGCTAAAACTATACTCTCTAAGATATAATGTTGGTTACTGATTAAGTTCAAACGATTTATAAAATATATTTATTTATTTGAAAATGTGTATTTTGCAATTGAATTGTACGAAAAAAGTATGAAACTTTTCCTCTTTTCCTTTCTTTGTGGTACTTACGAATTTTTCCTGGAAATAAGTTCAACGTGAAAAACAATTATTACGTTGAATAGTGATAAATTATAATTTTTTTCTTTCTTTTATTTACGCATATATAAGTTGAGCATTGAACCAGTTAAACGCTACAACTACTTTGTTTTTCCCCGCCAAAATTTCGATACCGTATAATAACGCTAATGATAATATTTACCTAGGTGATGTGTGTGTTTTATTTATTTTTTATTTACTTATTTATTTAATTATTCGTTCCGCTATTTAACTGGTCCGTTTTTCGGTTTTCATAAATTTATCTTGTTGATCTGCTCTGACCGGTGCTTAACCTAAGTGATATGAATAATCTAATCAAAACATTCTTCACTAATTCATTCATCGAACGATCTAACAGCGTGTGACCTATTTTTAACTGATCCCTTATTAACGGAATGAATAATTACACTTTCCTTATTATTATTCTGACTTGTCCTATAAACGCAGTTCGCTCGCTATTATCAGCTTGTTAGGCGATGATCATTTTTTTGCAATTTACGTTCCTAATTGATAACTGACGACAAAGTGCAATAGGAAAGTATGTTAAAGTCTTGCGTTTTTACCCCCTTTTTTAATTGGAATTCTAAAAAATTAACTTTCTTTCGAAATTAATAACAAATGCGTCGACTTTAATTAATCAATAATCGTATTTCAATGCGAGTAGTTTTTTATACATGCGGTAATATAGAATGACTTGTTCGAAAATGTGAGATTTTTTCGTTGGAAATTACTAAGAAAATTAATCTTATATCATTACGCCACTACTGCTAGCTGGCAATTATGTATAATCTTTACAAATTAGTATAAAAAATCAGTGATTAATAATTCCGTATAATATTATTATAGCTGATAAAGCGCTAATTAAAACTAATAACGAGATATCTGGATTTTTTAGTAATGCTCATGTAAGAACCCAATTGCATTGTACAAAAATTAATCGCAATAAAAAATATCTAATGTAAACTTTTCTACTATATTATAAAAATGCCTAAGGATTGTCCGATATTTGATGGTTAAATTTGTTTTAATCGCTTTTCTGTGAAAAGTTTCCTTTGAAATTTAAATTAAAACATTGAAAAAATATGACTTTTTTTTCTTTTTTTTTTGTAAAATAAGAATGAGATGGAAAAAATATATTTTGTTAAAAAAGCGAACAAACAAAACACGAAAAAAGACTTCTGTATACGCAATCGCTTTTCATTGGCGCCGTTAACGTGGAATGTAGATGACAAAATGCATATTGAACAAAGCTGTTGATTATAACTTCGGTATTGCTATAATGTTTTTTAGTGTTATCAAAAAATCTTTCTTTTTATGATATTAGATTTGTTTTATCTTTGCTAAGTATGTGTCGTTGTCTTCCTTAATATTTGTTTAAAGTTTTGTAAATTTTTTTACGCAACTCTCCTAACCTCAACTTCAACATAAATGTAATTTTGACTGTTCGCACTGGATATCATCTTTTACGTCGTGTATTTATGTGATTTTTCGACTTCATTTTATATACTATATGTAACAGGTATATGCAGTAATCAAATTTCTTTTTTTCGTTTTCTCTGAAAAATTAATAATAATTATTAATTATAATAAGAATAAGAATAATTTTCGTTAATGTGGCATTATGATCTCCCCCACGCATATGATTATAATTCGTATAACTCGAACATGGACCGAATTTTATAACTATTATCTAATAAATAATGATACTAACATTAATACTACTACTACTACTAATAATAATAATAATATCCGATAGTCTTTCAAATAGACTTTTATTAAATCCTGTATATATATGTTTGTGTATGTGCGCGCACGCGTGTGTGTACAAGAGAGAGCGAGTTAACATTTACAATATATTTTACGTGCTTGTGACGAAAAAGAAAACTCGTATCATTTTTATTATAACAACACATACTTTTTGTGTATATAATAATAAAAATAGTGATTTTTAACATCGTGTATATTATGTGTATTATATATACATTCTTTTTTTTTAGAATATTATATTCTATTATTAGGTTTAACTTTTTTTGTTGTTATTTTATTTGTGTATCAATTTAATTCCTGTTTTTCAAATTATGTCGATAAATAAATGCCTTTTGTTGAAAATTGTGTTTTCTTTATTTTTAGCTGCAGTAGGTGTATCAAAGTTGAAAAGGTACAAATCTAGAGATTGAGTTTGTTTCGCGATATGTATTTACCACGATGTTAAGTCGCGGTTATAAGTAATTTTGGAAATATTCTAAAGAATTTTTTTCAAAAACAAAAAATAGGTATAACGATAATTATTTTTATGTTTACGTCTACGTTATTACTATTAAATCAAAACAAGATTTGTTTAATGTTATTTTCGCGTATAAACTTTTTCGTTTTTTTTTTTTTTTTTTTTTGTTTTTTTTTTATTATATATATGTATATACTTTTTTGTTTTGGGTAAATTTCACTTATCAGCTTTATAAACAATAAATTAAACAATGAAAACGCAGTAAGTTAATGCTGACAAAGGAAACAGTTTAGTTATAATAAATAAAAATGAACTTATTCATAAAACTGACAAGTTCATAAAAGAAAACAATATAAAAATGATAAAAATTGATCCCACAAATAAATATCGGACAAAAATAAGAAAAATAATAAATGAATCAGATTTGATAATAAATAATAATGTTTCCAAGTTCTTTATAAATATGAATCCAAAAGCTCCTATACTCAATCCGTTATTAAAAATACATAAACCTGAAGTACCAATAAGACCTTTAATAAATTACACAACAGCTCCCGGATATAAATTAACCAAATTTATAACTAATATAATAAAAAATAATATAATATTAAATGATAAATATGTAACAGAAATAGAAAAAATGTATTTGAAAAATTACAAAACATAACAATAAATAACAGAACTAAAATAATCTCATATGATATATCAAATTTGTATACTAATGTTCCAATAAATGAGACTAGAAATAATTGAAAAATCAATAAAAAAGATATCAAATAACAATATTTATAATAACCAACTACTTTTAACATAATAAAAACAGTCACTGAACAAAACTATTTCACATTTAATAAAAGTACATATACTCGAAATAATGGATTAGGTATGAGTTCTCCTTTATTAGAAATTTTGAGTGAAATATTTTTACAGCATTTAGAAAAAACATATATGGAAAACCTAATTAAAAAATATAACATAAAATTATATATTAGATATGTAGGCGATAGTTTAATTATTTTTGATGAAAACAACAATAATAATCCTGAAAATAATATATTAAATGATTTCAATAAAATACATAAAAATATATAATACATTATGGAAAAAGCAGAAAACAATAAAATAAACTTCCTAGATATCATAATAACCAAAACAAATGATATATAGGAAACAAACAGTGACACTATAATAAACGAAACGTCAAACTATCCTAATCAACACAAACACTCATCATTCATACATGCTATCTTCTATGAATTCAAATAAAAAACAAAATGAAATAAAAATATTAAAAACAATCGCAATAAATAATGGTTACAATGAACAAATAATTGAAAAATTAACACATAAAATAAAATCAAAATTGAAATATAAACAGAAAAATAATATTATCAACAAGAAAGGATGGATAACATTTACTTTTATAAAGAACAATATATACAAATTAAGTAATTTATTTAAAAAACAAAGATTAAAAGTAGTATTTAAAACCAATAATAAACTAAAAAATAAAATAATTACCATAAATAAAGGAAATAATAATATATATGAAAATAGTGGCATATATAAAAAATAAACTATAATGACTGTGAGAAAACATACTTCGGTCAAACAGGTAGAAAAATTAAATGTAGATATGACGAACACATAAAATCATTTAATAACAATGAAATAGCAAAATACACTTAAGCCGAGCATTTAATAAAAAATAAACATAAACCAAATTCTATAGAAAAAACAGTCACAGTCTTAGCTAAATATAACAAAGGTAATGCCATGAACATACAGTGAGCAAAAAAAGTATGTAGACATTCGTGATAGAAGAAAAAATGAGGAATAAAAGAATGAAAACGAAAGTCATTTAATGCTACTTTGTATATAAATAGAAAAAGGAAACATTCGCAAATACTTAGTATACGAAAACAAAATAAAAAAAAAAAAAATTACAGCTGTGGTTAAGGTAAACAATTAAAAATCAGAAGTTGCACGCAAATAAAGTATATAGACTTTTGAAAAAAATTGTTTAAAATGACGAAAAAAACTGAAAAATTAGCTCTGCCTAGTACTTGGTGTGAGCACCTTTGGCTCTAATAAAAGCTTCTAACCGCCGGAGTATCGATTGGACTAAAGTCTGGAGGTAACTGGATGGAATATTCTGCCATTCCTCAAGTAGCCGTTTTTTCATCTCGTCTCGGTTGGAAACTGGGCGCTGACGAATTCGACGGTCTATATAATCCCAAACATGTTCTATCAGGTTACGGTCGGGGGATTGTGGAGGCGTTTCCAACACTCTGCCGCAGTTATAGAGTAGCCACTTACGGGTTGCATAAGCCCTACGCTTGGGGTCGTTGTCTTGATAAAAACGGTAAGATTCTAAAATTCCGAGTTTGTCGGCACTTGCGCGCAGATGTTTTTTCAAAATCGTAATATAGTGGTCTGCGTTCATCGTTGTATCGATTAATTCCAACGCCCCCACTCCTGCGGCCACCACACACCCCCAGACCGTAACATTTCCACCTCCGTGTTTGATTGTACAATTCAGGTTTTTCTCCTACAATTCTGTCCTAGGCCTCCGCCATACTCTCTGTTTACCGTCGTGACCAAACAAATTGAATTTCGATTCATCATTGAACAAAACTGTTTTCCAGAACGTTTCATCGGCTGAAATATATTTTTCCGCGAAGGCTATACGTTTTTTTCTATTGACGGGACTTATGAAGGGTTTGCTACGAGCGATTCGAGATTTTAAACCAGCCTTCCTCAGTGTATTTCGAACCGTTTGCGCTGCGACTTCCGTACCAGATCGATCGACAATCTCACGACATATCTGTGGTGCACTTACTTTCGGCTTCCGTGTAGCTGTGCGAATGATAAAGCGCTTATCCTGCGCAGACAATTTTTCGGGTCGACCAACACGGGCCTTTCTTGCGACTCTACCTTCATATTTAAAGCACCAAATAATTCGATAAACCGTACTTCGCTTCATTTCCAACATGTCCGCAATCCGATCGTCCGACATACCCTCGGCGTACTTCGAAATCACTAAACGGCGTAGCTCGAACGGGGTCTCTCGCGAATTATGACTCATCTTGGCGCACTCATTCGAATACGATACTTAATGCGGCTAGTTTGGTCGTGATATACTGTACGTGGTAGCCATGCACTGTGACGCATTACTCATGCATTACTCATCTCTTATCTTCTTACACGTATGACCCATACGTGGGGAAAACCTCTTACACTCAAATGTTTACATACTTTATTTGCGTGCAACTTCTGATTTTTAATCGTTTACCTTCACCACAGCTGTGATTTTTTTTATTTTGTCTTCTGTTTTCGTATACCAAGTATTTTCGAATGTTTCCTTTTTCTATTTATATACAAAGTAGCATTAAATGACTTTCGTTTTCACTCTTTTATTCCTCGTTTTTTCTTCTATCACGGATGTCTACATACTTTTTTTGCTCACTGTAGCTGAAAGACCAAATCCCAAATAATAATAACCCACTTTTTAATATAAAATTTTAAAACATTTTTATATTTATATTTACATCATTATTTAAACTGATCATTAAATTTCTTAAATATATATTATCTATGTACTTTACATCTGTTTTAATACTTATGACATATTGACTCTGTAACTGTTATTTTAAACCTATATATATATATATATATATATATATATATATATATATATATATATATATGTACATATATATATAAACCATTTTATTCCCTAGTTGACCTCAGTGTGATTTAGAATTTATTTCTGATCACACATAGTGAATTGGTTTTAGCTGATGATGGGTTATGCCCGAAAACGCTACTAAGTAAGAAATTTATTTTGTTCTTATATTGTTTGTTATAATTGTTTATTATATCAGTTATTATTATAACTTATTATATTGATATACATTCACTTCACAGTCGGAAAGAATACAGTCTAACTTCTCTAGCTGAGGTGATTTTCGCCTCGCTAATTTATATTTTTTCTTATTAACTTTCTATATTTTTTTCTTGCAGTTTTTTCATTTTTCTTTCTAAATACATGTATGTTACCTCATTTATATGATTTTCGGTTGACAGTTTTTGTCGTAGAATTTAAATCTATAAACTCTCAAAATTTCAACTTTCTACAATTAATTGTACTCAAGACCAGACATCCCATTTAAATTGGCCGACATATATATATATTTATATTATTTACTTTAGATAAATGAAATACACAGCAACATCAGTCGTATAAAATTAAAATTCAATATGTACAATACTAACTATACGTAAACAAAAAAACTAAAAAAACAAAAAAAAAAAAACGAAAAATTCTCAATAAAAATTTTCAGATCAGCTCAAAATCGACAAATTTTAGAAACATGTCTTAAACATAAAAATCTGCAGTAAAACGTCTATTATTTGGAGTAGAAAGTTGAAATTTTGAGTCGGTTGTGATTTTTTAAAATTCAAACAAAATTATTACACCTAAAAAATTCTAAATACCAAGCCCTAAATGTGCCCAAACCCCCAAATTTTTAAATATTTCTATTTTTTGAAAATATATGTATATTTATTAATATTTACTCATTTCCTCGCCAAGCTAGACGCTTGTCGACGACGAGTTTTCTTACATCTAAATATGTCTACACTATACTACTTATATACTATATACATACTTATCGCCGCGCAAATCATTTTATTACAAACTTATCCTATTTTTCCTTATTTCTAACTTAGCTATAATTAATCTATTATTTATTTTATTTCTTTATTTCTTTATTTTTTAAATTTAATTTAATTTTATTTATTTATTTTGTTCCGTCCTTTTTCCTTCCCCTTTTTTCACTTTTGTTTATCACTATTTTCGTACCCTCTTCTCTTATTTAATGCTTATTATTTTTTCTATATTTTCTCTTTCTCTAACTATTCCCCTTTATTTTCTTTTTTTTCACCCCAATTTTTTTCCTCCTCTATTATTTCTTTAGGCATTTTATTTAACAACTGCGTTATAACGTATTTGTTTTTTTTATTCCCCCATCTTTGTTTTAGCTAACGGCAGTATGTACAAATAGTTTTCCTTCAGCCCATATTCTATTTTTCTTCTTTCTTTCAATTCTATTTCCTTATCTGCCATTATGTATTCCCATATCTTTATGAATAAATACATTCCTCTAACGCTCAGTACATCTTCTTTTTGTATTATTTCACTTTCAGTCTCGTATTTGTGATCTGATATTAATTTCAAGCATTTTATATGCAGTTTACTTATTTTCTCCACGTATGTTTTCCTAGCCATTCCCCATGCTCGATTCCACTGGCGCATGATACACCATTTTTAATGTTTTATTTGTTGCATATTTCTTTAAAGTGTATAATGCTGGTAATGTTGCCCTAATTTTCTTTGAAATGTATTCCGTATGCCCGTCCCACCTTAAGTGTTGGTCCACCATTATCCCCAAATATTTATATTGGGTCACTACTTCTATCTTCCGGCAATTTATCTTCTCACATTCATTTCTTTCATCCCACACATTTGTTTGAGTACATTATTAAATTTGGATAATATTCATCATACCTATCCTTTTTTTAGTTTTTGATACATTAATTCCTAGATTTTTATCGTGTGCCCAAATTAGATCTTTTTGCATTTTCATTTCTGTCTCCTTAATATCTCTTTATGTGCTGTAACTATCGCTATATCATCCGTGAACGTTTAATTCCTTGTATAAACCGTTTTTTGTTTATATAATAAACAGTATTGGCGCTAAGTTATTACCTTGCGGAACTTCCACATTCAACTCCTCTTTTTCATCTCGTACATTTAATACATTTACACATGTTTTCCTTGGTTTAGGTAGTTCTCGAACCACTTTTTAACACTGTGAGTTATTCCTATCTCATCTAATTTATTTATAAGTATTTTATGGTCAATCGTTTTGAATGCTCTAGTTAAATCTATGAGTGCTATCAGTACCTTCTTCCCTTGCTCAAAATTTACTCTTATTTTTTCTGTAAACTCACCGAGCGTTTTCGATGTTGATTTTCCTTTTTGAAATCCGAATTGTATTCTATCAATTATCTGATTTTCCTGTAAATATTTCGTTAAACTATTAGCTGCATACTTTTCTAAGATTGTTGCAATTACATTACTTACTGCAATTAGTCTATAATTTTCATATTCTCTGTGTTCGCCTTTTTTATATATTGGCCTAGTTTTCGATATCTTTAGTCTATCTGTCATTCTTCCTTCGCTTTGAGTCATATTTACCAGTTTCGTAATTTTTTTTACTATATATGTTTTTATTGTCTTTATATCTTTTATTCTTATCCCATCTAGTCCTGTGGCCTTTGTTTCTTTCAATCCTTCAATAATTTTCCCTACTTGCTCTATGTTTGCTTTAGGTACATACATATTTACTTTTGGTTTATTCTCTTTTCTTTCCTCTAATAACACTTTGTTACATTTGTGTTCTAGTTTTTTTATACCGTTTTTGAATTCTCCGCTGAACCTGTTCGCAATTTTAATTCCTTCTTGCCCCTTCGAAAATTGTTTCTCGATCATCTCATCTACTCCTAGATTCCTTTTTTTTTCCTATGATCTTATTTATATTTAATCATGTTTTCCCGATGTCCCCTTGTACTCTCGCAAAACTTTTTTCCACAAACATATCTTTTTGTCGTCTTATTTCTGCATTTACTTGATTTTTTAAATGCTTATACTTATTTCTTAACTCCGTATTTTGGTTGTTTTTTTTTTTTTTTTTTACTTTTTTATACAATTTGTCTCTATTATCATTTCGATTATTTTCCGTGTCATCCATTCCTTTTTCCTACGTGTTTTATCACTTGCTTACATATTTTTTGTTTGACTACATTCTTCATATACTTTTTCGAATTTTTCCTTTATGTCTCTATATACTTTTTTAGCGTCTATTTCCTCTCTTAATTTATTTTTTACTTTATTTTCTATAACGATACTTCTGTTTATTTCGCTTGATTCCTCTTCGTTTTTTCCCTTCTCCATTGTTACTTTACATATGTTCATGTTGTGATCCGCTATTTTAATGTCTCTATTGTAATGATTAAAATCAATATTTCTTTTCTTCTTTTTGGCGTAAATATAGTCTATTTTCGTTTGCGTTAGCTTATCTTCCCTCCATTCTTCCCGTGTATATCCTTCCAACTTACTTTCATATCCCATTCCTGCCACCGTGTTCTTATATTTTGTAGCTAATGAATTATCTTTTCCGATATCTATATTTATATCTCCTATATAAATTGTCGTATCATTATCGAAGTATTTGTTATTCATTTCTTTTATTTCCTTTATGTATTCTTTCGCCTTTCCCAATGGCGATCTATATAACGCCCATAGTCCCAGCTTTTCCTCGTACCCTGTTACTTCTAGTATTATACTTTCTGCATTTTCAATACTTTTAATTATCACGCGAACTTGTATTTGTTTACCTCTTTTTACATATATTACAATTCCATGTTTTACTCCTTCTACATTTAAATTATGCCATTTTTCGTACCTTTCTAAATTACATAAATTTATTTCCTCTTTCTTTGTATTAATCTCCCCTAATATTATTATGTCGTATTCTTGTTCTGCCTCTAGAATTTCTACTCCCCCCCATTTTTTCCTTATTGATCTGATATTTATATATACTATGACTAAGTCTGCAATCATTTTATTCCTTTCTTCCGTCATACTGGTTTTGCTCTTGTTTATTTATTCGTTTTTCCCTGGTTTTTTTTTTTTTTTTTTTTTAAATATATTATTATTATTTTTATTATCTAAACGAACGCCACGAAGCTAATATTTAACATAGCGCGATAATTTCATATATGAACTGTCATTATATATAGAATAATTGACCATAAATAAGTGATTGCTTTTGCTTATCTAAAACTAACACAAACAAACTAAAAATTAAAAACATCATTTAACACGATACTTTACCTTATAATCTATAATATGTATTACACTAAAACTATTTGTCCCGTGGTTAGCGAGGTGGAAATGTGTCGACTCCGTCTGCCTCTTTTCCCTTGTCTTTTCCAGTCTTTGTTCATAACGTGCCACTTCTCACTCCATTTTTCGTACTTCCTTTTCTTTTATACCGTTTTGTCTATCTTATTTTCACTCTCTCTTTCTCATCTACTACTTCACTTTCCGCTTGTTCAACCTGCTGTCTTCTCTATTTCCCCCTCGCTGTTTCTTCCGCCAACCAACACCGTTAGCCACACACCATGCTACCCCGTACCATGTGTACGCACGTATCCCTCTAGCACGAACTCTCATATTCACCATATACCCGTACTCGCATACTTCACCCACACTCTCACACAACCACCCACACACTCTCCCACATCCCCGCACGCACTCACACGTCATCCGACGATCGCACAATCCCAACTTTACGGTCGCCGCCAATATAGCGATATACTCGATCTTTTCTCTATTGCTTCTACCATACGCACACCACACACACCATAATTTAGCTAAGTTTTCAACAGTGCTACTGAATATGTTTCTTCGACATCGTGGTATCGATTCCAAAATTCTACCGCCAAGTACTATCGCATTAATGTTCGCTTATAATATTCTCGCATGTTGTTATATTTAAACTTAAAGGTGATCTATTTTACGTTTTTCGTATTCCTTCCGGCTACTCTTTCTCTTCTCACATATTATTTTTCGTATATCGTCTTCATCTTTTATTAACATCGCTCGTTGCTGCGGATTTTTTTCCACGAATATTTTCCCTCTTTTAACCCATACAAAGTTGTAATTTGCCATTTTTGCCTTTTGCTTGGATTCCCAAAGAAGCCCTCTGGATATACTTTCAAGTTGCTTTCGGTATTTCTTTATCCCATATAGCGACTCCTTTCTTCTTTTCTATCATTTCGTCCACTATTCGTCTGCTGGCTTTTGCAATTATCGGCTTTGGTAATTTGTTGTTTTTTGTTGGCAATTTGTCTTCCTCCTTTATAATCACGTTGATTTTCCCTGCCGTCTTTATCAGAATTTCTCTTAGATTTTCCTCGGCTTTTTCGGTTATCCCGTCTATTTCTATATTTTCTCTTCTTCCATATTGTTCTAACTGATGCACTGTACATGTCAGTTCTTTAATTTTCTCGTCTTTCGTCATGGTTTCCACCGTCAGCATAGTCACCTGCTCATTGAGCCCTTTTCCCTCCTTATATATGTCATCATATTTCGCTGAGAGGAACTCGATGAACTTTTTTATTTCTTCTAAACTGTCGGCTAATTCACTTTCGCTGTCAGTTTCAGCCTCCTCCATTCTTTTATTTCTCGGTTTTTTTGGCACATTTATGCAACTACCACTGCTCTCGCTATACTGCCTTTTTCCATCGTTTAATTTTATTGTTAGTGGCGCCACTGTTTTCTTACTTTTCGGCATTATATATACTACCGCTTACTAATATAAAATATTTATCTTACCCGAGTTTCGTTCGGTATTATTTTCACTATTTATCACTGATAAGACTGTAACAACCACTTTAACGCATAAACAACCCACGTTTATATTGCGCAACGGTTATTAAAACCAAATTGCACGGCATTTGTTAAGCAGTTGAAATCTGGGAATATACGGCACTTATGATTCACAAATAATGCGAAAATATAAAACCGCAAAAATTTAACATACGAAATTCGAAACGAGCCGAATTTCTAAATTTTTAAATACTTTTAGGAATTAAAACTGGTACGTGCAAACTTTTGGCTGAAAGAACCTGTAAAATTTTAATTATAAAACCCATGCTGAGCTCAATTTTCCAAAATTGTTAACTAATTTGTTTTGTAATTTGTAAATGTCAAGCAAATTTTTAAAAAAAAATGTACAATGTGATATTTAACATAAAAAGTCAAACAGGTTAAGATAGTGAAAAATGCCCTAAAACCAATCGTTATAAAAACTATACCGTCGTGTCAGGCATCGGAAAATATTATCTCCTTGAAACTTTCAGCCCGCTAGTATTTAAAAGGCACCTCCTAGGGGAAAAATGTAAAATTAGGTTTTTTGGCGACATCTTGAGGACCAGTTGGTCGTGACTCTTCAAATTGGACTCAAATTGAAGATATTTCAAAACCTTACAATCAAAAAATATTTTCAGACTTATTTATCAACAAACCCTAACCTAAAAATGCATTTGAAAATTTCAAGCCGCTTTAAAAATAGATCTAAAACAAACACCTCGCTGAAAAAATTATATATCATGTATTTTATGCCAAACTACCCTTATGAATTTTTTCAGATTTTTTAAACGGGTGAACGCATCTTAAAAAAAATAAAAACCGTTCTTTTTGTATTTTCGGCCGTATTTATTTAGTTGCTACGAGCTGATAGAAAAAAAAAATTTCCCCGCAGTTTTATACAAAATGGAATAAGTATTTTCCAGTATTTTGGACACAATGAATATGGAACAAAACATTTAAATCACATTTTTCTGCTGGTTGTCCATCTTTGTGGCTCACAAAGTACTAAAATGATTCATATTCACCTTGATTTTTAACTATAATGACTTATAAATATCCTCCGATATATTAGAAATAAATTATTTTACGAAAAACTACCCAATTGAATTCATTCAGATTTTTAAAAGTTGTAAACATTCCTTAAAAACAAAAAAAAAAAGTTTTTTTTGGAATTTTTTGTCATATTTAGCTGTTATGAGTGGATAAAATTTTTTTTGGCCTCAGTTTTATACAAAATGGTATAATGAGTACTTTTCAGTATTTTTAACACGAAGAATATGAAAGAAAACATTTAAATTTCATTTTTCTGCTGGTTGTTTGGTTGGTTTTTCGGTTTTGCATTTCACAATGTGCTGAAATAATTCATATTTGTCTGCCTTCGTTAAAAGGAAAAGAGAATCAGCTCACAACTGCAGAAGCAAAACCACTAACTTGGGCGTAAGTAGGGTTAGAATTATTTGCATTTTCGTTCAATAAGTTTTTACTAATTTTCGGAAAATCTCTTTCGTTATATGGAACAACCTCTTGGTTTATTTTTTTTATTTGCATATTATGCTGTGTTATATTTTTTAATCTCTGTGCTTTATTCCTTCTGTTCAATATTTCCTGATAAACAGTGCATCCCTTATAATTTGATGTATGTTTTCCATTGCAAAGAGCGCAGGAAGCATCCGTACTTTTATCTTTGTCGCATTTGGATGTTTCGTGTCCTTGTCCACATTTGACACATCTAAACGGTCTCGTACAATACGCTTTTGTATGACCATATAACTGGCATCTCACGCATTGAACTATAATGTTCTTTTTCCTGGGTTGTTCAAATCGAACCCGGGCGTTTAATAAGTACACAATATTGTATATATCTTTGTTATTACTGCTAGGTTCGATATCTATAAAAAATAGCGGTAGTGGATGTTTGTATAGTCTGTGTTTAATGTTTACTATATTTCTTACTTGATGTCCCTTTTCAGCCAAAGAAGCTTTTATATCCTCGATTGGTACTGACCGGTGAATATTTTTTAATACAACTTTAAATGGTCGTTCTTCTTTTAATTGGTATGTATGAAAAGCCGCGTTTTCCTTAATTAAAATTTTAACTATATCTCTATAATCTTGGGGGCCTTTGGGGGTCATTTTAATTAGACCATTTCCATTAATAGTTTTATAGCTGAAAGAATCAGGGGGTAAATTTTCTTCAATTTTTCCTTTCAACTTTTGAAAGTTGTTTACACTTGGAATAAATATTGGTGGAGGTTTCAATTCCTTTTTGGGTTCATTTGATTCTTGACTGTTGGTAGGGGAGTTTTCTCAATCACCGCTGTGTTCCATTTATAGCGGAGAGAATCTATTTTTTGTTATAATTTTAACATTCCGTTCGGGTTCGGGCGAACACGAATTTATTTCTCTTTGTCTTTTTTTATTGTCTCTATGATAGCTGGCAACTTGCCATTCCGGCATATTTGATAATGTTGTATTTCGGATAATTTTAATTGGGGGTACTTTTGCAGAACCGTTTTTATTAGTTTTAGATATCGGGATTGTATTTTGTAAGAGACCATCTTTTGTTTGATTTAGACCATCGAAATTGGCGGTATTTACTTTATTAAAAATATTTCTATCATTATTAGAGCGTTTCTGTTGATATGAATTGACGGCACAGTTATTATTAATTGACAAGTTATTACCTGCTATCATTTGTGTGCGTGAACTGGAATGTATTGACGACACTATACTCATAACCGTACAGGAATAATCGATATTATAATATGGTGAACTTATTTATTACGAAGATATAACAATTTAATTATTTTTTGAAAACAGTTTTCAACCAATTTTCACCACATAATGTTCAATTTTTCAAAAAATCTTTCTCATTTGATATTTTTGGTATATCGTATGTTCAAATGAGCTTTCTGATAACCAATGAAAATGGTTTTGGCTGAAGTGTAATCATTATTTTATGCCAAAAAGGGGGTGAAGTCATACAATTAAACTTTCGGGCACTTAAAACAAATCGTGTACACTTTTGGTATGCCGTATAAAGAATATAAAGACAAAACTATATATAATTTGATAACTCATTTCTACGGAAAGTATAATATGTATTTTTCGGAAAATAGTTTTTTATCTCTTTCCACGTCTTCAAGTTCAAATTTTCAAAAACGCGTTCTTACTCGACATCATCAGTATATACATTGTATTCACATTGATAATCACGATTCATTTAGACTGCAGCGAAATTTTTGATTTTCTCAAAAATAGGATTTTGTCATTCTTTTCCCTTAAAATTTTTGGGGAAGAAAAACAAATTTGCACACTTTTACTACACTATATGTCTTAACGCGAAATTACAATTTCGTAAACCAATTTTCACCAAAAAATAACAATCTATGTAATTTTTTGGAAACAACTTTTAAACTCTTTCCACCCCTTAAAGTCCAAATTTTCAAAACAGCGTTCTTATTCGATATCTTCAGTATATACATCATATTAACATGAAATTACACACGATAATCATGATTCGTTGGGATTGTAGCATGATTTTTGGTTTTATCAAAAACGGGGTTTTGCCCTTTTTCTCCCTTAAAATTTTGAGGATGGAAAATAGATTTTTCACACCTTTAGTAAACCATATGAGGTATCTTCATACGAAATTACAATTATGAAGACGCATTTTCAGCCAAACTATAACAGTTTGTGTATTTTTCAGGAAACAGTTTTTAGCCCTTTTTCACCCCTTAAAGTTCGAATTTTTAAAAATAGTTCCTATTTGATATTTTCAGTATATACATTATATTCACATGAAATTACACGTGATAATCAAATTTCGATTAGTCTACAGCAGGGGTGGCCAATCCAAATGACCTCGCGGGCCACTTTGGAAACGTATAATATCTCCGCAAGCCACTTTCGAAATGCATCATAACTATCTTCTACGTAGATAAATTCAAGGAAGTCCTCTCGGATAATTGATTTTTCAAATGAGCAGTCTATATATCGTAAACATAGCGTCAAGGGTTCTCGCCGGAATATGTTTTGAGTTTCGTCTGCTAGTACAGTAAAAATACCAGCCTCTTTGACCCTTTTCAGTACTTACGCTTGAATAGCATTACTACATAGTTCAATCACCTCATTCTAATTTCCTGATAAAGTATACATAGCTCTACTATGCATGTTTTGTGTAAATAAATGACTCTTAAATGCTTCATCAGTAGATCGAGCACGAAAATGGAAAATTACTCAAAAATTGCAGTCATTGCGAGCAGGTTCCTTTACTTCAACTTCATTATTATGGCTTCCTCTTAGAACCATTTCCTATCTTCTACACAAAAGAACTGATTCTACAATAGCTTTTAATCTCTGCCGGTTATCTTCAGCAATTTTATGACCTTTCAGGTTCGTGGACTCCTCAATATCAATAGATTTGCCTTTCGCAAACTTTACAAAGTTTGCTGCTTGCTCTAAAGCGAATTTGTGGTATTTTGTATTTGCATGGTGACAAAAGTTCTCTAAAGCTTTTTCTCAGTTACTAAATGGCTTATTAACAATGGCTCCAAGATCTTGATAAACACGTCTGTCTTGTGCTGTTTTAAGTAGAACACATAGTTTGCAAGGTGCTCCTTACATGACATTTGAATACACAAGCCATGAGTGCTTCACAGTCCAACGACGTTGAAAAGAAAAATTCCTTTTGCCAGTGACTGGAAACTTGAAAGTATCTGGTAGGTTTTATGATTCTTTTAAAGCTTTCGGCTTTTCCTCATCACTATTTGAAGGGCTAGAGACAATATGATATACAGGGCCGTATTTAGACCAAAATTTCGAGGTTGGTTAGGAAAATATTTTTATAATTATACATATATATATACATGTCTGTGTGTGTGCGTGTTATCATAAAATATATTTATTTATAAATAGTACACTAAAGCCTTGTAGTCAATTATTGTATATGTCAGGGATCGGCAACCTATATATGACCCGCGGGTCACCGAGTGACCCATTTGATAATTTTAAGTGACCCACTTTAGTTCCGAAAATAAAGTATAATATATAAAAATAAATTATAAAACATAAACATGAAACAAATATTTTGGGAATAAAAAAAATTTTAATTAGATACTAAGAACTACATTTTAATTCGTGTTAAGCATTGTCAGCTTAACGAAGTTCGCCCTACGCGTGTGAACACGCGTAAGGCTGCGACATATTTTTTAGCGACAGTTGAGAGTTGTGATCAGCTAACAATGCAGGCAGTCATTTTTTACCTTGTTGGTAGACGCATGGGTCGTTCTCTCAGTTATGTGTCAGTTATAGTTATAGCACATGTTCAGTAGCACAAGAGCAGTGACGCAATTATGGTTACTCAGCTAAATAATTATTACAGGTAATGAATATTATTATTTAACAAAAAATTACCATGAACAAACAAAAAGCAAAAAAGAGATTATTTCAAAATGTGTGGATAGAAAAGTATGGGTGTATCGAAAATGGTGACAAATCGATATGTACTTTATGTACAGATATAATTACCGCCACGATACTTTTCTTCAAAACATAAAGATGTGAGTGAAATGGCAAATGAAGCTAAATCTGATGAATATATAAACGTGTATTCAATTTTGGCCCTGCGGGGCACAGGTTGTTGTAACTAGAGTTACCTTCTCTAGTAAGTAGTCACTCGACCGTCATATGGTGCTAGTCCCGCCGACGGAGAAACGAAACAACAACCATGTGAGTTCTGTACGTCCACGTCGTGCAGGGTGGTAATTTTCTGTTCGGCGGGCTAAGCGCTGATCAGGAAAGCTAAATCAGAACTCACATTATATTGCTGATGGGAAAACGGAGGGAGGTTCACTTGCCGAAGGTTTGCCTGCCAATAAATACCGTTAAGCTTTTTACTGCAATTATAACAGCAGACTATCAGCAACTCGCTCGAGACGTATGTGCCCCAGTCGGATTGGTGAACATCAATCTAGAGCGAGTAGGCGAGTATCCCGCGCCCTAAAACGGGGTCTTTTCGGCGAGGGGAGTAAACCCCGATAGAAAATCCTGCAGAAGGCAACGGGAAACCACTGCAGTATCATCCCAAGAAATATCATCATGAAAGTGAAAAAGGAAAGGATATATATGCCACACGGTCCGGCTGGCGCCCGGCGTTATCAAGTTTCCAGGCTTGGTAATGGGAAATATGCGACTGGCCATGCTATGATGGATCCCAGGTCTAGTGTGGAAATTGAGAGACTGGACAATAACACAAGTGGGATAACAGCACACGTAGGAAAAAATCTCCGACAGTTTTGCGATAAGACGTCTGAACAGAGGAATGGGACATTAAGATTCCGGAGAGGCAAAACAATGGGGCGAAGAAATACAAATCATACGAAGGAAACTATTATGGGTACATGGAATGTGCGCACATTATACGAACCGGGGAAATTATCAAATGTGATTCTGGAAATGAAAAGACTAAAATTGAATATACTTGGCCTCAGCGAGGTAAGATGGCCTGGAAATGGAAAGATCGCAACAGGGAATATGACAGTGTATTATTCAGGTGACAAAAATGGAAATCATCATAGAGGAGTTGCTATAATAATTGATAAAGAATGGGATAAAAACGTTATATCTTGTGTTCCTTACGATGATCGAATAATAGCACTTAAGATAAAAGCACAGCCAGTGAACATAAACATTATACAAATATATGCACCTACAACTGAAGCAACTGTGGAAGAGCTTGAAGAATTTTACGTGGATATTGAAGCAGTACTAAAAAGCTGTAAAAAACAAGAAGCCACATACATCATAGGGGATTTCAATGCCAAAGTGGGAAATGCAATTACAAAAGAGATAACGGGACCATTTGGATTGGGAGTCAGAAACGACAGAGGGGATGTCTTAGTACAGTTTTGCCAACAAAATGATTTAACTATTATGAACACATACTTCAAGTTACCACCGAGAAGGCTATATACATGGAAATCTCCAGCCGATGCCCCGGGAACAACAATCCGAAATCAGATTGATTTTATAATTGCTAATAAGCGTTTTAGAAATAGCGTATTATCTGTAAAGACTATGCCAAGTGCTGATGCGAATACAGACCACAACCTGCTACAAGCAAAGATACGCATAAGAGTAAAGAAAATCCAAAAAACTAAGAAAATAGGATTAGATCTACAAATTCTACAGAACCATGAAATACGGGAAAAAATTAAAAAGCAGGTGAATGATCAAATACGAAATATGAGAGACACTGGAAATATTGAAGAAGACTGGAGACAAATAAAATCTGCAATTAATACGATAACAAAAGAGCAACTTACAAGGAAACAAAACAGAAAACACAAGAACTGGATGACCAACGAAATATTAGACCTAATGGAATATAGAAGAAAGTGGAAAAATAACCCGCTTAAATATAAAGAAATTAACAAAAGCATCAGAAAAAAGATCATACAAGCAAAGGAAGAATGGTTGAATGAACAGTGTAAAGAGATTGAGCAATTACATAGCAAACATGATGAATTTAACATACATAGGAAGATTAGAGAAACGACGCATACATATAAAAAAAGACATATAACTTTTCTAAGGAAGGAGAACGGAGATATCATAACGGATACTGATAAAAAGGTAAAAACATGGGAGCAGTATGTGAAAACGCTGTTTGATGATCAAGAAGAAAGAATGCCACAGGAAGAAGGGGATACGTTGCCAATCTTGGAATCTGAGGTGGAGATGGCAATCAAGCAAGCTAAAGTACGGAAGGCGGTAGGACCTGATGAGGTACCAATAGAGATATTAAAAATGTTGGGTCCTATGGAAATCAAGAAAGTTACTGGCTTTTTCAATGTAATCTATAAAAATGGGAAAATACCGGAAGATTGGCTAGAATCAAGGTTCATTACCATACCAAAAACAACAAATGCATATAGATGTGATGAATATAGATTAATTAGTCTAATGAGCCACGTTCTAAAAATATTTCTGCGGGTAATTCATCGACGCATAATTAAAATATGCGAAGAAAACATGAAATGGAACCAGTTCGGTTTCCGTAACGGAATGGGTACAAGAGAAGCGTTATTTTGTATGAAAACATTAATCCAAAGACAACTGGAGTTCGGAAAATCAGTATACATTTGTTTTATAGACTATTACAAAGCTTTCGACAAGGTACGGCACACGGAATTAATAAAAACATTAAAAGATATAGGTATTTGCCAGTCGGATATTAAGATTATACAAACGCTTTATGAAAAACAACATGCAAGAATATTAATAGATGAGCAACTAACAGATCAAATACCAATAAAACGAGGGGTTAGGCAAGGATGCGTATTGTCGCCGGTACTATTTAATCTGTATTCTGAGGCAATTTTTGCTCAAGCATTAGATAAACGTAGTGAAGGGATAAAAATTGCAGGCGAAAGAATTTCAGTGATTCGCTTTGCTGACGATACTGCACTACTGGCGGAAAATGTAACAGACCTACAAAGGCTACTAGACATAGTTGCAGTAGAAAGCAAGAAGAAAGGAGTCAGTATAAATACTAAAAAAACAAAATTCATGGTAGTTGCAAGACAGCCTAATCTAAATGAAAAATTATTTTTAGACAGCGAAGAAATTGAACGAACGGAAAAATATAAATATTTAGGTAGCTGGATAACACAAAGTAATGATTCTGATATGGAAATACGTACTCGTATAGAGATGGCCAGAAACACATTTATGAAATTAAAAAACACCCTTTGCGATAGGAAATTAAGCCTAAGGATCAAGAACAAGATATTGCAATGTTACGTATGGTCAGTGCTACTGTATGGAAGCGAGACATGGACCATAAAGGAAAATATGAGGAAGCGCATATCATCATTTGAAATGTGGTGCTACAGAAGAATGTGGAAAATACCGTGGACAAAAAAGTTAAAAAATGAAAAAGTAATGGAACTAATGGGAACTGACCGAATATTAATGACAATAGTAAAAAGAAGGAAGATAAAATTTTTTGGACACTTCATGAGAGGCGAAAAATACAAATTACTACAGACAATAATAATGGACATGATAGAAGGAAGAAGAAATCCGGGAAGAAGAAAGACCGCTTGGATAGATAATATTAAAAAATGGACCGGAATTAAGAAAACAGAAGATCTAGTCAGAATAGCAAAAGATCGAAATCAATTCCAGCAGATAATCCAATCCATACATGATGATTAAGCAATACCCGAATCGGGTGGCACGAGAAGAAGAAGATTCAATTTTGGAAACTACAAAGTAAATTCTTAAAGAGTTTTATTACTAGCAACTCGCTACATATGTCAGCTTTGTTGTAGCTCTTAGTATTGGTACCAACGGAAAATCATTTACAGACGGCGAGTTTTTGAAAAACGCCTTCACAAATTTCTCCCCGAACACTTATTTAATGTCTTCGCAAATAAAAAGCAAATAATTGAGAGAATCAAAGAAATGCCATTGTCAGCTAGAACAGTCCAGCGTCGCGTTGAAGATGTGGCCAAAAATATTGATGAACAGGTCAAAAGTGATTTGTTATCTTGTGACATAATTAGCATTGCAATTGATGAAAGTACCGGTATAAATAGTAATTGTTAGGCTCAGTGCCGGATTAAGCAAGCGCGGGGCCCGTAGAAAATTCTATCGAGGGGCCCTTGATCTACTGAGTTCTTAAGTATAAAGTGGTAAAACAATAATTCAAAACTGAATATGTTTATTTGCCATCTATAGGTTACAAATGATGTTAATGTTTAATGGTAAAGTAGATTACAATAGGCCCTGTTGGCCTTTGACAAGTACAAAAAGCCAGAGTTTGCCCTGAAAATTTAGAATAATTTTGATAAGAAACTAACATTTTAAAACTGACGATTAGTAACGATGAATTTTTATTATTTTTTAAACTTTTATAAAGTAACTTTTCTAGATTTAACGTGAGCGAATTTAGAGATAATATTATTCGTATCGAATTTCTCTGAGCAAATCATATTCTATATTTATCAAAGAGGGATAATTCAGACGTTCTTGACTCATCCTGTTCCACCTTAATTAATTGTTTATACGCTTCAATGTCGAAAATGAACGTTGGCCACTGCAGTTAGTCATCATGAGAGACAAATAAATGGGCAAAGCCATTTCTAAATTGGGGAAAACATGATTCTAATGAATTTTCCATTAGGAATTTATAATATTGAATTTCCAGAGCTTCGTTTTTTGAACTGTCAATCGCGCTAGCCACATCTGTTTTCACTAGCTCGGAAAACTGCATTAATTCGTCATCTAGACTGTCTTTCAAATCATTTGCATAAGCACAGTGCCATAATTGGAGTTTTTTTCAAAATATCTCCTGCTGTAATAGATTTTAACTGTTGAAATATTCCGAAAACACTACTAAGTTTTTGGTATGCTTTTATGCATTTATCTAAAGCAGATAGTGTGTTATCAATAATGACAACAAACATCTCAATTTCAAGCTGTTCACCAGGTGTTTCATTTTCAACAAATTCATTGCATGTACTAGAACTGCTAAAATGGTCATACTTTGTGTTTCGCTTGCGTCGTCTTGAATTCTTTTGCTGATATTCATGACAGTCTGTCAGATCTTTGGCTTTTGCTTCAATATCTGAAAATGTGGATTGCATTGTTTGGACATATCCACATAATGATTCATAAAGGGCGTACCTTGTATTAAGGTCTATATTAGACAATTGCAGCGACACACTAGTCGCTTGCACGCGTTCTACGATACCATTTCATCATGATTGCCATTATTTGCGTTCCCAACTTAGTCATCTTTGAAACTAGTCCGTAAGCTTGATTACGACATTCTGCCTTTTGATCTATATATTATGGCAAATGTCATCCAACACTTGCTTAATAATGGTAAAACCATATAAAAGTGCCTTCGTAGCATCAGCTTTGGCGGACCACCTAGTATCCGACAACCTTTTCAAAATCGGAAGTTTCGAAACAAGAGCTTTCGTAAGAAGACCCGAACGATGTGTACAAACTGAAAAAAAATTATAAAAATTTTCAATAAAATCGAAAAAAAATAATGCTTCTGGACAACAGTCTGTAGCGCGCTTAGCAACTAAATTTAATGAATGTGCAAGACAGGGAATGTATTCTGCATACTTATTTATTCCTTTAATTCGTGCGCTGTATTTTCCGCTCATATTGCTGGCATTATCATAGCTTTGTCCACGACAATCTTTGATATCAATGTCATTCTTACTTAAGAAATCTAGTAAACTTTGAGCAAGTTGTTCAGCAGTATGGCCTTCCATGTCTATGAACTTAAGCAATCTCTCAACTGACCTAGATGGTAAAATATAGCGCACTATCAGAGTCAGTTGGTCTGCATGCGAGAATCTAATGACACTGAATAGTACCCGCTAATAATTTGATCCAGCATGCTTGATGCAATTAATTTGATGAATTTCTCGCATGTTGTTTTAGATAAATATGACGTGGACACATGTCCTTTATGGGCATAAGTTTGAATATGTCGAGCCATACAAATGTCAAATTCGGTAAGTAATTCTAATAAACTTGAGTAATTCCCATTATGTGTTGAACCTCAGACTTTTTGTATAGTCAAATATCAGGCCGATTAAAATTCTGTACATTTATACGAGCGACTTTTTGTAGAACTTGTGCGATTACCTAATGAAATTATGACGTGTTTTATTTTCGCTAACGAAATAATAATCGGTTGCCGATTGTCTGCAATGGATTGTCTTGGTTGAAAAAGGTGTAACGTTTCACGTTTTAGTGACATCAAGTAAATTCAATATACCACGACTCTTAATAAGTTTCACTCAAAAAATAACGTTCAGGTGGAAGCGCGGTTCTGGATACGCGGGGCTCCCTTTTGCGCGGGGCCCGTAGCAACTGCTACTCTTGCTACGTGGTTAATCCGCCACTGGTTAGGCTTGCAATAATTATTAGATTTGCATCAATAATAAATAACTCGAAGGTCAATGAAGAACTATGCATTCTTGCTTCAATGAATGTCACGACCAAAAGCACTGATATTTTTCTTCAAGTACAAGAGTTTATAAATTTCAAAAATGGGCAAGTATTGGATTTAAAAAGTAAACTGTTTTCCATAACAACTAATGGTGCTCCAAGTATGAGAGGAAAAACTGTTGGATTTGTAAAACTAATGGAAAATGAACTTGGCCGCTCACTTTTATCATTTCATTGCATCATACATGAAGAAAATTTATTTGCAAAGGCTTCTACGCAACAACTTAAAGATGTAGTCGAAAAGGTTGCTAAGATCGTTAACATGTTAATAGCGCGATCAGCATTAATACACAGGTGCTTTAAAGCTTTTTTGGAGGAAATTGAATAGAAATATGGAGATTTATTGTTACATTCTGAAATACGATGGTTAAGTCGAGGTAAAGTTCTTAATAGATTTGCAGATTGTTTTGATGATATACAAATATTTCTTCACGAAATCGGTGAAAATGATCTCGAACTCAATGATAAACAATGGTTTTTAAGACTTTTGTTCTTAATAGATATAATGAACCATTATAATGATTTCAACGTACAACTCCAAGGAAATAACCAGACAATTTTGAAAATGTATGAGGAATGGAAGAGTTTTACTTCAAAATTGATATTATTTTGAAACTGACATAAAAACTGAAAAAATTAATTTCTTTCCCTTGTTTAATTAAAAAGGAAACATGAAAAAAAATATATCGATGAAAGCAGTCTAAATATGTTCGAAAGTTGGATTTTCGTCATTAAAAATGAATATGAAAGTCGGTTTCAAAGTTTCAAGAAGCATGGAGAAATGTTTACATTTACAATAAAGCCCGAGGAAACAGAAGAGAATGTTTTAAATTTGCATTATTTTCAATATCTAAAAATTGATTAATTTAGAAATGATTGATTTTAAGAGTTCAACGTTATGGACTGATAAATTTAAGAAATTACGGAAAGATTTGGAAAAAACCGCAGATAATCATCTTCTCATGATATCAACATGTTGGGCATCACTTCCTACCAAGTTTGAAAAAAATTAACTTTGCCATTTTGTCCACGTTCGATTCAACTTATAAATGTGAGCAAATATTTTCGCAAATGAAATTTATATTAAGCCAGAACAGGAACAGGTTAACTACCGAAAATTCAGATGCGTGTATTCGTCTTAAAACAACTAACTATAAACCAGACTTGACTACATTTACGTCACAAGTTCAACATCAGGGCAGCCGTTGATATCGAAGAGAACATTTATAAATAAAGTTCATTCAACTATGTTTGTAATTATTTTCTTAATAAAATTCATCTTATTATTTGCTAAAATACTGTTTTAATGCGAAAATGTATCTGACCCAAACGTACCTTTAATACTCACATTTTGGTTGATTTTGACTCGTGGCCGAAAAAGGTTGCCGACCCCTGATATATGTAATATTTAAACAATACAATAAAAACAAATAAAAAATAGTCGTTTTCATAGAATTCATAAAAATTTTAATTTTCATTTCTTTTGTCAAAAATTGAAAAGAAATAAATCTATTCTGAATTTCGGTCCATTTAATTCAAGCAGTTATGATTTCGCAGACATTTCGGGGGGGGTGAACTTGGAACCCCCCCTCAGATACAGCCCTGATTATATACTATTTAATGAATAAATTTGGATATTCTTTCCTACTCAAGTAACCTAAATAAAGACATAAAAAGATTCGAACTATTTTAAATCCAATCCAAAGCGGCAATGCAAAATCATACACCACAATAATGTATTCGGTTAATATTTGGGCTCTTGCGGCTTTATATACGTCCGTGTATGTATGCATATACAAAAAAGGACCAATTGGTTAAAAATCATTTTATCCGTCTCCCAAAAGATTTTTCTCAGATGACTTCTATGTTTAAAGTAATACTATACAGTTAATCTAATGTATGATAAATTCAACAACTTAATTTATTCTTCAAATAATGATTTAAAAAAAAAACAGATTTTTGCAATCAGTCATTCTAATGGGTTTATTTCTAGAGAGTGTAAAATTTATGAATACTAATTACACATATTGAATTTTTTTAAATTTACTGACTGAATTTTATAACTTTTATTACTTAAATTTTTTTTATACTTAAGTTGAAACTATAACTAAAATTTCATATTTTCAATTTTACTCTAAATTGATTGTTCATAGCAATTTTCAAATTTTGTATGATTTTTTAGGTTGTTTTTAATTCTATTTTACATATTCTTAAAGTGTTTTTTTATAATTTTTGGCGCTCACGCCTAGATAGCATATAAACATTTTTAAAATGTCTTTTAAATACTAGATGTTACCAAGTGAGACATTTTTAAGACGTCTTTTTATGACCAAAAACAGACATCTTATAAATACATTTAAAAGATGTTTTCAAAAAACCTGCATATTTCATTTTTAATTGCTCTAACATAATACCTTCAGGATATTCTAATAACATACAAATTAAACTTTATAAAACTTTTATATATGAGTTTACTCAAAGGCGCACGCAGGATTTTTTTTTGGTCGGGGCTAGAATTTAGAAGATGAGTTAGGGGGTGGTAACTCGGTACCTCGACTAAGTACCCATCTATTTCCGTGGTTTGTAAATTAAAATAAAAAAAAAAAAAAAAAAAAAATACAAAATTAACAAATATTATTTTTAAAAAAGTTACAAAACTGACGAATTTTATTTAAAAAAAAATAATAATAATAGAAACGTAACATTATGTTTGTAATAAGCACAAATTAGATAAGCATACGAATTTTATTTAAATAAAACAAAACATTACAAAACAAAATTAAGATTTCGAAGATTTTTTGGGGAGAGCAATGGCCCCGTGGCACCCCCCTTGGGTGCGCCAATGAGTTTACTGCTTCTGCAAAATACAACCCAAAATTATTTTGCAAGTTATATATAAAACAATTTTTTTAATGCATCATTTTTAAATTGAAATAGAAGCTACTGTGTCCCATATAATTATTTGTACATTAATAAAACCTAAAATAAATATTAAATTATAAATAAGACAAGACAATAAGCTGTTTTACAGAAATATATTTATGTATAATTATAATAATTATACATTCAGTGTTATGAAACATGAAAGCACCGACATGTTTTGGAATATAATTTTTTTCTGGTATTATAAATAAAAAAAATAATAAATGAAACTTATTTAAATTAATAATAATTCGAAATATTTAAAAAGAATAAAATAATTTTAACTTAACTGAAATTAGCTAAACATTGAAGTAAGAAAAAAAATAAAAATATTCCTGAATTTAAAAATTTGAGCTAAACGTAGAGAGGATGTAAATATTAATTAAAAATTTAAACACAGATAAAGTGATAAAAATATTGTAGTCTTACAAAGAGCATTAAATAACGTCTTAGAGACATCTTGTGCTTTGTGGGTGGTAATCGACAATTTTGAAGTTACACACTGTCCTAAGAAGATTTTTAATTCTGAGTTATGAAATTTGACAGTTTTGATATTTTTAAAACATTCAATTAGAATTTCATATATTACATTAGTGCCATGCCAACATTTAACAATCAGCGATGGCAAAAACATAAATCAACCCCATACAAAGAGGAACCTATTTCACACACACACCTGCATGTTTGAAAAGCAATAGTTACTATCAAGGGCGTCGCCAGTCGATGAGCCAGAGAGTGGCAAGGTGAGTTGCCAGGCCCCAGGTGGGGGGGGGGGGGGGGGGGGGTGATAGAAAGAGGACATGATTTATAAGAAAAATAAAATTTATAAGTTGTAAAGACTTAATATTTTATTAAACAAGAATAAAATCCTAATTAAAATAATTTTCGTGGGTTTCTGGCAAATTGTCCATGATTATGCGCCTATGAATACTCATCATGGCTAGTTGATTAAAAAGTTTCAAGGCTCCAGGGAAAGGGGCAGCTGCCCCCTGCCCCTTGCTGACGACGCCCATGGTTACTATAGTCCATTCAACGAAAATGTGCCGATGGAAAAAGTTGATATAAATCAATATTTATGATCCATTAATGGGACAATCGTCTAAAACGCCGGATGTTGGGTGAAAAAATGGAAACAATTGGTCTTACGTCATTGTTTTTATAGGCTTTTAATGTGAATTACACAAATTAACTATTTTTCATCAAAATTAGTGTTAAATATTTTTAAAAAACTTAAAATATAATAAAAAATATTAGTTTTACAATTATTAATTAATATTTTATATTTACTAATTATTTTTATATATGTCTCTCTCTCTATATATATATAATTTAATTTATTTAACAATTATTAGGTACAATAAAATTGTTAATGAAATAAATATATTTTAAATTGCTTTTGTTTTTAAAAAACATAAAAACTGACGGCAAAATATTAATTCGTGAAAATAAATTTTAGTTTTTTAAATATGTATATGGATTTCTGCACACACCATAAGAAATTTAAAAATGATTAACAGTAATATGTAGAACAAATTTGAAAAATATATTGTTTATTGTATAATGAAATTATAAATCGAGATTTTATTTTATGCAGAACTATTTAAAAAAATTATCTATTAAATGGAAATAGAAATTGAATTGCAGTTTTTGAAGAAAATGATATATCTGTATTATTGGATAATTTTAAACATAAATTCCTCAATACTGAGTCAATTTTTTAAAAGCATTGATTTCAATTAGCAGTAAAATTGAAAATTACATAACTTAATAAAAACATTTGGAATTGAAAACTGTTTATTATGTATATTCTGGGTTATTTTTCATTTAGTATTTTAAATAAAAAATAACCCAGAATTTACATAATAAACAGTTTTCAATTCCAAATGTTTTAAGTAGAGAAAGTACATGTATGAAATAAAAAAGTAGTCATAATTTTATTATGCCGAATACAAATTTTACAAATGATTTTTATGTATGTAAATAATTTGTGTGTAATGTAAAATATCAAATTCAATAGTTTTATATTATTTTTAAATAGGAAACTAAGTAGAGATAAATAAAAGTTTTTAAGTGGTTCATCATTATGCCTGAAATTAAATAAAGCGTATGTTTAATTTGAAAATTTACTGTTACTGAATGATTACTCTGATATAAACTTTTATGAAATATATACAGAACAAGTTTTAACTGATTAAAGTAATAATTGTATGGAAGGAGTGAGTTGCAATCTCAAAATTCTATAAACAACTTTTCTGAGACTGAATTGTTTGTGCATAACATTTCAAAACAAATTGAGGTCGAACAATAATCAATTTTTTAAAATTTCATTCGGAATACCAATTGCTTTTACAGTTGTTTTTGAAGAGGCAATACGGTGGCAATTAAAAAACTGCTGCATTTATGAAGATGAACTCTAAAAATTATATACGTATATTTAGTTTTTCAGCAAATTTGTTATTTTATTCTGTAAAATTTGATTCACTAGTATGAACACTAATGCTTTATTGAAACTAAACCATGTAAAATTGTTTTTAAAATTCAGTACATTTACTTCAACCAGTTTTCCTTTATTCTGTTTTACCTTTTCTTTTCAATTTTTTTTTTTTAATTTTGTAAATTGTGGTATAAAGAACGTTGAACTATTTTATTCAATTTTAATGGACTTCTCATTTTCTAAACGTAAAATAACAAGTTTTTTTCTGTAACGAGTAGTATCTTACATTTATGCATATCGCAAAGTGACTATAAGCGACGTTATTTTGCAAAATTACGCATATGATAAGAATAAATGTGAGTGTGTGCGATGAAGTGTCAGTGTGACTGGTCGGGCAGTACCGATGGCTGATTTACTACTGGGGTTTTAGCTTTGATAAATTATGGAAGAGAATTTTTACACGCCTTTCGATTTTGTACTAAAATTATCTAAACTAGGCGTCGTTTTATTATTTTGAATATTTAATTTTTTCTGGATTACTTAATGAACTAAAACCAATCAGTGGAAGTGTTTTAATAATTATATGTAGTCTCAATTTCGAAAATGTTTGCATTTTACCAGACTGAAACATCACGGATAAACGTGCTGGTATAGCTTCTACTGTAGTAATATTACGGACTGAAAAGCGGCAAAAGCACGACCGATCATCGTTTCCAGTACTGCAAATACCACATTACACAATGATTGTACACACACACATACTGACATGCATAAAAATTGCACTGTTGATTGTTGTACGTGCTAGTAAAGCGATTTTACTCGACGCTTCCAGATTGAATATGTGTGCCCATTTTTTCTTTACTCCCAATGCACGGGATAAAAATTCGTGCAAATGATGTGATCTGGAAGCGACACAATCTGGCGCTTCCAAATTGAATATAAGTGCGCAACCTTTTTCCATTATCGACATGCAGCAGATCATTTGGAGGCAACTGTAGACAGTAAGCGTGTAGCTTTTTCTATTACTCGCTATTGCAGATGCTCTTTCATCTAGCGCTTTTTTTCTAGTAATTTTTAATTTTTGCACTTAAATTCAGCAAGTTATTTCATTTTATTTCGGTTGTATTTTTTTCGCAAATGCGAAAAAAAACAATTTCCTACTGATTTGTTAGAGGAAGTGGTGCATCCATCGCTTCCATTGACGATACACCCCTGGTTACAAGGTTACCGTTTGTAAAGCGATTGCGTGGTCGGCGAGCTCATAATAAAACTTGAATTAAATTTATTGCTCGTCGTCATAGTAATTAACAAGAGTTGGAGAATTTTTGTAAATATTTTTTTTTTTTTGTTTGTCGTTGCTTATCCTTGTTTTATGCTCTGATAATCTGATCTTAGTTCCAAAATACTTTTGTCATCGAGTAACTACGCGTTGTTTAATTATGTGAATATAATACATTTTATTTGATTAACAATTGAATTTATTCGTGCCAATAACACGAGCCTCCAGACGAGGTTGATAATTTGGTTGGATACGGCGAGTAGCCTTTTTAGCTTGAATAGTTTCTTTGTCCTTTTTCTTCTTGTTAAAGCCGTAACACTGGAATAGTGTGGAGAAGCCACATTTACAAACTATCAGGAATGAGAGCACCATAATATAGTCAGGCGCATTAATATTCGTTTGTAATGTTTTAAATGAAATAACACAAAGAAAAATCTTCTAAATACATGCATGTAAAAAAAAAAAATCATAATTCGTTTAAAGAATTACTTATAAAACTTTATTTTTATCTGGTGCGTTCATTTGTTCTATAACGTGACCGAACATTAATATGGCTGATTGTATTTCACCAAAATCTGACTGGTGACTTGTTATTTAGTGCTGGTACCAGTCTTTTGTCATCTTTTTTCCTTTTATAAGAAAAAAAAATTGAATGACGTTTTTAGTTAAATTCATCTATAAAAACTTTTAAAATTACATGTTTATCCATGTCATTATAAGCCATAATTTATTACTTTAATAACAAATTTTGGTTGCAATATTGGATAAAAATTAACCTATAGTTTTATGCACTTCTTCCACTTACAGCAATACTCGTTTCTATAACCTGTTCAACGCTATTAATTACTATAACTGTTTTTTACTGTAACACCAAATTTTTGAGGCAATATATGAAACAAATTATTTTTTTTCTTTGATTATATATTTATATATATATGTAACAAATAGAATTTATGATTGTACATAATACATGGACATTTTATATTATAAAAATATTAACCATTATATAAAAATTAATTCCTACATGTTATTATAAACTATTTCAAGGACTGAGAACACATTTTATTTAAGAAAATGCAGAATAGAAAACAAAATAAAAATCAACACCTTGCGAACAGTTTGACTTATAAACTTCAAAATTGGATTAAAAATTACAATTAAACTTCTCTTTAAGACAATATATTATTTCAAGGTAGTCAATTACTCCGGATAGCATAAAATTTAAAAAACCTCCAAGAACTTACACAGAATTTAAAACTACCTCAAAAATCATTTAAAAATGAATAATTCGACACCAAATAACCCTTCAAAAGTTAAATTCGAAATCTAAAACAAAACGCAAAAGTTCTTTAATAAAACCAAAAAGTTATGGTTAAAAAATAATTCAAACCCTCCCTTTTGGGGCAAAAACAACAACAAAAAAAAAGATGTTCACATAAGTAATATCTCAAATAAAAAAGTTGCGAAAACCAAAACTTATTTCAAATATATGAATAAGGAACCGGCTTATAAGAAAACTATAGCTGAGCTTACAGCTTTATTTTAAGTTCTCGAGGCACCTAAACTTGACATTTTTGAAAAAAATATTCCCCCCCACCAGTATGATATATTGATAAGAAGTTCACTATTTATTGAGAATGAAACCATATTCCGTTTTCTTATTGAAATTTTCAAAATCGGAAAAAAGTTTAAAAAAGCGCCAGACATAGCGTTTTTTTCTCCTTCTTCGCAGCACGAAAAATTAGACTTCATTGTTTTGAATTTAACATTATGTAAGTGTAAATCATAGTTATCTTTAACTTAATATACAGAATCCTTATCCCACAAAACACCATGCTTGATTGACCTTGTTATAAAAATATATAACACACAGTTGAAGCACATGAATAAACTGGAGATTTGTAGTACACACACCTTTTCTATTAAGAAATATAGCAAACTTACAAAAGTTATCAACAAAATATAGAATAAATTTAAAAACACATTCTGAAATTTAATACAATTAAAAGATCTATACTATGAAATTAATGAAATAATAAAAATTGTCAAAAGTAAATAAAATACGTATGTTGTAAAAAAGTTTTTTGAAATACTTTAAGTTGTTACGATAGTGTAAATTACAGTACATAAATAATTCTTTTTGTATAAATCTGTAGAAAAAATAAATCACAATAAATTACACATTTACCAAACGTGAGATTTTTGATTTATCGTAAATTACAACTGTGACTTAAAATTAAAATAATTCGTATATATACATAAAATGTAATGTCTAATTTAACTATAAACAATAGCAATTCAAATCACAAAAGTTTATTCTATATGTTGATCCAAATAACAGTGTGGTCAAGCCATATGCAATCTGCAAATGAAACATAAATGTAAATAAATAGAAAAAATATATATTAAATAATGTACTTTAAATTATATTTTGAATCTGGATTTTTAGTTACCATATAAAAGGTGAATAAACAAATTTTTATATAAATAATTTATATATTTAAAAATAAACCGTGATCAATTTTTTACTTGTTTTTTATTGTTTAAGTATGTTTATGGTGACAAGATTAGTCAGCTTTAATTCAATGAAATTTAAATAATTTTTCTACATTTGCTGTCCAGAGACACTATGTATGAAGTCTAAATCAGTAATTATTCTAAACATAACCTTATACACCTAAATTATTAAGTCGTATTTATATATTAAAACATAACCAGTAATAATATCATTTTTTTTATTTTCTTTCCTTCTTATTCTTTCTATTAACATTCCAAATAGAAAATTACCTTATAATTTACCTTATTATGATACATATGTGTAATTATCCTTATTATAATTTTACACACTAAAGTCTTAAAGGTCTACTTTTATATTAGACACAACAAATAATTTTTAACGGAATAAAATGTGTGAACGAATGATAAAAAAATTAATAAATATGAAACGCGCATAAATTAACTATATAATTTTTTTCACCTTAGTATTTAAGCATATGTCCACTTTCATTTATTTCAAATTTGACTTAAATAATGTATTCTTAATATTCTCTATATTTAGAAATTGTTACACCCTCCAATATTAATAACTTTTTTAAAACCAATTATTTTTTTCAAAAATACCATTCCATTCAATTTCAATAAGATTTGTTTTCATGTTCTTAAAATTGCAAAAAAACATTTAAGACTTAAAAGCAAATAGTAAACATTTCAGCTAAACTGCAAAAAACTCAATTATCGCACCTATTTATAATTGTGCAATGCAATCTATTAATTATATACCAAAAGCACTATTTTTATTTAACTAAATTTTTTATAGTTATTAATTAACAAACAATACAGATATATTTATCTCACCAATCTTACAAAGTTCTTTTCTATGAGGAATACGTCTGTGTATTTCAGTTTTTACTTGGCCAACACAATTACAAATAAACAGCTTCACATTTCCTTTTTTTTCCTTTACTGCATCACACGGTTTATACTGTTCTATATTACTTGATTCCTGTTTTCGTTCCCATATATTAAATTCTAAAAAAGTTTCATGTAAATCATTGAGTGTTAACATTTTCACATAATTTTAATATTAATTCATAAAAAAAATATATTTATGAATGCGAATTATAACAATAATTTTACATATGATTGGATACTTTTTTATTGGCATATAATTTAAAAAGTGATGTAACATAGTACATCGCTTTAAACTATTTATTGAAGTATAAATGATTTACCCTTTTTCACATGTAAATTCATACTTGAGCATTTTAATATTATGTTTCTTCTCTAAATGCATTGCACATCTGACGATAAAAAAAAGGTACATTTTATTTTTCACAATTCATTGACTATGTTTATTATTTTTACTTTCTTGTCCACCATTACATTTTTCCGTAATAAAAATTTAAAATTACTATATACATAAAGTGTACTAAACACGCATTTCATCACTCTATGAATTATTATTTCGTTTATGTTCAATAATTACAAAATTATATATAGCGTAAATTCACTAAAAGAGTAAACAGGAAAAACCGATAATAGGACTAAATGGCATCTGAGAATTATTTCAATTTCTGAAGACAGCATTAAAAATTTTAAAAAGTCGATAATTGTTGTAAGCAATCGATGTAGTTTAACAATTTTGCTATCGTTTTTGCAAACGATGACGCAAGACCAATTACTTCCATTTTTCCACCCAACTTCCAGCGTTTTAGTTGCTTTTATTAATGGGGCACAATCGTCTAAAACGCTGGAAGTGAGGGTTGGAATTAATAGAAATTTGGTTGTCATTGTTTGATGACGTCATTATATTTTATAGGCTTTTAATGTGAATTACACAAATTAGATTTTTTTTCATCCAAATTAGTGTTAAATATTTAAAAAATACTTAAAATATAATAAAAAATATTTTTACAATTACTTAAAATATAATAAAAAATATTTTTACAATTACTAATTAATATTTTATATCTACTAATTATTTTTTTATATGTCTATGTATATGTGTGTGTATATATATATATATATAATTTAATTTATTTAACAGTTATTAGATGCAATAAAATTGTTAATGAAATAAATATATTTTAAATTGTTTTCCTTTTTAAAAAACAATAACTGACAGCAAAATATTAATCCATGAAAATAAATTTTAGTTTTTTAAATATGTATATAGATTTCTATACATCATAACAAATTTTAAAAATTAAACATTTAAAAATAATTAATAGTAATATGTAGAACAAATTTGAATAATATATTGTTTATTGTATAATGAAATTATAATGCGGGATTTTATTTTATGCAGAACTATTTAGAAAAATTATCTATTAAATGGGAATAGAAATAGAATTGCAATTTTTGAAGAAAATTATATATCTGTATTATTGAATAATTTTCAACATAAATTCTCCAATATGGTGTAAATTTTTCAAAAGCATTGATTTCAATTAAATATATTATGAATTACTTGAAGCAGTAAGATTAAAATTTACATAACTTAATAAAATAATACTAAATGAAAAATAACCGAAAATATACATAATAAACTGTTATCAATACCAAATGTTTTAAGTAGAGAAAGTAAATGTATGAAATAAATAAGTAAAGTTATAATTTTATTATACCGAATACAAATTTTACAAATGATTTTTATATATGCAACTAATTTGTATGTGATGTAAAATATCAAATTCAATAATGTTATGTTACTTTTAAATGGGTAACCAAGTAGAGATAAATAAAAGTTCCGTACAATAAGAAATAATTATAACCTATTGAAATAATTATTTATGCCAGGAATTCACTAAAGGAAAATTTAATCATTTCACACAGTGCAAATGAATTATAATAACATTACTGGAAATTAATGATGCCGTTGTAATAAGTGGTTCATTATTATGCCTGAAATTAAATAAAGCGCATGTTTAATTTGAAAATTTACTTTTACTGTTACTGAATGATTACTCTGATATAAACTTTTATAAAATACAGGGTGGTCCAAAAGTCATGGCACATCACAAAATTGATTAATTAGAAAAGAATGGAACAAACGTTAAAAGTTTTTTAAAAAGTCCTAATGACCGTTTTCACAAGTTTTTTTTGTTACTTATCAGTATAACGCGTATATACTACGTTTTTCATCGACGCGCAAGTTTATTATATACTTCTTCGAAAATTATGCAATGACTTTTGTGTATATACAGAATAAGTTTTGATTTATTAAACTAATTATTTAATTTCAGTGATAGATGTATGGAAGGGGTGAGTTGGAACCTCAAAATTTTATAAAAGGTTGAATTGCTTGTGCATAACATTCCAAAACAAATTGAAGTCGGACATTCGGAATACCGGTTGCTTTTACAGTGGTTTTTGAAGAGGCAGTACAATAGCAATTAAAAAACTGCTGTATTTATGAAGATGAACACCAAAAATTATGTATACTTAGTTTTTCAGCAAATTTTTTAGTTTGTTCTGTAAAATTTGGTTCGCTGGTATGAACACTAATGCATTATTGAAATTGAAACCATGTAAAATTGTTTTTAAAATTCAGTACATTTACTTCAACCAGTTTTCCTTTATTCTGTTTTACCTTTTCTTTCCGTTTTTTTTTTTAATTTTAAAATTTTGGTATGAGGAACGTTGAACTGTTTTGTTAAATTTTAATTAACTTCTCATTTTCTAAACGTAAAGTAATATTAGTTTTTTTCTTTAATAAGTAGTATCTTACATTTTTTTTATTGAATAAACTTACTGATAAAACATACTAAACAAAATTCGCTTATGATGGGGTCGAAATAAAATATGCTTATGAACTTTGTGTTAGCCACATATGTATACATAAAACAAAAAATACCAATAATGTGGAAATGGCTTAATGTGAAATGCAAATTTAGTCTGGAATTGGATCAATCTATTCATAATTGTATTTTATTATAATAGTAAGAAATCTGTAACAATCCAAGTTAATGTAATACAAAAATTTAATGACTTTTATGCAAAAAGGTTACATATTGTCATGATCCTGCTATGATGTAACGTAAATAAAATTCTGGATTTTCCTGTTGGAATTCTGGCTTTACTATGCTGTGAGAAATGAAAAACGTGACTAGAATTGTATATTTTTATCTTAATACTTTTAGATCTGTACACAGCATAGTCTTTCGTATGTATCTCTTGGTAAAGTAACGTAATTCATATTAAATGGTTTGAACGGTTGAGAAGTTAAAATCTTATTCCAATGCCGCACCAACACTATCAAGATATCTAACGTAAATAAACAAAGATTAGACATGGAGATACTGCCCGACGACTATAAGCGACGTAATTTTTCAAAATTACGCATATGATAAGAATAAATGTAAGAGTATGCACGATGATGTGTTGGTGCGACTGGTCGTGCAGTTCCGATGGCTAATGTAGTAGCACTGGGGTTTAAGCGACACTTTCGGTTCGTCGGCGATTAAATTATTTTTAGTTAGACGGTTACCGTTGGTAAAGCGAATGCGTGGTCGCCGGACTCATATCAACACTCAAATTAAATTTATTGCCCGTCATCTTAGTAATTAATACGAGTCGAAGAATTGTTGTTAATATATTCATTATTTTTTTGTCGTCACTTGTTTTATGCTCTGATCATTTGATCCTAGTTCCAAAATACTTTCGTCATCGAGTAACTATGCGTTGTCTAATTATGTGAATATATACATTTTATTTGAGTAACAATTGAATTTATTCGTGTCAATCATGTGAGGCTGATAATTTGGTTGGATACAGTGGTCCGAGCGCCATGAAGTAGCTTTTTTAGATTGAATAGTTCTTTCGTCCTTTTTCTTCTTATTAAAGACGTAACACCGGAATAGTGTGGAGAAGCTGCATTAACGAACTATCATGAATGAGAGCACGATAACATACAGTCAAGCACATTAATATTTGGTCACGGCGTTGTGGTACAAATGAACCCACCAAACAGATAGAAATAAAACTTCATTTGTAATTTTTCAAATAAAATAACAAAGAAAAATCCTCTAAATACATGCATGTAAAAAAAAATTACTTTTATAACTTCATTTCCATCTGCTGTTTAGTGCGTTCATTTGTTTCATAACGCCGTGACTGAATATTAATATGGCTGACTGTATTTCACTAAAATCTGACTGGTGACTTATTATTTAATACTAGTATTAGTCTTTTGTCATCTTTTTCCATTTTTAAGAAAAAAAATCGAATGAAGATTTTAGTTAAATTCGTCTATAAACTTTTAAAACTACATGTTTAGCTGTCATTATAAGCCATAATTTACTTTAATAACAAATTTTGGTTTTAATATTGGATAAAAATTAACCTATAGTTTTATGCACTTATTCCACTTACAGCAGCTCTCGTTTCTATAACCTGTTCGGCGTTATTATTCACTGTAATGTAACACCAAATTTTTGAGGCAATATATGAAACAAATTATTTTTTCTCTGATTATATGTATATGTAACAGCAGTTAGAATTTATGATCGTACATAATGCATGGATATTTTATATTATAAAAATATTAACCATTTTATAAAAATTAATTCCTACGTTATTATAAATTATTTTAAGGATTGAGAACATTTATTTTACTTAAAATGCAGAATAGAAAACATATATCCGAGTCTTAATTGCAGATTTCTTATTTTACACTATAAATCGCTAGTTTAAAATCAAATTATACCCGATGAAGGTATAGAGCTTTGCAAAATAAATACATGAAAGTAATTAACATTTTCTATTAAAAAATAGCCTACAAAAAAAATTAAACCTTTAACAGTTTATTTACTTTGATCTTGTTTCAGAGTTCCATATTCGTAACATTTATTAAAGCATCTGTTAGACAAATGCACAAATTTTCCACTAAAAAAAAAAATTTTGTTTATATTAATTTGTGCTACTTTCTTTACTTTAAGATTCATTTCTTACGCATTGATTACCAAAATTTAAGTGTGATCCGATTCAAAATAATGAAAGGATTGCAAATATTCAGGATCATTGTTCAGACTACTAATGGAACAAATTGGAGTAATGTCGATCTGACAACTTCCTTTTTTAAGGGACTCTTACAATACATTGTACGAAGTTTTATAGTTATTACTTAAAACAGTGTACAACAAAATTTCTATTATTTATATTTAGATTAAATCTATTATTAAAATATTACCTTCCCATCCTTCTGCTGTTCAATTATTTTAGATTTTTTTTTATTTACTCAACTACTCAGGAATTAATTTTAATTTATAGAAAGTAAATATTCATTGCTCGGTATCTGAATTACATAAATTTTATTTATTTATGTTCTGTAATAATCGTTCAATTTATCATGCATGCTTTGTTGTAGGTTGAATTCAGTAGCAACCACCGGAAAAACTTTTTTATTTTAATGTCTAAAACTACAACTTCAAAGTCAGCTGCTGAATTATTCTACAGCGAATTGAAAATGGCCATTCTGTTACAGGAATATCGTTGCGAAAAGAAATATAAACTACAATTTTTTACTTTAGGCCAATGTCTTTTTCCTATTTATCATATTCACAATAAACAGATAGGAGAAAATTGAGATGATTTTAATCTGCATATAACAAAAACATAATTATTAAATGTTAAGAACTATTTAAAATGTTCAAGATAGTTCTTACAGTATAATATTTCCCATTATTCGTTTTTGTTTTTTTTGTTATAATTTCATTTATTATACTAAACATTTCCAATACGGCTAAGATTTATTTATATTCGTGAAATAAATTTGAAAGAAATTATTACTAAAATTAATTCAGTGATGATGGTTTCACATTTTGTAGTAACATTTTAGCTATGAGATCAAAATAAAATATGATTTGCTCTTAAAGATTGTAACCAGAATTAGTTTGTTTATAAAATTTTAAAAACACGCCAACAATTAATTTGTTTTGCGTTAATAAATTTGAATATTAGTAATAATTGTATTAAAAATTGTTATAGATAACTTTGGTTGAGACTGTTAAATTATTTTTAAAATTCTATACACATATAATGTTTGGAATCCTAATAAGATGGTTCAAAAACAACAATAATATCAAATAAAAATCAATACCTTACAAACAGTTTGACTTATAAACATCAAAATTGAATCACAAATTACAATTAAAATTTTTTTTAAGACAATCCATAATTTCAAGGTAATCAATTACTCCGGGTACCATAAAACTTAAAAAACCGCCAACAATATACATAGAATTTAGAACCTCAAAAATCATTTAAAAATTAACAACTGACTACCAGGCAACCTGTTAAAAGTGAAATTCAAAATATAAAACAAAGCGCAAAAGTTCTTTCATAAAACCAAAAAGTTATAGTTAAATTATTTAAACCTTACTTTTGGAGCAAAAGCAACAACAAAAAAAAAGTATATTCACATAAGTAATAGCTCAAATAAAAAAGTTTGGGAAACTAAAACATATCTCAAATATATACATGAAGGACTACATTATACAAAAACTATAGCTGAGCTTACAGCTTTATATTTAGGCCCTTCAGGCGCCTATGCTTAAAATTTTTGAAAAAAATATTTGTTCCTCCAAAATGTGATATATTGATGAGAAGATTGCTATTTGTCAAGAACAAAACCATATTCCACTTTCTTATTGAAACTTTCGAAATTAGAAAAAAATTCAAAAAAACGCTGAAAATAATGCATTTCTTCCTTTTTGCGACACGAAAAATCAGATTTCTCCGTTTTGAATTTAACATTATGTAAATGTAAATCATACTTATCTTTAACTTAATATATAAAATCTTTATCCCATGAAACACCATGCTTGATTGACCTTGTTTTAAAGATATATAACACACAGTTGAACCACATGAATAAACTGGAGATTTGTAGTACACACGCCTTTTATATTAAGAAATATAGCAAACTTATAAAAGTTATTAACAAAATATAGAATAAATTTAAAAACACATCCTGGAATTTAATGCAATTAAAAGATCTACACTATGAAATTAATGAAATAATGAAAATTTTCAAAAGTGAATAAAATATGTATGTTGTAAAAAAGTTTTTTGAAATACTTTAAGTTGCTACAATAGTGTAAATTACAGTACATAAATAAGTCTTTTAGTATAAATCTGTAGAAAAAATAAATCACAATAAATTACACATTAACAAATGTGAGATTTTTGATTTATAGTAAATTACAACTGTGACTTAAAATTAAAATAATTTGTATATATACATAAAATATAATGTCTAATTTAATTATAAACAACAGCAATTCAAATCACAAAAGTTTATTCTATTTGTTGATCCAAATAACAGTGTGGTCAAGCCTTGTGAAATCTGCAAATGAAACATAAATGTAAATAAATAGAAAAAAAAAAATTAAATAATGTACTTTAAATTATATTTTGAATCTAGAATTTTAGTTACCACATAAAAGGTGAATAAACTAATTTTTATATAAATAATTTATATATTTAAAAATAAACCGTGATTAATTTTTTACTTGTTTTTTATTGTTTAAGTATGTTTATGGTGACAGGATTAGTCAGCTTTAATTCAATGAAATTTAAATAATTTTTCTACATTTGCTGTCCAGAGACACTATGTATGAAGTCTAAATCAGTAATTATTCTAAACATAACCTTATACACCTAAATTATTAAGTCGTATTTATATATTAAAACATAACCAGTAATAATATCATTTTTTTTATTTTCTTTCCTTCTTATTCTTTCTATTAACATTCCAAATAGAAAATTACCTTATAATTTCCCTTATTATGACGTGAAACTTGAATCAGCAATTATCCTTATCATAATTTTACACACTAAAGTCTTAAAGTTTTACTTTTATTTTAGATACAACAAATAATTTTTAACGGAATAAAATGTGTGAACGAATGATAAAAAAATTAATAAACATGAAATATACATAAATTAACTATATAATTTTTTTTACCTTAGTATTTAAGCATATGTCCACTTTCATTTATTTCAAATTTGACTTAAATAATGTATTTTTAATATTCTCTATATTAAGAAATTGTTACACACTCCAATATTAATCATTTTTTTTAGAACCAATTAATTTTTTCACAAATACCACTCCATTCAATTTCGACAAGATTTATTTTCATATGTCCTTAAAAATGCAAAAAAATATTTAAGGCTTAAAAGTAAATAATAAACATTTCAGCAAAACTGCAAAAAACTCAATTATTGCATTTATTTATAATTGTGCAATGCAATCTATTAATTATATACCAAAAGCACTATTTTCATTTTAGTAAATTTTTTATAGTTATTAACAAATAATACAGATATATGTATCTCACCAATCCTACAAAGTTCTTTTCTACGAGGCATACAACGTCTACGTATTTCAGTTTTTACTTGGCCAACACAATTACAAATAAACAGCTTCACATTTCTTTTTTTTCTTTTATTGCATCGTACGGTTTATACTGTTCTATATTACTTGATTCCTGTTTTCGTTTCCATATATTAAATTCTAAAATTGTTTCATGTAAATCATTGAGTATTAACATTTTCACGTAATTTTAATGTTAAATTTATAAAAAATATATATTTATGAATGTGAATTGTAATAATAATTTTACATATGATTAGATACTTTTTTATTGGCTTATAATTTAAAAAGTGATGTAACATAGTACATCGCTTAAAACTATTTATTGAAATATAAATGATTTACCCTTTTTCACATGTAAATTCATATTTGAGCATTTTAATATTATGTTTCTTCTCTAAATGTATTGTACATCTGATGATAAGAAAAAGATACATTATATTTTTCATAATTCATCTACTGACCGTATTCATTATTTTTACTTTTTTTTTTACCATTACCTTTTTCCGTAATAAAAATTTAAAATGACTATATACACAAACTGTTCTAAACACACATTTCATCACTTTATCAATTATTATTACTTCGTTTATGTTGAATAATTACAAAATTATGTATAAATAAACGCGTAAAATCCATTAAAAGAGCAGAAAAGCAAAACCCGATAATGGGACTAAATGGCATCTGAGAATCATTTCAATTTCTGAAGATAGCATTAAAAATTCAAAGAAATCGATAATTGTTATAAGCAATCGATGTAGTTTAACAATTTTTTCTATCGTATTTTGCAACGATGACGTCACCAAACTTCTTTCATTTCCAATCCTCACTTCCAGCGTTTTAGTTGCTTTTTTAATGGGGCCCCCGAAAATGAAAAGCAACTAAAACGCTGGAAGTGAGGATTGGAAATGAAAGAAGTTTGGTGACGTCATCGTTGCAAAATACGATAGAAAAAATTGTTAAACTACATCGATTGCTTATAACAATTATCGACTTCTTTGAATTTTTAATGCTATCTTCAGAAATTTAAATGATTCTCAGATGCCATTTAGTACTATTATCGGGTTTTGCTTTTCTGCTCTTTTAATGGATTTTACGCGTTTATTTATACATAATTTTGTAATTATTCAACATAAACGAAGTAATAATAATTGATAAAGTGATGAAATGTGTGTTTAGAATAGTTTGTGTATATAGTCATTTTAAATTTTTATTACGGAAAAATGTAATGGTAAAAAAGAAAGTAAAAATAATGAATATGGTCAGTAGATGAATTATGAAAAATATAATGTATCTTTTTCTTATCATCAGATGTACAATACATTTAGAGAAGAAACATAATATTAAAATGCTCAAATATGAATTTACATGTGAAAAAGGGTAAATCATTTATATTTCTATAAATAGTTTTAAGCGATGTAACTATGTTACATCACTTTTTAAATTATAAGCCAATAAAAAAGTATCTAATCATGTGTGAAATTATTATTACAATTCACATTCATAAATATATATTTTTTATAAAATTAACGTTAAAATTACGTGAAAATGTTAATACTCAATGATTTACATGAAACAATTTTAGAATTTAATATATGGAAGCGAAAGCAGGAATCAAGTAATATAGAACAGTATAAACCGTACGATGCAGTAAAAGAAAAAAAAGAAATGTGAAGCTGTTTATTTGTAATTGTGTTGGCCAAGTAAAAACTGAAATACATAGACGTTGTATGCCTCGTAGAAAAGAACTTTGTAGGATTGGTGAGATACATATATCTGTATTATTTGTTAATAACTATGAAAAATTTACTAAAATGAAAATAGTGCTTTTGGTATATAATTAATAGATTTCATTGCACAATTATAAATAAATGCGATAATTGAGTTTTTTGCAGTTTTGCTGAAATATTTATTATTTAGTTTTAAGCCTTAAATATTTTTTTGCATTTTTAAGGACATATGAAAATAAATCTTGTTAAAATTGAATGGAGTGGTATTTGTGAAAAAATTAATTGGTTTTAAAAAAATGATTAATATTGGAGTGTGTAACAATTTCTTAATATAGAGAATATTAAAAATGCATTATTTAAGTCAAATATGAAATAAATGAAAGTGGACATATGCTTAAATACTAAGGTAAAAAAAATTATATAGTTAATTTATGTATATTTCATGTTTATTAATTTTTTTATCATTCGTTCACACATTTTATTCCGTTAAAAATTATTTGTTGTATCTAAAATAAAAGTAAAACTTTAAGACTTTAGTGTGTAAAATTATGATAAGGATAATTGCTGATTCAAGTTTCACGTCATAATAAGGGAAATTATAAGGTAATTTTCTATTTGGAATGTTAATAGAAAGAATAAGAAGGAAAGAAAATAAAAAAAATGATATTATTACTGGTTATGTTTTAATATATAAATACGACTTAATAATTTAGGTGTATAAGGTTATGTTTAGAATAATTACTGATTTAGACTTCATACATAGTGTCTCTGGACAGCAAATGTAGAAAAATTATTTAAATTTCATTGAATTAAAGCTGACTAATCCTGTCACCATAAACATACTTAAACAATAAAAAACAAGTAAAAAATTGATCACGGTTTATTTTTAAATATATAAATTACTTATATAAAAATTTGTTTATTCATCTTTTATGTGGTAACTAAAATTCTAGATTCAAAATATAATTTAAAGTACGTTATTTAATTTTTTTTTTTTTTTTTTTATTTACATTTATGTTTCATTTGCAGATTTCACATGGCCTGACCACACTGTTATTTGGATCAACATATAGAATAAACTTTTGTGATTTGAATTGCTGTTGTTTATAATTAAATTAGACATTATATTTTATGTATATATACAAATTATTTTAATTTTAAGTCACATTTGTAATTTACTATAAATCAAAAATCTCACATTTGTTAATGTGTAATTTATTGTGATTTATTTTTTCTACAGATTTATACTAAAAGACTTATTTATGTATTGTAATTTACACTATTGTAGCAACTTAAAGTATTTCAAAAAACTTTTTTACAACATACATATTTTATTCACTTTTGAAAATTTTCATTATTTCATTAATTTCATAGTGTGGATCTTTTAATTGCATTAAATTCCAGGATGTGTTTTTAAATTTATTCTATATTGTGTTAATAACTTTTATAAGTTTGCTATATTTCTTAATAGAAAAGGTGTGTGTACTACAAATCTCCAGTTTATTCATGTGGTTCAACTGTGTGTTATATATCTTTAAAACAAGGTCAATCAAGCATGGTGTTTCATGGGATAAAGATTTTGTATATTAAGTTAAAGATAAGTATGATTTACATTTACATAATGTTAAATTCAAAACGGAGAAATCTGATTTTTCGTGTCGCAAAAAGGAAGAAATGCATTATTTTCAGCGCTTTTTTGAATTTTTTTCTAATTTCGAAAGTTTCAATAAGAAAGTGAAATATAGTTTTGTTCTTGACAAATAGCAATCTTCTCATCAATATATCACATGTTGGAGGAACAAATATTTTTTTCAAAAATTTTAAGTTTAGACGCCTGAAGGGCCTAAATATAAAGCTGTAAGCTCAGCTATAGTTTTTTTATAATGTAGTCCTTCATGTATATATTTGAGATATGTTTTAGTTTCCCAAACTTTTTTATTTGAGCTATTACTTATGTGAATATACTTTTTTTTTTGTTGTTGCTTTTGCTCCAAAAGTAAGGTTTAAATAATTTAACTATAACTTTTTGGTTTTATGAAAGAACTTTTGCGCTTTGTTTTATATTTTGAATTTCACTTTTAACAGGTTGCCTGGTAGTCAGTTGTTAATTTTTAAATGATTTTTGAGGTTCTAAATTCTATGTATATTGTTGGCGGTTTTTTAAGTTTTATGGTACCCGGAGTAATCGATTACCTTGAAATTATGGATTGTCTTAAAAAAAAATTTTAATTGTAATTTGTGATTCAATTTTGATGTTTATAAGTCAAACCGTTTGTAAGGTATTGATTTTTATTTGATATTATTGTTGTTTTTGAACCATCTTATTAGGATTCCAAACATATGTGTATAGAATTTTAAAAATAATTTAACAGTCTCAACCAAAGTTATCTATAACAATTTTTAATACAATTATTACTAATATTCAAATTTATTAACGGAAAACAAATTAATTGTTGGCGTGTTTTTAAAATTTTATAAACTAAAACTAATTCTGGTTACAATCTTTAAGAGCAAATCATATTTTATTTTGATCTCATAGCTAAAATGTTACTACAAAATGTGAAACCATGATCATTGAATTAATTTTAGTAATAATTTCTTTCAAATTTATTTCACGAATATAAATAAATCTTAGCCGTATTGGAAATGTTTAGTATAATAAATGAAATTATAACAAAAAAAACAAAAACGAATAATGGGAAATATTATACTGTAAGAACTATCTTGAACATTTTAAATAGTTCTTAACATTTAATAATTATGTTTTTGTTATATGCAGATTAAAATCATCTCAATTTTCTCCTATCTGTTTATTGTGAATATGATAAATAGGAAAAAGACATTGGCCTAAAGTAAAAAATTGTAGTTTATATTTCTTTTCGCAACGATATTCCTGTAACAGAATGGCCATTTTCAATTCGCTGTAGAATAATTCAGCAGCTGACTTTGAAGTTGTAGTTTTAGACATTAAAATAAAAAAGTTTTTCCGGTGGTTGCTACTGAATTCAACCTACAACAAAGCATGCATGATAAATTGAACGATTATTACAGAACATAAATAAATAAAATTTATGTAATTCAGATACCGAGCAATGAATATTTACTTTCTATAAATTAAAATTAATTCCTGAGTAGTTGAGTAAATAAAAAAAAATCTAAAATAATTGAACAGCAGAAGGATGGGAAGGTAATATTTTAATAATAGATTTAATCTAAATATAAATAATAGAAATTTTGTTGTACACTGTTTTAAGTAATAACTATAAAACTTCGTACAATGTATTGTAAGAGTCCCTTAAAAAAGGAAGTTGTCAGATCGACATTACTCCAATTTGTTCCATTAGTAGTCTGAACAATGATCCTGAATATTTGCAATCCTTTCATTATTTTGAATCGGATCACACTTAAATTTTGGTAATCAATGCGTAAGAAATGAATCTTAAAGTAAAGAAAGTAGCACAAATTAATATAAACAAAATTTTTTTTTTTAGTGGAAAATTTGTGCATTTGTCTAACAGATGCTTTAATAAATGTTACGAATATGGAACTCTGAAACAAGATCAAAGTAAATAAACTGTTAAAGGTTTAATTTTTTTTGTAGGCTATTTTTTAATAGAAAATGTTAATTACTTTCATGTATTTATTTTGCAAAGCTCTATACCTTCATCGGGTATAATTTGATTTTAAACTAGCGATTTATAGCGTAAAATAAGAAATCTGCAATTAAGACTCGGATATATGTTTTCTATTCTGCATTTTAAGTAAAATAAATGTTCTCAATCCTTAAAATAATTTATAATAACGTAGGAATTAATTTTTATGTAATGGTTAATATTTTTATAATATAAAATATCCATGCATTATGTACGATCATAAATTCTAACTGCTGTTACATATACATATAATCAGAGAAAAAATAATTTGTTTCATATACTGCCTCAAAAATACAGTGAATAATAGCGCCGAACAGGTTATAGAAACGAGAGCTGCTGTAAGTGGAATAAGTGCATAAAACTATAGGTTAATTTTTATCCAATATTACAACCAAAATTTGTTATTAAAGGTAAATTATGGCTTATAATGGCAGCTAAACATGTAGTTTTAAAAGTTTTTATAGACGAATTTAACTAAAATCTTCATTCAATTTTTTCTCTTAAAAATGGAAAAAGATGACAAAAGACTGATACTAGTATTAAATAATAAGTCACCAGTCAGATTTTAGTGAAATACAGTCAGCCATATTAATATTCAGTCACGGCGTTATGAAACAAATGAACGCACTAAACAGCAGATGGAAATGAAGTTATAAAAGTAATTTTTTTTTACATGCATCTATTTAGAGGATTTTTCTTTGTGTTATTTCATTTGAAAAATTACAAATGAAGTTTTATTTCTATCTGTTTGGTGGGTTCATTTGTACCACAACGCCGTGGCCGAATATTATCGTGCTCTCATTCCTGATAGTTCGTTAATGCAGCTTCTCCACACTATTCCAGGGTTACGTCTTTAATAAGAAGAAAAAGGACGGAGGAACTATTCAATCTAAAAAAGCTACTTCATGGCGCTCGGACCACTGTATCCAACCAAATTATCAGCCTCACATGATTGACACGAATAAATTCAATTGTTACTCAAATAAAATGTATATATTCACATAATTAGACAACGCGTAGTTACTCGGTGATGAAAGTATTTTGGAACTAGGATCAAATGATCAGAGCATAAAACAGGTGACGACAAAAAAATAATGAATATTAACAACAATTCTTCGACTCGTATTAATTACTAAGATGACGGGCAATAAATTTAATTTGAGTGTTGATATGAGTCCGGCGACCACGCATTCGCTTTACCAACGGTAACCGTCTAACTAAAAATGATTTAATCGCCGACGAACCGAAAGTGTCACTTACAACACCAGTGCTACTAGATTAACCATCGGAACTGCACGACCAGTCGCACCGACACATCATCGTGCATGCTCTCACATTTATTCTTATCACATGCGTAATTTTGAAAAATTACGTCGCTTATAGTCGTCGGGCAGTATCTCCAGGTCTAACCTTTGTTTATTTACATTAGATATCTTGATAGTGTTGGTGCAGCATTGGAATAAGATTTCAACTTCCCAACCATTCAAACCATTTAATATGAATTACGTTACTTTACCCGAGAGATGCATACAAAAGACTATGCCGTGTACAGATCTAATAGTATTAAGATAAAAATATACAATTCCAGTCACGTTTTTCATTTCTCACAGCATAGTAAAGCCAGAATTCCAAAAGGGAAATCCAGAATTTTATTTACGTTACATCATAGCAGGATCATGACAATATGTAACCTTTTTTTATAAAAGTCATTAAATTTTTGTATTAGATTAACTTGGATTGTTACAGATTTCTTACTATTATAATAAAATACAATTATGAATAGACTGATTCAATTCCAGACTAAATTTGCATTTCACATTAAGCCATTTCCACATTATTGGTATTTTTTGTTTTATGTATACATATGTGGCTAGCGCAAAGTTCATAAGCATATTTTATTTCGACCCCATCATAAGCGAATTTTGTTTAGTATGTTTTATCAGTAAGTTTATTCAATAAAAAATATTTTTGCGATGTGCATAAATGTAAGATACTACTTATTAAAGAAAAAAACTGATATTACTTTACGTTTAGAAAATGAGAAGTTAATTAAAATTTAACAAAACAGTTCAACGTTCCTCATACCAAAATTTTAAAATTAAAAAAAAAAAAAATCGGAAAGAAAAAGTAAAACAGAATAAAGGAAAACTGATTGAAGTAAATGTACTGAATTTTAAAAACAATTTTACATGGTTTCAATTTCAATAATGCATTAGTGTTCATACTAGCGAACCAAATTTTACAGAGCAAACTAAAAAATTTGCTGAAAAACTAAGTATACATAATTTTTAGTGTTCATCTTCATAAATACAGCAGTTTTTTAATTGCTATTGTACTGCCTCTTCAAAAACCACTGTAGAAGCAACCGGTATTCCGAATGTCCGACTTCAATTTGTTTTGAAATGTTATGCACAAACAATTCAACCTTTTATAAAAGTTTGAGGTTCCAACTCACCCCTTCAATACATCTATCACTGAAATTAAATAATTAGTTTAATAAATCAAAACTTATTCTGTATATACACAAAAGTCATTGCATAATTTTCGAAGTATATAATAAACTTGCACGTCAATGAAAAAACGTAGTATATACGCGTTATACTGATAAGTAACAAAAAAAACTTGTGAAAACGGTCATTAGGACTTTTTAAAAAACTTATAATGTTTGTTCCATTCTTTTCTAATTAATCAATTTTGTGATGTGCCATGACTTTTGGACCACCCTGTATTTTATAAAAGTTTATATCAGAGTAATCATTCAGTAACAGTAAATTTTCAAATTAAACATGCGCTTTATTTAATTTCAGGCATAATAATGAACCACTTATTACAACGGCATCATTAATTTCCAGTAATGTTATTATAATTTATTTGCACTGTGTGAAATGATTAAATTTTCCTTTAATGAATTCCTGGCATAAATAATTATTTCTTATTGTACAGAACTTTTATTTATCTCTACTTGATTACCTATTTAAAAGTAACATAACATTATTGAATTTGATATTTTACATCACATACAAATTAGTTGCATATATAAAAATCATTTGTAAAATTTGTATTCGGCATAATAAAATTATAACTTTACTTATTTATTTTATACATTTACTTTCTCTACTTAAAACATTTGGTATTGAAAACAGTTTATTATGTATATTTTCGGTTATTTTTCATTTAGTATTATTTTATTAAGTTACGTAAATTTTAATCTTACTGCTTTAAGTAATTCATAATATATTTTATTGAAATCAATGCTTTTGAAAAATTTACACCATATTGGAGAATTTATGTTGAAAATTATATCCAATTATACAGATATATAATTTTCTTCAAAAATTGCAATTCTATTTCTATTCCCATTTAATAGATAATTTTTCTAAATAGTTCTGCATAAAATAAAATCCCGCATTATAATTTCATTATACAATAAACAATATATTTTTCAAATTTGTTCTACATATTATTATAAATCATTTTTATATTTTTAATTTTTAGAATTTTTTATGATGTATAGAAATCTATATACATATTTAAAAAACTAAAATTTATTTTCATAGATTAATATTTGCTGTCAGTTTTTGTTTTTTAAAAAGGAAAACAATTTAAAATATGTTTATTTCATTAACAATTTTATTGCATCTAATAACTGATAAATAAATTAAATTATATATATATATATGTATATATGTATATACATATACATATACATAAATAAAAATAATTAGTAGATATAAAATATTAATTAGTAATTGTAAAAATATTTTTTATTATATTTTAAGTATTTTTTTAATATTTAACACTAATTTGGATGAAAAAAAATCTAATTTGTGTAATTCACATTGAAAGCCTATAAAATATAATGACGTCATCAAACAATGACGATAACCAAATTTCTATTAATTACAATCCTCACTTCCATCGTTTTAGACGATTGTCCGAAAATGGATCATAAATATCGATTTATATCGACTTTTTCCATCAGCACATTTTTGTTGAACAGACTATAGTTATGCTTCATCCTAGCCTATATAATTAACAATATTTGTTACAATAAATATTATATGTACACATTTTATATTGTAAGAGATAATATATAATGAAAAAGCATATCAAAATAAAAATAAAAATGAAAGAAAATATGATCAACAACATATTTGAAATGAACATAAATTTTATTTAACTGCTTTTTGTTTATTTTCTTGGATTTTTATTAAATAACTGTTACATATAATGGTATGATATATATTTTTCTGGGGGGGGCTGCCCCTGTTTCTCCTTGTTTGGCGCACTACTGTATTACATTAAGGAATTTAATAATATAGCAGGTTTTTGCAGAAATGAGTGGAATAAATTTATATTCCAGTGACTCAAAAATATAGAAAAAAACAAAACAAATAAAAATTAAAGTAATGATCTATAGTTAGATGAGATTATGTCCCTGTCTCTATTTATAAATATGCCTTTATACAAATACTCTAGCCTGTCATATCTTAGTGCAAGAAATCATATCTACTAATATAACCGCCATTAATAGCGATTTTAGAAAAAGTCGTAACTAACTCATACATCTGATACAACAAAAGTTAAATTAAAATTGTCAGTTCTCTATAAAATTTAAGAACGCAAAATTAAATCTAAAACTTAATATTAACCATATGTATACTTCAACATAAAAATCAATTTGTGGACACAATAATAGAAAAAAATGTTTATTTAGGCAATAAACATTTTATAACTTCTAACGGATCTATAAGGTGGTACCATAAATTATAATCTTTATTTTATTGGTTATGTATTATAAAAAAAGTTTACCTGAATATAAAGCTTAATTTGGCTTTTCCAAAAACATAACTTAACCTTTTAACTTTCAGCTGTGGAAACGTTTTAGATTAAGCTTAGCTAGACTTCATTCGCAATGCTAAAATTGATACTTTGCAACGCGACACGATCGTACCAATTTTTTTGCTTCTTTCCATATTTGCGCCAGCAGATGTTAGCTGTACGCTTGATGTCCTAAAACTGTTAACAATTAACATTTAGCCGGTATTGCTGTAACTGTATAAGTTTGAATTTCAGTGTTCTAATATATTATAAAGTGTTTGATGTACCCCATATTTGTATTACATAGTTATATTAATTGCATCCGAAAGCACAACTATGAATACTATATGATATCTTCTACTACATTACTCCCTTTCTATTGTAATCGATATAAAAATAAAGTTTTATGGTTCAACTTTAATTTGAAAAAGAAGCTCGGATATTACACGATATTAATCCATCGAGCGAAAGATTATATTTAGAAAATAGAGTTATAAAAGCGACTAACAATGAACATTTGAGAAATTATCTTCTACATGCAGTATGTAATGGTTTTTAAATCATGGTTCCAACATCATAGGGGTTTGAATATTAAAAACAAAGTTGTCGATTTATAAATGCATAGTTAAAACATTACAGTTATTATTTAAATATACCCGTATGGTTACGAATTTTTTTAAGAAGCATTTTGTAATAATAATGATGAGCAGAAATAATGGTAATAAATGAAATAAAGAATGAAAGGGAAATAAAGTTCAGAAAAAATCTTACGGCAGTACAACAAATTATTCAACTAATAACAATCTCAGAAACCATAATTATACTCTCGACGTAGAAAAAATGTTGTCTATTATTTATGAACTTATTTTGTGCAGTACATCGAAAAATGTAATACAAACTGAGACACAGGATTTCGGAAATAATTAAGGTGCTTTAAAAAAATTTAATGGTAAACGATCTTTACATAATGTTTACAATTACATTCAGTTAAAAGTTGTGCCTATTTAAACATTATCATTAAATACATATTCAGATATGCAAATACAAAAACAGAATTATGCAAATGTAAGTTAATGTACAATTATGATAAGAAAGACGCGTCTTTTTATAAATAAGTAAATAAAAACTCGTAAAGCATTGAAGATTTTAATAAAATGTTATGTGAGTTCCGACGGCTAATCTCTGTGGAAATTGTTCCCGTAAATAATTTTTTTTAAATCATTTTCTCCCGAAAATAATTATTAAATTTATGTTTACTTCGGTTGAAATTATAGTTTTGCTTTTCCCTCCAATTCATATCTTTTTTTAAACCTTCGCTTTTTTTCACATAATTATAATAAACTAGTTTTATTTTTACAATTTTTATTTTGCACGTATTTATTTTAAATAAATTTGAGTTAAAGTTAGTAGTAAGTGTATAAAAAATATTTCACATTGTTTAAAAATAAAACAATTATTAATACTCTCTACATAATTTATTATAACATTAAGAAAATTTTTCTAATATAAAATACATAACATTTGTTTAAATATTTTAAAATAAAAAGTTAACTACGCTGTTGGTTTTGACTTCTAGTACACGCTTAAGCATTAGACTACTCGCATACATTACCGGTAGACCACCATTTCACTTACACAATTAGGTCTAAAATATTGTAATATAGTATTATATATAAAAAAAGTGCGATCGTGAAGCGTTGCAAAGTATCAATTTTAGCATTGCGAATGAAGTCTAGCTTAAGCTTATGATATCTAGAAATTGATTGGCTTTCAGCTTTTAGCTTTCGGCTTGCATTCAAGCCTTGCTTCTAATAAAACGAGTGTCCTAAAATGATAAAAAAGATCGTTTAATGTTACAAGCTGAATTTACTTATGCATCTGCTGAATTCATATCAATAAGCAATTCGTAAAATTCGTAGCAACGATGCAAAATATGTAAACTTCTAAATTAAGGATATTAATATTCAGATTTCGATCATTTCTCAAACGCACGTTTTATTAAATTTACCTTCTGTTCTGTTCGATAAATACATCTGTGATGTAACAAAGCATCAAACCCACACTACTACAAATTATTTTCTCATTGTTGTAGGTAGTTTTTGAATGTATCGTATTTGTGTTATTTATTGTATTTAATATAATTATTTAAATTATGGCTGCGGATAAAAAGGTATGATACTTTCTGTGTTTTATTTATATTTTTCCATTGCTTAATTGATTAATATGCGATTGGTAACTTCTCTCTGTTTACATTTTAATTTAAATACTTTACGTTATTCGATGTTATTTAACACAGGAAGTTGAGCACATCAATTTAAAAGTTTTAGGACAGGATAATGCCATAGTACAATTCAAGATAAAAAAACACACACCGCTGAAAAAACTTATGAATGCATACTGCGATCGGGTTGTAAGTATTTTTTTTTTTTTTTTATCGATTTCGAAAAAAGTAACTAAACTATAGTAGAAGCATTTTATATTAATTGTTATGTCAATTGTTAGTGATAACGTGGAGTGCACAATTGCTTTTTTTACCACTTCTTTCGTTTTATTTTAAAAAATTGCACATTTGACTATTTGTTTTAAATTTATTTTTATATTTAGAACTTGAATGCTCTGTATTATAATGTACTTGGAGATATAAATCGGATTTACGCTTTAAATATAGATGAAAATTAGAAACTAGTTGTATCAAAATATCTTGAAATATGTATAAGGACTGGTAACAAGGAACGCCAAAGACTTGTATAATTTTATTGCTACTTATTTACTTTAATTGATTTAATCAGTAGTTCGTATGTGAAAGAGAAAATAATTTGCAGCTATGTTCTACTCTCGCCGAAGAATGTTTTCTAGGAAATAAGCATTAATACCCTTATTTATTTTTACTGTTTCATCTAGATATTTGCAGCTATAAATAACATTTTTCTTTAGTAATGATTGTAAAGATAAAACAAATTACTTATAGCATTGTCGAGGCAATTCTATCATCTGTTTAACGAGAGAAATGTGTACTTAAATTCGCGATAACTTCGCAATTTATTACTGAAATAATAGCCCGTCCTCTAAAACATGTCTGGATTGTTTAATTATATTTTAATTATTAAACACATTCATATACATATAATAATTTAAAGGTCCACATTTATTAAACGTTTAAATTTTAGTGGTAAGCTCTTATGAAATTATTATTTTTTGTTATAACTATGGTATTTCATTGGAGTAAAGTGCGAATGACTAATTGAATAAACCAAAACAATAAGGTCAATAAAGTCATGTTTCAGAAAATTGGAAAATTGTAATAAAGATGCTGACATACAGTTTTGATATTAATTAGAATTGTTTTTTTTTTGTTTCGAGTACTCATTTGTAGCAGCAGAATTCCGTTACAATTATATTTCAGTTTTCTGAATGCAGGTCGAATAGTGTTATATTGCTGTGCAAAAAGTGCGATGTAAATAATTTAATTAAAGTCGAATGTGTACGAGTTGTTTGAATGTTTTTGGTAATAATTTCTGAAATGAAAATTTAACTTTGGCAGGCACTTTGGATTGTAAAAAGTCTTGCAGTAACGCAGATTTTTTTTTAAATTTATTTTCTATATTCATTATTTGAAAATTAAAAAGTGTATGGAATAAATACTAATTTTAATATCTAAATACATTTAAAAAGATAAAAGATGTTAGATGTAAACTTCCATAATTGTAGCAATGTAGAAATATCAACGTTTAAATATTTACATCCGAATCTGGTTGATGTTTTTAATTGTTTTAAATATATCATTTGTATTTACATCTATATATATTTTCTTATTTTCAGCGAGTTGCCTAATTTAACTAATTCTTAATAATTAATTGAATTTAATAAATCGAAATCAAAATTGAACCTTATTAGTTAAACTACGAAAATACTAAAATAAAGAGATTATAGGTAATGGAAGTTTTAATAAAATTTAATTTTTACGATGAAAAGTGTAATGTGAACGTAAATGAATTTTTACTGTAAGAAGACTGTAATATGTAACCCTTTTTATCTGATCAGTAATTTTTTTAATGTTCGATATTCGGTAAATTTTGCCGTTTTAACGTTTTCCGTTGTTAAGTTGGCAGCCAGCTGAAAACGTGCATTCGAATTAGTGCTTATGTTGAACTTTTCTATAATTGCAAATTTTGCTGTAGGCCAGTGCCTATTTCTTTAGATTATTGGCATTCTTGAGATACAATTTTGAAAATTTGTTTAATGTTTTTCTGCAATAATTGTTTGTTTTTTTTTTGCAGTTGTAGTGTGTGAGTAAGTCGGTATTAAATTATATCTGCCGTTGTAGAGAATATTTTGATAATGTGATTAATCAATTAAAACCTCTGGTCTAGTTATGAATAAATCTGTTCTATGATAATATTTAAATATGAATAAAATTTTGTTAAAGTTATATCTTGGTTAGTTGGAGAATTTTAGTTACATTTATTGAGATAGTGTTGACATTTATTCAACTTAAAATTATTGAATTATTTATAACTGGAAAATTACACTTAAACTTGCAAATTTCATCGTTCATGATCATTGTGTGATGTATGGAATAGAACACTTTGAAAATTAAAAGTGGTACTTGATAATAAATTGTAATGAATAATATAAAATTTTGGTAAATTAATACAATGCGGACGCTAGTTCATTTTGCTTTTTTCTTAGTACTTATTCATATGTACGACGTCATTACGTTTTCGTTCGTTTCCTGTTCACTCGGTGAACAAATACAATAATTTCTATTTTACAGAAAATTAAAAATATAAAATTATAATGTAATATTTTTTTTAATTTTTTAAATTTTATATTAAAGTTTCAGTTAAAATTTAAAATAATATGAATTATTGCTGCCGATTAATTAACTTTCGAATTGGTTATTACTTTTGATATTCATTTATAAAGTTAATTAATTCTTATTGGTCCATTGTTTATACAATGACTCCTTAGCGTCAGAATAATTAGATTAGCCTGATAACACGGATTATTGTATGCATAGGCAGGCCCATAGCTAGAGTATTCTGTAAGAGGATGTCTACCGGGGGCACTTAATTCCCGGATCTCTCTTTCTCTTTTCCCATGTGTGCAACTGAAATACTCATAGTCAACTGCTTCGACCTATTATATACCCTTTTGAATTAACCTCGTTTTATTTATATCAATAAGAGATCAATAAAAGATGTAGCAAATATTACCATGAGGCAATTCGAAATTCGGTACAAAATTCGTTTATTTTATTTATAATATAACTGCTCGTTGATTTTTACAACTGATATACTTTTAAAATTCTAGTTTATCAATGGTATTTGCCACCTTTTTCTCATAAACTAAATCCGATAAATATAGTTGTCTTCCTGTTGTCATACTTCTTTTTTTTTTTTTTTTTTTTTTTTGTGGATTATTGACCCGTGGTAATGAAGAAAACGGAACTTTCACAAATATTAATGCCGTATCCAAATGTTTCTACTACTGCTAATAATGCATATACATGTGTAAAGCTTTTCTTGTAGGATCCATTAATTTTATTATCGACAATTTGCACAATTCTGATTCGGTATCAACTCTTTTACATTTTGCCTTTATTTCGGGCAGCAATTATCTCTTTTCGTTGGCATATCGTTATTTTCATCTTAGTGAAGAAATCGAATTCGTTCAATTGCGTCTTCTGGTCGATCAACTTGTTCATATCGCTCGAATAACTTGTTGAAGTTTTCTTTCAATTTTGCGATTCTAAATTTTTTCAAGATTTCAATAACTGAGCGGACAATAATATAGTTAACGGCATCTTTCATTCTGCAGAACGATGCCTATAGAGCGTATTGTGCTGCGGAGTATGAAAAACAAAGTGACTCAGATGACATTTTAAGGTACAAACCAATACATTTGGCTATAATTATGATAAGAAATTTTTGTGGAGAATTCTTAGCAACATCAAAGTATTCAAATGCTGATCATGATTAATTTTTCTAATTGTAATATGGTTAAAATTATATTTTTCCTAATCGCCGTACAGCGTTTCATGAGTTTTTTTTACAGCGCCCAAGATTCTAGTCGGGTTCGTATTTATTTACCTGTACAGGGCCGAGTCCTTGGACAGACAGTCTCTTCTTATTCTTAGAAGTTAACTTACATATTTATTACTTCGAAAATGCAGTAGTTGTAGAGAGATCAGCATGTAAGACGTGTGTGCGCGTACTATTTGATATTTACGAATATTTTGTCGTAATATTATTTTCCACTACTTCTCTTATCAATGCATCCTTAAACATAAGACTTTGCCAACGAGACAAATTCCGTGATAAACATTTCATGTAGTTTTCACATTAATTCAATTTTTCCTTTTTTGTTTGACTTTTTTTAAGTTAGACAAAATTTCAAAAGGGTGCTCAAGCTCAACCCGGTCACAAAGGGGGCTCACCCTTCTTCGCCCTTCACTGGAATGAGCCTGTTACAGGCGTTGTAGTGTATAATTAGTGTAACGGTTTATCGTTTTTGTTGCTTTATATATATATATATATATATAAAATTTTTCGATTTATTTTTATTTATAAAATAGTCAATGAAACTGAATTGTGGGATACGCTGTATGCGGGCCCTTGTTTTTGAATGTATGCAACTAATAGAAGAATAAAAAACATTTATTCTTCCGTATTTCAGGTTTAATTATTTTTTAGAAATTCCTTTGCTTTACATTTTTTTTCCTCATCTCATTTTTCTATTTCACTTATTTATTTATTTTTTTAATAAAAATTCTAAGTAAAATTCTGAAACATGGGTTTCAGAAAAAACTATATTGCAGAATTATATTTCTCAGAGTGAGTGCTACATTCGGAATGTGGATGCATACATTTTTCAACGCACTATGAATAACAAAAATAAACGAACTAAAATTTCAGCCAAAAATAAACTGGTGTTACCCATGCAGTCACTTGTCAAAATTTTTTTATCGCGATTTATTATCGCCTTTTATTTTTGGTATTGTTATTTTCATATTTTTCAATTCAGTATAATGCCGTACTATGATTATGAACAATTGAATTGAAACTAGCCGGTGTATTTTTAATTTTTGTACATGATTATTTTAATGTGCCGGTTGTACATATTTGCAAATAAAATTGTGTTTTTGTTTATATTTAAGAGATTTTTTTAAAGCAAATTCATAAATGCCAATTTGTGAAAAAAATGCAGGTATAAAGCTGGCGTAGGTTCTTGTACAATTTTTTTTGTATCAGTCCTAAATCCAATAGTTCTTTGTAGTAATTTTTTATTTTATTTTTGGCTGCACTTTATTTTTATTTATGATATTTTTTACTTTTTTGATATATTTACGTTTTCGCTTATATATTGTACGGTATTGGAAACATTTATTCTTTATAATTACATTTATGGGAGCTCGTAAGTTTTATGCTGTAACTTACGTTTAGACCAGTAAACGTTTGTATTATTGGAAATTTAAACCCATATATTGCTTAGCTTAGGCATAATTTTGATTTACTGTTCGAAAAAAAAATTGATGCTATTTGATTAATATAAATATGTAAAATAAATTATTATTTTGTATCTTATGAAATAGTTACATTGCCATTATTACTTTAGTGTGAGGGAGACCAGATCAGTATAAAGTTCGTCACTTAATAAAGATCTACATAAATATGGGTGGTAAAAATGGTGTGCGACATAAGTTCTCGGACTTTGCACATAAGTTATGTTTTTGAATATGAGAAAAAATACAAAAAAAAATTTATAGCGAGGCGCCTGTGACGCGTTTTTCATATGCGAAACGATAGATTACGTCGCATACTTGTATATTTTAATTAAGTTTTATGTCTGATTATTTACGATAGTATTATTTTAATTGTAAATGAGTCTTGATTTTTACGTGTATTTGTTTCGTATTAAATTTTCGGTATATTTAAGTAAGTAGATTCTTTTTCGCATTCACTTATTGTTCCAAGTTGCTTATTTTTTGAGTGATTTATTTTTGTTTGTTTAGTATTTTTAAATGTTTAAACAGTTTTATTATTTCTATTGTGTTACGTATAGTTTTGAAATTGGGCTTTAAGAACCAAAAATTATATTTACGCGTTAGATTGTAAAGTTGTAACATTTCTAAAGGCAACTAAAACTACAGTGAGCAAAAAAAAATAAAATAACTATTTTAAATGATTTTATTGTGGATTATTTGTAATTTAAATTTTTCATACTACACGTATTTTTATTGTTCGGGGCACTATTGTCTTATTGTTAAATATTAATGTCCACAGTGTTATTGGCAGTTTCGGAGGGATATCCATGAGCCACGTTAGGACAAGAAAGAGCGCTGTTTGTATTTATTCTTATTTGTGTTGAATGCACTCAGTTCTTTTATAGAAACGATGTAATGTGGAGTTATCAGTGGGGCAATATAAATCACTGAGGTTGAGATCTTCTTCATAAAAGCGCTTATTTATCAGACGATCTTTGCCACATCGATTTCCATTTGGAACGAAAATCCATCGCATAATTATGGATTGCACACGAGCATTTTGAGGAACAACTACTAGATTTCTATTCGAAACAAAACATACACAACAATATCTATAAGTTACAACAATTTTTTTGATTTGAACTTCAATACACTCCTCAGTATTATTGCATACAACATCAAATTAAATGATGGATCATCAGCACTTGACTGAATCAAAGTCACAAATGATAAGATTGATCCAGTTTTTTCTAATAACTCACATGTATCCGGCGATGATTCATTTTTTAAAGATGTTTCCTGCTCTTCATCGTCAAATTTTGTGTTCTTATATTTTATTACCCGGCAGTGAGAACACACAACATCACTAACTACAATTTCTCGTTCAAAGGCAATCGAAAAAAAAAAAACAAAAAATAAACAGCATCTTCATTTGATTATGTGTTTTGGAATACCCGATATTTTTTTTATGAATTTTAAACAAATGTAACACTTTGGATTATTACTTTTAAACGTACATATATGTTCATTAACTTGAAAAAATCGTTAAATAAAAATAATTATTGAATCAAGAAAAAATAATTTGAACAAAATTTTTTTTTTAATGTTAACAATTAATAATTAGTAGATTAGCTATCTACCTGTTTGTCGTCAACTAGTAAACAATGTAAAGCCGCAGGTTCGACGTTTGCTCGTCATAGATTCGACGGTGTTGCCAATATTAAATAACAGTGCCATCTCTTATGATTGCCGAACATACTGATAATTAAGAGGGGATCCGTATATTCTCTACATTGTAGTTTTATTATGAAAAAATTGATGTTTTAAATTAGAAAATTATTAACATTTCAATATAGTTTATAATTATTTTTTGAAAAATTTAAGGTTATTAGCATTTATAAATTAATCGAATAAGCTTCTTTTCTATCGTTTCAAAGGTATAAACATTGAAATAAAACGATTTTTATATCAAAAAATTATTATTATTTTTTTCTTCAATATGACGTACCTTTTTGATCACCAATTTATACATTTGAGAGGTTAAAAAAGACAAAAGAAAAAGAACTTGTTTCAAAATTATACCGAACGGTATAAAAGAAATAATAATTTCAGAAAAAGTCGCCCGTTTCTAATGATTATTACAAAGATTATGAACTCTTATTTTTTTTCGAGTGTAGTCTTCTATGATGAATCCAAATGCCATTCAAATCGGTTAAGCGTTTTTGAGAAAAAAATTATTTTTATATTTTTCATTTTTCTCGATTTATTCAAAAACTAAAATGAATAGAGGTCTGAAACTTGCAGGATTAACGTACCTTATTAGTACCAATATACTTTTAAAAGATGATTCGGATATCCCTCTGGAGCCGATTCACTGTGCTTATCATCCTATGGCCTTTGTATTTTTGATTTTCCAGTAGTTTTTTTTTTTTTTCTTGTTATCACGATTTAATGTATTTAATATTTATTTAACAAACAATTTACATAAAAACATACAATATAATTTATTATTTAAAACGAGACACGCTAAGATTTTAGTTTGTGATTTTCCATGATATGCACAATTTATTGCAAGTTGATATATATAATTTTCTCTAAGATTAGGAATATCAATTTTTAGAACTCAGTCCTTCAAATGATTTTAAGACCAATGAGTACAATTACGGGATGAGATGATAATGAATAGTACTTCGATTTTTCGAAAAAGGTACCTAAATGTTGATTTTGGTTTCCTCGAAGATATCACTGTTTTCCAAAAAATAATCAAATTCTGTGTTGTAAATTTCTAACATAAAAATATTAAATTATTGAACAACAAAATCTGCGGAGCAGATTTTTTTTGATTATTATTTGAGTCTACAGTAATTTGTAATGTAACAATATTTATGAACTAAGCATAATTTAATTATAACTTTTTTAACTTTTTAATTTACGATTTGCTTTATTGAAATAATATTTTGATATTTAAATGATATTAGCGCCGATTTAATTAGTTTTTTAAAACAACACATAAAAATTGATTTTGGTACTGATTTAAGTCGGGACATGTGAATCTAGTATTTTAAATAATTTGAGCATTCATTTTTGGGATTTTCTGCGAAATATTTTTAGAATAGATAGTCGGTTTCATGCAAAGAAAAAAAAAAATGTATACTCTCATTTCGATTGATGAATTAAACAATATTTAATTATAATAAATAATTTTCGGAAACAATCTTTCGGGATTTTCGTTTCTTTATTTTTCGATTATTTGGCGCTCACTGTATGCGTTTCTGTATTTATTATTTTAAGTCGTTGTCTGTTTTTATTTTTCCTTTGTCCTAATTGTGACCCGATGTTCCTCTGTTTTTTCCCCGGCTTTTTGTGTTGCGGTTTATATTTTTATTTATTTATTTTTCTCATATGTATTTACATTGTTTTATTATTCTCTATCTGTTGTCGGTTCTTCCTGTTTAGGTAGGTTTTTTGTTTTAGGTTGGGTTTTCATGATTTTCGGTTCTTATTTTATTGTTATTGTCAATCGCAATTTTTGCTGTGTTCTTCAGTTTGCTTCTGAAGATGGCCAGTGTAAACTAGTCGAAACGTTAAGCGAATTAAATTTCTTTTTAAACACAGTTGTTTTCGAAAATTATTTATTATGAGTATTCTTCGTGAAAGCTTTAAATATTTAATATTTAATTAATTGCATCCCGGAATCAAAATAACAAAAAGGTTGAGAAACAATGATTTAAACAATCGTGCAAAGGGTAAAATAAAATACGTTTCGTATATACACGCGAATAAAGAGTATTATATAAAACACCAACGCTGCGAAAAGCAATGCTGTCAAATGATCGATAATCATCCAAAATAGATTTAAAAATGATGTAAATGATGCCATATAAAATCGAAATATTGTTTTCCATAATGATTGCAAAATAATTCCAGTCAGTTTTCGATTGTGTAGTCTAATCTGTCTATATTGAATGATGGGATTGATATCTAAATTGGCTGTTATCGGCACATGATCGGATGATAAGTCACTTACAGTGTGACATGTCTTATAGTATCTTTGCAAACCTTGACATATGAAAAAATCCGGCCTATTCGGCAATCTGTTAAGGTGTTCAGACCAGTAGGTGAGCATGGAAAAAAATTGGTGCGAATGACATTATATAAGATACGCCTAGGTTCATTGTTTATTCTCGATTCCCACTTTTGGTTTTTCGCATTGAAATCGCCTCCACAAATGAAGTGGCCACCTAGATTCTTGGTGATCACAGTAAATTCTACCTCCGGAATATAGATTCCAGGGTGACAGTAGATGGCTGAAATTGTTAGGGGATTGCTACCTATAAATAACTTAACTTCTACTATTTGGTAGTCATAAGATTTTTAGGAAATTTGTTCATGTTGAACGTATGAACATTTTATCAAGATCATGGTGTCACCATGCGTGATATCATCTGAGTGATTAGCCGTATATATATATATATATATTGTATCCAGGTATTCTTACGCTATTTGTTCCAGTTAAGTGTGATTCAGATATCAATGCTACATCTATAACATTCTGATTTAGGAATATTTTCAGCTCATTTTTCTTCTGCATTATTCCATTAGCGTTCCACAACATTATCACCAATGAATGTTAAGTGACCACTTTGGTACTATTTAGCATCTATGGCAGAAGCCAATGGATAACTTTCGTAAGCAAGGTAATTAATGGATTTATTAGAGACTTGAATTCGGATAAGAATGATGTTAACATCTTAGATATATTATCAGTATTTTCGTTGCGGGTTTCTGCCGAGTCGTCTGTCCTTATTTTGCTGGAATGCAATCTAACTTTGTCTGCATATGTTTCTCTAGAAGTGTTTGAAGTAGAAGTATTTGGAGATGGATATCCCTCTGTAGGTTTGTACTGTACCATAATTAACTGGATGTTGTTTTTTCGTGTAGGTTCTGTTATAGAATTGTGCTTATTTCTTGCAGATGGGACGTCCTCTATAACTTGCCGGATGACTTCGCCCGCATAGTGCACATTTGGCAGGATCTTCAATATCTAGCGACGTGTATGCATTGCTCGAAACCAACATTATTGATAGAGATCAGTTACCGTAGCATGGTTGGTTAGGCAGTGGTGTTTCGTTTGGTTAGGACCTGGGTCTAATCCCATTGCTGCACATTGAAAATATAGATAAATTTGCGTTGGGTTAATGCCCATAGTTGCCGAACTTAAATAATAATAATAATAAAGATGCAACATCATAAGCTAACTTTTATTTTAGTCTGATCAGCAAAGAATCTAACTGAACTCAACTGACGTCGCGATAGCTTAGTTGCTAGAGCGCTTGACACTTCCGATATGGCGAGGACGGGTTCGATCCCGAGCGACGACAGAACTTATTACAAAAATTAAATAAAATAAATACTCTACTAATAATCACGTGGAAGGCAATGGCAAACCACCACGTACAACATCATATGCGCGCTAGGTCAGTACACAGCAGATCCACACGGGACTGCACTTGTATATCGATAAATCAAACGATTACTAATCAGTTGCGAATGTAGTCTTGCGTGTGTACACCTGCGTTGCATATTACAGTTGCCTGGTACACAACCTATATCGGTACAGCTAAATGTACGAATAGGTTGCACCAACACGCTATGGTAGCGTACGGCACCTGAAGAAGAAGAAGAACTCATGGTGCAGGATCAGCTGAAGCGTATTCAATAGTGGATAGCTTGCATAGCTAGTACGTATAATCTTTGAGCTGTAAAGTTTACTACGTGTGAATAAATCGTAATGCGGAGGTGTAAAGAAAAAGGTTTACGTCAGTGCTTCTGAAACTATGTTCCACAGTACCCTGTAGGGTTTCAGAAAATTGTCGCAAGATGCTGTGAAAAATCGCAAAAAACAAATCCTTAAAATTAATTTTAAAATAAACCTGTGGCTAGCTTTCAACAACGAATAACGAAATATATCTACCATGTAATTTGATTTTCATATTTTTAATGCCTGGCGAGTTAGAATCTTCCACGGTTATTTATAATTGCCCTTCATGACTCGGAGTTTAGGTTTAAGCGACATCTTAGAGAAAGTCTATTGGAGTTTTGAAAAGGAATTTTTGCGTACTATAGAATCTTTAATATTCCTGGAAAAAAGTGTGTTCAGCGCTAATTAGCTCGTCTCTTCGGTATTATTTCGTTCATTTTGTTGATACAAGTCTCGTTTTTGATTAAAATTTGTGTTTGTATAGTTTATTGTAGCGGTAACATTTTTTGATATTTTCACTAATGACTAATTTATGCTATAGTTAATGTCGCTCTGCAATATGTATTTATGTAATCACAGGTGGTATACACTTTCTAATCCCTAAATAATTTACATCAAATTCATTTTTAGATTCTTCCTTGTTGGTAAAATAATTTTAAGTGTTCACGATATCGGTAGAAAATTATTATTTATACAAAATATTAGGCTAGGGTGAAAATAAATATTTCCGTAAAGTATATTCTGTGAAAAAAAGCGCAATATTACGTGTTATGTGGTCCTTAAAAATTAAAAATAATATGGGATTCTGTAAAAAGAAATCTATTCCAAGGCGTGCTACGATTTAAAAAGTTTAAGAACTACTGGTCTACGCCAATATAGCAAGATTTCCACTCTTTCTTTCATTTTCATTTTTTATAGACATTATTATTTTTCTATTATTGTTATTATTACTATTATTTACATCGTTAGATGCTAATTCAACATTTTTATATGCTCCAATTTCACCTAAAAAAATGCTCCTTATAATTTTCTTATTAATGTATGTTATGTTAAACATTATTCATACTTGAACTTATTGATTTTGATAAAAAATCTGTATAATATTCAAAATAAATATTTACCAATAATAACGGAACGCACTGGTTCATATTTTTTATAACTGAATTTAAACTATCCCTTTTTATTTTTTCATTACAAGCTTAAAAGTGGTCATATATTTGTTTACCTTTCACAATTCATAAGTAAATGTATTATTGTAAATTTTAACAAAATAAAAATAAAATCATTGCAGTAAAAAAAAAAAAAAAAATTAAGTCATAACAGCTGTAATATGACGTAACGATATGTTCTTTATCGTGTAAATATTTTATTTTTGTTGTACACAATAGACATTCAGTGGAAGAATCAAGAATTTGCAATGACATCAACATGATTTTTTTTTAGACTCCGACGTATTGGATTTTTTTGGGAGGGGGCTTATTTATATCATTCATTGTCAAAACGTAATGGATTATGAGAAAAAGGTAAACATGATTTATGGTTAAAGTTAACCGAAACTAGTCGGCGAGTATTATATTATTAAAAATGGTTTTTACAAAATTGAAATCATTCAACATATACTAATACATTTATTGTAATAAATTGTCTTTTACTGTATATGTGATATTTAATTATCAACGTTTTTATGCGTAAAAAAAATAGAGAAAAAACAATACTATTCGGTTTATTTCTAAAAAAAAATTGTGTAAGTAATGTCAAAGAATGAACAGACCGTTTAAAGTCCACATATTCATATTCAAATTTTTAATGATTTCGTAAACGAATTGTTGTATGTGTACAGCAATTTGATATAAAATTTATTTATTCATGAATATATATATATACATACATATATATACATATACATATATATATATATATATATATATATATATATATATATATATATATATATATATATATATGTATGTATGTATATACAAATATAGTATGTTTAAGTTTAATTACGGTAGTTAAATTATAATGTAATACAATTTCCTTGTGATATATATACTGTATTATGTAATAAATTATTAATTGGGGAAGATCAGTACCTGAAATTAAAAATTAATACGAAACAAGACTATCAAAAAGTATTAACTAAATTGTATAATCAAAATTATTTTTTTTTTTACAAATTTGTATACATTAAAAAATTGTTGATTTAGAATTTGCCAGCTTAAAATTTTCTGTTGTGTATATTAAAAGTAAAATATTTACATGATAACAAACAAATCGTAATTAACTATTGTGACGTATTTAGTTGTGGTTTTCTTTCAAACGATCCGCTGTTCATTTTTCTTAATGCCGTTTTGTTTCGTTTTTGTTATTAAAGTTACCTGTGTTAAAAAAAAAAAAAAAAAATGTAGAATAATTTTATAATATCTCTTATTTATTTATTTTTCCATAATATTGCATCATTTTTTGTGCTACATGTTATTTTCTTAAGAGCATGTTTAATGTTATAATAATGTGAAGTGTAAAATATTCATGAAATATTGAAAGTAATTCAATAAACAAATATTTAGAAATGTTTTTATCAAAGTTTATGATTATTTAAAATTCCCAAAACCGTTGTTTCTGTCAAATAATATGGACACGTGTATTGGGTCCGTTTATAATTTATTGTGTTGTTCGGGACATCATAGGTATTTTTGTGGTTTGCTTATTATTCAGTGGATTTTTATTTATTTTTTTAATTATTTTTTTATTTGAAACTAACTCTGATAGCTTCTGTTCTTTGTTTTGTGATTTATAGTATTAATGTTATTTAGTTTTTTTTTTTGTTTTTTTTTTTTTTGTTTTTTTTTAAGCATTAAGTAGTGTATTAATCTTTGTATAAGCTTTTTAATTATGTTATCTAACGGGGTTATGTGTTTAATTGTGTAGTAGTAGGTATATTTGACACTAGATAGATTTAGTATGTTTTTTAATTTGCGGAAATTATTGCTGTTTGTGTGTGTTTTAAATCGTTTCCTCATTGAAAAATTGGTTTCTTGCTAATTAAAAAGTTGAAAACTTTCGCTTCCACGTTGACACTTATACGAATCGAAATCACCTAACTGGGCTGATTAACAACGTATACGTGACGTACAGATTTAAAATTAGGTCTGATAATAGGTGCGCGCTAACTGAATATACGGAACATATTCAGTTATATAGGTCAAGCGGCTGAGACTAAAATCACCGGTAACGATTTTTGTATTTGAAAGTGACAAAACTCCTTCGAATCTGATTGAATGCGACTTATTAACGATATATTCGTTTGCGTGAATATTTTTTATGGTCAACGAAATAAAATTAACCAGAAGCTTTCGTAATAAAGAAGAAAAGCAGTGATGAAACTAAAAGTCGTCTGATCCGTTCTAAATTGAAAATGTTACTTTAGTATGGGCGGCTATTAGTTAATGCGTTAAAAATTGAAAATAAACATTTTTTCGCATATGAGAATATGTTCAGCGTAAGAATTTTGGTTACTGCATTTGTAAAAGTCAATTCACGAATAAATTTACACTATATGTACCAATAAAATTGCTTTGGTTCTAAAGGGGAAATATAGTAGAAATATATTGTTATTGTGTTAATTCTTTTATATCATGTAAGTTTCGAAGTAATACTGAACCGGGTTTAAAATTATTCTTGAGAAATTGCTATTACGTTTATTTTTCTTTTATGCAGCACAACGTGTGCACACTTCCTCATGATATAAACTTTATTCCGTTTATAATATTCAAATATCGGCATGGTAAAGTTTAACATTATAGTAAAAATCATTTCTTGAAATTAAGTTTTTGCCGCATATTTAGAGGAAAAGTTTTTAAAACAGAAGCCTTTTAATTTTCGCATTTCCGGGCTGCTCATGTTCAATTTTTTTTTATTTTTTTTTTTGCTTTGATTTTTATTTGTGCAGTAGAAGACTGTTTCGGTTCTAAATTACAAAATTTATTTAAAATTTAATGCAAAGAAATTTTAACCCTAATAATCCTAATAATTACTATGTATTAATTAATATAAATGTATGTGCTATTATCTTAGAGATTAAAGAAAAGAGAAAACCAAGATAAGTTTAATTTAATTTCCGATTTAAACGGATCCGAAAGAAGTTTTTTTTTTTTACGAAATAATATAATGGTGAACTATAAACTAGTTAAATGTAGACATTTTTTCAATTTTTATTAAGGAATGGATAAAATATTAATTTTTGATATTCTTTTTGTGCGCTGTTAAATTAGTTTTATAGAATTATTAGTTTTCCCCCTGTATATGTATCTTTTAATGTTTTCGTTAGAACAATCGGACTACTAAATCGAGAGTTCTGAGTTCGATTCATAGTGACGGCAGAGTAAAAATTAGTAAAAATATGAACAATCGTAATAATCATGTGGAATGCAGTGGTAAATTCGTTCGCGTGTCACCATATATGCATGCAGATCGGTGGAGACGTTCACACTTTAATTTCGCTTCATTATGATAAATCAAACATTTACAATCGCACTCTCAAGAGTGCTGTTTCACATAAAACGTCAATTAATGGGTGGGTTAAAAGCGTTATAATCTTTTGTATTCTCAAAAAAAAAAGAGAAAAATCCCGAAAATGACCGATTCAAAAATTTAACGTTTTTAAGATTATCCCTGGTTTATGTTTTTGATGTATATTTCATTATTTTTTTCGGCACATTCTCGAACTGAACTAAATTGGTTCTGCTTGAAAATAATAAAAGATTGCAAAAGGATATTGACTTGGTCAACCGATGGTTAATCCGGACTAAGTTTATTCTAAATAACAATTAGTTAATTATTAAAAAAAAAAAAAATAGGCAATGCGTAAACTTACAATTTAAAGAAAACTTTAGTTAACAAAATTAAATAAACGACATGGTGCGCAATTTTTTGCGAAGTACAGAAATTATTTATAAAATATAAATTGTATAAAGAAGTACAATTGAAAAGAATAAATTACAAAATTGTAAATAAAAAATTATAAAAAAAAAAAAAAAGGAAATCTGCAAGCAAAGAAAGTACTAATTGTGTTGATCATTGGCAGACTGAATTCAAATAAACTAGAACCAGAATATAATAAGACCTTCCTGTATTAATGAAAAAAAAAAATCGAATTTACCTTTCCGTTTATGTTAATATTAACGTTATTTCTAAACATCTGGTTAATTCTAATAAATATTCACAAATTATATACATAAACATAAAAGTTATTTTACTATATAATAAATTCACAATAATTTTAAACGAATTTTCCCGATATATTTCGGAGAACAATGCTCCATAACCATCATGGGTACAGTTAATTTATTTTTAAAAATTTACGTTTTAAATTTTTTAATTTTCATGAATTTAACGATGTCTATAAATATTAAATATTTAATATCTTCAGCAAACTGACTATGTGTATTTTCAAAATATTTGTTCCTTCTAAATCTTTTTATTTAAGGTGCGTGAAAAAATAGAATTGTATTTTCACTTTTTTTTTTATTGCCGGAATCATGTTTTATTATTATCCCTTTCTTGCACACTTATAAATCCAGTTTTGTTTATCCGTTCTGTTACCGAGCTTTTTGTTTATATGTCACATTTTTTACGGAACTGTTGCATTTACATTTTATCACTAAGCTTCTTACATCGTCATTTATTATAAAATTTTATTTTTGTTGCTTTTCGCGTTGTGTAACGAGATTTCGTTTATATGTTACGTTACGTTACGTTTTGTGTTGTACACAACTCTGTTTTTGTTAGTTATTTAAAAACTTCGTTTTCGCCTTTCGCCGGTAATTGTAATTTTTATTTCTTGTTTAGAAAATTAAATTTTTTGTGTTGTACAGGGTCTTTCGATGGCCACTATACGTTTTCGATTTGATGGTCAAGCGATTAACGAAACGGACACACCGATATCGTTAGAAATGGAGGAGGGCGATACGATCGAGGTATATCAGCAACAAACGGGCGGCAATAAATGGCATTTAATATTTGATTGCAAATTGTAATTCCGTATCAATTTACTATTACTACTACTATACTACTATTACTACTTTAAATCTATATTAGAATTCGAACATACGCATGTTCCTGATATTTCTTTTTTTATAAGATTTATATTATTTTATTATTAAAAAGAAGAAAAAACTACGCGAAAGAAACTATCTCTACACATTCGATTTATATAAACAATTACGTAATAGAGCTTATCGATTTGTTTTTTTAATCGGATTACTAAAATGCGTCTTTTTTTCTTTATTGTATGCAGTGTTTCATTTTAATTTTTAAGAATCGATTTCATACTTCGCGTTAGATTTTTGTAATTTATATATTTTATTATGACAAAATATTAATCAATAAACGGACTCTTAAAACTGCGTAAATATATGTGATATATTTGCAACTTGATCTGAAGACGTCATTTTGTTATTAAACCGGAAAACTGTAGTTTGCTTCTTTTTCTTTTTTTTTTTTTTTTGGTTTTGTAATTTATCTATTTAACCGGTTTTAAATAGATACGATTTGTGTGCGTCTTGGAAGAGGCTTTTTCACTATGATTATGCAGGGTGCGGCAGCATAACTTCCTTTTTTAAAATGCGCCACTCTTTTTCTACTAAATTTTTTAAAGAAATAATAACAGAAAATCGAAATAACATACTCTAGATCCCATTGGCTATGTTTCTTCCCTTGCAGTTTTATTTCAATTTTCTGTTATTATTTCTCTTTAACAAAATTTAGTAGAAAAAAAGTGGCGCCTTTTTAAAAGGGAAGTTACGCTGCCGCACCCTGTAAATGGATATTTTATTCATATTTTCGGCGAGAAATATCAGTTGTATGTATACGTTGTTGACAAGGTAAAAATTCGGACATTTTGCAGAATATTAGTACATTTTAACCCACGGGTAATCCGTAGATTAAACCAGTGATTTTCTACGTTTTTTTATGTATGGCTCCCCCTCTTTAGTATCTCATATTTATTAGTGGCCCCCTTACAACAAAGACAAACTTGAAATTTTGTAGATATATTTATTATCAAGTTTGTGGCGTCTTTTTATTATATATTTTTAAACTAACTCAATATATTTTTATTCTCGAGATGGTAGAAATTATTTTACACAGATAGCCGCGTTAAATGCAAAAAAAAAAAATTAAAATTAAAAACATTTTTTATGAATAAATGAAAATAAAATAGAAGAATATAATGTAATTTTTAACGTAAACCTTACGACTGATAATATTTAGTGATATTTTCAACGTTGGGTTCAAATGAAGTCAGCATTAATCTCAGGTCTCCTCTGTTAACAATATCTAGGTGACTTCTTTGTTTGCTTAAAAGTAAATGAACTTTACCAAAACCGCATTCAGCCAGATATGACGTTGAAAATGCTGTAGTAAATAACTGAGCCTGTTCGTAAAGTTGTGTATATTCGGTTACAAGTTTAGAATTAACTTAAAAATTCTTCCCGTTATTTTTAAATTTGAGCTGATATGTAGCTCAATAATTTGTTCCTGAAGTGTTACATTAACATCGACCGCACCACTGCGAATGAATTTATTACCCAGTCCGGAACATTAATTTCTAAAATATCGTAAAATTGACTTACCCCGTTATATTTCTTTTAGGACGTTCGGTATACGCGGTTAAGTCTCGACATCGGTTATTCCTGCGTTTTCCGTTTCGAGCGCAGGAAATTGGAAGAACTTATATTGTGCAATGTTTTTTTCTCGAAAAATTTTTAGTTTTTTTCGAAAAAGCTTGATGTTCCTTTTTGCTGTTAGTTATTCTTCTCTTGTTTATCTATTCAGAACGTTTAATTTTTTCTAAAAATATCTGAAGTACGATATATCATTTTTAAAGTTGATGATTTTGAAAATGACCGTCTCTAATAAATGAAATGATACTGTCTCATACCAAAACGGTTCAGACAATTTTATCTTTCGATAACACCCCTCTTCAGTTTGCAAAAGTAAATATTTAAAATTTTCATATCTTTACCAGGTTTTTCAAACAAATGGTCATCAAGAGCATTTGATTTAATTTTATTAACGGTTTTTACATAACGAATGATAGTGCATCGTTTAATCTGCTTCCTAAATTTTTTGCAATCAAGTGTACTGTCTGAATTATTACACAGTGAATACAAAAAAACTGCAGGTATCGCTTTTTTAAAGTGTGCAACACACCGTTTATTGTTTCATTACATCTCAAAGTTTATTCATCTGTTTGAAAGGCAAATTTCCTAACTTTTAATTCGGCACTTAATTGCTCTTCTACATCAGAAGCCAATTCATCAATGCGTTTTGACACGGAAGAATTACTCAAGAGAATACACTGTGTTATTTCGAGTGCATTTTGATCGATAATAGTTGACAATACAACAGCAAGAAGTGGAATAATTAGGTGTGAGATTTTCCTGTTTTGGCAAATTAATTGTGATTGTTGTAAGATGTGTTATTAGATCTCCATCCAGTTTATTAAACTTTTTAACAATTTCTTTATTGTTGGAATTCTATGAAACTCATCACGAAATTTTGTAAAATCATCCAAACACATTATTAAGTGTGGTTTAGTAATTTTATCGGTCGCATTTTGCAATTTATTAATGTATTTTTACATATTAAACATAATGGAATAAGTGGATTTTATGTGGTAATAAAATAAATCCACAAGAAAGATATTCTACAGAATATTGTCGATACTTTTTTTTTTTTTTTTTTCCAGTGCACTGGATATTATAAATTTAAAATTAAATTATAAGTTCGATGTTGATAGATGAAGCCATATTAAAAAAAAAGTAAAAATATTCAAAAACATTTATATCAAATTTTGAAATTTTGGAAAAAATTTTAGCAAAAATTGCCAATAATGGTTGTGTTGGTATTTTTGTAACAAAATAAAAAAATATTACATTAAAAAAAAAATAGTAAACTGCTTTCATGCGCACTTAAAATTAAAAGTTGCGAATTATTTTACTTTTTCATATACACATATAGTTCCATGCGGGTGCAAAATGGCAATTTTTTTAAAAATAAAAATATATTAAATGCCGGTTTTAATAAAAAATAATACAATTAGGCGGGTAAAACTTTTTTTGATATTATTTTCATAAATTAGTACTAATTTTGCCTAACAGTACAGGGAAGGAATAAAAATTACGAACATTCACAGAGAGAGTGGCCAGCAAAAAGAACTGCCTCTCTACCTCTGAAAATTTGACAAATAAAAAAAAGCAAGCATCGATTTTTGACGAGTATAAAATTATTCATAATTAATTTTGTTCGAATTACAACACTATTAATATAATTTTTAATATTTGTAGTATAAATTTTATGATAAAAGTTCTTTAAAAATCATTTCAAAATTAATTAAAAAACTGATTTTCCATATGTAATTAATAGTGAAATGTTTTTCATAAACAAAAAATTTTTTTCAATCTTAATTCCGAAGACGAAAAATCCTCCAAACGTCTGGGTAACTAATTTATTACTAGATCCAAAATAAAATATATGAAAATATTAAAAATTAACAAATTACTAATTAAAATATTTTTTTTTTAACAGCTATGTTCATTATTTTTTAACAACAGTGTTGTTATTCTTTTTTATTTGTTGTTTTTTTTTGGGGGGCTCGTCAACTAAGGACCTTTACCCAGAAACAAAAGGTAAGGAAAGAAGTCGGTTATATTTTGATCTGATCAGAAATTTTATCTAAAAAGGAACAAATAGCAGGGATAATTAGTGGGGAAGGAAAGAACAGGATATAGGAAGCACAAGAAGTACGAAGTCCAAGCTTCAGCAGATAAGAATATAAGATAGAACGCTCCACGGAGAGAGATGAACACTGGAAAATCACATGATCGGCGTCGCAAATAACTGCATCATCTGGATGGAGAGGACAGTGTGGAGAAGAAATCAAGGGAAAACGAGATTTGGAGGAAAGCAGCAAAGAATGGCCATAGCACATACGAACAATGGCAACAACATCAGAACTTCGAAGGGAGGGATGCAAAAGAAACCATGAATATGCAGGAAGAGTAGGCTGAACTGACAGGTAAAAGGAACAAATGTTGGAAAAAGAGGTTACATAGGTGCCCGACCAAAATCGGATATGAAAGCTTTTACAAATTGATAGAAGGTTATCGAATGGGTTATTCTTCTTTAACTGTAATCTAGTTGAAGAAATATGGAGCAGCTTAATTCCAGGTTTAATTTTTAAGCATATTAAAAGCAAATAAAATGAACAGTAAAAGAAAGGTACGCAGTATTTTTAAAATAAAATGCATATTAAAATTATAAAATAGGAATCATTTCTTAATTGAATATGGCGTATTTTTTTTTCTTTTTTGAATTAGCACTTCTTTAAAACGTTTTTTTTTTAAAAAAAACAAAAAAGTACAAATTAAAAAAATCAAAATTTGGTTTATTACCCATTTTTATAAAATCTGAACCATAAATAAAAAAGTTATTTTTTTCAGTTTCATACAAAATTAACATTATTTAATACAAACAGTTGTATATATTATTCTTTATATGATTAATGTTATAAATATTCACATAAAAAAATATCATTTGTAAAAGGTGGTCTAACTACCACCCATTATTATCGGTCAACATTCCTACATAAAAAAAAAGAAATAAAAAAGAAAAGAAACGAAACAGTCTAAATTCAGGTTTATTTCATACATTAAATAAAATAATAAAAATTTTAAGCTCACTGTTAAATTTGAAAATTAGTAAATCAAGTAATATTTAAAATAAATTGGCTAGAAAAATAATTTTTTAGAAAGTTCAGAAAGGTTAGAAGAACTTCTTTCTAGAAGAAATAATTATTGTAAAATAACATATTTAATAATTATTAAAATAAAATACTTATCCATATTTTCGATTTGATTACATAACTGATAAAATAAATAGAATTATTCAGATTAAAAAATTTCTATAAAAACACGTCACGTCCAAACGGTCACTGTAATACGAATTCATCTCACTGAAGATACGTAAAACATTTCAGCTATACCGCTCATAGCTTATTCAGACGTGGCAACATAGCTGTGGAGGGGAATTATACCACTGTGTATCAATCGTGGAGGCGAAATCACCCAATAATATAGGGAGTCGAAGTGGTGATGTTCACATATAAAGTGGTGTATTCAAAAATTGTTACATTATTTTAGTCTGAATTACTCAACTAGAGGTAATTCTATATGTCATAAAAATATTACATAACGATAACTATTTTCAGTGGAGGCGTGGTACTCCTATTCATACGCGTAGGCGAAAGAGATACAAATGCATATGTGTATACATGGGCGTCGCCAGCGGGCGGCAGGGGGCAGCTGCCCCCCCTGGAGCCTTGAAATTTTTTAATCAACTGGCCATGATGAGTATTCATTGGAAGACATAATAAAGTAGTAGAACAATTTGCCAGAAACCCACGAAAATTATGTTTTAATTAAGATTTTATTCTTGTTTAATAAAGTACGAAGCCTCTACAACTTATAAATTTTATTTTTCCTATAACTCATATCCTTTTTCTATCATCCCCCCCCCGTGACGCCCTTGTGTATATATATTTATATATATATATATATAATGCAATATAATATAATATATGATGTAACGTGCTATTTATTTTTCAAATTATTTTTAATATATGCAAAAGTGAATTCCTGTTTGATATGTATTTCATGTAAATTCTTAATCTTGAACATGTCTGGTCTAGAATTGGTAAGAGTATTATGTACATTTTAAAAAAACAATGAACTAAACAGGAGGAGAATAATTTTCTCTTAAATGGCGTTTTGAAAAAATTATACATATTTGTAAATCCAGTTTTTAAAAATGAATTCCTCGCCAAATAATTAAAAAACTATATTCATTAAATTCATTTTTTTTCCGAAATAGTTCAATGGGAGGGAAAAAATTTTGTTTATTCGGCATAAACTGTAATTCATATGGTATCTGCTCCTGGTATGTAAGGAATGTGGTAATTCAATTTTTAAACGACAAAATTTTATAACTGCTAATATTAAATATGCGTGTATTAAAAGAGTCTGCTATAGTTCTAAAAGTCAGAAAAGAGTGTATGAAATGGTTAGAACATAAAGCTTTTCGGGCGATACAGATTTTGAAGCATATTGTTCCAGCTTGAACAAATAAGAAAACAGTTACTTCTCACTGATAGTATGGACGCTTAAATAAAGTTTATTTAATTAAGCTTCAGTTATTAATTACTGAAACCGGTTTCTAATTACCATTAGTACTATGAGTGATTAAAAAGTGAGAAATATTGGAGATCCGCTTCAACAAAATGAAAAAAAAAAATAATTGCGACTCGTTACAGTTGCAATTTGGCTAAACATAACTGGTGCGAATGTAATAAAGAAATTCCAGTAATAGTCAGTCTACACATTGAAAATGAAATTATTGATATTTATAGAAAAGTATTTGAGGATAACGGCAGATAAGTAATAAGGAAAAAAAATGTTATACGGTATCTGCTGTTAATTAATTGCGCCTATGTCTTTCATGTGCGGATTAGGTGTTACATATTACGGTTTATTATAAAATTATAGGCTGCGTTTCGCCAGCCCCGCCCATTTTGAGTTGGGAAACCAAAATAGGCTTATTCGTTTGTGCTTCGTTTGTGCTTCTTTGTGCACGACTTTTTTTTGTTTGTGCTCTCCCCCTTCATAGTTTAATTAGAAAAGTCTTTGGGCGGGGCTGGCGAAACGCAGCCCCGCCCATGTAAAATTAAGGGATGAAAATTATGCCATTCGTTTGTGCTTCGTTTGTGCTCCTTTGTGCACGACTTTTTTTGTTTGTGCTCACCCCCTCCCTGATTTGGTAAGGGTGGGATCAGCCCCGCCCATGTAAAATTAAGGGATGAAAATTATGTCATTCGTTTGTGCTTCGTTTGTGCTTCTTTGTGCACGACTTTTTTTTGTTTGTGCTCACCCCCTCCCTGATTTGGTAAGGGTGGGACTAGCCCTTCCCATGTTGAGATGTGTTACTCATTTGTGCTTTGTTTTGTGCTTCATTAGGCACGGATTGTTTTTATTTGTATTGAATTTGAATGGGCGAGGCTGGAGAAACAGTACCTTAACGGTATGAAATGGAATGTTGTAAATACAAATACGCTTCTGACAGTATGGTACGTGCTCTAATGAAATTTAACCATAAATCTTCTGTGTAATAGACAATTCGAAATTAGCTCGGATTTTACAAAAAATTGGCTGTATACTGAAAAAGTTGTTGAAATATTTATGTATATATTATTTCGCTACCGTGTGGATTCTACATTTATAAAAGTTTAAGTTAGGTAGGTTAGTGTTATGCAGAATATGTTCAAAAATGTAATGGTGGCCGACAAATTATTAACTACTAAATATAAATTAACTGACCTCTAAATTTCTCAATTTATTTCAATCACGCAAGCACTGGTGACCAATTTAAAGTGTAACCTTAATGGTGTTCGATATTGCATGCTGTTTGATGAAATCAAACTGATGTCTATTTGATGAAATCAAACTGATGTCTATTTGATGAAATCAAACTGATGTCTATTTGATGTGTTTTCATTAAATGTTATTCAAAATTCAAATTTATTTTATTAGTTAATCGAAGTGTAAAATTAAGTAGGAGAATTATGAAGAATCATCTATTTACAAATACACAACCGAACTAACATTACATGTCCTATATTGATCAAAATTAAATAATGCAAGGACGACAGAGGTTTGTTAAGTGACGAAATGCCATTTTTTAACTATACGATGAAGCGTAAAAATGTTTAAAGCCATCGAACACTCAAATGTTATAAAGCGGCAGTCAGTTTTGGAACCACCGAGTCTAACAAATATCATGGTCCCGGTGCCGTTTTCGTTTGTTTTTTTATATTTCAGAGCGGCAGAGGTGCGGTGCGCAATTCGAGTGTTTAGGTTACTAGACCTTTTTTAAACGTCGTCAGCCAGGTAAACGACGGTGCGCAATTCGAGTCTGGCCATAGTTACATATTTATAATTTTCATCCATTGAGCATATTGGTTTGCTGATTTTTGAGGAATTCACACGTATTACTATCATCTTGTCAACAATTGCTCCTAACAGTAAATGTACACCGCGTCGATTTACACTAATGTAAATGCACCAAAATATTAAATTCCTTTTTGTTTGTAATCATTTTCTTCTCTTATTGTTTTCTCTCTCTAATAATAGTAATACAGTCTTTTCCAGATAACTAGTTCTGTTTTGGCTTTATTTCTGCCAGTTTATGTGTTTCTTCTGTGAGTAAATTTTTATGATCATTTACTAATTTTTATTAAACTGAGTGCTTACAAATTTTAGATTTTTGTTCTCTTAATACACAGTGGATTATATCGAATTCAGATCTTCTATTTTTGGTATGTTTTTTTTTTCTTTTTTTACATATTCTTAACAGCCGATAATTAAATACCGTGTTTGGTAACTCGCTTTTTTTTATATCTGAAATTGATTTTAGTAAATAAGTAATATGTTTATTTTATTTTTTATATTCACTTACAGTATTTACTTTTAGTTATAAAAATATGTTGGTTAATATCATATAATTTATTTCTGTAATAACATTATTTATCCAGAGACAAAGCGACACTATTCGGAGACAACTAAAATAAAATGTTCACATCCGCAACCGAGCAGGATGCGTTTTACGAACACAACGATTGGCATTTCGTTTTAACAATGATTTTCACACTTTAAAATTCGGTCTCATTTATAAAGACTATGTATGTATAAGATTTTTATCAGTTGTTATATTACTGCTAATATTTTTGCAAGCATTTCGGCCGCAACATTTGAAGGCATAAATAATTATTCTCAAAAAACTTCCCATCCCTATGTTTCCATCTTCCTTGAAAACAATTTAACCCGCGAGAGGTCGCAAAGAATAAATGACGCGAGAGGATGCACACGGAGGATTTCTCTGGGTCACTAAATTCTGAATTTTAACATACGCTACTAACGTTTTAAAGGTTATAGAAATATACATACATACATTATGTAGTTATCCTTCTACATGAAAAACTAAAAATGTTAGCGTATATGTGTATGATAGTATTAGTTTTAAGCATTTCGAAAAATATTGTACACTTTTTAATGCATCATCTTATGTTTCTCAAAAAATACCATGTAAAAACATAAAAATGTCTTCAACGATTATAAAAAAAATTAATTTTAATTTCTATACAAATAAATCAAAACACAACAGTTCATCGACCGCAAAAAGGTGTAGCATTTCATCATTCGTTGCATGTTCCCTAAGATTGAAATTGCTTTTACAGTTCCCTTAACAAATGGTTCAAAAAGGTCTCTTATTGGTGCTAGTTTATCCACTCCTTTTCTTTCTTCCTGAGAATTTAAATTACCAAATCGTGTCGCTCGCAGTAAAAATTTAAACCGGTTTTGTGCCAGCAAATTCTAAAGAACTGTATTCCGGTTCCATCTGTTGTCCATAAGTCTTCTAAATTAATGTGCGAAGATTTATGAACTCCTTCTAAATATAGTAGTCCACAAATAGCTTTAAACTTTACTGACGGTATTTCAGCTGTAATCACTTTCTCTACTGAATTTATCCTTATTTTTCTGAATCCATATATTCGTATTTGTTGTGATATTTTCAACAATTTCATTGGTAAAAAATAACTTCCAGATATCTGTGGGTGTGTTAATATCTTGAGCGCTATCAATTACTCGGGGTATACGAATTCGTAAAATATTTTTCTTCGGAATTTTAATATTTTTCGGAGGTGAGTGTATATTCCACAAAGTGTGGCCAACTTTTCCAGTATACACCAATTGCGGTGCATCATTTGGACTCAAATCATTTCCTTCATTATTTTCACATATTTCATTGTTAGAAATTTCCGAATTCGAATCATGATCACTGCATTCCGATATATCAATATTAGATTCATCGGAACAATTACTGCAATACATTCCGGTTCCTCGTCAATATTGGCTAACAATCTTAAAATTCTTTCTTCCTCCCGTTCCATTTTAGAAAAATTAGAATAGACGAAACAGTTAATACATATGGAAACGAACTGGCTAAATTGTTTACTATTTACTAAATACTACATGTTTATTCAACGTAGAAGAAACAAAATATAAGTACGCTAGCAATTTCGATTAGAAGAAAACTTTGGCATGGCTCCAGACTAGAATAAATAAAATACAATTTCAATAGATCGTCAGCTACGACAGTTAGCATAGAAAAATAACATGAATCAGATGGACTGCGATGGCTAGAAATTAAATACTGAATTGAACGACTTTTACCAAAGAGAATATTAATAATAACTAACAAAAAAACATTTCCGAAACACGACTCGTCACAGTCAAAACTGTCGGGACTGCAAAATTGCTCATTTTTGAGGACAGTTGAAACCTACAGTCATTACGTACATGCGATGTTTAAAAATAAATCAAATTACTTTTTGTGATAATATTTTAATTGAAATTTCAAATTTTAATCTTGAAATATAAAATGTTATATTAAAATATTATTATTTTATTTAAATTATAATTTTTATTGGTATATTTCATCATTATTATACTAATTTTATTGTTGTTGAAGAAGATTTTATACTTTACTTTCTAATATTTTTACATAAAGTTTTTAGCGCCCGTTTTTTCCTTTTTTTATTTTATATAACGACAATTAAATACTTTCATATATGCAAAAAATTCATTCAATGATAAATACTATTAGAACACTAGACTCGAAAATAAAAAGAAAATAAAAGTGAAATATATATGACATTCATATTAATGAAGATATGTGTAGTAATCTTTAAGCAACTATATTCATTTTTCTGAATATTATAAAACAGTGGCTTTCAAATTAAAAGTGAGACTAAATCTGAATTATTATGTTAGATAAAATCGAATTAAAATCAAAAAAATGTGTTTATAAATGTAAGATTATTAAAAATTTTAATTAACCAGTTGTCGATTTTTTTCGGTAACAACCACGTCCATATTTTTTTCTTCGGTTGACGTTTCGAATAGTAGTGCTCTATTCATCATCAGAACCATAAATGAAACGACCAAGTAGGGTTCTGATGATGAATAGAGCACTACTATTCGAAACGTCAACCGAAGAAAAAAATATGGACGTGGTTGTTACCGGAAAAAAATCGACAACTGGTTACTAACAAACACCACGAAAACTTAAAATCAATTTTAATTAAGTTTAAACCAATTTTAATTAAATTAATTGAGTTGAATTACAAAACTATGGCAATCGCATTATATTAAAACACATTAAATTGAGTAAAATTAATTTTCTTTTTTGTTAATTTAAAATTTAAATAGAGGTACATTTTTTATGGTTTCTAAAAAGTTTTATATTTTCTAAAAATTTTAAAATGATGAAATAATAAAAAAATTTACAAAACATAAAATTTATCTTAAAATAGACAAAAAAATTTTTTTTACAGTTTATAACAAGATATATAAAAAATTGAGAAAACAACATAAAATATAGGAAATCTGAAAACTGAAGTTGAAAATTAGAATCAAAAAAATGACTCGTTGTTATACTCTTGTATATTAATGCTTTACCTAGTATGTGTGTAGCATTATTTTCTTAATGTATTGTCCCTGAAAGAAATGAATTTAAAAACGCTAGGCGGAAGAAACAAATAATTGAGCTAATTTCGAATTGTCTATTACACAGAAGATTTATGGTTAAATTTCATTAGAGCACGTACCATACTGTCAGAAGCGTATATATTTGTATTTACAACATTCCATTTCATACCGTTAAGGTACTGTTTCTCCAGCCTCGCCCATTCAAATTCAATACAAATAAAAACAATCCGTGCCTAATGAAGCACAAAACAAAGCACAAATGAGTAACACATCTCAACATGGGAAGGGCTAGTCCCACCCTTACCAAATCAGGGAGGGGGTGAGCACAAACAAAAAAAAGTCGTGCACAAAGAAGCACAAACGAAGCACAAACGAATGACATAATTTTCATCCCTTAATTTTACATGGGCGGGGCTGATCCCACCCTTACCAAATCAGGGAGGGGGTGAGCACAAACAAAAAAAAGTCGTGCACAAAGGAGCACAAACGAAGCACAAACGAATGGCATAATTTTCATCCCTTAATTTTACATGGGCGGGGCTGATCCCACCCTTACCAAATCAGGGAGGGGGTGAGCACAAACAAAAAAAAGTCGTGCACAAAGGAGCACAAACGAAGCACAAACGAATGGCATAATTTTCATCCCTTAATTTTACATGGGCGGGGCTGCGTTTCGCCAGCCCCGCCCAAAGACTTTTCTAATTAAACTATGAAGGGGGAGAGCACAAACAAAAAAAAGTCGTGCACAAAGAAGCACAAACGAATAAGCCTATTTTGGTTTCCCAACTCAAAATGGGCGGGGCTGGCGAAACGCAGCCAAAATTATAATAATTCGTAATATAAAAAATTTATTCGTTTTTCATGAGTGTGTTTTTTATTTTCCTTTTCAAAAATGTTTGAAACGGTTTTTTAAATTGAAATGCGTAAATATTCGTGTGAAAACTGAATCAAAGTTTGGTTTGAAAAAAGAAAATTTTTGACACCGACTTCATTAAATTTTCTCTATACAGGCTTAGAACCGAAAATTTCGAAACTGTATTCCGGAAAACAATACTCCGGTAGGCGTGGATCTTTGTGAAATTTTGGGAATTTGTTACTACTGTAACCTTCTTTTTCGCATCACGCATTGATTGTGTGATACTTAATCGACAGTTAGTTATAATCCAAAAAAGAGTCAGGACGTAGCAGTTAAGTTTCGTTTCAAAATCGAAAGTGACAGCGCGAAAGAAGTGGAATATCTGATTTTTAGCCAAGAAAGTCTCGACGATGGAAGCTTTTGCAATCACCTAAAATGTAAATTTATGATATACGTATGTTTTCAGGCAACCAGAATGCACAAAAAATTAAATAAATAGTCGTGAATACGTGCTGTGTGTGTATATGTGTCTTGCGTTGACACAATTTTATGATAGTTTTGCGCTTGAATAAATCATGTCCTATTCGATGCTTATCAATGTGGAATCGTAACCATTAGAGATTTTAAGCAATTTAAGAAATTTAGAAAAAAAATAATAATTTCTGAAAATTCTCATCAATAGTAGACGCATGTCTTCGTGCAAAGCTTACGCATACTCCACTTGTAACAAAGATAAATTGGTAGTTTTTAAAACATGTATACACATTGCGGTTGTTTGTGTGTGCGTGTGTATGATATATAGTTAGTGCAACAGAATTTTGTGATGGGTATATATATATATATATATATAAACTGGAGGTTATTGTTGTCTATTTTACTGGTCCACAGTACATTGCTAACTTGTTAATTTCGGTTTTTACTTTAGTCTGTTTTGCTGGTATATTTTATTTTAAAGAAGTATAAAATTTATTTACCTTTAAGTGTACCTCGTTGAAAGTATCTTAAAGCTTGCGTTATTTGTAATCCCTGTCAAACTGAATACTTCGCGTTTCATTTTTGATTATAAATTACGCACTTTACTCGTTAAGTTTTAGAATAATATTAAGATACTGTTGGTATTGGTTTTATACATAGATATGTATGAGAGTGTGTGTATACATACAAATATATATAGGAAGTGGCATTTATGTATTTTTGTTTGGCCAGCTTTTTTTGAAATTCTATATTACATAAATAGCTGCTTATTGTAAAGCGATTACTTCGAGAATTCGCAGAGTCGTTATCAATGATAGTTTACTGAAAAAGAAAAAAAAAACACTGGATGCTGGATGTGACAGTTAAAATGATTTCTATATCGAATTGCTAAAATAATGGCTTCGTTTGTTGTTCGGCGAATTGTTTATGACAACTTCGTATTAAATTTTATCGCGTTTTTACAACGTGGAAGAGAAGCCTTTTGAAAGGTCGCCGTTGAAGTGGAAAATATTTTCTCGATCGGGCCATATAGTACTTATCCATGTCACATACGTATACTTTTATTTATTTATTTGTTCTATTTATAGGTTTCCAGTTCTAAGTTTTACCTAAAAATAATTCGAATTTGTAGATATCATACCTATTGGGTTCCTTTAAATGCTCCTTGTTTATGTAATAAAATATTTGTTGTTTAAGCCAAAACGGCTAGTAAACATTTTAAAAAGGTGGTCCACATCGCAGTTGCTTCGGGTGAAATAAATTATTCGGCGGTTACCGTTAAGTTTATAATCTTTTGAAATGCTAAATTCGGTAATGTTGCAGTAACTTCTGTGTCAGCTTTACGCGGGAGTGTGCATTATCTTGGATGGAAATGAAATTTTTTCACAAATGAGTTCTATGAAATCCGAACGACCAGAATTGCTGAAAATTTTCCAGATTTTTCAGTAATTCTGATTGTTAATTGTGCGTTTCAGACGCCACGGGCTAATTTTTATTTGTATGGCCGAACGTGAATTTACTGGTTAACTGCATTTATTTTATTACGTATTGTGAAGTTTTATTTAATTTTTGTTTGTTTTTTTTCTCTTTTTATTCGCTAGTGTAATACCGTTACTTATTTGTTTACTTACTTTCCAATACATATTACGTTTCGTTTGTTTTTGTTATAAATTGTCTTTATTCTCATTCATTCTATCGTTTTTACTGATTCACGCCCTTATTTAATCTATTTTATCCATCTGTCTTCCTTGTTATCTTTTTCATGTTCAAATTTTTGTCTTCTCTTTTCTTTCGTTTCATTCTTGATCATTTATTCGATTCATAAAATCTTATAAGTTGTAATATTTTTTTTATTTATTTCTTCTTCTTTTTTTTTGTGGCATTTACTGCTGCATAGGCCAGAGGCACGGTGAGGATATAGGCTTAAATATTATTTATGAGGTTAGTGATGGAAAGGAAGTGAAGGAGTCGGTTTAGTGACATGAGATCATCTTGAAGAATGGAGAGCAGAGTTGTTGGTAAATTACTTATGATTCTATGGTGAGCGTACAAAGGACATTCGGTGAGAAAATGATTAACTGTTATTTGAGTATGATAGGTGCTACATATTAGTGGAGGAAGATTTCAAAAGAGGTAACTGTGTGCTATGATAGTGTGGCCTATGCGCAGTCTGCAAATAATGGATTTGCTGTCTACGTTGGCGAAGTTGAACTGCCCATGGTTTTGTCTTCGGTTTGACTGCTCGTAGCTTCACCGTGGTCGGAGTGTTCCACGATTGTTGCTGCCACTGCTTGTCGAAGGTTGCCTTGACGTGTTTCGTAAAGTCCTTTTGCGGAACTGGTATTGGTGGATATGGCATCGTCTTCGCTGCCTCTTTTGCTGCCTGGTCTGCTACTTGGTTTCCAATTATTCCAGAATGACTCAGTATCCATGTGAAATTGATCTTAGTGTTTGGTGTGTTCTGTAGGATTTTAACTATGTTCTTGGCTATCGGATGTTGCGTTCTTTTCCGAGTATTTTGAATGCTTGTGATGGCTGCCAAAGAATCCGAACAGATCAGTACTTTTAGAAGGTTTTTCGAAATAGCTTCCTGGGTGGCTAATAATAAGCTGTATAGCTCCGCCGATAATATTGAAAAATATGGAGGTAATGAGTAGCGAACGATTACATTTGATTCAGTAGTAGCTGCACACCCTACAAAGTTTGATTGTTTGGATGGATCCATCTGTATATAAGATGTGATGATCAGAAAATTGCTTTAAGAGATCTGTATGCGTCTTAGACAAATAATCTGTATTGTTTCGGCCCATGTTCGTAAGTGTTAAATTCGTTCGCAATGGATTGTTAGACCACGAAGATAATGCAGGTAGAGAATCGCTGGACACTGGCTTGACGTGTTACATGTTGAGGGACTGTTTGATGTCCTTGGCTTGGTGATATAACATATGTTGTACGTATGGCGATGAAATTTTGGTTTGTACAGGGCCTGGTAAATTTGGAACTGACTGTAAATGCGTGTGGAACTTCATGAGAATATATTTCCAGTGGAAGCTTAATGGCCATATTGATGCTTCGCAGTGTAAGCTCTGTACTGGCGAAGTCTGTAATGCTCCTGTTGCTAGTCTAAGAGCAGTGTTTTGGATTGTGCCAAGAGCTGGTTGTGTGCTTGAATTGGCTGATGCGTAGATCGGATAAGTCACATTTTGAGCGTATCGACGCTTGATAAATTTTAATCAGAGAGTGTCGGTCGGCACCGGATGAGATATGCGCCAGTTTCTTCATTATGTTCAGTTTTCGTGCACAGGATTTCTTAAGATAATTTATATGGTCTGTCGAGTTTTGTCGAGATCTTCCTTTTTGTTTTAGCTTTTTTGCTTTTTTTGTAACTCGAATTCATGGATATAAGTGTTGTGTCTTCATCTCGTTGAGTATTTGTGGACGAATTGTCTGATAGGGCACATTTTGGTCTCTCTATTGTTTTGTGGTTTTTATTGAATGTTTAAATCCATTGTGTGGTTATAGGAGCCAGTTGTTCGACGTTTTGTGTTTGATTAGCTGTTACAGTTTGCTATGGGATTTGTGTGGCCAGGAGAATATGCGTTTGGCTTGATGCTGTATGAAGGAGCATTGTCTTCTGTTAATATATCATCTAAGTAATTGTCTTGTGGAATGTTACAGTCATCTGCTTTATGACCTTTACTGTTGCATTTGAAACAGGTATATTCATCAAGGTTAAATTTGGTGCATTGGAAATAGAAAGGATGTCGGCAGAACTGGCTAATCTGGTTCAGGTTTTACATAGATTTGACGTCTCCAGCTGATTACATGGCTGAATAGTTCATCGGAGGGATTAACTGGTAGGGGAGACATATTAGACACCGGTTGCAGCTTTAGTTGCTCCCGAATGAATTGTTCCAATAAGTCATTAGGTATAATTGGCGAAACATTTGAGAAGTAATTTTCTCGCCGACGTTTTAAGTCTGCGAGCTATGATGAATTTGTCATCAAGATGTACGCCACCGTATACTTCTAGAAACGTTTCAACGATCTGTTAGCAATTTTTTGATTACTAATTCGAGAAGCGGCTAGAATATTCTTCGCCACGTCTACCAAATCTTTAATTGCTAGAAGGTAATCACGAAGTTTGTAATTATTAGTGTGTGAGATAATTATTCCCTGTTCTTCTTTCAGGTAGACGAAATTGGTGATCGGAGTTATTCTACTTTTAGCCTTTTGTGCGTAAGATGTTGATGATGGTGATGATGTGGGTTTGTTAGTAATCTGGATATTATGTGTAGAAATAGGATATGATAAATGGTTACTTGATTTTGACGACGAATGGTTGATGTCATGGTGTTGGGATAGCGGGGGATACTGGGTAATGTTGGTCATATGGCTGGTTGTGGGGCGAATATCTGTTGTATTTGGTGGAGCGGTGAACGTAGTATTATTCGATTTCATTGTTTCTCAGCCAACAAGCTGGCCGATGATGATTATTGTGGCGTTTTTTCCCGATATGCGATAACAATGATAGACTAATTAGTAAAATGTAACTCGTACTAATCGTAGAGATAAGCGATAAAAATGAAAAAAAAAAAAAATCGAGAACACGAGCACAACCGGTTGTTTTTGAATTTCGGCTATATTGTGTTCAGAGTTGTACCTTCGATTGGTTGAAATTGAAAATATTTTTCATAAATATGTGATATTGAATTAATGAAACCGTTGGTAAATTAATAGAACAAAAAGATGAGTTCAATAATAATGATTTAGACTAATCAGCCTGTAGTGAAAACGTGTTAAGATGAAATGGATGAAGTTAAATAACTGACGATTTTGTTTAGCCAAAAGGATAAAAAGCTTGAATGGACAAAATAAAACTTACATTTTGACAATAGTTTCGACCTCGTTCACCTCAAAAAATTCAGGAGTTTCGTTTGAAAACTCTCATTGTTGAAATAAGTCTCTATAAAGGTTCCAATTTGCTTTGTTTATTTGCCATTTAGGTTGTTTACGGGGAGTTTGGAAATTTTTACTGATTCCGTTATAAAAACAGCCCAAGATAGCGTTCCAAAATCATCCAATAAAACTCTAAAAAAACAGTACCATGGTGGTGCGATGAACTAAAAATAGTAATTAATGACAGGAAAAAAACTTTACGTAAGTTTAAAAGAAATCCCTCACAAGAAAATTTAATAAATTTTAAGATAAAACGCGCCCGTGCATGCCAAATGAATTTACTCAAACAAAGAGAAAGCTGGACAAATTTGATGAAGTCAATTGTACAAAACTAACATTAATCTGACGTGGAAAAAAATACGTATTTGCAAAGGTTCCTTCACATCTTTAAATATCCCATATGTCCAACTGGAAAACAATATTTTAACTAGCACAAATGATATTGTACGAGTAAACCACCTAGCACAAAATTTTGCGAAAGCTTCCGCGACAAATTCATATCATCCCACATTCCAACATCTCAAATCATCCATAGAATCAAGTCCATTGAATTTTCAGTCAAATAACTCAGAAGAATACAACGCTGCTTTTTCTATTGAAGAACTTAACCAGGTATTAAATATCAAAAAGTCCTCTCCCGGTCCAGACGACATCCACCCGTTCATGCTAAAACATCCGTCAGACCAATCGAAAATAAACCTTTTAAATCTTTACAATAAAATCTGGACGTCTGATTCCTTCCCTTCCTCTTGGAGAACAGCTACAATAATTCCGATCCTAAAACCTGAAAAAAAAAACTCCCTTGTATCTAGTTATCGTCCAATATCCCTAACACCAGTTCCGTGCAAAATATTAGAAAAAATGGTCAGTAAACGTCTAATCTGGTACATCGACAAAAATAAAACGTTAAGCACCTGCCAAAGTGGTTTTAGGAAAAAAAGGTCAACCGTAGATCATCTATTCAGCCTCCAAAACGAAGTCCTGAATGCATTCCACAGCAAACAAAGCGTACTGTCTATCTTCTTCGACCTCGATTTCTGGTTTAAGGTCTTTGGTTGACGAGTCCAAGGGACAAAAAAAAAAAAAAAACAGCTAAATATAATAAAAAAATGAAATGCAAAAAAAAAGGGGCAAAAAAGAAACATACAAAAGGTCAGTTAAGGAATAAGTGAATAGATTGCGAAAGAAAACATAGAAAAAGTATACCGAAAATTAAGAAGCTACTTTAACGAAAGAAAATTAAAAACATCGTAATACTAGACAGTAAAGACAAAATACTATTAATGTAGGAAGAAATAACGAGTAGTGAAAAGAATAGATGGAAACGCTCTATGGAGTGATCCCGTGCTAATGCTACAATAGAAACAGAATACTGAACTGACAGAAAACCAAACAGGCCCGAACATTCTGAAAGAAGAATTTGACAAAGGAATCCAAAAACTGAAAGACAAAAGGCGCAGATAGTATACCATCAAAAGTAATAAAAAAATCTGTACAAAAAGAACACAATACTGTATAATTTAATGAATGAAATATGCATAGCCGAATAATGCTGTTAGACTTCCAGAGAATCAATTATTTCCATACAAAAAAAAAAGAATAACGCAAAGTGTGAAGTTCATACGATTTTTAGAATGACGCGACATATCTCTAAGAAATTAGCTAGAAACATCTACGGTCGTATAAAACAAAAAATAGAACTTTGCTAGCCGACCAGTTTGTTTCAGAAGAGAAAAGATTAGCCCTATGCTAAATAGTAGAGCACAAAATTGATTAGAATGAAAAAACCGCAATTATTTTTGTAGACGCAGAAAAGACTTTTGGCAAGGTAGACTGGAAAATCGTGTTTGCAGCGCTGGTGTTGAAACTGATGAACGCGATAAATAACTGATACGAGAATCATATAACGGGCAAGTGCTATGATAAATAAATCATGAACAGAGGAAAATACTCGTATTATCAAATATGTGAAACAGGGTTGCGGACCGTTATCATTGTTGTTCAACTTATAAAATTAATTATCAATCACAAAAATTGAACAAGTTCAATTAAAACGACGTCAAAATAAAAGGAAAAAAGTATGCTACAATACGATTAATATGTGAGACGTGAACAGCAGCTACAAGAGTCCTATTGAATCAAAGAATGCCACTTGAAAATAAACGTTAAGAAAACGTGGATACTGATAGGCGCTAAGAAGACAGAGGACCGCAAAATTTACACCTGCGGAAAACGGAAATTGATCAAGCGAACCGAAACAAATATCTCGGCAGTATCTTCACAAAAGATGGACGATCAAGTTGAAACGACATCGGAAGAATCGCGGCAGTCAAAAAAGCATTCATGAGCAGAAATGAGCTGCCAACATCAAAAACTTAAGAGAGGAGGAAATTGAACACCACATATACCAAATTAAATCTGAAAGGAGCTTTCGGGTGGTAATTCGACATTCACATCATTCCGTAGAGATAGATGATTTCAAGATTGCTTTAGAAGAACATGGACACCAAATTAGTCACATTACTAATATCAAGCACCGGGTAACTAAGCAACCTTACCATTATTTTTTGTGGACCTCGAGCTGCATGAAAATAATTCTGACATATTTAAAATCCAGACATTACTTCACATGAAAGTTAAAATATAATTTACACATAAAACGAATATCATTCTCCGGTGTTTTCGCTGTGTCACACATCAAAATCTATTGCAACAAGGCATATGCATGCGTCAAATGTGGTAATAACCGTGCTTCAGCCAGTTGTAATAAAAAACGAGACGAAACACTAAGATGCGCCAATTGCCATACAGAGATCGTCAAACTATAAAGTATGTACCGCTTATAAAAAACTCCAGAATATCAGATATAAACATCAACATGCGGTGGAAAAAACGAACAATAACTTAAACACATATGTAAACTGCAGCCATTTGCCCCCTTCGAGTATTCAAGAACAAACGACAACGAATCAGACCGAAGGCTCAAAATCAACATTTGACCTATGAGCAAACGTTAGGCAAGCGGCATAAACGAGAAGTAAATAAAACTTCAAAATTCAGCGGCAGTAACGATAACAATGGCATCGTAATAATGTTTTGCGTACATTCTTAACTGAAATAAAAGCTCTTTTTCTTGACATGATGCAGCAGCAAAGCTAGACGCCTAACAATGCTATGAAGACTATTACATCTGCTTTGCTCAATAAAAAATGAAGAATCTCAAAGTAACGCTAATGGCGTATTCTAAATCATATCGCTGAAATACAAATGTACATCTCGCAAAACAATAGTGACGTGCTATTATTATCTGAAACGCACTTAACTAATACAAAGCATGTAACTTTTCCCGGATATAACTTGTACTGCCTCCCAGGCTACAAAATAACTGAGAATGAAGTTGCTCAACATCTAATAAAAATGGGAAGAAATTATATATGCGGAGGCGACTTCAACGCTAAACATACTTACTGGGGATCAAGACTAACAAACCCCAGAGGTAAAATTTTCAGGAAAATCATTCAAAATTTAGGCCTACATATTATAGCCTCGGATGAACCCACATACTGGCCATCGCACGCAAACAGGTTGCCAGACATACTTGACTTCTATATTGCTAAAGGTGTAAAAAAATATTATCATTCTTGCAAATCCACGGCGGACTTATCCTCGGATCACGCTCCTGTTAAACTAATAATAGATTCTATCCCTATAGAAACCTATTCTAAGCAGCAGCTAACGAATAAAACAACAAATTGGGATCTACTTAATGCTCTCCTTAACAACTGTTTAACCAACGTTTCTCTTAGAACAAAACAAGATATTGACAGCCGAGTGGAATATTTAACTGAATCCATACAACTAAGTGCTAAAAACTCCACAAATTTTCCAAATAGTTTCAACAAACGTAAAGTGCACAGTCTTCCAGCAGAAATTCGCGAGCTCATAGCTGCAACTAGAAGAGCACGAGCCAAGTGGCAGCGTTTCAGATACCCAAGCAATCGTAAAGTATACAATCTTCTAAGAAACAATATGAAAACTAAAATCATGGAATACAAAAATGCATCTTTCCAAATACATCTTAAAAAACTAAGCACAAAAGACAATACACTTTGGAATGCAACAAAAAGCATCCTGAAAGAACATAACTCAGACTATCCTATGCAAAATGACTCTGGGAAATGGGTTAGAAGTGAACGCGAGAAAGCATGTTTCTTTGCTGAGCACTTATCCGGAGTTTTCAAGCCGCACGGAGAAATGCAAAACAAAAATTTTGAGGAACAAGTTCAACAATACTTAAAAATTCCACTTGAATCCTCTCCGCCAGTTAAAGCATTCTCACTTACAGAAGTAGAGCAAGAAATTCGGCGTTTACCAGCCAACAAAGCTGCAGGCTGTGATGATATAACCAATGATATACTAAAACACCTAAACAGAAGTGTTCTTATTCAAATCCTTCACCTGTATAATGCTGTAATTCGCACTTCTTACTTCCCTGAAGCTTGGAAGAGGTCAGTGGTAATTATGGTTCTGAAACCTAACAAACCAGCTAATAAAGTTTCGTCGTATAGACCCATAAGTCTCCTGTGCTCAATGGCAAAAATTTTAGAATCACTTATTTTGCGGAGAATGCAGATAACGATACAAGAATCAAAATTAATTCCTACTCATCAATTCGGATTCAGGAAGCGTCACTCCACTATCCACCAGGGTCATCGGGTGGTTGATGCGATTTCTTCTTGCTTTCAAACTGGTCGTTACAGTGCAGCTGTTTTCCTTGACGTGAGTCAGGCCTTCGATAAGGTCTGGCATCAAGGACTACTATTCAAGATTAAAAAATCGTTTCCAGCGAAAATTTTCACTCTCTTAGCTTCATACCTTGAAGCTAGGACTTTCCGAATACGTCACAAATCCGAATACTCTGATTGGTACCCGATATTAGCCTCTGTACCACAGGGCAGTGTGCTTGGTCCAGTATTGTACTCCATCTTCACTGCGGATATTCCAACAACAGCGTATTCATCAGTCTTCACATATGCGGACGACATGCTTCTTATGGCTGCGGATAGGAGACCGGAAATTGCTGCCCAGTTAATACAACAGCACCTTAAGGTATTAGGAAGATGGTGCACAAAGTGGAAAATAAAAATTAATTCAACAAAATCAGCCAGTATAACTTTCTCTCTACGCAAAGGAGTGTGTCCACCAGTTCTATATGAACTTGAACCAATTCCACAGTTAAATTCAATTAAATACTTGGGCATAATCTTAGACAGAAAGCTCACTTGGCTACCGCATATATTGCATTTACGTAAAAACCTCGATGCATGTACAAGAGCCTTATACTACTTAATTGGAAGAAAATCTAACTTATCTTTGGAAAACAAAGTCCTAATATATAATACAATTCTGGCCTCAAAGTGGAAATACGGAATCGAACTGTGGGGTACTTCCGCAAAAACTAACTGTAAACGTATTCAACAATTCCAGTCGAAAACATTGAGGTCAATGTGTAATGCTCCATATTACGTAAGCAATGAACAAATACATCATGACTTGAACGTGAAAACAGTAGCAGAAATTTATCAACAAAATTATCAAAACTTTTATCAGGCGTTACAGATGCATGAAAACCCGTTAATTCGAAGAATGTTCACAACAACGCTACCGGACAGACCGCGCAGAAGGCTAGGAAGGAGGTTGTGCCGTGATATCCTCAGTATATCAGTAACCTGAACAACTTAGCACACAGCTGACTGCTCAAAGGAGCTACTGCTGAATAACTTATTAATTCCTGTTAATAGGCTCCCGCACATGTGCTAATTGTTAATACATTACAGGTGCACATTGGAAAAAAAAAAAAAAAAAAAAAAAAAAACTTGTATTATATAAACCATCCAGATGGTAGAGCACATGGCGGCTCTGGCGTTCAAATAAAAAGTAATATGCAACACTGTTGCGTATCTCATGGACGAGGAAGTTAAGCAACAGACAAGTATTGCAACTGGCCAAGACTGAACGAAATGTAGTCGAAACAATACAGAGACGTAAGATAAAATACTTCGCGCACGTTATAGGAGGAAAGAAATACAAATTATTAAAACTGATTATACGAGGACAAATTGAAGGTCGAAGAGGTCCAAGGAGAATGAATATGTCATGGTTAAGCAACATACATTAATGGACTGGGATAAAATCAGTGGAAGAAGATCTAACGAGGGCTGCAGAAGGGCGAAAAATTTGAAAATTTGAAATACGAAGGATCGTCCACGCGCAGACATGCTTAAGACACAAGAAGAAGAAGAAGAAGAAGAAGAAGGCGCAAAACTACAAACTGAACAAATATAAATTCAGTTACCTACAAGCGACCAGTGTAGTAATCAATGAAGGTCTAAATAAACAGATTACTCCTTCAGCAGTTTACTGTCCTCCGAGGCATAGTGTAAAAAAAGGAACATTTTGCTAACTTCTTTAAAACTCTAGGCCACAGATACGTTGTAGGAGGGAGACTTTAATGCGAAAAATATTCACTTTCGGTCAAGACTGACAGTACCTAGAGGAGAAGAGAATTAAAATTATTTATCGATGAAACACACGGTATCGTCTGTTCATCGGGAACACCTACTTACTGGGGCTAATCGACCCCAATAAAATACCAGACCTCCTGGACTTCTCTTCATAATAAAAGGAATTTCATCCGCATTTATTGATGTTAGGACCGATGAAATATTGTCATCAGATGATTCATCGGTTACACTAACAATCAGTCTGCACGTAGTCAAGAAAATGCGTAAATCAAAGCTGCATAATAAATTCACTAATTGGGATGCATTTCGAGACCAATTCGAACGCACAATAGATCCTAAAATACCATTGAAAACGCAAGTAGATGAAGCGGTAGAGTATTTCATTAAAGTCACACAACACAAGCTGCGTGGGAATCTACACCAACGGAAAGCAATTACCAATCTGTTATCCTATTATCCAGAGAAAATTAAAAAAGCAGTCCAGTTAAAACGGAAATTAAGAAAACAATAGCAAACATCAAGAAATCCTACTTATAAAACAGCACTAAAAACAAGCAAACGAAGCTCGTAAAAAAATTATTGCAAGATTTAAAAAACAAATCGTTAAAGGTTAATAAATCTACCACCCTTGCTACAACATGACTACTCGTTCTGGAAAATAACTAAGAACCTTAAAAGACTTCTGTACAAGCGGTACATCCGATAAGAAAATTAAATCGGCCTAAGACGCAGAAAAAGCGGTAGTCTTTGCGAAACACTTCGCAGACGCAGACCAGCCGCATGCTGGAAATACAACGTTAAACCCTGATGCTTACTGTTACGATGTTCGTAAAGCGATAAAACTTACATCTCCGGGTGGTGAAATTAATAAGTTAGTAAAAACTCGAAATCCGCGTAAATCTCCGGACTACGACTTAATCACGTCTCGCTTGTATTAAAGGAATTGTCGAGAAAAGGTTTTATATTGCTGACGTATATTTTCACTGCGATGCTTGGTATTTTCTTCTGCAGCTAAAACTGCTGTAACAAATCGTCGTCACTAAGATAGCACATAAACCACCAATAGAACCGGATTCGTATCGGTCCATCTCGCTACCGTCTGTAATCTCCAAGCTTTTTATGAAAAAAGCTGCTGCTAAGACGGATGATGCGAATCATTAACGACAAAAATGCCGGAACATCAGTTCGGATTTAGAGCCAAGCATGGTACACCGTATTACAGTTAATACTATAGAGACATCCGTCGAAGAAAAAAACAAGTACTGCGATGCCGTGTTTTTGCCCATGAGTCAGGCTTTCGACAAAGTCTGGTATGATGGTCTGTCACACAAAATTAAGCGTCATTTCCCATTTGCGAGTTACATCAGTTGCTGCGGTCAGAATTAAGCGAAAGATACTTCTACGTGAAGTATGGGCACGACTCATCTGACATATATATCCGGTAAAAGCAGGCGTTAAAGCGTATTAGGGCCACTACTCTATCTCATTTACACGTGTCACATATTCCTGCGCCCACCACTTCGCAGGTAACGACGTTCGCTGATGACACCGCGATTTTATGCTCAGCTGTACGTCCGGTTAAAGCGCGTAACACTATTCAAATGACAGTTACCGAACTTTCATTGTGGTTTAGCTCGTGGAAGATCAACACCGACGAAAATAAAACAACGCACGTTATTTTTATTAACAGAAGAATTATAGCAACGGAAAATATAATCCTTAATGGTGTTCCAATTCCATAACGCACAGCTGTAAAATACCCCTTTGGGGTATATGTCTCGATCAACGTCTAACATGGAAGAGACACATAACAGCAAAGCAGACTGAATTATATGCAAAACCGAGACAAATGTACTGACTATTATACAGGAAATCGGAAGTACCACTTAAAAATAAAATATTAATTTACAATCAAATCCTGAAGCCAGTTTGGCGGTACGGTTTTCCTTTGTGAGGTTGTTCGAAAAAGAACAATATGACGATTATCCAACTGGTTCGGAACAAAATCCTCCGGATGGTTGTCAGTTCCCCGTGGTGGTACATCGCTAATTTAACGCTACATGAAGATCTCAAAACGAAATCTGTTCTGGAAGTATAATATCTGATGATGCAAAGAAGTACGCTCGCGGAACTACCTGGCAATCGAGTTGTTGGATTATTCACTGGAAATTTGGCGGCTTACTAGAATCAAGCTGACGGACTTAGCCTAACAGGAAAGTTTAATAAAACTATTTCGCTTAACACCTATCGCTAGATAGGATGCTACTCAACGTCACTCATATCCATCATTAAAATTGTCAAATAGCTATTACTAGCTAGGCGTAGTTTAGTAATTAAGTTTATAAAAAAAAAGTGTTGAACTCGAAAATATATCAAGTTGTTTGTACGAAACACCGTCCTTTATGCAGCGAACACAGCTGCACAAAGACAACGAAAGCTAGAACCTTTTGAAACGAGGATGTGGCGTAGGTTGAAATGTGTGACATGGGCAACAATGAAAAGCAATGGAAGACTGCCAAAAGAAATAAAAAAAGAGTGTGAAGTACTGAAAATAATGGTCCACCGAATACGGTTTTCAGATTGCATCACCCTACGGACATCGGCCCTCGCTCTCGTATATTCAGTGGCCGAGAATGCAGCCCCAGTGTGGTTAAACAGTGCGCACACAAAGAAAATTGACACTGAACTCAACGCAGTCGTCATGAGAATAATAACGAGAACCGTGAAATCCACACCAACAGCCTGGTTACCCGTACTAAGCAACATCATGCCCCCGAACTTACGAAGGAAAGAAGCTGCCGTCAAGGAATGGGCAAAATATGACAAAAACACTGCCCTTCCAATACATAACGACACGGTAGTCACAGAAAGGTTAAAATCGAGGAAACCGGCCTACCGGACCGCAGCAGAGTTAATCACTGGAAAGTTTGACGGGAATCAGGCCTGGAGACGGGAATGGGCGGAAAATAACCCGGACAAAAGAGAAATCATCCAGGAACCGGACATCAAACCGAAGGGTCTTGATCTCCTCAGGAAAACCTGGACTCGATTGGAACAGATTCCGCACGGAACAGAGGTGATGCGGAAAATGATGAAAAGGTGGGGACTCACGAATGAGGCAGTGTGTGACTGCGGCAAAGACGAACAGTCGATGGACCCCACATCTTGGATAAATGTTAAATGCGGGCCCTGGAGGGCGGTTGGAGCGAAATTAAAGAGCTGTCAAGACGCGCAAAGGAATGGCTGGAGAAATTGGATGTCGATGTATAGATAGATATAACGAATGTAACATACCCTACCTCAATTTTAATTTTGATTTGAATCTTAACGTATTAACTCTGGTTTTAAATGTTAATGTAATAATAATAATTTAAGTGCTGTTAAATATACCCGAAGACTTACGAATAATAATAATAAGATTGGATCACAACAATAACGGAAGGAATAACCGATGCAAAGCCAGCACGAGACAAGCCAAGAACGAAATACTTAGATGCAGCAGAGGGGCTAATGCTGCACATATTTTAAGATGGTTGCTCTTCCAAGGAAGATACAATACCATGTCGGCCTACCAACTCAACTGCTGAACGGGAGAAGAATATTCTACTGACATATATTTCCTATAGTGCGTCATTCCAGTGTGTATCATTTTCTAGTAGATGGCGAACATGCCAAGTAGAAAATTATTATCAGATTTAAGACAACGATTGTTTTGTAGTCTCTTATAGCGTGAAGTATTGAAGGCAAATAATAACATGCACTGCTGCTTGGATGCATAATATATACGTGACCTGTAACATTTTCTCTATAAAAACCTTGGCATTCAGGAACAGGAATTTTTCGTCTTCTGCGATTAAATTTACCTCTCAGTTTATTATATGTATAGTCGGTTGAAAAAAAAAAGATTTTTGGCAAACGGATCTTCTTGACAGATTTGCAAAAACGCCGGAACAATTGTATTTCGAGGATTCACTGTGCAATTTTGTGTATTATTAAAATTGAAATATATTCGCTGCCCATTTTTAAGATCACATTCAAATGCATAACAGGCGGATGTCGTTTAAGTAATGAAAATGACAGTTACTCTTAAAATTGCTTTTGAACCATATATACATGCCGTCCAGATTGATACTGAAACACCTCAATAAGGCTACTTCGTATACGAGTACAAAGTAGAGCTTCGGTACTTCCGCAGTTTATTTATTTACATATATCGGAGTCGTCGCGAAAGCCTAGTTGCTAGAGCGCTTGACTTCCGATATGGGAGTCACGAGTTCGATCCCGAGCGACGACGAACTTATTACAAGAATTAAATAAATAATCGCTAATAATCACGTGGAAGGCAATGGCAAACCACCACGTTCAACATCATATGCGCGCTAGGTCAGTACACAGCAGACCCACACCGGGCGGACTGCACATGTAGCGCGATAAATCAAACGATTACTAACCAATTCCGAATGTAGTCTTGCGTGTGTCCACAAGCGTTGCATATAATAATTGCCTGATACACTACCTATATCGGCATAGCTAAAAATGTATAAATAGGTAGTCGCCGACGATCAGTTGCACCGACAAGGCTAAGCCTTTAGAACAAAGAAGAAGAAGATATATCGCTACTACAGGATTCCTCATATTTATACGTGTTTCAAACGTTCTTGAACATAGCAGAAAATAGGGAGCTAACTACCACCTTCATTATTTAAAGTTAGTTATAGCAGGGACGGATCCAGAGAGACATTGGGGGGGGGGATTTTTTTTTTGATTAAGAACTGTATTTCAATAGCGCTTTTTTTTACAATACGAATTTGCGTACAAAGACGCCAAGCCAAGCACCGCCGTTAGGCTTAATCTTGACCTAGAACCTTTTTAAAATAAAACTTAAGTAATAAACTTTAACTTTTTTTTTATATCGGGTTTTTTTTTTGTTTTTTTTTAAATGGGTTCGGTGCCAGCATTGACTCAACTACATGAGCTTAGATCACCAACTCAGATTCTGATGCGATCGGAGGTAGAGAGTATAAAGGAGAGTAGGAGGGGAATAACGGCTAGAGATGGGAAGGAAAGGATAAAGGAAGCATTGAAAGAGGTAGGAAGATCCAACGCCAAGAGTTCGGCGTATAGATGAGAGCACTCGGGAAAAAGAGCAGGACATTCAAAAAGAATATGGTTGGGGTCGCATATAAAGGGAGGATCAGTAGAGTGAAGGGAATAAAAGGGAGAGGGTGAAGGAGAACAGGAAAAACGAGAAGAGGGAAGGAGAGAATGACCAAGTCTTAGTCTGGTTAAGGAAATAATAGCTGGCTTGAGAAACTTAATGCTACATGATCTGGTGGGTTATGTATCGTGTACTTATTTAAAAGACAATAATATTTTTATTTTTATTTTTTCTGAAAGACGCGTGTGACTAATTTCAGTTTGATCTACCATTATTGAAAATTATATACGTGTTAATCTGCAGATTTTAAGTGTAATGTTTTTTATTCAATTGAGTAATGTTTTTGAAATTTAGCTGGCAAAGTTAAATTGCTCAAATTGAGGTTTCCTATATTGAAGTGTCTGATATCGTCATACTTACTACAGTGAAAGATTACATGATTGGCGTTTTCAATTTCCCCACATCCACATTTGTTATCTTCAGTAATTTTGTATTATTTTTTTAAGTAAGCTCCGAAGTGTCTGTGTTCAGTGAGGAGTTGGGTAGTGTAAAATTCAGATGTTAACTGTAAGCCTGTGGGATTAGCCTGTGAGTATACCGACCTGCTGTATCTCTTTCCCAAGAGTTTTGCCATATGGACATGAAATAATTTTTAATGTGTCTTTTAAATTGTTTTAGCGACATTTTTATATGTAAGTCATGGTGGATTAGCATGTAGGAATTATTCTGAAGAGGATTTATTGGAAGCAAAAAATTCATTATTTGATAGACATGATCGTTAATATATTCAAAATTTTTATGGTTTTTTATAGTAAAAATGATTGATCTATAAACAATTTCTAGGTCTAGTGAAAAGACTCCCGTAAGAGCAACAGGGGTGTTATGAGAAATTGTTCTATAAGCTCTGCACGCGTTTATTAAGTATTTACGTTGTGTAGAGTAGATTTTTTGCTTTAGGGTTTTCTTTTTTACGTGTTGGAAAAACACAAGTCTATATTTGTAATCAAAGCCCCATATATTTCAGCACACTTTTAGTAATTGATATTATTTAGCGTCCAACTTAGATGTGGTGGAGTCTATGTGTTGTTTAAAGGAGAGTTTATTGTTTAATACAACTCCTAGGTATTTAAAATGTTCGACTACTTTTAAAGTGATCTCCCTGTAAAGCACTTTAATATTTTTCCTTTTTAGTTCCAGGAAGTTTGTGAAAAAGGACACAAATCGTTTTTCAACTGAAAGATTAAGCTTCACTTCATTTAGACGGGCTCCGAGTAACTCAAGCGTTTTGTTAGCTGTTCTTTCGAGATTGACTTTTGTATCGTCCGTTATTATGAGTAGTAAGTTATCTACATATGCGCATAGGTCAACGTTCTTGTCGTATGGTAGAGCTTAGTTGAATAATATATTCCAGAAAAGTGAACTTAAAACGCTACCCTGTGGGCAGCCTTTATTGGTTTCAGTGTTTGCACTATGATTAGCTATTTGAAGAGTTACACGTCTGTTTTTAAGGTAGCAGTATATTGTACTTACCAATGGTATGTCTTTGATCAGAATATATTTTAAAATGTCAAACAAAGTAGGATGCCAGCAGTTATCAAAGGCTCCTTTGATATCCACTCCTATGACAAGAACGCTCGATTTTTTCTTAAGGCTGCTGCTATCTTGCTGATTGCTTAATTCACAGCATGTTCTGTGAACAAACCTTGTCTGAATCCAAATTGTCTTTTATCTAAAAACTTTGTTGAGTTCAGATGGCAAGATATCCTACTTTTTAATAGCTTTTCGTAAATTTTGCTTACAGTATTTAAAAGACATATTGGGCTATAAAAGATTATAAGATTTGCATCTTTGTTCGATTTATAAAGTAGGATTACATATGCTTCGTGCCAGGTTTTAGGGAAATAGTTTAAGGAGATGATTTTTTTTTTATATAGGAGTGGAAGGAGTTTTGGATAGATCTTTTGGATTAATCTTAGTGTCTTATTTGTAATATTGTCAGGTCCAGCAACTTTGTTGTTTTTTAAATTTTTTATAATGCTATTTCGTGTGGAAGTATCAAGAGGAGTCCGTTGTTTGTTGCTGTCTTTGTCAGTACTGTCTAATAGAAAAAGAAAGGACAGGGAGTAGTTTAGATTCTCTGTCACATGGGTGATTTGATCGCCATTATTTTTTGTGAAAAGTGGAATATTGTTTGGTTTGTTTGATTTCAGACACGTTAGTTTGTAGCTTAAGCCCTATGGTTTGACAGATATTTTCTGAGTAAATTTGGGGGGGGGAGTTATATAATTACGTAATATCTTCTGTGGTAAGCAGTAGATTTGAGAAATACGTTGTTTCATAAAGAAAAACAAATAACGACCTCTTTAGAAATTTAAAAATGTTTTAAAAATACATAATTATTACAATTTAATTTAAATTTTATTTTATTTTTAGGTAAAAAATAAAAAAATTATAAAATTCTAGCTAAAATGGTAGTTTAGAATTTGAATAGTAAGAAAGATAGCATTTTTACTAGACTTTACTTCTTTTTTATTTTTGTTAGTAATCCGATGTGAATTCTTTCTTTGTGAGCAAGTACAAAAAATATATATATTTATCTTTGATCTATTTTCATTTACATTATAAAATAAAAATTAAAAATAAATAAGAAAGGCAAAAGATCGAAGAGAACAGTATTAAATATTAGTTATAATTAAATTTATAGGTAACATTTATACAAATCTTTTATATAAATTAAGTTTCTCTTTTATAACAAATTTTTTCATAGTGGCTTTGGATCTTTGGGGGGAGGGGAGATGTCCCCTATCCCCCCCGTGGATCCACCACTGGTTATAGGAAAGGTTGTTTCGTTCAATGGTGTTCTTATGCAGTACGAAATAACCGGTTATGTGATGGATCCACTCCCCAAGTGTGGTGTTTGACAAAAAGTTACCCCAGTTTCGTGGTAAAGTAGTTTTATATTATGCATTGTTTCGCGTTCGAATATGAAACAGTATTCTTCGTTTTTATCGTTTTGTTAAAATTCAAATTTTAAATGGATGAAAAATCTTATGATAGCGAGAGTTAAAAAATGTCATGTTTTCCCTAGTTTAGATATCTTTTTTTTTTTTTAAATTTCATATTTTAAACGGTCTTAGTTCGCATTCTCAATTGTATAAAGATAGTTTAAACTTGATAATTTTACAATGAAAGTTTCAGTTTGTAAATCCCTCTGTGCGCAGATCTGCTTGCTGCTGAAGTTGGCATTACAAGGAGATCATCATGCCTAGAACACGTTATGTGCTTGATATGTATAATAACCGCCGTCGCGAAAACTAATGCAGCTGTATACCACACGTTCCGATAAACTCTATGACGGGACAAAAATGGGTTCACTTGTGTAAACGGAGTGCTAATTGAAATCCAAATTCGTTCAATTCATTTTTCAGAAAACAGTTACAAAAATTATTAATAGTTACTGTAGGAAACAAAAAAATTGATAAAAAAAACAAAACAGAAAATTAATTTAGGTGAAAACGGCGATTTTACAGATCATGTAAAACCAATTTGCACGGAGAAATTAATAAACTTAAAACAAAATGTGACGTTTATAAAAGACGGATATTAAAAAAAGGCCCGAATTATTAAAAATTTAGCGTGCCACCTACGTAGAGTAAAAAAAAAACCTTAATAAGCCGATAAAGAAGAAAAAAACGCCGAATTTTCTAACTAAAAACGAGGCAAACTTATTTTTGAAAAGAAGAAATCCAGTAAACTGGATCACTGTGGAAATTTCTGGTGCTTTTATTGTCTTATATATCACCTGAAAATGTTATTCATTCTATTTTTGTCAGGGGTAACCTCGGACAAATCCCCCTCCCTCCACCTAGCGCTAAGAAATATATTTAATTTACTGATTACATAAAAATTTCGTAAAGTTAAAAATTACGATAAAAGTATACAGAATTATCTATTTTATGCGAGAATGATGAATAAATTAAAAATATATATTTATATTTATCTTCCCGACGCATGGGGTAAAAATTAATTAATGGTGTACAAATTCTGGTCTTCTTTCAGTGCGGCTTATAAATTCATTTATTACTTGATAGTAGAATTTTTGAATTTTTAAACGAATTTCATTACATGGGGTGATATAACGCATTAGAAGAATGATCAGCACTCACGGTAGGGGAAAAAAGAAAAGCTTCCACTGTTTCTCCATTTTTAGTCACATAACGAACAATTGTAGATAACTGTGATGTATGTGAAATGTCAGTTGTTTCATCCGACGTCATTGACACAAACGGTGTTTCATTTATTTCCCCGCTAATATTTCTTCTTACTATTTCACTAATAGCTTTAATAAGATCATTTTGTATTAGCGATGATGTATCGCGAAAAATGGTACTTTCTTGTATGCGGTTAGTTAATGTTAATTGGATTCCTGAAAAGTTCTACTGTATGTGCGTATTTTGACTTTGTATACCGTGTAAAGTAAAGGCAGAGGGTAGGGCACTATTTCCTTTGTTCAATATTTTTCTTTTCTTCGAAAGGTCGGCTACCTAAAACGTTTAGTTAATATTTTTCATACAGTGAACATATTAAATAAATATTTTTATTCTTTTATAAGAATTTAAATTTATATTTACTTTAATTTTAAAAATGCACTATCAGTGAATAGGGATAGGCAGTTAGTACTTGAACCACGCGGGGAAGTGAGTCGAATCGGGTGAACAGTAAACAAGTTTAGTCAAGCATGATGTTTCATGCGCTGAGGATTCCGAATGTTAAGTTAAAGATAAATTTAATTTACATTTACATAATGCACTAAATTGAAAACAAAGAAATCTGATTTTTTACGGTGGAAGGGAACACACACAATTTTTCGTATTTTTTTGAATTTTTTGCCAACTACGAGAGTTTCGTTAAGGAAATGAAATGCGGTTTCGTTTCCGACAAATAGCGATCTTTCAATCGATATATCCCATGCCCTGGAAAAAAATATTTGTTTTTAAATTTTCGAGCTTTAGCCGCCCCGAGAGGGCTTAAATATAAAGTTGTAAATTCGGCTATAGTTTTCCTATAAAACGATCCTTTATGAATATATTTGAGATACGTTTCGGATTCCTTTTCTTTTTACTCCGGCTATTGCTTACGCGAATCTCCTTCTTTTTTTTTTTTTTTTTTTTGCTATTTTTGGTCCTAAAGAGGGGCTGCTACTGGTTGAAATAATTTTTTAACTGTAATTTTTTGATTTTATGAAAGAGTTTCTGCGTTTTAATATTTTGAATTTCACTTTTAAACGGTTATCTGGTGATGAGTTATGAATTTTTTAAGTGATTTTTTAGGTCGTTTTAATAAATTCAATATTATATATATTCTTGACGGTTTTTTGCCGGCTAGCCTAATCGGTTAGCTTGAAGTTATAGAACTGTAATTGTAATTTATGCTCCAAATTTGAAGTTTATAAGTCAATCTGATCGTGAGTTATTGTACATTTTAATTGAATATTTTTGTCGTTTCTGAACCATCCTATTAGGATTCCGTACATTATAATATGTGCACGGAAACCTAAAGAACAAACGGTAAAAAACGCTGTTGCTATTGTCGGGTATTCAGTATTACGAGAGACGGCTCTAGACAACATATTGTTCTTATAGAACATAGGTGCGCGCACGCAACGAACTGGATGCAACGATTACGAGTAACGTGATGACAGTTACACGCATAAGACACATTAACAATAATCTGGTATTCACATAAATAAAAGAGTGCCCTGGACAAAATTTTTCTGCACGTTTAAATCAAGAAGCGTGCGCAGTTGGTATTTCTTTTGTTAAATCGTCGGTGAGCTATCGCTTTGCAAAAAGATATCCGATACGAACTACTTCACACAATGAACAGAAATTCAACAATTCCATGCTTTTTTGTGTGTGTGCTTGACATTAGCAGTAATGAAGGACACACAAAAGACAGACTAGGCGGCTGAGCCGAGAATTTGGAATCGTTTAATAAACAGAACACTAAACTATGCTGATATACTTGTCTACTTTTTTTTTTTTTTTTTTTTAATTCTTTAATAGGTAAATTGCACCTTGCCGATGAAAGCTACGAGTATTTAGCAATTATTTTTAATATTTTATGCACACAGCTTGAATAGCAACCTACCCAACGATAGTTGCTAAAAAAGAAGTTTTGTTAAAACTTTTATCTTGGACCAGATTCTATCAAGGCGCCGAACTTTTAGAGAAACCCAATATGTTGTTCGGGTGAGTTTCTAATCTGTAGACATACTTCTTTGTGTTGTCGAATGTTACTACTTGAATAAACTTTATTCCAAGGTCTTTGTGAAGCGTTAAATTGGTAATGTACCACGGGGCGTTTACAACAATCCGGAGGATTTTGTTTTGGATCATCCGTTGTATGATTATAAACTACGTAGTTATTTTCAGCAGATAATTCTGGCTTCCTGTTTAGTAGCCAGTATAATTGTCTTGACTTTATATTTAATTCGGTCCGTTTACTGTTATATCTTTCTTCTATGTTAGGCGTTGATCACAAGGTATACACCTAGATATTTCACATCTGTTTTTCGCGGAATTACAACATTGTTCAGGACTACGTCTTCCGTCGGATCAATTTTTCTGTTAGTGAAGATTACTCGCGCTGATTTACTTTCATTGGTTTTGATTTTCCATAAGTTGAACCATGACGAAATTTCAGTAACCGCTGCTTGGATGGAATTCCGCGTTTTAATAGGACAAGCGTCTGAGCATAAAATCGCAGTGTCGTCAGCAAAGGTTGCTCTAGCTCTACATCGGGAGGTGTAGGAATATCTGATGTGTAAATGAGATAGAGTAATGGCCCTAGCACACTTTCCTGCGGAACTCCTGCTTTTATTGGATATATATCTGATAAGTCATCTCCATACTTAATGTAGAAATATCTTTCAGTCATTTATGACTGAAGCAATTGATATAATTCATAAGGAAAATGTCGTTTAATTTTCTATAAAAGACCATCGTGCCAGACTTTGTCGAAAGCCTGGCTTATGTCTAGAAACATAGCGTCTCAGTACTTTTTCTTTTCAAAAGATGCTGCAATGGTGATAACTACACGATGCACTATTGTACTGTGCTTGGCTCTGAATCCAAACTGATCGTCTGGTATTATACCTTTGTCGTTGATAACTGGCATCATCCGTTTTAGTAGCAGGTTTTCATAAAGTTTAGAGATTACAGAGGCAGAAGTGAGATGGGTCAATACGAAGCCGGGTCTGTTGGAGATTTCTGCGGTTTTTTAATAAAGGCAATCTGCGACAGTTTTAGTTGTAAAAGAAAATACCGCAGCCGGACCATCGCATTGAAGATGTATGTCAGTAGTATGAAACCTTTTCTCGGCAATTCCTTTAAGATTCGTGCGGTAATTAAATCATAACCCGGAGATTTAGTTGGGTTTAAAGTTTTTACTGAAGTATGGATTTCACGCGGAGACGTAGGTTTTATTGCCGAGCAAAAACATCATAACAATAAGTTTCATGGTTGAATGTTGCGTTTTCAGGATGTGGCTGGAATATCTTTGCAAAGTGTTTTCCGAATACTTCCGCTTTTTCTAGGTGGTTCGGTCCGATTTTCTTATTGCATGTACCGATTGTATTGTCCTTTTTAGGTTTCTTGTTGCCTTCCACAACGAGTAGCCATGCTGTGCCAGAGGTGACAGGTTTATTAACTTTTCTTTAAATGACTTATTTTTTAAATCTTGCAGTAACTTTTTTTAAATCTTTCTTTACTTGTTTAATGCTGTCTTATGAGTAAATCGTTTCGTTTTCTCTATCGGTGGATTCTTTTTTCTCTTGGTCCTCCTCAGAATACCCAGATACCCCGGAAGATACCCTACCGATCTTGAATAATATTCTTTACAACGAATTGCGTCATTGCAGCGATGGGCATACAATTAAATATTAGGTCGAGTATATTAATAAATGACATCAACATGATGAAAATTTTGCGGCAACAGCATTGTGGAAGTTGATTGTTTGGATGTAATATTAGTTCGACACACATTACCGGTTTGTTTGCAGACTTAACCGCTAGAATTCTGGACTGTAGCGAAAATTGTTTGCGGATTAAAATCGCTGCATTTTTTTCGAAAAAGACAACAATTTCGTGGACATGCCTACAGACGAGTGTACAGGTAACCGCAGTCAGTTAATTGTACGGATAACTGTGCGAAGCCAAAACTGTTACTGTTTGTTAGCAACGAAAACTGCGTGTTGGCAAAAACTGCAGTCAAGTTCCCGCATTTATTTAACCTCTCGAACTATTGTAAAAATCGATACAGTTCTCATAATAGTTTAACAGTCTTATATTAGATGTGTGCTTTTTGCGTTGTATAAAAAGGCTGGTTTTTATTACGCTCGCCAAAAAACAAAAACGTGCTTTGTTTTATGACATGATTTACATATACGCTTAATACGCAAAATAATGTAGCTCCAAAACACAAAATGGACCAAAAATTGATTAAAACGTTTAAAAGTGATGTCTTAATGAACCATTTGATTAAAAGTGTGTATTGCACATTTACTTTCTTGGATGCCAAAAACTTTTGGTGAAACCGATAATCAATTTTTTTGTCTTTTGAAAAATCCTTTAGCCGTTCAGTGGCGTTTGTACAAATTCGATAAGGATTGAACGGTATAAAATTTAAAAACTGAGCTATCCGCATTTCATTGAAAATCTACCGCTTATAAGTGCTTTCTGGGCATGGTAAATTTGCAGCCTACTTATGTAGGTTTCAACTTGCCAGTGGTCCAGTTTGTGCCTGTTGTTCAGTAGACATTATAAATGACGTGAATCATTTTATCTTTGGCTGCCTTGAATTCACCACCTTACGTGTAAAATTCGATGTAAGAATAACTGTACCTTTTCTCCTCACCAATAAAAATCATTTCAGCTTCCTCAAGTTTGCTGAAAATGTTATGTGATATAAGTTTCAACTAAATAATTAATTTTAATGTTGTTAATTGTGAACAATTAAATCACTAATTGGTCTGACTTGAGTGCCCTCCTCTACATATCTCTCATTTATATTTAAATATATATATATATATATATATAGTGTATTTCTTATTTTTGTATTATATTATGTCATTTATTATTTAAAATATAAGTGGCAATATTATTATAACTATAAAATTATAATTGTTAACAAACTTAATTTAACTTAAACGTTATTCCATTATATAACTTCACAATTATATTTTAATATAATTAATTTAAAGGGCCTAGCCAGATAAGCGGGTCAAAACTGCCTATGAACGGATCAGGATGATAAATATATGACCTCTTATTCAGTACTAAAAATGATAACGATTTTTACGTTTCCAGCCTAAAGTATGCTAACGTAACCTCAAAATCAAGTATTATGAGTTTTTCAGTTTCTTTAATGATATCTCAGCCTCTAGTTGACCAATTTGAAAAAACCTTGAACAATCTTGTAGGGATTTTTAAATTACATCGTCAAGAATTTTTTCATTTTTTTGGCCTGAAATTCAAATTTTTATAAGCGTTTCAAATTTTAAAAGCTCGATAAAAATTTTAAAAAAAATATGGTTTTCTCAAAAAAAAGAAAAATATTTTGTGTATTTTAATACTAAAAATGATTTTGAAAATTTTTAGCATTTTTGAAGTGGTGGAACAGGATTAAAAACGCGAAAAAGCGGGGCTTCAGTCGAAAATGGGCCTTTCTTCGCTTCGAAACTTGAAGTTATCATTTGAAAATCTCCTAAAATCACACCGAGAACCTTCGGATATATTTTTTGGGTTATATTACTCAAGATATCGAGTGCTTACCTAGGACAACGGAACGGTGGAATAGGAAGAAATCTTTGAATTATGATTACAGAGAAAAAAGGTCTTTAATCATAGGTTCCCCAAAAAAAGTAATGTCATATATTTCAATTTTTCCATGGCAAAATAGTCTCAGAATACATATTTCCGGGTGCTTTTTTGGGATTGTACTATACCGCAAATTCAACAAATCCTAGTCTTAATCGCATAGTTTCGAAGGATAATGGCCTCAGTGATATGCACGATTCGACCTGCCAACGGATGACGTGAAATATGTAATTATAATTGGTTCATCAATACATTCCTTTCAAACTTGATTTTATACATAGAACCATATATATCAATATGAGGATTCGGTACCTGTAGCGCTATGTTTTGACTGTGTCCGAGCTAGAAAATACTCTCTGATAAGTCATTAATTCATGGTTTCTCGGACACCGTTCTTATTTTACATCGCTGGGTTGTCTCGTCGAGGATGCTTACTCGGTCAAAACAAAAAATCCCTGTGTACGGTAGCTTGTTCGGTTGCATCGGCTAGAGACTACCTTAGTGTCTGTGTGGAAGTGGTTGAAAGCTAAGGTAGTAGCATGTGTCTGCGGTGTACGCGCAGTTGTGCTGTGTGCCGCGCAATCTTGAGTTTTTTCCCCCACTATTATGCATTCGTTCATTGTATATCTGAGAACATACACTTCGATATGTACTTATAATACAAAACAGTTCAGTAACATTACAATTGAATAAAAAATAAATTCAATAAAGTAGCGGTAAATCACAATTTTTAAAAAATCCTCATTTATTGATATTAAATGACACCTTAAGATTTAGTACACTGTAAAAAAGTCAATAATGATGTTTATTAAGAAAAGTTAAAACATTTTAATAGGAACGGATTTACTGGCTATAGCGATTTTAATTTTTTGCATCAATTTTTTATATGAAAAAAAAAAAAAAACTGTTTCCAAAATTTTTTTGCTGATAACACTAAAGATCGTCAATAGCTACTGAACAAAAAGAAAAAGAAAATCGGGTAATAAACAGAGGAGAAAATGGTAATGAATTGTTTTGTCTTTGCCTATTTATATATAGATTGTTAAACGGCAACTAAGTTTGGATTATGTCGTTGTCAATCTGACTACTGCCTTTAATCAATTAAGAGGGAAAATGTCATAAATTCCTATCTATTCTTAAATATGTATCAAACACAAAGTATAATGTACCTCCGAAAACTCTCCTCTCCATATACAAATCCTTAGTCATTTTCAGAATAAACTACGGGTCCCAGGCGTATTCGTCAGCCAGTCCTTCTTTACTTAAATCCCTCGATTCAATACACCACACGGCGCTCTGAACGATACTTGGCGCACATAGAACTTCCCCGTCTGTAAGTTTGTGTGCCTTGTTAGGCACTCCCCCACTAAAGTATTTCCGAACCTTTTATTACCACTGTGAGACCCTCGCTCTTTTCTCTAGTAAACGTGCCTGTTCTATTGACACAAATTGCCTCCCCAACACCCCAGAGTTCCCTAATGACCCTCTCCCAGAAATCCTGGCCCTCCTATCGCAGCACAACGTGATCGTAATCCCTTTCCCTAACCTAGCTCCTAACACCATGATTCCGCCGTGAGCCCCTTTAAACATTGATGTTAATTTTTCCCTGACGAAGTATAATAAACCCCTGCACCCGAATATCGTTCAGTTTACAGCAGCAACAATGCAAAAATACCCAGACCACCCCATTTTTTACACGGATACTGCCAAGGCTACCCCAGAGTCTACTTCATCCCCAACCGCCTGTTCCTTTGAAGTCTGCGACGTAATTCGAAGCATTCGACTGAATGACAATTGCTCTGTTCTGGATGCTGAAATATACGCAGTATTTTTCTGTTTGGAATATTTTCTTTCTACAGAGCCTACATCACAGAAAGCCCTTCTGGTATCTGATTCATCCGCGGCTTTATTGACAATCTCTAATCCCCTCACCAAACATCCTGTAGCAATTCGAACCCAGCAGGTATTATACGAACTTATTAAAAGACAGTGCTCCGTATCCTTTCTGTGGGCGCCCAGCCATGCTGGGATTCCTGGAAATGAACGCGTCGATACATCCGCCCGAGCAGAAATATATTGCCCCCCGCCTAGTAACAGCCCACCTCCACCTTATCTATCGTACATAATCTTCAATAATCTCACGTCCTTATGGAAAACTCATTGGTCCTTGTGTTAGACTTTCTCGAGGTCAATGGAACCATGGTGGCCAGAAAAAAGCATTTCCCGCAGAGATTTCTGTGCACTTAGCCGCTTGCGCACAGGCCATACGGCCATGTCGCATAATTTTATTTTGCAAAGAACCCCCTCTCCTATGAATTGTCCTTTCTGTGGCCAAGATGTTGCTCCCTCAACTCCTCACATACTGTGCGACTGTCCAGCACTATCACCTCACCGGCCCCCTTCAATTAATAACAAAACAGTCACCAACATTCTTGAGAATTCCCCCAATGCAATTTTATCTGCAACACAATTTATCAGAACTAGCGGAATAAGCAGATATCTATAAAAACAAACTGCGCATCTTCGTACTGTAATAGCCACAGCAATTAAACACGGTACAGGATGTTGCTTTCACAAGAGAGAAAAAAAAAAAATTAAGAGGGAGGATCAATAAGTAAGTTACACTCACGCGCAGTTTCTATCTAAATTATCGTACAACCCCTCACTCCGGCTTCAATGGAACCGGTTTTTATTCTCTATCCCCCGGTGAAAGAATGAAACCGGTATCTTGTTTGGTTCGTTTATAGTGTCTGTTTGAAATATTATGTGCAGAGTACGGTAATAAAGCCTAGACCCACGTGGTGTCCAAATGGTGCCCCGTATGTTCGAGGAAGGACGAGATTATGTGGAAGATGAAGCGCGCAGCGGTCGGCTGTCAACTTCGCACACAGGTGCGGATGTTAAGCACGTCGAAACTGTCCATGTGTGTTCGGTCCGTTGAAAGCAGCCCTGGGGGGAGAGTGTTTCGCGGACGATGAAGAAGTGGAGAATTTCGTCATGAATTGGTTAGCCAAAGTTTGGGGGGATGGATGTTTTTAAAAAAGAGGCATCGAAAAATTGGTACCACGTTACGACAAGTGTCTGAATATTTTAGGTGAATACGTCGAAAAACAGAGAAAGGATTGTGGATTTCAAAAATATTAAATATATTTTTTACGATTTTTTTTTTTTTTTTTTATCGCGTGTAACTTACTTATTGATCGTCTCTCGTATAAATACACTTGCAATGGATTTCGTGCACACACTTTTTAATTTAATTATTGTTGTCAATATTAATAATGATATACTTAATTACGATTTACATATACTTAGTCCTTTGCCTTTTTGTACACATATCTCATAAATACACCATACTATTTTTAAAAAAATTTACAATAATAGTAAAATTATTTTAAAGCAAAATCAAAACGAAACAAACAAAAATAAAGTTTTTTATGTTTAAATTTAAATTCCTTATAGCTTTTTTTTTTTTTTTTTTTTAATACTAAATTTACAAACATAAATCTAGGCGCCGTGTGTAAACTACCTGGGCTATTACGGCACCTAGACTCACTTGAAATTACAGAAGGCAGTGCAGTCTGTTCGATGCTGCAAAATTCAACACTGCCCGAACACAATCCGGGTAGTTCGACAACAGACGGTGGGGTGAGGTATGACTAGAAGTACGGGAAGTATGCCGGCACCATTTCAGCAGATGCTCTACAGTTGGTGAGGCCATGAACCCGCACAGAGGGCAAGTGACCGGAGGGGGAGCTCCTTCAAAGACGTGATTGTGCGATAGTGCAGTGTGCCCCAGACGCAGTCTCGATAGGATCGAGAAATCCCTACGTGTGACGGGGAACGGCGGCCACCATGGGTCGGTGTCCGACTTTATGGACCTGAGCCAGGTTGTTTATTCTGACCATATTTTGCTCCACTCCTCAGCAAAGTGCATCAGAAAGACTGATGCGCCAAAACGAGGCAGTAAAGCGTTAAACGGCATCGGGCTAGACAGAGTTGCCTTAGCAGCCAAGTCAACCCGTTCATTGCCGGGAACCCTAACATGACCAGGGACCCATAAGAATGTGACATATACCTCAGATCGTGAAAGTTGGAATAGGAGCTTTTTTATTTTAATTATTAGAGAGTTGCAACTGTCTGGACTCTGGATGGCTTTTATAGATCGAAGTGAGTCTGTAATCAGAAGGGCATTTTGAGACGCTGGGTTGGAAGAACATGTTTCAAGGCAAAGAAGGATCCCAAACATTTCTGCCTCTAAAGTAGAGCAGTAGTCGTTTAGGCGCTCGGTGTACATTACACCTCCAATTTCATAAGCGTATGCGGTTGGTGAAGGAGAATTAGTAGGACTCGCTTTAGTTGCGTCTGTGTACATGTGAATGTAGTTAGGGAAGGAGGCGAGTTTATTTGATACTATTTGAGACATGGGTATAGAAAGGTTAGATGCTCCTAAGGGATCTGCTAAAGATATGTTCATAGATGTTGAGGCATGAATCCAGGGCGCTAAAGCGGTCGGATTAACATGGTGATCGCTCCAATTTATGCCTACCTTAGAAAGAAAAGTTAAAGCCTTGACCAATGGATCGCCAGGAAAGGATGGGAATGGGATTTGGAAGTTACTGGTGGAAAAATGATCTGGTAAGGAATAACGAAAAGAATCTCGAAAGGTGAGATAATCTCGAATAATAGATAAAGGAGGAAGGCCCACCAAAGCACAAACGCCCAACGAAGAAGAACTTCGGTGCGCCCCAAGTATGATACGTAAAGAAGTATTATGGATAGGATCGATAGATTTTAGAAGAGTTTTATTAGCCGAAGAATACACCTGACAACCGTATGACAGTTTACTCAGGATAAGGGCTTTGTATACTGATAACAGCAATTTTGGGTCTATATTGTACTTGTGGTTGGATAAACATTTCAAGATGGACAAGGAATTCATGCAACTACGCTTAAGGATAGACATGTGAGGAGCCCACGATAATCTCTCATCGAACGTTAGACCCAGAAACTTTATGAAAGGAAGGAATGGAATAGGTACATGTTTTAGGTAGAGGATGATATCAGGATTGGAAATAGGATGACGCTTCTTTAGGAATTCGACACATGCAGTTTTTGAGGATGAGAAATCCAAGCCATTCTTTTCCGCCCAGTTTGGTAATCTATTGATCGTTGACCGTAGGATAGACATCGCATTAGCGGGGAAGTTTGAAGGAAGAGATATGTTAAGGTCATCAATGAACAAACGGGCTGTTACCGGCGGCCTTATGCACTCTGCTATATCGTTTATATAAAGGATAAACAAGGTTACGCTTAAAGGCGAACCCTGTGGAATTCCATTTTCAGTCGTGAAGGATGAAGATACTGAAGAGCCTATTCTTACTTGAATAGTTCTATCAGTGAGGAAGCTCTGGATAAAATTGCCCATATTACCGCTAATTCCGGCGTTCTTCAGCTTTTTAAGCACTCCATATCGCCATATGCGGTCGTAAGCTTTCTCTATGTCAAAAAAGACTGAGTAGAGATGCTGTGATCTACTGTGGGCTGTTAGGATTTGCCTTTGTAGGCTAAGAAGATGAACGAGTGCAGATTTATATTTTCGGCCGCCTGCTTGGATTGGAGAACGGATTTTCTTGGATTCAAGATAGAAATAGAGGCGTCGGTTCACCATTTTCTCCATTACCTTAGAAAGGACTGAGATCAACGAGATGGGTCTATAGCTTTGCGGAAGGAAGGGGTCTTTGTTCGACTTGACAATCGGAATAAGGAGAGTTGTTTTTAAGGATTGTGGGATAAAACCAGAAGACCAAATTTGGTTATAGATGCCGAGCAGGAATAATCTAGCAGATGTAGGAAGATGTTTAAGCATAAAGGAATGTATAGAATCCACTCCAGGTGCGCTATTCCTTATGTTGCAGTTTAGTTGATAATTTAACTCGTGGATTGTAAAAGGAAGATTTAAAGGATCATTTTCGTCGGAATTAAAAGATATTGTTTGTTGTTTCACGGTTAGTTTCATGGCTGCAAAGGAAGGATCATATAAGGAGGACGACGAGGAATTCTTAAAATGGAGCGCAAAGATTCTCACAACGTCAGACTCTTCTTTAATCAGCGAGCCATTCATGAGTAACGCAGGAGTCAAAGAATGATTCGAGGCTCCATTGAGAGACTTGATTCTTTTCCACATAATGGTGCTGGGTGTATCTTTCGTAATAGAAGAGACAAAAGATATCCAAGACTGGCGTTTCTTTGTCCGGATAAGTAACCTCGCTATGGCCCTGCGCTTTTTGAATTCCACTAGATCACTGAGTAATTTGGTGGTCTTGTACTTACGGAGAGCTCTTTTTCTCTCAGAAATGGCTGCGCTAATCTCTGGGCACCACCAAGGTACCCGCTTATGCTGTGTATATGATGTTAGTGGAATGGATGCTACAGCGGCAGTGTTAATTGCTTCCGTGAGTTTGTGTAGGTTCTCCTCTACCGATAGTGAGAAGTGGTGTGGGACAATAAATCCTGACTTATATTTGTCCCAATCTGCTCTGTGAAAAGCGAAACGTCTAACCGACCGCTTTGCTCTCGCCTTCGGCACCATGGGAGGAATATTGATGAAAATTGGGAAATGGTCACTAGAGCAAAGGTCTTGATGTACGGTGCTTGATAAGAATGGGAATAGTGCAGCCGATGCAAAAGCAAGGTCTAAAGTAGAGAAAGAATTATAAGAAAAATTGAAATGCGTTTGTGAAGGGGGAGGAAGTAGCAGGAGGTTACTGTTCAAGAGGTAGTCGGAGATTATCGTTCCATGAGCGTTGTAACGTATGGATCCCCACAATGGGGAATGAGCATTAAAATCACCCAACAAAAGAGTTGGGTATCCTATCTGAGCTAGCAGGGTATCAAACTGCATTTGAGTAATCCTTTCGGAAGGAGGAAAGTAGCAGTTACAGATATTTATACAGGAAAAGGGGAGTGATGGAATTGTAACTTGGACCGCCATCACTTGTAATGTAGTATTTAATATTAATTGTTGAGAAGGGAAACTGTCCTTTACCAAAATGGCGACTCCTCCGCTGGCTACTGCACCCTGCGTGTAGTCAGATCGATAGACAGTGTAATCTTTAAATAAGGGGGAATGTGTTGATTTTAGATGTGTTTCTTGCAAGCAAACTATGGTTGGATCATGATTGCACAGTAGTAGCTTCAGTTCTTCTATATGTTTGTAGAGGCCTCTGCAGTTCCACTGCATAATGTCCTTTGAAAGCGTCATGACTGAAACTATTTTTCTCGCCTCAAAAGTGGTGTATAGATGATGTTAGTCCGTGAAGGAGCCACTGCGGTGTCCTAATGGGTCCTCCTCCAATTCGCTTAGTATTCGTATGATACGGGTGAACCTGTATTTCAATCTCTGTTCCTTCAGCGGGGGTTTTGTGGTGGCTAGCATGTATAACAGATCATCTCTGTCTTTTGTGAAGTCCCTAGCAAAGTTGATATAATCCTTGGTGGTCAAGATGTTACTGATAAAATCTTTGAATCCATTGAAATCAGTTATAAACGATGATTGATGTTCATCGAACAGATGCTTGACTCGGGCTGTTACTTGCTCGATTTTCTGTAGGTTGGATTTAGGCATCTGCTTCGCTGAAAAGTTGGATGGGGGGAAAAATAAATTTTGCGACTGGTCAGGTACATGATTGATTTCATTGTCTTCATGATCTGGAAGGGCCAGATTAAGTTTTTTATTCGCTGGCTGGGGTGTGAGGTCTGCACTGATATTTTCAGGTGGGTCTATTGGAGAAAGGGGGTGAGGTCGCTTAACGGTTAAATTGAACGGCTCCAAAACTAAGTCCATTCCTTCGCGCGGTTCGGTACTTTTTGGAAGAGAATCGTTCGCATCTTGCGGTAAATCACTTGAAGCGTGACTGTTTGCTGGAGGGTGGGATGTTGTTGATGGTTCCCTCTCGACGGGCTGTTCTGCAGGTACCTTGTGGCTGATTTTACAGCCGGTGCAAGCATGATCTTCAAGATTAAGAAATATACGATGATTTCGGTCGTTGAAACTCAGAAGAAACGAGTCTGGTATATCTGTGCAGCAGGTGTGTTCGATATAAACCTGTTTCCTCCAGCTTACTACATGGCCGAATTTGTCGTCGGAAGGGTTTACTCGTAATATTGCGATAGGTGTTAGAAGTTTTAGTGTTAGGATGGAAGAAAGGTGGTGATTTAGTTTATCGTTGGGAATAGTTGGGGAAACGTTGGATAGCACAAGTTTGTTAGAGGGATTTTTTATTCTCCGGGCCATTAATGTTCGGTCACCTAAAGAGATTGACCCTCCGTTTACAAAAAATGTATCGGAGACCTGGACGGATTTAAGGAAAATTGCGACTCTATCGTTACTGATTTTCGAACCTGCTATGATCTGAGCCGCCTACTTTATCTTTTAGTGCGATAAAATAGTCGCGAGTGGAATACGGGGCTACGTAGGGAAATACGAGACCTTGCTCGTCTTTGGAGTGGTCGAAAGTGGTCAGTGGCGATATTTTTTTCGTGTGTGTAGTTCTAGCCGTTTTAGCCGATCTAACTGATTCAGAGAATGATATATTCAATGGCGGTCTGTTGTCGGCGCGGTTATCAGTTGCTGTAACATTCGAAGTAGACGGGACGGTTGTGTCTTTATCGGAGTTATTCACGTTATTCTGATTTAGAACAGACGGAAGGGGATTTACTGCGGTCGACTGATGCTTATCAGCAGTCGCGGCGATTTCCGGCTGATGTGACGGTGTGTTGTGTGTGTTAGTGTGGGTCTTACCTTGTTTGTGTGGTGTGTACTTACAACCGGTGGTTGATTTGCTTCCCTCCGGCTTCGATGTACCGGCCAGTGCACCGGTCGGTGGCGGTGAGCGGGGCATCTTATAAGACAACCCCACAACGTAATATCTCTTATCAAGACAAAATGAACGCGAGAAATACGATAACTTTACAATACTTTTATTCTAAATAGCTTTGAATATGTTTATAATCGGAATTTAAACTCACTAGAATTTACCGGAAATACCTTCTTTGATAGAACTGCGCCTTTTTATTTTATTTTCGGTGGAGTTTATTTATAAATAATTGAAGCGGTAAATTGCCGACCACCAGGGTTTATTTGCTAAATATAATATTAGAAAATATATAAGTAGTCGCGTGCTCGCAACCGACAAGCAAGATATTATTTAGGCGATAGAGTAAGAAGTACTGTGGCATTCGGGTTAATATCTACAGGTGTGGAGGTGCACAGCATATTGGGAAATAAAAAATCCCGCTTCGGAGAAGATAAGCCGTGACTGGTTAAAAAATTGCAATTCAATGCTGGAGAAAAAAAGTGTGTCAAAATTCGTTGTCTATGTTAAATTTTAAACGAAGTGTGACGTCTGCGCGTCGCAAAGTTTACAATTGGCTGGAGAATTGAATTCCTGTCATTAAATTATCTGTGTGTAGTTTCATCTGTGCGTTAACTTTAAATATTTTAGCAGGGCTGTATGCACAAATGTGTAGAGCACATTTAAGATAAATTATGTAAATTGTTACGTGTTACATAGATCAATTTAATTTCCCTGAGGAAGACGAAATTCGATTAATGCAATTTCAATTTAATGAATATTAATGTTGGTTAATGCGAAAATAAATTACGGATCATAACTACATTGTCTGTCTATAATATTCGCACTGCTACTAAATGGCCCGTGAAATTATTTATTATTAATGTTCTATTAATTTTATTATTATTACTCGAATTTCTGCTTTTTTTCGCTTTCTTTTTTAAAAAAAATCGCGCTCTGTTGTCTCTGTGTAAGGGATTCTCGTTGAGATTTCAGTCGGATAAAACCGCATTTTTTCCTTTTTTAATAATCTTCATTTCATCTCTCTGTCCAACTTATTCTAATCTTTGGCGTCTTATGTTTCCTCCATTTCACCGTCCTATTTATTATTTCTGTCATTAGGGGAGGATTAAGGATTTACGGGGCCGGGACTAATCTTGAATAAGGGGACCCCCATTCGAAGAAAAAATGGTGAAAAAAATCATTATGCAAATAAACAAGCAAAAAAAAAAGCCTACTGCACACGTATGAATGACTAATAAAATTAAACTTTATAAAATCAACTTTCTTACCCTAACAAACTGAATACTACACAAATTGAACGTCAGATAAGTAATTTTATATATACACATATATATATATATATGTGTTAATATTTGTAACTTTTCATTAATAGCAGACAATAGAACGATCCAAGTTACGACTGGTTCGTAAACGTCTGAACTGATGCTGTTGGAAAATGGTATACCACAAGGCTCTGCTTTAAGCGCAACCTTGTTCATATATTATATCAACGACATAACTGACTGCCTTGCCGCCCCTGTAACGTCCCGGCTCTACGTTGATGACCTAAATATCTTATCATCCAACCATCCTGCAAACGATCAAAATATCCTTCAAAAATCCATAGAAAATCTACAGAAGTGGTCCAGTGATAACGGTCTGACCTTCTTCTTAACAAAAACAATACGTGTTGATTTCCACAGGGGACGTCAAAATGCACTTCCCAGCGTATTCCTGAGTATAAATGGATTTCCTATCCCAAATCGTCCGTCAGTCACTAGGCCTAATATTCGATAAAAATCTTTCCTGGCGCGTTCACATAGCTGAGCTCAAAACCAAATGCTTGAAATCCTTGTCTATCCTGAAATATCTATCAAATTACAAGTGCAGTACAAACTTAAAATTACTCCTTACAATATACAGATCAATTATCCTTTCGCGAATCAATTACGGGTGCCAGGTGTACTCCTCAGCCGCTAAAAGTGTGCTAAGATCGTTAGATCCTATAAATTCTGCGGTCCTCTGGGCTATCCTTTTTGCTCATCCCTTCTCTCCGGTTGTAAGTTTGTGTGCATTGGCAGATTGTCCTCTGCTGTCCTTTTACAGGAAGTACTATAACTTTAAAGAGTTGAGCACCCTTCTTGGTAGTACCAAAAGCCCGACACTCGAGCTGGTTACCATATCTCCTAATATGAGGTTTGAGAATGACCCAGTGTCTGAACTCTTTTCGGTTATGGGTCGTTTCCAAATCTCTACAATCCCAAGAACTCTGCCTGACTTCGCAGAAACCGCACCACCTTGGAGTCAGCCAATCACAAACATGAACATATCGCTAACAAAATTTAACAAAGCACAATACCCCCCAAACATAGTACAAATAGCAAAAAATATCATAGTGAGCTGCACAGACCATGCATGCCTCTACACAGATGGAGTGAAGGCAATAGGTTATCAGTCACCGGCGACATGCTCCTTCGAAGTCTCAGGGGCAGCAGAATCAGTCAGACTGCACTATTGTTGTACATCACTGGACGCCGAAATATACGCAATGGTTTTTTGCATCCAACACTACACCCAATAGCAACTCGCCGTCCCAAAAGGCCCTACTCATAACTGACTTTCTAAACTCCCTTCAACTCATCTCAGAGATTAAATCCAACAACTCTTTGATAAGGAAGGTCTATTATCTATTATACAGGTTATCACATCTAAACTCTGAAATTTCTTACCTATGGGTGCCGGCTCATGTTGGGATTCCAGGCAATGGGCGTGTCAATCGAACAGCTCAGGCGACATTGTTCTCTCCAATGCCATACAACCTCTTTCTTTCCCCTACATTAGCTCATTTGTTTATGCAGCAAACTGGAGAATAATGGCAACAGGGATGGGGAGATCTTCAAGTACGTTTCTCCGAAGCATAAAAATAACCACGGAGCCTTGGTGGCCCACAGACGGAGTTTCCCGCAGAGATTTTTCTGTCCTGAATCGTCTCCGAATAGGTCATACAACCCTCTCGCACAGTTACATATTCAAGAGCCAGGTACCCCCAAATGTCTGCCCCTTTTGTGGTCAACCGAGTGCCCCATCCACCTTTCACCTACTTCTCGAATGTTTCTCCTTTGCAGTACCACGATCCATTCACTTTACCACCTCTTGTAGTTTTAAGATACTATCAAATGCTCCGTTCGCGGTCGCAGCCGTATTAGCTTTCATGCGGAGCAGCGGTCTGTACTATCGCGTTTAATCCTCTTAAGTAGGCTCCATGTGCTGTAATAGCCCCAGTAGTTTAATACGGTACATGGAAACCCTCATACACACCTTTTAGTTTAAAAAAAAAAATGAATAATATTGTTTTCTTTTTCTAGAAAAAAATATTTACATATACGAATTAAATATTGTAGATACCAAAAAAATAATTGTTTTTTTGATAAAATAAAAAAAATTATTTATAAGCATTTTTTACAGCGGTAGCGGCAGCGTTTTGTCGGTATTGTCGCTACAGCAGTTTTCAAACTAATTTTGATACACTCATGTAATGTTTTTGATCATGTTCTTAACATGTATGTTTAAAATTCCATGATTGTTTATTTGATTAGAAAAAAGTGAATGGAACGCACAGTATGATTTATTAAGTTTTTCGAAATACAAATATATTTATAAAATCAGCAATCGATTAAAACTCGTATTTATTTTAAATATTAATAATATTTCATATCGAAAAACCTTTTCATAGCATAAAAAAATTTACAACGATTGCATGGACATCGATGTTTGAATTCTTAGACTACCAAGAATTCCAAGAATTCATAAGACATGTGGTCACAAGTCAGGATTTTGTTAATTATGCACTGACTTTCACAGAAGATAGGGGTAATCTTGTACACATGCTTTCCCAGGTAAGGCCATTATTAGGCAGTGTTGGACTTAAGAACAGATGTACCCGCATAATTAATAAATTAAAATCTCTCCTTAGCAAGGAGGAATTTTAAGTTAAAATGCAAAGTTAGTCATCTTCAATAACACTTTCAATAGAAATCAGAGAAAATGGCAGAAAATCACAGTATTCTGCAATGGAATTTCAGAGGGCTTTATGAACGTATAGCCGAATTGAGATTACTCATTAATAATTACAATTCAACAATTATCTATTTACAAGAAACTCACTTAAATTCCTCCCATTCACCACTTATTAAAGGCTACAGAATATTTCGCTCTGACATCACATATGGACAAGCTGCATGTGGAGGAGTCTCGATTCTGGTTCATGAGGCGATTCCGTCACAAGAAATAATGTTAAATACTGTGTTTCAAGCTGTAACGGTAAAGGTTAAAATATCGTCCCTTCCACAGCCAACCACTACAATTTGCAATTGCTATTTCCCTCCCGCTACAAACATCACCAAAGTAGAGTTTGAAACATTATTATTTTAATTACGCGACCCAGTGGAATTACTGGGAGATTTCAATGCCCCAGAGTGGGGTTCAACGCAGTCAAATAGACGAGGAAACATGATTTTAAATTGCATCCTTAATAGTGATCTGGTACTTCTTCCTCCTCCAGCACATACACATTTCAACTCGACTCATAACACCTTCTCAATAATAGATTTAGCATTCGCGTCTGGTTTACTATTATCTTATTTGAGCATAAATGTACATTGTGATCTGTGTTCAAATGACCATTTTCCCATTTTCATACATTTCCCTCAGCAGCCGAAAGAATCACGTACAGCCCGGGTAACGAAAAAATTCGCGTTCCATAAAGCAGATTGGAACGGTTATAAAGCAAGGGTTACTATCCGCAAAATTCAGACGGACTCTGTAGAGGAAAACCTGAACATTCTCATCAACGTGATGAACGAAGCATCCACAGCAACAATACCGAAAAAAACAATAACTCCTCAGAAAAAGCAAGTACCATGGTGGTGCCCGGAAATCAAAACGTCTATCGCACAACAAAAACGAGCACTGATGAAATCTAGAGCAACGAAGGCGCTTACAGACTTAATTGAGTTCAGAAGGTTTAGAACTCAAGCCAGGCTATTCATCAGAATGAAAAAACAAGAGTGCTGGACGGCGTTTGTTTCGTCTATATCTAAAGATATGCCTGCGACTGTGGCGTGGAAAAGAATCAAATCGTTGTATGGCAACTACCATCCTCCAACTACTTCTTCTTTACTTATTAACAATTCCCTGCTCACAGACACCAAAGAAGTGGCGGATGTCTTTGCGAAAATTTTGCAAAAGTATCTTCCTCATCATCCTACACCGATTTCTTCCTAGAATACAAATCAAGATTAGAAGAGCAAAAAATCTTCCCCCCAGATCAAAAAGAAAAATACAATGATCCTTTTTCAATGCCTGAACTGAATTACCAGCTCGATAAAAAACTAAAAAACAGTGCACCCGGGACCGACTCCATTCATTCTTTTATGCTTAGATATTTACCTCATCCTGCTAAACAACTACTCCTTGACATATGCAACAAAATCTGGGAAACATCGTCTATCTCAATTTCCTAGAAAGCAGCTTTAATCGTTCCTATCCTCGAGCCTAATAACAAACCTTTTACTCCTCAAAATTACAGATCTATTTCCTTATTATCTTCACTTTCGAAAATCATGGAGAAAATAGTAAATAGACGACTATCCTTTTTCCTATTCTATTCGTTCGTTAGCTCGATTACGAGTGTCGAGACTACCTATCTGTACAATCTAGCTGTACAGGACAGGTAGCGTTCTTGGCAATTATTATAATATGTAACGCAGGTGTACACGCGCAAGATTACACTCGGAACTGATTGTAGCCGCTTGTTATCGCGCTACAAATGCAGCCCGTGTGTGTCTGCTGTGTACTGACCTAGCGCGCATATGATGGTGTACGTGGTGGGTTGCCGCTGCCTTCCACGTGATTACTAGCGATTATTTATTTATTTATTTATTTAATTTTTGTAATAAATCCTTTTTCCTAGAATCCCTAAATATCTTTTCCTCGATACAAATTGGAGGTCGCATATCAAAATCACCAATGTTACATCTCCTGAGCCTAAAAAGACAAATACTTGAAGCCTAAAATAGGTCACAATCTCTCTATTCAGTCTTTTTTGACATAGATAAAGCATTCGACCGGATATGGCGATTTAAAGTGCATACAAAGCTGAAGAACGCCAGTATAAAAGACAATATGGGCGACTATATAAAGAATTATCTGTCAAACAGACACATTCAAGTAAAAATTGGCTCATCCGTATCCTCTACTGTCTTCATAGAAAATGGTATTCCTCAAGGCTTTTCACTAAGTGTAACAATCTCTATCCTATGTATATATAAATGATGTAGCGGATTGTGTACGACCGCCAGTAACAGCTCGATTGTTCATAGACGACCTCAATATATCCCTAACATCAAACTATCCTTCCAACGCCAAGTCCATACTAAAATTCACAATAAATAGATTACATTCATGGACCGTAAGTAACGGCCTTACTTTCTCCTTAACTAAAATTTACTGTGTGAAATTACAGAAAAGTCGTCGAGTAAATCCAAACCATGATTTTAAATGGATTTCCTCTCCTAGTTACATTTTCAGCTAAATTCTTGGGCCTAACATTTGACTCCCATCTGACATGCTTGCATTTCAAATCTCAAACACAATTGTAATAAAACCTTGGCTATTTTAAAATATTTATTACATTATAAGTATAATAATAATCCTAAACTACGGCTTTCTGTATATAGATCACTTATTCTAAGTAGATTAACCTATGGCTGCTAGGTGTACTATTCGGTTAGTAAACAGTTCATAAAATCATTCGAACCAATCCATCATGCTGCCTTAAGAACTATCCTTGGGGCGCATTGAACCCCACGGAGGGTGTCTGTGTGCTACCAGGAATCCCTCCATTATCCTATATATTTAACTTATACACCTACCGTGATCACTTATACTGGTACCAACAATATCACTTTCCCTAAAGGAACATTATTACTCCTCCTCCATCCTTTCAAAATGATCCAATACCTGATATCTTAAATTTCTTGGCTGAAAAAGACATCAAATACAATTTGTATTTCATACTGTTCTCAAAGGAACCACCATGGGAATACTCGCCATTAAATGTAGACTTATCACTCTCGAACCACCGTACATCTAATGAAGACCAATATACAACTCGCCAGAAAGGCATTGGAAAAATACAAACTTACATACACAATACACACTTTTATACAGATGGAGCGAAAGCAAATGTCGTCGGGACAGTGTCCACTCCCACAGCATGTGCCTACCTAATTTCAAGTGAAGTTCAAGCAGTGAGGCTACATGATTATTGCTCCGCATTGGAAGCTAAACTATATGGAATCCTCTTTGGATTGGAAGCATGCGAGAGGTGTGAATCTGGTAATAAATAATGTATAATTATTACAGATTCTCTGGCTTCCCTTCAAGCTATTCGTTCACTCGCCATAACCGGTCCACTAGTATAGAAAATAAGAACTACGGAGCATCGCCTTACCCAAGAGGAGATGCAAGTAGGGTTTCTTTGGGTGCCGGCACATGTTAGAATACCCGGAAACGAATGTGTAGACCGGGTCGCCAAGGCAGCGTTGTCTACCCCTATGCCATTGAATGCCCCATCTCCAAAAATAGTTTCCTTCCTACGTAGAAGTATGAAAGAACATTGGATTTCATCCTGGTCCCAACAAGTAACCTTTCTAAGGAATATCAAATCGAACATTGAACTTCGATGGCTACCGATCAAAATGTCCAAAAAAGCATTCTCTGTTCTTACTAGGTTGAGACCGGGACACACATCTGTATCCCATAATCATACCCTTCAGGGAGGCCCTCCGCCAATTTCTTGCCTATTTTGCAATGCAGCAGTGATACCTTCTGTTGAGCACATCCTGAAACAATTTAAACGTTTAAGTAGGAATAAGGAAGAGCCGCTAAACATTCTCTTGGCCAATCGCCCAGAACAGGTTCAAACAGTGCTAACTTTCCTAAACATAAATAACCTTTTAGGCATACTATAATAATTCCTATGCTCGCCGAGCCGTAATGACTCTGGCAGTTATACACGGCAAGCGAGTAGATAGTAAATAAAAAAAAAAAAAAATGTTCGAATAGAGAATTGTTATTAACCGATTTGTCGAATATTTATTTATTATTCAATATCTATGTTAAAGGACTCATTGGTTTTTTTTAACACAATAAATTAGATTTATGGTAGAAAATTTCTATAAATATCCATTTTATGTAGCATTTAATTGATTGAGAAAAAAAGAGAAAGTTTTATTATAGAGGAAAAGTATATAATTTTATTTATGAACTCATGTAGCAAAAAAAAAACACGCAAATTTAAAATCTTGCATTTTTACAGTATGGAGTATTTTGGAAAAAAACTTAAATTTTGCACGTGGAAAATTAAATTTTTTTCTGTTAAAGAGCGCGGAGCCCCGGTGGAGACTTCTCGGACCTGTAGCTCCCTTTGGCCGTCTCTTAAATCCGGCCCTGTCTGTCGTTCGTCTTAAGCCCTATGAGTTTTCTTTCGTTTTCACTTTTATCTGGTTTCCTTTCTTCACGGTCCTGCCCTCTTCAGTCGAATGATGCACTCGCCCGTTACGTTATTATGTAACCTTTGATTGTTCTTCTATTTTTGTTGAAATTTTTTTTCAGTATTTTCATTTTCTAGCTGTCTTATTATTGGTTTTTTCGTGCAATCAGTAAGACTCTTTTCATTTTAATTATTTCTGACCGGAAGTCCGCAGTTATGGAGACAAAGAATATTTCAATTTTCATTTATTTTTGACTTTTCAAACTGTATGTACGATAATGATAAGTGCATGTATATTCGACGTGCCCTGGGTGCGAAGAATCGCCTTCAGTTTTTTTCCCGTTTTGCAATTTGTTATCTATTATTTAACATTATGATTTTTCATTTGAAATAAAAAAATCCTAACTATTTTTTTAATAGCGGATTGTTTTTAATTTTTCTAAAATTTTTATACTTAAATGGCGTTGAAAGTTTAATTAATATTTTCTATTTTTACCTTAAAACTGAATAAGCGTATGTTTTATTTGGATTATGTCGGGGTAGGGAAATATATTAACTTCGGGTCATACAATTTACTATACATTACGTGTGTTTTTCGCATCAGTTCGCGATTGGTTATTAATCCTGGAAAGCAGACTCTATATTCGGTATAGCTGCATTAAAATGATATTATAATTGACAAAAAATCTGAGAGGTTCCGAAAGAAAATTAAAACCGCATTTAGTTCAATTGAAATTATAAAAAAGAAAATACAAGGATCTTCCGTGGAAGAATTTTTGGATTTCGGAAGATCCTATTTAGTTGATACTGTAAAATAAGAAATTATTCATATTAAAGTATCCGGTACCGATGGTAATTTATTATTACGAGGTTTTAAACAAAAAAGAAAAAAAAAGAAGGATAATTATTTGATAAATAAAAAAAGAATATTATTCGAATCTCTTGAAACGTAACAGCAACCAGAGAGAATACCTGGTCCGTCATTAAAAATATAAATAAAGAAAGGGGCAATAATTATTGAGAGGGAAATTAAAAGAAACATGCAATCGGTAATGAATTCGAATTTTTCAATTATTTTGATAAATATTTTAAAGATTCAGGGCGTATTATATTAATAAAAATTGATAATTAATTTAATAATTGTGAACCTAGTGTGTACCGAGTTCGTTCAGGTTTATAGTATTTTTAAAGAATGAAGTTAATGAAGCTATTACTTCGTTTCCTATATTAAATCGTCATTAGGACCTGATGGTTTATCAGTAATATTAATAAAAGAAAATCATTCTTTCTGTGCGGAACTCTTGCCCTATTTGCTTAATGAGTCTGTAAAGTTATATTTCCGGGTACACTGAAGTTAGATTTAATTACACTTATAATTGTATATAAATCAGCGAAAGAATAATTGTTGCGAACTGTAATCGGAAATACTTGAAAACTGTGTGAAATTTTTTTAAGTACAGTATATTTTTAATTTTTACGTCATTTTTTTCAGTACAGTAACCCCGTTAACTTTTTATTTTTAATTTTTAATTTTTACTTTTATACGCTTTTTCACTTAAAATATGAAAGTTGTAGATGTATTATTTTAATTATACTTTAAAATTTCTTTAGAACGGATATCGCTAAAGATGTAGACTAGGATGAAACAATACGCATCGCTCTGCAAGTACGCGAACTCATGCTTGAACGTGCACTTTTTTGTGTACAGATGTGATTTATATTTTTGCTCTCCCGGTTTCGTAAACGTTCGCGAGCTACTGAATACAAACCTATGCTAATAATTCTGGAGCTTTTAAAATTGACTACATCCGTTTGTGTGTGTATTTTCAATATTAATAAATTAAAATCGCGCTATTAAACACAAATAATAATTAAAAATTATAATAAATTATAACATTTTACAGAAATAGTCGACTAGTTTCGGATATCACAGATCCGTGTAAGCATGGCGCTTACAAAATGTTATTAACGACATGTTTTCTGTGATATTCGAAAAACTAGTTAAGTTAAAATCACACTATTAAACACAAAATATATTTATCATATTTAAAAATTATAAATATATTTTGTGTTTAATAGTGTGATTTTAACTTATTAATTTATTTTAACTCGGGGTCACTCGCATGTTAGATGTTTTCTAACAATTTATTAATTTACTTAATTTCATAGAAATATGATTTCCATTTTTATGCAGATTATATTTATTGCATTATAAACTAGACTGTATGTGTGAGGTAACTTTGTGACCTTATTCTTCCCGTCCATCCGTTAGATTACACTGGTCTGCAAAAAAAAAAATTTCCCCTCCTGTCTGATTTTTATGCGTAATTATCATAAATTTGATATTTCTGGATAGAAATATAGTAAAAAAAATTACAAATCACGTATACATTTTTTTTAATGTAATTTTTCGATAAAACTCTTTTTTTTTTTTTTTTTTTTTTTTGGCTTTGAATTTAAATTATATATTTTATAACTGATACGATATTAGATAAAATTTGTTACAAAAGATCAAAAACCATTAGATAATCTAATTACTTGCTGTTAATAGTATTTCACTTTGTAGTTTTCTTCCTTTTCATATTTTCTATTGGAGTTCCGTGACGAATCGACCAACGAAAATCGACAAGCATTGCTTCTGACCATTTTTCGTTGTAGCGCCTCTCTATGTGCAATCTTGATGAAACTTTTCACCATGTTCATCTGATACTGCTCCAAGATTTGCGGGGAAGAAATCTAAGTAAGAGTCTAAAAAATGAATTTTAAGGGACATGTTGTATTTCGGAGCGTTATATGCAGAAAGAAGTTCTTGGATGATTTCCTGGTAGTTTTCACTTTTTTTTTGTTTCCAAGAAAATTATAACACACTTTTACGAAAGCGGTCCATGCTCTTTTTTCAGCTTTATTCAACGTACTTAAAAAATTTGAGTCCTTCATAAGCTCTTGTATTTGGGGACCTACAAAGATTCCTTCTTTCAATTTTGCGTTGCTGATTCGAGGGAATTTGGTTTTGAGCTATTGAAAACCTTCACCATCTCTGTTTACGGCTTTTACAAAATTTGTCATAAGACTCAGCTTTATATGAAGTGGCGGTAAAAAAAATTATTTCACTTTGAACTAAAGGTTCTTCTTTTACATGCTTGACTCCAGGCATCAAACTCGCTCTTTTTGGCCAATTTTTCACTACGTAGTGCTTATCTCTTGCGCGACTGTCCTACTCGCATAAAAAACAACAGCATTTTGTGTATCCTCCTTGCAATCCAGTTAACATTGATAAAACCGTTAGATCAGCACAGATGTTCTACGTGTACTGTGAATATTGATTTTTTTTCCGATAACAACTTTATATTTCCATAATTTTCTTTCTTATGTTTCGGTAATTGAAGAATTGAAGTAATACAGCTTTTAAACTGATTTTGGACGAATTAATAAAAAGTCCTCATTCTTCCGATGCTTCAGGAAAATCCATTTCTTGTAGAAGTCCTTTAGCATCATTACAAAATGCCAATGAAATAATTCATAAAATCTTCTTGTCCGTTACGAAAATATGAGACCTTCGTATTTTTATTTAACAAATTCCATTGTTATAATCTTGATTCGAAAAGTTGAACCTTAGATTTTGAGAGTCCTAAATCGCGAACAAGGTCATTCAAATCAGATTGCATAAGAAGACGAGCTTTTGTTAAGTCTGTATATAACGATGAAGAAGTAGAGGAAATACTCGATTGACTAAGTGTTAGGTAAGCGTCTCTGATATCGTTCTCTCTCTTTCTATCAGCACGAGTGTCGTTTTTGTGTGTACAAAAACGATCTGAACTGAATAGAGCATCGTTAATGCAAGAACGACAGACAAAATATGTATATAATTTTGAGCTATTAAAAAAGAAACATTTTAAATAAATATATACGTAATAGCAAGAAATGGAAAGCAAATCTGGATTCAGCACGCTAAACTCCTCATATTCATCATATTTTCATTTAGAGGAGGATTTTGTTGCAAACCAGTGTTATTACTAACAATCCATGTATCGCCGATTACAAAAATGAAACAGTTGTTAGTAAATTTAATTTTATTAACTATTATGCTGTTACCAGTCCTATTATTATTGTGTAGATGAAGTATATTGGTGGGGGGTTGATTATTTATCATTCCGTCTAGTACAGTTATTCTAAAAATAAGTTGTTCGTTAGATTTTTTCCAACAATCGCAGGTTAAAATAAAGGTTACAAGCACGATATTTTCGATGACCAGAGACGAAATACTCTCTTTAGTTTACAACTAGAGTCTAGGTTATATAAACGGGTTATTCTGAGTTGTATCGGGAGCACGCTTTTTTAAATGATATACCGAGAAAAAACTCTTTTAACGGTCGCTGTTGAATAGCAAAGAATAATGGAATGGAATTATTACGGAACATATTATTTTGTTGAATTTATTTATGACATCATCAGATTCGATGATATCTTTACTATTTTTCTGATTAATTATATTCTTCAGTATGCCTTCGGTCACGGTCGATGTCGAACGATTTTCGATCAAATCACTTTTCACGCGATACCGCGGACACCTTAAAAAAAAATACTCTATAATATAATAAGAATTTTGTTGAGAACGAATTCACTTTTATTCTCTGAAGCGCTCTTTAATAGTAAATTGAATAATTTCTTCCGCTATCCACAGCAACTATAATCGATATTAGTGGCGCGGTAATTGGCCGAAATTCCTGCATCTCCCGAATTCGGCAATAAATATTGTTTCATACCGATTCCGAAGCCTGTGAGGTGTTTCGATTGAAAAATTTAGACCGAACATTTTAAATATTTTTTCGCTACTCTACCCGCGTTGTAGAATACTGGGGCGATTTTCGGATAAACACGTATTCAGACGTCGATCTACTTCGAGATGACACGCAAAGAATATTCGAGTCCGAGCAGGCTGAGAATCGGATATACTTCCGTGTGATTACTTCTTTGAACGTACCTCTTCTCTTGTAACCTTTAGCTTTGCAGCTCGTTCCACCAGAAGCCAATCAATCATATACTTAGGCATTGCTCACGCATGAGGCTGTCTTATCTGATCGCTGAAGCAATGTTGTCCAATGACCTTATGCAACTACAACGAACACTTAAATTCATTAAAACAAACAAACTGGCCAAGTTCATATAATTTAGATGGTACATGTGCCGTGATATGCAATTACACACATGGACTGTAATATAATAAATACATGCAAATATAAAAAACAAAAAAAAAAAAGACGCTGATCCGCAGATTTCACTTTGTGCTGTTAAACAAGCACCTTGATCGCGTTCGGAGATCATTATTTTTTGTCTTTTACTTTTTTTACGCTTCGTAATTTTAAAAGAGAAAATTATGCAGCTTTACCGTAGTTCCGGTACCGATTTTGTTAAAGCAGTCTCTAACGTAATTTTATCCCTTGACAGATTTTTCACCTTTAAATGCATCGACGAAATGAATCGGTATTAGAATGACGAAGGAGCCTATCGATAGAGGATTGTTCTTCGTTCTTCTTCTTTCTTTCGACTATTTTTCTCACAATTGCGCCAACCATTGGGCTTTCCCTTTCGTGCTAAATCCGTATTGCTTTTGCTCTTTTCGTATTTGTTTTAACATCCCGATTTTCTTTGTCGCACATTTCATTTATTGTTTCTTCTAATTTTTTTCGATTCTTTACCACGATTCTGATAAAGTCATTTCACAGTTATCCAGAATTTTTTCGCGATCATTTGGCCTTATTACACGAAATGTTTCGAATTGTTGTCTTTTTTAGACATTTCATCAAAGGCTTACATCAAGAAAAATTTCTAAATCTCTTCTGTTAAAGCTTGACCGCATTCTAAATTCCTGTCTTCGTCTTTGTCTGGGTGCACGTAAATCTACTCCAATTCCTGCCATCCTCTCTGAATCCAAATCACTCTCTTTGTTCATCCGCAGATCCTATCTAGGCTATCGTTTCCTAATCAAACGCCTTCCCTCCTTTTCCTCTAGAATTATAGCTGCCTATTGCTCTATTTTTCACAACTGGCGTTTTACTCCCAACAGAATTCCAATTTTATCTTTCATTTCTGTTCGTCTTGCCAATTTTTCTCCCTATATTTTCTCCTATGATAAATCTAAGTACTTTTCTCTTAATTATTTCAGTCTCTTACATCCTCCTCACGTATTTCATTTGTCAAGTTCCGCCAAATTCCTTCCTCACTCTATAGTTAGATCTGAATTTCACATGGTTTTAAGCTCTTTATTTCCCAATCATTCCGTTATTTTTACTGATGGTTCTAAGAGGGCTGATGGGGTTGGTGCCGCCTTTGTTTTTCCTTTTCACAACTACTCCGAATCCTTTAAACTTCCTTCCTGCTGCTCTATATTTACTGCTGAATCTGCTGCCATACTTCATGCAATTCTTTTTATCTCTTCCTCTTCTATCCTCTCGGATAAATTTCTTTTAATAGCTGACTCTGAAAGTGTCTTGCAGGCGGTCTCTTCTCCCTTACCGTTGCCTTCTTTTGATCCTTTCATTCTCCTTATTCGCAATCTAATTCACGAATTATTCCTGTTCCGTTCGATCCAAATTGATTTTTTGTGGATTCCTAGCCATGCTGGAATTGAGGGTAATGAGGTGGCTGATTCCTTGGCTCGCTCAGGAGCATCCAATGGACATCCTCTTCATAAATTTTCCGTTCACAATATTAATCATATTTCCAAACAGTTTCATATTACATCATGGAAGGATATTTATTTTTCTCTTTTCTCAAATCCGAATTCCTTTTATCTTTCCGTTCAGCCCTTACCTTCTTTGACCAGATGGTTCGACATGTTTCCTTCCCTTTGTCATCCCCTGATCACCGCTATATGTCGTCTTCGTTTCGGTCATACCTTTCTCCCTTCGTCACTTTATCGTTTTTCCCTCGTCTCTTCTCCGCGGTGCCCTCTTCACCCAGAGGACTCCTTTTTTCTGTGTGATATCAATCACGTCTTCTTCGAATGTTCCTCACTCTCTTTAGAACGTTCTCTCTTTTATTCTCGGCTTTTGGATCTTCGTCTTCCTACTCCATACAATGATTCTTATGTTCTTTCATTTCCTTCCTTGTCAGTTGTTCCTATTCTAGCTTCTTTCATTCATTCAATCTCGCACCAGATTGAAATCTAATATGTTATTCTCCTTTTAAACAATTACTTAGATTCCTTGGCTGATTGGGCTGTTGCTCTTCGTTGGCGTACCCATTAAAAAAAAAAAAAAAAAAAAAAGAAAAATTCTCTTTTAGGAGCAGTATGATAATATCGAAACTGGTATATAATTACAAGAAAAAAAACAAATGATTTTTTTTTTTTTTTTTTTTTTTGAGTGCCGTGTACAGCTGCCGGGGCTATTACGACACTATGGCAATCGGAGAGTTAAATGGTTTGAAATAGGTTGAAAATTGATAACGGCATTTGCTTTGTTTCGAATAAGAAAGTATGAAATTTAACTAACAAAATGGAACGCTTAAAAATAGAAAAAAAAAGAGATACAAAAGAATGATAGCGACGCAAAGAACACGCCCAGACATTCAGGTGAGTCCAGCAGGGGGTTCACTGTGTCAATTGATGTAAGGACTTTTGGAACAAAAATATTTTTGATGTTTAACAGATGTTAATACATCGAAATTTTCTGTTTCTTTATTCTTTCGAAATATTTTCCTCATCTTTATCGACTAAAACTGTTTTTTATCTTTTTTCTTCTTTTTTTTCTTTCTTTTTTTTTTTTTTTTGTCACCCCATTATAATTAATAGTAACGGAATATTTTTATTAATACCGTCCTTTTATCTTAAAGCGGTGCTGGCTTTTCTAAGCACCTACCGTATAAGTGTACTTTGTTGTTTATCTTGAAATATTATATTGTAAATGCAAAAAAAAAAAATCTACTTTAAGTTCAGTCGCAGTGTTCAGTTAAACTAGAGCTTGCTGGCGGAAGCTGTAGTTGAGAATTTTGTCCGCGATATCGAAATATTTGAGAAAAATACGAATATTGTAAGAATTCCGAGAGGAATATTATCCGCGACGTAGCACGCCGTTTGTGTCTCTGACTTTACAGCAATTCAAAATTGTCTACGATCAGTTTAGTTCTATTCGGAAAAATCAGTTCATTATCATGACGAATTCGGCTGTCGCGTCTGCTTCTTCCAGCAGTTCGCATACACGGTTCACATATTTTTTATCTATTCTCGTTTGCGTGCTGATTTTATTTGCAACGGCGAACGAGACGTAAACGGGCCGACTTGGTTTCGGGCGCGGTGTATGTGTTGCACGGTAAACGCTAATGGGGTAGGTTAATTGAAGAAAACTGCGAAAACCCGTTTGACACGGGCAGCCCGGTGAATGGGGCGGTGTAAACACCTTTTGAGCAGAGATATGTACTCGAATGTGGAGTTTGTCCGTTGAAAATTGGTATGCAGGTAGAGGCGGTTGGAAGCAGTACCATAATGAGAGATGGTGTATGGCAGCGCATTCCGAAGATTGCACAGAACGAAACGCAGCCAGTGCAATCGATAGAGCGAACAGCGTCATTCGTAATATTTAAACGTTCGCGAGGAGGAACAGAACGCAATTCAGTTCGCGCTATTTCGATGTTATGCTCCTGCTGAAACAGTTCAAGTCAAACGCTTCGTCAGTCCGTTTCACTCTGGTCGTTTGTCTCGACTAAAATTTCGTAACATTCCCGAATTTTTACATGCTAACCTGCAACATTTTTTCCAAGTAAGAAATACGGTATATACATATTTTCTATGCTACTTCCATATTTATTGCACACATTTATGTATTCGCTGCAATGCCGGGCACTGAGCATCACGCCGATTCGAGTTATATCCGCAATCCGTATTTTCGTTAAAGAAATTTCGATAAGTCATAGAGGGTTTATCGTATTTTTTTAAAAATAATTTTAATAATAATAATATTATTATTATTATCAAAAATAATTTTAATAATAATAATATTATTATTATTGTCAAAAATAATTTTAATAATAATATTATTATTATTATTATTATTATTATTAAAAATCATTTTAATAATAATAATATATTTCCATGAATATTAATTTTATTCAAGCGCTCGAATATACATTTTGTGATTATTTTAATAGACAAAAAAGTTAAAAATTTAATTTTTCGCCCGTAAGTCGCAGATTTTTCTGTTAAAAATTATCAACGTATTCTTCGAAAATCCTAGTCGGGAAAAAAAAGGTGCTGTCTTGATTTTCAGCGCTGCCAAGTTTCAACTAATTTTTTCCGGGTAATTAAAAATTTTCCTTCCGGTGGTACAGTTTCGGATTTTGTTTAATTTCCGCTTATTTCACTGATTTGATATTTTGCAACTTAGTAAAGTTCAAAAACGATACAGCGTCATCGAACTGTCCAGATCTGCAGGATAAGAAATAGACCTCAAAAAACGTGTTGTTTAAGTAGCTCTGAGGAGGGCTATTTTTAAAATAACACAAAATGGAGGGTTTAGATCTGGAAATGTCAAAATGAAGAATTCTAGAATTATCGCTAAACTAGTACGACACGTAGCCAATGTCCTCCGCGGAGTCCCCGACTGAATAATGGAGAGGAGCAACGGCTTAAAAATGACCGAAGTTAAAATTAATCGCTGACACACTGAAAAGTATAAAATATTTAATTGAAAAAAAATTAATAACACGCTTAAAAGGAAAAATACTTTTTATCAAAGTTATTAAAAGTTTCGGAATCTCGTGATTTTTATATTTTATTTTTTTTCCAGCGGTTAAAAACGTAATAATTAAACTATTTGGAATTTTTACACAATTTTCGTAACGTTCCTTTATTTCTTGAACCCCGTGTATTTTTCACGCTTCCTTTTAAAATAGTTGCTAATCATTTTACACTCTTGTTCATCTTTCTCATTTTCCATAAACGGTAATCTGAAAGGCTCGATTTTTTTAAATCTTTTTTTGTTTTTGTTTTTTGTAGTTTCGTTAATATGAATGACATTAGACTAAGAATAGCGGAAAAGAGAGGAGGGAGATGGAAATTTTTATATGATCATAGCTTGCAAACATCGAGCCTTGGATGAGAATAAACAATGTATCGATGGGAGTTTTTTGATAAAAAGGTGAAGAGTAAAAACAAAATTGGAACAACTGGAAGTCATTCGAACATTAATGTACGATCGGGATCATTTGTATGAAAAAAAACCCACTGGGAATGGGTCCGGGAGAAAAATAGGGAAAATCCATGAGGAAAGCAAAGTGTAAATATATTGAAGGAAGATTGGTGCGATGCATGGAAGAAAAGTAAAAAAAACCGAAGATGGAGAGGATTGGATAGATAAGTAAAAGAAATCCGGATTAGACAATGGGGCTAAGAACCCCATAGTTTGGAACGAGTACAGAGTAAGAAACCTAGCAGAGGAAGAACACGTACCTTATTTGTTCTCTACGGGAGTTCGGACTTTACGGTAATTCTGCGCATAACTCGAGCAAGGAATCGGATAATATGGCCGAGATATTTTAACGTATTATTTGATGACAGCGCGTATTTTCAAATCTGTCGAGATAAACGAAATACTTGCGATCATATTGTGTGCAGCTTGAGATGTAAAATAAAATATAATCCCAGACTGGTTGCGTTCTTATTTAAACGGAAGACCATTGCATGTCACCATTTTCTTTAAGTACCCATTTTTACGGGTTATGAAAAAAAAGAATTGTCGGCGTTCCGTCCTTTATTTTGTCTGAGAATTTTGTAGCATTTTCCTCTTCACTAGCGATATTTTCATCGTAATGTCACTTTTGAAGTCGCAAAACACTTTTTAACTTTAGAAAATACCTGCGATTTCATTCGACCGCTGCGAATAAAGAATAAATCTGCCGGTAATTTTAATTCAAAAAAAAAAAAAAAAAAAAAATAGTGCATTCAAACGGTTCAAATTAAGTAAACAAAAAAAAAAACAACATAATTCACAGTAACGCGCCGATTCGTAATATGAATGTATTATAAAACACGCAAAATGTAAAAAAAATTTAAAAAGCCGGCTAGTAGTTCCGATGTAAATACATAATTTTATTTGGGCAAAGGGAATATTGTTCATGCGAATATAGTGAAAAATTTTCAGCGAAAATCCATAATAACAACGGGGATTACACCCATTTTAGCGACTGGCGTTTTGCCTCATGGGGCCATTTTGTAATTTTAACCGAATGTGAAATATGGGACGGTCGTATTAATTCGTCTCGCGTTGCGCAATAATTCGCTATTTAAATAAGTTAACGTAGTCAGAGAAAGAATATGCTAGCGCTGTAAAATTGATTATTTCTACGGATTTCCTAATGTTCAACGTCTGGTATTTTAAAGAGGACGAGGTAATGTTGCGAGCAAGTTGTAATCGTACTGGATATTAAAATACGAAGTGGAGATTTTCTCTTAAAATACCGCGTAAAAATTTCGATTTGGTCAGACTATTTAAAAGGGAAACTCGAAATTGTTTAAAAATTCTTCAGTGCCTGATTTCGAATAGTTTTCGATTTCGAGTGTTTATAGCGTTTTTTACCGGTTAACGCAAGAATAGCGTCGGGAAATTAATTTTTACAGAATCTGGATGTGTACCATGGAAATATTTCGCTCGTGTGTGAAAAATCTCTCCTTTTGACCGAGGAAATAAACACACTTCTCGTCAACTATTAACGGACGACTCTTTAATATTATGATTGAATTCGGTCGTTCGTGGGTGTCGTTAAGTATCTACTGTGTCGATGGGTTGAATTTTCGACGCCCCCCAAAAAAAAAAAAAGTATCTACTGTAAAGATTATGCTGCTTGATTTAAAAACATTATTTGTCATCATCCATATATCTGTCGTTCTTCTCTGTTTTTAAATACCCTTTCGTTATTTCATTGAACCGGCGTCGATAAATTCCCGGCACGTACATTATTAGTTTTGCTCCGAAATTCTGCACCGTTTTAAGTTACCGCTTTCTGCGGAAAAAATTGAAAATATTTAGTGTACATTTGGCAGACTGCGCGGAAGTTGAAAAGACTTTGGCGAATTTTTTTTTAACGAATTCGAAATGAAATTTTTAAATTGCAAATTTAAATAGCAATTGAAAGACGAAAAATGAAATTGTTGAAGAAAAAACGCTTGAAAAGTACAAAAAATTTTCTGTACAAATTTAAAGATATTTCGCAGTAATATATGCTCATTGTTCTTAAACGACATTAATTTAAAGTGGTCCCACCAAATTCAAATTGTAATAATTGCGAACCACATTAATTTGCGAGTCAAGTAGTGAACATATCGGACAAATTTTTAATACGGCATTTTTAATTACAGCTTGAATTTGACGTTATTCACATTGTTCTAAGAATTTTATCTTTAATTAAGTAATTATTTTTTATTTTTTTATATATTTTTTAAATATTTTTAAGTCGGCATTAAAAAAAATATATTATATGTGCATTTAAAAAAATATATACAACTTTTAGGTAAATATATTAAAGCGGTGATGGTTGAACCTTAAATGTCACTCTACCTTCTGTACTCTATACAGCTGGGGTTGTTCAAGTGTTCAAACGTAATTTGCCCCCCCCCCTACTAAAATTTTAAACTTTTGGTTTCTCCGTGTATTTTAAATTTTTTTCCTTACTTTTGTTGTCCGGCTATATTAAAGTGTATATTCTCAAAGACATTATACTTATTTTAACGTTCCTTTGATGTTTATTCAGACCAATAGTGAATACTTACCGATATACTAGTATGGGGGACTGCTACACTGATCAGCGCACACTTTCGAATTAATAACGAATACAGCCATTGGAGTCGGTGTATTTTCGTCGTCAGCTTGTAAATGGCGCTACGAGGGTTTTAATTAACTTTATTCGTACGTGTATGCCTTTCCATCCGCGTTGAGTAGCATTCCTCTTTAGTATCTCCCTCTTTTTTTTCTTCCTTTTTCTTTTTTTTCAGTCGGTGAAAGAAAAACCCATTAAATTTATTCAATTGCAACGAATTTAATGGTGAATTAAACCAAAAATTGAGCCATTTCCTTACGGATTACGGGTATTTTGTCAAGTTTCAATTAAATGGTAAATTCCAAAAAAAAAAAAACAAAAAAAAAACGCAAAAAGTGATGTTTCAAATAATGTTTATTCGTACAACCTGTTAAAAATGTAATTAACGACGGCTGTAATATGTACATATTTTATCACCTTTTGTGTTTAGAATAAAGGGGGATTCGGGAACGGATAAAAACGAGTAATACGGCGAAGTGGAACAGGCAGGAGTTTTGCCGTTGTTTTTAAATATGGGAGAAAAAAAAACAAAAAAAAAAAAAGATTGCCGACAACTTACATTACGAGAAACAAATCTTGGCTTAAATTTACCGACTTTAGACTTTATCCTGTCTAATTTGAAACGAAAGTGGTCAACACTTATTTAGACCTCTTTTAGAGATGATCATTTCAGTGATGTAGTCTTGTTTTGAAAGTCCCGTTGAAAAGCTACTTAGCGCAGTTTCGAGAGATTTACGTAAACCTGTCGATTCGTAATAAATGTTGTAAAAAGTGTTCGCTTCGGAAAAAAATATCACCAAAAACTTTTTTTGTTTTTTGGAAAATTCTAATATTGCGAATTAAACTGAGGCCATTTTTTCCTTTTAAATTAATTTAAAACTCGGCATTCCTTTGGGGCCAACCTTCTATTTGTTCTCGAATTTTGCGCTCTCCTTAAGACTCTAATTTAACTTTTCTTTGAAGCGTTTATGCGGCGCTACACAAGAAAATAAAAAGGATTTCAACGTATACAGTTCAAAAAAAAAAAGGTAAATAATTAATCGCACACAACTCCCTAGTGGATGTGTCAATTAAGAGTGTTCATTTGTTTGCTGGCGCGTATTTTATTAAAAAAAAAAAAAAAAAAACTGATTACTATTAAAAAGTGTTATTGATTGCTCATTCTTGGTGGTGTCAATAAAAAATAAGCAAACTGCGTCTAAATATAATAATTCCGTGAGAAGCAAGGCCGTGTCCACGGGGGGTTTTGGCGGTTAACCCCCTCAGCCCCATTAGAACTGAAATAGTTATTATAAATACACAAAAATCTGAAAAAAATCAAAAATTTAAAATAAACATCGATTATTTTTTTACAGTGTTCTTACATTACAAAAGAAAAAAGAAAAAATATGCTGCATATTTTACGATAGAAATTATTAATAGTAGTGAAAAATGTATTGTTATTTATAAAATAAATATGCGAAGTAAATTTTCAAAACGCTCCGATTTTCAAAATTCTGGGCACAGACCTGAAAAAATGGTTCGATTTCGTAATTTCATCTGACAATATTTTGAGACAAAGAAAGAGTTTTGTTTCGACAGTGATGAATGTACATTTTAAAATACTAGCCATGGTTTCGCAAGCGACGCTCGACATATTACTTAAAGAAGAAACAGTTTCTAAAATCGCGGTCATCTGTGTTTCATTATGCCGATGTGCTCGAAAAAACAGCGCGGCATTTGCTATTGTGGAATTCTCATTGTCCGAAATTGCGAGAAGATGCACAAACCAAGAAATCCGTCGATTTTGCCGGGAAATAAAATTTCGCCGACTTTCTCGTTGCTTATCAATTTCATTCATGGCGATAGTGGCATTACAGTTGAACGATGAAGACACTGGTGCCTAGATCGGTGTGAAACAGTTTTACGGGAATAACACAGAGATAACTGTCTGTGTGCGGGAAGAAAACAGCGACGAGGAATATTTTGCGGAAGATAGCGTGGGAAGTGGCGCATAAAGTGCAGTCGTCAACTTGGAGGGAGTTAAACTTTTGAAACATTTACCGAACACTCCCGGTTAATTACTTCTGTAAATGTGTCCGAGTGCAGCAGCGTGTGTTCGTGTACCGAGCCAATTCAACTCAAAAAGGAGGAGAAAGTTTTTATCTAGGAAAATCGCCCAACAGGTAAGTTTAGTATAAATTTGGCGCGTTAAAAGTTAAAATTTTAAGGTGTAAATCTCCACTTTTGCCGCAGAAAAAAAAAAAAAAGATGCAAATTTAGTGTCTGAATTTTTTTATCAAATATAAATGAACTGCACACGTTCTGGCTTCAGTATAGAAATAGACGAGCAGCTCCTTTTGACTTCCTATCATTGTAAACAGAGATCTAGTTGTTATGCTATTGTGTATTTCCGTTTAACGCGCGCACTGCTAACCTATACAACAACATCGAAGATTAATATAGTGTTAATCACTGTCATTAGAAAGCCTACATCGTCTAGTGAATTAAAAGTTACGAAGTCTCGCGATAGCTCTATTAAGAGCGACTTCCATTATAGAGAGGAGTATGGCGTGGAACGGCAGTAATTGTTAAAAATGATATTAAACCTTTTTCAAAACATAGAAGTGCAAAAGAACAATATGCAGATAACCGCCATTACTGTTTAATATAATAATAGCGAAATTAATTTATCTGTAGCCTACTACTGCCAAGTAAAAGAGGACTTAAAATAACCAAAGAAGACTGCCTAACGGTGTTTACACAGTTAGGCAACAAATTCGTGATAGGTGGCGATTTCAATGCCAAACATGTGGTATGGGGATCCCGCATAAATAATACAAGAGGAAAAACTCTACTTGAAGCATGTAATATCTCAGGTTGCAAAAATATTTGTCCGCAGGAGAACCAACCCATTGGCCAACTGGTCGGAACAAGACACCAGATTTATTCGATTTCTTTATATTAAAAGGAATCTCATGCAACTATGTGGAAGTAAAGAGCTACAATGATCTGACTTCGGATCATATTTCTATATTTCTTACCCTTAGTACTACGGTTATACGAAAACGAAAATGTCTAAACCTTACAAATAAATCTACAGACTGGGACAAATTCAGAGATGATCTTGATCACAGAACTGATTTAAGAATGAGATTAAGAACAACACAAGAGCTAAACCTATAAAGTCAGTATAGAAACAATCTGAAAAGCTGTAAGGAACGCAACACCAGTTCCTATAAACAGGAAAATAACCCGTGAAAACTGCTATCCTTTCGAAGTCAGGCAACTGATCAAAGAGAGAAGAAAAACAAGACGTATTTGGCATACTAACCAAAGACTAGAAGACAAAAATACGTTCAATCGAATAAGCAACAAATTGAATAGATTGATCTCTGAAATAAAACAAAAGAATATTGCTAACTACTTGGAAGAATTAAGTCCAATCGAGGACAAAAACTACTCCCTATGGAAAGCGACTCGACGCTTCAAACGACCAGTAATGAGAATACCATCCATAAAAGACGAAACTGGAAATTGGTTACAACGGGCTGAGGAAAAAGCTGACTTATTCGCTTGACGTTTGCCACAAATATTCCAGACAGACAACATTCAATCACAGATTGGGCTAAGCACCGTGGAAATAGGTAAACAAACAATTAAACCTCTTATTCCACTTGAAGTAGCAAAAGAAATAGATAACATTAATCAAAAAAAATCGCCAGGAGTAGATAAAATAGCACCTCTAGTGTGTATTAAAAGAATTATCGAAAAAAGGAATAATACTACCAGCATACATATTTAACGCCTATTTATACTTGGAACATGTATCTGAAAGTTTTAAAATAGCTCAGATTGTTATGCTCTAAAAACAATAAAAACCAGTAGAAGTTGTCTTCTCCTACCGACCGATATCGTGTTTTGTTTTGTTTTTTTTTATAAATAAGTATTCTCGCTTATCCTATACATCATAATATTAGTCAACATAAGATTGTATAAATTATAACATAGTACACACATACAAATACGTACACACACCGTAAATACTAATCTGCATACCGATACATGAGGGCAGTTAAATATTTTCAAATACAAAGAAAAGAAAGAAAATAAAGAAAAAAAAACAAGGAAGGACGAAAACAAAAAATAACAAGTTCAGTCAAGCATGAGGTTTCATGCGCTGAGGATTCCGTATGTTAAGTTAAAGATAACCATAATTTTCATTTACATAATACTAAATTCAAAACAACAATAATTCCAAAACAGATATTTTTAGTCCAGTTCTTTTTCACACATCACGCAGTGTCATCATATTGTACTGCAAAAAAAAATAAATTCTAATAAATAAACGCTATTCAGTCCTAGATTTTTGGAAGGATTAATTATCAATAAATATTTAAAAATTTGTAATTGTGCTTATTTGTTTTCCGAACTTCTATATAGTTATATTTGAATGCCATTACTTAAACCACCTTCCTTGTTTGTCACTATTTAATTAGATTACGATTTTTAAATAAAATTTATTTAGATATATACACAAAATTTTAAATAAACTACGCAAACATGCCACAATGAGCATATTTTCAACCCCATTCGAAATTTATAGCTATAATATTCGCGATGCAAACAGGGGGCTACATATTAGTTCTCGCGCTTTTTGAACTCTTCGGAAAATTTGAAAGTTTGGATAAGAAAACGAAATACGGTTTCTTTCCCGACAAATAGCGATCTTTCCAACGAAATATCACTTGCCCGGGAAAAAATTTTTTTTTTCCAAAATTTCGAGCTTTCGGTGCCCCGAAGGTCCAGTTTTAAAGTTGAAAATCCGGATGATCCAAACTAGAGAATATACGGGGATGCGCATTTTTTTAACCGCGTTTAAAATTTTCAGCTTTAATATTCGCATCGCTAAGCGGGAGGACATGCCATTTTTCGCGCTTTTTTGAACTTTACGGCAACTTTGAAAGTTTCGTTAAGGAAATGGAATACTGTTTCGTTCCGGACAAATAGCGGTCTTTCCAACAATATATCACATGCTTGGGAAAAAAAATATTTTTTTCCAAAATTTTGAGCTTTCGGCGCCTCGGGGGTCTCATTCTAAAGCTGGAGAGCCGGATGTTTCAAACCAGAGAAATGTACGTGGATTCGCATATTTTATATCTTGTTCCAAATGTATAGCTATAATACTCACGTCGCAAAGAGGGGCTACAAATTAGAGCTCGCGCTTTTTTGAACTTTTCAGCAGCTTTGAAAGTTTTGTTAAGAAAATGAAATACGGGTTCGTTCCCGCAAAATAGCGATCTTTCTAATGATATATCGCAAGCCCGGGAAAAAAATTTTTTTTTTTTGAAAACTTCAAGTTTTTGGCGCCCTGAGAGTCTAATTTTAAAGCTGGAAAATTCGATGTTCAAAACTAGAGAAATATACGTGGAGTCGCATATTTTAAACCGTGTTCGAAATTTTTAGCTATAATGTTCGCGGCGCTAGGGGGGGTGGGACGTCATTTTTTGCGGTTTTTTCAACTTTTGGGCAACTTTACATAACTTTTGTAACGTAATTTTTTGATTTTATGAAAGTACTCCCGCACTGTAGTTTATATTTTGAATTTCAGCGTTATAAGTTTATCTAGTGACGAGTTATGATTTTTTAAGTGATTTTTGAGGTCGTTTTATGTACCATATTATATATTCTTGACGGTTTTTTGGGTTTTTTGCCGCCCAGGGTAATCGGTCATCTTCAAGTTATAGATCGTTTTAAAGAGAATTTTAATTGTGATTTATGTTCCAAATTTGAAGTTTATAAGTCAAGCTGTTCGTGAGTTATTGATTTTTATTTGATATTTTTGTCATTTGTGTACCATCTTATTAGGATTCCGTAAGTTATTACGGAATCCTAAAAAGAGAACAATAAAAGAAAATTATAAAATAGAATGATTCGGAACGTACGTTGGGTTTTACTCTTTACACCTTTTTGCAAAAAACTTTACGTATAGTCAGTAATTTACCTTTGAAATTGGGAATGTTAAGTTTGCCGATTGTAGTATGGAATTTTTAAGATTGGAAATAGAGAGAGAGAGACGTAGCATCACTGAAGGTACCTTATTAACTGTAGGAGTAGAAACACTATTATTGAGGTTAAAAGGAAACATGTAGGAAGATCGGGGACGATTGAAGAGTATTGTTGTGGAATCTTTTAGTGCCGGCATTGAGCGTTAAGTTAGGATAATATTTATTAAGAGGAATAGGTAGACATAGAGTTGGAACAGTGTTTATGAAGCTGGATGTAGGAGGAAGATGAACTGCTAGAGTTTTTCTGCCGTTTTCTCTTTGGAATGATAGAAAAGGAACTGGGAAGAACAGAAAAGTTGGCTGAGGTGGAAATTACAAGAAAAATTAAGGCTAGGAGCATTAATTTTCCTTGCTAGATAATTTTTGTCTCGGAATAAGAAACATTACGAATTTTATCTTGCTCTTTAAAGACTGGGCAGTGTGGCTAGAAGGCAGAATGGTTTTCTTCGCAATGGGCGCAAATGTAAAAAGAATGGTCGTTTTGTTGCCTGATAGTGCATTGTGAGGAAGAATGACCACCAGTACACAATGAACAAATGATTTTGCTACGACAAGGTGCACTGAAATATTTAAAACGAAAGAAATTGCGGCATAGTTTGGATCTACTGATCGTAGCTCAACTTTAACACGATACGAATCGTAGAATTAAATGTAGAAAGGAAGGATAGAGCTTTGAAACTTAAGCTCGGTGTAGGAATAGGAATAAAGGAATTGCGAAGCTCCTTTCCCGTAATCTACGAATATGTCTGATCTGCAGTTCGCCAGTAGTTCATTAATAGAAAGATTCGACGGAATGTTACTGATTATGCAAAGTCGAAATAGCAGAGATTGTAAGGTGAAAGATCGTTTTTTTTTAACTCTTTATGTATTTCTTCGGAGAGAATAAATTTATTGGTTTCTATTATAAACGTAAAAATTAATTTGATCAAGTTTTTGCTCGATCTCCAAATAGAGAAAAGACTATTAATTTTTTTTATAAGACATCCTGGCCAGAGACATGGGATGAATGTAGGCAACATTCTTACTTTCCGAGCTTTCAACCAGAACGATGATTTGCCCTTCATAGTTGCCACAGATTTTTAATTAAAGAGGAGTTCGTTGGTTTTTCGGGGTTAATTAAATTAGATTGATTACTATGCGAAGGTGTACTGTCCATATCGCGGTCGTGTCCACGGGGGGGGGGGGGTTAACCCCCTCCCCATGAGAACTGAAATAGTTATTATAAATAGACAAAAATCGGGAAAAAATTAAAAAATAAAAATAAATATTGATGATTTTTTAGGGTGTTCTTACCTTTAAAAGAAAAAAGAAAAAATATGCTCCATATTTTTAGGCCTACTTCATTAATATTTTATGCAAAATTTTTTTATTACGAGTATATAACATATGTAAGTTTTATTAATGTTTCTACGGAGTAATTCATTTATGTAAATTATTAATATATAAATCGAAATTATAGAAATTATTAATAGTATGAATATTAGTGAAAAATGTATTATTATTATTAAAATATGCAAAGAAAATTGTCACCCCCCTCAAAATTCTGGACACGGGCCTGATCCGTATTAATTTGATTAACAATAGAAGCTGTCAGAAAGCAGAGAGAGTTTTAGAAAACGACGGGGAAGATTGATTTGAGTATGATTTGGTTTTATTTAGTGGTTTTGTAGCGTCGGATACAGTTTTAGCAAAATAATGGGAATTGTTCGCAGGAGAATTACCCCCTCCACCTTAAGACGTGTTCGACATTTAACTAATCTAACAAAAGAAAAGAGAAATAATGAATAAAGAAATCGAATATGAAATTTACTTTATAATAATAATAATAATAATAATAATAATAATAATCGAGACGAATGAAACGAACGAAAGATACGAGATAAATATGGACAATAGAATGATAAAATGAACGATCTCACTGATATAATCGGAAAATACACGTACGCGGTACAGGTTTTTTTGTTTTTTTTTAACCCCCCCTTTGGGCATGTCAGCAACGGATCTTCGCCCAGAACTACACGAGGGAAAAGAATAAGTTAGATGTAGATTCGGTGTCAGATATATTGATAAGATAAAAGAACTGAGGATAAGAACAACGGAGATCGACGGAAACGATAATAGATATACAAAGCGCAATAAGGATTAGCTCAAGTGATAACAGATCGGAATGCGAAGAAGTACGTTCGTTCACAGTACAGATGAACTTTATCGAATAACTCTGAACTTTTTCGACTGTTATTAATATAATTCCGATTTCCACGGTTTTCCTCCCCTACTGTTCGTACTAACTAGAGCTATCTTTTACTCATATAAAATCGTTATTAATTAATAAATGTAGAGAAATAGTTTGCAAATTTAAAATTGCACGCTTTTTTATAAAAGTAGCGTAATAGGGGTGTTAACATTCGATACCAGCTAACGAAGGAAGCCGACAGTCGCCAAGTCTTGTCTGGTGTTGTACCGCCACGGAATTATTCTTGTAAAATCCCGTAACCAAATGACTGCCATTACCGATTCAGTACGGTTGCATTACTATTATTATTATTATTATTATTGCAGTTACGTTGGCCCATTTAGTGCTCATTGTGTAAAGATTTAAATTTAAAAGTACCTGATGGCTTTGCTCGGATTTACATTAAACCTACGGAGCAAAGTACAAAAATAATATACATGTATACGAATTTTTTTTATTTTCATTTATTTATTTTTTTTTTCGGGCTTATATGCAAGACAACCCACATTGACCATTATATTAGAGCAAGGTTAAATTACAATTTTTGGAGATATTATAAATGGATATAAAATCCAATATAAGGCGATATTAACATATCGTCACTATAAATTTCCGAGGATTTAGTTAACCCCTTTATCCGAAATCGGAACATACCACGGTGATCTAGGGATATACGGTTGAATAGATTTATATAATTTTGATTTATATGGATTGTACCAAATGGAATTCCAATATTCTTTGTGGGCAAACTTAATGAAATATAAAAGATCTTTGCTAGGAAATTTTGGAATTAGTCGAAGCAACCTCATCAGCCGCTGATTTTGCTGCTTTATCCACTATTTCATTATCATCTATCCCCACATGAGCCGGAATGTTTTATATTAACCCTCTTTTCCGCCAAATCCATACGGAAGTTATGCAAGCGTTGTTAGCCTATTTTTCAATTTTGAAACTGTGTATTTTGGTTTGCGTCATATTTCGAAATCGCGCTATAATAGTAACGGGAACAAATTTATTTTATCGCGAAAATTAAATTTTCCATTTAACGCGGTAAATAAGCGAATTGTTAAAGTTACTTTTTATTAACTATAAAAAAGTACCTGTATTTGATCACTAACTGGAATGGCTTCCATTTTCCAAAGCAATCAATAGTACTGCCCCTTAAAACCCACTACTAAAACTAATTCGTGAATTTTATCGAAATCATTAGAGCCATTTCTTGAACTAATTGCACATTTAATTGATTAACCGAGCTTGGCTCGAATCTACTTTGTGAACTTGATAATCAATCAATGGATCAATCAGTTTTACAAGCAGTCAAACTTTTAGCAGTAATATACAGAGCTACACGTTTGTACGGAAGTATTCTCAACTTAAATTCACTAGTGTTGGTACATCCATAGTATACAACAGGTACAACACCGGTCCTAGTACGGTTCGTCGGGAACACCAGCATTTATCGACTGTACCTGGGAGCAATTGTAGTATTGTTTTATTCCAAAAAAAAAAAAAAAAAAAAAAAAAAAATCGGTCTCTCAAGTGCGACTGCAATATTTTGCAATAATTTTCAGACAACACATTCTTAATTTTTGACGGATTAGTCCTTCATACCAAACTTCGTCGAAGGTCTGTGAAACATCTAAAAAGACTGCGGTAAAGATTTTCTGTTCTTCCAGAGTTTTTTCTACTATATCTGTAATTCTGTGTAACATAACTGATCGACCGTTAATAAATAAGCTAAAATGTTTTTTTTTTTTTTTTTTTTTTTTGGTACAAGTAGACGCAGAAACTACGACACACTTTAAAATACATATCGAAATAACATCTCTAAGGAACGAACGTTCTTTTTGCTCTTAAAAAGATTTTAAAGAACCAATGTTTGAGATTCGCAGATTAATTATATATATACACGAGTTTTGAAGTTGAGTCCTGTTATTGAAAAAATTATCTAATTTATAGTTCTTAATTTAAATGCAGGTTATAAGTCGGCGATATAGAAGGTTTGACCGATCCCTTTATATGCGGTCAAATGGGCGGAGGGGTATGTTTGCAGGGTCTTTTGTTAAGCGTTTGGCAGGCGGATTCGCGTGTTTATTACGCAAACCATACCTATCGAATCGCAAGAAAACAGCGCTATATAATCAATTTTATCTACTTATTTTATTATTTACATATATACATATACGCATATGTGTTTTTAAGTGGCACGCAATAAAACCATTCAAAATCGGACGAATTTATTCAAAGATGTGTTAGTGAACACACGCTTCTCAATCGATGTTTGATTATGCGATAATCTAAACACAAAAAATGTTAATCGATCCGGGTTTTACAACTTGAAAAAAAAAAGTAAATAAAATGAACAAAAGCGGTTCTCCAAATATTAATTAATTTTTTATACGAAAGATTTATCAAGAACTTAATCGCACTTCGTTGTTCCATATCACGAGCTTACATAAGGGGTTATGAACACACAATACTTAACCGCATAGTACTGGAGAACTAGGAGACTGGCAGCGCTGGAATTTTGTATACGCACTCTTATCACGTTACCAGCCCTAGAGGTAGCCAGTTACGTGATAAAATAATTTAGGAAGTTATATTTGTTGTTTTACTTTATCCTTTTATTATATATATCTTTTTTTCTCTTTCGTTTGTTGTTGTTTATCTTTTTAGTTGTTATTTATTTACTTATTCTTCCCTTCTGTCTCTAATCCAGCTCTGCACGCGGAATCTCACATTCCTCCTCTTTTTCTTCGACGTTCCTTCTTGGGTTATCGTTTCCTCATGAAACGGTTGCCGATTTCCTCTTCCCCTCTTATTTCTTCTTATTGCTCCATCTTACGTAGCTGGCGTTTTTCAGTCAACAAAACTCCCATTCTATCTCTTATCGCTGCCCGTCTTGTTCAATTTTCTCCCCGTATATCTACATTCATGATAAACTCCCATATTTCTCCTTCAATTTTTCCTTTTTTCTTCATCCTATTAACTGCTCTTATTCCCCACTTCCTCCTAAACCTGTTATTCATAATGTTGTTAGATCAGAGTTTTTACTGAACCTAAGCTCTTCTTTCCCTAACCATTTTTTGATTTTCACCGATGGCTCCAAGGGACCTAGTGGTGTTGGTGCAGTTTTTTTCTGTCATTCTCTAAATTATGTCGAGTCCTTTAAACTTTCCTTCTTTTGTTCAATCTTCTATGTGGAGTCCTCTGCTATTCTGCGTGCTCTTCTTTTTATCAGATCCTCTCGGGTGTTGCCGAAATTGAGGGTAATGAATTAGTTGACTCATTCGCTGGGTTATCCTCTTCCGGTAGGTTTCTTTCTGTTTTCTCTTCTTCCAACATTACCCTTCTCCCTGCAGCTGCTCATTCCAAACTATGGTTTGACTTTTACGTCTCCTCTTTCTTCAACTCGGATTCCTTTTTCTTGTCTATTCAGCCTTCACTTCCTCGTTACTCCTGGTTTTTTAACTTTCCTTCCATGCGTCGCTCCAACATCTCTGCGATCTGCCGCCTACGCTTTGAGCACAGTTTGCTTCCTTCCTCGCTTTTCCGTTACTATCTTATGCCGTCTCTCTTTTTTGTCCATTGCACTTCTCCAATATTCAATTTGTGTCCGATCATACAGTGTTTGGGTGTTCATCCCTTGTAACCGATCAAGCTGCTTTCTACTGCTCCTTTTTACAAATTGGTATTCCCACTCCATGTTCATTTTTTCCCTTCCTTTTCCTTCTGTTGTCCAGGCTCTCAATTAATTTTTGTCGATTATCTCTGATCGTGTAAAACTCTGAGTTTCTTGCGTCCTTTTTCCTTTGTTCCTGGGCCAATGTCCTTGTAGACGAACTCCCTCAAAAAAAAAAAAAAAATTATTTATTCTTAACTCGGTCTTTCCGAAATTACTTTACACACACACACACACGCGCACAAGTAGCAATAAAACACTTCTTAAACAAAATTTTCTTTTTACATATATATATTTCCAAGTTACATAAGAGCGATTAGGGAAATGCAGCTGCATAAAACGTACATAAATTAATATAAAATACGACTACACATATAAGTTCGTTTATACTCATTTACATATGGCTATAGTCACAAATTGTTACTACACGAAATATAAATGAAATAATGAATATCTGGTCTGTATGATTCCGGTCGATGAATTCAAGTTCTGCGTTGACTTCTTTGACTGCGCGTACGATGTATCAGCCCGATTGACTCTAATTATCGAAGGCTGGACTCCTCAGCTCCTCCAGCGGCTAACGTGTAGATACTGGATACTTTTCGAACACTTTTGTTCATCCTTGGTCTTCAACGTTTCGACCTCGAACGTCTTATGAGCTGTTTCTTTTATTTTTTTAACTTTTATTTTATTTAATTAACCGCGACTGCTTCTCGAAAACAATTTACTTTCCGTGGTGACTGGAGTTGTGATGACGACTTCCGATGAAATAAAATTATGAATTTATACGAAAATGACTAACAACTGACTAGAAAGATAACGAATATACCTATGATAACGCATTCAGCGCGTAGAGCCGATTCTCACAGCCGCCGACCAAGTTAAAAGTAATTTCCGTACGCCGAGATCGAACGGATTCCGGCCTATTCATCGGACTCTTATCACATCACATGGTCACATAATAGAAATTCCCTTTAGATTTTAAAGAGGCCGCCAGATGATCGGCTTTACTCTCATGAATGACTGACGTCAATGGAATTTCTTACTTTTATGTATAGATTTTCGACATAATTCTCTCGCCTGCATTCTAAATTATTCCATCATTTCTTAGTTACAATAAATTCGGTTTTCTCATCGACCCTCTCTATATCGTACCACGATACTCTTTAGACTTCGTACTACATACTTCCTTGATTGAACAAGAAAAAGCGCTACCTGTATCGAGTGTAGAAAATTAGTTCGGTAACTTTTCAGACACACCGTTTATATTGACGAACGGACTTTCGTTTTCCTGTTACTACTGTTCAGAAAATACGACTTACGTTAAATTTAGTCGTCCGGGACGTCTCAAAAATAAGAAATTTTTTAATTTAAAATTATTCGCGAAAAATTTCCACAATGTTAAATAACAGTGTTTGAAGCGTAACATTTTCTTTCAATTGTAAAAGAAAATAAAATATACCGGCTCTTCTTTCCCATAGAAATATGATTTTTAACAGGATTATCATCGCAAGTTGCACCAGAGTTAATCGGATCAAACGCCCTCTGGGTTATTGCACGAATTTCTTTGATCAATTTTCTTAATTCCGGCCGTTTTTGTTGTCATCGCTAAGTAACATATTTAGGAAATTTCGATTTTAGGAATACATCAGCGATTACAGATTAAAAGAAAAATTCATATTACAATGCTTTTTATTGACTTTTTTTATCGAGTACCAGTCCGACAGGGTACTGTCCTGTAACAAAGAAAAATATCGCGTACAGTTCATATATACATCGCTTGTAACGCTCGTAAACTTGTAACGAGTCAGTTCATTTGTTACCATTTCTAAGAATTTTGTACTCGATGTAGTTGAGAGGGACATCGGCGTGACGTCAAGCTGCCAGCACACTGCAGTTTGGATTGCCGCTATTGCAAGGTAAAGTTCGAGAAATCGTCATTATGTTAGAAGCAAACGCCAAAAAGGGGGGCTTCCGTTAACGTTTTAGTATTATATAGAGATAACAAGGCCGTGTCCACGGGGGGGGGGATAACCTCCACATGAGAACTGAAATAGTTATTATATGAATACACAAAAATCTGAAAAAAATCACAAATTTAAAATAAATATTGATGATTTTTTAGAGTGTTCTTAGCTAGCTTTAAAAGAAAAAAGAAAAAATATGTTCCATAATTTTAGGTACGTCATTAATATCTTATGCAAAATTTTTTATTACGAGTATAATTAATAATATATGTAATTTTTATTAATGTTCATATACGGGGTAATTCATTTATATAAATTATTAATATATAAATCAAAATGATGGAAATTATTAATAGTACGAATATTAGTGAAAAATTTATTGCTATTTATAAAATAAATATGCGAAAAAAAATCCCCCCCCCCACTCCAAAATTCTGGGCACGGGCCTGAAAGATGAATTTTAAAAAAACAGCCCATCATGGCGGTGTGCCGTCGCTGCTTATATGTGAATCTGCTACTAAAAAAATATTCTAAATGTGAAAATTGAATAAAGAAAGATTGTTACTATACACGCATTCGTGTAAATGTCCACAATACGCAAAGTTGATTTCGCTTGTAATAGATGAAAAAAGCGTTGGTAGTTTTGAGTTATTACGCACAACGCAAAATATGGAGAAGATGGAGGAAGATATATGTGTATTAGGGTAAAGCGGAAACGACTACACATCTTTTATTTATTTGTTTTTCGGAGAATAGAAAAGGATTTGTTTCATTAACTGGTATGTACGAGATGATTGCATCGAATTCGACAGGTTTTTTCAACAATAAGTAATCAAGGTACGAATCGGATTATATCGGTTTTCACTGGTGCAATGTCGTTTAGAACTGACAATATGTGTTACCGGGGAATTTCGGATACTCTGCACAACGAAAATACTTACAGTACAGGTATATTTCTTTTAAAATGCCTAAAAGCGATGAATTTATGAGAAAAATCGATCACATATCTTTTTATTACTAGTTCGTAGTAATTTGTAAAATGGAGGGTTTTTTCTTTCTTTCTTTTTTTTTTTTTTTTTTTGACCGTTTTTTGTGATCTGTTCAAATAGTGGAATGGTGAAATGCGATGGGTTCGATAAAAATTATCTCGTCGGCAAAGTTTGACCTTGAATTTATAAGTGGTAAATGTTTAGAAATTCAATAAATCGATTATTATTATTATGCGGAATGTGAAATATTGCGCGCGAATATTGGGATATAAGAAAAAGATAATGCACAGTATCCGTAATAAATGAATTCAAAATCATGGACAAGGTCAATAATAATTTTGGATTATACAACAAAATAAAAACAAAATTTTCCGTTTATAAGATGTGTCGTAGAAATAACTATAAAACAAACACGGCATACTGTCACGTTTATTATGTTAAGCTAATACGAATAAAAAGAAAACAATTAATTTTCCAACAAAATAAACATTCGCTTCACGGAAATAGAGATGTTTACACACATTCAGAGCTCGGATGTATGCCCGGTTAAAGCGCGTAACACCATTCAAGAAGCTGTTACTGAACTCTCATCGTGGTTTAGCCAATGGAAGATTAAAACTAATGAAAGCAAATCAAGGCGAGTAATCTTTACTAACAGAAGAATTGTGCCAACGGAAGATATAATCCTGAATGATGTTCCAGTTCCACAACACACAGATGTAAAATATCTTGGTATGTATCTCGACCAAAGATTAACATGGAAGAAACACATAACAGCAAAACGGATCGAACTAAATGCAAAACTGAAGCAAATGTACTGGCTATTAAACAGAAAATCAGAAATATCTCCTGAAAATAAACTATTAATATACGCTCAAATCCTAAAGCCAATTTGGCGGTACGGTTGCCCCTTATGGGGCTGCTCGAAAAAGAGCAATATAGCGATCATCCAACGGATACAGAATAAAATCCTTCGAATGATAGTCAATGCTCCGTGGTATATCACCAACTTAACACTACATGAAGATCTAAAAATCAAGACCGTGCTAGAAGTAATAACTAATGATGCAAAAAAGTATGCTAGCAGACTGGAGATACATCCAAATTACTTAGCGATCGTATTGTTGGATAATTCGATGGAAGTTCGGCGGCTTGACAGAGTCAAGCCGATGGACTTAGCCTAACAAAAAGGAAAAGTAATCTTCTGCACCTATCACTGGATAGAGTGCTACTCAATGTTACGCTCTAATACTAAAATTGCCAGATAGCTGTTATCAGCTAGGAGCAATTTGGCACAAAAAAAAACAAAAAAAAAAAAAAAAAAAAAAAAAAAAGAAACTTTCTTCGTATTTATTAACTTATAAAGTTGATAATTTGAATTGTATAACAAAGGAGTGAACACATAATTTTCAAAAAGAATCTTACAGATAGTTATATATATATATATATATATATATATATATATGTGTATATATATATATATATATATATATATATGTATATATATATTTTTTTTTTCAATATACCACACCGATCAAAAATGACCACCATTGGCACTGCTGACCCTGACTCAAATCAATTGAGTCACAATAAAAATAAAACGAATTACATATTAAATATTGTCTCTTCTCTCATTGGATTTAGAGACAACAACTAACAACTTAGTTTATATCTTCTCCAATTACAAAGTGTGCGGTCTTCTATAAAACTAATAAGATATAGTTTCGCACAAACACACATGCTGCCTTTTTTCGATTGTTTTTGTCTGAAAGATAAGGTGGAATTTGTAAAACTGACTTCTGTTTTTAACCGTAGTTTTTTATGGGAGGAGGTCCCATAATTTTGTATTGGAACGGAATTTTTTCCAGCATTCAGTTTTCGCCTTTCCCACATTTCCTTGTTAAAAATCTTACGAATAATATTCATAACAGTACGCGTATTCTGGTCAGAAGTATTATTCTTACAAGAACGGCTGAACACGTTTCTGCGCAATTTACGTAAAATCGTTCGTAATATTTTTAAATGTTCCAGCATGAATTTTTATTCAATAGAACCGTTTCAGTGCTACCGTTTTGATAATATTTTGAAGTGAATTGTGGAAGTTATCGTAACATTATTTTCGGTTGTTGAGAATTTCTTAAAATCAAAGTATGATCTTCTACGATTTTATTGAATTTTTTGTATAGTTTATAATGTTATGGCTTTTATTAAAAACAGTTTTTACCGATAATTTGAAATGAATCGGATTGTGGTCTGAGTAAATTGCTTTTTATTATCTACAGTCCGCTCTCTGATAACCGTTTGGTCGTCCGAAAATCATTGTTAAATTAATGAGGCTCTAGAACTATTGACGTTAGAAAATGTTATATCGGCACCGTACGTTAGCGAATAGATAAGTTATGGTTAAAAATTAAAAATTGTTCGAAGACGTTAGATCTCTTCTCGTGCGAATAGCGCGTCTGTCCCACGTCTAATTGAGGACGCTAAAGTGGCCGTATATAACAATAAATTTCTGTCGGTGTATGTTAATACATCGAGATATCGAGTCTAAGAAATAGGTTATCTCTTGTGAAGGCGGAAAATAATACAGGATATTATAAAAACTTCTTCGTTTTGAACTGCAACAATATGTTTTTGAAGCCTTCGAAGAATTCTATCTCTTTAAATGTTAATTTTGAGTTAACTATGATCGATATATATTGCTTTGTTATTTCAATGTAAGCATTAGTAATGTCTGGAATTTTCTGTTGAATAAGATAAGGGGTCCTGTGAGATGCAAACTATATCTTTAATTTTCTTAAGCAGATCGATTTGTCATAGATAATTTTCAGATCGGGAATGATGAAAATGAATTTGTATAATTGAGAGAGAAGTAAAAAATTATTACTATATCCCCTAACAGGTGTTATTTCCTAAAACTCGGATAAATCCTATTCGCAACTTCGCATTTGTACAGTTGGTAATATTTGTGATCCAAATTAAAGCTGGTTTTTCCACTGCATTAGATGAATGACAATTTGGACAGTGCCCGCGATTGATAATTTCCTTTATTTTATCATCTCCCCCTTCATTAGTTAGTTTACTATGACGAGCTCTATGCCCAAAATGTCCCGCAAGAATAGCATCGAGTAATATCAATATGTTTGAAGACATGGCACAATCGGCATTCTATATATATATATACATACATCAGGTGATACCAGTACAATTGCTTCGGTAAAAGTATTTTTCTTTTTTTGTTTCTTAATAATTTTGACGTAAACATATTGATCAGTAGAAAGATTTGTATACCGATGAATAGAAGTGAGAATTTTGTTTTTAATAATTTTGTCCGGATTATACGAACGAAAAGAGAATTTTATGTAAGGCATTTTTCTTGACGGTTCTGAATAGGTAAACGAATCTTTATCGGCGACATTATTCAAATGGTTAATAATTGTTTCCTTATCCTCATTGGTAGTTCTGATTATCAAATATCCTTCTTGCGTGGAAAAATTGATATAGCTTTTGAGAGATCCTTTGATTTGGTCACCTGTTCGAATACTTTTTCTGCTAGTTCAGAAGAGGATCTTGTACTTCCTGGAGCAATGCTATTAAGTTTCTTTAATTTTTTAGAACCACTAGCAACAGCGATTTTAATAGTTTTGTATTATTAATCTGCGCCACAAGGTCCGTAATTGTTTTCTTAATTCCTTCATATTTTGAGCGACCCAACTTTTGGTCTTAAATCCACCAAAAAAAGTGGTCGAATAGTGGAATTCAATAACTGTCGGATGATGGCCATTTAGAGGTGTTTCTTAGACAGTGACACTATGAGGTACGATAAAATTACATTGCCGAAATGGTAACAACACCTTTACATACAACTGCTACGGATTTATTTTACTCGAAAGTACTAAATATTGCAAATAACGAAGATAAATAAATTAAACGGACTAATCAAACGAGAATAGTTTTTATTCAGTTATCATCAGCGAGCGAATGGTAAACGCGCTATGCCAAACTTTGCGATAACATCGACAAGTTTTGTTCATGTTGCAGTTATGTTCGGCTCGGTGTCGTAAACAGGCTATGGAATTAAACGCGCTTGCTGTCATACTACGAAAAACATTATTTCTAGGCTATCTTACATCATGTCGCTCGCGCACAGTTCTTCTGCAACGGCTTCTGGGCTAGCACGGCAGTGCGTATGGATACTGACATTTAGACCACTGTCGATAATATCATCCGGCAGGACTTTAGTAAGCGTAATAGGCTTCGAGTGACATTTTTTTCCAACGTCTAAAAAACAACTAAATTAAGTTTCTCGACTTATCGCGTGATATCAGAGACTCTACGTTAATACGTGCAGAGTGCATACACCAGTTTTGAATATCGGCCGAAAAATACGGGAAAAGAATTCTTTTTAAATAAATTTTCTATTCTCATTAAGAAGCAGAAATGTTAGAAAATTCGATTAATAGTTGACTCTTCTCTAGCGTTTTTCTTCTTTTTCTTCCTAATGAAGGTGAAAAAATCGGTATTTTCAAACGATTACGACGCCGATGATGAGTTTCAGTTTTTGATGACATAGTCGTTTTTAGGGAGGATTTTTTTTTTTGTTTTGCTTTTTGTTTGTTAATTTCAATTTAAAATAATTGTCGGCTTTAACTACTAGCGTTAGTTACATACGCGAAGCGTCGTTAGTTGTAACTTATAGCAATTATTCAGACTGTAAGAACTGAACTGATCGGTTTCGTGTCTCTTGAACATTGCGCCCGCTTAAAAGTTTGTTTCCTTGACCTTGCGTCAACTATGAATTCCACGAATCAGAAAAAATAGAATGATGCGATGTTTTTTCGGAAAATCGATTTATCTTTGTATCGGAAGTGAATTTGGTGCCATTGTATAATAATAAGTTCGAGTTTACCGTGTCTGTATGTGCAAGTGATCTTCGTATATGTTGATATTTATTTCTAGTAAGTTTTTTATATTTTAAGTATTGCTATTATATACCGCTGCAATTTTTTAAGTTTAAATTTCTCCTGCAACGGTTATTGCTAGGACATCCACAAATGTTATACATACTATTTAAAGATGTGATATTTTAATTAATTAAGTACAAAGCGAGCGATAACGTTATAACAGTGTGTCAGATTTGTAGCATGCTATTCTATGAATTCCTACAAAATAATCAGTTTTAGCTATTAATTTTTAAGAATAAATTTATGTTTGGCACGTATTACATCGCAGTTAGAACGGCCGATTTGTAAAATGCATGAAAAAAAATTAATAACGGTAATAGTATTTCCACACTGCTATTAATAATTTGTTTACAAATGTTTCCGGAATAGTAATTATATTTATATCGATGAGATAATTTCGTTGAATTTTCAATCAGAGGATTTTGATGAAAAACTAATTACCGTTACTCTCCTGTTTAAAAAAAAATAAGAATGACACGGTTAATTGAAACAACTCATCTGTAAGCATTGTAAATGAGCCATTAAGGAGGGGTAGACGAAATATATATATATATATATGTGTGTGTGTGTGTCGCGATAGCCTAGTTGCTAGAGCGCTTGACTTCCGATATGGAGGTCACGGGTTCGATCCTGAGCGACGACAAACTTATTACAAGAATTAAATAAATAAATAAATACTCTATTAATAATCACGTGGAAGGCAATGGCAAACCACCACGTACAACATCATATGCGCGCTAGGTCAGTACACAGCAGACATAAATAGGACTGCACTTGTATAACGATAAATCAAACGATTACTATCAGTTCCGAATGAAGTCTTGCGCGTGTACACTCGCGTTGCATATAATAATTGCCTAGTACACTATGCCTGTGTCTGTACAGCTGAGATGTACGAATAGGTAGTCGCCGACGCTCAGGAATTAAGTATGGCACTATAAAGAAGATATACATATATATATATATGTATGATCAACTGTGTTATTGTATTTAAATAGTATTACAAATTTTAACGCTATAAATTTAAGTACATTTGACTTGGTTAGTTCTTGATATTATCTGTCAGAAAGAATTGAAGCTTTGAAAGAGTACGTACGTGTATGGAAAATTTTAGTGTTGGGATAACCGGATAATTTTCATACTGAATGTAGATAAATATCTAAAACTCTATAAATATGAAATACGTAAATTCCCCTAATAACAAACAGAAATAAGTATAAATTAATTTATTTTAATAAATTTAAGTACCTCAATTTAAAAAAAAAAAAAACATTTTCGGGCATAGCTCATCATAAGCCAACAACAGGGAGTACACTCAATTAAAACTGAAAACATACTCTAACACTCTGTGTTTTGTGACAGCTGACAACCATAAAACATTTCTTTAAATCGAAGTATTTACTTTACTTTTAATTAAAGTGTAAACTAATTTTTAATACTTATTTTTGTTTGTCATTAAGAAATTTATTTTAATTTATTAAAGTAAATTAGTTTATACATATTTTTTTCAAGTTATTAATTTATTTTAATTTTATATTTATAATTTTTACACTCTTTTGTATTGTAAAGACGCGATTCTTCTTTAGCCATTATCAGTCCACTGCTGGACGAAGGCCTCCCCTAATTCCTTCCAGCCGTCGCGATCCTTTGCCTCTTCGCGCCAGTTCGACCTAAATTTTCGTATTTCATCCATCCAGCGTCACTTCGGTCGTCCCAAAGCTCGTTTCCCATCAGGTTTCCAGAATGTCAATAGATTGATCCATCGGTGCTCGGCTCTGACGACCACATGACCGCACCATCTTCATTTATTGGCTTTAATGATACTTATTGCGTCATTTATTTTTGTGGTTTGTCGGATACGTTGTTTTGTCCATTTGTCTTTCAGGGTAATACCTAACATAGACCGTTCCATTCTGTGTTGGTTTGTACTTATCTTTTGTTGTAGTTTTTTCGTTAATACCCATGTTTCGCTGGCATATGTTAGAACTGGCAGAACACATTGGTCAAAAACTCTTTTTTTCAGATTTAAGGGTGTATTAGTATCTTTAAGTATATTTCGTAGCTTCGAGAATGCCATCCAAGTTAGTTGATTGCTTCCACTAATTTTCATTAATCGTGATTTTATTTTTCATTTGCAATCTGGTTATTATAGCACCCGTGCGGTGTCTAATAATTAGATTATTAATCCTATACTACCTCGTCACAGTAAAAATACTGTTTGTCAATGTGTGCGTATGCACGCGCGCGCACATGTATTTACATCCCCCCCCCCCGAAAATCATATTTCATTCGTATCTCTTTTAATCGCGAAAGTTAGAGACGATTAAAAGTAATTTAGTCGACACGTATTATTTAGATATTTAGCTGTTGCATGTTTTTATTTGTTTTTCGTAGAAAAAACAAATAGACGACGAAAACGAAGCTCCAGCATTCTGCGATAAAAATGAGACCGTGTTTAGAGATAATTAAGTATCGGCGATTAATTAATTTAGGCCCTGCGTAAGCATTTTGCTTTCTAAGAATGGATTTCTGAGCGCATCGCTTATTAGTTGAAATTCAGCTGTAATTACATTTGGCGAGAAAAATAAAAAAAAAAGAAGTTTCATGTAAATCTGCAAGAACAACTACGGTAATTGCAATTTATGCTGTTTTCGTGATGACGCATAAAATATTATCGCACGCGAAAGAAGAAGAAAAACGTGAACATTTTATTATTTTCAATGAAATGCGCGTCATATTACGAGCCTGAAAAGAAATTTTTAAGACACTTTTCGAAATGTTCGTTAAGTTCAGTGGGAACCAAGAGTATGTAAATGCAGTTTTATCGGATTTTCGTTACTTCTTTTAATTACACCGTTGTTATATTGTCGCGTTTAAATAGGATATCTCTGTCGCTGCGGCAGCGTCAGTGGGGTGACAAAAGGTTGCTTCTATTATTATTATTGTCGAGCTGGTTTGTTATTATTTTCCGGACGGATAAATGAAGTTTAATGGTGAACCAAAAAAAAAAAAAAAACATAAAAAAAACCGCTTCCGGTTGCATTTGGTTTTTTACTTTTTGAAACGTTACTTTTTTGTTCATCAACACGACACGGCTTTACTTCGGGTTTCCAGTTCGCGAGACTATCGCAGACACCTCTTGTTTAAGTCTGGGGGTCCGTTCTTTGTTTATCATCATTATTTTTTTTTTTTTTTAATATTTGCAATTTGTTTATTTTCATTTTCCGTTTCGTTTTACTGTGCCGGCTAATGCAGTGCTTTATATCCCCATTCTACGGCTATTTATCTTGAAGAGCCCGCATTTTAATTATTTTTCTGTCCGTTCTGGGGGATCTCTCCTTCGTGTGAACATTAACTCTCGGGAAATCGTGCTGCCGGTTTTAGAAGGCGACACTAACAATAAGAGATGAGCCATGATTAAAAAAGCGTCAGGGAAGTTGGTTAGAATTATCAGCCAAAACCGTTCTAGTTTTAAGTACGTCAGGAACGTGTGTCAATTTTGTTGTTAGCTTAAGGATTCACTAACCCGTCGGGATAAGCTTTAGTAGGGAAATTAAGTTTTTTTTAAAAAAAAACTGGTTCAGGACCACTTTTTCTTTTTTTCCTTTCATTACTTGATTTGTAGCTGTGTGCACAACCGGCAACGACACTTGTTGTACATGTGTATATTTCGCGATGAAAATCGGTTATACTTGCGATAAAAATAAAGTAACTCCTATCCGTGTCCTTGATAAGGTATCATGGATTGTGTAATTAAGCTTTTGATAATATGTACCAAGTCCAGAGGATCTAATTAGAATACTGAAGCTAGTCTCTTTCTACTTGGCATCCACCTTTACTTTTGCCCAGATAATTCTTTGGCATAACCGATATTCAGTTTCGGATTAGGTATAAACCTGAGAGAGACTCCCGGAACGAAATAAGTCCCGAAGACACCTCTGCTGGTTTGGTAGCCAAGGACCTTAAACACTAGGCTACCGCCTTGCGGTATTATCTTCTACATTCTCGATGCGTATACAACCGCGCGGTGCCAGTTGGCTAAACCTAAAAATAAAAAAAGAAAAAAAAAACAATAAAAAATACGCTCGCTACGATTCACTTTTTTTCTAATTCAAAAAAATTGAATATTATAAAGAGATACATTTTCACATCGTTTAGATGATGTGATAAATTATTACCCGTGAATAATTTTTCACATACAAATTAAAGCCACGCACGCCTTATGCATATTATTACAGTTATTAGAGTGTTTTTTCTCTCTTTTAATATTTTTTGAATTTCGCGTGACTATTTTTTCGACAGGGAAAATATTTCGTGACATCAAACTAGTGGTAAACAGCAAATTGAAAACAGGGAAAGAACATCATTGTTTTGCGATGAAATGAATTTATTTGCGATATTTATACGCTGATTTTAAATGTTACGATAATCAACGTGGTTTTTTCCCTACTGATGATTTCTCAAACTGTGGGTTAATGCTATCGACAGGCAAGCCCCCCCCCAAATGTGCAGGGCATCGTTTAAATTTTTTCCCCGTTCTCACGTCTTCTAAACTGAAAAGCGTATTTATTATTTAACGCTTGTGACTAATTCGTTCTTTGAACTTAAATTTTTGTCCCTGTTCGGGCGCCATTTGTTACTAATTAACTATGTCCCTGTTCGGGCGCCATTTGTGACTAATTCGTTCTTTGAACTTAAATTTTTGTCCCTGTTCCGGACGCCATTTGTTAAGAATTAACTCTCTTCACTAGTCCCTGTTCTTAGGCGACATTTGTAATTGACCAGCTTCCGATGATGAATAAAAAAAAATATTAAAATAAAATAAAAAGAAATAGAAGTTCCGGGCGCCAACGTTACTTCAGGTGTAACGTAACCGTTAGCTCGTTCGGAAAGAGCTTTAGGCTTTCCTAAGGTTTACACGAAAAAGAAAAGGTCTCCGCGGCGGAGATGTCACGAAAACGTGTCCTTATAGCGAAAAATAGAAAAAAAGAAAAAAAAACACAACAAATCTTTTGGTAAGATGTGTAAACTGAGTTATATTTGACTTAAAACGAACAGATATAAATTTTGCCTTAAGCGGCCAAAGCAGTGGAAAAAGATATAAATTTTGCCTCGAACGGCGCGTAGCTGTGAAAAATACAAAAACGAATGTGCCCACGGGCCAAAGCAGCGAGATCTGCCTGCGACGAGCAGCAAGCGAGAACTGATCGGCCCGAATTCACAGAGAATTCGACCACGATCTTATTGCACGGCCATTTTGCCTAATAATAAAAAAATATATATATATAAAAATGAATACGCCACCGATTTTTCTAGAACATTCTGAAAATCGGTGGAACGGCGGGTACCCTGCGTCGGTTTTTTCGGGTTCTAAGAAAAAACTTCTCACGCCTCGACGTAGCTCGAATCGCATCTCCGACGCACACAACGCCAGATCGGACAAACAGCGGACGAACCACCCTCATATAATTAACACACACATATGCACGGATCGCCAAATTGGCGCCGTGCACATTGGCAATTCCCACGAAATTTGTCGATCTAGCATTACGGTCGGAGAATGCTCAGTTTGCACGCTGCCCGAAGAAACCGGAGAAATAGAAATCGGAGGCCTGAGAAACTGTCAAAATGCGGAGAAATGAGGAATTTAGAATTTGGAAAAGAAGTAATCATTATCATTTTTTAATTCGGTACAGCGTGATAAATATCGAAAGTCATGGCGGCTGAATCCGTCACACGCTTTAGCGGTTTTTTTTTTTTTGGTTTTTTTTTGGCTCATCAACGGAGGGGTTTGCACATTATACACGCAATCAGAGAGAGGAAAGATGATATTTCATAGAGACAATAGTGAAGCGAAAGACACAACTTAGGTTCTTTTTTCCCTTCACACATCACCATCTATACGAACGGTTCCAAAGGGCCAAGCGGAGTTGGTTCTGCTTTTTTCCGTTCTGCCTTCATCTTTTAAGCTTCCCTCCTTTTGTTCAATTTTCTATGCCGAATCTGTTGCTATTCTACGCGCTGTTCTTTTATTTTCTCATTAATTAATTTACCATAAAATGCACATTATCTCAAATTCTAAAAGTGCCTTACAGACTAATCTAATCTCCCTGCTCTCTACTTCGATTACGTAATACTTCTCATACGCTTTCTCATTCATGACCTTTCCTCCCCCACTGAATCGAAATCGAGCTTCTCTGTGGATTTCTGGTCATTTAAGTATTAAGTATAATGAATTAGTAGGGATATTCATTAGTCCGCTCTTCCATTTCCAGGGGCACATTTTTGGGTACATTTTTAGCCCATAATATTGCTCTGAAACATCGAGGAAGTGTACAGATGTTAAATGGAAGAATTAATCGAATTTGTTGAAATTATTAATAGCAGAAATGTGGAAAGGAATGCGAGAAAAATATTTATGGATTCTGCAGCCAAAAAAAGAGTATAAAAAAGTCGATTTGAAGAATTTAGAAAAGTTATTAACCGAAACACTATATGTAATGTCGAAACCATCGGTAATGAAATAGTATGGAAATGGAAATAACGGAATAAAGTCAATTTTGTTACTAGTAACATAGATCTGGCGAGTTAGCTGAGAAAGTTTATCATAGGAAAATATGAAAGGAGATTGATTAAGCGCGCAGAAATTTTTTATTTATTTCATCAGCAGGTAATAGATTAAAGACTAATTGTACCGTCATCCGCTGCCATAGAATTCTTAATTCAAGTGCTGAAATTGAACGGTTTCTTTGTAGCCGTTCCTGACACTTTTTCCAGAATTTGTTTACGAAGCGAAGTTGTTCTCCTATTGAAAGCTGCGAAATTTTGTCTGGCGTTCCCTTTTTTTTTTTGTTTTAATATTTAGTTTCGTTTATTATGTCAGTCTGCGATTCAGGTGCATTTCCAAGAATTTTACATTCCGTTTCAATGCAGTTGACTTATTTATTTTAACAGGCCGAGAAGATATTTATCGGTGAATGAGCTGATTTCTCTTCGTCGGTTTTAACTTTCCACCGTTTGCACCAAGCTGAGATTTTAGTAATTGTAGCTTCGTGGTGCTTACACGTGGACCTTTATGGAAGAATTTGCGTCATCCGTGAAGGTAATGTGATACGTGGATTATTTAATACAGGGAAATCTGCCGTCCGTATAATATACACGAAAGGGACTTGTGGGATTTCAGCACTTGGCCGATGTGCAAGGTTTGACAATTAAGTAATGAGATTGTTTTGCAAAAAAAAAAAAAAAACAAAAAAAAACCGTATATTTAAAAATTAAGGTACATTAATATGGTTCCCTTGGAAAAACTCATCTTTTGTTAATTCCGACGCCTTTTTCAGTTTTCGTAACGCTTCAACTGACACTGCTCCGAGCAGGATCCTCGTCACGGACTGTTAACTAGATCAAATACCGAGTCAAAATGCGCTCCTTTTACGACCTGTTCGACCACAGGGTAAAAGGTCACACATCTGGGGAATGCGGGGGTTAGGGAAACACTGGAAGTGGCACGTTGTTGTTAGTTTTTAACTTCAATCGGCCTTTCAGTTCATGTGGCTCACCTTAGATATTTTCTCGAGACAGTTTTTAAACTCTTCATTCCGCACACCGGAATACCTGAGCACGACTGAAGGCTTCACCACCAAACACTTTAACCACTTTGTTAAATGTTTTTTTCGCAGACTCACCGAGTTTCGCGAAATATTACCCAGCATGCTTTAAACTATGGTATAAACAGGCACTTGAACAACACAACATACAACTGAAGAATTAACGATATCGTACGAGGTTGGCAAATAGAAGGTTAACTTCCCCGAGTTTCAGGTTTGCAGTGTTACTAAACACGCTGAAAAACACATTACTTAACTGTCAGACCTTTTATGTGTTTGATAATCATTTCGCTTGACTTAAAAATATCTTTCATTTAGATTTGAAAAAAACTATCTTATAATAACGATAAAAGTTTAATGCATTCTAAAACTTGATCAGTCCGCTATGCCAAACATTATCAAAGATTTAACTTTTGTCCGAGAACATCAAGTCGTAAATCCTCTCTTCTTCTAGATTACTTTCTACTTTTTTGAACTGCTCGATGCATCTGTCGAATAGCCGAATGCTCTCGCGACTAATTGTGTTGATCTTCGACTGTTGGCCGTACTTTTTTATAATAACCACGTTTCAAAGAATTCTGTAATATAATCGGGGTTATAATAAAATTGACAATTCCGCAGTTTTGAATTAATATTACGAGTATTTTCGAAGATTTTTACTAAATCGGATTGAGGTTATCATTATTTCATTAAATATGTATGTAAATTAGCATTAATAATGCTCTATGCGATAATTTTTTCTTTTTTTTTTCTTTTTTTTTGAGAGGACTCTAGACGTTCCATAGATGTCGCAACCCGGAGAGAAGCGGAAATTATGAAAAAGAAACAAGAGTTAATGAGATTTGAAGAGGAAACAGGGAACAGGCTGAATCAGGAAACAAGGTCGACCAGCGGGAAAATGATAATTTCCAAAAAAACTGCTCGAATTGGAAAAGATTTCAATGCATACATGTAAGACGTAAATTTATACTCCGCCGATGATGGCACATATGCCAACACGTTGTTTCTTTCTTCTGTGTGTACTTTAAGTACTGTGTAAAGCTGAGTGTTTGGGAGTAACGTTCAAAAATTCCGTCAGAAATGAATTTGTAAGTCGCGCTTTGAGGGTTTCAAATTAGTTATTTTCATTCGAATCTTATCTATATTTAATAGGAAACCGACGTTGGTAATATTTGGAGAGTCACTCGTGTTCATCGCGTCCTTTTTGGTTTTAAAATTTTAATTGTTCGTACATATTTTTCCTACATTTTATTTTTTTTTAGCTAACTTTATCCTCTGGCTGTATTAAATAAAGTATATCTCCAAGAAGATTTCTTTTTTTAAGGCTATTTGATCATTGCTCAGTTAGTACTTGATGATAATTATCAGTACACTTACTAACAAAACAATCATTCGAATCACTCTGTCAGCAGTTACGCACATGTAAAGACGTGGAGTACACTCTCATACGGGGACCATCGCTGACCGGTGGTACAATTTCTAATAAACGAAGTGTTATTAGAATCTTGTTCAGCAGTTATACTCAACGATGTAAAGACACGTAATATTTGGCGCCCCACACTGGAGTTTCCATTTTCTTTATTCGAATCTTTAACCTTGATATCTTACCCAACTATTATTATTATTATATTTTTTTTCTGATTTCTGTTTTCACGGTGAATTAATGATATTCGAAAAAACAATATACGTATATCACTAAAAAAACTTTTCTAAAGAGACACCTTTTTTTTTTTACGTTATTCGCTCTGGTGCTAGCATCTGCGTTCACCGATATCCATCTGTACTGGCCAGTATACACTTCCGAATGATTGAAGAGAATCATTAAAATTGGTCTGCGCGTGGGCAAGAGTTAAGCGTGAAGAAACATAAAAAGAAACATACGTCTTCAAAATACTTGATTTTTTCGAAATCGGCAAAAAATTGTATGACTGTCTTCTTAGCAGTTTCGTTTTTCGAGCATTGTTTTTCTCTGGTTTTTACTAGATTTCTTTCAAACGGTGAGCCATTTATTTACGGCTGCGTTTAATAAAAATTTCGTGAAAAATAATTCGTTAATTTTTGCTTTTTTTTATTTATGGAAACATATCATTTCGTTTTGTTGAATGAAAGCGTTGTTTTTTTTATTTTTTTTTTTTTGTTTTTTTGAAAAAACGAAAGGTTTCTTAATTAATCGTACACATCTATTTTCAGTATAGTCCAAATTATTCATAGCTGACACGTTTCGTATAGTATTATTCTATTCATCATTAGGCTAAAACAAATGCTATTCGAAACGTCAGCCGTGAATAATTTGGACGAGTTTTATACTGAAAATAAGTGTATGGTTAATGTAAAAAACTACGGATTCTTATTTCTTTGTTTTTTTATTTTATTTTTTGAGTTTTCAAGTTTCAAAAAAAAAAAAAAAAAAAATGTCGGATAAAATTATATAAATATAATCTATACGAAAAAAAAAGAATTATTTTTACCGATTTTCATAAGTATTCTAATAATAGATTACTCCTCCTCGGGTGGGGGAATTCTTATTATATACGACGGCTTTCAACAGTATGTAGCGCTTTGCTTTTTTTTTTTTTTACTAGAAAACGGATAAAAAATGGGAAAAACTATACATTGTACGAGTTAAGAAGTGCAAATAGAAACCATTTGCAAAAAAAAAAAAAAAATTCGCCATAGCAAATTGGGGATGCAGGTGTTGTTGTCAACGCGTTTTTACCAGGAAGGCATTTAAAGGTAAAGTAAGATACACTTAGCAGGGCGTCGAGTATTGTGAAGTTAAGGTTCGTAGCGTGGCATTTACGGAAGGAAAATAACGACTTTTCCTTTTTATTGGCGGTAAATGATTCGTATAAGTTTTTTTTTTTTTTTTTTTTTGTGAAATTACCATTCTTTTTAGATATGTAACAAAATTAATTTTGTGTTGGGAAAAAAACGTTTTTAAAATTAAACAATTTTTCGTGTTTTCAGTGTGCTTCTCTAAAATTAATGCAATTAGGGACTGCGGGGATTTGCTGGTCGATTCAGTATGCGGCGTCCAATGTCTTGAGAGTAAAATCATTCGCACGTATGTGTCACCCCTGCTGAACAGTACCTCTTCCATTTGAATCACTGTGGCACTTTCGCGCTTTCTTTTCCCACCGAGCATACTGTTCCGCTTCCTCCCTTACCAATTCTAAAGAATCACACTTTCCACTATTCTTTAGGGCCGTGTTTACCGGAGTATGCATACTGGTGTGCACTAAGCTGTTGCATATGTAAATACGGTTGCACTTAATCGGCACTAAATCATCATCATCAAGTACATTGTCCTACGTAAGGACGTGGTGGCATCATATTCCTTTTACCGTTTCCTTCCCCATTTATTTAGTGTTTAGTAAATTATACATTTTTATCACGCCACTGGTCCGTGTTAGTTCTTGAGCCTACTATAGTTGAAGAGTGTGTACATAAAACAACTTGTCCGGGGGCTAAAAAATTTAACAACTCGGCGACAAATGTGCATTTTTTCCCTTTCAAAAAAAACATAACTTAAGGTGCAAAATTAACAAAAACAAGTAACAAATGGGAAGGAGTTTTTTTTTCTTGTTTTAAATCCTTTTAAAAACTGAAAATAAGAATTTTATTTGCGAGATAATCTGTATGTCGAAAGGTAATCTATTAAATTCATTCTCGTATCATATTAGTTGAGAGCCAACAGGCAGAGAACTTGGTTTTAATCAAGGACAATTGTAGAGGAGAGAAATATGGAGAAAATTGCAAAGTTATCTGATTAAAATATTATAAGATGCTTTAAATTTAATTTGAAGTCTCATTTGATAGCAATAAATCAACCTATTAAACAAAACTATCGACTAGCAACTGTAACTTATTCCCAAATTACTAAGTCTGACACTCCTAGTCAAGCGCAACAATGTAACAGCAAATGCGACTCATATTGGGAATTCCGGTCAAATTCTCATTAATGCCCAATCACCGAATAATTTAAGGGATGATATACAAAAGATTCCTTCCGTGAACCTGTTACCTGAATGAATTTAAGTTCATGTTTCGTCAATTAGCCGAGCAAAACAGCATAGTTCTATCCATGCTTACCGTGTTAGTTCAGAAATTAACCAAATAATGCCCGGCTACCCGAGAATAGCTCAGTGAAACGCGAATGGCTTAAAAAATCATAAAGCCGAAATTGAATTGTTGTTAACTTCGAATTCAGTAAATGTAATTTTGGTTTCTGAAACCCACCTTACTGATAAAGGCTGTTTTAAAATAAATAATTACAACACCTATTCTTGCACACATCCCTCAGGAAAATCTCACGGTGGTTCAGCAATATTAATAAAAAGTGTACAGCACGAACTAAATCATTTTAGGGAGGAGTATCTACAGGGAACTAACATTAGCATACAGACGGTGGGTGGCCAGCTTGTATGTATTATCAGTTACTTATTGTCCGCCACGACACTTAAATCAACATTGATAGAATTCTGTAAATATATGAAAAATTTAGGGAGCAGATTTGTGTCAGGGGCAGATTGGAACGTCAAGCGTACAGAGTGTGGGGATGCAGGATAACTACAACAACGGGACGTATGTTCAAACGAGCACTTGAAAGTCACAATGTCAACTACATATCATCAACGGGGGAACCAACTTATTAACCAAACCGATAATCGTAAGATACCGGATATCTGTTAGATTTTTTCATTAGAAAAGGAACCGCTAGTTATTATACCGATATAAATTCTTCCTTCGATCGCTTTTCAGATCACTCTTCTATCATTTTAACTTTCGGTGATTATTCGGTTATATGCAGAGAGGAGCAAATACATTTATATAACCACAAAACAGACTGGGAATCATTTAGAGATTACTTGGATACAAAGTTAAACTTAAAAATTCCTTTAAAAAGTCCAATTGACGTCGAGAATACCGTACGGTATCTAACAAACGAGAAATACAAACAGTAGCTACCTTAAGCACTCCTGTTCTTAAATGTGAAAAAAGTAATAAGAATTATCCAATATCAGTCCGGAAACTTGTCTTAGAAAAAGCTTAGAAGAAGGTGGTTCCAAACGGGAAACCCTTCGGATAAAAAGTTGTTCAATAATAAAATAAAAGAATTAAAAAAACTTTTAGAAGAAATCAAAAATAAAACGCTCAATAATTATCTAGCTAAACTATCACCCTTAGGTGGAGGTGTACCAAAAATATTAGGCAACCGAATAAACATATTCCTCCGGTGAAACACGGGTCATGAGCGAGAGATCATAAACAGAAGTCGAATTTATTTGCTGAGTACCTGGCAACCGTGTGTTTAAGCTGAACATACAGGCAAACACGGACAGATACATGCATTTATAACCATATGGACCATCTTCAGCAATAAAGTCAGCATCTCCTCACGAGGTTGGGTGTCTGCTTAAAACGCTGAAAAAGAAAAAAAGCCCAGCTTTCGACTTACTAGGCGCCGAATTATTAAATAAACTTCCGAGCGGAAAGCTATTGCTCACTTCTATATGTAACGCAGTATTTCGCGTGCAATATTTTCCGGTACAATGGAAGTTTGCGCAAAATCGTAATGATTCCGAAACCGGGTAAAGATCCTTACTCTGTAACATCTTAATATTCGATTTCCTTGTTGCCTGTTTTATCGAAGGTAATGGAAAAATTAATATCGAAAAAGTTGCAATACAATCAACTAATGTGTAATTCCGCAACATCAGTTCGAATTTTTAAAACATCACTCTACGATTGATTAATTGCATAGGGTGGTTAGTGTAATTGAAAATAGTTTAGAAACAAAAAAACTATGTACTGCGGCATTTCTCGACGTTCAACAGGCTTTTGATAAAGTTTGGCACGATGGCTTATTAGACAAATTAAAATGTTTGTTTCCGAGTAATATTTACCTGTTGCTAAAGTCATACCTTGAAGATCGACATTTTCAAGTGCGTTACGAACATACCTACTCAGAAATACATCCGATTTTAGCAGGCGTTCCTTAGGGTTCTCTGTTGGGTCCCACGCTGTAATACACAGCAGATTTTTCTGCGACAGAGAATGTGCAGGTGGCTACATTTGCGGACGACACGGCACTGCTGTCATCACATGAAGATCCGAAGATAGCTAGCAATAATCTACAAAATGCTCTTACGAAGGCGGAAACATGGTTTAAAAAATGGAAAATCGGGATAAACGAGAGCAAATCGGTGAATATCCATTTTACTAACCGAAAAGTTGAAGTCCCACCCGTTAAGATCAATAACAGAGATCTTCCTGTGCGAGCAACAGTCAGGTATTTAGCTTTGCACTTAGACAGCCGATTGACGTGGAAACACCATGTACAGGTAAAAAAGAAAGAACTATCTAGTTTAAAAAAATGTATTGGCTGATAGGGAGAAATAGTGTACTGACAACGGATAACAAACGCCTAATATACACAACAATTCTAAAACTTATCTGGACGTACGGGTTCAACTTTGGGGTTGCGTTAAACCGTCAAACTTGAAGGTAATACAGACTTCTCAGAATAAGATCCTTCGGTTGATAACCAAGGCACCCTGGTATGTTACTAATCTAACCTTACATCGAGATTTGTGTATAGATCATGTGGCTGATGCCATCAAAGTTCACGCTAAAAGACACGCAGACAGACTCGATTCTCATCCGAACACTCTCGCTAGAGGATTGTGCTAGATGTTACCGATGATGTAAGAAGGCTGAAACGCCAGAAACCGCAGGATCTTGTTTAAGGTCGGGGTAATCGGCTAGGTGCCATTGCCTCCCTTCATGTTAAATTTCATTCATACGTATTGCTAAATGTCCTTGATGGACAGCTCGTAATAGTATATCATATTAGAAAAAAAAAAAAAAAAAATTAATAGCAATAATGATAATAATAATATTTTTGTTTATTTTTTTAGTTAATTGTTATTATTATTATTTATAGTAAGAAAACGCTATAAATGCGCGACAATGCGCGAACAGTGGTCTAACAACACGTTGGGGTCTAGTATTAATGATAACAATTATAAAAGCAGTGTAAATATATGTATGTAAGTGTAAACATAGCGGGGCAGTACAGAAACATTTAATTATATATTCGTACAGAATAGAGGAGCGACGTAAATTTTAGGTGATATTTAGGAGTTAAAGCCATAACTGCGGAAATCAAATTTATTAATGTTCGATTTTATTTGCCGTGAATCCGAATTAACCTAAGTTGTCTATTCAGGTATCTGCAAAAACAGTGAAAGTCTTGAATTGACTTAGAGACATTTTCGTCTTTAACCGCATTTAACGAACTTTATAAACACCGCTCAAAAACACAAAATTCAACAGAACACATAAATGATTACAAAATTACGCCGACTGATTTCGGATACATTCATAATCATGGCCACCGCTAAAGTATCGCAAGATGTAAATAAACAGTGAAAACGATAATAGGAAAAATGTTATTGCGGTAATAAAAGTCGATACATTGTAATTAAAGTCGATAAACAAATAAAGTTGTATATCAATGTAAACTAAAACTAATTTGTTTTTAATGATTTTTAAAAGTGTCAATTTGTAAAAAAAATTTAATTTAAATTTATTTTAACATACAGTTTTATTTGTATATCGACTTTGCTTTAACGGTTGCCATGATCACGGCTGGATCCGAAACTAGTCGGCGTGATTTTATAAATATCTATGTGTTCTATTGAATTTCGCGAGTGTTCCATAAAGTTCGTTAAACATGGAAAGTATCCGTTAAATAAAAAATTGTTGCGCATTTTTTAATTTGAGCCGAAATACTCGGGCACAAGATAGCGGACCATTCGTTGGCAGTTCGTCATCGATTAACAAAGAACCGGCGACGACGAGCTTATCGTTGACTTGGAAAGCGAATTTTGCCGACCTTTTTGTGCAAAGGCTAAAGTATAATGTAATAGGCGTAGCGTTAATAGTTGGCAGATCTCAGCGCTTTAAGAAAATTAATGAGAACGTTTTTCAGCACGTTCTATGCTCTAGCCTACTAATCATACAGAGTGTGACTTGCTCCGAAGGGGCGAGTAGGCAGCCTTTTAGCTGCTTTCTTTCTATTAGACTGCTCAAAAACAACCATGCGCGCATCTGCGCTATTTTGGCTGACGTATTAACAGCTATTATGTTTGGCTTTATCCGGTCTCTGAAGAAATGTGAATAAGCGTTGTAGCGATGACTTTTACATTGTTGTCGACTTAGATAAAATTTGCGAAAAAATACAACTTCATCAGCGCTGCCGGAAGTCATACAGTCGAAATGACCATATGCGAAGAGATAAAGTTATCATTGACTTTTTACATAATTTTTTTTTTTTTTTTTTTTTTTTTTGCCAAATTGCTCCTAGCTGATAACAGCTATCTGGCAATTTTAGTATTAGAGCGTAACATTGAGTAGCACTCTATCCAGCGATAGGTGCAGAAGATTACTTTTCCTTTTTGTTAGGCTAAGTCCATCGGCTTGACTCTGTCAAGCCGCCGAACTTCCATCGAATTATCCAACAATACGATCGCTAAGTAATTTGGATGTATCTCCAGTCTGCTAGCATACTTTTTTGCATCATTAGTTATTACTTCTAGCACGGTCTTGATTTTTAGATCTTCATGTAGTGTTAAGTTGGTGATATACCACGGAGCATTGACTATCATTCGAAGGATTTTATTCTGTATCCGTTGGATGATCGCTATATTGCTCTTTTTCGAGCAGCCCCATAAGGGGCAACCGTACCGCCAAATTGGCTTTAGGATTTGAGCGTATATTAATAGTTTATTTTCAGGAGATATTTCTGATTTTCTGTTTAATAGCCAGTACATTTGCTTCAGTTTTGCATTTAGTTCGATCCGTTTTGCTGTTATGTGTTTCTTCCATGTTAATCTTTGGTCGAGATACATACCAAGATATTTTACATCTGTGTGTTGTGGAACTGGAACATCATTCAGGATTATATCTTCCGTTGGCACAATTCTTCTGTTAGTAAAGATTACTCGCCTTGATTTGCTTTCATTAGTTTTAATCTTCCATTGGCTAAACCACGATGAGAGTTCAGTAACAGCTTCTTGAATGGTGTTACGCGCTTTAACCGGGCATACATCCGAGCATAAGATCGCGGTATCATCAGCAAATGTTGCTACCTGCACGTTGGAGGGCGTAGGAATATCTGACGTGTATATGAGATAGAGTAGTGGCCCCAGCACACTTCCCTGCGGAACGCCTGCTTTTATCGGATATATATCTGATGAGTCATCTCCATACTTCACAAAGAAGTATCTTTCGTGTAAGTATGACCAAAGTAATTGATATATTTCATGGGGAAAGTGACGTTTTATTTTGTGTAACAGACCGTCGTGCCAGACTTTGTCAAAAGCCTGGCTTATATCTAAAAACACTGCGTCACAGTACTTTTTCCCTTCGAGGGATGCCTCTATAGTGTTAACTATGCGGTGCACTTGTTCTGTTGTACCGTGCTTAGCTCTGAAACCGAACTGATGTTCCGGTATTAACTCTTTGTCGTTAATAATTGGCATTAACCGCTTCAGCAACAGCTTTTCATAAAGCTTAGAGACTACGGACAGCAAGGAGATGGGCCGATACGATTCCGGTTCTGTCGGTGGTTTAAGCGGTTTCTTAATGACGATAATTTGTGACAGTTTTAGCTGTATCGGAAAATACCGTAGCCGGAGCATCGCATTGAAGACATATGTCAGAAATATAAAACCTTTTCTGGACAATTCCTTTAAAATCCGTGCCGTAATTAAGTCATAACCCGGAGATTTATGCGGATTTAAAGTTTTTACTAAGTTATTAATTTCCCCCGGAGATGTGAGTTTTATTGGTTTAGAAACATCATAACAGTAAGCATCAGGGGTCAGCGTTGAATTTCCAGGATATGGCTGAAATATGTTTGCGAAATGTTTTGCAAAGACTTCTGCTTTTTCTGAGTCCGTTTTAGCCCAAGTTCGACTTGATTTTCTTAACGGATGCACCGCATGTACAGGTCTTTTAAGATTTTTTGTTATTTTCCACAACGAGTAGTCATGTTGCGGCAGGGGCGATAGATTTGTTAACCTTTGTTTTAAGGATTTGTTTTTTAAATCTTGCAATAATTTCTTTAAAAACTTCGTCTGCTTATTTAATGCTGTTTTATGGGTAGGGTTTCTCGATAATTGCCATTGTTTTCTCAGTTTCCGTTTTAACTGGACCGCTTTTTTAATTTTATCTGGATAATAGATAACAGGCTCATAACCTCTTTCCTTTGGTGTGGATTTCCACGCAGCTCGTTGTATGACTTTAATGAAGTATTCTACCGCTTCATCTATTTGTTTTGCAGTTTTCAGCGGTATTTTAACGTTCATTGTACGTTCAAGCTGCTCTCGAAATGCATCCCAATCTGTGAATTTATTATGGAGTTTTGGTTTCCGCATTTTTCTAACTATATGCTGACTAATTGTTAGTGTAACCGATGAATGATCTGATGACAATATTTCGTCAGTCCTAACATCAATAAATGGGGATGAAATTCCTTTTATTATGAAGAAGTCCAAGAGATCCGGTGTTTTATTAAGGTCGGTTGGCCAATAAGTAGGTGTTCCCGATGAATAGACCATGCTGTATGTTTCGTCCATGGATGATTTTAATTCTTTCCCTCTGGGCACTGTCAGTCTTGACCCAAAGTGAATATTTTTCGTATTGAAATCTCCTCCTACAATGTATCTGTTACCTAAAGTTCTGAAGAAGTCGGTAAAATGTTTTTTTTTTATAATATGCCTCGGAGGGCAGTATACTGCTGAGAGAGTAATATTTTTATTTGGACCTTCAGTGATTACTACACTGGTCGCTTGTAGGTAATTGAATTTATATTTGTTCAGTTCATAGTGTTTTATATTACTTTTTATTATAACACCAGTGCCACCGTGTGCTGTATTATCTGGATGATTTGTATAATATGAATTGTATCCCGGGAATGTAATATGTCTTGTGTTAGTGAGATGTGTTTCAGATATTAGAAGCGCATCAATATTGTTTTGCAAAATGTACATTTGTATTTCATCGATATGATTAAGAACACCGTTAGTGTTCCAGGTAACTATTTTTAAATTCTTCATTTTTTATTAAGTAAAGCAGTTGTAATAGTCTGTATAACATTGTTTAGCACCTGATTTTGCTGTTGCATCATTTCAAGAAAAAGGGTTTTTATTTCAGTTAAGAATGTATGTAGCATTGTTGCAATGTCATTATTATTACTGTCATTGACTTCAGAAGTTCTATTTATTTCTCGTTTATGCCGCTGTCCTGCGATTTGCGCATAAGTCAAGCGCTGTGTTGAATTAAGACCTTCAGTTTGATTTGTCTCTGTATGTTCTTGGAGACCGGAAGGGGGCAAATGTCTGGAGTTTGCGTATTTGTCTAATGTATTGTTTCTACTTTTTACTGCATGTTGCTGGTGATTTCTGATATTTTGCAGCTTTTTATAGACGGCACATCCTTTATAATTTGATGGATGATCTCCATGACAATTGGCACATTTTGGTGTTTCGTCCCGTTTTTTATTACAATTGGTGGATGCATGGTTATTACCACATTTGATACATGCATACGCCCTGTTACAATAGGTTTTAGTGTGGCCATACCTTTGGCAGCGAAAACACTGAGGGATAATATTCTTTTTATGCGGAGATTCTATCTTAACTTTCATATGAAGTAATGTTTCAATTTTGTATATATCAGAATTGTTTTCGTGCGGTTCGAGGTCTACAAAGAATAATGGTAAGGGTTGCTTAGTTACCCTATGCTTGATATTAGTTATATGCCTAATTTGGTGTCCATTTTCTTCTAGGGCAGTCTTGATATCATTTATTTCTACCGAGTGATGTAGGTGTCGGATTACTACCCGAAAGCTTCTTTCAGATTTAATTTGATATGTGTGATGTTCTATTTCTTCCTGACGTAGATATTTAACTACTGTACGATAACTGTCTATACTGTTTGATTTAATTTCGACTCTTTTGTCTGTTAGGGATCTGCAACGTATGTCACCAGTTGGGATGACGCTGGCAATATCTGACAACATTTTGGTATAATCTACTACTCCATAAATTGTTATAGCAGGAGGTTTTAGTTCCTTTTTGTGCTGTGTAGGTTCTATATCTTCGTTCTCGCTAGAATCATCAGATGCCAAGCAAGCAAACCTGTTTTTATTTTGCTTAAGTATCTTTTTCTCTACTTGCTCCGAGGAAACACTTCTAACGTATTCTCTTTGCCTTTTCCTCTTATTTACGATCTCTTGCCAGCTGTGGTCTTTTACTTGAATATTGTCAGTTTGCATGGAGGCTTGCAGCGAATAATTTTCCTCTGTTGGGATAGGAGATAATACATTGGTATAAACAGATTTCGGTTTATCTAACGATCGGTTTTTTTTTGTATTTGTATTTATTTTATTGTTAGAATTGTTAGTATTATTATTTTTCGTCACATCACCGTTAGTGCATGCGAACGGAGGTAAAGGAACGAACTCACCGCCGGTTTGCATTGAGCCGTCATTTTCTGTGTCAGGATTTTCGGAAGCATTATGTGTGTAATGATGCGATGAGGCAGCAACATCTTCGATTTGTCGGTTGTTATCCGATTTACGGTTTAGAATAGGCGAGCGCATGACCATAACGGTAGTTTACGCAGAAAGCAGAGATAACAAATACCGGCTTGCTGATAAGCAAGCCGATCACTGTACCGTACTTACGATAATTATACGCGATTAGAATGTAAATACTGTCAAGAGCAATTGAACGCGAACAATGAACAATAACCCGAAACACATTCAGCATATGAACTTTATCCGTATTAAACAAATTTTGAACTGTTTAATTTTTAATATCCTTTTTTTTTCAATACAAAACCTGTTAAATAATTTCAAAGCATTATAAATGCTTAGTATTAGTAAAATAATTACGAATTTTTTTTATATTAGTGTATTTCACAATTTTTAATGTAAATATTTTTAAGTGAATTCTGCTCTTTTTTGTACTATATAATGTACCAGCTTGTAAATAACGATTTTGGAGATTTATTCGATTTTTTTTTTTTTGATCTGAGGAGGAGAATCAATTATAGACGCGGTCAAATATTGATCAAATAAACTAAGGACGGAACAATGGAATGATAAGATGTAAGAGGCACAATAAGAATTAGGGAGCTTAAGTGACAATAGATCAGAATATAGAGCAACCTTCGTCGTTAGAGTGGAGAATTAGGGGGAAGTGCGAAAAGAAAACGAAAACGTGAGGAAGGAGGGAGAGTATGATTAAGACGTAAACGAATAATAGAGACGTCAGCGGATCGGCGAAGCGAAGGAAAATCGGAAAACCGTACGAGTGCACGTACATTTCTACATAGTATACCTTAAAAAAGTGAGTGTTGTACCGCAAGCAAGGCCTCATGGATCGTGAAGTTCAGGCCGATTTCGTGTTAAAGTTACTTTTATCTCAACTGAAATTACATTAAGATTAATACATTAAGGTTAAAATGTAAATGTAAAACTATAAAACTGCGTTTATATTGTTTAATTTTTTTAAATTTCTTTTTAACGATCTCTTATTTTTTTTTGTTAACTATTTCAGAAAGTAAAAAAAAAAAAAGAAAGTTAATAATAAACAATAAACTATATATTTATATTTATCGCGCAACAGTGTTTTTTATTCATTTGTTTATTTATTTATTATTTTTATTGAACATTTACATTTTCGCATACTTTAAATAACTTCGTGAGCTGTTGCCTTATCTGTTGATTCGAAATTACCGCCCTGAGCAATCAGTCCATATTGAGAAATGTTGAATAGGGAAACGTGTTCGCTTATTTGTCGAAGAATCGGGTACTGAAAAATAGAAGTATTATCTTTATTCGTACCTATTTGCTAGAAATACTTTTTTTTGAAACAGGAAGATTAGGAAGAATGGATAGGTAGAAGGAAAGAATTGGTTGGAAAAGAAAGAAACGTAGATGTTTGATCGGAATATCTACTATGGAATTTTTTACTTCTGTGAAATACAAGCGAGAAGACGCAGCAATCTGAGTCAAGGAATCTGCCATTTCGTTACCACCTCCTTATGGCTAGGAACTCAGAGAAAATCGATGTGGTTAGAATGAAGTGAGAGGAAAGTGTGAATGAGAGAGCGAATACGGAGGATAAAAAAGTCGGAAAAATGAGAGGAAAAATGTAAGGAAATAGTTCTAAGAGCGTATACGAAGGATAATGAAATATTAGGAAGAAGATCGATGAAAGGATATGTAAATTATGGAACGTAAGATGGCCATTAACTCGGCGGTAAAGATAGTACAGAAAGAAGGGTGGTGAAAAGATTTAGAGAAATTTATGTCCGGAAGGATGAAAGAGGCCCCAACTCCATTAGGCTCCTTTGGAACTATAAACAGTCTTGCGAGAAGGAAATCGGGACTTGATGAAACTATGGAATTCCTGCATCACTGTTATATGGGGAAGGGATTCGGAGGAAAAGGGAAAAAATGAATACATCGAGAGGATTGGAAAGGTCTACAAAGTAGAAGGAAAAGTAGGAAAGATTATTATAAGAAATTGCTTCCGAACTGACACTTTAGGTTACTTGCGTTTATCGCCCCTTTTAAACATTTTTGCCTTTATTTTTAAAATTTCCAGCGTCCAATTTTCTATTTATCCTAATGAACATTTTCTGGCTAATTTTTGCCTGGCTATATTAAGTGAAGAAATCGTCTACCTCTAAGGGGACATATTTTTAAACGACGTTCGATGAATTCAGTCAGTACAGATCGATACCCGCTGGTACCGATATCGAACGAGAACTGATCAGTATACTTTTCAGTAAACAAATAATTATTCGAATCTCATGGTCAAAAGTTATAGGCGATAATGTAAACTCTGTAATATTTCCGTTAGTGATAAGCTTGTGCACGATGGGGAGTTTCAAATTCGTTTCCTTTACTGAAATTTACATGTTCACGATCATTGATAAAAAATTATTTTCTTTGTATCTGGTTATATTTAAAAATTTCGCTAATGAGAACCCCTTTTTTCAGGTTATTTAATGGCTGCTCAGTCTGATTCATCGATAATTCATTAATAATATAAACAGGATTACAAATGTTTATTCCTATTTTATGTTACTTATAAATTAATATAACTAATATTACAACTAATCGTAAATTTATTTCTCTCAATTTCTCTCTCTTTCTCTCTCTTTGTATGAGAAAAGAAGAATTAATAATAAAACAATGTGAAATGAATAAAAAAAATTCATGGACGCCGGTAGAGGATTTGAAAATATTACGGCCGTTATCAGTGTTGCAGTAATTATTAGCACTTTCGCCACGGCACTACACAAAATACGGCTAAAGTACTTGTTTTCTTTATAATACATAAATGTAATAAATGACGCACTCAATTTTTTATTAAATTTAACAATTTTTTACATCGATTTATTGTTAATGTTTAAGTTTAATATATACTTCACTTTAAAATAATCGGTCTTTCGAACCATCTGCATAAGGTATATAAACATAATCCAGAATTGATGGCATATTTTTGTCTAAACGGCTATCCATGGCACAGTCGTCGTATACCGTTATCTAAAAATTTAAAAATTTCTCACGTAAATCGAGAAAGTATATTCTAACATTTTACATGATTCGTATACTCACCGTTTTCTATCGATCTGCAAAATTTCATAAAAAAATCGGTGACTCTAACGTCTTCACGTTAAGTCAAAATGTCACAACGTCTCCAACGTAATGTTGTCCCATAACTGTGTGCGGCACTTGTATTTAATTACATGGAATAATTCTCCTTTGCGACAGGAACGTCTTTTTTTTTTTTTTTTTTTGGGAACGCCAACCAAGGGCGCTGACCCATTATCCAGGAATTACGAATAAAAGGATTAGATTTTAATATATAGAGAAATAGAAGAAATAAACTCTGCTAAAGCTCGAACAACATTTGGTGAAGGAAAGGAAAGTATGTAGGAAACACGAAAAGGAGTAGACAATTTAGGTGAATAGAGAGAAAGACGCCGAGAAACATGAGAAAGAATCGGAACCTTCAGGGAGCAAAACCGCCAATTAACCAAAACGTGGGAATAAGAAGAAACTAATTTAGAGGACTTAATAGGAAGACGTTTTATGAGGAAGCAATGATCGGCGAATGTGTAGAGAATGAATGTTGGCTTCTGAAAGTACTGCAAGAATGGGAGAGGATTCCAGAACACCAAGGCAAAGACGAAGACATAAATTCTGGACTTTATCGAGTTTGGAAAGGAGATGTTTAGGAGCATTGCCGTAAATGAAGGAACAATAATCAAGCTTAGAACGAATAATAGATTTATCGAGAATAAGAAGAAGGACACTGGGGCCACCGACCCATTTGAGTGGAGAAAGAGCCTTTAATAAATTGACGGGAAGTATATAAGTAAGAAATATGCTTACGAAAGGATAATCGGCTGTCTAGAAAAAGCCAAGATAGCAAAAAGACCTAACCAGTGGAATAGATAAGTTGTTTAAAGAGATATTAATCAAGGAAGTATTATATGGACGAAAGGAGAAAACCATACAAGCAGATTTAGAGAAAGAAATGGTCAGATGGATGTTGGATAGAGCGGATTCAAACATGTTCAGCGAATTATCGAGTTCATCATTGGCGGAGGTAATAGAATTTGAGGAGTAATAAACGAGAATATCGTCCGCGAAATGAGAAGCTAATTCAAGAGAGTAAATATTAAAAAGAGTAGGGCTTAAACATGACCCTTGAGGAAGACCCCAAAACACACATCCAGAGTGAAAAAAAGAAGGAGCAGGAAGATGAATGGTTCTGCTTTGAAAGAGTCGAATTATTACAGAGGAAAGTATTCAAATAGGAATGCCAATTGAAATCATCTTATTTTGAAGGGTTGGAAGGTGAACATATAAGGCGGCGTTTATTTTCCTTATGTGGTTAATCAGGAAACAAAATGTTACTCTGGAAATCGTTGAAATATCTCTTTGGCCGACATGACTTAATTCTATAAAAATATAGTTTATCGTGTTCCGTTATGCTACGCAAAATAGATCACATCGTATTACAATTATTGTAAACATTGTTCGGTTTTTTTAATTTATCACCCCCTATTGCGACTGTAAATTAATCGAAACTGATCGACGTTAATTACTATTTCGTAATAAGACGGGTCTCTATTATTTGTTTGATGGGATTCTTTTAAGAGTTTTTTGAGTATACGTATTGAATTCTGCCTGTGTGATTTCTACGAATCTTACAAGTTGGCCCCATTCTAGAATGCGAATCGAGTTTTATTTTCAGCGGGAATAATTTACCAGTTGCGTTATTTATCTGTTTGAAATGTAATCAGTTTTACAATTGTCACTCGGCAAGAAATTCGGTAATGACTTTTAGCGTTGAAGTAATACGCTTATGGCTTCGTCAGAGAGAATGAGCGCAATTATTACCGAGTACTGGCTGAAAGTCAAGTACGAGTAGAATAGAAAGACCATCGTTCACCCTTTCATTCAGTAGACTCGGCCGCGAAGGGGTAATGCCTGTGGCACTCTGTATGTTGAAATGGCAAAAACTGCTCGATTTTATTTATTCGCATTTCATTATAGTTGCACATATATTTGTTACATTTTGCTTTTTATTTCCAGTTCGGGAGTTCTGAATTTTATTATTGCCTAATTGAAGTACTTTATGGAATAATATTTTTGCACAACACACACACACACACACACACACACAAAAACGTATGCGTACATGTATACATACACAAGTATATTTGTATGGCTAGATATTTGTGCGTAGTGTTCATGTAGAAAAAAGACATAATAAGAGTTAAATATCGGGCATGTAAAAAAGCGGTTATGGGAAAATGTGAAATAATATTGCGGCGGTAGGTGCGGAATGATTTTGTCAGGCTATGTAGCGTGACAAACGCCATTCGAAATTCCTTTTCTATTTTAATTTTCCGCTCAAGTCGTCTTTCTTTTGCTCGCTATGCACTTCATCTTGCGACTGTGTAAGAATATTACTTTATGTTTTTCTTTTCTAGTTTACCTTAGCCGTTTCTTACCCCAATTCGGCCTTGTCGTTAATGTACAAAATTCGTTCCCTGAGCAGTTTCATTTACCCTTTTCCCTCAGCAAATGACCCGATGTTTTACTAGGTTTTCTCGAAACTTTTACCCTTCTCGGAAATCGAACTTTCATCGGGAGAAAATTCACGCTTGAAAGGTTAATAAAATGCTGTAACGATGAAATTTCCCAGAAGTTTATAATTGCGCCGGATGTTTAACGAAGAACCAGTGTTTTTTTTTTCATACGTTCTTATTGCAATTTCTTTTCCCTACATAATTTTTGCGAATTACGTGAGAGCGCGATAGATGTGTTATACATTTTATTAGATAGTTACGAAATATCTGCTTGCAATAACTTTTAAAATAAAACATGTAAAAAAAAAATACAAAAAAACAAACAAACAACTATTAATGAACACCGCGCAATACCTTTATGCGTATTATTATAATATATATTACTCGGGGATTCAAGATTCAGGGAATTTTCAACATTTTGCTGGTAAATGAATATTTCACGGGGCTGTAGCGCTATAAGTTTTAGCGTTTCATCGCATGGAATAACTTTCGGCCCATTCACAATCTGCTTATCAGTGTTTTTCTAATCTCTTTGAATTTTCCTTCAGGAAGTTTCCTCATTTTTCTTTAAAAGTGTTAACTTTTTCACTGGCGGATTAAGGCTCTTTGACCATATTCTTCGTTTTTAATTACTAATTCGCATCGAGCCCCCTTCTCCGTTTGTTATCGGCGATTGTGCGTTTTATTTTCTCAAGTCTCTGAACTTTTTTCATCGGTGACGAATGCGCATAGTCACGCACAGAAGTACCGAAGGAAATTAAAAACACCGTGAAATGCGTATTTTCTATTCAATTTAGGCAGTGCTTACGTAACTGAAAATATCGTACTCTCCCGCATTTGTAGTCATTTTCCTGAATATGTCAGCCCTTCACGCATCAATCACTCTAGATCGAAAATTACGTGTTTCAAGGTGTTTGTGTTTGCACTCGATGTAATTCTAATTAATATCAGGCTGTAAAGCGCCACCTCTTAAAAGAAGCACGATTAGCATATAGGACCAAGGCCTCTTTCGGAATTACATTTTCATCTAGAAAATTTATAGCTACGCGTAGGCGTCGTTAAAAAAGCTACGATTTAACCTCGTGCGGAAACGCAAACGATGTTATTGAATTTCGAAAAATTACATTTTTTTACAGTCTTTATAATTGTCACTTTTTCAGATCTTATTTTATCCGTTTTTTCAGTATTTTGTGTTTTTACAATTTTATTAAGTTTTTTTTTTTTTTTTTGTTGTTATATAATTAATATGAAAAAAATTACTTTTTCGCATTTTTATGGAGGATTTTTCGTTATAAACCGATTTCTTCTAAATCAGATACTATCAGTTTTTGAAGGTGGGCGGGTCTTTCTTTGTTTGTAAGCGGATTGAAGTAAGTGGCCGTCAATAATGTCCCCGTTTGTCACTATTATGTATTTGATGTAGTTTTTTTTTTTTTGTTATTTTAATAAACAGGAGTGTTAGGATTTCTATGCGCGTGTTCAACTGCTAAGGCTTTACGGCACATGCTACTTAAAGCGTAAAATTGAAGACTCCTTGATAATTCCTTGAAGTTTAGGTCCGTATTTCAGATTTTTTTTTTTTTTTTTGAATTAGATTCGGCAGCAACGATATTAGCCTAATAAATGGGAAGGAGGAGAAATAAATTAATATTTACGCGTTTAAGGACAGATGATAAAAATAGTTTGTTTTTTTTTTTTTTTTTTTCTGGGCGTCGAAAATTCAACCCATCGACAATAAAAATAGTTCGAGGGCGGAAGTAACCGTAACAGAAGAAAATGAGAAAATACAAGCAGCACTCTTACGGATAGTAGGGATATTAAGTTTTAACAGCGAAAAGTAGAAGGACGATTGTGAACATTTTTATTTAGAAATTTACAATAGCACTACAAAATATTTAACCTAAAAACCGTTATTTTTTAAAAATCACCTGGCATATAATAACGTATTATCATCATTATCCCCCGAACCATTTGATTGGTGGTGGGCAACCAATTCGTTCATTTTAGATATAGGCATAAGTTTACTGGGCAATTGTTTATATGTAGTACGAATGTGTACACCCGCAAGACTACACTTGCAACTGATATTGTGATTGTGTGATTTATCGATGTACAAACGCAATCCCGTGTATGTCTGCTGTGTACTGACCTAGCGCTCGTTGTTGTACGTGGTGGATTGCTATTGCCTTCCACGTGACTATTAGCGAGTATTTCTAATTTAATTTTTCGTAATAACTTCTGTCGTCGCCCGGGATTGAATCTAAGACTTCCGTAATTGAAGCCAAGCTATATATGCAAGGTAATTCAAAAAAAAAAAAAACAAAAAAAAACGGTTTTTGGGTTATGAATGTGCAGCTAATAAGAAGTAAACCTGTTTGTTAATATTTATTTTATATTTACTGGTAAGAGGTCTTTCATCATTATCATCATTGTAGCTTTTTTTTTTTTTTTTGGCTTGGCAACAAACCATCTTCTTGTCTGGAGATAGCGTACAGCAACATTGGGGCCTAAATTTATCTTTTTCCGGCTAATTCTATTGTTTCTGCCATTTTCTTTTTCCTGAAACTGGTCGTCATCTTCTCCAGTTTTGTTTTTCTTCGCGTCTTTTTTTTCGTTGCCCTTTCCCTTGAACGGAGAATATGAATAGTACATTTTCTCGAATTTTATGTATTTCTTTTTCCTTCTTTCTATGTCTTCGACAAAGTTCATCGTTTTCATGTCACTTCTTTTTATTACTTATTTATTCATCTTTACCCTCTACGGTATCTGTCACATTCTTTCGAGCGTCCAAAATTAAATGTTTCTGCCGCGTAGTGCTCATTCACCTTCATGTTTGTATTTATTTTCAGCTCTCTGTCTTTCAGTGCAGCCTACAGGTTATCGAAAATTTGCTTAGCCATTCTGATCGGGTTTTAATTTCCTTTACATGCTGGCCGTTGCTTGTAAACAGCGTGCCTAACTATTGAAATTCACTCGCTGTTTTTACTGTTTTGATATCTGTATTATTAGGCGCCCTTGTAAATTTAACGGCCTTTATTTTTTCAACGTTTATTTTCATCCTATGTTTTCCCCCTGCTTGATTTAGTCTTCTTAGCGTCATCTGTATTTCTCTAATCGATCCTGAAAGTAAAATTTTATCATCTACATTACTACATTCTATTGGACATTCGTTTATCTACAGCACTTCTAATTTTTGCACGTTTATGATCTGTTCAAAGTCGATGTTGAATGACCCGGGAAAGAGATACCGCCGTTTTAATTTGACATCTGTTATCGGTGAATTCTTCCCCTATCTTTACGCCATCCGGTTGCAGTAGATATTTTTGATTATTTGTAAGTCTTTGTTGGCAGTGTTGTACTTTTGGATTATATTTACCAGCTCAGTATACCCAGTCTTCTCGACCTGCATTAATTGCTTGCTGCATCGCGACTTTCAGTAGAGCTTTCTCTTGTGACATTGTGTTTCACCAAGCTGTGCATCCAGTCTGCGTTCTACTCTGTCGTTCACGATCGAGAATAGTATGTTGAGAACATATGGCTTATTAGTGGTATTATGCGGTATTCGTTACAGATCTTTTTGAGGACTGGAACGAAAGTTAAGATCTTGAAGTCTTCCAGTATTTTTCATTCGTTATATATTTCATTAAATAGTGTCACAACCAATTGCGCTTGTATCTAATTTTAATAGTTTCTAAGATTCCCGCTGTATCTAATCTTTACCTGCGGCTTTCTTATTCCTCGCTTTTCTAATAGCATTTTCTAATTCCTATCTTCGGTGCCTATTCACTTTAATATTCATTTATAAGTGGTCTTGTTTCATCGTTCGAGTCATATAGTGGCATCGACGGAAAAACGAAACAAAACCAAGTAAGTTCAGTATGTCTGCGTCATGCAGGATGGTTACTTTGCTGTTCAGTTGGCAAATGATCGTAAAAGTAGCATTGAAAAGGTGTGTTTTTTTAAAAATAAAACCAGAAAAAATACGGATAACAGGGAATAATAAAGCAGATAAAAACAGAAGCGGAGAAGAAACAACGAGGATTATAGTAGAAACAATTTCAAGTGTAGGTGCGAATGAGTAATTAAAAAAGATAATAAAATTAAGAAAAACCAGGCCACTGTCGAAACGAACAGAGTGCTACGCAACAAGGCCGTCCTAAAATTAACCCGGTCGTTAAAGAGTTTTATCGATATAAAATAGGGCCAGTGAACACGGAAAATTAACTGATTCCTAACGAATTACGATTAAAATGAATAACGCAAGTAAAATCGGGAAAATAAATAAAATGCGAAAAAATAAAACTAAACGGTGATAATAAAACGAAGCAAATGTAGCCAAGAAGTAAAATTACGCGAAAAAAAGAATTTGTAAATCTACTTTTAAGAAAACGAGAAATTAAAAGAAATCAATTGTAGAAATGTTTATTTCCTAATGAACCATGGTCTTTTTTCAATTTTTTCCTCCGCGCCATGTACAGAATCTAAGACTAGGAGGTTAGGAGTGCGGCTGGCGTGTTCGTATTTATATTGTTTTATAAAAATTTGATACAGTTATGCGGAAGGTCAGTCGTATGATAGAAGTGACGAAAGAAAGTAAGTTAGAGCAAAACTAGGATGTCGGTCACTTTGAGTAATTCTGAAAAAAGGGTTAGAGATGGTGACAGGAACGCTACATATATTCCAAAGACGCTAGAAGATATGGCTGCATGTGAGATCTGCCGATGCGCAGACACGGCACACAAGTGACCCTGTTTCTCTGGCTGAAAATTTCAATTGTGGATGATTGATTTTATTAGAAGCACGTGCGACCGATTCGATTGGTACATCCCCCCCCCACGTAGTGCAAAGAATTTTTTCCATTTTTTATTTTAGCGTTAGAAAAATGAATCTCGATAGGAAATATCGTGGATGCCTCGCATTAACCGTAACGTTTACAGGTCCTATTTGCGTGTCAAGGATATTTCGCTTGCCTCCTTTCTGTTACATATCTATAAACGTATTAATGACTATCCTACGTTCCATTATTTTCATTTCCTCCAATCACCTTTCCTCTAAATTCTTGATTATATTTGACTCCATGACCGCCCTTTAATTCATTATCTCCTACCTGATCATTCCTGTGATTTTATTATACTCCGTGTACGCGGACTTATCCACGTTCTTTCCTCTCTTCATTCCGTTCAAATTAGTTTGCTGTGGGTTCCTAGCCATTTAGCCATTAGGCATCTTTCACTTGGTCGTTCTGTTGTTGTCTCGGTTATTTATCTCCCCCTTAACCATTCTCTGTTGCCTTCCTCCCGTTTTCGTTTTTCGTTGGTTGCCTCTCCACTCAAACGAAAAGCGTGTTTGAGGTTACTGCGACTTGGTCTTCCTACTCCATATTGCTCCTCTTATATCCTATCTTTTCCTTCCCCACACATTGCTACTATTATTTGTTCCTTCTTTGCTAACAACATTTGATATCGTATAAAGATATAATTGACTCTTTCATTTTCTAATTGTTTTTGAGTAAAAATCCCCGGATGACGACCCCCCCCCCACAAAAAAAAAATCCGCACGAAAAATACGGGACGACTGGTGATTTCTGTAAGATTTTGTTTATGGACCGGGCAAAGATTAAACCTTTTTTTTTTTTTTTTTTTTTTTTTTGGATGCTATGTAAAGTTGCAATGGGTTGTTCTGTGTAATTAAAAGCGATTAGATTGTCATATAATTCTTCATAGGTAGAACAAAAACCTGAAAACTATGTTAAATCCACATATAGCAGCACATGTAATGCAAACATAAAAGTTATCAATTCGTATATTTTATTATAAGCTAAGTTTATATGACAGGCTTTACTCTTGTTTTATTTAAAGTTTATCTTAACGAAATTCTCCCCACTTTACACCGATATGGTATGAATCAGTTAACTATCTCGCTTGGTAAGGAGCCCGTCCTGTTTTATGCATGAGCCAGAGTGTGCTAACATCGGTCATTTATGAACATTCCGATGAGTATGATATATTTTCTGTTCTTCGGACGACGTGTCTTTTTGTCGACTCTTTCCCTCATACCAGTCATCGACTAATGGCATAGAGAAATTGATCCGCATCCTCTACGCTTTGACCGTTAGACCTTTTTTTTTTTGTATCAATGTAAAGGGCTCGAGATGAATTGATAAAATATAAGTGGCGGTTAACAGACACGAAAGCTTTATGTGTGTGGAATTGTTGATAGAAACTAAGAATGGATTGGGAGAAGAATTGTGAAAATCGCATTGAATGATGTAACGATTAAACACATTCAAAGTTTAAAGTCGAAAATAAGACAGTCAATTTATTTTATTTATTTAATTTTTTTTTATTTTAAAATAAGTTGTGGGTCCCGCAAGGCATACTGCCCGTCTGCGGGTGCCCAACACTCTTATTATCGTTTATTCGACGAATATGTTACATATGTTATAATATTTCATTACAATTAGTTTTCATAATTACACAAGGTGTGTAATGAAACAAAATAATAATACTAATAATAATAATAAAAAAAAGTACAAACAAAAAAGAACTACTTATTGTCATACAACAATTCCATACTAGATTTTTGAGAACTGTGAATGGTCGATTCTCCGCTACAGCCAGCTCCCATTTTGTCTATTTTAATGTCACTCATTAATATTTTCAACTAACCATTGTTTAATTATTACTTTCCAGGTTCCTATCTCTTTTTGCATTATCTGGGATTTGTTCTAGCAGCTTAATGAAAACTATTTCATCCGTATTGTCGATTTTACTATTTATGCCTTTTGATCGAATGAAATATACCTCCCTATTATTCCTTGTTGTCCTGCTTTTTATCATTGTAGCTGTTGATATGCTTGTGGTCTTATATTCAAGTAATCCCAGCTTTATTTAAAATAAAACAGCAGATTCTAACATATCGCATACTACGTATATATTATAATTCAATAATAATGTTTAGAATTTTATATGGAATTCAAATATGGGGTGAGGCTAAGAAAACGGAAATAAACAAGATAAGTAAAATACAGAAAACTTGGTGAAAGGAAAACAACGAAATGCCTGTACCCATACCGATTTCAATATTACTTTGCATAATAATAATTTGCTTTCGACCGATAACCCGAAGTGCTCACCGAAAAGCCAATAGATTTCACCCAATTTTATGCCTTTTTTTTTTTTTTTTTTTTTTTTTTTTTGTGAGATGCGTTTAACTGATGTTAATTTGCTGTTCACATGCAACTCCAGATATTTTATATCTTTCTTAATCGGAATTATTTCCCCCTTAATTGTATTTAGTCGGGGCCTGGCTACATTACATAGTGTAAACGTAACCTTCGCACGCTTTCTCTGATTGACTTTCATACGCTATATCGATTTAACTACTTTTTAGATTTTATTAGCGCTAACTACAAACTACAATTTATTTGACGCTACTGCAGCATCTTTATCTACTGTTATAAGAGTAGTGTTTTTAATGGGTAATCGCCCGCTGCTGATAAGTCTAACCCAGTAAGGAGGAAAAAGAAGAAGAAAAACGGATGTTTAAATAACTATCCGCGTTAGCTCCCAAGACAGCGGAAAGACTGCACTGAAAATGTTACTGATAAACAATAAAGCTTTGCCTGGCCATTCTGACAGTACTCTGCTGGTGATTATATCGTGGACTTTTTTTAGTGTTTAGTTTTCGAAACGTATGTTTAATTTCCTATGTTGGTGTAATAGATTCGCATAGTTGTAGTGGTGCATTCAATAACATCACCCGAATGTATAATCTCTCCGGGTTACGTATCTTTAGCAAACACCTCGATTTTCTTTTTATATGCCGTTTGCTTTCTTTATAGTGGGAAAATATTTTACCGGCCTATTTTGACTTTTAACCGCTTTCCGCGTCCGCATGCGAAGAAGAAAGACGACGATGGAATGATAACTACACATTCTGAATAATAGAAGTAACGTATGCGTTAAACTTTAATTACGGTAAATAAAATCACGAAACCGAAAGACATACGCGCTAATTACAAAATCGACCGATTAGTTTCAGATAACTTGATCCGTACTCATTTATTTATAATTTAGGTGTATGCTGATTTTATTTATGTAATACAAAATCAGAGTTGAGAAAAAGACCAAAGAGAAGTGACCTTGAAGAAGTGTCCCTGAAAAGTAAATATGAACGTTACTGAAGACTTCCGTAAAACGTCTTCCATCTAACCGAAGATCAGATAAAACATAAAATGGTCGCGATTGTGCTAAGAACGATATATTCGCTTTGTACGGACTAGCCGATAAAAAAAGAAGATGAAGATTGCATTCCGAGCGCCTTATTCAAGATCAGACATGTCAGATGGACTATCGATCGTTTAGGATTTGGTAGCTAAATAGTATGACTCTGTAATTGCAGGTAGGACATACTCGTACGAAGAAAAGCGCGAAAGAAATTATTTGGTGGTAGGTTATATACTTTTTTTTTTTTTTTTTTTTGAGCAACAATCAGTCAAGGAATCTAAGTAATAGCTCAAAAGGAGAATAACATATTAGATTTCAATCTGGTGCGAGATTGAATGAATGAAAGAAGCTAGAATAGGAACAACTGACAAGGAAGGAAATGAGAGAACATAAGAGTCATTGTTTGGAGTAGGAAGACGAAGATCTAAAAGCCGAGAATAGAAGAGAGAACGTTCTGAAGAGAGTGAAGATCGTTCGAAGAAGACGTGATTGATATCACACAGAAATCTGGGTGAAGAGGGCACCGCGGAGAAGAGACGAGGGAAAAACGAAAAAGTGACGAAGGGAGAAAGGTATGACCGAAATGAAGACGACATATAGCGGTGATCAGGGGACGACAAAGGGAAGGAAACATGTCGAACCATCTGGTCAAAGAAGGTAAGGGCTGAACGGAAAGGTTATATACTTATTAATTTAAATAGCAAAATGAGATACTGTATAGAAATGAAATGGATGTCTCTTTTATTTCTAAAACGTGTACGCTACATTTTTTTAGAACTATAAAAAGAACTGGTCCGAAAGAGACATGTTTTATCAAATTAAAAGAAATTATCATATTGAAAGTAATCAATATTAAGAAAAATAAATCGCTGTTTTAATGCGTATGTGTGTGCGTGTGCATGTTTGAATTCATTCTTTAGCTACCCACATTTTTTCCCATTATTAAAAATAAAGATTTTTCAACATAAATCTTAATTACGTAAGATTTATTCATGTATTTCCGCAACACCGCTATATTTTATTATTATAGGTTTTGTATTAAACAGTGTCGCTAGGTTTTCCGCGACAATACGGCTGCATAATAGACAAAGAAAGGCAAATGAAATTTAAAAAAATGTACGGTACGCGAGAAAATCACATTTAAGCACACCTGTGTTAATTTCGCAATATATGTACTTCGGCGGGTCCATTTGAGATAATGTTTTTTAAAAACTAGTAAAAATGTATCTATCGTTGCTAAAAATCAATGTGTATCTGTTTCGCGAACGATTTGAGTTACTTTTCCGAGTTCATACTATTTATGTTATTACATTATTTACTATCAGTCGCAGAATATAATGTATACATACATATATGTACGAAGATGTAAATAACACAACGAGGAATTACCTATTTCATACAGTTTTCGAATAACCTTTGAGCGAAACTGAAGTCATCGAACTCAATTCTAGCTAGTGGTAACATTGATAAATTTTCTTTGTAAATTTCCTTCGTGTATCGTTTCGAAAATTAGAAAATATTTTTTGAATTATTCGTAATCGCAGTGGCGTGACGTTTTTTATATCTTTCCGGATTCGTTGTTTCTCACGGAATGCGGAGTTCTGTAATTTTATTAGCTTAAAATAAATTCGTTGCTCGCTTTTGTTTTCTTGTTTTTTTTGAAAGCTTCGGTGAGATCGTTCGGCAAAATCCACGAATAGTCTGTTTAGAGTAAACTGTGACCTGGTTTATCCTGTTAATTTTAATAATCACATTGTTAACCTCAAAAATTGTTCTTTCTAGTTACTTCCTCGTATTTGATATTTAACTCATAGCCCAATGGTTCGTGTTCTGATTTTACTCTACAATATCCGTTATATATATTATCATGGATTCGCGAAATACAAACTTTCCTCTTTTTTTTACTACCTTTTTGTTCGAATAACGACAACACTTTTTTTTTACAAAAATTTATAGTATCCTTTTTTTATATGTGTTATTATTGAAATTTTCGAAGAAGCACGATAGCATAGCTGTTATTTATTAATAACCAGCGGTTTTGATTGCATAATATTCGTTTAAAAATTTTTCTTCACTTTTAAATGAGTAAAAACAGTGGGGAACGAGTTTTATATGCATTTTGACGTTGACATCTACGATATATATATATGTGTATATCTTTCCTGAGGGTACTTTCGTACAACCAGGGATCTTGAGCTCAGGGGAAAAGACGCGTCCACGGGCGGCGGATAGTGGAATGGCCATCAGATATGAAGGTTAGTTACAAATAAGTTTCGTAAGAAACAAATAAGCAGTGACAGACCACGAGCGACTATTGGTTGAAAGTCTCAAGTAGACGATGCGTGTGCAACCTGTGAGAAGCTATCTGATGAAACTCTGCAAAGGTCTGATAAACAATTCACCCTCGGCGCGTGGAGGCTACCGCGTAAGTCTCCGTTGATACCCTCTCGGCAGCAAGCTGCTGCCTTGCAGTTCGAGTTTTTACTGAAAGGGAAATAGTAGTGGCTATTTCCTTGCCTTTCTTTTCCTTAAATCTTATCTCCAGTCACCTGTTGAATCCATTTAGCCGTAATCCTTTATCTGCCTCAGTCGTCGCCTTGCAAAAACGGTGGGTAATGGGGGAATCAACTGCATTCCGATTCCTTTATTATCTCCACTGTTAATACATTTTATTTTCTGATCCGTCTTTTTGCGCATAAAAATCCCGTTTCTCCATAATCTTTTCTTCTTTTACGTGTGTTATCTTTTTTTCCTTTATTTCCTTTTTATTCTTTTTCTTCTCTTAAGAGCTCCACAATGGGAAGATGTAAATGGTGGTAGCAGGTTAGTTGACAGCTCGAAAAATTTCCCGTTTGAGTACAGACATCGCTTTCGACATATGTAGGAAGACATGCGGTGCCAGGATTGGCTTGGTAAGCCACTTAAGGACTCATCAATAAAATACGGGAATCTATACTCGGAATCGAGGGGATATCGTTATGATCATCATGATCATATAAATATATATACATATATTATGCGAGTATATATTTAGCATGGATATGTCTCATGGCTGGGTTCACTCTGACATTTTTCTGTCACGAAGGGATGTAGGGAAGTGTCTTATTTATATTTACGCTATAATAAACGTTTTATACAATTAACCGTTTGAGTTCATGTTTTTACGAGAGCGAAGTAGTTATATCACACTTTACGCATCATCTGAAAGACACATATTTCTATGTTACAATATACTTCTGTACAAATTTGCATTCCTTTAATTTTTCCTGTTTTTTCGAGTTATGTTTTAAATTATATTTTTCCTTTGTTCTGTTTTTTCGACATTTTTTAAAATCACAAACATTGCATTTGAATTTTATTTATTTACAGTAGACACCGTGAAAATGGATGTGATAACCTGTAGATATGTCACAGTACAGGCGATGCGTTTTATCAAAATTATTATGAAAGGTTAAGATTAGTTGATATCGGATGTTCAATTCAATTTTTCTCAGGAACAGTTTTACACAATTTTTTGACTTTATTTTTACGCCTGTAATATACATTTTACGGGAAGCCGGATAGTCAAATTAATTTCGTTTGCAGAATTTATCGTATGAAAATAAAAATAGAGGAAAAAGGTGGTACTGCAGAGATTGACTGGGAGCTGCATTAAATGAATTTTTTGCTGAAAATTTTTCGAGAATTTTACTTTGGACGAAAATATTAAGTGCTCGTGTAATTTTCAGTTATCGTGTTAGAGATCTACGAGACCCTGATTTGTTGGTTGATTTGTGGAAATGTGCTGAAAAGGTGAAATGGTAGTTATGTTGATAAGGCAGCAATGACTGGCATAGAGGACTATTCTGGCAGATTAGAAAGAAGCACGTATAAAAATGTTTCAATTATATTTCTGAAAAAGTTACAAATTAAATTATTTCAAATAGTAAGAATAGATGGCCGGTGAGTGAACGAATACTCTTAGAATCACCAGTAAAAATAATTGAGGGCAAAGGACATGAAGTGTTTAGAAATTACAAAAGGACGCAAAGAGATTCAACGTAAGTCGCGGAGGAGTACAATTTCGAAGGGTACAACAAACGCGAAAAGCTAAAGAAGAGGAAAGGAAGTTTATAATCGGTTGAACGTAAGAAGTTAAGCTCTGATGCGTGCTTCGTTTTCTTCTACGAGTCAAATTGTGCAGTGTGCTGCGTCACTGAACGTTAATGTTGTGTGTACTTTTTACCGGTTTTCCTATCTTACCACAACTGTAACGCGCAAGCAACACTGGCTTTGTAATAAACTGCTGTAAATTGGCCATACCGGCTTTAATTTGTCGTAAATATGAAAGATGACTGAGAAAATTTGGAGTACATATTTAGGATTACAAAATAATGCAACTAAGAAATAAAACAATTATTGAGAACACGTATTGAAGATTTAGTGAGAAATGTAATTGAAATAAATGTTAATTTAAATAAACTAAATATTAACTTATCGTAAGCGAAGTTGGCAACATATTTCTTAATTGACCGCACAATACAGTGAGCTTCATTTATTGGTGAGCAGAAGGAGTTGTAATTATTTGATTAAAATAATGTTAATCAAAAAAAGGAACAATTATTAATTGCAACATGCTTAAAAGTACTAAATGAAAGTAAAAAAATAACAGAAATAACCTTGATTGTTCGAGGTCTAATGGCGACAAGTAATAATTAATAAAATAAACAATAATCGCATGGAAGGTGATATCGACGTATACACACTTGAGACTGATTTTGTATCATGATAAATCAAACATTCGTAATATCAGGATGAACAGTCTTTTGTAATCCATGTTATACATATAGAATTGTCATGAATAACTGTAACTCTGTGCAAGAATGTGCAACATTACTTTGCTTTCAGAATAGAATGAAAAAAAAATTTGCAATTGTACAACTTGTCTAAAATTGTTTATGTTCACGCATCACACACGCGCTCTTTTGGCGAAAAAACTGGTAAAAGATGGTATTGTTTTGTAAATTATTTTTTACATTTTAAAAGGCCAGAATTTCATTAGTGGACGTGCTTTCCTTATGGAAATCAAAATTCTCTGTATTGCTGAGAAAATTTTGTTTTTTAATGATCCGAATTAGTCTCGTGTTTATAACTTTTTCTTGAATTTGCAAAGGACGAAAAAGTTAGAATAAGTTTGAAGCTTTCAGCAATGGTTTAACACTAAGATGAAATAACAACTGCAACTCTTCATGAGTTTGAAAGAACACTTTTCTTCCAGATGGTGTTGTTGAAAATTTGTAAGATTGTTTCGGTTATTTTTTATGAATTTCAAGTGCATATATTTGTATTTCTTTTATTATATTTATATAAATTTTGGAGTCTTCCTACGTTTTTTTTTTTCTTTTTTAACCCCCCTTTGGGCATGTCAACAAAAGGATCTTTGCCCAGAAACGACACGAGGGAGAAGGATCAGTTAAATGTAGATTCGGTCAGCTATTGATAAGATAAAAGAACTGAGGATAGGAACAACGGAGATCGACGGAAACGATAAGATATACGAGGCACAATAAGGAGTAGCAAGTTTGAGTGATAACAGTACAAAGAAGTGCGTTCGTTCACGAGGGATGGACATTTAAAGAAGATATGATCAGGATCACAAACGGCTTCGTTAGGGACAATAACGGAGCAGCGAAGCGAAGGAAAATCGTAAAACCAAGACCGGGTGGGAAGATTAGATTGGATGGAAAAATTTAAGAGGAAGGTTTATTAGAAAAGGAAGAAACGTAAAAATCTGACCAAAATCTAACATGAAACTTTTTACACAATGGGAGTAAATTAGAAATCCTACGTTGAATATTCGATTTTTTAGTTTTGGGTTGCTAAAAATGAGTTTGGAATTTGAAAATAATTCAACTACCGATTCTAGTTTTATATATATTTGTGATATCGTCTCATTTTTAAGTAAGTTAGTGATTATGACCCGTTTACTGTTATCTTCTTCTTCTTTTTCGGGTCCCTTCTCCTTAGACCGATTTTTTTTTGGCCATCCTTAGAACCGCTAAAGCTTTTTTTAAAATCAAACCATTCCCCTATGTATGTATTTTCAATTCAATCTATTCTTTTCCTTCCTCTATTTCGTTGCCCTTCAATGTTTCCTTGCGAGATGATTTGCCTTATGTCGTTTTTCTTTAGTTTACAATAGAGATCAGTTCTCTATCTATTTTCATTCTCTGTAAAACTTCTTCATTGGAAACTTACGGGGAATATGCAACAACTAATTATTCGCTACCTAGTCTTAATGAAATTAATTTACGTCAGATCGATCGATAATGAAGTTAAACGAAGATAATGTAAAGTATCTCGGCTTCTATTAAGACGAAAGACTTAGGCGGAGAAATGGTATAGATGAGAATATAAATAAATATTAAATTTCACAAAATACATTGGTTACTTAAATATGTTGTTGATGGAGAATAAATTACTAACAAAACGGGCTTAAAATCTATTATGATCTTATATGTAAAGAGCTCAATATAAAATAGATCAGTGGTCAATACGCAGTGGTATGCATGAAATGACGAAATACACGAAGACCTAATATACGAATAATTAATGAAAGCATCGAACAGCCAAAGAATGACTCAAGATGTGTCCAGTGTGTTGAAAAATACGATACAAAGACTTGCATTAGAAGCGCTTCTGAACAGGCTATATGTGTTCCACGTGAAGGGAATCATCCGACCAATTATAGCATTGTCCATAAGCAGCAGACTCAGTTCTAAAACAAACTACGTTCATCCTATGCTGCAATGCAGACAACTAATTACAATCAGTATCAACATCCTATTATTAATAATGTTCCCAACTCAAGTAGTTATGCGTATGCTAGTGTTGTCAAAAATAAACAAAAAGATGATTGACGATGGATTCAATTTCTCTCGAAACTTTGTTAATACTGATAACGTTAGCAACAACAATTGTGGGAGTTATACTGGTAGTGATGGCATTAACAATGATATCTCGTCAATACTAGGCTCATTTCTAAACGATCTTAAAATTACCGTGAATCCTCTTTTATCACTAGTGACCAAACTAATTGAAAAACTAATACCATGTTGGACAACAACGCTAGTCTCATTACTCAACACCCCTTAATGATTATGTTATGAAATGGCAACGGTGTTACCAGAAGAAGAGATGAATTAACATACTTCCTCCAAAAAAATTTCGTTGATATAGCCCTTATCACAGAGACACATCTTGTAAATGAAAACAGTTTCAACATTCACGGATACAAAGTATACAGCGTGCATCACCCGGATAGTACAGCTCGAGGAGGTGCAGTGGTTATTATCAAAAACTCTTATAAACATTACAAAAACTTCTCGTACGGCTTCTGTGCATACCAAATTGTAGCTGTAAACGTCGAAAAACGTTTACAAACGATCTTTCGATAGCTGCAGTCTACTGTCATCGAGATTTTAATATCCCGCAGGAGGAATACAAGGCTATCTTCCGAAACTTAGGGAGCAAGTTTGTATGCGGCGGGGATTACAACGCGAAATCCACCGTATGGGGATCTATAATAGCAAATCAATCAGGGAAAAGACTTTTGAGAGCAATAAATGACAGCTCTCTTGGCACTCTCACACCGATGGCACCAATCTACTGGCCCAGCCATGATAACAGATTGCCTGATCTACTGGACTTTGTCGTTATTCGCGGACTTCAATCATACAACCGCGATTGCAAAACTGTTATTGACTTGTATTCCGAGAATATGCCTGTTGTTGCTGTTATTAATAGCAATCCTAAAATCATGTCGCGACAATTAACGCTGATCAATAATACTACAAACTGAACTATCTTTACGAACATAATGCAGAATAACATTAATTTAAAAACGAGATTTAAATCACTGAATGATATTGACGCTGCAGTTAACAATTTCATCGATTTGATAGTGTTTGCATGTAAAAATTCTACTAATTATGACTCATATAAGCATCGGTCAAATATTTTTGTACCAATTGAAATAAGGAAGCTAATTAGAGCGGCTTATACGGGCAGACAGAAGTGGCAACGAAATTCATATTTTTCATTAAAAAACAATTACGTTACATTGCAGCAGAAGTTAAGAACTATAATAAACCAATATAAAAACAAAACTATCAATAATCGTTTGCAAAAAATGAATCTCAATATGAAATTAATAAACTGATGAAACCAACTGATCAATCGTCTAATATAAAATACAATTGTAAGTGGGTCAAAACGGATGAAGAGAATGATAAACGCTTTACATATTATCTATCCACGGTATTCACTATACACTCCAATATTGATCAAAACTATTCTGAATATATATAAAGTACATTGAACGAACAACTTCAGTTTTAACGTGTCACCACACTTTTCTAACCTAAAGAGGTACTCAACTGTATGTGGAAAACAATCCCCTGGAATTGATAATATCACTGCAGAGATAATTCGGCGTCTTCCACTAAAAGCGTTAATTCTACTATGGTACATATTCAGTAGTACCCTCAGAATTGGGTACTTTTTCAAATTGTCATCATTATACGCAAATTGGAAAAACCTGAAACAGATGTCTCTTCTTATCGGCCAGTCAGTCTACTACGTTCTGCCTCCAAAGTTTTAGAGAAGCTATCGGGAACTTACGATATAATTCCGAATCATCGGTTTGGTTTCCGTTCTGAACATTCCACTATTGAGCAGTGCCACAGAATTATAGATGCAGTTCTTCAACGCTTGAAAAAGGTGAAATATGTTTCGCAGTTTCCTGGATGTTGCCCAAGTTTTTGACAAAGTGTCATGTCCGGAGCTACTGTAAAAGCTAAGGCAAGTCCTTCCTTCGGATTTGTACAAACTGTTTACCTGAATGGAAGAACTTTTATTATCTGTAGTAATGACTCTGTCCTGGAACAGTGTCACATCCAGAAGTCTGTACCACAAGGAAGCACCCTCGGGCCAGTACTTTATTCCAACTACACCGCTAACATACTGACCTCTAATCAGACAATCTTAGCTACGTTTCCGGATGATATAGCCATCCTGGTTACTAATACTAATCTAGAATACGCAAATTCGGCTGTACAGAATCACATTAATCAGATAGCTATCTAAGCACAACTTTGGTGTATAAAATTCAGTCCGGCTAAATGTCAACATATTACGTTTACTAACAGAAAAGTCACCTCTGCTCTACACTCAGTATTTGTGATTCCGTAATTCCGCAGGTTAATTATGTTCGTTACCTCGGCATGTACATGGACAGACGTCTCAATTGAGGTCATCAAATCACCCAAACGAGAAAAAACGTCACCAACAGACGCAGTCTACTATACCTGTTACTAGGAACAAAATCAGCTCTGAAATTAAATGTCAAGCGGCAACTCTACTTAAAAATGATAGCCCCTGTTTGGAGGTACGAATTGGAACTATATGGAACAGTTTCGAAGTCTAACTTGACGAAGATTCAAAGAGAACAATCGAAAACATTTCGCATTATAACATCCGCTCCGAAATATGTTTCAAACTTAACACTGCATTCAGATCTACATTTACCATCCTTCACTGATGCCTACACAGAACAATACAAAAGGTTCTTCGAGAAATTGCAACTTAGGTCAAACCTGAACATTAATCGCACGTATACACCAACCATTCCAGGAAATCCATCCAGACGTATTAGGCATAGAAAATGGTGTCGTGATGCTCTACCTATCACTTAAATTACATTGCACTCTATAAATTAAACTTCACTGTTTTTAATAGTATTTACTTCATTCTTTAGTATGGTTATTGTTGCCTGGTCTGATTAGTAATCCTAATCTAGCGCCTCGTTGGAGCTCCTAGGTTAAACTTTTCCTGTTCATTGCCTTTTTCCTTTTACCTTTCCTTATTTTTTCCTACACTATTTTTGCTGGGAGCAACATTGCTTATGATAATGTATCTGTGCAATATATTAAAAAAAAAAAGAAAAAAGAATATCCTTGTAATCAATTAGCATGCGAACTTGTAGATGACCCTCGATTCAGACAATTAAGACCGAAATTAATCAACCAATATTAAATCATCATGAATTATGAACAATCCAATTGATAGACATAGTTTAAAGAGGGAATGACGGCTGTTGAGAACAATTTCCGTTAACTTTTATTACGAGAACGCTGCTACTCATTGTTTTTAATTATACAGATTGTGCACATAAACATATTCAATAAAATGCAGGGTGGTCCAAAAGTCATTGCATAATTTTCGAAGAGGCGAGTAATAAACTAGCGCGTCTATGAAAAACGTAGTATATTATACGGGTTTGTACTGATAAGTAACAAAAAGAAAACTCGTGAAGACGGTCATTAGGACTTTTTTTAAAACTTGTAACGTTTGTTCCATTCTTTTCTAATAAACGATTCGTGAACAGTAATCAATTTTGTCATGTGCAATGACTTTTGGACCACCCTGTATAACCAAAAGGTGAAAAATTGGGCCAAAAAAAAAAAAATATATATATATATATATTTGAGTACTGTAATTTTTCATGGTTCTTTTTTTTTATTTTCAAAATTCCTTGTGAGTTTTTATTTGTCAATATCTTAAATGGGTCTTGTGAGAAAAATTGTGTTTGAGATCCTTCAATATTTTTCTTTTTTCAAGTTGTTTATGTAGGGTGAGGTCTGGGAGAGGGGGGCTAAGGTGGGCTGTAGCCGCGGACGTAGGCATCAGGGGTCCCCCCGCGCTCTCAACAGAGAAAAATTTAATTTTCCACGTTCAAAATTTAATTTTTCGTTCCCAAAATATTCAATACTGTAAAAATGCAAGATTTTAAATTTGTATTTTTTATCTTACAAAGAGAATTCAGTTAATTTTTATATATAAAATAAGGAGTATAGTTCATTAATAAAACTATATACTTTTTTACACTATAAAACTTCCTATTTTTTTCCGAATAAACTAAATGCTACTTAAAATGAATATTCATAGAAATTTTCTACGATAAATCTAATTTATTGTGTTAAAAAAATGAATGAGACTTTTAACATACGTATAGAATAATAAATAAATATTCAATAAATCGATTAATAACAATTTTCTATTCAAATATTGATACCCATGCAATCGTTGTAAATTTTTTTATGTAAAATCGTTTTACGATCTGAAATTAACAATATTTTATTTTTTATTTTTATTGAAATAAAAGCGAGTTTTAATCGATTGCTGATTATAATATATGTATATATAAAATTCTTTATTTGATATTCCATTTGAGTAGAATTCAGTTTGTTATGGTAAGAAAGTTAATTTTATAAAGAGAGCATGATTTTAATTTTATTAGTCATTCGTGCGGGCGGAAGAAAAATACGACAAAGATTACTTGCAGGCAACACGTTTCACAATAAAACTAAGAAATAATCCAATTACATTAGCAACCGTTTATTGTCCATCAAAGCACAACATACAACAGCAGGCATTTATAAATTTTATTAAAACAGTGGGAAATCAATTTATTATCAACAGTGATTTCAACGCAAAAAATACCTACTAGGCCTTGCGCTTGACTACACCTAGAGGACGAAGCTTAAAAACGGCTATCGACTTAGAAAAATGCAATGTAATATCTGGAGGCCAACCAACATAGGCGATTATTCTAGGACAATGATTAGAGGACATGAGTATATATTATGGACACGATGTTGTATGTAAAGTTTTCGGCAATCTGTTACCACATTGGTTTTTAAATATACATCTGCATTTATCAACGTTTGCTGTAATAATTATAATCTGAAGAATAATACAAAATGAATTCTCATCTTAACGTATTAAAAACTTAAAATATTATTGTAGAACAAGTATTTTATTAACCACAGAAATTGAAAGTCGGAAGTTAAAATCTAAATATTTATAATTCACGTTGACGTTAAAATTATACATATAATATTTAATTTATCCAATTAATATATGTATAAATTAAAATTAATTTAAAATAGAATTTTATTTAGAAATTTAGAAATATTAAAAAAAATAAATAAACCTAATTGGACAAGAAATAGAAATAAGGAGAGATTTAAGTTATGATTTAAAAAAGGTGGTATTTTTCCGTTTTTTTTTTTTGTTGATAAGTAATTTTAGTTAATGAATTTATTTATAAAAGATGGACAATTAGTAATGGAATAATTTGGCATTTTACTTAACCAATACACAGTTATCTTTAAAGTAATCATAAAATTTCTAATCAAAGCTATATTTGTATCTTTTGCTATAGTAATAATTCTTGAGGTTGCTACGGGATGTAAATTATACCGGCGTTTATGTTCAATATTTAATATTGACGTGCAAAAGTCTTTGCTAATCATTTATTAGATAATTTAATTAATATGTATATTTTTTTTTACATCGTATCAAGCAATTTTATACGCTAGCACCGGCATTTATACTTGTTAAATAGTATTTCTAATTTATTAATTATTATGTTTAAAAAATAATTGTGTAATTTTCTTTTGTTTTTATTATACGATATTTAGAATTGTTTTTCTTCTTCTTCTTAGGTAATTGTGATGTTAGTAACGTAAAAAAACAGAGTTGGTGTTGTTATGTTGTACGATCAGTTGGTATGGACAATTGTTCTCGTTTTATCATTTAAGTCATCTTTCGTTATTTTAACGTCTGTCAGTTACAAGGGACATGCAATATTTTCCGAATCAAATTTACAAAATCAATTTAAACGAGAGATCAGCGGTAAGTTTGACAATTTAAACGTCGGTAGAATATTACGGGGATGTGTGCAAATGCGTTATATTTTTAGTTTTGACTGCGTGATTACAAAGTATTTTGTTAACATTTTCCGTTAGATAAATTTATTTACCATATCCTTTTTTATTTACTTTTTCATAATATAAAAAGCTGAATTATAATAACTCGTTTATTAATATTCTTTTTATTTTTTTTTGTTTTTGTCGATTAGGATCGAAATAATAAAACCGTAATTCGGATAGAATTTTAGAATGCATTTTTAAGTTCTTTAAATTTTAAAATGCGTTATTTTGCGCAGCTAATTTCTAGGTTGCTTACATATAATGTATTTTGTTTATTATTAGTATCTGAAAAGATGCACAGAGTTTACTTATTTAATGTTGTAAAGTACTGAATTTTGTAGAAAATTATTTAAAAATGAGCAGTTTCATTTATTACTCCTTTAAAAAAATTCTTTTTGTTCTACATTCAAATTGTTGTACGTGAAAATAAACGTTTCATAAGGGTTTTTTTCATATAAACCTACCTATACAAATGTAACATTTTGAATAATAAAGTTGTTGTATTTAATTCAGAAAGCATGCGGAAATAATTAAATGCGATATTGCATACAGTAGAATTTTTTTCCAAGTGCGGTATTTTGTAACAATGTACGGGTTATCATTTGTCATGTTAATGACAAATGAAGACAAGCAAAAGGATGCTTTGTAATTTCCAGTATATTCTCTCTCAGTAGTTATAATTTTTTTTTTATTAATACGACAGCTGCACATTTAAGAGGTTCTTCGTGAACTCGATGTTGTAGTTATGCGGAAGTATGTTATAAATAAAAATCCAATGTTATTAGTGTATCTACTATTTATCTTAGAAACGGAATAATACTTTTAATAAATGTGCTAAATTTTGTCGATACTTTCTTTTTATAAAGAATAAAAATTGATACCTTATGGGCTGAAAAGTACTAAAATTTAATTCGTTTCTTCCGTTTGAAGTATGGGTGCACTAGGACTGTTCCTATTTCCTACGCAACAAATATATATATATATATATATATATATATATATATATATATATGTATATATATATATATATATGTATATATATATATATATATACAAGGGTGTCGCCAGCCGATGAACCAGGGAGAGGGGTCAGGATGATGGAAAGAGAATATGAGTTATAGGAAAAATAAAATATGTATAAGTTGTAAAGGCTTGATATTTTATTAAACCAGAATAAAATCTTAATTAAAACACAATTTTCGTGGGTTTCTGGCAAATTGTTCTACTACTTTATTATAAAAGTTTTCCAAATTGTCCATGATTATGCGCCTATGAATACTCATCATGGCCAGTTGATTAAAAAATTTCAAGGCTCCAGGGGGGAGGGGGCAGCTGCCTCCTTCCTTCCGCTGGCGACGTTCATGTATATATATATATATATTTATATTGAGGGTGACATAACTCAGGGGCTAATAGAAACAGTTTATAGAAAGATTAAACAAAACCGGAAACAATGTGAAGGGATACATAGCCGTTCAATCTATAGACAAGATGGAATGCAAGCGCAAACTGACCAAGAGATAGGATACACGTCGAAGATTTATGTGGAGGGTCTGTATGAACAACCAGTTTGGTCTTGGCATATGCGTAATAGCAATAATCATATAGAAGATGTGGATAAGATTCTGAGAGCAGAATTTGAAGCTGCACTACAATTCTTACCTAATAACAAGACCCCTGGAATTGATAAAATTTCAGTAGAGTTGGGGAAAAACAGTGGCTTTAAAGTCAAAGAGTTATTATATAAAATGATTTGCCAAAAAATGCTAGAAGGAACATGACCAAAAGAACATTACGTTCCAATTGTAGTATCGATTCCAAAGACGAACGTATCAAAAAATTATACAAATTATAAAACCATCAGCTTGATCCCGGATGCTTTCTAAAATTCTGTTAAAAATAGTTAAAAAGCGATTGAAAGTTCTGATGGATATACATGGATGAAACGCAATATGTATTAAAAAAAGGCCGTTCTACACGTAATGCAATGTCTATATTGCGTGTGCTAGGTGAGTGTATGATTAATCAGGCTAGGTGTTTTTACATGACGTTTATTGATTATGAAAAAACTTTCCATAAGTACCACAGAAAGATTTGTTCACACTTTTACAACGAATTAGTTGTCCAAAAGCCTTATAAGGATAATTTATAATCTCTATACAAGTCAAAAAGCAGTAGTTTGCTTCAATGTGATAGAATTTGAAAGAGTAAATGGTTTTGTCGAAATTATTTTGAAAGAAACATTTAGTGCAAATGAGGTAAAGATCGGCGGAAATAGGATACATGCAATAACATTTGCTGATGACCAAGCGTTACTAGCAGAAAGCCCGAAAGAATTATCAACAATGATTAATAAATTATTTTCCAATATAAAGAATCATGGGTATTGCCATTTCTAAAACAAAAGTGATGATTATAAGTAATAAGCGACATCAGGTAAAGATTGTGTTGAATAACACGGACATAGAACAAGTAACAACTTTTAAATATCCGGGGCAAATAATAAAATACAATTTTGACTGCACACCTGAAATTCGTAAAAGAATAGCGATGGTTAAATTTGCATTTAAAAAAAATATTCGTTACTGGCACGGCATTCACTGCCGATGGAATTACGCGAAAGGCTTACGAAAACATTTGTTTAGTTAATCGCGCTGTACAACTCGGAAACATGAATGTTGAAAAAAGTGGATTGCAACTGACTTAAACCATTGAAAATGTGGTGCTGGTGGAAACTACAACGAATTAGCTGGACTGAAAAACTTAGTAATAAAGCAGGCTAGAACGAATAGGAGAGGAAAGAGCGAGTTATATTTATTCACCTTCAAAATGTATTAAATTTGTTTTTTTCTCCAAACAGTAAATTCGAAACGTTTGAGAAAATTTTATAAAATTTTCGATTTGTTTGTTGAATTTCAATAAATTTTTAGCTATCTCAATATTCCTTTTTCATTCGTGTTAATACTGATATATATGTTTACATCGGTTAAGCTGGGCGAGTTAGCTTTTCAATTATAGACAGACACTTATATGTAGACAAATCTGCACCTCAATAAGTAAATACTTATATTTATGTAATGATACAATTTTTTTTTTGTTTATACATTTTGTCGCTTTTGATTGTAGTTCTATCGGCATCCGCCTATTATTTTCCTATATATACACACATGTATTCTCAATATTTCTCTGCAGAGTGTTTTTAGTTTTATTTGAGTACACTCTATATTGTTAGCTGATGATGGGCTGTGCCCGAAAACGTATCTAAAATAAGCTATTTATCTTAATTTATTAAAGTAAATTATTTTATATTTATTTCTGTTTATTATTAAGGAATTTATTGATTTTAATTATATAAATACTTATTTTGCGTAAAACATATGGCACGGTATGCGTATTAAATAACTGTTAACTTTCGGTATAGGAATTTGAATTTTTTTGAATAATATTTTATTTTTAAAAATTGCATGTTTACAGAGGGGAAATGTTAAATTGATGCTAGCGAAAGTTGTACGTGCACGTTTTAAAGTTACATTACAAGATCGGGTGATACGAATAATATATGAGATAGAAAAGGTTGTTTTATTTATTTTTTAGAAAGCATTTGCCGTTCGCAAAAAAAGTAAAATTTCGTAGAAGGCTCAATATGGCTTCTACATTATAGCCGGGTGAGTACATGTGGTGAACAGCAAATGGTTCTTGTACAAGTCATTTCGTTGCAAATTCGATCTGACAGCTAGCGAAGCTACTTGTTGCGCTGTTTAAAATTTTATGGAATTTCGCGATAGCAGAGGCCATCTATTTTTAATCTTTACCGCTCTTTTTAAATATTTTATTTGCTTCAAAGGAGCTAAAAATTTTACTTTTTGTTTCATACTCTTTTCTTGTCGAAAAGGTTTCGTAGCGTTATTGCTGTGGGAAAATTTAACTATACTACATGAACAAGTAATTTGTTATTGTAACTGAGTGTAAAATTTTTCGCTTTGAATAAGATAAAGTTATTGTCCCCTGTAAACTGCGATGAAACGTTTTAATTTGAATAAGAATTTATAATAGCCGTCAACATTTTTCATCATCACGAAAATGTTATTGAATTTGGTATCGTGTAAAATCTGCATTAGTTTGATAAATTAATATTAAACAAAACTGGATAATATACACACAATTTTTAAAAGATTTAAAATCGAACGAATTTTATTATTTTATTCTTTTGGCCTGGCATGAAACCAAGGTCACTAACAATTTTTATGAATAAACCAGACTGGCAGGATAGTGCGCATATATACAAGCAAAATGAATCCGCAAGGTAAATTGTAAAGCATAATGAAATAAAACCAAAGGGTATCAAATGTTAGTAATAAAGTTCAAACAAATATGGCCGCAATGATGTAATATAGCCCACGTATGTCGAAAAAGAAAGAATAGGAAATATCACTGATTATATCCTAAGTGCAGTAGGCACAGTAGAGCAACAGAACAGCAATTAAACGTTTGCAGAACAGTTCGAACACACATGACCGCAATGATGTGATGTAGCCCACGAATGCCGAAGGAGATAGAATAGAAAATTAACACTGACCATATCACATCTCACGTTCAGTGGACATTGGAGTGTGACTGGATAGTAGAAAATTAAGGATATGGGTTTAGGACCGTGTAACTAGCAAGGTACAGCAAGGCTTTCGAAGAAGCCATTTACTGGCTATATCAGAATTCAGGAAACCGGTATTTCACTACTAAATAGTAATGTCGTTGTTAATAATAAATTTGAACAGATCTACTGCGACAGCATCGGTGCAAGATAATAGGTAAGAGACATTATATGGGGGAGAACATTCCAGGAAGACTAATACATTGAAGAAGCGACTTCTAGCATGCTCGTGTTTGTTACAATTAAATAATAAATGATTTATACCCTTGTCAATATTGAAAAACTGGTGAGAATCACAGTAGACACCATAATTGTAGTCAGTAAAATTGACACCTACTACTAAGACATGTCTCATACGCAGGCGATAAATGGTGGTGACATACTTACGTACAAGTCCGATAGGGACACCTGTAGGAATAGAATGGTATCACGGACCAGATCTAAGCAAAATCTGTCGAAAAATAATCTTTGACTCAAAAGCGTGGTCGGTTAAATAGTTCAACCATGTAAAGAGTTATTATCTCTTTCAATTGTACAATATAAGTCCGAAGATGGAAAATAGGGGACGGTAAACCATCGAGAGTTGCCTCTTTAGCACCAAGATCTACTCTCTGATTCAATTTTATACCACAGTGACTCGATACCTAGAAAAACTTTGTAATACCATTTTTCAAGGTTGTATTAAGACACTTCATTTTAATCTTGTAAATAAATGGGTGGCATCTGAAATTAAAGTTACTAAACTTCAAGGCAGTAAGGCCACTTAGACTGTTGGTAATTATTTAGTATTTTTTGCCAGTATTATCAGCTGGAAGTATCAAAATCGAGGGATTTTTGCGCGTACAATTCCGCCGTATATATCGAGGCTTCCGGGGCGGCTTGAATTTTTATATCAGATTAGGGTCCAAAATAAAAGCTGAACCAACCGGACCATTCGTTGATAGCACCTTAGAACCATCTGTGTAAATAAAAATAAAGCCAGGATAATGTTTATTAACCATTTATTTGCAATAAGAATCACTTAAATAGATTAATAATGTTGATGGTCCGATTATACAGATGTTGTACGTGTTTCGTTTAAGTAAACCTAGTATCCAAAAATAAACCTAAATATTTAACAAACGGTTTCAATGAGACTGTTTCATTATTTATTTGGACAGAGATTCTTTAAATGTTGTAAAGTCTCGTAGAAAATATCACAAATGACCTATTAGGAGAAAGATTTAAACCAAGTCTGTCGAAGGCTTTAATATATGTGGAGACAGAGTGCTGATTCTCCTCCAGACATTCATTTAAATTGTTATTACTATTGTAGACTACGAAATCATCTGCATAAGACAAAATATGTGCATTAGGGGATAGTATACAACTAAACATCGAAATAATATAGAAGTTGAACAGAACAGGACTCAAAACCGAACCCTAAGCCAAACCCCTGTAAGAAACTGTAAAGACGACTAAGTTAGATACGGGGTTCAGGAAAGACAACGTTCGACTCCCAAACAGTTTTCACATGAATTCAGACATTTGGAACGAAATACCTAAATTAGTAAGCTGCTCAAATAATGTGGGTAATGAAACATAATCAAAAGCCTTCTTGATATCTAGAAAGGTGGGTAACAGAAATTCCTTATTTATGAAGGACCCATTAACTTATTTCATTCTTCTTTTAAGTGTAAAGCGTGATAGGTGGAGAAAGAAAAAGATTAACATTGAATAGACACGCCAAGAGTAACAAGGTTTTGTAAAAATTCGACTAATGAGCAGTTAGTATGAATATTCTAGTAATCTGAAAACTGAATACCCGACAGAGATTAAAACTTCCGTTAGAATTCATACAAAATCATTATCCTTGTCCTAGTACAAATCAATATATATATATATATATATATAAACTTGGCCATTTTGTCCTCGCAAGGGGCTCTGACCCTTGACCCCTCTTGCTTATATTTTTATCTCTTAAATTTTGATCATTTTATATAAAGTATAGAAGTATACTTAATATAAAATGATCAAAATTTATAACGTAATTCTTACCGGCATCGACACAAAAATAAATAACATAATCACAAAAATCCTACCCTTATTTCTTTTAAATTAAAATTAAACTACCGAAACAACTTAACATACTACAAAAGGATATAAATCATATTAACTTAAATCACTCCTTGTTACAAAATCTATGGGGTGCATGATTAAGAATGACGTTTTCATTTAACATTTAACTTCTAAGACATTTTTTGGGACATTTTTTCGTTACATAAAATTGTAACAAAATCTAATGGGGATCGGCTTAAGAATTACATTGTAATTAATATATGTATATATATTATTTAAAGTGTGTAGAAATGAACTTTAAAATAAAATAATTGTAATCGTTTGTAAAACTATATATCTATCGAGAACAGAAATAAGATATTTGGTTTTTGCTTGTATAAATTTGATTCTAGTAACTAAAGTTTACTTAATGTAGCAAAGGGATGTACAACAAGAGAGATCGACTCACTAAATCAAATTCTACTATGTACACAAATCAAATGGATGCGATTTTGAAAATTTGTGTGTGTTAGTGTGATTGCTACAGTGCTCGGTTGAAAAGGTGTTTGATAGCGAAATTAAATGACATTATAGACTGACTCGTGCACAATCTATAACATGTTTGCGAACTTTAAAAATGATCGGTTACGCGTATTTGTTTCATCTGCTCCCAGGGAATTTTTTTGTAAGCTAATGGGATCAATTATGTTATTTTTGACCACGTCGCAAAGAGCTGTTGGTAGAATATATGGATCTCCAAGTGAATTTCAGTATCAACGCAATGAATGAGCAACCGGAAAAACTTAAGAATCTCATTTTTCCATGTGAGACTTGGTCATTCATGTCTAATTTTAAATACTCTTTAACCAGTAGCTCAAATTCTAGCTTTTAATACACATTCCACTTTTACATTTTTTTTTCTGGCGTTTAATGTAACTTCTGGCTTTCGATTAGTTTTCTAGCCTCCTGAGTTACTCTAAACATTTGATTTTTAAAATCGGTTCTTATGAAATAGTCGAAAGATTTCGCAATGTAAAACTCGATTATCCTGCGAATATTTAGTCAGTGATGAGCAGTTAAGCACTCGTTCGTAATAGTTTGTCGAGTTGTAAAATACTTACGAAAAGAGTTTTATATGTCGCGATATTGCAGACAGTTGTGTGTGACCTCACAGTGTTCACCAGGAATTAAAATTAGTGCACCGGGGAGAGGAGACTACTTTGCCTTTGTCGAGCAGTCACAGTGCTCCTTTTGTAAATGCTGTTTGTCGCTGTTTAAATGCTGCGTTCAGCTTCAGCTCGGCTCATAAACGGTTGTTCTGTAGTCGACCGCTCTTACGTTTGCTACAGCCATTCGCTGTGCTCCACTACATCATTCGCCCTTACACAACTTATTGTTAGTCGTTCTTACATTTTCTCGGTGCTCAAGAACTACAATTGAATCTCTTTGTTCTTTCTCAATTGTTCTGTCATATTTGTTTAATTTTACCACTGTAATAGTTACTATTTTTTCTTCTGCTTTGACCGGTCGAATTAAACTTGGTACATTTCGATTTAGGTTTCTTTCGGCAAATTGAACTAGGTCAAAATGAACACGATTCACGTCTACAGGATTTATAATTTTTTTTTTGTTACTCTTCGCTAATTCAGCCGTATAAATTACGGTCAGCTCGCTTAACAGAAGAAAGAAGTCTTTAACTTATAGAAAACTCATCTATTCTAGCAAAACGATTTTAATCGAGCTCTTTTAGAACGCTGAAACTTATACCGAAATATTTCAGGAAAAAATGCTTTCGTCGAATTGTCTCTTCGCGTAAAACACTTAAGGTATACAAGTTACACCAAAAGAGCAACGCATACGCGCTAAACCCCGAAAAAGTTTACACTGCTATCGTTATCACCCTTCAGGGTAGGCTATAGTGGAAGATAAAGAAGTCATAATGAGCAAGGAATTGATTAAAATTGATGGACAAAAACGATTACAATGCCTGAAGAAGCAATCGAAATTGGAATCAATCAAAGCGATTAAATAATATACAGATTTTAATTATCGTTAACTCAGAAAGGCATGAATTGGAAAACTGAACTTTAACTTGCATATTACCTATCTTACAACTTTATACGGAAATTTTCAAAAACAATCTAAGAAACCGGTTAAACTGTTTTTTAAGGATTGACAAATTCGATAACATTAACAGCCCAGTTAATACGAGGTTTGGACCTAATATTGGGAACTGTGTTAATAACAGCGCGGTTCATTGGAAATGTCGGCTCATCAATAGAAAAAAGCGCTTCGGAAGCGATTAAGGAGACTCCAAATCATCTTGACTCAAAGTACGTTTCTAAAGTACCGAAACCATAAAGAATTTGACGCTTCAAAGCGCTTGAACGCTTGTTAAGTCTCCGAACGTCTCGGAAATATTTAACGTATCCCAATAGATCCACCAATGAGGAATCTAAAAATTACCCTCTGATAATAAAAAAAAAAAGAAGAAAGAAGCCTTCTACTGGCAAATCAAATTCATTCCCCGGGACCTTTTTTTTTTTTTTTATCCCCCCCTTCGGGTATGCCAGCAACGGATCTTCGCCCAGAAACGACACGAGGGAAAAGAATCAATTAGATGGGACTTAAATTATACGTTATAATTTTCAAAACTACAAAATTTAACAATTACTGTAGTACAATAGTAGATATGAATACCGACAGCCGGCTTATTAATGTGGGCAGTAAAAAGCTAATTCGGTCAGTTCTATCAAAATGACTTTAAAATAATACAAACGTATATGTTTTTTTTTTTTTTGAATGTAAGAAAAAAGCAAAACAATAAAAAAGGAAAGAATGGAAGATGAAGAGTAAGCGAGAGATTGTGAGACGAAACGATTAGGAAAGAAGAAAGCGGTGAAAATGAAGGCTTATTCAAAGATCAACTTTATTTTCAGAAAATTTTAGCTCCTTTATCACTAGCTACGATCGCCGTAATGGTTTTGTTTTGATCTAAATAAAATTACAATGTTAATTTCTTCCTGCACTAATGCGGCGAAAGTAAAAGAAGAAAAAAGTAAACATTATAACCAAATGGTAGTGGTAGAATATTTGAACAAATGGACAGAAACATTGCCGACAAAAAAAGATGTACAATTGGTTACAGTCAGAAAGGATATGCTCTCCACAGTATCGGCAGAGTGGAGCGTCGGCACGATCCAAGAGGCGCTTGCGCGTTAGTGCTGTATGGCCGATGCGCAGTCTTCTTAAAACAACGTCGTCGCGTCTTGATGGATGATGTTCCAAGGCGCAGTAGTAGGCTTGACTCTTCTCAGCTTATTTGCAAGCGACAATTCCTCCCACGAACGGCTCCATTGTAGCTGGAACTGGGTTTTTGTTGCTTTCTAATGATCCTTCCTTGGGACCGCAACCGATAATAATGTAGATTTCCCTATTGCTCGTTTCGCAGCTAAGTCGGCTGTGGTGTTTCCTGAATGTCCTGGTGGCCAACATACTCCTATGTCCATAATCGAGCTAATACCCAAGTAGTGTATCTGTTGGACAACCGGGTTTTTCAGGGTAGCATGCCATTCATTAATCGCATTGACGACCTGCAATGAGTCTGTAAATACGATAATACGATTGTAATTCTGATCTATCGCGGATTCGATGGCAAATTTAATCGCAATTAATTCGGCCGACATTACCGACACAGTTCCACTGGAAGCGCATAGCTGATGATTTGCTGTCGATGTACGAAGGCACATCCAGTGCCTTCGATATTGTTTGCAGCATCCGTGTAATACTTTTCATGCGCATTGTATTCTTTTAATGCCTTCGTATATGACAAGAGTATGTCAGATTTTGTATTGTTGGTCAACATTACGTCGCACCGTATTTCCGAATTATGTGTTGGCGGAAAACCGGAGATTCTTTTATGAAGGATATTATTCGGTACGTTACGATTTCTGGTGTCAACATATGCGCGCTTGTTTAGAAGTTCTACTAAATAAGTTGTTTTTGTTTTGCGTCGTCTTCGTATCTAGGACACGCTATTAGAACGTTAGCCTGCTAGCCAAATGAACTATATTGTTCAAGCCAAAAAAAATCCAGTTATATTCTTAATCGTCATCTTCCATACTGTTATCATGATTATGGAGCACCTCTTGGTGTTATGTCCCGTAATTTATTCATTAAGCAAAAAATTAAATTTTCATTGCAATCTCAATATTTTGTTTAAGCAAAACGTTTCAATATGAATACCGAATTTAGTAAAGGAAGCTAAAAGTAAATTCGAGTAATTAAAGGCCAATCTCTGCGAGAATAAATATAAATTCAGAATACACTGATGAAATGCTTAAAAAATGAAAGTAAAGACTAAACTACTATTTATCTAGCTGCCCACCAAGGAAAAAGTTCCTGTTAAATCAGCCTCAAAATCAAAATCGAAATTTTTATACGATTATCGAGGACAGAGAATCAAAAAGAACACTTAGGTTACGAATCAAAAATTTCAGTTTTCATTTAGTGTTTATTGGTATATAGAACCGTAGACATTAGATTTTGAGCATATTTAACTGTTGTTTGTTGTTTTTTTTGTGGGGGGGGGGTTTAGGAGAAAATATGAAAAAAAATGATATGGGGTATATCTTTGTAAGAATCCAATGCCGAAGAGAAAAAAAAAAATCAAGCGTAAAATTTGATAACACCGGAAAAAGTTTTACAACCACGTCAAAGAATTAAGTCGTTCGTATATGTAACTTTCTTTTTCTTTTTTTGGCCCGACATCTAAACCATGTGGTCACTTTCAGTACAGATGAACTCTAAACTTTCTACTATAAGAGTTATGATCCAGCTCTTCTAATATTACTTTAAGGTCTTGTTTATTATTTTTATACTTGGAACTGGCAAACAAGCAATTCGAACACTTATCTATAAGAAATTTTCTAATGATGTTAAAGAGTTTTGGAGCTGACTGCCAGCGACAGATATACGTCGATGGGAAGAATGGATGAAGATGTTCGCACTTAGAAGCATGGAAACAGTATTGACGAGGTAGATGTGGAATGCTAATCTTTTGTTCTTCTACCTGTTATTTATACTTTTTTCTTTATGAACAACCGAACATATTTCTTTCTACAGTTCTTCTAATTTTTATTTGTTTTTTTCTTTTCGCTTCGGATTTAATTTACTATCGCCCTTTTAGTTCTCTATTACTCCTTCAATTCCATTTTGTATTCTTAATCTCGATTTTAGTTATAGTGCTTCTTACACCTTTTTATTTTCTTTATTGGCAGTTGTTTTCTGCGTTTTTTTCGTTGATTTCGAATTATTTTTGCATAGCTGTTTTTCTTTTTTTGTCCAAATGCTTACATGTTTCGGTGTATTTAAAAGAAGCGGTTTCTGTGAGGGTGAAAAGTAAATCTTTTCTAGTTGCGCCGACAACTGCTTATTCCTTACCCTGATATACTTTTTTCGTGCATTTTTTCATCGAACTGAATAGGGTACAAAGTAACCACATCTACTAAAAGAAGTTCACAAGTATATTTTGGCGTGTTCCCAGATTGCACGTGATGCAGTCTTTTACCATGCGTCGCTGAATTACATTAGCGAAAACGCGTGTAATAAAAAAATTGTTTCATTTTTATTTTTTCCGTAGTTTGGTTGTGTTTCGATAATTAAAATATATATATCGAGATTAAAGAAATTTTCGGTTTCTTGAACATATTGCGTGTCCTCAATACTATTATTGTTGCGTTTAAGGAGTGATATGAGTGCTGACACTTGTTGATAGTGACATGGAGATCATAAAAAATTCTAACCATAATACCAGGGCGGTTGTAATGAAACTGGTATTAGCTTGTATACCAGTTGTCACTTTTTCATGATGTTGGTTAATATGATTGATAGCTATTAGCCTTAAAAATTCTTATTATATAGTAAAAATAAAAAAAAAAAACCACATACAATTACGTTTTCATTATAAAACTAAACTTTAGAATTTGTGTTTAGTATCGTAACAGAATTGGATAAGGCAGAATTGCGTACTTTTTATTACTTGGACCGAAGGTTTAAAAAATTGTCCTCCGCTCCCCGAACCAGAATTACGTGCTAAACTTTTAAAGGCATAAAATATAGAGAAACGGACGAAAACAACCGATAACTGTTTTATTACTTTTGACATTTTTAAATATTCGACAGTGTTTAAAATTGGCACGTATCGTATTTTTAAGAAATAATTCTGTCTAGCAACGAAAAATTATGCAACTTTTATTACATATTCTTTAAATAACAGTTTATGTTAATGTTAAAAAATATATAAATCGTTTAAACATTTTTTCGTTACAAAACAAATACCACTTTAACTGAAGAACTACAATGCCTATGTTCGTCTATTTGAATAATTAAAACTGTAGCTTTTGCAATTTGGCCGGTTAGCTCAACTTCGAATTATTATTCTCTGCTTACATTTATCATCTTTTAGCTCTCTAGTTTCAATGGAATTGTATTTTCTGTCACCTGACATAGCGACAATTAAAATTTTTCTTTATTTACAAGTTACCATTTTTAGTCGAGTATATTTTAAACATCTATCTATTCTAATGTTCAAGTTCTATGCTTTCATTAAAACATCGATCGAAGTGTATTTTATTTTTAAACTTTAAATGCAGGAATGAATATTTTTAAAGCTTTCAAATACTACGGCAAATTTATAAATAGTAAAATTATAATTTCGTAATATTTCCTTTTTATTTTTTGTGATTAGTAATGGAATGGTAATTTAAATAACCCCGGATTCGTATGATTTTAAGCTTGATAATTTTTAATGCTTTTTTATGAGGAAATATGATGACGGTTGCATATTTAAATTTCAGAAAATGCATGATGGACGAGCAACCGAGATTGCCTTCTAATTGCCGAACGTGAATAATCGCCTTAAAAACATCAAGAATATATAATAAAACCGAATTTAAAATTACCTAAAAAATCACTTGAAATTTCATAACTTGTCGTACGAGATATTAATCTTGAATTTTAACATACCTGACAAACATTACACTCTGTATCACAAAAAATGAACATTTCTAATAGCATAATGATAAAAACCAACTTCAATAACAAACAAATATAAGGATAAAAATAATTTATAACAATAAATTAAATAAGGTATTTATTTAATTTATTGTTATAAATTATTTTTACCCTTATATTTGTTTGTTATTGAAGTTGGTTTTTATTATTCAGTTTATAACAAACAGAGGTATTCGCCTACATTTATTTCTAATAGCCATTTAATTTAGACTTCCATTCGGGGGCGAAAAACGACAAAAGGAAAAGCTATTTCTCATAAATGACGGCTTCGTTATAGGAGTTTGATAACAGAATACGACGAAAAATTCATACCTTGTTGCTAAATCGAAATAATGTAATGATATTACTGATATTAGGAAACGGCGATAAAATAATAATGTACCTACTCATCATATATTTATCATAACGTTTTCTCAGGTTTGGTCAATTTTCATTTGAAATATGTATATAAAGAGAAATTTCAAATATAGCTGATATCGGGAAATTTTAAAATTTTCCTTCCCGGACGTACTATATATTGATGGAAAACACGATACTTGAAAGTAACAAAACCGTATTTCAGTTTTTAAAAGAATTTTTAAAATTTGTGAGAAGTTTGAAAAAGCACGAAAAAATTCGCTACTTGGCGCAAGTATTACAGTTTGGAATGTTTAATTAATCTATAAACGTACACATATTCATGGGAATATTTCACGAAAAATTACGTCTACGACTAACGCCTATCTAGAATTCTCATTTGACGATAATCTGAAGGAGAGATTTTTCATCGACGAAGAGAAAATAATTTTGGAAAGAGCAAAAGATCTGAGCAATTAACAGCAAAGCTGATTATTATGATATTATATGTATGACGAGAAGAAGTGCAACGGGTTATTAAAGGAGAAATAACAATTTTGAGAAGCAGAGTGTAATAGTACGAAATATTATTACATGTTAAGGATGGTCGTTTTGATGAAGAAACAGACGGTTCTGCAAATAGAAAGTGGAATCATTTTAATCAAGGATTTCAGGAATAGGAAAAAATTCAGGAATGCTGGGATCAAATAGAAGACAAAAATTTTATAACGTCTCATTCAGGAACCGAAAATTTCGAAATACTGCTATGGACTGGGCAACGATTGAATTATAATAAAGATCGCTGTCCTTATTTAGTTAAAACTAGTCCTTATACAGGTCAATTTTTTTAAAAACTGGAGTCAAGTGATAATTAATATGTTCGTATAATGACAGGTAGCTGTTAAATATGTCAAAATACCGGAGAACATGCGAAATAGCAAAATAATTTCATGACGCAGAGATTGACACAGTCAGGAGAACCAATGTGCTAAAGTCGAACATGTTGCGTGTGTTCCAACCATTAAATTGGGGCGCTTATTTAAAATAGCTTCGAATAATTTTCTCAAACGGAATGCTAAAAGGAAATGGAACATTTTTTTTTCTTCTAAAAAGGGGATAAAAACAATGACGAAAGAATTCAAAAAAGAAAAAAAAGGAGTTATTAAAGCCGATAAATTTTTATATTCCCAAAAATCTATCCAAAATGTTGACCTGTTTCCTTATTTGCAGAAACCATTCGACCAATGCTAATATGCTTCTTATAATTTTTAATGGTTTTCTCCGCGATGATGTGACTTCTTTTTTTGGAATGTCCTCATCATTATTTCTATTATTTTCCGTTTTTTTTAAAATATTCTTTAGATTACTATTCAAAACATGATTGAAAATTAATTAAAATTAATAGTTACATGGTTTAAGAAAAAAAAAGACACCGAGTGTTATTATCTTTTTTTTCCCTTTGTTTTCGTCCTGGGCTTATTCTTTGATATTGCTTAATCTTCGTTAATATTGATATGAATTCGGTATGTTTGGAGTAATCTATGGACGATTTCTAATTTAATATTCGACAATATTAAATTTAATGTCACTTTTTCAGGTATTAACTAATACCTACTGCCAAAGTGTTTTAGAGATTTCAGGTTAGAGGTTGTGGTAGTCCTTGTGTGCGTAGTTGGTGATGTATGGCCGAGCTTTCATGGGTAGGAGATGTAATTTTACCGTTTCTTATGTTGAGAAATATTGAAAGACGGGGGAAAATATGTAAATCCCAATTTTATTAATCATTCAGTTGATCTTCATTCACCAGTCGGTGCCACAACTTTTTTACAATATAAGTCGGATAATTTGTCACTGTAGTTGGTCGCTTGTGCAGCAACCATGGCTGGAGGCACAATAGGAGAAGAGAGTTACATCGAAGAATGTCTATTCTCCAATGGAAAATTACTAAATTAGGTAAAGAAGAACTGTCGTCTTTGCAGAAGAGGGAAAGCGAAGGAAGAAGATTTCTCCGCGCAGAGCATAAGGGACAGTCAATTAAGATATTGGAGATGGAGAAGATAATGCTACACACGGTAGATGGTCGTGGGACTATTTTCATAATCCGTATCATCTTATCTTTGTGTCAATAGCGAAGTATAATCTTTATTGTTCGTTGAAGCAACAGTGATAATATTATACCAGTCAGTATGGTCGACCGTAATACTATTCATTCGTCCGATCTTCCACCTTTGTCATCATTATCATCGTCGTCTCTGTAACAGATGTCTTCGCAACTTCAGGTAATAACGTTTTTCGTCCAATATTAATTGCGCTACTTTCGGTGGTATGGCAAAACAAAAAAGGATCGTCCGACGGAGGAACAAGCGATCATATTTAACCATATTCTGTATTAAAAAATTTTAGGCTACCTTTCGGATCTTAAAAGTTCTTGCTGAAGGGGCCGAAAATATTATAGCCGTATTTCTCGTATATGCGGTAACTGTGAAATTGTATTCTTCCCAAACGAACGCTTAATACATAAATTTATAACTAATCACGGCGGTTTCGAGATAGATGGTCATTTCCTCAAAGTTCATAGGTTTAAATCACCCGACTACAAAAGTTATTCTCTCTAATGACTCGCCAACAATTACGAACAACGAACTCAAAACTACCTAATGCGTTATATGTTAATATGAAATTATCGTCTCAAATTTCTTTCCTCTGAATAAAAAACCTACAGACAATGAATTTAATAACATTGTAAGTTAGAGACGTCAAGTTTTTAATTATTCTAATTACGATGAAATCAACATTCCATCTCCTTTCACTGTAGACTTTGTGGTGAAAAGTTTCAGAATTTTTTTACCGGTTGATAATCTTGTTTAGTTTAAGTGTAACTTTTCGGGACACAAAGCAGATGACTGCAAAGAATTCCTAAATTTCACTAATATCACAGAAGATTTTGCTGAGCAACAACATGGTCCTCAAGCGTCTGATTTACTCTCTCATAAGGATTCTTCTTTTTTAGGCAATGACGAAAACCTACTACGGAAAGAATTTCCATCCCTTCCTAAAACAGAAGCGGGAAAAAGCTTCTATGTTTTTATCGAGTCCGAACCGAATAAAAGGTCTTGGTCGCTGGCCTCGCTGATCTCTGCAGAAATGTCTCTATAAATATTATCAACAAACATTTGTTCAGAAACAGAAAAATGAAAAGAAGAAAAACGCAAATCATCTAATACATTGCCAATGGCCGTTTCTGAGAGTGAGTTATCATCAGATCAGGATCCTGATCTCTCTTTAAAAACAATCTTTAAACCTTTGAAACCATACTTCGAAACCAATAAAAATTCACTTTTCTCACTTTCTGACTTTTCTATGACATGTGCAAAGTAAAAAATGGCAACCCCTCGGAAATAGCAAAGGACTTATACTCCAGATGTTGAAGGTTTAATTAGCTTATTTAAAAAGGACTGCTACCCTTTAGTAAAGAATAGAAGTACCAAAATACAGATTTCTAAAGTCAATTAAAGCTCTTTCTCCCCAAGAAATACAACGAGTGCCCTAATTCGTAATTAGAACTTCAATGGCTCCTATGCTTGATATGAAGAACTCGAGCTTCTTATCGACACCTATTAACCGGCTATCGTTTGTCTGCAAGAAACTCGACTAAAACTCAGCCAAATTTAAATATCATTTCTTCCTAAAATATCATTAAAAATCCGTTCCTCCTTCTGGTCATATTAGCAATCCAAAATAACATTCTCTTACAACTGGAATTCCTTCTATCTTCCTCAAGATGATCCTATTGAATAATCTCATTTCTTCAACGTCGTATCACTTCTCAGTTCTCCTGTCTAGAGATTTTAATTCATACAGCCCGCTGCTTGAAAACAGCCGCACAAATCATAAAGGTCGTCTAATAGAAAAATTATTAGACAACTTCAATTTATGTTTGTTAAACACTGGTAACCCAACTCACTACAGTTTCGCTTAACGTAGTCGGTTAACTCTATTATCAAACAGTTTACATTTTTTCATCATTCAGACCTAGCTGTCAACGACCGTATTTTTGTATGAAAGTCAAATAATTAATTGATTCCATATTCCCTTCAGATCCACCATTGCCGCATTGGAATTAAAAGAAAATAGACTGGCATAAATGTGCGCCATTGACTATATAGATCTCTTAATCGATATGTCAATGAATATAAATCAATGTTTTTATCTGCATAC